>CM077671.1:398605084-399950918 GCA_039707655.1 Elymus sibiricus
ATGAATGTCTTCATTGGTTGGAATGACTTCCTCAGTAGGTTGAGGATTTTCTTCAGTGGGTACGACATCCTCAGTAGCTTTCAACTTAATGGATTCCTCAGGAGACTTTTCATCTAGCATAGAAGGCAGGTGCTCTCTTTGCGAGCCGTTAGTTTCATCGAACCGCACATCTACAGTTTCAACAACCTTTTGATGGTAGGTGTTGAAGACTCTGTAGGTGTGCGAGTCCTTTCCGTAACCAAGCATAAAACCTTCATGTGCTTTCGGTGCAAATTTAGAACTGTGGTGAGGATCTCTTATCCAGCATTTTGCACCGAAGACTTTGAGATAACTTGCATTGGGTTTCTTGCCAGTCATGAGTTCATATGATATCTTCTTGAAGAATTTGTGAAGATATACCCTGTTGATGATGTGGCATGCTGTATCAATTGCCTCAGGCCAGAAGCGACGAGGAGTCTTGTATTCATCAAGCATGGTGCGAGCCATCTCAACAAGAGTCCTGTTCTTGCGCTCCACGACGCCGTTCTGCTGAGGAGTATATGGGGCAGATAGCTCATGAGTAATACCAAGTTCATCAAGATATTCATCAAGATTGGTGTTCTTGAACTCAGTCCCATTATCACTCCTGATATGCTTGATCTTGACGCCGAAGTTTGTTGAGGCCCTTGAAGCAAATCGTCTGAAGACATCCTGCACTTCAGACTTGTACAAAATAATATGCACCCAAGTGTAACGAGAGTAATCATAAACAATGACAAAGCCATACAAACATGAAGAATTTGTTAGTGTGGAATAATGAGTGGGGCCAAAGAGGTCCATGTGAAGCAATTCAAAAGGTCGAGTCGTGGTCATGATTGTCTTTGAGGGATGCTTGGATCTGGTCATCTTCCCAGACTCACAAGCACCACAGAGGTGATCCTTGAGGAATTTGACATCTTCAATGCCAATGACGTGCTTTTTCTTCACGAGCGTGTGCAAGTTCCTCATACCAGCATGTCCAAGTCGTCGATGCCACAGCCAGCCTTCTGAGGACTTTGCAAGTAGGCACGTGGCAGGCTGAGGACCTCTAGAGAAATCAACAATATACAAGTCTCCTCTCCTAAAGCCTTCGAAGACTTTGGAATGGTTAGATTCCATGATGACAACACAACGATATTTTCCAAAGATGACAACCATATCAAGATCACAAAGCATTGAGACAGACATGAGGTTGAACCCGAGGGATTCGACAAGCATCACCTTGTCCATGTGTCGGTCCTTGGAGATTGCAACCTTACCTAGACCCAATACCTTGCTTTTTCCTTTGTCAGCGTAGGTGATATGCTTCAGATGAGATGGGGCAAGTGGCATATTCATCAGTAGACTCTTGTCACCAGTCAAGTGGTTGGTGCATCCACTATCGAGGACCCACTCAGTAGTTTTTGGAGTTTCATCCTGCAGATGAATTAGTACAACTTACAAACTCATATGCTTCAGAGTGAAGAATATGACATCAAATTCATCAGGCAGAATTTCATCACACAACATAGTAAGTAAAGCAGTGTGAGGACGTGAGAAATGAGGAATTCATTTCTGCATGATTAGCTTGCGTCCTTTCAAGCATTTCCTCAGGTCTCCGGCAAATTCATCAGACGTTCAAGTTCGTCTGGAGACCTGACCCTGCATAAGAAGTTAGTTCAATTTCTTCACCACCCACATCTGGAGGGGTGGCAAAGAGTTCATCATTCTGCGAGCTCCATATGAGAAGGGAGGCATTGAAGCTAGTGCACTTCGTTTCACAGGACTAGGGTTAGAGTACTCATATGAATAAGCAGAGAAATTCTTCGAGGACTTATGAACATAATGATTTGAAGAATAATGCACATATTCAGAACTCTTAGATTTTTTCTGCGAAACAGATGCATTAGCACGAGAATGATACTTTTGACCATTTGAGGAATTTGGTCCAAGTGAAGACTTTGTTCCATATGAGGAATTTGATCTGGGGTTCCTTTTCTTCATGGGTGGTGTCGTGAGGACATCCACTTGAAGATTTTCCAAGCAGCTCTTAGGAACCCAGATTTTCCTCACGGGTGAACCGTTCCTGCAGTTAGTTCCAACAAATCTGGCAAATACTTCACCTTTCTGATTTTTGAAGAATTTGTAGTTGGAGTCAAGTGACTCATCAGAGGAATATGAAGTTTCACAAGTAAAGCCAGATAAAGTGGATGGATCCATAGGAGGTCCTTTTGCAGCAACCCATGAGGTTTTGGGGTACTGCTCAGGTGTCCAGTAAGATCCATCAACATTGAGTTTTCTCTCAAATGCAATACCCTCTTTCCTAGGGTTCCTGTTCAGAATCTGCTTTTTGAGCACATCGCAAAGGGTTTGATGCCCTTTGAGACTTTTGTACATGCCTGTCACATACAATTCCTTCAACCCTACATTTTCGTCACTGATACTTGTGGTATCCCCAGATGAGGAATTTGTGACCACGGGGATAGTTGAAGAATTTGCAACAATAGAAGCATTTGAACATTCAGGTGAAGAATTAGCAGTTTCACGTTCGATGCATTTCATACATGGTGTAACAAATTCTTCCTGAGCGGTACTGATCTGTTGAGCCAGTAAGGAATCGTTTTCCCTTTGGAGATCCTCATGAGACACTCTTAGTTTCTCAAGATCTTGCTTTCTTTGAAGAAATTCATAAGAAAGCTTCTCATGGTCAACTAAGAGAGCATTATGATGACTCTGAAGGTTATCATACTTTGTCTGAAGACTTTTGAGATCATCAGACAGAGTTTGAGTCCGATCCACTTCCTCATTCAACAGATCATTGCTTTTGTCTAGCAGTTTCTGAAGCTTTTCAAGTGCACTTTGTTGCTTAGTGGCAATGTTAGCAAGTTTGGCATAGCTAGGTTTCACATATTCATCAGATTCACCTTCACTTGATTCAGAAGAGGAGTGATGCTTGTGTACCTTGGAACCTTTTGCCATAAGACAAAGTGAAGAAGATGAACCAGGATCTGATTCCTGGGTTTTGAGGATTTTCTTGAGTTCGATGAACATGGGGTCTTGACGAGTGCGATAGCCTTCATTGACGTCCATGATCCTATCCCAGATGAGCTTGGCGTTTTGAAGATGACAGATGCCCTTGAACATGACGCTTGATAGGCTTGAGCAGATGATGTTCCTCGCCTGAGCATCAAGTTGAGTGTACTTTCGAATTTCCTCAGCATTTGCCATCTTGCAGAGTTCAGTCAGTCCAAGTTCAGTAACAGTCCATAGCTCACTGTTCATTGATTTGAGATGCTTCTTCATCAGAACCTTCCACCTAGGATATTCAATGTCATCAAGATTGGGACATTCTGTGAGTGACTTGATGCCTTTCGTCATGAAGCAGTAAGTGGGAGCATATTCATCATTGCTGACGTCAGAGCCGTTGGAGTGGTCATTTTCTTCATCGTTAAAGATGGACTTGCTGACGAAAGCAGTGGCGAGAGCAAGGCTAGCAACACCAGAGTCAGACTCCTCCTCAGATTCTTCCTCTTCTTCATATTCTTCAGATTCTTCTTCAGAGTCCATTTCCTTGCCAATGAAAGCCCGAGCCTTTCTGGAACCTTTCTTCTTGTGCGATGAGGACTTTGCAGATGAAGACTTTGAAGATTTCTTCTTTTTCTTCGAGTCATCAGAACTGTCGTCCTTGTACTTCTTCTTCTTTGATTCTTTTTCCCAGAGAGGACAGTCAGAGATAAAGTGACCAGACTTCTTGCATTTGTGACAAGTTCTCTTCTTGTAGTCGCTTGAGGAATCTGATTTCCTCAAACCACTTTTTGATGACTTTCCAAATCGGCCTCTCCTTGAGAACTTCTGGAATTTTCTCACGAGCATTGCCAGCTCCTGACTCAGTTCTTCAGGATCACCAAGGCTACTATCAGAATCTTCGTCTTCGGATGAGGAAATTGCTTTTGCCTTCAGAGCACGAGATCTTCCATAGCTTGGTCCGTAGAGGTCTCTCTTCTCAGCTTGTTGGAATTCATGAGTATTGAGTCTCTCAAGTATATCAGCAGGATCAAGTGACTTGCAGTCTCCACGTTCTTGAATCATCAAAGCCAGTGTATCAAATGAGGAATCAAGAGATCTTAGCAGTTTCTTCACCACCTCATGGTCAGTGATATCCGTGGCACCCAGTGCTTGAAGCTCGTTCGAGATATCAGTGAGGCGATCAAAAGTTTGCTGAACATTTTCATTGTCGAGTCTTTTGAAGCGGTTGAAGAGATTGCGAAGGACATAAACATGGGAGTCACGTTGAGTGGAAACACCTTCGTTGACTTTGGACAGCCTATCCCAGATAAGCTTAGCAGACTCCAAAGCACTCACTCTGCCATACTGACCTTTGCTCAGATGGCCACAGATGATATTCTTCGCTTGAGAATCGAGTTGCTTGAATCTCTTCACATCAGCAGCAGTGACCGTGGGAGTAACAGAGGGAACACCTTTTTCCACAACATACCAGAGATCGTTGTCAATAGCCTCAAGATGCATGCGCATCTTGTTCTTCCAGTAGGGATAGTCTGACCCATCGAAGGTAGGACATCCTGCGGAAACCTTGATCATACCTGCAGTCGACATAACTAGAACTCCAGGTGGTTAAACCAAAATCACACAGAACAAGGGAGTACCTTGCTCTGATACCAATTGAAAGTGCGTTATATCGACTAGAGGGGGGGGTGAATAGGCGATTTTTACAAATTCATCACTGAGGAATTTCAACTTGAGGAATTTGAAATGTGATGAATAACTAGCAGCGGAATAAGTACTCAAGTGCATGAGAAACATAACAGTAGCATAGTCATCATGATGAAATAAAGCATGCACAGGTTATAGGTAGCGTGATACAGGATAAGAAGGTGAGGAACAAGGTCGCTTGAGGAATTTGAGGTGAGGAAATTGAGAAAGTCTTCAGTCAAATTCTTCAAACAGTAACGATCAATTTCATTAACAAGTATACCAGGAAATGAAGGGTTGAGGAAATGAAACCAGGTAGCTCGATGAAGACAATGGTTTGATGACCCAGTTCCAACTGTTGTGACAGTCGTATGTCTGGTTTGGAGCGGCCTGGTATTTAAACCAGAGGACACACAGTCCTTACCGTATTCTCCTTGAGCTAAGGTCACATAGTCCTCGCCCAACACTCATGGTAAGTCTTCAGGGTAGACTTCCAAAACCCTCACAAACTGGTCACCCGGCGATCCACAATTGACTGCTGGATGCTCTAGACCAAGGTCACTTCGTGATCCCCAATTGACTGCAGGATGCACTAGACCATGACGCCTAACCGTCTGGAAGATACACAGTCTTCAAAGGTAACAAGCGTCGGTTCCACACAGGAACAATCTCCTCAGTGATGCTCAATCACTTTGGGTTTGGTGGTTTGGTTTTGGGGTTTTTCCTCACTGATGATTTTCTCTCAAAGTCCTCAGAGGATGGGTTGCTCTCAAATGACAAGTGTCAGTTCTCTCTCGAAGCAGCCAACCAACTAGTGGTTGTGGGGGGTGGCTATTTATAGCCAGGGTGCAACCTGACATGATAAGACATAAATGCCCCCAATGATATGACCGTTATGTGGATAGGATGATTGGGGACAGCTGGCACTTAGCACAGCAACGGTCGGAATTTCGAACTATGAAAGTCATCAGGCTTATCATGTTCCTCACTTGTAGGCAATTCGCACTGGCGAAATCCTAACTCCTTAGTCAGACCAATTTCCTCAGAGACCAGAAGATCATCGTCTCCGTCACTGAAGAACTTGACTGAACTACAAGAGATTTCCAAAGGCTTCACTCGAAGGATTGGATAGGTTGAGGCTTTTGAGTTGAGCATCAGTTGGAAATTTTCCTTAGTATTACCTCGCCCCCCTTTAACAGTACGGTGTTTCCTATGACTCAAGGAAAGGAAATGAAACTATAAAAACAAAAGTCTTCACGCTTCATAGTCCTCGTTCATATCTTCAAGGTCATACCAACTTCTTCTTTTTCAAAGTCTTCAGGGAATACCAAAGTCTTCAGCAAAGTCTTCACCAAAGTCTTCAATTGAAGACATACATTGTTAGGGGTCGATAATCTCCGAATGTATCAAACTCCTCAGCGACTTATAGAGCCTGTGTACACTTACAAACGCATCAGTCTCTTAACCTATAAGTCTTCAATACACCAAAATCACTAAGGGGCACTAGATGCACTTACAAAACCAAACACTGAAACGTAACCATTTCATTTCATCAAATATTCTCAATCAAACACGGGAACGGAACTGACCCATTCCAGTGGAACGGAACCATGACATTCCATTCTACTTCGTTCTCAAACCAAACACACCCTTAGAGTCAGCATCAAAGAATGACTGGCTTACCCGAGACCTGCTCCACCATAGTCGAGGACCATGACCAGACTTATTACACATGATGAAAATTACTACGCCATGGAGGATGCCTGGTTCAATAACATGAGGAACCAAAGCGTCACGTCGAAACCTCACGAGGTGCGCAGTGAAGGCAAACACGTCCGCTGTGGCCGTAAGACCAAGCACAACAACAAAATAAAACATGCAGCTCAAACCAATCACGATCACCACTTAACCCATACGACAAAGAACTACCAAGACATAATAGAGATGCAAAACATCATTGGATAATAATATATATCATCAAACATCATGTTCAAGTAGGCTATTACAGCGGGGTGAGAAAGATTACACCGCTGCATAGAGAGGAAGAAGGATGTTGATGACGAGGGCGAAGTTCATGGAGGTGATCACCCTGATGATGGTTCCCCTAGCAGCGCTCCAACGCCACCGGAAGAGAGGGGGAGAGGGGCCCTCCTTCTTCTTCTTGCTACCCCCCTCCCTTGATTGGAGAAGGTTCCCCCCTCTGGACCTTGGCCTCCATGGATCCCGGAGGGCGGGAGCCCCTTTGAGATTTGATCTCCCTTCTCTTTTTTCCGTGTGTTTTCCTCTCTGTTTATGTTCTATTTTCTAGCCAAGCACCGTTACTTTTATAGCCAGAGATCTGCAACTGAGACCGGGCTGAAATTTTAAGTTTTTTTTCTTCATAAAATTAGCTTTCTTGCGGTCAAAGTAGAGGCCCAACCGGCTTAAGGAGGGGCCACATTCCCCCGCGCGCACAGGGGCCAGGGCGCGCTGTTTGGTCGTGTTCCTCCGTTGTGCACCGCCTTACATTTATTTTTTTGCCCAAAATTCTGATAATTTCCACACAAAAGTCACAAAAAATGTCCCAAAACAATAGAAAACAAGAACTGTTCTTTTGTATTGAGTTAATAGGTTCGTTCAAATAAAACATAATATAAACTATTGCCAAATATATAATCTAAAAGTGGTATGATAATAGCATTAATAAACAACAAATGGTACATGGCACACATCCGTCGCTCGTGCAGCTCCTTAAGCGGGTCGGCGCATTTAGTCTCTCTTTTGCTCTGTTTTCTTAATCTTAAGAAAAAGAGAACCATGCTTATATCGGGGTTTTGGCACGCGAGTGATGTTGGGCCAGTTTGGGCACATAAGCAATGAGTGCGCCGTTTTGTTGGAAACAAGGTGGACCTATGTGCGGGGAGCTCCTATACGCCGCTCCTTGCGGCAAAGTGCCGACGCTTCGCACAGGGGCGGCTAACCTGGGCCGACTCATTCACAGTGGCACGCGTCGACACGTTCCCGAAATGAAAAATCGCAACAAATACAATAGCGCTAGCGCTGAAACTCGAACCCGTGACTTCGTAGTAATTGGCCCGGCGTGCAAGCCACTGGGACATAGACACTCTCATGTTCAATTTGCTACGTGACACTTAAGGACACATACGATAGCGACAAAACTTAAAAATTAATTCGCAAAAAATCCCAAAACTACATTCCATGTATTGGGTCAAACCGAGGACCTCTTACAACTAAATTTTTCAAAATTACGAATATTTTCTTCAAAACACAAACATTTTCCGATTTCCCGAACAAATTTTGATGGTGTGATTTTGTGAACAAAAAGTAAAAATGTTAACATTTATTCAAAATTCCAAAACATTTTTTGTATTTGTGAACCAAATTTGAAAACATGAACTATCATTGAATTTGTGAACAAATTTGGAAAGCTGGAACATTTTTTGCAATTCTCAAACATTTTTCGAATTTATAAAAAATCTTGAAAATTTTAGAAACTCGAATTTGTGAACAAAAATAAAATGCAAACTGATTTTGAATTTACGAAGAAATTTTCAAAACCTGATCTTTTTTTAATTTGTGAACAAAATTTGAAAATGGGAACAATTTTGAAAATGACGAACATATTTTCAATTTTGTGAACTAAATTTGAAAACGTGAATTTTTTAATACCTGAACAAAATTTGAAAATAAGAACATCTTTTGAAAATTTGTGATCAATTTATTAAAAAGGGAACATTGTTTGAATTTATGAACAACTTTTTAAAACACTTCCATTTTTTGAGAAACTGAACATTTTCTAAAAATACGAACATTTTTTAAAAATTCCAAACAATTTTGAAACATGAACTTTTTGAAAAAAACATGAAAAATAGAAAAGAAATTAAAAATGAATAAAAAAGAAACAGAAAAGGCAGAAGAAAATTTAATAGAAAAATGAAAAATAGGTAAGAAAATGGTAAAAAGCAAAAGATAAACAAAAAAACCGGTAAAAAGAAAAAAAATGGTTCAGAGAACATTCTACAAGGTTCTCAAAATCAGAAAAACCGGCTTAAACCTTTAGAAGGTTCCCAAAACCGAAAACGCTTAAACGGGCCGGTCCAATCGAAGGCTAGAGGTCCTGTATGAAGCAGGGACATCTTGACACAGAATATGTCAAATAGGAATTTCCCTGCGTGCGTAATCGGATCTTTGGCTTGGGTCCGATCGGTTGGGCATGCGAGTGATGTTGGGCCGGTTTGGGGACATGAGCAGCGACGGCAAGACTAGGCTTAAAGTGGATTCCAGCCTCCAATGGTTCTCCATTAAAAAAGAAAGATACGAAGTGGGCTTAAAGTGGCCGTTTGTTTGTTGGGCCTGCTGGCAGACGAGCGTGGAAACTGCCTGCTGCTTCGGTTTCTCTGCTAATATTAAAAAGAGCAAACATAAATACCTTTAAAGTCACGCAACAAACTGTACACAAGATAACCAGAACCCTCTGATCAAATCAACTTAAACACATCCTACCGTCCATGTCACGTTAATGATCTGCCACGCAGATCAACGGCTCTGATGAGATGTTCTGCCGAGCAGACACGGTCTGCCAATCCTCCTAGCGCTCGGCGTCCCCGATCCCCGCGGCCACATCCACAACTACCCTGATTTGCGGATGGATTTCACCCACCTCCCCCTCCCTCCTCTCTCTTCCTCGCCGCCGCTACAGGACGCCGCCGGACGAAGTTGAGCACCTCGGCCTACAAGCGCGTGTCGTCCCGGGACGCCGCCACGGATCCCGACGTCGAGAAGCCAGGTCCGTGCGGCAGCCCCGTCGATCCCCTTTGGTCGTATTCTGTTGGTTTTACGCCGATTTTCATGGTGAAAATTTCGGTGACGTTTTAGATCCGGCAGCGATGATGCCCGACGGAGGAGGAGGAGGCCCGTCGTGGCGCAGGTTCCTGCCACATGTATGCATCGCCACGCTCAACTCCTTCCTCTTTACGCCTTCCATTCCATCTCACGACTCTCTCTTGAAGTCACAGCACTCACGTTCTTTTGTTTCATGGTGGGTGGCGCAGAGTGGTGAACGAGCCGCTCGAGAGCATCTTCGCCGACCTTGGCTTCGCTGATAACACACTGAACGAAGGTACCCCATACACGAGCACTCCATCCGTATGCATGACCTTGGTTTGTTTGGGGCCCGGTCATGAGATTTGTGTGTGTGGTTCCATGGATACAGGGCTTGTGCTGAACATATGCTTGGGGGGAGCGTTCGCTGGATGCCTGTTCAGTGGTCCTGTTGCTGACGGAATTGGTCGGCGCTGCTCTTTTCAGCTCAGAAGATCAGAAGTAGCAGACTAATTAAACTTATATATCTTTATGAACATCCAGGAACTGATGGTTAACAATATTTGTTCGTGCACACCAGGTGTTTGATATTTGTTCTATGTGACTATTACAGAATTTTTCGATTGTAACCTTTCAAAGCGACGAGATCCAGTCTGAAACAAATCCAGCAAGGAAGATATTTGCTAGAGATGAAACATGTGCACTGCAGTTCTGTTGAGAGAGATGTAAGACGTTTTCTTTTGTTAACATGAATTAAGTTGATTGTTAACAGTTTTGTCCGTAGGGTTTGAGGCCGCAACTAACGGACTGAAAACCATTTTTTCTTGCTGAACTATGAATATTATGGGAAGTAGCGAGAGTGCGAGACTATGATTTGGCCGTGGAGGCGTCACCTAACAATTATGCATTCCAGGTATAGTTTCTGATCCCGATGTCTAAAAAATATATTTCTACAGTTCTTAATACAGTAATACCTAGCGATATTTGTATGAAAATGAATGTTGTTGTGACTAAATTCCATGTGTAAGAGGATCAGTTAGTGCGCTAGAATAAAAGCTCACAATGATCTAACTTCTGCAACTACCAAATGCTGCTTCTACACATAGGCCTGATTTTTTTTTTCCATTGATCTTATACACGAATGGTGTTAATAACTTCGAAAGATTGTTTTCCAATGAGTGACTTTTTTGCTTTCATCAGGTAGGCTTGATTTGTATTGGTTTGCATTTTATGATGCTGATGTCTATGCAGCCCACACCTTCAAGAATTTATATTGGACCAACTATTAGACGACACAATCACGGGAATTCTATGGTGCTGATGTCTATGCAGTCCACACCTTCTAACAACCCGAGAGCACATTTCTTTTGGACTACATGGAGGCCCTGTTTTAGCTGCATCGTTGAGGGATATTTTTTATCTGACCAAGGAAGTTACTGATGGATCAATAGAATCAGAAAATGGATCCCTGACACAGTTTGAGATACTTTTAGAAGTAGCAGAAACAGGTTCCACTTGTATATTTGTTTCTACCTTTACCAAAACATATATTTGGAAAAACAAGTGTTGGATGAATATTTATTAATTACCTTTGTATATTTATATTTCTAACGATCATGAAACATGTACTGTCAAGAGAGGAGGAAGTGAAGAAAAAGGTTATTGTTCTGAAAACCATTTATGAGGATCCTACTATTCGATTTTACTTGAGAGATGGTAACCGCTCTATACCTAAATAGTGGAGTAATCAGCTACTTTCTTTTGCACTTCCTATTTCATTATATCAATATGTGCCCTAAATGTGCATATTATGACTTATCGGACTTCTAAATTAGCAGAATTACATCTTGAATTCATCAACAGGGCATCATTTTGGAATACTCTTCTTAACTGAGATCAAATCTAAATGCCCTAGAGGCTTTACCACTAGAATGACTTAATCCTTTCAGCATCTAACTTTTATTACAAAAAAAACTGAGAAACTCCAGTTATGGTGAAGAATGGATGAGTCTCTCATGGAGAGATTTGTATTTTGAGTTCTATCACCACTCGATTTTTTTCTTGTTTCGGTATTGTCTGCAGCTTTGTTTCATGAAAATTCTATCCTGTTTTTTTTTTGTCAAATTTGAAGGTGTTGGCAAGTAGGCGGCTTTACATCCTGCCAATTCCACTTCTAATAGGCATGAACCCCTGTGTTCTGCACAACTAAGGTTACATGCATAATTACCTGATCATGTAGCAATTCTGAGTGAGACGCGTGGGATTGGATATTGAAGTGAGCCCGTCATTTTATTACTCTGAATGAACTATACAATGATATTTGGATATTGCTTTCAGTATTAGAGAAGCATTGAAACTGTACTGCAGGCTTACTATATTTTCATGTGACATTCCTCTATGACATAGTGCCATACTATTTATTTTAAGCAACCTTTCTATGGTATTTTGATGGACAATTTGTAGTGTAATCTCTAGCACCTCAATATATGGTAAATGACTGCAAGCTTGTGTATATATATTTATTTTCTCATGCTGTATTCATTTTATTTGCTCTGTTACTTTAGCAATCAAATAAAATCAGGCACAAGCTCCAGTTAGTCATGTGCAAAAACTGATGTACAAGTGTGGACTATATATTCCTTATTTTGTCTGTTTCAGACCTGGGATCGTAGGGAAAAGTGTGGACTGTGGATTCATACCAGAACTGGATTGACCATGTCACATCTTCACAAACGAGTCATGGTGTCGGCGACAATATTCAAGATTTCATTGTTTCTTCATTTCCAAGCATCACTCTTAAAGGAAATATGTGCAGGTTCATCATTCATGCAAGGGATATGAAAGATGAAATAAAAGTAAAAGGTGTTTATGCCAACGAAACATCATAATTGGTGAGGAGTGTCGTGTCAGTTTTATAAATCCAATAGGATCCTACTATTTGCAGTTTTTGTAGTTAATGAAATAATACAATTTTTAAATGATATTTTTATGGTCATATATAAAATTTTAGAAGTTATGACGTTCCATGAGATGAAATGATGGCTCTGATGTGTTATTTTGACAAAAGTTCCACTACGGTCGGTTCTTGTACTTCAATTAGATACTGCAATTTTCAAATGATATGTTATATGGTGATGCGCTTTTATTTATTTATTTCGTACGTTCCTTGTCACCGGCACTTGTGCATGAATTGGTTACATGTCTGCAAAGCTAACCAAATAAGAATGAGATGAATTATGTGTCCGCAAAACTAACCAAATATGAATGAGATGAATTTTCTGACCATGGTTTGTGCCGGAGCTTACTATGAAACAAACATTCTATGCAAAAATCACCACTCCTATATTTTTTATTTTCACTGGTTTACTAACTTTATTCTTCACCCGAAGGCGCGGAAGATCTCTATGGATAGCCACAATTAGCAGTAACTATGTTTGTTTCTAGACTGCCCTGCTCCATGTTAGTCCATATTTCTTTTGCAGTTTCAGTCTGTTAACAAATGTGATTTTTCACCATGTTAGTCGGCATTACTATATCATGCTGGAATCTCTTCTCTCCATATAACGGAAATAATTAACTTCCTTTTCGCAGAATTCACATACTACGTATTACCTATTACACACAAACAATATGTTTATGCATGAGATTTTTTTTCACGGTTATACGTGCGTTGCACGTGCATACTTACTAGTCCTGAGAAGAGATACAACGCCGCCCTCAAAAAGAGAGAGAGAGAGAGAGAGAGAGAGAGAGAGAGAGAGAGAGAGAGAGAGAGAGAGAGAAGAGATACAACGCTTCCGGTGTTCGAGTCGGAGGCGTAATCTGACTGACAATTGGAAGGGGGCGCCCAGATCCGCAAGGTAAGTGCGCTCGCCAGAATACTTCTCGTTTGATCCGCGACCCGCTTCGTTGTGGGATACGGCAACCAAGGGGTGGCCGTGGACGGGGGAACACGGCCGTAAATAAATACGTAAACCAGACAAAGGTAGGGCGAGGACCCGTAGAGCTAGGCTAGGAAGCGACATGTCGGCGGCGATGAGGCTCTGCGGCGCTCGCGCGCTCCGGCGAACGCAGCAGCCGGCGGCAGTCTCGACGCAGCAGCGGTGGGTCTTGCCAAGGCGGTTCGGCAACACAAGGGTGAGTACATACACATGCTCAGGTTTAACATGTTCCTTTTTCTTGCATCGATCGATTGCCGACTAATTACTCGATTTTGGTTTGTCCTTGTGCAAAACAACAGGGCACCACGGCGGAAGAGCAAAAAGACGCGGCGACTCTCCTAGCGCGGGTTGCGGAGATGAAAGAGGAGCTCTACAATACCATCTCCGACATTGCAACCAAGCACAAGGTTCCTGGAAAGACAGGCAGAGAGAACAGGCTGCTGCTTGAGCGACTTTCCGTGCAAGTCGAGCCTAGACCCAACGACCCCTACTGGTAGCTTATATTTGAACATCTCAAGCATTTACATGTGCTTTTCCCTTCCCTTCTGGTTCTGATATCATCTGGCCTCACTTTTATGCAGGCGGTCTTGTCGAAGAACGGAGAAGACCAATCGTATCTTGACCACGGTTGGAGCTTACTATGTTGGTTTTATGGCTCCTTTTGGTTTGCATTGGCTGATTACGGGGGAATCCCCTAGAAGAAAGAATATGGCCGAGGAATGGTGGGACACGGTAGTCGGGAAGTAGACTTGGGTCGAGGGGCTCCAGGGTTGGTGGAAGCAGCGCTAGCTCAAGTCAAGTCTGGTGCACATCAAGGACTGATTACTCAAGATGATGAATGTTCATCACTAACTACCATAGTTTGTTAATCGTTCCATCAGCACTATGGTTGAACTATCTAGATGTTTGAGATCACCAGCGCATAAGAGCATCTGTTATGATTAATCTTCTGTTTGGACCAGATGATTATTCATTCGGTAGTTTTATTTTAAACTCTATTTAACTGGCGCAATTGTATAAGTAGTATTTTGGCAAGCAGTAAGAACTTACGTGATACAATTTGTGACACCGTCTACGTTTCTGATCTATGATTGTGCAGCGTCGATGACTTGGCCTACCTGGATTATTATGTCAATATATATATATATGGCAACATGCGGTTGTTTATTCAGCACCACATTAGAAAATTATTGATGAAAAACATAACGGGAAAACCAATCTAAATTCAAAAGAATTGACAGAATAAAGGACCTGCACTTGCATTCATTATAAACAAAATGGGGGAGTGGACTGTGTCATGAAAATGCAAGGCGTCTTAAACGGGCCTCAAATGCCCGGACTGAGCGACACCCCTCATATCCATTTCATATATGAGATAAGTACAAGGAGTGCCCGGACGTGCCCGGTCAGTGGTCTTGCGTCCGCCACATAGGATTGGACCCGCATTTTTTCTTTGTTTATTCTTTCTCACTTCATCTCCACCAATTGCATGCATGTGGCGGAGTATAGGGGTAAAGTGAGGGACATGGTTGTGAAAGTGAAAATTTAAGAGGTGACCGGTCACTGTCCGCGGACGCGTCCGGTCGCGTCCGCGGGCGTTTGAGGGGTCGGATTTGCCGAGTCCGGTTGTAGATGCTCTAAGGCAAGCTCTTCAGCTTGTTGAAGCAAGAGAAAATATACAACTCAATAAAGCATAAAACAAAAATCACTGTCAGAAATATCATACAAGTTCCCCATAACTGTCTAAACAAACATTTTCGTGAGGCTCGTATCATCTAGTTATGTTATCTAATACTCCCTCCGTCCCAAAATAAGTGTCTCAAACTTAGTACAACTTTGTACTAGAGTTAGTACAAAGTTGATACACTTATTTTGGGACGGAGGGAGTATATATTTCCAGAGACACATTAATATTTAATAAGTCTGGCCAACTGCTGTGAACGGCTCCAGAAGCCAGCGCCTGAACCGAGTATAGTCCCTGATGACAAAAACCCAATCCTGGCGAGCATACATTAGTTTTCAGGCTTCCATCTTGAAACTGGCGAGTTTTCTATATCAATAACAACACAGTTGTTTGAATTTGCACCCTTGATCAAACCATGAAAATGAGCAAGCCAAGGTTAAGTGCTGAGAGTAGACCGCCAACCACGCACGAAATTAGCACCATGCTACTGACAGTTCAACTCGAGGATGATGTGAAGTTCAGTGTGGGTAAACCTATCTCACTCTGTTCCATGATGCTAGGTAGGGGGCACCAGCTGCTTCCCCGGAGAATAATTTGGTGGGTTCATCCTTTTGTAATCCGGAGAAAGTGCTGTACTGAAAATAAACGTTCAATCTGGAGAAAATGCTGTGGAGACACAAGACATGGCCTGGGCGTGAATCGTGAAGGCAGAAACAATGGGGGAGCGGATAAGTGGTGCGACCTGTCACTGGTTACACGAAGGTGATGATAAATAAGGTCAGATTTCAGACAACAGAATGGCCCATCCACTTGTGTGTTTCCCCGGTGACATAAGGAGAGGACAGAGAAGAGCAAACAGGGCTCAAGGGTTCAGGGTGGTGATTCTTTCCATCTGCTTTGCACACAGATGATGTAACTATTGTGGTGAGTGTCGACTGTAATGAACACATAAAACAACAGTTGAGTCAACATATGTTATACCGGATGGCTGCCTGCCAAACTAAATTTCCTTGAACAGGGGCAAGATGAATGCAGATAACTTATTCATGACTGCTGTTACTGTTAACACAAATAGTTGCATGTACATGAAGAATGCCACAACCATTGTGAAGGGGCAAAGCTTATTCATGGTGATGGTAAACTGACTACGCTGCAGTCTAGGCGCCAAAAAGTGAAAAAAATCAGGGAATGAGAAATACAACATGGCGATCTCACCTCCTATTTGAAGATGTCCAGACGAAGTAACTCAGCGACAGTCTTAACCTAGGCACCAGTTGCAGTAGCACTTTGGTTTGAAAATGGGATGCTCTGGACCACAGGGACTTTTATCCTGCAATCCGATACACGGAGCACAGAACTGAATTAGATATTAACTGGGGCACTGAAAGAGGAAAAACAGGTCAATCCATCGAAGCCTGGACCAAGCGCAACATACTTTACATGGAATTCATTGATCTCAGGAAGATCTTTGTTAATATACTTGCGGCACGCAGCGCTCCCACTGAAGCCCCTACGGCTTACAGAGGAGGCAAGGAACAAACTATAAACATGTATCGAGCAGTGAGCAATGCAGACCTGAAGTCTCAATGTGGTCATGGCTGCAGTAACCTTGGTAGGACTTAACCAGAGTGCCAATCCGGTTGCTGTCAAAGGTCACGTTCGCTCACCACACAAGACCACCCTGATCTGACAATGGCTGCAACCAAAGACAACACAACATACGATGCAACCAGTTTATACAAATACTCCTAATAGCTAATTCAATTCTGGCTTATGTGATGAACCAATATGGGGTCTGGCATTATCAGTTTGCCATATGTTCGCCTACGGCCAGGAGCTGCAGCTGCACATGCCCCTGAACAAGTAAAATAATACAACAGCAGTAATTCCTTCCTGGTACAAAGAAAGCATCTTCCAGGAATGCGTTTCCCAAAGGTTAGTAACACACTCATCTCTCTCCAAGTTAATCAATCAGGTGAGACAAATACTGAATGTTTGGTTTCATAAGTGAATGAATGCCATAGATAAGCACCAAGACGACAGATAACATATATAAACCGAGCCATGGATGATATGATCAGAACCAACACTGCCAAAGACACTGAAATATGTCGCCATGATCAAAACATAGAAAATAATTAAAGTGGAAAGCAGAAATTCTGATCAGAGTACACCTGAAGATTAGTGTAAGCATAGAAACGAGTTTAACTGATAGGGGGTTGTTTGACAAGCCAAGGCTTTCAAGACATCTCAAAGAAGATAACCCTGAGGGTAAATCTAGCAGCTTACTTGAGGGATTTCGGCAAGCATCTCAGTTATACAGTTAGGCAAGTCCTCAGCTTGTTGAAGCAAGAGAAAATATAACTCAATATATATATAGCATAAAACAGAAACCATTGTCAGAAATATCATACAAGCTCCCCATAACTGTCCAATTTTTTTGAAAAAAAAATGTGAGTCTCGTATCATCTAGTTATTTTATCTAATACGGAGTACTATGTATTTCCAAAGACAGATTAAGTCAATGAGTTATCTCTAACGTCTATATCAAGAATAGCCAACTGCTGTGAACTCAAGGTAAAAGTAATACTAACGATTTGAGAGTTAAAAAAAGAAACAGAAGGAATTAAGCGGAAAAGTAAGATTTCTGAAACAACTCAAAATGGTCCAGTATCAAAGAAGTAAAAAACAAGAGTTCAGATATAGAACAAAAAAATCTGGAGTGTTTCTGCATGACCTATGGTGTGTGACCAAAATAGTGTAGTTGACATGATAGGAATGTCAGCAATCCATAACTGACCACTAAACATTCTCTAATATATCACACATGTGACAAAACAATCCATTAATAATTTCTAGAGCAAAACATACCAGTAAAAATGAAAAATAATCAAAGCCATATGGTCACATAGATTCAATATTTGATATTGTCTCGTATTGCAGTTTACCAGCACAAAAACCGGGGACAATGATACAGTTTCCCTACCTAACAAAAAAGTACAGCTATGCTTTCTTAGAGAGAGTTCGCTGTTTCGTGCCATGCTCCACAACTTTCTCTTCAACATGCAATCCTTTCCTCCGCCTCACAGAATTCATAAGTTTCTTAGCCAAGTTTGGCCCAATGCTTGCCCCATCTCCAAATTCTTCAATCTCTTCCTGTGACTTTGGGACAAAAAAAGGGTCCTCCTGAATAGCATCCCAGTGGCTAAGAACAAGCAGCGCACTGGCTGCACCTGATGTTAAGGTCCTGAGCTGATTAGAAAATCCAATGCTCTCGGCAACAGGCAAGTAAGCATGCACTGTAAATACTGAAGTCCCTTCTTGCATCTCTTCTTTCAAAATCTTAGCTCGCCTCTTACTAAGAACTGCATATGTTGAACCTAATTGCTGAGTCGGGGTGGTCAATTCACAGAAATACATGCCTTCGACAAGCCTTGGGTTGTTCTGAAGAACAGCTGCTCGGCATGCTTCTTTAACTGCGGTTATTACTTGGCCACTGAAGATGTTGTATTGATCAGATTGATGGGCAGCATCAGAGTTGTCAGCAAATATGTAAGGCTCAATGATAAATGCCAGACCCCACATTGGTTCATCACATAAAGGCCCTGCGTTCGTGGCAAACTGGAATCCTGAAAGGATGCTGTTCCTTAGTGCCACAGATTCTAGATGTAACGATTCAGGAGTATCTGCTGATGATTTACTGCTGTCAGGAGTATGGTTAGCTTCAGCATCAGATCCACTCACAAACCCCAATCTCTCAGAAAAATCTGCTCTACCACGCACAAGAATACCTTGCCTTCCATCTTCCATGGTTATCACACCATCACTTGATTCAACATCAGGCAAGAGAAGGAAGTTTGGACCAACCTGCCAAGGACCCAAGGACCAGATCCTTTTGAGGTAGCCAAGCCATGTCTTTCTACACTTCTGAAGTTTTTCTTTATCCACTTGCTCAGAAATGGCTTCCAATTCACTGTCTATGGCACTGACCATGCGTTGCCTAAGCATCGCAACAGAATCACAATCATCTTGAGAAATTTGTGGGTTTAACATTACATTCCTCTTTGCGGTTTTCCCCTCCATTATTTGACCAAGCAATTGATCACTTTCTTGGAGGACCTTGGTCAGAGCATTGGGAAGTCTTAGGACCTGAACTCTCACAGTGCATCTCCCGTTTGGAGTAGTCCTCTCAACAAATGCATGCGGAGCCTTCAAGCCTTCCAATAAGCCAGCACCTTCTCCTTCGATCGTCTCTTTAAAGGAGACCAGGGGGTCCGAAACGACCAACTTAACCTTTGCAAACCTTTCCTCCAGATCCTTTTTGCACCGCTCCAAATGAACCTCCCCAGCTGCGGCAAGGATATGTTCACCCCTGTGCGAGACAGTGTACTCAACAAATGGGTCTGCTCGGTTAAGAAGCTTGATCCCTTTAATAAGAGCTCCCAGATCCGTCGGGTTGGCGGGCTCAATTGCAACCTTAAGCATCGGAGACACCTGGAACATCATACTTGAGAAGGGCCAGCAATTCTTGGTGGATGACAATGTGGCACTCTTCAATATATGCTGCCCAAGGCCCTGTATTGCAACCACATTCCCAGCACTCACACTGGCAACTGGCCTCAAGCCCTGTCCCAGCATTTCATACAAGTATTGCAGCTCAATCTCCTGCACATGCTTCTGCACTGCATCCCCTTTCAGTGGATCGTATAATGCCGACAGCACAAAAATCTTCTGCCCTGCACGAAGAACTCCGCTGAACACTCTCGCAAATGCCATAAAACACTCCTCTGATTCACTTGCATCCTGGTGATTCAACAGCTCACCATGCGCCCCCTTTGGTGGTAACATCTTACATGGCACCGCAAACATCTTCGACACATACACCACCACCGGTGAATCTGCACCCGCGTCACAGGTCTCCACACACCTTCTCACCTTCTCTGCCTCCAAGACAACCTCAGGGCAACCAGCAGCATCCTCTGGTGCAAGCTCCCTCTTTGGCATAAGCCTTGCAACCCTGGCCCCTTGAGCAACAGCAGGGTCAGGAGTGCATTCGACCACCATAGCCATCACTGCATCTGCCAGCGGCAGCCACCTGCTCATCACAGACTGCAAAACTAACTTTGGGTCCTTGTTCTGCAGCTCCCGCTGCGGAATGTTCAATTTGAAGTTGCTAATGACCTTCTGAACTATTTCTTTGTCCTGCCCCAGCACTCCCTCGTACAATTTCCATAGGGGCTTCAGAATGAACTCCACAAACATGGGCTCCCGGTCAGTACCCTCCATCGCCTTCTTTCCCACAATCATAAAATTCTTCTTACCATTCTTATCCACCTTTTTTTCCAAGTATCGCGGCCCCCAAAATCCTCTCAGCAAAGCAGAGGCGCTGGCGCCAAGCTTGGTGGCGTACAACTCAGCGAAGTGGTGGATGCGGAAGCCCCAGCCATCGAGGGCGCAGGCGAAGACGACATTGCCCTTTTGGGGCTGGAAGGCGTCCTCCTCGTCGTCATCAGCATCGTCCGGGAGATCATCCTGTGAGGCTGACGAGCTGGAGGATGGTTGGTCCTCGAGGGACGCGAGGACGGAGAAGTAGGAGTGCGACCGCAGCGCGGAGTAGATGGAGTTAACGTCGGCGAGGATGCGGTGCAGGCGCGTATATGCCTCGGCGGGGGTGAGGTGGAGCTCGGTGATGAGGCGGTCGAGCTTGTTGAGGACGAGGCAGGGGCGGAGGCGCTCGAGGAAGGCCTGGCGCAGCGCGGCGTGGGTCTGGATGTGGACGCCCTCGACGGCGTCGACGAGGATGAGCGCCGAGTCGGAGAGGCGCGCGGCGGAGGAGACCTCGGAGCAGAAGTCGATGTGGCCCGGGGAGTCGATGAGGTTGACCCGGTGCGCGGCGGGGCCGTCGCCGTAGCGGAGGAGCACGGCGGCGGACTTCATGGTGATGGCCCGGCGCTGCTCCTCGTCGAGGTAGTCCATGAAGCGGAGGCGGCCGGCGAGCCTGGGGTGGAGCAGGCCGTCGCCGCAGGAGGCGACGAGGTGGTCCGCCAGCGTGGTCTTCCCGTGGTCGACGTGCGCCAGGATGCACGTGTTGCGGACGCGTCGGGGGTCCGCCGCCGCCGCCATCGCGGTGGGAGGTCGAGCGTGGAGCCGGCGAGGAAGCCGGCGACGGCGACGGGTGACGTGGGGTTGGGAAGGAGGCTGATCCGAGAGGGTCGGCGGCGGCAGAGGAGCGGCTAGCCGGGAGATGCCACGGAGTCGGCGGGGGGACAAGCGGCCGGACGGGAGCGGCGGCGGCGGCGGCTGGGAGAAACCCTAGCGCTCGTGTCGGGCCGAAGGGACTTTTGTTCCTGCAAGAGAGGAGGAGCGGTCCGAAACGATTTTCTCCCAGTGGCAATTTGACGGAAAATACCGACAGCTTTAGGGGCAAAGGGATATACCGGTTGGATTTTTCAGCTGTCAAGGAACTTGGCGCTCACGTTTATTAATTTATTTTGAAGGGTGGCGCTCACGTTTATAATCGACGAAACTTGGCAGCAACGAAACGAAAAGGAGTTCCTGGCGGACAGGGTGACTCGGAGCCCAAGCTCAGTTGCACGCATAGATTTGTTTTTTAACACGGTACAGACGCAAACGCTCGTATAAACGCGCATACACTCATCCCTAGGAATGCACACACGCACATCCTATCTCTATGAGCATCTTCGAGAGACCGAGCCGGCATATCATCTTGAAATTTACGAAGTCATGGCATCTCGTCGTCGACGGAAACGTCTTCTCTCATTGAATGCACATCGCCGGAAATCCTAAAATAAATCCAGAAATAAATTCGAGCACCAGGATTTGAACCCTGATGGGTTGGGGATATCACAGTCCCTCTAACCATCCAACCGCAGGTTGGTTCACAGTTACACCCATAGATGAACTGTAACATAAAATGAGTCTAATTATGTCTCATCTAGATGTGAGACTAACGTGACATAACCCTTGTATTGTTTGTTTGTCTTGTTTGTTTTTCCCTCGCTCACGATACTCAGCCCAAAAACGCACATTCACTTACGAAGCTCCCGATTGCACCGGACCATTTGTGTAAAACTCGCAGCAAACGGTTGCGCATATAATACCACCAAAAAACATTATGCAAGTCAAAGACCTCGTCTGTGCACAAATAAAGCTAGCCACTACACAACACAGCTCGTAGTGACAAACTAGTAGTGAGAGGTTTAAAGAACTAGCACTGAACATCACTTGAAAAATTGGAAAACAAATCAAATTTCGAACACTTTTTAGAAAATTACAAATAATTGTTTGTCAAACGCGAGCAATTTTAAAATTTCTGATATTTTTTTAAAAAATACTAAGAAATTTAAATCCCCCCAAAATTTGAAATTCTAAATAAAACTTGAAAATAAGAACATCTTTTAAAATTCTGAACAATTTCTGAAAAACCGAACATTTTTACAATTCTTGAAAAAATATTGTTAAACACATTTAAAAAAACACAAATATTTTTAAAATTCCAAAATATTTTTTGAAAACTCGGGGATATTTTTTTTGAATTGGTGGACAAACTGGCCTTATATAAAAAATTATATGACTCAAAAAGGGTGTGTTTCATTTGTATACAACTATGAGATTTCAAAAAAAAGGTGAGGAACGAAAATTAGATAAATGGTATTGTCATCACCTTCTTATTCAAGCACCAATCCTTACAGCGCTATTGTCATTCTTAGTATAACATGCATTTGATCTAATTAATGTTGGGAATGAGCATGACTGGATGTTTTCTACCCTAAATTACAATACTTAATCGCTACTTGAACTTCAGAGGTGCTCTGCATTTATATTTTGCGGTCTCAGAAAGGGCTAGCGAGATATCACTCTATCATACTGTATCATGATTATTTTGAAAAAGTGTTGGTATTCGTCATATCGTATTATTGCTTACTGGTTGATTATGTTATTTTCATGAGTAAATATGAATCCTAAGTGTTATCATATATGTGGGTAGTTCATGATCTTTGCTGAAACCTTGATCCCTACGTAAGTCTATATACGACAACAAGAACAATGAGTTTGTGAAAAAAATCTTTATAAATTCCAATTTATTAACTAAATTGTTTGATGACAAGCAATGAGTTAAGCTTGGGGAAGTTGATACTTCTGTTTTTATTTTGGACTCTAATTTGCATGCTTTGAATTGAATATAAAAAATACTGGTGCAAAGACCTGCCGGAGGGGGGGCACCAGCTTGTGGGCGCGCATACCCCTCCAGGGCGCGCCCAGCTACCTTGTGGGCCCCACAGATGACTGTGTGACCAAATTCTGGTCCTACATATACCGTCTCCCCGAGAGAAAAAATCTGAGAGAAAGTTTCATCGTGTTTTACGATACGGAGCCGACACCACCTTCTGTTCTTCGTCGGGAGGCCTGATCTGGAGTCCGTTTGAGGCTCCAGGGAGGGCAAATCATCTTCGTCATCAACAACCCTTCTTCACCAACAACCTCATGATGCTCACCATCGGGAGGGAGTAATCCCATTATAGACATACTGGAGGTAGATGGATATGGATGAGATTCGTCATGTAATCGAGCCAATTTGTTAGGGCTTGATCCCTAGTATCCACTATGTTCCAAGATTAATGTTGCTATGACTTTGCTATGTTTAATGCTTTTCACTAGGACCCCGAGTGACATGGTTTCAGATCTTAACCTATTTATGTTTTCGTGAATATACTTGAATTCTAGATCCTATCTTGTAAGTTATATGCATCTGTTATTGTTCTGAACCGTAGACCTCAACGTGACAATAATTGAGATACTCTCCGGGGATGACTATAATTTTAGGAGATCATATATTCACTATGTGTTAATGTTTTGTTCCGGCTCTCTATTAAAAGGAGCGCCTTAATTACCCGTAGTTTCCATCAGGAGCCCGCTGCCACGAGAAGGCGGGACTAAAGATGTCATGCAAGTTCTTATTGTAAGCACGTATGACTATATACGAAATACATGCCTACATATGATTGATAAATTGGAGTAGGTTCCGTGTCGCTCTAGGTTGTGACAGTTACATAATGAATTTCATCCAAATATCCATCACTACTCCATGCCTACATTCTCATAATATTGTATTTGCTCAAGTTACTACTACTGCTACTGTTACACTTGTTACAAAACTATTGTTACCATTACTATTACTACTGCTACTACGTTACCATTCCTATCAATATTATCATATTACTGTGCTACTAATAAATTGCTGCAAGGAGTTTATTTCTCAGGTGTGAGTGAATTGACGACTCAACTCATTAGCAAAAAAGAAAGAATTGACAACTCAACTGCTAAGGCTTATAAATACTCTTTGGCTCCCCTTGTGTCGAATCAATAAATTTGGATGTAATATAACCCTCGAAGACTGTTGCGATCCCCTATGCTTGTGGGTCATCATTGGCCACCCTACTGCTCCTTGCTACTTTTGCTACTTGTCTTGTCACTTGTTATCAATTATCTTGCTATCAAACTATCTTACAACACTTACAGAGAATACCTTGCTGAAAACTACCTATCAATTCCTTCTGCTCCTCATTGGATTCGACACTCTTACTTATCAAAAAGAGATCCCCTATACTTGTGGATTATCACGTGATGTAGGGTATTATCTCTTTGAGACAGCCCGAACCTCGGTAAATCCATGTGTCCCCTGTTACCATCGCTCCAAGGGTACCAGCTTAGGACCGCCTACCCGAGATCTGCTGCATTTGACTCCATCAACAGGGGAAACTAGGAAACCTATCTAAGTTATACCTTTGACTTCCGCATTCCACTTGAGCACGATGATGTTGTTAAAGTTTGCTCCAGGTTGGAATCCTTTTCTTGACCACATTCACTTGGTGCAGATTCCAAAACTAATTCCCTTATTGCAACGATGGAAACATTTCCATAAGCGCATCTTCACATGTACATTATCACGATTTGGACAGCAAGCTTCAAAGCTTATAACCTTTGTATGCATATCTCGAACTTGCACTTCTCAAACCTGAGAGCATCACCACTTGATGTCATCAACACATAGTCTACTTGAAATCTTCCTTTTGATGCAAAACCTATGTGAAACACCTAACCCACAACAAGACATAACAAACACATATCATGGGTTAGTTCACAAAAGCGTATTTCATAATTACTTAGCACACCACTAGATCACTTGATCCCACACGGTACAATACTTGAGTTTGTGTGTTGAACTTATAGATACAATATTCGAGCTTCATCTTGGTCAACACGCATCTTTACTTCATGCTCCATCTTAATTTCTTGAAAGCCACAATGAACTCCTCAGTTTATTTAATTGCTTCAAGGCTAGATCATCAAAGACTCTTCCATGACCATATCAAGTTACACTACTAATATCATATTGTTCATCACTAGCTTGTTCTTGTAAATTCTCCATCACAATCTCTTGAGAGGCACAATGAATTCTCCACTCTAGTTACTTGCTGCAAGACTTGATCAACCAAATCCCAACACATGAGCTCACCAACCGGGACTAAAGGGGCTCGCAGGGCCCCCAGCCTGCCGCAACCCCTTTAGTCCCGGTTGGTATCACCAACCGGGACTAGAGGTCTCATTTGAACCGGGACTAATGCTGGTCGTTTCCCCCGTCTACTCCTAGCCGTTGGAACCGGGACTAATGGTCACATTAGTCCCGGTCCCAAACCTGGCCGGGACTAGACCTACAGACGAAAGGTCTGTTTTCTACTAGTGGTCCTTGATCCTTATAAGCAAAAAATATGTCAACCTTTGAGATCCTCCAACAAACTCTATCCCGAACATATTTGGTTTGTACAATGAAATCAATCTTGATGGCTTCAATAGATATCTCCAAATACCAAGTAGTAACCTAACTAGACACGAGACCCTGTGAGCACGGGGAGGGGGGGGGGGGGAGGCACACAGGGTATCTAGAGAGTCTAGCACCCAACTCCGTGTACACGGGGTTAGAAGGCCCGTGACACGAGGTATTTATAGAAGGATATGGGAGGACTTCCAATGAGGCTTTGATGGAATTCTCTTCCCAAACCCCAATATACTTCATGTATCGTTGTGGAACATTTCTTCATATAAAACATAATGCACTTGATGCTCCATAGAATTGTCATTTGATACCAAAGCTTAGAGCATATTTTCATCTTTATGGCATTCATCCTTGAATCCATCTAAAATCCTTAGGGCACCACCTATGGAATATTCCTTCAAATATAATATGTATATATATAGGAAAATGGTTGTGTATATATATTTTATATTTTATATTTTATATAATATATAATATTCATTCAGTGAAAAAATTAGTCCCATGAGATTATTATTAATTACCAAAACCACACTTATGGGCTATATGCACTTTTAGATGGAGTTCCTATGGTGGATGAACTCTCACACGCAATGTTCGACTTGCCATGGGAGCGTTACACGACACACAATCTGGTGCTCCCTGGCTTGGACGCCAAGGTGTACGAGGAGAAGAGTTGGGGCAAAATCAACACCGGCAACTTCCTCATTCAGAACTGTCAGACAAGCAAATGCCTCAGGGCTTGCGAAGGGGCGCAACGTCGAGTAATTCGGGTGCTGCTGCCACTTGTCGACATGCTTCAGTAGCATGCGTGGGTGCACCTCCCGAGGGTTTCGGTCAAGCAACTATCTTTTTCGTAACAAATTCATTCGTCTCGGCACCCCCGCATGTACGTCACAGAAGAGTCCGAGATGTGGGGGCCACAATCGCGGCGTCAATGTGCACGACCAAAGTGAACCAAAAGCGTTCGACGAGCACGACAACAAACTCTGGAAGGTGTGAGAGCACGAAAGTGGTATAAATAGATGTGTTTTATAGTGGGAAGGTGCAAGATGCTAAAAACCAAAACGGTAACGCAGGATGTGGTGAGTTTGTACTTGGATGACACATTTATTGCAGTATGAGTTATTGGATGGCGATTTCCATAGTTTGAGGACTTAAGCGAGAGCACTAAAATAATAGTTCGAGGACCTACCATGCACTTGACTCTAATATTTAGAGGGGGGTGGGGGGTAGTGATAATTTCATTTTAAGATCTACATGGAGGAGTAAGAGATGGTCAAACAGTGAGTTATCATAGAGAATTCAAACAACGTAGTTAGAGTGTACTAGGTGTGAATAATGTGTGATCGACCAGGGTTGCACGGAATCAGATTAGAGAATATAGCTGCGCAGCACGAAATGAAAGGTAAATCAGAATGATATGGAGTCTATATATATATGGAGCCCACAAAACACACATTCCATTTGAAACGTGTCACAAAAAGGGCAGTCGAAGGAAGGAACTGACAGACATACTGGAGTCAAGACTCAAGAGGCATTGGCGAGCCACCAACCAAAGTCACGTTTACGGCAATACATCCATCCTCGACACCAACTAGAAACTGAGGAATAAATTGCAAACTGCTGCTACTGGACTGTAACCAAGGTGTGACTGACCGTAACCGAGAACCGCCGAGACCATGTAACTTGTTTCTCACTTTCATTAATCTATTTTTTTTGTTTTATCTTATCCTCTCTATGTGTTTGTGCAGTTTTTTTTTATCTTATCGTATGATGATCACCGTACCGATCGTGGTATCTCATTCATATGCAGGGGAGGGGAAGGAGTTGAACTTCAGCAGTAGGAGGGAGTGGCGAGGGCCAGGTCCGTGCCCACGGTGCTCATCCCTCCGGCCTCCAGGTTGGGCATGGCCATCCTCCTCCCCCCCTGCTGCAGCAGACTAGCACCGCAGGGCGACGACGGCGAATCCTTCAAACACAACATGCATTGATCGATCAGCATCAGCCTGCTGCCTTTGATTTGGCCGGGAGATGAAGAGGCAAGTGTACTACTAACCATGTGGCGCAAGGTGAGGCCGGCGAAGGGGTGGTGCAAGGCCGGGACGGTGAACCCTGCGGTGAAGAGGGGCTGTGGCTGGAGGGGTGACCTGGGGCTGGGCAGAGCCAGCAGCTTGCCGGCGTTGGTGGTGGACGACGCGGATGGCGGCGTGGAGAAGTAGTCCCCCATCCCCAGCATCGCCTGCTCCTCCGCCATCACCACCTCAACTGCTGGGGCACGGCCCATAGTGAGGCTGCTGCGGGGGAGGTGGTGCTCCATGCTGATGCCGCTGCTGCCTCCCCCGCTCCCGCTCATGTCCGTGCCGGTGCTGCTTGGCCACAGGAACGTGCCCTGTGGCTTGCAGATGCGGAAGCTGCTCTTCCTCGCCGTCCTCTTCTCGCCGGCTTGGACATCTGCTCGCTGCCTGCTCTGGCTCTGGCTCTGGCTCTGGCTCTGGCTCTGCTCACCACCACCAAAATCTAGTGCCCGCCTCCCCTCATTCTGAGCCACACCCACCTCGTCTATTCCAATACTCTTCAGCTTCTCTGCCAGCAGAAATTGTTCCTGTGGGGTCAAAATGGAAAACAGCTATAGTATTTCAGGAACAACACATACAGCTTAGGACAGAGTGCAGTAATTCTATGCAATGCAACAGGGCTCTGCCACCTTACCTTCAAAGACAAGAAGGAGCTAGAGAGAGAAGCCATCTGCTCCTCCAGCTTATCATTCTTTTCAACTACAAAATCATACTTATCCTGAAAAACAACCAAGCTGATCTCAGTTACCAGTGTCAGAATGTAGTACTGCAGACATTACAGCAGAGAACATGTTGACTGAATAAAGATATTCTTAAGAACCTGCATGGCCTAGTTAGATACTACCTCCTATTATAAATATAAGACGTTTTGGCAGTTTTAATTGAACTTCCTAAACGTCTTATATTTGGGAACAGAGGGAGTAGATAGATACTCCCTCCGTCCCATAATATAAGAGCATTTTTTACACTATTATGGGGTATATCACAATGCAATAGTGGTGTGACAATTCAGTTAGCAACATGAGTGTACCTTCAGTGACCGCACCTCCTTCTTTAACTTACTATGTTTCTGAATCACATTCTCGTAGGTGTCCTGTAATTCAACAATGCAACATCATATATTTACTTGCAGCTAACAAATGATTACTATAATGAAGTGCATATATATAACCATATAGTGAAAAAGGATCAAAATGGTGATTAACTAATGCTAATTTCTCCCAAAAAATCTAACACTAACATGCACAGTTTGCTTAGTCTGGGATCAACTGTTAGAATTTCTGAAGGCACTTAATTACCTTCAAAGACGACACCTGCTTCTCTAGCTTTTCATTTGCCTTAACCACTTTCTGATACTTCTCCTGAGAAACAAAACAAGCAAAGGAGTGGCTTAGGTATGGTAAAGAGTAAACCAGAACAATGAAACCAAATTCTTAATTAAAAATTATGTGCTTAACACCTTGTTATACATTGTTAGTTGGGAGACCAGATTAAAGATGATCAGAAGTGCAGTTCCAAAAGGGTTATGTTCAAGAATGATTTTTTTCCTCACAATGTAGGCAGTTTCTTCACATATATGCACCTTCATAGACTGAGAAAGAACTAAAGAGGGGAAGTATCTACAGGTCCCAAGTTGCAATTACTATAAATATACCCATAAGAAACTTCAGAAAACACAGAATCTAGGCTAGCACTGATAAGAATATTTGATCAACTGAAGAAACTGCAAACTTCCTTCTTTGGGGGGTTGGGGGATGGGGGTAAATCATGTTGTTAACTTTGTGTGTTTGATCCCGCAAGACAACTTTGTGTGTTTGGTGCAGCAATAAAACTTTGTATGTTTGAAATCACCTTTCCTCAGAAGTACAGAAAAGAGGAACAGAGGGAAATGCTTGGATAGGGAAATCGACAGGATCTTATAATATGAAGGACATGGTTACCTTCCATGAACTGTAAGCTCTTTCAGCCTCAGATTTCGCTTCCTTGCCCAGTTCCACCATGTTAGAACTTAGCTGCTCCATGTTCCTTGACATCACAATGAAGGGAACAATGTTGGAAATCAAATAATTTGCTCTATTGCAGGCGAACGCATGAAGAGGAAACTGCGATGGACAGTCAGAAAAAATGGGTACCTTTTAACATCATTGAGCTCCTCAGCGAGCTCCTCCGTCTGCCTCTTAACCAGGAGATCACCGGCGCCTGGGGACACGTCATCACCGGGCTTCCACCCGGGTGGCGGCACCCAGTACGGATCAGACACGCCGGCCTGCCGGCGCACCTCCGCCAGCTCGGCTGGCTCCAGCCAGTACTCCATGGCGCCATCCGCGTTGTGACGGCGACGGAACCGGTCCGTGCTGCCATCAGGCACCCTCCCGGCCATGTGCTTGAGCAGGTGGTCCAGGAGGCCGGTGTCGCCGATGCGCTTGCGGGCCTGCTCCCGCAGCGCCTGCCGCATCACCGGGGCGCCGAGGGAGGCGCCGCTGGAGCGCATGATCTCGACCAGGCTCTTCTCCGCCGCCGCGTACCGCTCGGCCGACCACCGGTCCTTGCCACGCCGAGGGTCACCGTCTTTGGACTCCACGTGGCGCTTCTTCTGCTTCTTGGGGCTCTTGTATGTCTTGCTTTTCTTCTTCTTCGCCGGGTTGCTGGGCTTGTCCTTGCTTCCCTCTGCCTCGTCCCGCTTCCTCTTGGCTCTGATTGAGCTCCTCCTATCATCTTCCTGCTCCGGGCGCTGCAGCTCCTTGACGCTGGCCTCTGTTTCGTAGCCGCCGATGCTGGCCTCCTTGGCAACTTCGCGATGTCGGCCAATGTACCTGACGCGGCGCCGCACGCCCCAGCCGGCGCCGTCGCACTTCAAGGTGGCGAGGAGGCAAGAGCTGATCGCCGGCGCCTTGGGCTGAGCCGGCGGAGCTTCAGGCGACGACAGCGAGTCCTGTGCCGTTGCTGGCCCAGACGACGCGCTGAAGTCGAAGACGCAGGGATTGACAAGCCAGAAGCTGTCCTGGTGCATCTCTCCCTCGAGCTCCTGCTCGGCCACGCGGCGGCGCAGGATGCGCGCGGCGTGGTTGCTGCTCATGACGAAGCGCTCGTCAAGCTCTGGACCGGCGCTGGGCGCCCGGAACGAGGAGAAGAAGCTCCGCAGCGCCTGGAGGGACGGGAAGCTCACAGTGATGTCGTGGCTCGTGTACTCGCTCACCTGCACATACAGCCGGAGATCACATCAGAAACAAGCCAGATCAAACACTTTGGACTCCAAGAAACAGTGACAGTGAGGCACAGGTTAGAGCCACCTACAGGTAAGTGGCAGAAGAGAAGACATAATTCTTACCTTAACCACGCGTATGGACTTGAGATGGATTGGAGATTTGGGGGGCAGCATGTCGTGGTCGATCTCGTAGAACCCTCCTGCTGACAAGACCAAATCACCAGGTGAAAACCAATTTCAACAACTTGGCATGAACAGGAATTAATGGAGGATTTGCACAAAAGTTCCATGCCCGAGACCAGCATTGCTCACCAGCATGATAGGTGGGGATGGCAGAGGTTGACAGGCTCTGCCTGCTCACGGGCGAGCTGGGTGGTTGGATCTTGGGGCTGCTATCATTGTTGCCATTTCTGCTGTGGCCTGTAGTCCTCTTCTTGTAGTAGAACCTGGGCACCTGTGGCCTCTGGAAAAGGTTGTACATTCAGAACAGGTGAGACAGATGTATGATTCGTGCAAATAAAGAGAATCATGGAGAACTGCGGGACTGAAACGGAAATGCTTTGGGGGGTGGACGTGCAGTGCATGTGCCTAGTCTTGTGAAAGAGAAACACATTTCAACACCACATATACCACACTGTACCTTCAGAATAGTTTGTTGCCTGTTCTTGTTGGATAATCTAACAAATTGCAGATACTGGCTATTGTCTACTGGACGACTAGTCTCTTCTGCTCCATATTTGGGGTTTGTGTGTATTTCTCCATTACTAATTCTCGACGCAGTCGAAAAATTGTATACTTCATATTTAGTATTGAACACATTTTCAGCCAGACAACTGAAATCGAACTACATTACTAGTATCAGCCATGCAAGCATCCCTGACTTTACTATATTCGGGAGAAAAGTCATTTCTAGTTGCACCAATAACTAATGGATTCAGCAAAATCAACAAAAAGTTGTTGAAAGTGGCACTAGCTGAGCAAGCTACTTTCAGTCTCTTGTTTCCTCAGTGTACTCTAAAGCAGACTTAGCACTGCACTTCACAGGTGTCAGCTGTTCAAGGATCAGTTGCACCCAAAAATGCACTGGTGCATGCACCATCAACAGACCATCATAATGACATGAGACTTCATCTTATATCTTAACACCAAACAGGAGAATCTTTAGCAACTAGTACCCCTACAACTCTGTTCATTTAATAGGCAAATCACATTCCATTTTGGCTTGGGGTTCCGGATCTAGCTAGTACCATGCACTAGTTGGACTTCCATCTCTTTCCATCCGAAATGCACTCCAGTCTCCGATTCTACTTTTAGCTACGTACCAACTTTGGCAAAACGTGCATAAATTACTTTAATTAATTATAAGCGAGAGCGCGTTAACACGGAACTAGCCAACTAGTGATCCATCTATCACTTCGCTGCTGATGTAACAAACCGACGTATCAACCGTAACGTTAACACACACACACACACACACACACACACACACACACACACACACACACACACACACACAAACACACGCACACACACACACACACACACACACAGAGTGGATGAAAAAGTAGACAGATCCAACGGATTGCCCCGGCCGGATGAACAAAAGTGCGAAAGCAAGCCGAACTGGCAAAAGAAAAGCTGGTGATCTTCAGGGTACGTAGGTAGGCACGCACGTACCATGGGGGAGTCCTGCGTCTGAGCCGCGCCCGGAGGAGGGGTCCTCACCACCTCCGCGTCCATCTGCCTCCGCGTCAGCCTTGTCTGCCGCAACAACAAACAAAAGCGCACGAATTAACCAACCGCCCGTCGGATCCATCGCGTGACAAATTGAGCAGCAGAGATCGGGCCGTGCACGCGGATAAAACTGCGCAAGCTTCTCCATCGAAGAATTAGCAGGAACCACACGGTGTTGGGACGAGACGAAAGGGGAAAAAAAATCCGCAGAAGTAAAACCCTAGCCGATTCCTTGCTGCCATTACCGACCCCCACACACACAAAAAAAAGCGTGCGGAAAAATCGGGTAGATGTCCCAAAACACGAGGGGGTCAGCAATTCGATAGACGGGGCAAACGATCGGCGAACCGAACGCTCGGGCGATGAAGGCATTGCGTCGAGCAGCAGCGGCGCATGTGATGGATAGATCGTACTACTGCTCGGAGGGTACCTTGCTGATGCCGCTGCTGCGGCGGTGCTGTGGATGAAAGCGGAAAAGAAGGGAGGGCGTCGAAAAGCAGCGGAAAAACCCGACCGAAATGGAAGCAAGGAGGCAAACCAAAAACCCGACGCTTTTGCGAGCAGATCAAAGCTGCTTTAGGCCTGACATGGAACCGCCCAGAGCAGTACGAACCGATCCCCGCTGCCGCGCCATGCCCGCAGGCCTCCGACGACCGAAACACGCAAGAGACCACAGGAAAAACCACAGACCGATGCTGCGCACGAGGATCGGAGAACGGATCTGGTAGCAGAGAAACAGCAGAAACGCAGACGAAGACGCACGCACGCGTGGTTCGAAAAACCTTGGAGACGAACGCTGCTCACCGTCGAGCGCGGCGCTGCTGCTGGTGCTGCTGCTGGAGGAGGCGCGGCGGATCGGCGGCGAGGGGAGGGAATTTACAGGGCCGGAATGCGGCGAGATTCGGTGGGGAGGAATAATTAAAATAAATCAGAGGGGAGGGGCGGGGCGGGGCGGGCGACGAACTGGGTGGATGGATGGATCTGAAAGGCTTGGGTTTTTGGGTGCGAGGCTAGGTCATGGCGGGGAGAGCGGATGGAGCTGGGGTTTCTCCCCGGCCGTCCCGATCGACGGATCGATCTCCGGTGGCCGCGGTTAAATAGAGGGAGGGAGGGAGGGACGGGGAGGAGAGTGCGTGCGCGACCTTGCTACGTAGAGAGAGAGAGAGAGAGAGAGGGAATGAAAGCTGGAGGGGGGTAAAGAGAGGGGACGTCTGCGTGTGTGCGTGTGTGTGTGACTTGTGGCAGGGGCAAATCGTGTGCTGTGCTGTGGCGGAGAGAGATTCGCTCGCCAGGAGGACACTGTAGCGGACGGAACGGCCGCCCTGCGCCGTCGCGGCGCTGACCAAGCGATAGCGAGGGGGGACGGCGAGGGTCGCTGGCGTGCGGGCCCAAGGATGGTGAGGGGCTTTGCGCGGCGGGAGGGTCGTCGGTGGGGCACGCGTGTCGGCGAGCCACACCGGCGGGCGCGAACGAGTTTTTGGGTGGCGACGGCGGGGCGCGGCGCGGCGGCAAAAGTAAACCGGCTTTTCCTTCCTTCCCCTGTTGCAAGCAGCGGTGGTGGAGGGTGGTAAATGCCAGCTAGCAGCAGTACAGCGGCATGCATGCAGTCACGCGCGCAGGGTGTTGCTCGCACGGCCTCGCCACGGAGCGGAACACGGCAATCGATCGCGCCTGCCACTCGCACCGGCACCTACCCACGCGTGTGCGGCTTGATCGGGGCTTGGAGACTGATTACCATTCGTTTTTAACATGATTGATTACCCGTTTAGCGTGAATAATGTGTTTTCTTTGGAGTAGCGAGTTTTCTTACTGTCATAAAAAGACTAATTATTCGAGTGTGTGGTGATTAGCGGCGTAAAGTCACTTCTGCGCTAGTAACCGCCCGGGTGCATCATCATTGGACCGTGGGACCAGCTGCTCCCGCCACCCACGTCCCACACGCCTCTCCTTTCCCCCCGACTTGTTTTCCTTCCTTCCCTCCCTCCCTCCCTCCCTCCCATTTTGATTTCTACCAAACCAGTTACTCTCCAGTCTCCACACACAAATGCCACTCTTCCCCTAGAAGAAAAACTACGTACTACCGCACTGCTATGTAGGCAGAACAGAACCACAAAATTTATCTCGTTATAATGTGTGTCGCTAAAAAATGTACCAAGCCCCCCTCCCCCCCCCCCCCCCCCCCCCCCCCCCCGCCGCCGCCCCGCAGCACCCCCATCTCTCGCTCGGCCACCCCTTTGCATGCGCCGACGGGAATGTTAGCAGGGCCTTTCAACGTTTCAGTGTCTTCACAATGGCAGGGCACACTTGCTCGGAGGGTGTCGGTGCTGGTGCCATGTTTCCACGACGAGGGCTTCAAACGGTGCCAGGGAGCCTTGTAGGGGACGACTTTTGTGTCGATCTTGTGATCTTTGGGTTGGCAACGAGGTGCATGGTCGGTTACATCCTCTCCGGTAGGAGTGCACCGGGGAGTAGGGGCATGGCTTGGCATGTTGTGCCATTTAGTGACTTTCTCGATGTTGGCAGAGCCCGATGCAGGTGTCACTACCCCGTTTCTGCGGTGACAACTTTACCAACTCATGTTGCCCCCTCCTCCAATTCACCACAACGTGGAGTTGGGGAGCCTTGTAGCAAGCCAACTAGAACAAATCTAATAATCTTTGGGATGACGGTGGGGCGTCGGGTCAACTGCATCCTCTACCTCGAAATGTGAAAGTGATGTCCTACAAGGGCACGGGGCTAGTTGTAGCCCTCTCGCAGGAAGTGCTTTAACATAATTATACATCGAATACAAGAGAGACAAAAGAAGGGAACTACCATCCCCGCAACTACGTTATCATGTACGCAGCTACCTTCGCACCCCAACCCATAGTTGGAAATAGTTTATTCTGTCGGTTGCTAGAAAACAATAAACAAAGTAATAAAGTAAATGTGAACAAGAAGGTAAAAATAGTAATAAAATGGGATAAACTAAGTGAGGCGGTGCTTGAGTAATAAAGGCGTTCTCAGGCGGTTTGAATTCACCACCACTAGTATTTAATGTACTTGGTTGTGTAGGGGTATCCGTCTTTCCCTTGTTCAATCCACCACAGCGTGTCATCGGGGAGCCTTGTAGCGAGATGACTTGTGTGGTTGTGATCTTTGGATCGGCGGCAAGGTGCAAGCTTGACAACATCCTCTATAGCAATAGTGTGGGGAGGTCGGATCAAGGGAATGACTTGGCATATTATGGCACTTAGTGCCTTTTTTATGTTGGCAGATCCCAATGCAGGTGACACTACTACGTTTCTGTGGTGACGACTTCACCAGCTCCTATTTTCACATCAATCCACCGCAATGTGTAGTCAAAGAGCCTCATAGAAAGTCAACGAGAGCGGATTTGATGATCTTTCGGACGACGGTGGTGTGCAAGGTCTATGGCATCTCTCTGTAGGAGTGCGAAAGTGATGTCATGTAAGTGCACTGGGTTAGTTGTAGCCTTATCGCGGGAAATATTTTAACTCCATTATATATCGAACCCAAGAGAGCCAAATGCAGGCAACTAACAAATTCATTACCACCAGTATTAAGATACTTAGTCGTGTATGGGTACCAGTCATCTCATTATCTAATCCACCGCATCGTGGCGGCAGGGAGCCTTGTAGCAAGATAACTCGTACATTTGTGATATTTGGGTCGGCGACGAGGTGCAAGATCGATGGCATCCTCTATAGCTAGAGAGCTCGGGAGGCCGTATAAGGGGCATGGCTTTCCCTATTGTGCCATTTAGTGACTTTCTTGATGTTGGCGGAACGGGATGCAAGTGTCACTATCATGTTTCTGGGTGAGGACTTTACCAGATGAAAATTCATTGTTCGACCAATGGTATTTTGTTGTTATAACAATGGGGTTAGTGAGGACTGATGTCAGTTATTAAGTTTATCTCAGGACATTGGCTATTCGGTGATTATCGAGGGAGATGGATGGCCCCTTGTAAGTGCATCTAGTGCCTACTCTATGGTTTTGGAGTATTGGCGACAAACAGTGGCGGAGCCAGCACCTGGAGTGTTGGAAATATGCCCTAGATGCAAAAATAAATTGGTCATTATCATATTTCCCCGTTCATGATAAACGTTTATTATCCATGCTAGAATTGTATTGACCGGAAACATAAATACAAACAATACCGAGTCCCTAGTGAGCCTCTACTAGACTAGCTCTTTGATCAAAGATGGTTAGCGTTTCCTAACCATAGACATGAGTTGTCATTTGATAACGGGATCACATCATTAGGAAAATGATGTGATGGACAAGACCCATCCGTAAGCATAGCATTTGATCGTATCACTTAGTTTATTGCTACTGTTTTCTTCATGTCAAGTATTTGTTCCTAAGACCATGAGATCATGCAACTCCCTAACACCGGAGGAATACCTTGTGTGCTATCAAACGTCACTTCATAAATGGGTGATCATAAAGGTGCTCTACAGGTATCTCCGAGTGTGTCTGTTGGCTTGGCATGAATCGAGACTGGGATTTGTCACTCTGTATGAGGGAGAAGTATCTCTGGGCCCTCTCGGTAATACAACATCACAAGAAGCGTGCAAGCGATGTGACTAAGGGGTTAGTCATGGGATCTTGTATTACGGAATGAGTAAAGAGACTTGCCGGCAACGAGATTGAACTAGGTATGGAGATATCGACGATCGAATCTCGGGCAAGTAACATACCGATGGACAAAGGGGAAATGCATACAGGATTGATTGAATCCTTGATATCGTGGTTCGACCGATAAAGATCTTCGTGGAATATGTAGGAACCAATATGGACATCCAGGTCACGCTGTTGGTTATTGACTGAAGAGGTGTCTCGGTCATGTCTACATGATTCTCGAACCCGCAGGGTCCACACGCTTAACGTTCGGTGACACTAGAGTAGTATTGGGATATGTATGTTGGTGACCAAATGTTGTTTGAAGTCCTAGATGAGATCCCATACGTCACGAGGAGCTCCGGAATGGTCCGGAGTTAAAGATTTATGTATGAGAAGTCATATTTTGGCTACTTAAAAGTTTCGGGTTTTGCCGGTATTGTATCGGGAAGCTTCTGGAAGGTTTCAGAGGAGTCCGAAAGGGTCCCTCCAGCCCCTAGGGCGTGCATGGGCTGTAAGGGGGCTCCCTAGCCTTATTGGGCCAAGCGCACCAACCCCCTAAGGCCTATGCGCCTAGGGGAGGGGAAACCCTAAGGGGGAGGGCACTCCTCCCCCCTTTGGCCGCCGCCCCCTCCTTGGAGGAGGGGCAAAGGGGGATGCGCCCCTCCCCTTTGATCCTATAAATATAGGAGGGGTGGGGAGGGCAGCTACGCACCAATCCCTACCCCCCTCCCTTGGGCATCCCCTCTCCCGTCTTCCCGAGTTCTTCCTCGTCCGCAGTTCCAGAGGTGCTTGGTGAAACCCTACTGGCACTGCTCCACCACCATCTCCATCATGCCGTCGTGTTGGTCGAGATCCCATCTACTTCTCCGCCCTCCTTTACTCGATCAAGGAGGCAAAGGCGTCACCGATCCACATGTGTGCTGAACGCGGAGGCGCCGTCCATTCGGCGCTGGATCACGATTGGATTGTGAAGAGTAAGACTAAATCAACCGTGTAATATACGCCTCCGCTTAACGGTCTACGAGGGTACGTAGACACACTCGCCCATCTCATTGATATGCATCTTCATAGATAGATCTTGAGTGTTCGTAGGAAATTTTTTATTTTCCATGCTTCGTTCCTCAACACGGAGAGTCGGGGTGGCTACCCGAGCTACCATGATCCATGTCCATGGAGCACTAGTGTCGGTGTAAAAGCCGGCAGACCTCGAGGTAGGGGTTCCTGAGTTGTGGATCTCGGACGGATGGTAACAGGAACAAGGGGACGATGTTTACACAGGTTCGGTCCCTCTTGATGGAGGTAATACCCTACTTCCTGCTCTTGTTTATATCAATGGAGAAGTATCAAGTACAAAGTTCATATACCTCAAGATCGTCAGATGTGTTCTAACTCTAGGGCTAGGTGAATGATATCATGTTGATGTCCCCTATACGGGCTAAACCCTATGGCTTATATACACGCCAGGTAGGGTATCTAGGGTTACAAGGTTGGTATCTTGACGTAGAGGCGGTAGGAGAAGTCTTCGAGTATACGACAAGCCTTCAACAAATGCAGTCCCGATCACGCCCCATCGTGCAGCTTCTGGAGTCCATCTTGAGAAGGAACACTGGTGCATCGACGTGCTATACAAACGGTTTTTAACCCCTTTCCGCGACGTAGTTCCAAACCGTCGCCTTGCATGTGTGGGCGATAGGGGGGTCCATCCCACACGACACCGCAAACCCATCGGCGATGGTGGCCAACGAACGCAAACGATCTGCAAATATAATCGTGTGCGGTGCAGGAACAGATCGCACAAATAATCTTTTCGGCCTACGTGTGGGATTTGCGATCAATCACACACGTCCAAAACGAGTGAAACACGTCTAATTGCTCGTGGAAAACAAACGGAGTTTGACCTTTGACCGTTTGCGAAACGTTACCTAATCCACACGGGCCATTGTAGACACTGTGTGTGATATCTTCATCATCGCACACGAGATTTATCTGGGAACCGTGTACCATGTATAACATCATCGGACACGTTTCCCGAAAAATGTACGCGTGGGATCGTATTTGCATCGGGCATGGTTTCCTGTTGGCTCACGTGTGAGATACGGTGCTATCGCAAACGATTGAGTAGCTCCTACGCACACGTACACGTGTTGCAAACCGTTTGCGATTTCTTATGTATCACCGACGTTTTAGATTATATCTCGTGTGCTTTTCCTGTGGATCACAGGTGGTTGCGCTATGAGTTGCGTGTGCTTTCCGTTCTGGACCACACACGCTTAGTTGCTTGAACCGTGTGCGCTGAAATTGCCAGGTTATTGTAAAATATCGCATTTAATTCACCCTGCAAATAGCAAATTCTCCACAATATGCAATCGACAAATAGTGTCCACATGAAGAACATTCATCATAATTCGCCACAATATGCAATTGAACGAATAGTATCCACAAGCAGAGGATTCATCATAATTCACGACAATATGCAATTGAGAAAATGCTAGCTAAATTTCACAGCTGTTAAACCGACATATCCAGTACATAATCATAGTGTACGAAATACGAAGACATGATCACATGTAAAATAATGCATCCATGTGTATATGTTTAGCTGATAACACTATATGAATGCGTAGTTATTTTTAGGAGATTTGAATCCGGAAATCTTCGACGACTTTAGAGGGCTTGATATGGTGTTTCACAAAGAAGGTGCTAATAAATTTCCTAACAGACAACAATTCATCGGCGACGAGCGGTTCAAAAGTCATCGGTGCCAAGATCAGTTGCATGACTTTTAGATCAGAATGTGACATACGTGTGGAGTAGAGGATAGTAATTAAGAAGCAGACTTACTGGTTTTATCCTGTCAGCATCGACACCACATTCAGCATGTCTGCATAGGTTCATCATGTGTGCACAAACGTAGTATCCACATAGGCTGGTACCTTGTTGTTGCTGAGGACATTGAAATTTTTTGTACAATATTAGTCATGTATTTGCCATGTTAGGAACAACCTAACCGGTGTAAGTTGTTTCTTCTTTTTTCTATGGAGAGAAATGGAAAGAGGTTTACTTAGAAACTTGAACATCTGAGTAGCATTTTCTGAAAATAACGGATTTCGTTTTCTTACTGGAGAAACGATCACGTGCTGCAGAGGTAGTTGGCGGTCGAACCAATTCCCTCCTAAAGTTATGTTCTTTGACCATACACTGGAAATGAAGATGAATTTTCACACACTCAATTATGGAACCAAATATGAACACAACACATTAACATCAAAGAATTCAATACATATCCATGAAATCCTGAAGATGACTCAGATCCTGAGGCACATTTGACTCTCTGAGAGAATCCATGTAGTAAACTGTGTTGCGTTTTGGAACAATGACCACCAAGATCCAGTGACCTCTACAGTTTAAGAAAACCATGAACGTACGAACTATGTCTAAAACTGAAAGACGATCAATGTATGCATGGTTGTATATTTATACTTACTCTTCATGATATGACCACATGAAGAATTCTCCTATCTGTAAGTCGAACAAGATCTTGGCGACAAAATCAATGGAATCCGTGCGTGAGTCATTATCTTGTAACAAAACACCGTTTGCTAAATCAGGATCTATGAAATACGCATGCACCCTTGTTGTTCTCTGTGTCGTCTATCCCCTGAGAGGAATACAGTACAATTAGCTTTTTTGTCATTTACAACCTTGTATGGAGAAGTTGATCAGAGTTTGTGAAGTACTTACAACATCAAACATTTGACAAGAGTGGCAGCAAGCTCATCGAAGTTGAAGAAAAGATGAAAGTCCTCGAATTCCACACTGATGGTACCTGGAATGTGAGAGAAATGCCAGTTGTCGTACTGCAATTCCACAATGTTATGATCTTCTCCTTTTGACAATGTGTCCATGCAATATTTATGTAACTTACGACAACTGGAACTGCACTCATCAAAGTATTCGCCAACAAGAAATGGCTGGCCATGCTTGTACTTGCGTGCTTAAAATGGGTCTTCATCAGAACCGGGATTACATGGGTCTTCATCGCCCATGCCATGGTTCTGCTCGAAGAGTCTTTTCTGCTCGAAGAGTCTTTTCTGCTTGAAGAGTCTTCGTAATAGGATGCTCGGGTACTCGACCCTCATCTGTTTCTGTCATGTGTAATAACAAATTGCCAATTTTTCCAGGAAGCTAAACATAAATGCAACAGTCTTTGTAGTACAGGACGCACATCGACAATGTTTGAATGAAAACAAATTAATAGTGACTACTATGTACATTCTGCTGTCAAACATTCCAATCTGTTAAAAACTACTGTCTTGCACCATGTTTTTTTTCACTAAGTCTAAGAATCTGTTTATTTCAGATTACCATGTGCTGTTGATGCAAGCCATGTTTCTGTGCATAATTGGACCTTGCTCGTGCTGAATGAAATGAAGTGCTTCATGTATACTATCTTGCAGTAAATTTTCATGCTATGATAACTCATGTCACATATAGTTTTCTTGCTGTCAATATGCCTTCAGGTTAAAACTATGACAGTGTCTTAATCACATCCAGAATCAAATAGCACATGGGAAGTCTGAATCACACCTAATATAACAAATGATTTCTAACAACGGGAGTTAGGCTTACCTTCTTTGCACGTCGCAGAAACTTCCTCCCACTGTACCCAGATTCAAAAGCTCGCAACTTTACGGATTGAAATTGATGTTGACCATGAACAGACAGGTCTTCAGCTACCCCTCTCCATTCGTTGGAAGTGATTGTCCTAGGGAGCTACAAGAGAAAGAAATGGCGCAAATGGACCTGCCGCTTTGAAATCCCCAATTCCAAAACAAAACCCTAAGCCTAGTTGAGCCAGAGAGAAGAGACACGAATACCTGGCTGGTGAGAGATTCGTCGTAGTCGGAGATACCGCTTGAGGGGTCACTCGAGGAGACCATGGCGTGTCCGCGGCGATCGGACGCTAGAGGGAGAGATGTGGGCGGCGGCACGGGGGGGGGGGGGAGGGTGGAGGGGTTGCAGGGGAAATGTGGCCCTTTGGCGGGGGGGAGGGGGGGAGGGGGGAGGCAGATATTTCGGCGGTCGGAGAAATTTTTCGCTCGTTGCACGGAATCTTGGCGCGCAAAGATTCATCAGACACTGTCTTTCAGCTTTTATCGTGTGCGATGATACAGAACATACAAAAATTTGCCCCTCCCCACGTATTCCCTGGTTATAGTGCACATCCACGTCATTGCATAATGTAACATCAACTGCTAACTTGGGTATAGAAAATAGCGGACACACATAGCTCACAGTTACTAAACCGAGCAAGTTCACAAAATAATCAAGCTGCTTGAACTAGACATAGCTCTTGCAAAAGACGGGCTCTCTAAACAAAGGCTATTAGTACTATGCATAATTTTTACAAAGACGCCGACGAGCAGCCGCCCTATGCCTTGCCGTTGTTCGATGAGATGTCGACGACTTGTCCGGGCGACATTCCGCAGGTGTTGGACTCCGCGTCCCCAAGGCTGACTTCGACCGCGGCGAAGTGCTCATCCTCGGCGTTGTCCTCGTCATCGGCGTCGCCCTCATCTTCATAGTACTCGTAGTAGTGGCGCCGCCATAGCTCGCGTTGGTACTCCATCGCCGATTCCTCGATGGACAGGCGCTTCTTGACCTCCTCCTGAGCCACACGCAACTCCTCCCAACAGTCGGCGCTCTCGGACGGTTCCCGCATCTCTAGCTCTCGCTCGGAGATCTCGTGCGGAAGGGGCTCCATGGCCTCCGTCGCCGCATCATCGGCATTCATCTCGGCATCCGCAGCAGCCGCCTCTTCGGACGTGTGGCGCATGCTGGATTCCGGCGAAGCTTGGAGTATCTTGGCACGGGTGTTCTCGATGATATAGGCCTGGATGGCCTCGATCCGGGCTAGGGCGGCCTCTGCGGCACGGCACGTTGCTCGAGCGCTCTTGGCATTCGCAGCCGTCGTCGTAGCAGCTGCAGCTGCCGTCTCCGCGGCTACAGACGCCCTTTCGGCCGCCGCAGAGGCCCTTTCGGCGGATGCGGCTGCGCTCTCGGCTGAGGCGGCCGCGTTCTCGGCAGAGGCGGGAGCACTCGGGGCCGAGGGGGCGGTCGTCCGCACCCTTACGAAGCGTTCCCACGACGTCATTCTTTGCACAGAGGGTTTGTTAGGGAATGGGGGTCGAGGGTGAACGGAATCCGAGCTAGACGAATCCGACGAAGCTTCCCTCGTAAGACATAAATAGATCAGTGAATTTTCATCGCAAACGGTTTCCGTATGGAACCGTGTGTACGCGATTAACTTTTTGTATTGAATTCTAAAACTATTTTTGGGTATAGCGGTAACGGATATTGTTTTATTTGTAAGAAAAAGATCCCTACCGTCAAAATCCACTAACGACATCCTAAAATTAGGAAATATTCGGGGTACAATTGGCATTTTTATACATTAAGTTAGTTTGTACAAATTTTACGACCATAATTCAAAATTGCAGCACACGAAAATGCAAGATGAAGCAAAAACTGTTGGAAAAATCATATTTATGTACTACTTGCTTCCCAATATATGCCGCTTGCAATAACTTTTAAGGAGTTCCAAACATCTTGGGTAACGGTTTGGACACACGTGCACGCATTGGGATTCTAGGTTTTAAAATTCAAAAAATGAAAAAAATGCTCTGAAGTACATGATAATAATCTGCATGATTTCCCGACATGGGGCCAAGATGTCGTGGTCAAAATAACAGCTTGTTCGAGATAAGCTTTGAGACATGCTTCTCACAAAACGTAGCTTCACACGAAGGGTCGCGGTTCCGAGAGGGGACATGACCTTGTTTGATGACGAGCCGCTAGTCGTTGTCTCATTTGGCCTACCTTTTTTGAATTCGTTACAATGCACGAATACGTCCGGCAACCTGAAATTTGGACATTTTCGGGGTTCAATGAGCATTTTTGTACATGAATTTAGTTTCTACATATCTAGTGGCCATAATTCAGAACTAAAACGCATGGACATGTTCAAGATGAAGCCAAAACTGCAGGAAAAAATCATTTTTATATATGTACTAGTGCTTCCGTCTATATGCCACGTGCAATAAATTTGAAGGAGTTCCAGACATCTTGAGTAACGGTTTGGACACAAGCATTGAGAATAATCTAGGTTTTTAAATTCAAAAATAAAATAAAAATGCTATGAAGTACATGAAAATCAGCATGATTTCCCGACATGGGGCCAAGATGTCGTGGTCAAAGTGACGGCTTGTTCGAGATAAGCTTTGACACATGCCTCTCACAAACCGGAGCACCACGCGCAGGCTTGTATATATAGTTTTGAGAGGGGACGTGGGGTGTTGTGTGATGAAGAAACGGATCGCTGCCTCATTCGGCCTAGTTTTTTTTCATCGATGCAATGTACGAATACGACCGTCATCCTAAAATCTGAAAAAATACGGCATTCAATTGACATTTTTATACATGAAGTTAGTTTTCAGAAATTTAATGGCCATAGTTCAAAACTGAAACAGATGAACAAGCAAGATAAAGCAAGAACGACTGGAAAATCATATTTATGTACTACTTGCTTCCGTGTATATACCACATGCAATAAATTTGAAGGAGTTTCAAACATCTTGAGTGACGGTTTTGACACAAAAGCATTGGGAATCTAGGTTTTAAAGTCAAAAGTTAAAAAATGCGCTGAAGTACATGAAAATATGCATGATTTCCCGACATGGGGCCAAGATGTCGCGATCAAAGTAACGGCTTGTTCGAGATAAGCTTTGACACATGTCAAAGCTGATAATGCATGCATGGTTAACTGTTACCCGCGTCCCCATGGGTAATTACTCTATTAGGCCACGGGTGCGAGCTTGAATGCCCATCTGGAAGTTGGTGGGTCAAATACCTTATGTACCGAGCGTGCAGGACGGGGATGAGGATGGGATAGCCTTACCCGCCTTACACATGAATTGAAATACTTGCATGTGGGCTCTAAAATTAGTAGACCCCACGTAATTTGGGGCCATGGTCACCCAAATTTACACACATCCCACCCCTTTGGCCCAAAATTCCCTAAGAAATCCCAAACCTAGCCACAACATATTGTTTATTGCGTTGAAATACTATTTTTGTACTGAAATACGCGAAGGTTGTTCTTAAATGAATGTGTAAGTTTTCCCACGGTGATAAAGAACTCGGTGGGGGCATGGATGGGAAACTTTTTATCCCCGCGCACGGGTACGTAGACGGGGACGGGGATGGGAGGGCGGTGATTGGGACGGAGATGGGACTCCAATACTCGCCTAAGAAATCCCCAGCTTTAGACACAAGCCTCTCACAAAACAGAGCATCACACAAAGGCGCATGGTTCCGAGGGGGGACGTGGGGGCATGTGTGATGACAAACCGCCAGTCACTGTCTCATTCGACCTAGTTTTTTCATCGATACAATGCACGAATACGACCGACATCCTATTTTTTTTAAAAAAATGGCGTTCTATTGACAATTTTATACATTAAGTTAGTTTATAGAAATTTAATGGCCATATTTCAAAACTGAAACACATGAACAAGCTAGATGAAGCAAAACCGCTTGAAAATCATATTTATGTACTACTTGCTTACATATATATGCCACGTGCAATAAATTTGAAGGAGTTCCAAACATCTTGAGTGACGGTTTGAACACAAAAGCATTAAGAATCTAGGTTCTAAATTCACAAATAATGATAAAAAATTCTCTGAATTCTGAAGTACATGAAAATATGCATGATTTCCCGCCATGGGGCCAAGATGTCGTGGTTACTGCTCTCGGACTTACTTCCGTAACACAAATGGCAGGCATGCATTACATTTGGATAGAAAATGTAAATATTTGGCAAAACAAACGGGCCCCACATGATTGGCGCCCTGTTTCGCGTTTCGAGTTTTGAAAACCAATTTTCGCGGTCTATTAATCACACGCGGTCATGCATTGGGAACCGTCGGTGATGTTAATTCACACACGGTTGTTGAGTAGGAAATCGTGTGCAATCACTGCTGGCGTCGATCAAGATTCCAGCCGCCTATAAATGCTGCCCCTCGAGACGTCATCCCGCCTGGATTCTCTCGTCTCTCTATCCCACCCCTCGCACAAAACTCTGTCATGGCGCGGCCAGTCTGTGCACAAGCAAAGGAGGAGGCGCCACCCCGCGAGGACATGGCAAAATGCAGCGACGAGGAGGACCCCTTCGCGCCCCTAGACGAGGTCACGCTAGACCCCCCAACTGAAGATTGGTTTTGGGGCCAGTACGATCTGGCTTTGTGGAAGGCGCTGCCGCTGGCTGAGAGAGCCAGGCAGGTGGCATTCAAGAAGGAGCGGGCTGAGGAGCGCGCCAGGAACCTCGCGGTCTGGAATGCCCTTAGTGCCGCAAGGGAAAAGGAGGAGCTAGAGCTTTGGCGGCGGGTGAGTCGACGAGCGGTGGAGGTGTACGAAGACGGCCGGTACCATGCAAGGAAAGCCAGAGGCGCTAGGCGCCTCACCTCTGCGTGGGCGTGGGCCGATAAGCTTGAGCGTGCCACCGCCAAAGAGCTCCAGTGGGCGCCCACTGAACTGTCCTGCATGGTTGCGTGCCTCCGCCAGCAAGAGGGTGATCGGCATGTCGAGCGCTGCGAGGCAGAGGAGGCAGCGAACTCCCTCCGCGTTGGGAAGCCACCACACACCAAGGAGCTGATGGCGAGAGGCTGCCATTTTACTGCTCCCCGCTCCAGGAGGGGTTATTATTAGTTTAGTTTTTATTCATTGTACGTATTAGTTAAGTATTATTATCACGTATATGTGATGATATATGCTGTATATGTATCATGTCTTCAATGAGCTATTCAACAATTAATATATATTATTAGTTTCACATTTCTATCTGTTTTCATACTGATTTTCTGACTCTAACTGTTAGCCTTTTACACATATTGAAACATAACAATAGAACATAAATCATTCATACATCGAAACATATCAATATTGTGATTGTTGTCCAGACATTGGGATCGACATCTAAAGGATTCAACAAAATAAAACGCGTCCATGACTACACCCTAACCAACGGAAGCTCTTGGTTGTGCCTGAACTCGGTCAGGCGTTCGTCCATGCGGTTTACACGCTCGCGGTACAACTGTAGCGTGATCTCGAGCTCCAAGCTGGCTATTTCGTCGGAGATTACAATCTCGAGGATGCGACGGCCATTTTCTTCTACTGCTCCCTGCTGGACACCTGGGCCAAGGAGGCGCTCGAGCCTACCGACGAGCCCGTTAGCATAGAGGGGGCCACAGACAAGGCGAACGGTGCGACCCATGCGAACGGCGCGGCCTGCGTCCGGTGCTAGGACGGTGCGGCCGGGCTCTGGTGCAAGTACGGCGTAGACGGCCGCTGCCCATTCCTGGCGAGAAAGAGGGCTACTCGCGTGCCTTGGACACCGCTGTAACGTCATGTCGGGTGGGATAGCAGGCAAGCGGGGATGGAACCGCTCTTGCTCTGCCGCGCGCCGTGCCTCTCACTCTGCGGCCCTCCATCGGTCTTGTTGTGCGGCGTGCCTTGCCCTCTTGGCACGGACGCGCATGTTTTGCTCTACGGAGCACCACCGATGATCTTCTTGTGCGGCGTGCTGCAGCCTCTCGGCGGTGAGGCGACTATGTTGCTCGGCGGCGCTAGCGCACCCTGCGCCAAGGGTCTGCTCAACCCTTGCGATGACACGCATCACAGTGTTGTCCGGCGCATCGCCGGACACGCCATCGGCCTCAACAAGCCGTTGCGCCTGCACCGGATCGTTTTCGTCGTCGAGGAGGTTGATGGCAGAGGCGGCGCTTGGCCGGGTTGGCATGCTTCGTAGATGGGCTAGGCTGCACTAGGTGTGCATCCGCGTGTGACGCGCGTGGGCTCTTATGCTCATTCGCTTCTGGCGGGAAACCGATGGGGAAGCTTGCGCGGGAACATGCGCGGTTCTACGCGGGAACGTGGCCAAAAGAAACGCCGGTGCGGTGCCGAAGCGTGCACTGGAATCCTCGGGTGAAAACGCGGTGACAAGACGTGAGAGGGGAAGAAGAGGTGATGCGCAGTCAGACTGGTATAATAATAATAAAACGTCTGGAATATTAATACGGGAAAACGACACTTCCGTACGTACCGTCGGTAATGTTTTCATCAATTGCTGACAATTTTTTGGCAACAACCGTCTGCCCACAGCACACACAACTTGTCCGGATGAATCGTTTGGGTTATTATTGGTCTTCCCACACAATTCTGATGAATGAACCAATTGCTGCGTATCACACACACCTTCTTACGCTAACCCGTTTGTGTTCTGCTGGATCATCGCAAACAGTTTCTCCGAGTGAACTGTGTGCCGTACTTCACACACGTACGAAGTTTTGTTAACTATTTCTATTATTTTAGCTAATCCCAAACAGTTCATAAGAATAAACTGTCTGCCGTGGATCACACACGCAACTATTTTCTGAATCGTATTTGATGGATCCACCATCGCACACAGTTCGTGCCATTTGTGACGGAGCTTGAACAATACCGTTTGCGATTGGTGGATTGCACACAGTTTCGTTGAAGGGTCTCTCATTGATGTGTCGTCTTTGGACCATTCTGTAGTAGTGGAAGAGGACCCATCAGCTTAATCCAAGGAGCCTGGGTGGACTAGGTTAGGCCCCCCTATTCCGGAACACCGTAAGTAGACCTTGAACTAGTCTTTGATATCGAGGATGACGCTCCCAGACTTTGGTTCCCATAGTCTTTGGCTCGATAGGCGAGTTCCCTCGATTCCTCCAGCTTGGTTTCAGAAAGTCTTTGACTAAGTTAGTGATTCTGCCTGGTGGGCTCGACTCAGTCGCACATGGCATCTGATTACTGACCTTCATAACCACCTCTTATGGAGAATTGGACCGCTTTATGGCGAAATGTCGAAGCGTCGACCTTTTCCCCTTTTTATTGGCAAGCCAGGCGTGCGAATTTACCATGCACCCGACTCCTTTTTTCAAGCAAATCACGCAAGCGCTCCCCTTCTCTCCAGTTCACCCTCGAGAGTTCTTCATGGTGAGCGACGCTGGTTCTTCGAGGCGCCCTCACGGTCCTATTAAAGGCGATTGGGGCAGTGGCGCCGTTTCGCGCCTTTAACTGGAGCGCCTGGCCAAGCAAGGATATTTGCCAGATTCAGATTTGATAGTGACCCGCTCTGGCTTGACATCCGTGAACGAGCAAGTGCATGCAGAGAATCACCCTTGTCCTTAAGAGGGCGAAAGGGTATGCTTCATTTCCTTCTTATTATGCTGTTTAGGGTTTCCCATTCACCCCTTCCTTCGGGGCCTGTTGGAGTTCTATGGGCTGCAGCTTCACCACTTCACCCCGAACTCGATTTTACATATCGCGGGGTACGTCGCCCTTTGCGAGATGCATCTCGGATGCGAGGCACACTTCGGGCTATGGAGAAAGTATTTTTGTGTAGTGCCCTGTTTTCTTGCCGAGAAGTTGTATGAGGTCGGGGCAGCCGAAGTCTGTCGAATCGAAGGGACCAAGTATCCATCAGGCACACCTCGGGAGGACACTACTGTTTGGCCAACCGAGTGGTTTTACGTAGACAACGTTCCTCTCCTCGACCAAGTTCGGCCCGGACTCCCTTCGTGTTCCATGGAGCCCCCGAGGAGGCGTTATAGCTGGAGGCCATAGGGCCCCTCTCAAGAGGAAAGTGCTGAGGTTACCAAGATGACAGCTCGGGTGAAGCAATTGACGAGCACCGGTCTTACTATCTATACCTACTATTAAAGTACGGAGTGCTTCTGCCCGTACGTCATTAAAATTGCCCCCGAAGTTGCAACATATTACCCACCAATGCCACCTATAAGTTATAAAAAACGTTGCACACAGAAAAATCCGGACTGGGTCGGCCCATTTAAGAATCTCCTATACTACGCCCAACGCAATAGAAAAAGACACAACTCGCCTGGGCCGACCCATATATGGGTGATCAATTTTTTATTTTTGGTTTTTCTTTTCCGTAGTTGTTTTTTTTCTACTTTAAATAATTTGTGAATTTAAAAAAGTTTCCAAAATTAAAAACTGGGAATTTTAAAATAATATTTAATAATTCATAAATGTTTGTGGCTTCACAAATTGTTTGTGATTTTTAAAAAATATTAGCAAATTTTCTAATAAATGTCCGGGAAATAAACATACATTCATGAGTTTTTCTAAAAAAGTTCATTTATTAAAAATGTTTTAAAATTTCACAAAATTTTGCCAATTCAAAAAATATTCATGTATTAAAAAATAGCATAAAATAAAACTGTTCATAAATTCAAATGTATAGTTTATTGATTCACAAAATATATGTTGATTCAAAAAAGATCATGCAGTTCAAAAAATGTTCATTAATTTAGAAAATTATTTCATCAAATCCCCAAAAAAAATGTTAGTCGATTCTAGAAATGTTTGCCGATTAAACGAAATGTTTGCAAATAGTATAATATGTTCATGAATTCAGAAAACATTCTTGATTTTTCAAAATGTTCGTGAATTTAAAAAATGTTCACAATTTCAAATATGCTCACGAGTTTAAAAAAATGTTCATGATTTTTTAAAATTGTTCATGTTTTCACAAAAATGAGAGTGATAGGGTATATCGATGATGTAGTAAAATGTGATCATTGTCATTCGAAATTATGATTTTTTTCTCCCGTTGCAACGCACGGGCATGTTTGCTAGTAATAGATGTAATGGCCACGGTGATGATCCGAAGAGTCTAGCCACTTCGGCAGCCCCCTCGTCTGTTGTCTCTTTCCACGGGACCGAAGACGCCCCACGAACAATCCAGGAGGACTTCTTTGACCAAGCAGCCTTTAGATTGGCACTGGCTGGTATTTATCAGGGGACGGTGGAGGACTTCGCCAAGCGGCAGTTTTGGGATAGGCTGTCCTACCACAATCCCGCTGACATAGTAAGTTTCTCCTACTTCTCTCTTCCATACGAAGTATTCGATGATTAATCAACCAATCATGCACTGGTTTTGAACAGAGATGGAGGTGTTGGGTTGAGGCCATAAGCAGCCCGGCACCCGAGCCGGAGTCGCACCGCCGAGACGAGGATCCCCTCTTTAACGAAGATGAGGACCTAGCCCTTATCTATGAAGGGCTGAATTTTTTCTTGGAGAGCCTTGACGGTTCAAGGGTGGCCATTACCCCCGATGTTCCTGGGACAAGGCCAGCTTCATCGGTAACACTCCCTTCCTCTAATAGAAAGCGAGTTGCTCGCCCTGCAGCCCCTAGCCGTCTAACTCCTCCAAATTCCAAACGTCAACGCGGAGAGGCGGCTCTACAAGGGAGGTCCCCACAGAAGGTGCAAGACACACATGCCGAGGTCATGAGGGCAGGCGGAAGTGCCCCCTCAGTTACCAAGTAACTTCTTAATTACTGCATGTGTTAAAGGTAGTGTGTTAGCCCCTGACCCCTTTGATTATTCACAGGCAACCATCGCCTTCTTCTATAGCAGTGAGTGCGAGGGCCGAGGGAACGGCAGCCTCACATAGGGAAGCGAAGGCACGCCCTACTACGGGAGTTACTCGCGAGGTTCCCCAGCCCAAGGACTCGTCTACCAGTTCAACTACTCCTTCCGAGATCTAATGTGCCACGAATTATCGGTAGCGAAAGGCTTCCTTAAGGAATTCAACCTTCTCGGATCGGGAGTTCAATGCCCTCAGTGCAATGGATGCATATCTAGGGGCGACTCGAGGTGCTTTTGATCAGTCGCTGGACGTCTTGTTGCAAGGTTTACTGGTGAGGCTTCACCCAAGTTCATGTTCCTTCGAGCTCTTCGTGCATTTCTTTATTTTCTTTAAGGGAAACAAGACTACCAATTATGGTAGTAGCCCCTAGGGCTTGATATGGGCGAAATGCGGCCGTAGCAAGGCTTCAATATCTAATAGCGCATGCCGTCCTTGACAGGAAGCTCGGGCAAAGAATGGTCAGCTGACCGAGGCGCTCACCCAAACGAAGACGATGTTAGATGCCGCCTTGGCCGAGGTGGAGCAGGTGAAGAAGTTCATCATGGAGGCACACGGTAAGTGCTTGTCTGGCATATATTATTAGCGCCATTGGGATTTTAGGAGATGGCCTGACAACATAATCCCATGTAGCAGCGGAAGCCCTAGGTCATCTTGAGAGAGATCTTAAGCAGGCCCGCGAGGATTTGACGTACACGAAGTCGCAGAGCCAAGCAAACCAACATGTGGTGACCCAAAGGGTGGATGGCGTCAATGCGTTTAGGGCCGAAAAGGCCCAACAAGCCCAGGAGATTGAGAGCTTAAAAGCTCAAGTGGCTGCTGCTGGATTGAAGAATCGTCAAACGGATGATATGATTTTTGGTAAGTTGTGATTGTCTAAAATCTGTTATGAGGTTTAGCCAAGGTGATTAACAGGCTGACTTTTCTCCGTTGGCAGCTTCTCTATTCGGCCTACCCCCTGATGCCCGAGGTCCAGTGTCCGAAGACATGACGGCTCATCTGTCCATGGTGTACGAGAGTGCGCGGAAATCGATGAAAGACGTTTTCCAAGCTTTGTGGCCCGAAGTGGTACAGGTGCCCGAAGACATGGCCGTCCTAGCCGAACAACTAAAAAGAGCTCGACGCCTGATCCAGGCTTGGAAGGTGTCTGCCTATCGGGAAAGAGCGAGGGAGGCCTGGCCATGGTGAAGACCCGGTATATAGGTCTTAATACGACGGATCTAGTCGAGGTAGTACCTATGGGGCCGGACGGTGAAGAGATACCCACTAGTCTTGTGTACGAGAGTGTTATGCCTGCTGCTCGGTTTTCGGAGAAGGACTGTGCTCTAGACACCTTAATAGATGGACTAGACCTGGTTAATAAGTATGTGTGACTTTATGTATCGAAGTAGTTTATGTCCATATTCAGACCGCGCTTTCGAACTCTGTCAGCCAGCCATTGGCTTCCACCTCCCCGGCCAATGGCCGAGGAGTGTCCCATACTACTGATCGAAGTAATCAAACTAGGTCCTTCGGGTGACAAGGCAATCCGGCTATACGGCTCGAAAGACAAGAGGGAGGTGGAGAGTTCTTCCAACAGTTCCTTTCCTCGGGTGATTGTGCTGAGCATATGTGTCCGAAGATAGGTGACCTCGGGGATAAGCCCCTGGTCAGGGTTTGAAAGACCCCTTCCACATTAACCCTATGCCATGGCCGACCGATTTGTATGTTAAGAGTGCTAGCTTTCGGCTTTGTCCGTCTGAGCTACTGCACCGGCTGTCCCGGGAGTAACAATCGCAGTGGTTCTCCCTTTACCCCTTAGCTGAATTATTGGGAACATAATGGGAAAGCACAGGAGCTGGGAAACCTAGCTTGGCCAAATCTTAAATCAAATTGATGCATGTTCTGGCTTGAAAGACAATAGTGTATAAGAGGTGGAACACCGTGTGTTTTGAAAAGAACAAGCTATATTATCTCTTGAAGTCATTCAAAAGATGCTCCGAGGTGTAGAAGAAAAAATAAAGGCGGGTAAGTTATATACATAAGCAATGTTCGGAGGGGAGGGAGGGGGTCAACCGTAGAAGCGTCGAAGCAGCGCCGCATTCCAGGGATTGGGCTCTAGATGACCGTCCTCTCGATCCCGAATTCGGTAAGCTCCTATGATTAGTACTTGGTCAATAATAAATGGCCCGTACCATCTAGGGGACAGTTTGTGCTTCTGCTTCTCTAGATGTAGCCTCATGACTAGGTCCCCGATGTTGAAGTCCTTAGCACGGACCTCCCTGTTGTGGTAGCGCCGGGCTTGCTGTTGGTAGATAGCAGATCGTGCCCAAGCGACATTGCGCTCCTCTTCGAGAGCATCCAAGGCGTCCCGTCGATCGAGCTCGGCCTCCCACTCTTCATACATGCGTACCCGATGTGTGTCATGTATGATCTCGCAAGGGAGTACTGCCTCGGCGCCGTACACCATAAAAAACAGTGTGTATCCGGTGGATCTGTTCGGTGTGGTACGCAAACCCCATAAGACGAAATTGAGTTCCTTGACCCATTTGAAGTCTGCTTTTTAAGGGAACGTACTAGCCTTGACTTGATGCCACTAACGATTAGTCCGTTGGCCCGCTCCACTTGCCCATTTGAGTGTAGGTGGTATACGGACGTGTAATCGAGCTTGATGCCCATTTTTGCACACTAACGTTTGACCGCTTTGGCCGTGAAGTTTGTCCCGTTGTCTGTAATCAGACTATGTGGGATACCGTAACGATGTACTACCCCGGAGATGAACTCAATTACTTGGGTAGCGTCGGCCGAGGTGACTGGCTTTGCTTCAATCCACTTGGTGAATTTGTCAACCATGACAAGCAAGTATTTATTTTTTCTTGATCCGCCCTTGAGTGGGCCGACCATATCTAGCCCCAGAACGCGAAAGGCCAGGTGATGGGGATAGTCCGGAGAACCGCAGGAGGCATGTGGCTTTGTTTGGCCAATACTTGACAGCCCGAGCAACACTGTACTAACGTCGAGGCGTCGGCGCCCGCAATTGGCCAATAGAAACCAGCTCAAAAGGCCTTGCTGACCAAGGTCCGAGCAGCGGTGTGATGTCCGCTCATGCCGAAGTGTATCTCTTGAAGTATTTTCCTTCCTTCCTCTTCGGATATGCATCGCTGGAGGACGCCTGTGGTGCTCATCTTATAGAGCTCTCCTTCCTGAACCTTATAGGCTTTAGATTGCCGTACAATCTGTCATGCGTCCGTTTGGTCATTGGGGAGCTCTTTATGGAGCAGGTATGCGAGGAGCGGCTGTGTTCACGGTGCGATGACTGCCATGACTTCGTGTGCAGAAGATGTTTCATGAATAGCCGAGCCGCCCATTACACCTTGTCCTTCATCATCTTCGGGCGAGGCGTGTTGCCCGACGTCGCTTGACTCCGACGTTATTTTATCATCTTGCCAGACTACGGATGTCTTAAAGAGCCGTTCGAGGAAGGTATTGTCCGGGACTTTATCCCACTTTGCGCCCATTCGGGCGAGTATATCCGTGGCTTGGTTGCTATCTCGGGGTATGTTGTGAAATTCCAGCCCCTCGAACCTGGCCGAGATTTTTAAGACGACATTCTGGTATGCTATCATCTTTGGGTCCTTGGCATCGAATTCACCGTTGACTTGTGAGATGGCGAGGTTGGAATCACCTCGGACCTCCACACATTTGACACCCATGGAGACTGCTATCCGGAGTCCGTGTAAAAGGGCTTCGTATTCGGCCGCGTTGTTGGAATCCATGTACATAATTTGCAACACATATCGAATATTGTCGCACGTGGGTGACGTGAGTACGACGCCCACCCCTAGGCCAGCAAGCATTTTGGAACCATCAAAGTACATGGTCCAATGCGAATAGGTGCTGTACTCTCGGGGGAGTTCGGCTTCCGTCCATTCGGCCATGAAGTCAGCCAGCACCTGAGATTTAATAGCTCGGCACGGTCGATAGGTGATTTCAAAAGGTAGGAGCTCTATGGCACATTTGGCAATACACCCCATTGCATCCCTATTGTTAATTTGGTCACTTATGGGGCGTCGGATGCCACGGTCACCGAGCACTCTTGAAAGTAGTGCCGGAGTTTTAGTGATGCCATGAAGACGGTGTAGGCTATCTTTTGATAGTGACGGTAACGCATTTTGCAAGGGGTTAAGACTTCAGAGATGTAATAAACGAGCTTCTGGACCTAGAACTTGTGACCCTCCATGTCTCGTTCAACCGCGAGCACTGCGCTAATTAACCACCTGGTTTGTGGCCGAGATGTATAATATCATCGTGCCACATACACCTGGGGCCGCCGGGATATGATTAGTGGCGAGGAGAGTTTCGATGTCTTCCAGGGCCACCACCGTCTCCTTGGTCCATACGAATGTCTTTGTATGCTTTAACAGCCTGTATAGAGGTAAGGCTTTCTCCCCGAGTCTTGATATGAATCGGCTTAATGCTGCCATGCATATCCTGCTAGTTTTTGTACGTGTTTGAGCACTATTGGTACCTCCAAACGGTCCAAGGCTCGTATTTTTGCCAGATTGGCCTCGATTCCTCGGTTGGATACGATAAAACTGAGGAGTTTGCCGGCCGGGACTCTGAAGACGCATTTCTCTAGATTGAGCTTAATTTGATATTCCCATAGGCTGGCGAATGTATTGCGAAGGTTGTTTACAAACTGTCCGACATGTTTAGTTTTGACAAACACATCGTCAACATAGGCATCGACGGTCTTCCTAATGTGTTTCTCCAGGCATGATTTAATCATGCGTTGGTATGTGGTGCCGGCGTTCTTTAGTCCGAAGGGCATCATGTTAAAACAGAACGACCCGTAAGGTGTGATGAATGTTGTTGATGCCTGGTCAGATTCTTTTATCTTTATTTGATGATATCTTGAATAAGCGTCCACGAAGCGCGGTGACTTGTGCCCTGCTGTGGCGTCCACAATTTGGTCGATGTGTGGCAATGGGAAGGGGTCCTTGGGGCAGGCTTTATTGAGGTCTTTAAAATTGACGCACAAGCGCCAGGACCTATCCTTCTTGGGTACGATGACCAAGTTGGCAAGCCAGTCAGGGTGCTTTATATCTTGGATGAACCCGGCCACCAGTAGTTTAGCCAGTTCCTCACTCATTGCTTGACGCTTGTGTTCAAAGAAACATCAAAGTGTTTGTTTGACAGGCTTGTAGCCTTTTAATATGTTTAGGTTGTGTTCTGCGAGCCTACATGGTACCCCCGGCATATCGGAAGGGTGCCAGGCGAATATATCCCGGTTTTCCCTAAGGAAATTGCGTAGAGCCTCGCCAATCTTGGGATTGAGGTTCGCCCCAATGAACGCCATTTTAGCTGGGTCCATGGGGTGTACTTGGAACTTGACTATTTTGTGAGCCAGCTTGAATGAAGTAGACTTCGGCCATTTGTCGAGGATGACATCATCTCGATCGACTTTGGCGCATAGTGTGGTCAGCTCCTCGGCCATGAGGGTTTCGAACAAGGATTCGAGGGAGAGTGACGCCGTTTTATTTTCGGCTTTGAGTGCTCTGTCAGGGTAGCTTGAGATAGTAATGATCCCTTTTGGGCCCGACATTTTGAGATTCATGTAGCCGTGATGCGGTGCTTCTTGGAATTTGGAGTAGCCGTCCCACCCAAGGAGGGCATGATATCCACTCTTAAAATGGCGATGTGGAACATAACCTCTTCAGAGCGGTAATTGTCTAGTGTTCCGAAGACTACATCCAGGGCTATTTTTTCGCTGCAGCGTGCCTCTTGCCCGGGTATTATACCTTTAAAGGTGGTGCCACTTTGTTCTATGCGCGATTTATCGACGTGCATTTTCTCCAAAGTGTCTGCATATATCAGATTTAGGCTGTTTCCTTCATCCATGAGCACCTTCCGAAGTTGGCAGCTGCCCACAATTGGGTTGAGGGCCAGCGCGGCGGGGCACCTGTTCGGGGTAGACCTTGGTTGATCTTTATGACCAAAGGTGATCGGTGTGTTGATACGTCTCCAACGTATCCATAATTTTTGATTGTTCCATGCTATAATATTATCATTCTAGGATACTTTTTGGGCATTTATTTGTTGATTCATATTATTTTTAAGCACTAACCTATTAACCCAGTGCCAAGTGCCAGTTGCTATTTTCTGCATGTTTTTGGCTTGTCAGGTTACAGTAGCAAACGAAGTCCAATTGCCCCGAAACTTTTTGATGATTTTTTCTGGACCAAAAGAAGACCTGGAAGCTTCGAGAGGAGGCTGGGGTCCGCACGAGGGCCTCACAAGCCAATAGGGCGCGCCCAGGGGGTGGCCGCCCCCCTCGTCTCCCGACACCCCTCTCTGGCCTATAAATTCACATATATTCCTAAAACCCTAGGGGAGCTCCCGAAACACTTTTTCCGGCGCCGCAAGTCTCTATTCCGCCGCAATCTCATCTGGAGCCCTTTTCCGGTGCCCTGTCAGAGGGGGGATCGATCACGGAGGGCCTCTTCATCATCCTTGCCGCTCCCATGGCAATGTGTGAGTAGTCCACCATAGACCTACGGGTCCATAGCTAGTACCTAGATGTCCTCTTCTCTCTCTACGATCTTCAATACAAAGTTCACCATGATCTTCGCGGTGATCTATTCGATGTAATCTTCTTTTGCGGTGTGTTTGTTGGGATCCGATGAATTGTGGGTTTATGTTCAGTTTATTTATGATAAAATATTTGAGTCTCCTATGAATACTTATTTGATTCTTATTTGCATGATCATCAAAGCTTCGTAAATCTCTCCAATTTATCGGTTTAGTTTGGCCAACTAGATTGGTTTATCTTCAGTGAGAGGGGTGCATTGTAGTGGGTTCAATCTTGCGCTGCTCTATATCCCAGTGACATAGTAGGGGACAATACGTGTATTTTTATTGCTGCCACTAAGGATAAAACGATGGGGTTCATTCATATTAATTGAGTTTATACTTTGTCTACATCATGTCATCGTTCTCCAAGCATTACTCTGTTTGTCATGAACTTAATACCTAGAGAGGCAAGCATAGAAGCGCTCTCAAAGTGGAGTAATAATAGTAGATGCAGGCAAGAGTCGGTCTACTTGTTTATGGGTGTGATGCCTATATACACATGATCATTGCCGTGAATAATTGCATAACTATGCGCTTTTCTATCAATTGCCCAACAATAGTTTGTTTACCCACCGTATGCTTTATTTATGAGAGAAGCCTCTAGCGAACACCATGGCCCCCGGGTCTATTCACTTATATATTTACAAACGCTACTATTTTGTTGCTGCCATTTATTTGTTTTTATTTTATTTTGCAATTTACAATTTACAATTATCAACTATCATCTACACTACTCATTTGCTTGCAAGTAACGAGTCCAAGGGGATTGACAACCCTCTTGACCGCGTTGGGTGCAAGTGTTTGCTCTTTTGTGTGTAGGCGCCGAAGACGGGAGTTGTGTGGTCCTCCTATTGGTTTGATAACCTTGGTTCTCACTGAGGGAGATACTTATCTATACTATGCTGCATCATCCCCTCCTCTTCATGGAAAAACCCAACGCAGATCACAAGTATCAGGAAGGATTTCTGGCGCCGTTGCCGGGAGGTATCACCAACTTACTATCAAGTACCTTCTTACAAATTATCATTCACTTGTTCTACATTTTATTTGCTGTTATATTTTTCTTTCTATAAAAATCAAAAATACAGAAATATTTATCTTTGCTAGTTTACTTGTTTCGTTAGCTAGCAGTTTGCTTGAAGTTGATATCATCTCTGATTTTATCATTGAAAAGGATGATGGAAGTAAAACCCCCAAAGAGGAAACTACCCCACAACGAGATGTAAATTTTTTTGTTGCGGGGAAGGGGAATATCACAGGGAAAAGCATTATTCAAGAATTCTTTAACTGTACGGGTACTTTAGCTTGCAAGGATACGCCAATCCTTAAAAGAACCAAAAGTTACGCCGATGCTATTTCCGCTCTTGTTCTTAAGCTTGAAACAAGATTTATGCGTACTCACCCCATTTTACAAAGGCTTTCCTATGAGTTGCCGATCATAAAATATCCTAGAGCTAAGAAGATGGCTACTCTTATCCTCATGCATGAATTTGAATATATAGTATGAGAGGCTAGAGATATCTTTGAGCACTATAATATGAGTTGTGAACATCCCGTGATAGACGGAATTTTATATAATGAGGACTATATGATGAGGTATGTGTTTCGAGACAACCATACTTTTGATGAAAATACAAGTAAAGAAGTTCCTCCTTGTCGGTGCACTAGAACAGGGGTACCTAGTGCCCCTAACTTATGCACGGGCAGTAGTAGCAAAACCCTTTGGGAAGGCCACAACGTTGCCAAGCGAGTATTCGCAAACCGGCGCCCGACAACAACAACCTGCAGAAGGCCAAGCAAGCGCCGGCAACACCAGCACAACGGCCCAGGAGGGGCCCAAGACGCGCTAGCCACGCCCCCGGAGGCTTCCGGGGACCGAGGCACTCACGTCTCCAGAAGACCCGGCAAGATGTTCCCCGGCAGGCACGAGCTAACCAGCCACCGCTCCACCACATCGCTACACCAGTCACCTATCGATGCGGTGTTGAGCCCTCAAGCGGCTAATCAGCTCTCGCTAAGCACGTGGCGGTGCACCAGAATGCAAGTTATGCCCAGTTGACACCCGCCCTGCAGCGTGTCAAGACCATAAGCAACGGCTAGCCAAGCGGTGGCAAGAGCCTGCCGGGGATGCACCCCCAAGCACCACCTAGACTAGTAATCATGGTATTTTTTCCTAAATGCTAGAGTTAGGTATGATAGCTCTGCTAAGCTATCTAATCGATAGTTATTGTCTGTTTTGCCATTGTGGTAACCCCTTGCACTATAAAAGGAGGCCCAAGGCAACCTAGCTCAAGATTCGGACCCTTGGACACTTGTACTCGCGTAGTAGCTCACCCCGACAGCAACTCTTGTTGGGGTTAAGCGCTGCGTGTTCCTCTGATCAATCCACCAAAAGCAGGAGTAGGGTTTTACGCTTAGCAGCGGCCCGAACCTGGGTAAAAATGCCAGTGTCCTGATCGTTGCGCCGTCTCATGCTCTCCGCTCTTTGTGCAACGTGACCCCCCCTTGCCGAACCACAAAGGGGCCTCTGGTCCCATAGGTGATCATGAGCATCCGTGCCCCGACATCTTTGGCGCGCCAGGTAGGGGGCGTGCATCATTTGCGCGAACCCGAATTCGTGAACGGCGAATCGATCTTTATCGTCATCTTCTTCATCCATGGCTCCCAAGAAAAAGTCCAGCGCGACCGCGCATCCATCCACTTCGAAGCCTCCCTCGCATGCGGCCGCGGGCGCAGCAGGCGTGATGGCGGCTGCGAGTGGGGAAGGCATCGTGGGCGACGCGACTGGCGTGGGTGGCACCGCCGTCGTGTCCCCCGTGGCCGAGGTCGGAACCGGGAACGCGGGAGAAGAGCGACAGCAACAACACCCTGGAGAGCACACCCCTAGCGCTGCGAACGGAGGGGACGACCGATCACCGCCTCCCCGCCGAGCGGATGGCCGTGGTCGTCACGACGGTGCACAATCCGGAGCAAGCCGTGACCCCCCGTCCGCGCCCGTTACCAGCGTGGCTACTGGGCGCACGCCCCGCCCAGAACAAGCCGGAGCGCCGAACGGAGCCGTGAACCCGCGAGCTCGGCCTCCCCCAGGTCGGACCACCCCGGCGAGCGGCACACGTCGTCAAGAGCATGGTGACGCCCCTCTCGGTTCCACCAGGAGCCAGGCGACGTCGCGGTCCGCCTCTTTCGCCATGCCGGACACAGCGTCGGAAGCAATGGCACGAGCCCAACTCTTGCTTAACTTCCCGCCGGCGGCTGACAAGATGGATGAGTGGAGAGCTACCATCCAGAGTTTGATATCTTTCGTCGAAGCCAATAAATCTCAACACGCGGAGCCATCGCAGAATGCACGTACGGCCATGGCGGCTCGGGCCGGCGATCGTGTCGAGAGGGGTACACCAAAGGTGCAGTCCCCTCGCGACAGCAAACCCAAGAGCAACCACAGCGAGCTTAACATGCTGACGAGTTCGACGAAGCATCTATAGCCTCGTCCGGCCCACGCGATCGTCAGGACCAGCGACGTGTCCTGGAAGATCGGCGAAAGGAAGACGCGCGCATCACCATCGAGCGGCGTCGAGAAGTGATACGTCCATTTTGCATCATGATTTCCTACTGTTATTTACTTTGTTTTGTTGAATAATAATGCTTTGGGGAGTGATTCTAATGCCTTTTCTCTCATAATATGCAAGGTTTACACAAAGAGGGAGAATACCGGCAGCTGGAATTCTGGACCCAAGAAAAGCACGTCAGAAATACCTATTCTGCACAACTCCAATGAAGCTAAAACTTTACGGAGATTATTTTTGGAATTAATAATAATTACTGGAGCTGAAAACTACCGGAGGTGGGCTCCCAGGTGGGCACCACCTACCAGGGCGCGCCAGGCACCCCTGGTCGCGCCCTGGTGGGTGCTGCTCACCCAGGCCCACTTCCGGAGCCCATCTTCTGGTATATATTCCCTAACAACCTAAAAAATTAGGAAGAGGACTTTCGGGACGAAGCGCCGCCACCTCAAGGCGGAACTTGGGCAGGAGCACTTTTGTCCTCCGGCGGAGCGATTCCGCCGGGGGAACTTCCCTCCCGGAGGGGGAAATCGAAGCTATCGTCATCACCAACACCCCTCTCATCTTTGGGAGGCCAATCTTCATCAACATCTTCAACAACACCATCTCCTCTCAAACCCTAGTTCAACTCTTGTATTAAATCTTTGTACCGGAACCTCAGATTGGTACCTGTGGGTGACTAGTAGTGTTGATTACCTTGTGTAGTTGATTACTATATGGTTTATTTGGTGGAAGATTATATGTTTAGATCCATTATGCTATTCATTACTCCTCTGATCTTGAGCATGATTATTATTTGTGAGTAGTTACCTTTGTTCTTGAGGTCACGGGACAAGTCCTGTTGCGAGTAATCATGTGAACTTGATATGTGTTCGATATTTTGATGATATGTATGTTGTGATTCCCTTAGTGGTGTCATGTGAAAGTCGACTACATGACACTTCACCATTCATGGGCCTAAGGGAATGCATTGTGGAGTAGTTATTAGATGATGGGTTGCTAGAGTGACAGAAGCTTAAACCCTAGTTTATGCGCTACTTCGTAAGGGGCTGATTTGGATCCACATGTTTATGCTATGGTTAGACTTTGTCTTAATACTTTTCTCGTAGTTGCGGATGCTTGCGAGGGGGTTAATCATAAGTAGGTTGTTAGTTCAAGTAAGAACATCACCTTAGCACCGGTCCACCCACATATCAAATTATCAAAGTAGCGAACACGAATCAAACCAACATGATAAAAGTGACTAGATGAAATTCCCGTGTACCCTCAAGAACACTTTGCCTATTACTAGTGATTGTTCTGGCCTGTCCTTTGCCTCAAAAGGATTGGACTATCTTGCTGCACCTTGTTTACCGTTACCGTTACTTGTTCGTTACAAATTACCTTGCTATCAAATTATCTGTTACCTACAATTTCAGTGCTTGCAGAGAATACCTTGCTGAAAACCGCTTGTCATTTCCTTCTGCTCCTCGTTGGGTTCGACACTCTTACTTATCGAAAGGACTATGATAGATCCCCTATACTTGTGGGTTATCAAGACTCTTTTCTGGCGCCGTTGCCGGGGAGTGAAGCGCTCTTGGTAAGTGGAAATCGGTAAGGAAAAATTTATACTACATGCTGAAATTTATTGCTACTTGCTACTATGGAGAACAATCCTTTGAGGGGTTTGTTCGGGGTATCTTCACCTCGATCGGAACCACAATTAGCTACCCCTCAACCTACATCACCTACTGAAAATGTTACTTATGAAATTCCTTCGGGTATGGTAGAACACTTGCTTGGTAAACCTTATGGAGGAGATGGAACTGAACATCCTGATATGCATCTCTTATATGTGAACGAAATATGTGGATTATTTAAGCTTGCAGGTTTACCCAGAGATGAAGTTAAGAAGAAGGTTTTCCCTTTATCTTTGGAGGGAAAAGTATTGACATGGTATAGGCTATGTGATGATCTTGGATCTTGGAACTGGAATCGTTTGCAATTGGAATTCCATCAAAAGTTTTATCCTATGCATCTAGTTTATCGTGATCGGAATTATATATATAATTTTTGGCCTCGTGAAGGAGAAAGTATCGCTCTAGCTTGGGGTAGGCTTAAGTTAATGTTATATTCATGCCCCAATCATGACATTCCGAGGGAAGTTATCATTCCGAATTTTTATGCTCGACTTTCTCATAATGATCAATCCGTGCTCGATACTTCTTGTGTTGGTTCCTATATGAAGAAGACTATTGATTTCAAGTGGGATCTCTTGGAAAGAATTAAACGCAACTCTGAAGATTGGGAACTCGACGAAGGTAATGAGTCAGGTATAAAGCTTGAATTTGATTGTGTTAAATCTTTTATGAATACCGATACTTTTCACAAGTTTAGCACTAAATATGGACTTGACTCTGAGATATTAGCCTCTTTCTGTGAAGCATTTGCTACTCACGTTGATCTCCCTAAGGAGAAGTGGTTTAAATATCATCCCCCTATTAAAGAAGAAATTAAAGAACCGGTCGCAGCTAAAGAAGAAATTATCTTTTACAATGTTGATCCAGTTGTGCCTACTCCTTATATTGAAAAGCCACATTTCCCTGTTAGGATAAAGGAACATGCTAAGGTATCAACCGTGGTTCCTAAGAGTAATATAAGAGCACCTAAACCCCCTGAGAAAATTAAAGTAGAACCTAGTGTTGCTATGGTTAAAGATCTCTTGGAAGAAAATATTGATGGGCATGTCATTTACCTTTGTGATGAAGCTGCTAGAATTGCTAAACCTGATAAGAAAGATAAACATAGACCTGTAGAAGGCTTGCTCGTTGTCTCAGTTAAAATAGGAGATCATTGCTACCATGGTTTATGTGATTTAGGTGCTAGTGTCAGTGCTATCCCTTTCACCTTATACCAAGAAATTATGAATGAAATAGCACCTGCTGAAATTGAAGATATTGATGTTACTATTAAACTTGATAATAGAGATACCATCACACCACTTGGGATTGTTAGAGATGTTGAAGTCTTGTGTGGAAAAGTAAAATATCCTACTGATTTTCTAGTTCTTGGTTCCCCACAAGATGACTTTTGTCCCATTATCTTTGGTAGACCTTTCTTGCGCACCGTCAATGCTATGATAGATTGTGAAAAACAAACCGTCGGTGTCAGTTTTGGTGATGTGTCTCATGAGTTAAATTTTTCCAAGTTTGGTAGGCAACCTCATGATAAGGCATTACCTAGTGAAGATGAAATAATTGGTCTTGCTTCTATTGCTGTGCCTCCTACTGATCCTTTAGAACAATATTTGCTCGACCATGAAAATGATATGCACTTGCGTGAAAGAAATGAAATAGATCAAATTTTCTTCGAACAAAAACCTCTCTTGAAACACAATTTGCCTATTGAAACCCTGGGAGGACCTCCTCCACCTAAAGGTGATCCCGTGTTTGAATTGAAACAATTGCCTGACACTCTGAAGTATGCTTATCTTGATGAGAAAAAGATATATCCTGTTATTATTAGTGCTAACCTTTCAGAACATGAAGAAGAAAGATTATTGAAAGTTCTAAGGAAGCACCGGGCTGCTATTGGATATACTCTTGATGATCTTAAGGGCATTAGTCCCACTCTATGTCAGCACAAGATCAATATGGAACCAGATGCTAAACCCGTTGTTGATCACCAACGGCGATTGAATCCTAAGATGAAAGAAGTGGTAAGAACTGAAATATTAAAGCTTCTAGAAGCAGGTATAATCTATCCCATAGCTGATAGTAGATGGGTAAGTCCCGTTCATTGTGTCCCTAAGAAAGGAGGTATTACCGTTGTTCCTAATGATAAGAATGAACTCATTCCACAAAGAGTCGTCACTAGCTATAGAATGGTAATTGATTTTAGAAAATTAAATAAAACTAGTAGAAAAGATCATTACCCTTTGCCTTTCATTGATCAAATGCTAGAGAGACTATCTAAGCACACACGCTTTTGTTTCCTAGATGGATATTCTGGTTTCTCTCAAATACCCGTGTCACAATCTGATCAAGAGAAAACCACCTTTACTTGCCCTTTTGGAACCTATGCTTATAGACGTATGCCTTTTGGCTTATGCAATGCACCTGCTACCTTTCAAAGATGTATGACTGCTATATTCTCTGATTTTGTGAAAAGATTGTGGAGGTTTTCATGGATGATTTTTCCGTTTACGAAACTTCTTTTGATGATTGCTGAAGCAACCTTGATCGAGTTTTGCGGAGATGTGAACAAACTAATCTTGTCTTGAATTGGGAGAAGTGCCACTTTATGGTTAATGAAGGTATTGTCTTGGGGCATAAAATATCTGAGCGAGGTATTGAGGTGGATAAAGCTAAGGTTGATGCAATTGAGAAAATGCCATGTCCTAAAGATATTAAAGGTATTCGAAGTTTCCTTGGTCATGCTGGTTTTTATAGGAGGTTCATTAAAGACTTCTCTAAAATTTCTAGGCCTCTTAATAATCTTTTGCAAAAGAATATTCCTTTTGTCTTTGATGATGATTGTGTGGAAGCCTTTGAAACACTCAAGAAAGCCTTAACCTCTGCACCTATCGTTCAACCACCCGATTGGAACTTGCCTTTTGAAATTATGTGTGATGCTAGTGATTATGCTGTTTGTGCCGTCCTAGGATAAAGAGTTGATAAGAAATTGAATGTTATCCATTATGCTAGTAAAACTCTAGATAGTGCCCAACGAAATTACGCCACTACTGAAAAAGAATTTTTAGCAGTTGTGTTTGCTTGTGATAAATTTAGATCCTATATTGTTGACTCAAAAGTAATTGTTCACACCGACCATGCTGCTATAAAATATCTTGTGGAAAAGAAAGATGCTAAACCTAGACTCATTAGGTGGGTTCTCTTGCTTCAAGAATTTGACTTACATATCGTTGATAGGAAAGGAGTTGAGAACCCCGTAGCTGATAACTTGTCTAGGTTAGAAAATATTCTTGATGACCCACTACCTATTGATGATAGTTTCCCTGATGAACAGCTAGCTGCAATAAGTGTCTCACACAACACACCTTGGTATGCTAACTATGCTAATTACATTGTTGCTAAATATATACCACCTAGTTTCACATACCAACAAAAGAAAAAAAAATCTTCTATGACTTGAGACATTACTTTTGGGATGACCCACATATTTATAAAGAAGGAGTAGATGGTATTATTAGGCGTTGTGTACCAGAGCATGAACAGGAACAGATCCTACGGAAATGTCATTCCGAAGCGTATGGAGGACATCATGCGGGAGATAGGACTGCTCATAAGGTATTGCAATCCGGTTTTTATTAGCCTACTCTTTTCAAAGATGCTCGTAAGTTTGTCTTGTCTTGTGATGAATGTCAAAGAATTGGTAATATTGGTAAGCGTCAAGAAATGCCTATGAATTATTCACTTGTTGTTGAACCATTTGACGTATGGGGTTTTGATTATATGGGGCCTTTTCCTTCCTCTAATGGGTACACTCATATTTTAGTTGCGGTTGATTATGTCACTAAGTGGGTAGAAGCTATTCCAACTAGTAGTACTGATCACCACACCTCCATTAAAATGCTTAAAGAGGTTATCTTTCCGAGGTTTGGAGTCCCTAGATATTTAATGACCGATGGTGGTTCACACTTTATTCATGGTGCCTTCCGTAAGATGCTTGCTAAATATGATGTTAACCATAGAATTGCATCACCCTATCATCCTCAATCTAGTGGTCAAGTAGAACTTAGCAGTAGAGAAATAAAATTAATATTACAAAAAACTGTTAATAGGTCTCGTAAGAATTGGTCTAAGAAGTTAGATGATGCACTTTGGGCCTATAGAACAGCTTATAAAAATCCTATGGGTATGTCTCCATATAAAATGGTGTATGGAAAAGCTTGTCATTTGCCTCTAGAACTAGAACACAAAGCATTTTGGGCAATTAAAGAACTCAATTATGATTTCAAACTTGCCGGTGAGAAGAGGCTATTTGGTATTAGCTCACTAGATGAATAGAGAACCCAAGCGTATGAAAATGCCAAGCTATTCAAAGAAAAAGTAAAAAGATGGCATGACAAAAGAATCCAAAAGCAGGAATTTAAAATAGGAGATTATGTTCTTTTATTCAACTCTCGTTTAAGATTCTTTGCAGGAAAACTTCTCTCCAAATGGGAGGGACAATATATTATCAAAGAGGTTTATCGTTCTGGAGCTATCAAGATTAATAGCGCCGAAGGTACTAATCCGAAGGTGGTCAATGGCCAAAGAATTAAGCATTATATCTCAAGTACGCCTATTAACGTTGAAAGCAATGTTATCCAAACCATGACACCGGAGGAACACATAAAAGAAACCTTCCGGAACACTCCAGAATACTTAAAAATAGGAGGTACGTGATACGGTAAGTAAACGAACTCCGAAAAATCCGCAAAAATATTTTCTGTCAGTTTTGGAATATTTTAGAATTTTAGGAATACAAAAATAAACCGGAAGGTGATCGAGGTGGGCACGATACACCAGGGCGCGCCAGGCACCCCTGGGCGCGCCCTGGTGGGTGCTGCCCACCTCGGATGCCTTCCCGACTCCGTTTTCCTTCCAAATACTTGTTTCCCAAGAATAAAAATTCTCTATATATATCCCCGACTGTTTTGACGACCGCATCGTAGAAAAATCCTCTGTTCTTATTTCTTGCTGAATTCCTATCAGATCTGTCAAGTCAGGCATCATGTCTTCCCCCTCTCCTAACAATGTGGAAGAAGATGCCTGGCTAATGAAGATAGAGTTGAAGAGGGAGGAGTCGGAAGAAGCCTACAAGGAGGAGAAGGACAATGAAGCTAAGGTGGATTATCTCCCTGAAAGAGATCAATCTACTCCAGCAAAAGAGGGAGATGAAGAAGATATCCTTCAACCATATTACAGTCATCTCACCCCTACTGAAATCGAAGCCTTTAGAGCCTTCGAAGCGGTTCGTGTTCAGAATAAATATCTCCTCTGTGAAAATATCTTGTTGCAAGAACACATCGACAACCTTAGGAGAGTCATCCGCAAATTGGAGCATCTTCTGAAGCTAAAGTGCGACATCACATCACCACCACCTTCTTCATCATCACCACCAAAGGAGACTTGAGTACACGGGTATGGGCACTCCCCTTGGCTTGAGCCAAGCTTGGGGGAGGTGCCCCGGTATCGTATCACCACCACTTTTATTCACCTTTACCTATTTTAGTTCTATCTTTAGTTTCCCTTTGCCTTAGTCGAATAAAAGTTTAGCAAGATCTATTTTCGTGTGTTAGTTTCGTTGTCTACCTATCTATGTAATCGTGTGAAAGTTATATAATAAAGTTTAGTTTGAGTTTTTGCCTCTCTACTTTCTTGTTGCAATCAAATAAAAGAAAGACAATAAATGAAAATAATCATATGCTAATCTTATGGTGAGTAATGACATCACATAAGGAAAAGTATAAGTAGTAAAATTTATTGGAGATTGATAAACATAGCATTGGTCAATGATGCAATTCATGAAAGAATTAATTAGGGAAGAGAAGATTCACATGCAAATACACTATCTTGGACATCTTTTATGATTGTGAGCCCCCATCAAATATTATGTGTCAAAATAGTTGACGTTGGACAAGGAAGACAACGTAATGATTTATGTTTGTTCATATCCACATAGAAGTTATATTGTCATAGATCCTTTAACATGTGGTGCTTGCTCAATATCTTTGCTAGCCAAAAATTCTGCACTAAGTAGAGATACTACTTGTGCATCCAAAAACCCAAACCCAAACTCTTTCCTTGAGTGTCCACCATACCTACCTATGGACCGAGAAAGATCCTTCAAATAAGTTGTCATCGGTGCAATAAGGGCTATAAAAATGCTTCTAAAAGTGTTTTGATCAATTAGTGTAAGAGAAAATTGAGCGTTATACGAACTTATGATGGCAAAGTAATAAAAGCGACGAACTGCATAATAAAGGTTGCTATCATAGGGGGCAATATAGCGTGACGTTCTTTTACATTAACGGATTGGGCATACAAACAAATAAGCGCATGACAACCTCTGCTTCCCTCTGCGAAGGGCCTATCTTTTACTTTTATGCACTTACTTTTATGCAAGAGTGAAAGTATTCTTCCCTATTCCTTTTTACCTTTTTCTTTTGCAAGCATCATGTGGTGAGGAAAGATCTAGGCACATATATCCAGTTGGATATGGGTGGGCATGAGTTATTATTGTTGACATCACCCTTGAGGTGAATACGTTGGGAGGCAAAACTATAAGCCCCTGTCTTCCTATGTGTCCGGTTGAAACTTTTTGTTCATGGGTATGCCGTGAGCATTAGCAATCATAGAAGACTAAATGATGGTTGAGTATGTGGACTTGCCAAAAGGCTCTGACATGAGACCCTTCCTGAAAATATGATGAATTGTAGTTGCAAAGTTGACTGAGAACATAGTTTGTTGGTTTCTAATAAGGTTTATGCTTCATACTTCTATGTTGTGATGAATTGTTACTTGTTCATGAGAAGCTTTATGATAAAAATTTAGTGAAATAAGTTCTTATGTTAGAGTTTGTTGCTGTTATGTTAATAAGCATGATGCTTCTATGTCCGTATTTTTTTTATCGACACCTCTCTCTCAAACCATGTGGACATGCTTTTCAATATCGGCTTTCGCTTGAGGACAAGCGAGGTCTAAGCTTGGGGGAGTTGATACGTCCATTTTGCATCATGATTTCCTACTATTATTTACTTTGTTTTGTTGAATAATAATGCTTTGGGGAGTGATTCTAATGCCTTTTCTCTCATAATATGCAAGGTTTACACAAAGAGGGAGAATACCGGCAGCTGGAATTCTGGACCCAAGAAAAGCATGTCAGAAATACCTATTCTGCACAACTCCAATGAAACTGAAACTTTACGGAGATTATTTTTGGAATTAATAATAATTACTGGAGCTGAAAACTACCGGAGATGGGCTCCCAGCTGGGCACCACCCACCAGGGCGCGCCAGGCACCCCTGGGCGCGCCCTGGTGGGTGCTGCTCACCCAGGCCCACTTCCGGAGCCCATCTTCTGGTATATATTCCCTAAAAACCTAAAAAATTAGGAAAAGGACTTTCGGGACGAAGCACCGCCGCCTCGAGGCAGAACTTGGGCAGGAGCACTTTTGCCCTCCGGCGGAGCGATTCCGCCGGGGGAACCTCCCTCCCGGAGGGGGAAATCAAAGCTATCGTCATCACCAACACCCCTCTCATCTTTGGGAGGCTAATCTTCATCAACATCTTCAACAGCACCATCTCCTCTCAAACCCTAGTTCAACTCTTGTATTCAATCTTTGTACCGGAACCTCAGATTGGTACCTGTGGGTGACTAGTAGTGTTGATTACCTTGTGTAGTTGATTACTATATGGTTTATTTGGTGGAAGATTATATGTTTAGATCCATTATGCTATTCATTACTCCTCTGATCTTGAGCATGATTATTATTTGTGAGTAGTTACCTTTGTTCTTGAGGTCACGGGACAAGTCGTGTTGCGAGTAATCATGTGAACTTGATATGTGTTCGATATTTTGATGATATGTATGTTGTGATTCCCTTAGTGGTGTCATGTGAAAGTCGACTATATGACACTTCACCATTCATGGGCCTAAGGGAATGCATTGTGGAGTAGTTATTAGATGATGGGTTGCTAGAGTGACAGAAGCTTAAACCCTAGTTTATGCGCTACTTCGTAAGGGGCTGATTTGGATCCACATGTTTAATGCTATGGTTAGACTTTGTCTTAATACTTTTCTTGTAGTTGCGGATGCTTGCGAGGGGGTTAATCATAAGTAGGTTGTTAGTTCAAGTAAGAACATCACCTTAGCACCGGTCCACCCACATATTAAATTATCAAAGTAGCGAACACGAATCAAACCAACATGATAAAAGTGACTAGACGAAATTCCTGTGTACCCTCAAGAACACTTTGCCTATTACTAGTGATTGTTCTGGCCTGTCCTTTGCCTTAAATGGATTGGGCTATCTTGCTGCACCTTGTTTACCGTTACCGTTACTTGCTCGTTACAAATTACATTGCTATCAAATTATCTGTTACCTACAATTTTAGTGCTTGCAGAGAATACCTTGCTAAAAACCGCTTGTCATTTCCGTCTGCTCCTCATTGTGTTCGACACTCTTACTTATCAAAAGGACAAAGATTGATCCCCTATACTTGTGGGTCATCAAGAAGCACACCATCAGTCTGACAAGCGCAATGGCCCAGACGCTGGCGACCACGCGCCCAGTGCTGGCGGGTACTTGCCTTACGAGGTGGGATGCCCTGCCTTCAGTCGCGAGCTGCGACAGGTCCGCTGGCCGTCGGCCTGAGCCTTCAAACCAGAGCTGACGGAGAAGTACGACGGGAAGCTGAACCCGGCGGAGTTCCTGGGCATCTATACGATAGCTGTTCATGCTGCCGGGGGAAGAGATGAGAAAGTGCTCGCCAACTACTTCCCTTTGGCACTTCAGCCAGACGTGAGGTCGTGGCTAATGCACCTACCAGAAAACTCCATCTTATCCTGGGCTGATCTGTGCAACGAGTTCGTCGGCACCTTCACAGGCGGCCATCAGGAGCCAGGACAGCCCAGCGATTTGAAAGTCTTGCCGCAAAAGGAAGGAGAAACCTTGCAGAAGTACATTCGGAGATTCAGTTGAGTGCACCGCAACATCCCAGAAATACACCCCGCAGCCGTGATTGCCGCGTTCCATTCGAACATGCGCAACAGGAGGATGCGGGCCAAGATGAATGTGAAACTCCCCAAGACTGTCAACGAGTTGTACACCATGGCGGACAAATGTGCCCGTGCTGAGGTAGGAAGTCGACTCCCTGGGGAGGAGGCTGGCATCGGAGTCGACTTAGACGACGACGACGACGCCCCCGGCTCGAAGGGGAGGAACCGAAAGTGCAACAATAAACGCAAGGGAAAGGCAGTATTGGCTGTGGAGGGCTCTAGTAATCTCACTGCCGGCAAGAAGGCCAAGGCCGAGACCCCCGGCAAGGAAGCTGCCGCGTGCGCTGATTGCCGGGAGGCCGCGGCAGCGGAGAAAACTGGGAAGTCCGATGTGCCATACTGCAAGATCCACCGCACCAAGGGTCATCACCTCCAAGAGTGTCGCCAGGTTGAACAGCTTGTTGAGAAGCAGAAGGCGGAGTACGAGAAGCGTGATAAGGAGAAGAGCCAAGACGCTGCTGCCGGGAAGGGCCGTGGCGGCAGAGGAGGCCGCCGTGGCAAGGCCCCGCAGCAGAAAGAGAGGCCGACCGGAGGCCGTGAGAAGAAAGAAACAGAGGATATGAGCGAGGATGAGGATGACAAGGAGGATTCCAGTGACCGAGAGTTCCAGAGGGCAACCGAAGCCATGTGTGTAGACGGGGGTGCATCTTTGCACTCCTCTCACCGGCAGCTCAAGCAGTGGGCGCGTGAGGTCAACGCTGTGGAACCTGCCGCAGAGTCCAAAAAGCCACTCAGATGGTCCCGCACGCCTATCATCTTTGATGAAGAGGATCACCCTGATCGCACCACCGCGGTCGGGTGTTTGCCATTGTTGGTCTCTCCAACGATCCGCAACCTCAAAGTCACCAAGATGCTAGTTGATGGTGGGGCAGGTTTGAACTTGATCTCCCCAAAGGTGATCGAGAGGCTGCAAATCCCTGATGAGGAGCTCAAGGCTACGGGAACTTTCCAAGGAGTTAACCCCGGCAGGAGCCGACCCAAGGGGAAGATCACTTTGCCTGTGATGTTTGGCGGGGAATTAAACTACCAGACCGAAAAAGTGGTGTTCGATGTGGTTGAACTCCCCTGCCTTACAACGGAATTCTTGGTCGCCCAGCCCTGGCGAAATTCATGGCAGCATCCCACTATGCTTATAAAACCTTGAAGATGCCAGGACCCATTGGAATCATCTCTGTCCCTTCCGACAAGAAAGACGCAGTCATATGCGTGGATAAGATGTATCGGGACGCGATAGCAGCTGAAGCCACGGAAGCGCCGGCTCCCGCCAAGGAATCAAGGAAAGAAAGGAAGTCTAGCAGAGACACCGGCAAGGACTCCGGAAAGTGCACCTCTTCGGAGTGCGCCGCGCCCGTCGAGGATCTGCCGGAGAGCTCCACCAGCAAGAAGGCCAAGGTCACCTATCCTGAGACGAAGAAGGTCCCGACAGGGCAAGATGACGCCGGTGGCACATTCACCATTAGCGCCACCCTTACTGACAAATAGGAAATAGCGCTCGTTGCCTTCCTGCGGGCGAATGTCGATGTGTATTGCCTAGCAACCATCTGACATCCCCGGTGTTCCCAGGGAGGTAATCAAGCACCACCTTGCTGTCTGCCCCCACGCCAGGCCCGTTAAGCAAAAGGTTAGGAAGCAAGCCTTGGAGCGGCAACAGTTCATCGCCGAAGAGATCAAGAAACTTGAAGCAGCTAGTTTGGTCAGAGGAGTGTTGCACCCAACTTGGTTAGCCAACCCGGTGGTGGTGCGCAAGGCGAATGGGAAATGGAGGCTTTGCATAGATTTCACCGACCTGAACAAAGCATGCCCAAAGGACCCTTTTCCCTTGCCGCGCATCGACCATATTGTTGATTCCACTTCCGGGTGTGACCTACTTTACTTCTTGGATGCTTACTCCGGATACCACCAGATCTTCATGGCTAAGGAAGATTAGGAGAAGACCACGTTCATAACCCCATGCGGCACGTACTGCTTTGTACGGATGCCCTTCGGGCTAAAGAGCGCTGGTTCACCGTTTGCCAGAGCCGTGCAGATCGGACTTGGACCACAGTTGCACAAGAATATAGAAGCTTACATGGACGACATAGTTGTCAAGATCAAGGATGAAGCAACTCTCATACAAGACTTGGAAGAAACTTTTGCAAACCTGCGCAAGATCAACCTGAAGCTCAACCCTGAAAAATGTGTATTTGGCGTCCCATCCGGTAAGCTACTTGGGTTCTTTGTATCTCAGTGGGGGATAGAAGCAAATCCCGACAAGATCAAGGCAATTGAACAGATACAGGCACCCAAGACCATCAAGGATATCAGACGTTTGACTGGGTGCGTTGCCGCACTAAGTAGGTTCATCTCCAAGTCCGCCGAACGCGCGCTGCCATTCTTCAAGATCCTGAAGAAGGCAGGCCCGGTAAGGTGGACCCCGGAAGCGGAAGTTGCGCTGCAAGACCTGAAAGCTTACCTTTCTTCTGCTCCCACCTTCGTCGCTCCTAAACCACAAGAGCCGTTGCTGCTATACTTGGCGGCAACGAATCAAGTGGTTAGTGCAGCGCTGGTGGCACAGCGAGAAGTGGATGAGGATGCAGCCCCTGCGGCCGATGCTGTCGGGGATAAAACCGAAGCTCCTGCGGTAGGACCCAATGCACAACCAGAGGGATCTCGGCGAGCTGACGAAAGCGGTTCCAAGAAAATGGCAAAAAGGAAAGTGGTGCAACGACCGGTGTACTTTGTCAGCTCCCTGTTACAGGGGGCTAGGTCAAGGTACTATGGGGTGCAAAAGCTGATCTTCGGCCTCATCATGGCCTTGAGGAAATTGCGCCACTACTTCCAAGCCCATGAGATCACTGTCGTCACTCGCTTCCCGTTGCAGTGAATATTGAGGAACCCCGAAGCTACCGATAGGATAGTTGACTCGGCCCTTGAGCTGTCAAGTTTTGGCTTAAAGTATGAGAGCACTTCCACAGATCAGAGCAGGGCATTGGCGGAATTCATTGCAGAATGGACACCCACGCCAGATGAAGAAACCCCGAAGACGGTCCTCCCTGGCAAAGAAGGACCCAAAGAGTGGGTCATGTACTTTGACGGTGCTTTCTCGCTCCAGGGTGCCGGAGCAGGCATGCTCCTCGTCGCCCCCACCGGAGAACACCTGAAGTATGTGGTTCAGATGCACTTTCCCCGGGAGGAAGCCACCAACAATACTGCTGAATATGAAGGGCTCCTTGCCGGACTCAGAATCACGATGGAGTTAGGAATCAGAAGACTGATCATCCGAGGAGATTCACAGCTCGTGGTGAAACAAGTCAACAAAGACTATCAGAGCCCGTTGATGGAGGCATACGTGGAAGAGGTGAGGAAACTGGAGGAGCGCATTGATGGGTTGCAAGCAGAGCATGTGCCCTGCGCGGAAAATACCATCGCTGATCATTTGTCAAAGTGCGCTGCGCAAAAGCTCCCTGTGGAACCAGGAACCTTTATCCTCCACCTCACTGAACCTTCGGTATCCCCTTCAACGATGGCCAGGAAAAGAAGAAAACTAAACTCCGGCAAGCATCTCCTAGCAGAGCTTCCCGAAGCCGCTGGTAGAGAGGCTGCCGGAGACAGTCTCGTTCCGCATGGTGAGCAGCTGTCTCCTGCGGAACCCCAGGTTCTTATGGTCGAGACAAGCGCTCCCACGGACGAGGAGATGCCTTTAGTCCTAGTTGTCGAGCCCCAGGCTCCAACTTGGGCACAGCACATAGTCTGTTTCCTTCAAACAGGAGAACTCCCCAAAGAGCAAGAAGAGGCCAAAAAAGTAGCCCGTCGGTCAAGTATGTACCAGTTTGTCGATGACACTCTGTACAGCAAAAGACCCAACGGCATGAAATTGAAGTGCATTTGCCGGGAGGACGGACTAGGGCTGTTGGCGGAGATTCACGCAGGTGTATGCGGCTCACACATTGGATCTAGAGACCTTGCTGGAAAAGCCTTCCGGCAGGGTTTCTATTGGTCCACTGCCCTCCAAGATGCAACTGAATTGGTCACCAAGTGTGAAGCCTGTCAGTTCCACTCCAAGAACATCCATCAACCGGCGCAAGCTCTCCAGACGATCCCTTTATCCTGGCCCTTCTCGGTCTGGGGGCTCGATATTTTGGGCCACTTCCCCCGCGCTGTCGGGGGCTTTGAGTTCTTGTTCGTGGCGACCGACAAGTTCACAAAGTGGCCTGAGGTGGAACCGGTGAGGAAGGTGACCACGCAGGCAGCTATTAAGTTCATGAAAGGGCTGGTGTGTCGTTTTGGAATACCCAACAGAGTGATCACCGACAACGGCACCTAGTTCACGAGCCGCGCCTTCATGCAATACATCCAAAGCCTTGGAAGCAAGGTCTCATTTGCCTCTATTGACCATCCAAGGAGCAACGTGCAAGTTGAGAGGATGAATGCTAAAGTGCTGCGAGGACTCAAGACAAGAACTTTCGATAGGCCGCGGAGGAGCGGCAAGCGCTGGATAGATGAGCTGTCGGTGGTTCTTTGGTCCCTCAGGACGACACCAAATCGAGCTACCGGCCAGACTCCCTTCTCCCTGGTTTACGGGGCGGAAGCAGTGCTCCCCACGGAACTCATATACGGGTCACCTCGAGTACTTGCCTATGATGATGCCACGCTCCTCGAGGAAGATCGTCTCCGGGCTGCTGTGTGTGCTGCACACTACCAGCAAGCCCTGCACCGCTATCATAGCCGCAGGGTACATCCCCGGAGCCTTGAGGAAGGCGACCTTGTCCTTAGGCGCGTCCAGTCCGCCAAGGGTACCAACAAGTTGACGCCAAAGTGGGAAGGCCCTTACCGGATAGCATGAGTCACCAGACCTAGCGCAGTCCGTCTGGAGATTGAAGATGGCACCAAGGTTCTTAACACATGGAATGTTGAGCATCTTCGTAAGTTCTACCCGTAAGGCGCGGCTGCCGGGCGCAGTCCCCAGCAGCCACCTTTTGTACAAGCCTTGCTGAAGCTGCATGTAACCCTTTGTACAAAGCCATGCGCAGACCCTGAGCAGCAATAATAAAGCTAGGCATTGCATCATATCATTGCATCGCACAATCATCCTGCATCCTTTATGATTGCAATGTCATTGCTTATTTGCTAAAGATTTGCTAGAGTACTTGCTGAGTCTATAATCCTTATTGTTGCACTCTCCCCTCAAGGGATAGAGGCCTCTTGCCCTGTGTGTTTTGGCACCAGGTAAAAATGAAGGAGGACGAAGGAACGAGGATGGTGGCCCAGCGTACTCCGGAAGGGGATACTGCCTAAAGCGAGATAAGTCTAATCACGTATCCCAAGTTTATGCTCCCTGAAATGAATCCTTACCCTCTTTTTCAAACGTGTTCGGTGGAGTTGCCCTCACATGGCAAAAGCCTTTGTCGGGACGAGCTGCTCCTCAGCTTCTGGTGCTTATCAACTCCGAGGAGCCGCGCCGATACCGACAAGGACCCTTAACGGAGAACAACACCAGCCTGCTGCCGGGGGCTCGCCCCCCTTTCTGGCGCTCGCTGACGTGGCTTGAGACTGCGTCGGTATTTCCCCAAAGAGGAAGGGATGATGCAGCACAATGACGGTAAGTATTTCCCTCAATTATGAAACCAAGGTCATCGAACCAGTAGGAGGATCACCACCACCCAATAAGCAGCACCTGCACACAAACAACAAATACTTGCAACCCGACGCGAAAAAGAGGTTGTCAATCTCTCTACGGTAAAAAGATAGATTAGGTAGTGATAGATAGGAGAGATAGATCTCTCAAGAACACAAAATAGAAAAGGCAAATAAAATATGTAGCAATATGTTTTTGGGTTTTTGGTTTTGTAGATTTGAAAACAAAGATGCAAAAAGATAGATCTGAAAGCAATATGTTGGAAAAGTAGACCCAGGGGCCGTCGGGTTCACTAGTGGCTTCTCTCATGAGTATAGCGCACGGTGGGTGAAAATTACTGTTGGGCAATTGATAGAAAATCGAATAGTCATGACGATATCCAAGGCGATGATCATTATATAGGCATCACGTCCAAGATAGGTAGACCGACTCCTGCCTGCATCTACCTCTATTACTCCACACATCGCCCGCTATCCAGCATGCATATAGTGTATGAAGTTCATGGAAAAACGGAGTAACGCAATAAGAACTATGACATAATGTAGACAAGATCTATTCATGTAGGAATAGACCCCATCTTGTTATCCTTAATAGCAACGATACATGCGTGTCTTGCTGCCCCTTCTGTCACTGGGAAAGAACACCGCAAGATGGAATCCTTCACAAAGCACCTCTTCCCATGGCAAGAAAAATCGATCTAGTTGGCCTAACTAAACCAAAGATTTGAAGAAGTAATATGAGGCTATAAGTAATCATGCATATAAGTGATCAAAGAAGACTCAAATAATATTCATCGATAGGAACCGATCATGAACTCAAAATTCATGGGATCCCAACAAACACACGGCAAAAGTTTACATCAAATAGATCTCCAAGAGACCATTGTATTGAGAATCATAAGAGAGAGAGATATGAATCCATCTAGCTACTGCCTACGGACCCGTAGGTCTATGGTGGACTACTCACGCATCATCGGAGAGGCACCTATGAGGAAGATGAACCCCTCCGTGATGGGGTTTAGATTGGATCTCGCGGTTCTGGAACTTGCGGCGGCTGGAATTGTGTTTCGTTGACTCCCCTAGGGTTTTTGGAATATTTGGGAATTTATAGGCATCCGAGGCGGTGGAGAGGGGTCCCGAGGAGGGCACAACCCATCAGGGCGCGCCGGGCCCCCCCTGGCGCGCCCTGGTGGGTTGTGGTCTCCTCGGCCCACTTCTCCGGTACTTATTTGGCCCACTGGGTGTCTTCTGGTCCAGAAAAAATCTCCAAAAAGTTTCGTCGCGATTGGACTCCGTTTGGTATTGATTTTCTGCGAAGTAAAAAAACAAGCAAAAAACAGCAACCGGCACTTTCGCACTATGTCAGTAGGTTAGTCCCAAAAAATGATATAAAGTTGTTATAAAATGATCGTAAAACATCCAAGAATGATAATATAACACCATGGAACAAGCAAAAATTATAGATACGTTGGAGACGTATCACTCGCGGTTAGAAGTGACCCGGCAGGCGATCCCGTGTGGAGAGGACGAATGCATTGACACAGTAAAAAGAGAAAAGGATAGTACTCAGGGAAGTAAAATAACATTCATTCATTCGTTTGTTAATACAAATCGGATAAGAATTACATTACGATTAACTAAAACTCGGAAGTGCCTACATCTTTTGACTTATAAAAAGATAAGTGCCCGTAATGCCTTTCTTGTCCCTCTACTCCTAGGGGATAGGTGGAGAAGAAGTAGAGGGCAAAAGGAGCGCCTGGCTGGGATTCGGCGCTTCCCCGCCAGGACCAGAGGGACGCATCCAACGAGCAGAAGGGCCCCATCCCCAGGCAGGGCGGACGAAGCCGATGGAGTGGACAAGACCGACAAGGGGAAAGAAGGCAGAAGGCAGGTGCAGATGGTGGCGCTGTGGGAGCCCAGCTGGTGATGATAGTGCTGCCCGGGAACACGACACGTCGAAGATCTCATCCGCGCTCCTGATGTGTCGTGGGTCCCCAACCGCCATCATCTTCCTCATCGCCACCATCCGAGGGAACGCCTCCGCCATCGCCCAAGCTCCCGACGCGGCAGCCCGGGGACCCCACAGAGAGCATGGTCGTCCCCGGTGGCCAAAGGCTGGGAATTTCCCCCACCTTTAAGAAGCACACACAGATGAAGAACTCCCTCCCATACGCGCCATCCAAGACGCTATGGGCGGAGGGCTTCACCGCGGTAAACAGCAACCCACGGCTGCAACCACCCGCACACCAGAGGCGGCCGTGCGGACGTTTTTTCTCCGTCACCTTGAAGAACGAATGCGGGAACCACGGTCCACCGCGACGCTGCGTCTCCGATACAGACTCCGACGCGATGTCGACCACGCGGCGTTCCATCTAGGCTAAAGAAGCGGGCGACGCAGCGGTAGGCGTACCGCCGCGGATGTCCCCGACGCGGCCACCACGCCACCCGCTCCCCCATCCGAGACTCCTCTGGCCAGCCTTCAGCTAAGAGTCATCGACCCAGAGCAGGGACCGGGCGCGGACGCAAGGGGAAGGCCCTGCGAACACGCCCGCCAGGCCCCTCCCCCTAAGCATCAGGGAGGAAAGGGCGGCTCAACGATGAACTAGAAGTGAAGGAAGAGCAGTGAGGACTTGGGTGTAAGGAGGAGATGGAGCTGGATGAGCATCGCCGCCGTGACCCCCTAATTTATAGGGGAGAGCACGGGGGCTGGCTCTCCCCCGCTCCAGAGCGGCCGCCCATCTCCACCAATCCCACTACCATGACGCACGGGCGAACAGGTAACTGCCCCATTGCTCCAATTCATGGCGCTACGGTTTCTGCCACGATCAGGTCTTTAAGTCACGAGCGCCCACCGCAAGCTCCTCGCCCTGCATGTGGCATGCGTGGCAGAAATGGCCTGAGGTGGTGGGGCAGTGCTGACTAGTAAATTGGCAGTTACCTCCTCACATTGCGCACCTGTGCATAAATTTTGGGCCTGACCCAACGACACTAAGCGAGCGCGTGTGGGCCAGACCCGGGGGCTCCTGTCGGTTGATACGTCTCCAACGTATCTATAATTTTTGATTGTTCCATGCTATTATATTATCTGTTTTGGATGTTTTATATGCATTAATATGCTATTTTATATTATTTTTGGGACTAACCTATTAATCTAGAGCCTAGTGCCAGTTTCTGTTTTTTCCTTGTTTTTGAGTATTACAGATAAGGAATATTAAACGGAGTCCAAACGGAATAAAATCTTCGGAATGATTTTTCTTGGACCAGAAGAAACCCAGCAGACTTGGAGATGAAGGCAGGAGACCTGCCGTGGCGTCACAAGCCACCAGGGCGCGCCCTAGGGGGGGGGCGCCCCCCTGGCTTGTGGCCCCACGGCAGCCCTCCTAACCCTATTTTTGGCCTATAAATTCCCAAATATTCCCTGGATACCAAAAAGAGCCACGAAAATACTTTTCCTCCGCCGGAAGCCTCTGTTCCCGTGAGATCCAATCTTGGAGCCTTTTCCGGTAATCTGCCGGAGGGGGATTCGATCACGCATGGCATCTACATCAACTCCATTGCCCCTCCGATGATGCGTGAGTAGTTTACCACAGACCTTCGGGTCCATAGCTAGTATCTAGATGGCTTCTTCTCTCTCTTTGTTCTTCAATACCATGTTCTTCATGATCTTCATGGAGATCTATCCGATGTAATACTCTTTTGCGGTGTGTTTGTCGAGATCCGATGAATTGTGGGTTTATGATCAGATTATCTATGAATATTATTTGAATCTTCTCTGAATTCTTATATGCATGATTTCATATCTTTGCAAGTCTCTTCGAGTTATTGGTTTGGTTTGGCCAACTAGATTGGTAATTCTTGCAATGGGAGAAGTGCTTAGTTTTGGATTCAATCTTGCGGTGTCCTCACCCAGTGACAAAGTAGGGGTAGCGAGGCACGTATTTGTATTGTTGCCATCGAGGATAAAAAGATGGGGTTTTCATCATATTGCTTGAGTTTATCCCTCTATATCATGTCATCTTACCTAATGCGTTACTCTGTTATTCATGAACTTAATACTCTAGATGCAGGCAGGAGTCGGTCGATGTGTGGAGTAATAGTAGTAGATGCAGAATCGTTTCGGTCTACTTGACACGGACGTGATGCCTATATGCATAATCATTGCCTTGGATATCGTCATAATTATTCGCTTTTCTATCAATTGCTCGACAGTAATTTGTTCACCCACCTTATTATTTTCCTTCATGAGAGAAGCCTCTAGTGAAACCTATGGCCCCCGGGTCTATTTTCCATATTATACTTTCAGATCTATAAACCAAAAATATCTCGCTGCAATCTTTTTAATTTTGTTTTACTTTACGTTCTAGCAATCTTTTATATCTATCTCTATCACATCTCATCCTTGCAAATAACCGTGAAGGGATTTGTAACACCCTGGATTTTGCCCATTTCTTTTTTCTTTTGATTTTTGTCTGGTTTTGCTTTTCCGTGGCTTGGTAGTCTTGGAACCTGGAGGGATCACCCTTGATTCCTCTTCCCTAGTGGCTTGCCAACCTCTAAACCATCTTGAGACCTTTCCATTTCCATCCTGAACCAATCCCAATAATCTTTTCTTGGGAATATTTCTTTTTCCTAATAAAGGAATAGACCTGTTGCCTTGGGTTGTGAAGCAACCCACATTTCTATCATTCTAAAAATTCCCAAATAATTCTCATAAATTGTTGGGGTCATATCTTCCTCAAATATGTCAAAACCTATCCTTGCCATGTTCAAAAATATTTCACAAATATTCCTTTCTGATTCTGCCCTAACTGTCAAGTTGTGAAGCAAGTACCCTTTATATCTGCTTGCTTGCTCTCAAACTTTGTGGGCACTATTTCCTATCCATATAATTGCCACATGACAAAATTCAACTCAATTTGGCTAGTAAATATTTCTTGGCAAATTTCCAAAGTTTCTGATCCAGAGGAAGCTTTGTGAAGCAAGTGCTAGCTAATTGTATGCAAATGAGTTGAAATTTTGCCATGATTTCAATATGCTCAAATTAGGACTGTCCACAAGATTTGAGCATCATCCCATCTACTATGCGAGCACACCTTCAAATCTTAGCTTCTGGTCATATTTTCCTGTTGTGAAGCAACTATATTTTATATTGCTTCATAATTGCTGGAAATTTACCAGAACATTCTCCTACCCATATAACCTATCTCCACAAAATTTGGGCTCATTTTATCTAGCCATTTCTCCTCAGCTATTTTTCTAAGATTCTGTCCAGTGGGATACTATGTGAAGGAAATACCATTTTGGTTTATCAAAATGGTATGAAACTTTTACAGTATCCTCATATGCCTAAATAACTAGCCTCCTTCAAAATTCAGCTCCATCTCATTTGTTATGTGAGTGCCACATCTAGATTTGTTTCCTGGACCAGATTATGCAGTTGTTAAGCAACTATATTAACCTTTGGTCCAAATCCCTCCAAATTGTACAGGATTATAGTCCCTCTTAACTTAATCATCTGAGACATCTTGTTCTATCACTTCCCCATCCCTGTTGATCATAGTCTCATGCAACAGTTTCCTACAACCAACTACAGAAGATCATTCACATCTAACCACAGTGCTTTTATTCGAGCCATCACCTCTCTGGGACTATTCCTTGGAAGGACAACACTCTGGACATGATTTGGCCGGCCAGGGAGCACTGGATGCCACGGTTCACGCCGTGACCACCGCCCTGGCACGCCATGGACGCGAGCTGGATGTCGTTTGCTCGGGCCCCTCCTCTGCTCGTCGTTTCCGCGCGCCTCGTCGTGTCCAATAGCTCCCCCTCGTCGTCCTCTTCTCCCTGGACCCCTCTCCCCCTCTCTCGTCCCCTCCTACGCGGTGCGGCAGCCGCGCCCGCAACGTGGCCGTCTCTGCCGCCGCCGCGTTCGTCGCCTCGAGCCCTCCCGATCCTTCCTGACTTCGCCTGAGCCCTCTCCACTCCTCTGTGACCTCTCTGGACGCCTCTCCCCTCCTCCAGGCAAGCTCCCGAAGCTGCGGCACGCGACGCACGCGTCGCCACGGCCGTGCTCGCCTTCCCGCGCCGTGTAACACCCCAAAATTTTTAATCATGTTTTATTAATTAAAATTTTGCCAAGAAATTAAATTTTCTATTTTCTGGATCATCTATTGATTTCAGAATCACTCCTTTCCTCTAAATTGTGGAGTTTTCCCTCCAAGTAGAAACTTCTCAAAAATATTTTTGGACTTGAGTGCCTACTCAAGAACATTTCATTTTTGTTATATATGATCAGTGAATTTTTTTTAATATTATTTTGCCAAGTTTTAATTCTTTTAAAATGGTCTTTCATATTTTTAAGAGCCTCATTTGCACTACAACCATTTGATAACTTCATTTAAAAATTTCACAAAAATTTGGGGATGACATGTGATGTTTCTGGATCGCTTTTATGCAAAAACCCAGCTTGGTGTTTTGTAAAATTTGAGCAAACCATCCACATTTGTATTCTGGTCCAGTTTGGTGATTTGTACTGCAGCCCTATTTTATTTTGCTCTAGTGACCTTGGGATTCTTCCTGCTTATTGTCCACCCTACCAAACCCTGAAGTCCAGGAAATCAGAACCATTAGAAGATTTTAAACACATGCAATAATGGCCTATATTTTCTATCCAGAACTGTAGTTTTGCAAAACTTGCACTAGGAAGTTTTTATTTTGCCCAAACCAATTATGCCATAATTACCAGTTACTAAAGAGACTCCATCCTGTAAATTTTGGTCTCCATCCAACCTCATTTGAGGCCCATGGCATTCTGTCGAGCACCTTGTGTGCCTGAACAGAATTTACATGGTTTTTAGTTTGCTTTGTGGAGTTGCTTTCTCTGCCAAACCAGCATGTCCACTAGAGCTATAGCAACCAACCCGGCCACCCTGTTAATTTGTAGCTTAACCCAAGCCACGTAGCAAGCATTGGCATATCGTCGAGCACCTTGAGTGCGTGCCCAGGGCGCGAGCAGAACGCACGTTTTGCACGTGCATGCGCCCGAGCTGCCACGTCCCAGGTTGACCCCTCCCCCGAGCTCTATCTGATCCGCTGGTGCAGCCGTGTCTCGCCCGCACTCGACCGCCCCCTGGCTCCCTGCAGCGTCGCCGCAACAAGCTTCTTGGCGGCACGACTGCGGCCCTGTCCGCTCCTGCCATGGACGGTGCCGCCCAAGCCTCCTCCATTCGCCAGCTGCCCTTGTGAACAGGCCATCCTCATCTTCAAGCCCGTCTGCTAGCACCAACCCTGCTCCGGCCATCGCCACATCACCCTGCAAGCAACAGAACGGCGGTTCGCCGGTCTTATCCTTGGCCGTCGGCGGAACCGACCTCGATTCGCCTATAAATAGGAAGCCCCGGGTTCCGTAGTGACGCAGTCGCAAGCAGAGAGCACCGAGGTCGCCCCCAAGCCTCCCAATCGACCCGTCCCTGGTCCCTGTGATCACCTGCGGTGGAGCTCATCTCCGCCTCGGTTCGGTCGAATCCAAGCAAACCAGAGCCTCCCCTCTCCCGTAACCTTCACCATTAGCTCACCTTCGACCCCATAGACCCATTCCTGCCTCCAATTTCGCCCGAGAGCCAGGGAATGCCAAGCCCCTTTCATGGCCGAAAGCCTCTCTGCCATGGATGAAGTAGTGCTCGATCGCGAGCTCTCTAGCGAGTTCAACCTCCTCCATGTGATGCGGGTAGTCCTCCTGATCACGTGCATATGTCGGGCACCGAAAACGAAGCTCCCTAGCGCCGTGAATCGTCGCCGGAGTCGGCCTCTCTTCCTGGCCAGGCGCGCGCAGAGGGAGGAAGATGAACCCGACAGGTGGGGACCACCTGTCGGTGAGCCAATCCAACCACCAGAGGCGCAGCCCCGGCTTCGCGTGTTTCCCCAAGGGACACGTACTCCCGAAAGTACGCTTTCAGTTTCGGTAAGCGTATTCACCCCGAAACGTTTTCTTTTTCTGATTTATTTAAAAACAGAAGTTTGACCCATGTTTGACTGGCCTTATCTTTTAAACTAAAACTCAGTTTTACTTGATTCTTTTTCTGTTGTTTCTCAAATTTTGTCTAGTTTATTTTCATATTTATTTGAAAAATTGTCCAACAACTTTTCAGTACTGCTTTGAAATGTATGTTGATTTGAATCTTTTCAAAAATAGGAATTTGGAGGGAAGACAAAAACTTTCAAAAGTTTTGGAGTGCACCTCACCTACATACTCTTTGAAGGCAAGCATTCTGAACCCTGGCATAATATTTGTTGTGTGTTGTTTGATGTGACTACAACACCAAGTTGACTTGAAGTATGCGTTATTTCATGTGATGATGTGATCATGTTTACTAGTGCATGATGATAATTCCTTGCTGTTGGAATTGAAATGCTTGTGATAGTATTCATCCTCGTATGCCTTTCATGCCTACCGGAAGTAATCCGGAGAAGTCTCTGTCTTGAGTAGACACGAGCTTGATACTGATATTTCGTTGGGATGAGTATGATCAGTAAGGCATGGTAAGGTATGATGAGTGGTGATTCTGTCTGATGATGTGGAATATATTTGTTATGGTAATCATGCAGGAAACATTTTAACCTCCTGAGTCGACCGTAGATCGAGTCTTGTGCCAGTAACCCCCATACTTGTTTCGTGCTACCACTCGTCCCTGCCACAGGTAGGGTACGGTTCAGTAAGTTGTCAACCCCTTTCTTAGCACACACCGTACAGAGAGGCCATAGTGAAAGATACCAGTGGCCCCTGGTAGGCATGTCACTTGGTCTGGGGGCATGGGTGTTCCGGTGAGTCCGAGGGGGTAGCTCCCCTGTTTTGCGCGCAATATAAATTTTGTGATCCCATGCTAATCGAGGTTGGAGCCTCCCCACTTAGAGTTTTGCTTAACGAGTGTCGTGGGTGATTCCAGGCACCGGTAAGTTAAACTGGTGTGTGCGGGTCAGGTGTGTTTTCAATTCAAAGACCGTGAGCGGAATTAGTCCCGGTGGACTAAAGGAATCCGTTACTTGTGGGTAAAGAGTACACCCTCTGCAGAGTTTATATCTATTCGAATAGCCGCGTCCGCGGTTAAGGACTACAATCTGGGATGGGTCAAGTGTCGGTCTTAGTGTCGGTCTTCGGAGGAATCTTCTAAACCAATATATTGATCATGTAGTGTGACGAATGATGATTATGATTATTATTATTGTGGACTAACCATTTATATTATTTGAGTTATCGAGTATTCCTGGGATGGTTCTACCTCTTGGATACTTATTGTGATTTTTATATAAGCCCTTTATGTGGCGTCGCTCAGACGCCCGACTGTGGCATGCTTGTTATTTCTTTTCCTTAAAAGCCCTTTATGTGGCGTCGCTCAGACGCCCGATTGTGGCATGCTTGTTATTTATTTTCCTTATAATCCCTTTATGTGGCGTCGCTCAGACGCCCGACTGTGGCATGCTTGTTATTTATTTTCCTTAAAAGCCCTTTATGTGGCGTCGCTCAGACGCCCGACTGTGGCATGCTTGTTATTTATTTTCCTTATAAGCCCTTTATGTGGCGTCGCTCAGACGCCCGACTGTGGCATGCTTGTTATTTATTTTTCCTTATAAGCCCTTTAGGTGGCGTCGCTCAGACGCCCGACTGTGGCACGCATGGTATTTATTTTTCTTATAAGCCCTTTATGTGGCGTCGCTCAGAGGCCCGACTGAGGCATGCTTTATGTTATTATCCTTTCGAGGCGTCGCTTCAGACACCCGATCGGTTTATTTTATTTTTATTCTCTGATTGCTCATTCATGTTTAATATGAATGACCCGCTTGCGTGCGTCATGAATTTTATTTTGTGACTGACTAAGTGATCGTGGATTATTTCAGTGCATGATTATCATCAGTTATATTATACCTGTTTTCATGATGTTTGCGAGTACATTCAAAGTACTCACTGGCTTGTCCCTGGCTATTGTCTTGGCCAGATTTCTTGCTTGGATAGGAGCGCAATAACAACATCCCCGGAACCTAGGCATCGAAGATAGCAGATACACGAAGATAGGAGTTATCCAGGTCAGCTGTTCCTGTGGGAAATGGAGTCCCGTAGACACTGATGATCCGCAAACCGCTTCGGCCATCAACCACTAGAAAATTTTCGTTGTACTCAGAGACTACTTTGGTCGTCTACTTCAAATATTTTATTTTGCTTGGAATTTCTGTATCAAGATTGTGTCTCATCAGCTAACAATAATCCTGGGGCTAGTGAGCACAAGGGCCATTTACAGGGAAATTAATATCCTGGAAAACCGGTCCTGACATGCCGTCCGGCTATATATAGCCTTCCCCGAACCTCTTCGAGCTAACGAACCTCGCCACCTCACTCCTCTGGACCTCCTTGACTCCTCCACCCCTCGCCGGAGCTCCTTCTGCCCGCCAATGGCCGCCATGACCGCCGCCGCCCTTCTCTCAAATTCGCGCCCCTCCGGCCTTCCCCGCCTTCACCGAGCCCACCAATGGGCTCCCCGCTCGCCGTAGACCACCCCGCGCCCTCTCCCAGTCTCCTTAGTCGCCGGAGCCCCGCCACTATCCAAGGCCGCCGCCTTATGCCTCCTTCCGTCGCCGCACTCCTAGCCATCCCCGTCGTCCCTGCTCTCTACCATTGGATGCGGTGCTCCTCCCCAAGGCCGCCGGTGTCGGGAACGCCGGAGATGATGGCCGGAGTCGCCGGGGCTCGCCGTCGGAGTCGCCGGCCTCACCGGTGCCTCTGTCCATCGAGAGGAAAGGAGAGAGGTAAGGAGGAGAGAGAAAGGCCCGACGGGACCCGCCTGTCGGTGACTAAGGGCCGGCCACGTTGGATTAAGTGGAGGCGCACCCGCGTGAATACGCTTTCGGTTGAGAAAATCGTATTTCAAGGAAAAGCGCCACCGGATTTCAGCCAGGGACCTATTTGTAGAAGTTTCTTTTACAGATTGGTCCCTAAACTTCATCGGGTCATATCTTTTCATCCGAGACTCCGATTGAGGTGATTCCAGAGCCCTCGTCTTCGTCTCGTCGATCCCGTCATGTTGGTATCATTTTCATTATGTGTTCCCACAGTGAAAATGACCAGTTTTCCCTTGCCGTAAATAGCCCCCCTCCGAGAGAGAACTGTTTCCGGCGATTCCTTCCGCGAGCTTCTCGCACTTCTCCCCGATGGTTCCTTCATCCCCAGGCAAGCCACAACCTTCTTCTGCATAATTGCATTGCAATATCATAGTTTAAACAATTACTTTAATCGCAAGTACGATTATTTTTAGTATGGATTGGAATATGCTATGTTTGAGTAAATTCTTGAATAGGTGATTACCATGTTGAGTATGGGATTGTTAGTGACTAGTATTTTACCCAGTTGACGATGACATGATGTTGTGGAGTTAAGATATTACTGTCGATGATTATTTTGGGTTTCGTCCGGCAGTCTGTGGATATGAATCGGTAGCGGTGGCTTGAGCTTATTGGTTATTGGATTTCTATGAAACCGGAGTAAAAGCTATGACAGAAATATTGTTCGGGGATAAGATACCTAGCTGGTTGATCTTGAGTCACCTGTCCGGGCTTATCCGTGCAACCACATTTGCCGGTATGGGACGGCCTTGACTTGGTCTGATCAGGTGCTCTTTCACCGGTACCACCCAACATGGAAGGTTATGCGCGCGTGCTACCCTGGCCCGGTAGGCGGCGATAACCTTGTAAGCCTAGTTGAGTTATTTGGATCCAGGTCCCCGTTTGGGACAGTTGTTTGGCCACGATGGTGGCAGGTATCATGAGGACACAGGGGCCACCCAGGGCAGGACTCCGGGGGAGAATGAATGCCGGTGGTACGATGAGAGAGTCACGGGTTAGGCAGGTTTCGTTGGAGCAACGCGAGTCCACCCGAATGGGATCACGAGGCCAGGTGCTCCATGGTGTGGGTAAAGTGCGCAACCTCTGCAGAGTGAAAAATCTATTCGAATAGCCGCGTCCACGGTATTGGACACCCCGTCCAGACCTCACTAGGTGGTCAACCATAACCATAGTAGTGATAATAATGATGGAAGAACTCGTCTGAGTATGGTAGCAGTTGGACATCATGCCGGTGACAAGTCTTGGTGACCGTCTTGAGGATATTCGCTGAATGTTCCTTGGTGAGATCACGAGTTGGTCATCGGAGTACGGTGAGAGTAGCTTGTTATTATTTTCCATCATTCCTTCGGTAATGATAAATCTTTACCTAATCTTGATTGCTATGATGTTGTCTTGCCTTAATGCTGATGTTTGTTGTGAGCTTGCGAGTACATTCAAAGTACTCACCTGGCGTGTCATGCCAGTTTGCAGGTCATGCCATGATTGCTTGCTTGTCGAGGATTCCGAGCTGCGAGCTAGGATACGCGTTCCAGCCAGAGTCCCTGCGGAGTGGAGTCCATCACCACCGTCGTTGTTCCGCTGCTAGTGTAGAACTACCCTAGGCAGGTGTAGTATCGCCGTGATGATATAATCCATGTACCTTTGTAACCTTATTCATAGCAATAAAGAGCCGATTTGTTCTGTGCCAACAGTGCCGTATTCCAGAAGACTTGTTCCTGGGATGGAATACGGGGCGTTCCGGTCTCCTCTGAGTCGGGGTGCCACAAGCGTTGGTATCAGAGCAGGTCTGGCTATAGTACGCCCTAGACCGCGCGAGCATTAGTAACTGGTAATATAGGATCCAGTTGGTTTGCTGCACTTGTTTGCTGCATTTGTTTGTGCATAGCATGCATATAAACTAGATATTTTATCACTAACGATGGATCTAGTGAGTGTAGGTGGCATCGGTTTCGATTCACCACCTGCGCTCTTCAGTTTGCCTGCTTGGTCCTTGGTGTGGTGTTATCTCCGTCCCAGTGGAGTGATGCCAAGGTGCTTGGTGGTATCGATCCCTTGCAGGATTGATGCACCGGTCCCACACCAATATATTCTCTTCAGCCACCCCTACTGTTTCGGTGATAGACATGTTTTTATCCCAGATCTTGCCCTTCCATTAGCCGCTTCGGCAACCCTTACTGATCGCTGTTATCAGAAAAGACCAATGCCGCGAGCCCTTCTTTTCATCGATATCCCACCCTGCCATCCATCCTCTGGACGAGTACGGTTTTCTTCCGTCCGCTTGATGATGATGTGGTCGTGACCCCCGAGTTCCGACCCACGATCACCAAGTTCGTCCTCATCAACTTTCTTCCACACATTGATCGCAAGGTAACACCGGAGTTCTTGCGAGATTTGTGTGCTTAAGTAGGAATGCATATTTTTGCTGTGAATAGCTGTAGATTATGATATTGCTTGTGTGTGATCTTGTGTGCTATTGCTTGTGATCTTGCTGCCTTGTGTGTTTTTGGCTTTTTCCTTTGGGCCCTTGGTGTTACCTTATTTTTCCCCTTATAGAAGTTGCTCACCGACACTGGACTCAAGGAAATCAGTGAAGAGACAGTCATTTGGAAGTTCAGCTCGGCAATATAGAATTTTCAGCAGACTGCATTATATCGGGAATATCAGGCATGAAAATAAATGATATCCTGGCTGGATTGATTATCAGCATCAAAGTATACACCAGTGCAACCTTCACAGCAGTAATCATTGAATCAGCAAGAAGGCAGAGTGTGTGCATGATCAACAGCACATTTCGAGTCAAGGTATGCTTCACATCAGTGGCGGAGCCAGAATTTTTATGGAGCCTGGGCAAACTTAAGCCTAATTAAGTGCCTAATCTCGAAATCAAAATCGGATGTTCACATAGATATGCAACACACCTTATAAAATAGTCCCAAACATCCGAACGACATCGACATTAATAACGAAGGAAAAAAACAAAGTCATAATAATGTAATTTAAAATTAATTAATATGTACTATGAATATTTGGTTTCATAGAGCAAAATAAATTTGAGAGTTGACAAGAAAACTTATAGAGCTAGGCCATGCATAGAACCAAACTCCCCCTTTTCCAAGCAAAAGTATAGCTATCCAAATTACTATGCAATTGCCCTAAAAATACTATAAGATAAAAAAGGGATATGCAATTCACAATAATTGAGGTTTGGAATTTGTGAATATATTTCAAAATAGAGAGCTTGCAGGAATAAAATTGTATGGAACATATGAATAGTGTGTTAAACAAGGAATGGCTTCGTGGCTTAGACGCACCAACCCCAACGCAGTAGTCTCCTTCTCCAAAAAAAGTAATGGTTCTTCTGCCTCCCGCTGGCGCCGCCAACGGTCCTCATCGTCTCCGGTAGGCTTAGAGCCCTGGCGGCGCGGTGGATCCCGTCCCATGCCGACAGGAGGGTTCGGTTTTAGATGTTCGTTTGAGTTTTGTTAGGGATTATATCCTGCTCATGAAGACGAGACAGTTGCGGCTCTCTAATGATGGAATAAGGTTCTTCCCGCCTAGCCCCCGTCCCGGTGGTGCGTCTAGCATCATAGGTGGGTGTGTGGAGATGTGTCTCCGGCAGATCTTTCCTTGGTGGATTTCTCGGATCTGGTCGTAGTTCGTCTACGTTCGTGAGTTTTTAGGTTGAATCCTTCCGATCTACGCTACTCGGTGGCGGTTACTGTTCTGGCATGGTTGTCCTATGGGGCCTTAGCACGAAGACTTCCTGATTGTCTAGTGCAACAAGTTTTGCCCGGAATCGGCGAGGGAAGGGCGATGACGGTGACGCGCCTTCGGCTCGCTTCAGTCCTTGTAATCGTCTCTTAGTGGTCTACGAATCCGGATGTAATTTTTATTATTTCTTGTGTTCGTTGTACTATCATGATTAAAGATAAATAGATTAGACATTTTTCCCGAAAAATAGTGTGTTAAAGAAATCATGAGGTAAATATCATTTCTGATACTAATATTATCTTTTAGAGAAACAACAGGACTGCTGCGTATTTTTTTGATACTAATACTGTCATCAACTGACTTAAATAATTAATTTCTAACGGTCTGGCCACAAAATTTAAGCCCCGAGTCTATCCATCGTTAGATTTGGATGGCCACACTAGATAGAAGGAACGAGTAGACGATACGCAGCACGCAGAGAGCATCGATTAACAAACAGCCTTTTTTGAGGGCTTAATAAATCCCATTGCCAACGGAAGCCGGCCCTGCACATTTTTGCCCGGGAAAAAAGGGTGCGTATGTGGATTTTTTTTCAGCTGTGGCTTAACAACGTACTACGTACGAGTAGGCAGCAGCCCGGGCAAGTGCCCAGGGTGGCCGGGCGCTGGCTCCGCCCCTGATTCATATACACGGTTTGAGTCTGCCATGAGTACAATTTGAAACCTGCTATATTCCGGAAGCAAGTCAGAATGTGCTATGAACTTAGTGTTTAGCAAGAAGGATAGCCGAATACCCTGTTGCATACAGCAATTAACTGACAGCAGGAGCATTAAGGGATATATATATGCACTTAGCTTGCATATGGCAAAAAGAAAGCTTCAGGTGTAAGCAACCCAGTCTTTCTCCGCAAGCTACCAGAGAAGCTTACGATGCAAGGTTCTTGTGTCTTCCTTGATACGACACACGGCTATTGGCCCATACAAGACACCCATGCTTCTCCAGTAAGCTATCACAGCAAGCTTCTGGCATAAGGTACCGAGTCTTCCCCAGCAAGCCTTTAAGGGGAAAGCGTCAAAGGTACGGTACCCAATCTTCTTCAGGAAGCTACCCCGGCAGAAGCTTCGAGCACAAGCTATCCAGTCTCCTTTGACACGACACTCTTGATGGCTTACAACGCAAGCTAAGTAACCTTCGTCATTTGGTCAGAAGGCAAAAATCAGTCAGGACACAAGCCTGCCTCAGGAATCAAATGCCCAGCTACACATGTTTCAATAGATATGGTGGACATGCTGCCAAGGCCATGTAAGTCAATCATACAATAATGCCAGCCCGGTGAGAATCCGACTATTGCATGAGCTATGTAAGAAGAAGAAGAACGCCAGCTATACACTTCAATGAGATGACCAACAACCTATGGATAAGCTGTATGGGACACGGATGAACCCTTGCCCGTTTTTCTTTGGTGACGGTACCACGCCTGTGTTCTGAGCTGTTTTCGGCCGTCCAGGGTGGATGCTGACTTTTATTTCTCTTGTCAGCAACTGGCCCGTGTTCTGAGCTGTTTTTCGGCCGTCTCGGGCAGCTGTTGAATTTCTTTCCGTAGCAGTGACCCTATGCTCTGAGCTGTTTCTCGACCGTCTTAGGGAACTGCTACTTTCTTCTTATCGACACCGTCTCATGCTCTGAGCTGCTTTTCAGCCGTCTTGAGTAGGGGTTGAGTTACTCCAGTAATGTCCCAGATCTGAGTTGTAGAGACCGTTCTGGTGGCTACTGGTTTATTTGCCGGTTTCATCCAAGGGTTCAGACGGTCATTACCCTACAGCTACAACTTGTTAAGTGATATGCCTGCCAGAATATTGTACCTGGCAGCACCCATGGTCATCCGAAGAATCAAGAACACATCAGACCAAGCTCTTTCAGCTAAGGATCCAGGCAAAGAGAACCATAATGAAGGAGCAAGATTGGCCATACAGGTATGATAATGGTTGTAAGATTAACATGGTACAGATACTCAAAACAGTCTGGTTCGGTACCAATCACCGTGGGTACACACCCACAGGGTCTATTCCATTTGCAAGGATCCCATATCGAGTCAACCCACTCAGCCAGCTATATATTCTCAGAATCGTCAGAAGGGGGTATTCAAGCCTGATGGAACGATCAGAAGGATGATAACTGCCTCAAAGCATGTGTCCTCATCTAGGGAAATCGGTCAAAAGATAACCTGTTGGGGACAAGGTCTTCCTGTTAGGACCCTCGTCAGTCAAGTCTGCAGATAATGCCGTTACAAGGTCACAACAGGCTACAACCAAGTCGTTCGTACAAATGTGATGCTAAGGGCAGTGGACCTAGCCAAGATGTTCCCGTAACCCCCTGCAAGAAGTCCGATTCCACCAGGAGAACGGTACGATTCACAGCACCAGTTGAGTCTGGAGGGTACACGGCCATTTGAAGCCATCCAAGGCAAGGAGTAAAGAATTTCGTGTCCACCAAGAGAATCTGTTCACAACTCAATGGATGGTCATCCGTATTGGACTTCATCACGACACGACCATGAGGAACAACTCTCGGACTTGCGAGAAGGGAACGTATGCCAGTCATGATAATTCATCACACCCAGATAAGTCAGCAGACATAAATGGGTTGGAGTCGGAGTAACATATGAGTTAAGATTTGCCCGAAAAAGGATCCAGTGAAGCAAACCACACTGAAGCCAGGCAGTGCGTCCGATAAAATCCCGCGGGAGCATTGTATAAAGGCAAAAAGGAAACCCGAGTTGGAAACGGTTTCCTCAAGTGGAAATATTCGTGTTCGACCCCTGAGCAACCAAATCTCGAGGACGAGATTTCTTTAAGGGGGGTAGGTTTGTAACACCATGGATTTTGCCCATTTCTTTTTCTTTTGATTTTGGTCTGGTTTTGCTTTTCCGTGGCTTGGTAGTCTTGGAACCTGGAGGGATCACCCTTGATTCCTCTTCCCTAGTGGCTTGACAACCTCTAAACCATCTTGAGACCTTTCCATTTCCATCCTGAACCAATCCCAATAATCTTTTCTTGGGAATATTCCTTTTTCCTAATAAAGGAATAGACCTGTTGCCTTGGGTTGTGAAGCAACCCACATTTCTATCATTCTAAAAATTCCCAAATAATTCTCATAAATTGTTGGGATCATATCTTCCTCAAATATGTCAAAACCTATCCTTGCCATGTTCAAAAATATTTCACAAATATTCCTTTCTGATTCTGCCCTAACTGTCAAGTTGTGAAGCAAGTACCCTTTATATCTGCTTGCTTGCTCTCAAACTTTGTGGGCACTATTTCCTATCCATATCATTGCCACATGACAAAATTCAACTCAATTTGGCTAGTAAATATTTCTTGGCAAATTTCCAAAGTTTCTGATCCAGAGGAAGCTTTGTGAAGCAAGTGCAAGCTAAGAGTATGCAAATGAGTTGAAATTTTGCCATGATCTCAATATGCTCACATTATGACTCTCCACAAGATTTGAGCATCATCCCATCTACTATGTGACCACACCTTCAAATCTTAGCTTCTGGTCATATTTTCCTGTTGTGAAGCAACTATATTTTATATTGCTTCATAATTGCTGGAAATTTACCAGAACATTCTCCTACCCATATAACCTATCTCCACAAAATTTGGGCTCATTTTATCTAGCCATTTCTCCTCAGCTATTTTTCTAAGATTCTGTCCAGTGGGATACTATGTGAAGGAAGTACCATTTTGGTTTATCAAAATGGTATGAAACTTTTACAGTATCCTCATATGCCTAAATAACTAGCCTCCTTCAAAATTCAGCTCCATCTCATTTGTTATATGAGTGCCACATCTAGATTTGTTTCCTGGACCAGATTATGCAGTTGTTAAGCAACTATATTAACCTTTGGTCCAAATCCCTCCAAATTGTGCAGGATTATAGTCCCTCTTAACTTAATCATCTGAGACATCTTGTTCTATCACTTCCCCATCCATGTTGATCACAGTCTCATGCAACAGTTTGCTACAGCCAACTACAGAAGATCATTCACATCTAACCACAGTGCTTTTCTTCGAGCCATCACCTCTCTGGGACTATTCCTTGGAAGGACAACACTCTGGACATGATTTGGCCGGCCAGGGAGCACTGGATGCCACAGTTCAGACGGTGACCACCGCCCTGGCACGCCATGGACGCAAGTTGGATGTCGTTTGCTCGGGCCCCTCCTCTGCTCATCGTTTCCGCGCGCCTCGTCGTGTCGAACAGCTCCCCCTCGTCGTCCTCTTCTCCCTGGACCCCTCTCCCCCTCTCCCCCTCTCTCGTCCCGTCCTACGCGGTGCGGCAGCCGCGCCCGTGACGTGGCCATCTCTGCCGCCGCCACGTCCGTCGCCTCGAGCCCTCCCGAACCTTCCTGACTTCGCGTGAGCCCTCTCCGCTCCTTTGTGACCTCTCTGAACGCCTCTCCCCTCCTCCAGGCAAGCTCCCGAAGCTCCGACGCGCGACGCATGCGTCGCCGCGGCCGTGCTCGCCCTCCCGCGACGTCCGGCTATATATAGCTTTCCCCGAACCTCTTCGAGCTAACGAACCTCGCCACCTCACTCCTCTGGACCTCCCTGACTCCTCCACCCCTCGCCGGAGCTCCTTCTGCCCGCCAATGGCCGCCATGACCGCCGCCGCCCTTCTCTCAAATTCGCGCGCCTCCGGCCTTCCCCGCCTTCACCGAGCCCAGCTATGGGCTCCCCGCTCACCGTAGACCATCCCGCACCCTCTCCCAGTCTCCTTAGTCGCCGGAGCCCCGCCACTATCCAAGGCCGCCGCCTTCTGCCTCCTTCCGTCGCCGCACTCCTAGCCATCCCCGTCGTCCCTGCTCTCCACCATTGGATGCGGCGCTCCTCCCCGAGGCCGTCGGTGTTGGGAACGCCGGAGATGATGGCCGGAGTCGCCGGGGCTCGCCGTTGGAGTTGCCGGCCTCGCCGGTGCCTCTGTCCATCGGGAGGAAAGGAGAGAGGTAAGGAGGAGAGAGAAAGGCCCGGCGGGACCCGCCTGTCGGTGACTAAGGGCCGGCCATGTTGGATTAAGTGGAGGCGCACCCGCGTGAATACGCTTTCGGTTGAGAAAAGCGTATTTCAAGGAAAAGTGCCACCGGATTTCAGCCAGGGACCTGTTTGTAGAAGTTTCTTTTACAGATTGGTCCCTAAACTTCATCGGGTCATATCTTTTCATCCGAGACTCCGATTGAGGTGATTCCAGAGCCCTCGTCTTCGTCTCGTCGAGCCCGTCATGTTGGTATCATTTTCATTATGTGTTCCCACAGTGAAAATGACCAGTTTGCCCTTGCCGTAAACAGCCCCCCTCCGAGAGAGAACTGTTTCCGGCGATTCCTTCCGCGAGCTTCTCGCACTTCTCCCCGATGGTTCCTTCATCCCCAGGCAAGCCACAACCTTAATCTGCATAATTGCATTGCAATATCATAGTTTAACCAATTACTTTAATCGCAAGTACGATTATTTGTAGTATGGATTGGAATATGCTATGTTTGAGTAAATTCTTGAATAGGTGATTACCATGTTGAGTATGGGATTGTTAGTGACTAGTATTTAACCCACTTGACGATGACATGATGTTGTTGAGTTAAGAGATTACTGTCTATGCTTATTTTGGGTTTCGTCCGGCAGTCTGTGGATATGAATCGGTAGCGGTGGCTCGAGCTTATTGGTTATTGGATTTCTATGATATCGGAGTAAAAGCTATGACAGAAATATTGTTCGGGGATAAGATACCTAGCTGGTTGATCTTGAGTCACCTATCTGGGCTTATCCGTGCAACCACATTTGCCGGTATGGGACGGCCTTGACTTGGTCTGATCAGGTGCTCTTTCACCGGTACCACCCGACAGGGAAGGTTATGCGCGCGTCCTACCCTGGCCCGGTTGGCGGCGATAACCTTGTGAGCCCAGTTGAGTTATTTGGATCCAGGTCCCCGTTTGGGACAGTTGTTTGGCCACGACGATGGCAGGTGTCATGAGGACACAGGGGCAACCCAGGGCAGGACTCCGGGGGAGAATGAATGCCGGTGGTACGATGAGAGAGTCACGGGTCAGGCAGGTTTCGTTGGAGCAACACGGGTCCACCCGAATGGGATCACGAGGCCAGGTGCTCCATGGTGTGGGTAAAGTGCGCAACCTCTGCAGAGTGAAAAATCTATTCGAATAGCCGCGTCCACGGTATTGGACAGCCCGTCCAGACCTCACTAGGTGGTCAACCATAACCATAGTAGTGATAATAATGATGGAAGAACTCGTCTGAGTATGGTAGCAGTTGGACATCATGCCGGTGACAAGTCTTGGTGACCGTCTTGAGGATATTCGCTGAATGTTCCTTGGTGAGATCACGAGTTGGTCATCGGAGTACGGTGAGAGTAGCTTGTTATTATTTTCCATCATTCATTCGGTAATGATAAATCTTTACCTAATCTTGATTGCTATGATGTTGTCTTGCCTTAATGCTGATGTTTGTTGTGAGCTTGCGAGTACATTCAAAGTACTCACCTGGCGTGTCATGCCAGTTTGCAGGTCATGCCATGATTGCTTGCTTGTCGAGGATTCCGAGTTGCGAGCTAGGATACGCATTCCAGCCAGAGTCCCTGCGGAGTGGAGTCCATCACCGCCGTCGTTGTTCGGCTGCTAGTGTAGAACTACCCTAGGCAGGTGTAGTATCGCCGTGACGATATAATCCATGTACCTTTGTAACCTTATTCATAGCAATAAAGAGCCGATTTGTTCTATGCCAACAGTGCCGTATTCCAGAAGACTTGTTCCTGGGCTGGAATACAGGGCATTCCGGTCTCCTCTGAGCCGGGGTGCCACAGGATTGACAACCCCTTTTAGCGTTGGGTGCAAGAGTTTGATTGTTTGTGTAGGTGCGAAGATTGGGGACTTGCTTGTATCTCCTACTGGATTGATACCTTGGTTCTCAACAACTGAGGGAAATACTTATCTACTTTGCTGCATCACCCTTTCCTCTTCAAGGGAAAACCAACGCAAGCTCAGGAAGTAGCATCGGTGCACTAGAACAGGGGTACCCAGTGCCCCTAACTTATGCACAGGCAGTAGTAGCAAAACCCTTTGGGAAGGCCACAACGTCGCCAAGCAAGTATTCGCAAACCGGCGCCCGGCAGCAACAACCTGCAGAAGGCCAAGCAAGCGCCGGCAACACCAGCACGACAGCCCAGGAGGGGCCCAAGACGCGCCAGCCATGCCCCCGGAGGCTGCCGGGGACCGAGGCACTACCGTCTCCAGAAGACCCGGCAAGACGTTCCCCAGCAGGCACGAGCTAACCAGCCACCGCTCCACCGCATCACTACACCAGTCACCTATCGATGCGGTGTCGAGCCCTCAAGCGGCTAATCAGCTCTCGCTAAGCACGTGGAGGCGCACCGGAATGCAAGTTATGCCCAGTTGACACCCGCCCTGCAGCGTGTCAAGTACCTAAGCAACGGCTAGCCAAGCGATGGCAAGAGCCTGCCAGGGATGCACCCCCGAGCGCCACCTAGACTAGTAATCATGGTATTTTGTCCTAAATGCCAGAGTTAGGTATGATAGCTCTGCTAAGCTATCTAATCGATAGATAATGTATGTTTTGCCATTGTGGTAACCCCTTGCACTATAAAAGGAGGCCCAAGGCAACCTAGCTCAAGATTCGGACCCTTGGACACTTGTACTCGCGTAGTAGCTCACCCCGATAGCAGCTCTTGACGGGGTTAAGCGCTGCATGCTCTTCGTGTTCCTCTGATCAATCCACCAAAACCAGGAGTAGTGTTTTACGCTTAGCAGCGGCTCGAACCTGGATAAAAATGCCAGTGTCCTAATCGTTGCGCCGTCTCATGCTCTCCGCTCTTTGTGCAACGTGACCCCCCCTTGCCGAACCATAAAGGGGCATCCGTGCCCAAACACTCCTATTCATATTATCCAACAAGTTTTCAATGCTATCAATAAACAATATTCTTGGGTAGTAAGAGAGAATACAGAAGGCTTTAAGGAGAGTAGCATTGAGAATGCCAAGATGTTACTTCATGATGTGTTTCCTATTGTCTTTGAAAATCCTCCTCCCCAAGATGAGAACGTTAAGAATGATATCACTTGATACTATGCATTATGCCTAGCTATGATAGATCGGAAGAAGAAGAAGAAACGGAAGAGAAACAGAGAGATAGATCCAATCTCAGAGGGGCTCCTGCCCTCCAGGAGCCATGGCGGCCATGGACCAGAGGGGAAACTCTCCTCCCATCTAGGGGGGAGACAAAGGAAGAATAAGGAGGAGGGGGGCTCTCTCCCCTCTCTCCCGGCGGCACCGGAACACCGTCGGGGCAATCATCGTGTGATGGCGATCTACTCCAACAACTTCGTCATCTTCATCAACACCTGCATCACCTTCCCTCATCTATTTTCAGCAGTCCACTCTCCCGCAACCCGCTGTACCCCCTACTTGAACATGGTGCTTTATGCTTCATATTATTTTCCAATGATGTGTTTGTCATCCTATGATGTTTGAGTAGATTTTTATTATCCTATGGGTGATTGGTGAATTGCTATGATTGGTTTAAATTGCTTGCGGTTATGTTGTTGTACTTTGGTGCCCATCATATGAGAGCGCGCGTGGATCACACCATAGGGTTAGTTGTATGTTGATAGGACTATGCATTGGAGGGTAAGAGTGCCAGAAGCTTCATCCTAACATAGAAATTGATTCATACGGGATTGAAGGGGTACCAATATATCTTAATGCTAATAGTTCCAATCATAAGTGCATAGAATTGCAAGTAAGGGATGACATGCTAGCAGTGGCCTCTCTCACAAAAAACTTTGCTATCGGTCTAGTGACTTAGCCAATCGCTTAGGGACAATTCCGCAAATCCTACCACCACTTTTTCACACTCACTATATTTACTTTATTGTTATTTTTATTAAAACAACACCTAACTTTTATTTCTATATTATCTTGCAAAACTATCTTACTACTCCTTCAAAGTACTTCTAGTTATATTCCGGCAAAGTAGTTCATTTCTTGTACTAGGTATAGTGAACATTGTTGCGTGTATAGTTGTATCGATGGTTGATAGAACTTGAGAGAATATTAATTCTACCTTTAGCTCCTCATTGGGTTCGACACTCTTACTTATCAAAAAAGGCTACAAATGATCTCGTATACTTGTGGGTTATCAGAGCCGTGAAGGATTCTACCTCCATCTACATAGGCGACTAGGATGTGTAACCCTAGATCGATCCCCGATACATTATATAAACCATGGTCCAGGCAAGTCAATAGATCATACATAATTCTTTGGTACTTTATGTGTCGTGGTTTTGTCACATCAAGATGTCCTCGTGAGAGAAGAGGTGTGAGGCCATCACTACTAGGTGGCGGCTTGAGAGGGGTTGGTCGGAATCGAGAAACGCAAGTTTACCCAGGTTTGGCCCCTCCGATGGAGGTAAAAGCCTACGTCGTGCTTTGTGTGTATTCATGATGATGATGATCTCGATTACAAGGGTGCCGAATCGCTACCTCTAGTCTCGAGGGTTTCTAATATGTCTATCTCTAATGACTTGAACTTGTCCCTCTTAGGGCGCCTTACCCGTCCTTATATAAGTTGAAGGGGTAGGTTTACATGTAGAGGCCTACTAGGAGTAGGACTAGGACTAGTCTCTCTTGAGTCCTAATCCGGGTCTTGTTTCTCTTGTGAGGGAATTCTTCCTCTTCTTGGGCCTTCTCTGTGAGCCGGCCCTCCTGGCCTCTCTATGAGCCGCCTTCTGCCGGGGTGCACGTCGGGCCTTGGGCCTTGCTGTCGAGGTTGACCCGATAAAACACGGCGCCCGTATGAGCCGCCAAATGATGGGCCCGATCATTCTCCTGGCCAGGTCAAACCATGGGTAATATCCCCAACATTACATGTACTTTGTACACACCCCAATCAAGTGGCGGAGGACGAAAAAAATTTAAGGTGTGGTGAAGTCTTAAGGAAAGAATTCTTTTGATGCAAATTGAAAGAGTCACTACACATTATAAACATTTTGATACGAAGGATTTTTAACATCATCTTCAGGATCATCACATACATGAACAACATCTTGACCCTTTCTTTCCATCTTGAGGGCAGAACTGCACCACAGTCGGTTGTCGCTCGCTGCTTAGCTGCTCTCTCCTGCGCCATTGCCTGCTAGGCGGCTAGGTCCCGCTGGAGCTGCCAATGGCGCTGTTGTCGCTTGTTGCCACTGCCCTCTAGAACCCCAACCTGTCGCCACCGTTTGCTACCCCTTTGCGACTTCGTGCTTCATCCTAGGGACCTGGCCAGGCACCGTTGGCTGCCCCGTCACAGTCGCCCGCCTCATCCTGGCGACCTGGCCAGTGATACGTCTCCAATGTATCTACTTTTCCAAACACTTTTGCTCTGGTTTTAACCTCTAATTTGCATGATTTGAATGGAACTAACCCGTACTGACGTTGTTTTCAGCAGAACTACCTTGGTTTATAATGAATTATGGAGTGAAGACCTGCCGGAGGGAGGCCACCTGTGGGCCACAAGCCAACAGGGCGCCCCCCTAGGCCGCGCCCTGATGGCTTGTGGGGCCCACGAGGCTCCTCCGACCCTGATTCCAGTCCTATAAAATCACATCTTTGGAGAAAAAAAATCAGAGATAAGTTTTCAGCGCGTTTCACGAGACGGAGGCGCCACCACCTCCTGTTCTTCCTCGGGAGGGCTGATCTGGAGTCCGTTTGGGGCTCCGGAGAGGGGAAATCATCGCCGTCGTCATCACCAACCCTTCTCCATCAACACCACCATGATGCTCACCACTGGGAGTGAGTAATTCCTTTGTAGGCTTGCTGGACGGTGGTGGGGTTGGATGAGATTGATCATGTAATCGAGTTAAGTTTGATAGGGCTTGATCCCTAGTATCCACTATGTTCTGAGATTGATGTTGCTATGACTTTGCTATGCTTAATGCTTGTCACTAGGGCCCAAGTGCCATGATTTCAGATCTGAACATATTATATTACCTCTGAATATAAGATTGATTTGTATCCTATCTTGCAAGTTATATGCACCTATTACGTGTCTTGATCCGCATACCCCAAGGTGACAATAATTGGGATTCTTTCCGGTCATTGCCGTAGTTTGAGGAGTTCATGTATTCACCATGTGTTAATGCTTTGTTCCGGTTCTCTATTAAAAGGAGGCCTTAATATCCCTTAGTTTCCAATAGGACCCCGCTATCACGGGAGGGTAGGACAAAAGATTTCATGCAAGTTCTTATCGCTAGCACGTATGACTATATACGGAATACATGCCTGCATTATATTGATGAATTGGAGCTAGTTCTGTGTCGCCCTAGTGTGTAACTGTTACACGATTGATATCATCTAAATCATTATCCATCAATTATCCACGTGCCTACGCTTTACATATACTGAATCTTGCTAAGTTACTATTGCTACTACTACTGTCACAACTCCTACAAAATTGTTGTTGTCACTATTACTGTTACTTTTGCTACTACTATTTGCCGTGCTACTAAACCTTTGCTACAGAGAGATATCCCAGGTGCGGTTGAATCGACAACTCAACTGTCAAGGCCAATAAATATTCTTTGGCTACCCTTGTGTCAAATCAATAAATTAGGGTGAAATACTACATGTGAAGACTGTCGCGATCCCCTATACTTGTGGGTTATCAAGACCTTTTTCTGGCTCCGTTGCCGGGGAGCATAGCTATATTTATTGTGTTAACTTGAGGATATCCAATTGCCACTATGAAGAATCTGAAAGATAATTGAACTAAGATCGTCCCCTCTCGCACGAGAGGAGGTAAGGAACTGCCATCTAGCTCTGCTTTTGATTCACCTACTGTTTTGAATCAACTTGTTACACCACCGCCTGTTGATAGTCCTGATATGTCACATGAACTTGATGATGCTACCTGTGAGATTAATGATAATACTATTGCTACACATGTTGAAACTGAAACTGTGCCACTAAATGAATTACTTGATGCTCATATTGCTAGAGCTAGAGAACTTGAAAATGCTGAAACTGATGAGGACTTTGAATCACCTGTTACACCTCGCTCTCCTAATAGATTTGAATTGCCTCATGTACCCGAAGGTTATGTTATGGTTAAGGAAACAACTAGGGATTTCTTTGCTTGTGAAAATAGAGATGAGTTGAAGAAACTACTATGCAAACTAAAGGAAAAATCTATGATGGAGAAAATGAAATATGATCCTAAATTTGCTACTTCTCCTATATTTGTTACTGATAAGGATTATGAGTTCTCTGTGGACCCTGAGTTAATTCCTATAGTAGAGTCTGATCCTTTCCACGGTTATGAAAATGAAACTATTGTCGAACACCTTATGAAACTAAATGATATTGCTGCTCTGTCTACCAATGATGAAAAGATACGCTACTATTATATCCTTAAGCTTTTTTCCTTTCTTGCTAAAAGGCGAGGCCAAGGAATGGTTTCTTTCTCTTGCTCCTGGTTGTATGTGTAGCCCCCAGGATATGCTTCATTACTTTTCTGAAAAATATTTTCCTTCATAAGAAACAAGCTGCCTTACATGAAATATTTAACTTTGTGCAAATTGAAGAAGAGAATCTCCCTCAAGCTTGGGGGAGGCTTCTCCAGTTACTTAGAGCTTTGCCTGATTGTCCTCTTAAGAAAAATGAAATTCTTGATATCTTTTATAATGGACTAATCGATGCTTCTAGGGACTTCCTAGATAGTTGTGCTGGTTGTGTTTTCAGGGAAAGAACTGTCAGTCAAGCTGAAGAATTATTAAATAACATATTGCAAAATGTCGATGATTGGACACTTCCTGAACCACCTCCGGAACCTATTCAAAACAAAAGAGGTATCCTATTCCTCAACCCTGAAGATATGCAAGAAGGAGAAAGGTATTAAAATTGAGGATATCAAGATACTACCACCTATTGAAGAAATACATGGACTTGATACCCCGACACAGATAGTAGAGGTAAACTCTCTCCGTTCCTTTAGTGAAAATGATATACCTTACACTAAGACTCCTGAACAATGCATGGATGAATATGATAATTACGTTGTTAAGCAAGAACACTTCAATAACTATGTTAAGGATCAATGGAGACGTAATGCCATGATGATAGACCGCTTAAGTGACTTGATTTTTAGAATTGCTAATGATGTAAAAGGTCTAGGTAAACATGCTTCTATGGTTCACACTCAACTAGACCAAGTTGCTAAGTCACAAAATGATTTGCTTGCTGAAGTAAATAATAATATGAATGATCATGCCATTAGGGTAATGACTAGGGGAGGTCGTATGACCCAAGAACCTCTTTATCCGGAAGGTCATCTTAAAGAATAGAACAGAATTCTTAGAAAATTAATGTTGATACACCTAGTTCCTCTAATAATAAAAAGAAAAATAAAAATGATAGGAATTTGCATGCTCCAAGTGAACCTGTTACAAAAATACCTACTGAGAATCATAATGATGTTTCTATTTCTGATGCTGAGACCCAGTCTGGTAGTGAACATGCACCTAGTGATAATGAAAAGGAGGATGAAAATAATACTGTGCATGTAGATGCTCCACCAGATGGTAATAAAGAACATGATAACGATGTAGAAATAGAACCTGCCAAGGATCTTGATAACCCACCTCCTAAATATAAACGTTATGATAAGAGGGACTTTGTTGCTAGAAAACATGGAAATGAAAGAGAGCCATGGGTTCAAAAACCCATACCATTCCCTCGTAAGCCTTCTAAAAGTAGGGATGATGAAGATTTTGAGCACTTTGCTGAAATGATTAGACTTGTCTTTTTGCGTACTCATTTGACTGATATATTGAAAATGCCTCTGTATTCTATGTATATGAAAGATATTGTTACCAACAAAAGAAAAGTACCTGAAACTGAAATTGCTACTATGCTTGCTAAGTATTCTTTTGATGGAGGAATACCTAAGAAGCTAGGAGATCCTGTCATACCCACAATAGCTTGCTCTATTAAAAGAAATTATGTTAAAACTGCTAGGAGATCCTGGCATACCCACAATACCTTGCTCTATGCTTGCTAAGTGTTATGCCTTTCTCCCTTTATAAAAGTCTTGATTTGAGTAAGCTTACACCTACTGAGATATCTTTGCAAATGGCTGATAAATCCACTGCTCTACCTATTGGAATTTGCGAGGACGTTCCTGTTGTGGTTGCAAATGTTACTATCTTGACATATTTTGTTATTCTTGATATGCCCGAGGACGACAATATGTCGATCATCCTTGGTAGACCCTTTTTAAATTCTGCTGGGGCTGTTATTGATTGCAATAAAAGCAAGGTTACCTTTCATGTCAATGGCAAGCAACATACCGTGCATTTCCCGAAGAAGCAACCTTTGGTTAATAATATTAATGTCATTGAGCCTACTCCCATGGTTATCATTGGAAGTTTTGCAATTCCTCTAACTACTGTCAAGAAGAAATATTATAATCTTATTGTTGGGGAGATGCAAATCCCCATTGAGGTAACCTAGTGATATACAAAAATTCTTCGGTTGCATGTTAACCGGAAACGGTTGTTAATAAGACTTGATCAACCTTATTAATGGATCCTTTTCGGAAGGCATGTGATTGATGAATTTAGTAATCACAACTCTTTGTATCAAAAGTTTATCCTCTGTTATTTGTAGTTTATATAAAATAAATTAGCATGATTTTCAGTTTTTCTGTTTTTCCCGTGCATAGAAAAATGCCCAAAAATAAAAAGTCTTAGATTGCTACAAAATTTTAACATGAATTTTTCTGGAATATATAAGAATTTTTGGCATAAAAATTGCAGCAGGGGAGTGCACATGTGGGCCATAAGCCAACAGGGTGCGCCCCCCTAGGTCGCGCCATTATGGCTTGTGGGGCCCACATGACCCCCTGCCTTATCCCTTCAGCCCACTCCTTCTCCTACCTCCAGAAAAAATTCGCCAGCTCTCTCCCTCCCGTGTTCTTCCTCGAGAAACTAAAATTTTCGATCTCTTTGCTCGGGACTCCGTTTCCGAAATTGTTTTTGAGGAATTGTTCCTTGGTATGTGACTCCTCCATTCCTCCAATTATTTTGTGTTTTAGTGGTTTATATTTTGCATAATATGATGCACTTGGTGTTACAGAAAATGAGCTTGCATGTTGAATTCTTTGAGTTCCAAGTAGTATGAATGCTTGATATGGCCTCTAGGCATCATTATGAGTAGTTGCTATCAATGTTGCAAAGTTTTATTGACATAAATTTGTGGCTCAAAAATTTCAGAAATTTGTGCTTAGGAAAATGGATTTCTTAAGGAAAGGTTCTTCAAGCCGGAGCCCCAAAGGAGTTGTTAGGAGAACTCAGGACCGAGACATCAACATTGTTCACAACACGAAGGTTAGGCCATGTGAATGGCCACATACGACCTTCATGAACGAAGCGGGTTTCTATGAAGAATTCATGCAATTCATTGGAAATGCCGGGCTTACCAACTTCCTCGCAGATGAGTGTGACCAATATTATCTCCTTACTAATTCTTTCGTGCAAAACTTTTACTTCACAAATACGCCCGGTGCTCCCACAGTACGTTTTGATCTTTATGCCACAAACTATGAATTGCCTCTACATGAATTTTGTGAAATATGTTTGCTTCCCTCTGACGGGGGAATGCAAGAGCCTAAGCCTGAGGAGTTTGAGGACTTCCTCCTCACCTTAACTATGGGAGAAACTAGGGGCGTGTCAAACGCTAGAGCCACCAGTTTGCAATTTCCGTCTGTGCACTACTTTTCTCTGTTTATAGGAAAATGCATAACTGCCATGGAACAGGGTGGTGGCCTCAGTGCTCCTACCCTGGCTATTCTATGCCGTGCACTTTATGGTGATAATACTTACAACATAGGAGCTATTGTTGCGCGTCGATTAAATGTTAACCGAACCAAGGGCAAGGTTCATGGTGGTATTTATGCCACTCGCTTGGCAAAGAGTTTTGAAGTTGCTATACGCCCTACTCATTACTTGTTGCCTAAGGTTTATCTTGATCACCGGTCTATGATGGAACACCAATTCATTGAGGAACCGCAACCACCGCAACATCTTCGTTACAGCTTAGTATTTAGCGAGAAGACTTGCGATATTATTGCTTTGCCTGCACCCTCTTTGCTTAACTATCATGCCAGGAATGGATACAGAATAATGCCGGAAGATATAATTGCTTACCGGAATGAGTTGGCTGCTGCGGAGGCCGAGGTCCAGGCGTGGGATGCTCAGGTGCCCCAGCCGGAACACTTTCCCGGACCTGATGGCTATTATCGGTGGTGATCTCTAAGCTAGGGAAACGCCTAAGCTTGGGGGAGTACGTATTTCTCATCGACATTACATTCATGTTCACACACTTCATATAAATTGTCGGTGATCATCCTCTTTCATTGTATATCCATATTAGTTTTATTTTTCCGCTTTCTTCTTGTGTGTTTGAAAAAACTTTGGAAAACCCAAAAATATTTCTCGCTTCTTTTTAGTTTTCTTTCCCCTTTTAATTATCTCTAGTACTAAAAAGAAAACCCAAAAAGATTTCCTTTGCATGTTGGGAGCTTTCCCGTGTAAATAGTTTTTCTCGTTCTTGTTTTCCCTTAGTTTATTTGCTTGCTTGAGAAAAACAAAAATTCCAAAAATATTTCAGTGCGTTTCTCTGAATTTCTTTTCTTTTTGCTGAGTCTTTGAAAGGAGAAGACCACAATGAAAATGTTTACTGGCTCTTATATGCTTCATTGTTGATTTAACAGAGAGCCCATATTACCCTGTCTCCTCCTTTGTCTAAAACTACTCTGCAGATTCCTACTTAGTCCACGGTATTCTTGCACTATTATTATTATTATCACATCATTCGGTCATGCAAGTGAAAGGAAATAATGACGATATTTGACGAAGTGATCGTGGCAAGGGAAGCTGGTATGAACTCTTCTTGTTTTCCGTTTTTGTAAATATGTTTAGCTCGTTTGATCTTGATTCAGTATATTATGAGTGAACATGTTCATGATGACAATTAGAGATTATAGCTTCTCATGCCATGCTTAAACATCTAGTAGTGAATAATGATTTATCTTATAGGATGCATTAAAATGGTTATGATGTGGTATAGTAGTATGGTATTTCCCTCTGAGAAATTCAAGCGGCTTGACTTGGCCCATGTGCGAACATGTAGTTGATTCAAAACCAATGCAGTCTTCATGATGTTTAAATTCAGAGTGTTCATATCCTACTCATGCTATGTCCAATGTTAATTATTCATAATGCATACCTATGACCGTTTTCGCTCTCTAGCTGGTCACTTCCCAACCTATTGCTATCCATCACCTGTACTAAGCGAGAATGCTGCTTGTGCATCCAAAACCTTTAAACCAAGTTATTCCACATGAGTCCACCACACCTACCTATATGAGGTATTACCCTGCCGTTCCAAGTAAATTTGCATGTGCCATCTGTAAATATTCAAATAAACTTCCATTTTGTGCACGCATCTCGCTCATGGAGCGACGAGGCGGTCAGTATCTTCCATGCTAAGTGAGTTATTCTCAAGACGATCATTTATTCGCCGTCATTGCATGGGAGAGGCTAGTAAAAAGGATGCCCAGTCCTGCATAATCAAAATTAATTAAACAAAACTCCTTGGGATAGTTGATATGTTGGTAGGCATCCGTGGATTCGGTCAGCCATGGTTTGTGTATGGATGGTGGATAGGAGTAAATTTACTATTCTGTTTGGGAACCGCCAATGATGAGTTTAGCATGGAAGATATTGAAAACCTTTGTTGTAACGTTGACAAGAAAAGTGCACCACCCAAAAACTATATTCAATCCTGTTTTAAAACTTTGAGCTCTGGCACCTCTGCAAGTCAATGCTTCCCTCTGCGAAGGGGCTATCTATTTATTTTTTATGTTGAGTCATCATCCTCTTACTAAAAGCACCAGACCGGAGAGCACTATTGTCATTCTTATGCATTGAGTCTAGTTAATGTTGAATGTGAGCATGACTGGATCTTTTCTACTCTGAATTATAATGTTTAGCTGCTTGAACCTCAGAGGTGCTCTGCATTTATGTTTTGTGGTCTCAGAAAGGGCTAGCAAAATACCATGTCACCATATTATATCATGATGGTTTTGATAAACTGTTGGCATGTGAGATATCTTATTATTACTTGCTAGTTGGTTATGTATTGCCATGAGATAATATGATGTTTAGTTGTTATCATGGATGTGGTTATTTATAATTTATGCTAAAAATTTAAGCACTAGCTAAGCATGTGTATAACGACGAGAACAAAAGAGTTTGTAAAAGTTTTCTTTATCACTTTCAGTTTGTCAACTGAATTGCTTGAGGACAAGCAATGAGTTAAGCTTGGGGGAGTTGATACATCGCCAACGTATCTAATTTTCCAAACACTTTTGCTCTGGTTTTGACCTCTAGTTTGCATGATTTGAATGGAACTAACCCGGACTGACGCTGTTTTCAGCAGAACTACCTTGGTGTTATTTTTGTGCAAAAATAAAAGTTTTTGGAATTGGACGAAACTCTTTGTGTATTTTTTCTGGGATTTATAATGAATTATGGAGTGAAGACCTGCCGGAGGGAGGCCACCTGTGGGCCACAAGCCAACAGGGCGCCCCCCTAGGCCGCGCCCTGATGGCTTGTGGGGCCCACGAGGCTCCTCCGACCCTGATTCCAGTCCTATAAAATCACATCTTTGGAGAAAAAAAATCAGAGATAAGTTTTCAGCGCGTTTCACGAGACGGAGGCGCCACCACCTCCTGTTCTTCCTCGGGAGGGCTGATCTGGAGTCCGTTTGGGGCTCCGGAGAGGGGAAATCATCGCCGTCGTCATCACCAACCCTTCTCCATCAACACCACCATGATGCTCACCACTGGGAGTGAGTAATTCCTTTGTAGGCTTGCTGGACGGTGGTGGGGTTGGATGAGATTGATCATGTAATCGAGTTAAGTTTGATAGGGCTTGATCCCTAGTATCCACTATGTTCTCAAATTGATGTTGCTATGACTTTGCTATGCTTAATGCTTGTCACTAGGGCCCGAGTGCCATGATTTCAGATCTGAACATATTATATTACCTCTGAATATAATATTGATTTGGATCCTATCTTGCAAGTTATATGCACCTATTACGTGTCTTGATCCGCATACCCCAAGGTGACAATAATTGGGATTCTTTCCGGTGATTGCCGTAGTTAGAGGAGTTCATGTATTCACCATGTGTTAATGCTTTGTGTTGAGGAATGTTGCATGGGAAACAAAAAATTTCCTACGCACACAATCGCGATCCGTCCCGATCTAGCACCGAACGGACGGCACCTCCGCGTTCAGCACACGTGCGGCTCGATGAAGTCTTCGCCTCCTCGATCCAACGAGCGAGGGTGGAGTAGTATATGGGTTCTCAACCAGCACGACGGCGTGGTGGAGATGGTGGTGGAGCAATCCCGACAGGGCTACGCCGAGCGCTACCGAAACCGCGAACGGAGGAGAAAAGAATCTAGGGAGAGAGGGAGGTGCCAAGGGCTTGGTGTGTCCTCTTGGGGCGCCCCTCCCCTCTATATATAGGTGGACGGGCATGGAGATCAGCCCCTCCAAGCCCTAGGGCGCAGCCAAGGGGGAGGAGTTGGACTCCTAGTCCAATTCCCTCCCTTTCCATACACACGTGGACTTTCCACCTCTCCCAAGCCACATGGGCCTTGAGGGACTTGTGCGCCTGGCCCAATAAGGCCAGGGCACCTCCCCTCAGCCCATGCAAACCCTTGGGAAGTGGTGGAACCCTTTGTGGACTTCCGGACTCCTCCGGAAGTTTCCGGAACCTTCTAGAAGCTTCCCGGTACAATACCGGAAAAACCCAAAACTTTTCTGGTAGCCAAAATATGAATTCCCATAAATAAGTCTTTACCTCTGGACCATTCCAGAGCTCCTCGTGACGTCCGGGATCTCATACAGGACTCCAAACAACATTCGGTCACCAACATATGTAACCCAATAATACTATATCGTCACCGAACGTTAAGCGTGCGGACCCTACAGGTTCGAGAATCATGTGGACATGACCGAGATACCTCTCCGGTCAATAACCAATAGCGGGACCTGGATGCCCATATTGGTTCCCACATATTCCACGAAGATCTTTATCGATCGAACCACGATGCCAAGGATTCAATCAATCCCGTATGCAGTTCCCTTTGTCCAGCAGTATGTTACTTGCCCGAGATTCGACCATCGGTATCTCCATACCTAGTTCAATCTCGTTATCGGCAAATCTCTTTACTCATTCCGTAATACAAGATCATGTGACTAACTCCTTAGTCACATTGCTTGCAAGCTTCTTGTGATGTTGTATTACCGAGTGGGCCCAGAGATCCGTCATACGGAGTGACAAATCCTAGTATCGATCCATGTCAACCCAACAGACACCCTTGGAGATACCTGTAGAGCATCTTTATGATCATCCAGTTACGTTGTGACGTTTGATACACACAAGGCATTCCTCCGGTGTCACGGAGTTGCATGATCTCATGGTCATAGGAACATATACTTGACATGAAGAAAGCAGTAGCAATAAACTAATACGATCGAATGCTATGCTTACGGTTGGGTCTTGTCCATCACATCATTCCTAATGATGTGACCCCGTTACCAAATGACAACTCATGTCTATGGTTAAGAAACCTTAACCATCTTTGATCAACGAGCTAGTCTAGTTGAGGCTCACTAGGGACACGATGTTGTCTATGTATCCACACATGTATCTGAGTTTCCAATCAATACAATTCTAGCATGGATAATAGACGTTTATCATGAACAAGGAAATATGATAATAACCAATTTATTATTGTCTTTAGGGCATATTTCCAACACTTTGTTCCGGTTCTCTATTAAAAGGAGGCCTTAATATCCCTTAGTTTCCAATAGGACCCCACTGCCACGGGAGGGTAGGACAAAAGATGTCATGCAAGTTCTTATCGCTAGCACGTATGACTATATACGGAATACATGCCTGCATTATATTGATGAATTGGAGCTAGTTCTGTGTCGCCCTAGTGTGTAATTGTTACATGATTGATATCATCTAAATCATTATCCATCACCGATCCACGTGCCTACGCTTTACATATACTAAATCTTGCTAAGTTACTATTGCTACTACCACTGTCACAACTGCTACAAAATTGCTGCTGTCATTATTACTGTTACTTTTGCTACTACTATTTGCCGTGCTACTAAACCTTTGCTGCAGAGAGATATCCCAGGTGCGGTTGAATTGACAACTCAACTGTCAAGACCAATAAATATTCTTTGGCTTCCCTTGTGTCAAATCAATAAATTAGGGTGAAATACTACCCGTGAGGACTGGCGCGACCCCCTATACTTGTGGGTTATTAGCAAGCCACCGTTGGCTGCCCCATCGCGGTCGCCCGCCTTGTCCTGGCGACCTGGCCAGTCAGCGCCACGCTAGTTAGGGTTCGTGGCGTCGGCCATCGGGTGAAGTACGAAGTGAGTGGAGATGCGTCTTGATTGGGTCGTGCGTTCTCTGGCTCAACGCCTCGACTGGTTGCTACTTCGTGTGTGGCGCTTCATCGATTCCGTTCCTGGCCAACTAGCTGGATGGGTCGGCCCATCTCACCTTTTAGAGTAAAATTGCCATCGATCAAAACCAACTAGCGAGGCAGTCGTAACATACATACGTATACGTATAAATTTTATTTTCCTCAGAATCAAGGTATGGCAGCCGCCATACCCTGGCCACCGGAGGCCTCTCTAGTGCCCCTATCACAATATAAACGAGCAGGAGTAGGGTATTACCTCGACCATGAGGGTTCATATCATGTAAAAACTCGCCTCTTTTTACCATGCCTATTCACCTCCCCGCGATACCCTACCAAGGGATCTATCAGAATTGTCTTCGGCACTAGTGATATCGGACAAGCTAAGAAATTGCTTTAGTTCTTTGTTGTTTAGGTTTCAGTTTAGTATTGGCCATCTCGACTTTATAGGGGGTAACTTCCTTTTTTCCTTATATATATTTGTACAAATCACATGCAGCCCTTATGCATGGTTCATAAAAACTTTAGTTTCCTTTGCAATACTCGCCTTCGTTTTCTTTTTAGACGGTGGAGGCTTAGCACATGGGGTACATTGCCTATTGGGTCCATTAAAATTTTAACTTAAAATTAGTCTCTTAAGTAGCGCATGCACAACCCTGGCCCATGATGCCAACATCTTGTTTTATCAACCCACAAACCATGCAACCAGCCCGTGTCGTACCGCCTAGCACATTTTGTCTGGCCCAGGTAAATATGCCTGGTGATCGGTTCGGACATCGAACTAGGAGGTCCTACTCTACGCCTTGTACCAGTCGGACATCAAACTAGGTAAATATTCCTTGTAGGGACCACCTATGTGCCGCTTACTTCCGCAACTAGCCGGGGCTTCGCACAGGGCGCCCCCGCCCACCCCCCCCCCCCCCCCCGACTGGGCGGGCCCAGCAAGCGTGCGGGTACTGTAGCTTGTAGCGGGTCAACAATTATTATTTTTGTTTCTTTTTTAATTTCTTTCTTTGTCATTTTTCTGATTCTTTTTTGTCCTTTCCCTTTTTCTGTTATTTATTTCATTTTCTATTTAATTTTAATTCCTTTTCCATCTCTTTCTAATTTTTTGAAATTATAAAAAAATTCATAAGCTAAAAAAATGTACATATTATTATTTTTTATTCACAAATTCAAGAAATTTTTGCATATTTTAAAAAGTGTTCGCCGTTCAGAAAGTATTCACAACTTCAAAAAATGTTCGGGATTTTCAAAAAATGTTGGCGATTTTCAAAAAATGTTCATATTCTCAAATATGTTTGAGAGTTTCATAAAATGTCTTCATGATTTTAAATTGTGAATAAAATTTTTAAACAGCTATTTTTTTTAAATTCCTGGACACATTTTGAAACACAAACATTTTTAAGAAAATCGTGAACCAATTTTGAGAATGAGACTATTCTTTTAAACATGAACATTTTGAGGAAATAGTGAAATGTTTTTGAAAAGGAGAACAATTTTTGGAACACAAATATTTTTATGCAATCTTGACTTTTTTTTAAAACAAGAACATTTTCTTAAATCCGTGAATTGTTTTCCAAACACGAACATTCTCGAAAAATCGTGCAGTTTTTTGAATACGAGTATCATTTTTGAAACACGAACATTTTTGAAAATATGAACACAATTTGAAAGCAAGAAGATTCTTTGCAGTTCCTGATTATTTTTTGAAGCATGATCGTTTACAGAAAAAATGTTAACAAAATTTTAAACACGAGAATTTTTTTTGAAATTTACAAAAACATTGAAAATGTCAAAAAAAAGGAATATGAAAAGGAAAACAATAAACAAAAGGAAAGGAAAAAAATGAAAACGAAAAGAAGAACATTTTTTAAAACACAAGAACATTTTTTAAAAATCACAAACATTTTTGAAGTTATGAATATTTTTTGAAAAACGAGAATTATTTGATATTCAAAACATTTTTTAAAATCAAGAATTTTTTGAATTTTAAGAAACAATTTTTGAACATGAACTTTGTTTAAAAAAGATAAAATAACGTTGAGAAAAGAAGAAACAGAAAATGGAAAAAAGTAAAGAAAGAAGAAAAAGAAATAGAAACAGAAAAACGAAAAAAGAAACAAAAAACCGGTAAAAGAACAAAAAACTTGTTCAAGGAAGCTCCTAGAAGCTTCCCCAAACCGGATAGGCCGGCCCATTGCCTGGCTGCTCGGTTGCTCGCCTGTGCGAAGAGACGGCAGTTTGACGTAATGAGCCGTGAATAGGACATTCCTTGTACGACACATTTACGCTAAAATGTACGACTATTGTTGTTCGATCGCTAACATGGGCCTGCCCAATAAGACATAACGCACATGGAGAGATCTCCCCTCACTAATAAATGTTATTCCTAAGGAAAATCGAATGTAAGAAATAGGCGATAGTTTTTAAGGTTTCAAAAATATCCTTTTGCAACTAATTTAAAAGAATATTTATTGAATTTACTAAATAATTATGAATTTGAAAACTGTTCACGAATTGGAAATGTTAGCAATTTTTGAAAAACGTTTTTGAAATATTTCAAACATGCTTAAGAATTAATGAAACCGATGAAAATATAAAAAAAAAGTTTGTCAATTTTGAAAAAAGATTATAAATTTTTCAAAATCGCAAATTTAAGAAAATCGAAATAGTAAAAAAGCATATGTGAAGAAAACCACAGAAAACCGATGGAGAAAAAACAAACAAGAAAATCAGGGAAAACATGGAAAAAATCTCACGCCAAATCATTGCTGTCTTTGGGCCGGTTATAGCTCGGGGCCTAATACTTACTATTCTTGGCGACATTAGAAAAACTGAATTTTTCCCTTTGGATCAGCCCCATCCAGGGTCGTCCCAGTAGTGAGTATACACTCTAGGACGGGATAAAAATATATATATAGAAAAAGGACGGGATCAAAAATCCAAAAAAGGTGTGCGCTTGCGCCGTAGTGAACCTGTGACATACAGCGGCCGCCGCGCGATGCTAGTCAGACCAGACAAACTTTGTTGACCCATAAGTAGCGCATTTTTTGAAGAACTATCTACTTGTACAGACAAGCTGTACCGGAGTAAAACAATACTCTGGGAGTACTGGAGCTAGTACATTTTTTAAAAAATGTTTTTATTTTCAAATTTCGAAATGTTTATTAAAACATATATTTTCAGAGAACATTTATTTTCTATTTTGAGAACATTTTTTCAAAACTCCTGAACATTTTTCTATTTTCAGAACATTTATTTTCCAAATTTACGAACATTTTTTCAAAATTACCGAACATTGTTCGAATTTGTGAGTAAGTTTTTAAAAAGTTCGAACATTTTTTGCACACATGAGCATTTGTCTAATTCTGCTGAACAAATTTGAACATGCGTACAATTTTTGGCAATATGAATTGTTTTTGAAATTTGCGAACAAATTTTGAAAACATGAACCTTTTTTGTTCATGTTTATAAAAAAATCATATTTTCCATAAAAAATGAATGTTTTATGAAATGCGCACACTTTTCAATCTTTATGAGCAAAATTTAAAAACTGAAAACATTTCTAAAAATATGCACATTTCTTGAAAATATAAACATTATTTTAAACTGGAACATTTTAGTAAACTATTAGAAAGTTTGAAAACCTGAAAACTTTTGGAAAGGCGCACTTTTTTGGTACTCGCATGAAAAAAATTAAAATCGCGAGAAATTTTTGGAAATTGCGAACAAGTTTTGGAAACAAGAACATTTTTTTCAAACGTAAACACTTTTTGAAACTCCCGAACAAATTTGAAATATGAACTATTTTTGGTAACGTGAACATGTCGAGGCATTTTTGAATAATTTTGAAAAACACGAACATATAAACAAACAATTGATAAAAGAAAAAAGCAAAAATTGAAAGAAAACGAAACAAAAAAGAGGGAAAAAGAGAGAAAAGCAAAAAAAAAAAAGAAACAAGAAAGAATAAAATCGAAAATGTATCAGAAAGAGAAAAAAAGGGTCAAGGAACCTCCTAGAAGATTCCCAAAACTGGAAAAACCCCGTCTGGAAACCTCTAGAAGGTTCCCGAAACCAGGATCGCTGCAACTTTAACGGGCTTTCTGAGATCGCATCGCTTGCTCGTGAAGCCTGTGCGAAGCCTCGACACCTTGACGCGGCGTGCGTCATATAGGATATTCCAGCAACTTGTTTGTGCCTTTAGCGCCAGTTTTCGTGCTGGCGCACATAGGACCAGTTCTTTTCACCTCATAATTCTCTAGAATATGATTCAGAGAAACTGCACACAGAATCATGTGTCTAGTTCTTTTCTATGATTCTAGTATGTGATTGTTGTATGAGTTGTGTGCTGAAATGTCTGTAACGCCCCTAGATTGAACTTGAGTGTTTGTATCGCTACATGTTTGCACTATCCAAATCATCTCATCATACAAATTAACAAACAACTAAGCATCCAAATCAACAAAAAAACCTAGTGTTGAACATATATAATAGAGATATGAGAGGGAGAGCAGGGCATAGAGGAGGAGACGAGAGAGACAGGGGACAAGGATGCCACTTTCTGCTATTAGGCAGCCGGGAAGGGGGGAGCAGGGCAGACATGTCGGCACAGAAGAGAAGGGGCTACCGGGCCATCGCGAAGGATAAGGGGCGGCTAGGACGCTGCGGATCTGATGGTGCTGGGGCTGGGAAGCCGGTTGGTGGAGTGAATCCCTCGAGTCGGGGGAGGGGGACGAACGAGTCTTTCTGGGCCTTTCTCGGTCGGGAAGGCCTGAGTGGCATTCTGCCCGTAAATAAGGTGTCAAATATGGCATCCCGATTGGGGCGACCCATTTTTGAATTACTGGTCAAGACAGTAGCATCTCGAATGATTGTAGCATCAAGTATACTTTAGTGGTTCGAAAAAAGTTCACTCATTGGAATTTTTCTTTCATGATTTTGAAAATTTTCTTACTATTTTCAAAAATAATGATTTTTTTCACGAATTTGATTTAGTTTTATGAGAAAATTGAGAAAAAAAATCCCGAACTTGGAAAAAAGTTTGCGACTTTGAACAATATACTCATAGATACAAAACATGTTAATATATTTGAGAAATTTCGTGGATTTGGAAAAATATCATCTATTTAAAAAGAAAGTTAAAAATTTGGAAATAAAAGTTCATGGGTTTGACAATAATATTCAAGATTTTTCTTAAAAATCTTGAATTCGGGAAAAAGTTCATTAATTTTAAAAATCCTCATCGGTTGAATTTTTTTCATGAATTTTAAAAAGTCCACAGATTTTTTTGACTTGTTCGTGAAAATTGAAAAATACCAAATTTGTAAATTGTTGGCATTTTTGTAAAACATTCACAAAATGTGAAAAAAGCTCAGAATTTGAGATAAGTTCACAAATGTGAAAAAAGTTTATGAAATTTTTAAATTTCACAAATTTAGTAAAAGTTCATGAAGTTTGAATTTTTTTTGGATTTAAAAAATATCATGAGCTATCAGTTCATGCATTTGAAAAAGGTCATGGATTTTAAAAAGATTCACGAATTTTTAGAAAAGTTCAGGGGCTAAAAAATCAAGTATTAAAAAAACACATAGATTTGCCCAAAAAATCATGATTTTATATTTTTTCACAAAAAAGGAGAAAAAAAGAATTAGAAAGGAAAAAGCAGAAAAAAAAGAAACCCGGACGGGAAACTGTGAAAAGCCGAGCTGGAAACGATGTAAAAACAAATACGGAAGTATATGGTCCGGGCCGTTACTAAGCTTGCATAAGTGGAGGGTGCACGCCCAGCGGTTAAGGCGTCGAATAATGGTTTACTAATGCTCCTTAAATATGGAAAATGTTCTTAGATATGTACTCCCTCCATTCACAAATATAAGATGTTCTAATACCCGTAAAAAAAAGATGTTCTAACTTTTTTCCGATGTTTTTCTGAATCGAATGCATATAGACACATTTTAGTGTTTTGTCCACTCATTTCAGTCCGGATAGACAAATGCATGTCCAGTATCTAATATACTTCGTTAACATTTATATTTATCCCAACATGCACTCATTCTATCTCATCTTATCAACCCTAAACCCTAAACCGTCATTAACACCATTACTTCTATTCTCTGAACATGTATAGAAAATGATATTTATATTCTATAATTTCCTGCAACCGTATAATAATCATACGTATTTTCATTGTTCTTTTTCATATTAAAATTTAATTTGATCTCATCAAGATATATTGCGATGGATTTTGATAACAATTTCCGCAGAAACACGCAGGTCTCGCGGTGAATGAAAGAGACATGAACAAAACAGAGTAACCTGACCTGGTTCTGGCGGTCATGTGATTTTGACGGGGGGCGACCGGTTCGATCGCGCGCACGGTAAAAGCATTACCAGTTCCACCACTTGCTGTGCAGAATTAGCCACAGAATTAGTAAGCTACAGCAGCCTTGTCGCCAGCTCACGAATGACACATTGACCTTTTTTTTGGCACAGAAAATGCCACATTGACCTGACGAGGCATACATGCTGACACGTGCTTACGCCTTTTTCCGGCGGGAGGGATGCGTGCGTGCGTGCGTGCGTGCGTGCTGGCACGTCACGAAACGCACGTACCGGAGCCGGAATCCCTCCCTAACACGGGGCGCCAGCCTAATTTTAAAGCTCACGAGAGGAGAGACTCGTTTCCCTCGCCTTCTATCCAGTCCAGAATCCAGATAAATAAAGCCACAGCCAGTTTATCTCCTCTCCTCCCCTGCAGGGCTCCAAAAGTTAGTTAACATAACAGTTCCTTCCAAGGCCGGCCGGCCGGTCGGGTCATCGCGCGCGCTTAGCTGTTCCAACAAGCCCCAAGGGAGCTGAGCCAGGGCATGGAGGCCGGCGTCGGAGGGGGCAACTGCGCGGGCCTCGTCGCCGTCGCGGCGGTGTCGGCCGCCGTCACGCTCGCCACCGTGCGCCTCTACCGCGGCCTCGAGTCCGACTTCAGGAAGAAGATCCAGCTCCAGCAGCACGGTAGGTCAAAGCCACGCGTCGCATGCCGCGCGCTATCTCGTGTTGATCTGACAGGAACGGGTTTTGCTCGGTTGGTTGGTTGATGCAGGGGGCGAGACGGCGGCCGGCGTGAGGCCGGCGACGGGGAAGAAGAAGGTGCGGTTCGCGGACGACGTGGTGGAGCCGTCCTCCAACAACGACGAGTACCGGAGAAGGAGAAGGCGGCGGTTGGCCGCTGGCCAGACGTCGTAGCTGGCCGGGTCCCGCTCCACCTGCCTACGCCTTTGCTTAGTTTTTGTTTTTGTTTTGTGTGCTTGGTCTGAACAAAGTCAATGTTAGAATTTGAGTGCTCGTGAAAGGTGTACATATGTTTCTATCTACTACAAGAAATGAATGAATAATACGGACGGAGGTGCTACTGCTTCTTTTCTTCAGATTCAGAATCGGTCCGCTGCTCATTTTGTCTTTGATCATACACAATCATGTTGCATATAATTTGAAACGAAAGTCGAAAGAAGGCGTCCTTTCTGGCCCGAAAGATCAAATCCCACCCGCCTGATTTGCCCTTCTGATTCGCTGGACAACTGCAGAGTACGTATTGTTCTCTTTTCTGGTGACCCGGTCGATATTTCTCAACTATTACTATGACCTCACACACATTGGGTTCCATGTCTGGAGGTTCAGTAGGCCCTTTTTTTGCTTCGAAAAGGGAAGTACCCAGGCCTCTGCATAGATGAAGCCGTGTTAAGCATCATTTTTACTGGTAAAAATAATTGTGCTGCCCATTTTTGAGTCATCTCTGTGGTGGCCTTGACTTTGCCTGAAATTACCTTTGGAATAATCGAAACCATTCATTCAGAAAAATAAAATAATCGAAACCATCGAATAACAACCCTGAACTTTCAAACCGAACAAGGTACCCCTGAACTCCTGAAACGGGACAAATTAGAGCAACTCCAACGGGGAGACCCAAACGGACGCGCGGTTTGTCCGCTTTTTGTCCGTTTGGGTCGGCCGAGCGAACGCTGGTGTCTGGTTTTGCAAATGGGCCGGCTAGTCCGCCCAACACAGGCTTGGACGCAAATGGTCAGCGCGGATTTAAAAAAATAAATAAATGCCCAAACAACGATGTTAAACATAATTAAACATTAAACACCGGTCAAAGCCGACCAAAGTCCACATAAAACTTAATCAAACATAATTAAAAAAAACGCGGCCGCCTGCCGTCTGCATCTGGCGCCGGCCCTACGCATCGTCGTCCTCATCGTCGTTGGGGGCGGTGAGGTCGATGAGCTCCGGCGCCGGCCCAGCCCAAGGGAACGCGGCCTCCCACGCCTGAGCAGCGTCCTGCGCCGGCGCTGCCGGCGGCGCAGGCTGACGCTCCGCCTCCCGCTTCCGACGCTCCGCCTCCTCCTCCTCCGCCCACCTGCGCTCCAGCTTCATCTGCTCCTCGGCCTCGCGGGCCTCCCTCGCCAGCGCCAGCGACCTGTGGTGCAGGAGATATTTCTGCTCCTGCTCCTCTGTGCACTTAAGCCAGACGGGAGGCGCGGACACCCACTCCCGGAGCTGTCCGGTCCACTGGTAGCGCTCAGGCTGGCGCTCCTCGGCCTCAACCTTGGGTTCGGGTAGCACCGGAGCGGCCGGCGGAGCTGGAGGAGCAGGAGGAGGAGGCAGGACGCAGTCGCCCGCCACGGACAGCGCGAGGGCTTCTTCGAGGCCTACCCAGCGCGCCTCCTCTTCGCGCCTGCTCTCCTCGATGGCGTAGGCCGTTGCCTCCTCGAGGGCGGCCTGGTAGGCGGCCTCCTCCTCCTGCTCCTCTGGCTTCACTTCAGGGGGCGGTGGTGGGATGGCCGGATCGAACTGGACGCCGTGGAGGCGCTCCTGCTCGTGCTTGACGGCGAACCAAACCTTCCAGTTAGGGGAGTCGGCCGCGTACGTCGGATCGCGCCGCTGCTCCGGAGTGAGGAGCTCGCGCCGCCGGCAGACCTCCTCCGCGTGCGCGCGCGCAGACCGCGGCACTGCTGGGATGGGGATGCGGTCGGGGTCCAGATACCAACCATGGGGGAGGTTGACATCTGGGTACGGGAGAGCTTGCCTGTACTGCCAGTGCCACCGAGCTTGGTGGACTAGGATGTACAGGCGCTCCCGCGGTGGAGGGACGCGGCGAGGTGGCACCGGCGTCCGGGACGAGCTTGCGTCGGGGGTGAGCTTGCCCTTGCCCTTGCTGAAGAAGCCCATGGCGGCCGGTAGCGCTGGCTGGCTGGCTAGGGTTTCGTGGTCGCCGCCGGGGGAGCAAGAGTGGCCAGATGTGGACGGGAAGGGGATGAGGCCGGCCCCGCCACACGCTTCGGATTAAAAAGGACGACGACCGACAGCTTGCTGCCACTGCCAGGTGGGCCCGAGGTTGGTGGCCGCGTTTAATACGACCGCGGGTGGCAGTTGTGCGGCCAACATGTGGACCCAAGGGGGACGCGGAGAGGGCGCGGGGCGCGTCCGGTTCGTGTCCGTGTGGATGCATTTCAGGCGCAATTTTGGGCCGGAAATGGGTCCGCGCGGACACGATGCGGACGCAAAATGGAAATGGGTCTCCGCGTTGGGCCATCGTTTTTGTCCGCGCGGACCCAAACGGACATGGGCGGACGAAATGGGTCCTCCTCTTGGAGTTGCTCTTACCCCCCCCCCCCCCCCCAAACTGCTGAAACCGTTCGATTTCTAACCTTGGCCAACCTGAACCCCAGTTTTGATGCCACACAGACCCACTACTTGTCCGAGTCAACCATGACCCAGTCCTTATCTTTCTCGTTTTTCTTTGTTTTTTTAAAAAAGGAGGATATATCCCCAACCTTTGCATCTGAACGATGCATGCAGTCATTTTATTAATTATTCATAAAGATCTTACAAAGTAATACATCAGTAAGCCTGAAGCCACCATCTTGGCAACACCTGTTGCTACTCCTATCCACTTGATGAAGGGGTGCCGAATGTCCAAGCCGAATACCAAACAGACATCATACCAAAGCCTAACATCTAAAGCCGGATGCTCCAGTCAAGCCACAATGTCGGGACTGGGTCACACACCGGTCCGGCGCGCTCTCAGAGACCGGCACAGCCGTCTTCCACCGATCCATCTCCAGAGAAGGTGCTGACGCATCGACCTTGCCAGGCCTGCCGTCGACGCCACCACGACGTCAAACAACGCCACCATCCTGCACGTATCCATTCACACGCGTCTGCCATCGAATCTTTGCAACGCCATGCTGCCGGGATCCACCGTTGGCCTTGTGGTAGATGTAACACCGCTCCTCCTCTTGTCCCCTCCAACCAACACTTGCTCCAAAATGATGCCCCTAGGAGGGAAAACGACACCAAAAAGGCGCCATCATCGTCCGATCCGGTAGACCCAGATCTTGGGTTTCCCCCGGAACATCTCGATCGAGTTGACGTGACCTACAACGACGATGCCTCGAGAAGGAAACGACGTCAGAGACGCCGCCATCGTCCACCAAGACCGTAGTCAGACGCGATTTTCACCGGAAGCCGCATCGTCCCAATCTCACGGCTTGCTGGAAACGCGCGGAGCTTTGCCATAAAAACATATGCCGCCACCGGTACTCCGGCTGAGGTCCTCCATCCCTTCACCGGAGTCCTCATCGCGTTGGCAACCATCCACATGAAGAATCGATGATGAATCTTGGTGGGATCCTGATCCGCGGCCGCCGCCATGCCCACCATCGCCAGCACCACCAGCCATGGGGTCGTCGGTTGCTGCCGCACGGCCAAGGAGCCACCCTGGCCGCGGCGTAACTCCCCCAGCCCGAGGTGCCCCAGCCATCTCTATCTCTCTCGTTGTGCATGCCATTGTCATTATAGTAGTTGCGGATGAGCTCACTGCTGGGACGCAACACGTCATGGGTGGACAGGGAGTTGTTGCAACGCATGCCACCATTCGCGCGAAGGAGCCGTCGCCGAGGCCGACCACTGCTTCGAACACCGCACGACATCTGAACGAAGTAGAGGCCACCTCGGCACACTGCTCATCGAGAAGGTGGGATCCAGCGGTGGCTCGGGAAACAATATCTTCCAAGGAGTGGGAAGGGAAGGGGGAAGCGGAGATCATTGGTGGCTCGAGTGAGACAGCAAGCGGGGCGATGGCGACGACGGGACATGAGGCGTCGATAAGAGGAAGAGAGAATTTTGACGAGTCCATGGCCCGACTAAGATGATGTGTCGTCCGCGTGGTATCAAAACCGGGTTCAAGTTGTAAACTTTTAATCCGATCTTTACGATAAGTACAAGGGGGGTAATATGCACTTTACTCTTGCCTTCATCCTCAAAGGTTCGCTACCTCGTTGTATGGAGGAATGAGGATTTCTATCCGAAATTCAATGCCCGCTCTAAGGATGATGTATTTGAGTGGGTTTTAGCGGCGAGACTTATGGGGCCGCACAACCTGAGATCAAATCAGACTTTTTAGTGGAGTTTGTATACGTCTGTTCCTTCGAGTCTCTCCCCATGTTGCTATATTGGTAGGAGAAGACTCTAATATTATCAAATGCTAGAAAGAAAAGAATATTTGTAATTTTGACGTAAGATGACCTTTTATGTTTAACATTATTATTGATAGCCTCAACCTGAGAGAAACTGCCCACATACGGGAAACTTGATAGGATTCTTGCTAATGTCGAACAGGAGCAAAAAATTCCCTTAAGTCGTAGGCCGAGCACTGAAGCAGGGAGTGTTTGACCGTGTGCCGCTCTTGACGGATTTAGGGGCGGTTGTTCATGTGAGAAACAGGATAGTTTGTTTATTATGGGCCCTCTTGGTTTCCGAAAGGGTGATTTTTTGATTTAGTTGCCGTCGAGTGGGCTACCAAAAATAAAGGGCCCATATTGAAATATGACACAATAATATCCACCACCTTTGACAATATTTCAACTACTCTAATAATTAGGATTGTGTCAGAGTCGATGAACATATTTATTATACGGAAGACCATCTCGATTACAAACTAATAAGGCTGAGCATAGTGGAAGTAACTTAGGTGGTATCATTCACTTGGAAATAGCAAACATGCTGATGTGGCAGAGAATTAAAGAAGAGAGAGAGAGAGTTAGAGTAACATAGGTATATACCGTATCATGTTAAATGCTATACTACTTTGTGGCATGCATGGCAATAAATATGATCATACATGATACTACTATATGATACTATGCACTATGAAGATAGTATCATACACTAGTATCATATGTATGATACTAGTATATGATACTCCCCACTATGAGCAGCCTAAGGCCTAATGCATTTTTCGAGGCTAACTTTGACGGTTTAACGACATGCTAGAGCAATAATATATGGATTGCAATTTACACAAAGCATATCACCAAATTCGTACATGAAAGGAGTTTCCAATGATATAATTTTCACATTATACATTTCATATATTATTAATCTTAATAGTCAAAAGCATTCTCGAAAAACGCATTAGGCTCCTGTCTTTGATTCCTCAACAGGACCCTCCCTTCCCCTCGCGTCGCTCCCGCGAGTGACTAAGGGGATAACGCTAGCCGCCGGCGTGTGTCCCCCTCCCTCCCCTCGCGTCGCTCCCGCGATCAATCGAGGGGATAACCCTAGCCACCGGCGTGCGCCCCCTCCCTCTCCTTGCCGTCACATGTCTGCACCGTCGGGCAAAGCCCGGTGGGTGCTGGCGGTGACGGGGGCCCTTCCTCTTCTCGCTCGTGGGGGCTTTGCCCGGGCGGGCGCTCCCGAGCGGCGGCGCGACGTGTATCTAGGGCGCGGTGGCGCACGACTGTGCTCGGTGGCGGTGTTGCGAAGCAGCAGGCCGGGCGTGGAGGGACGGATGCTGGTGGTGCACGACAGATGCGTGGCCGGGGTGGCGGCTTTGGCTGGATCTGCCCCGCGGGCGGCGCGGGCTGCGACGATTCTGTTCGAGGCTGGCCTAGCGGCCGATGGACGGCTTATGAGGCGGTGCCTAGCTGCGGGGCGCCCGGGCTTCACGGAGGCGATGCATGTCAGGGTGCTGGATTCGCTGGAGGCCTTCCTCGGCGGTGGGGTGCGTTTGATCCGGCGGCCCTCGCCAGCGGACGGGTGGCTGCCCCTTCTCGCGTGGATCTGGCCGGAGGCCGTGGTGGGGCGCCAGGGGTGATGCAGGGGAGGCTGCTATAGGAACGGGTAGGCCGACTACCCGTCACTGGCCCAGGGGGCGCCGGTCCGGACGAGGTCCGCTCCCCCCGGCCTCTTCCAGGCCTTGTGCCTCCTGGCTGCAGATCGATGTCTGGGGTGGGACGGCCACCGGCAGCTCTGATAATGCTTGGGTTCCGCCGGTCGACTCAAAGCCTGCACCTTTGATGGTCTCTGGAGTGTCGGGTAGCGGGGCAGCAGCCCTGGTGGCGTGAGCTGCTGGCTCATGGGCCGAGCTCGGGTGCTGACGAGCTTGTTGTCATGGCCACGTGGGCGGCATGGGGGCGGGCCTTCGATGATCTATGGTTGTGGTGTGGCGGGCGCTCTCCTGTCATGTTGTACCCCGGGTGGAGGCGGAGGGTGGTGACCGAGGTGAAAACCTCGTTTAGTTCGGACCAGACCGATGGTGGCGGCATCCATGCGTCGTTCCCTTCCTGAAGGCTCCATCGCGGTAGCCCTGCGTCCTTTGCGGTACTCCGGGTGAAAACCTTGACTCAGTGGATCGGGTTGTGGCGGCTCTCCGGTGTCGTTCCTTGGAGTTCCTGGGTCATCGAGTTTCGGCTTCGTTTGTTCTCGATGACTTGTTCTCGGTGGAACACTCCTTAGTTCCTTAGCTATGCTCTTATCTCTATTAGTTGTTTGCTTTGGGGTTTTGGAGTAGTGTTGCTGATCTTCAGCCCCTTGTATCTGCCTTGGGTGTGTGTGGTGTCGGGTTGTTTGCATTCTATCTGTCGTTCGTTGCTTTATATATAAAACGGGACGAAAGCCTTTTTCGTTATATGGATGGAGGAAGTATCTATCATCAAGCTCTAAGTTCAACTACTCTTGGTTTCGTTTGAAACTGTTTATTATCTAACGATATGCACAATCTCTAAATTCAACAGAGACTCGAATCTGCACTAACATTTTTTCCCTTTTCCAATCGAAACTACTCTCCGTACGACGCTTTCTCGTCGGACAACGGTACGACAAGACAGGGGACCATCTCCAAATATTATGGCCCACAAACTGAATCATCTATGGTTGTCTCTAATCGTACAGAGTGTTGGACAGGAAGTCATTTCACGTATAGCAAGGTTGTTTTCCAATGGACGTCTAGTCGTGTACTGCGGTCACAAAGCTTAATCTTCCGCACGATCTGTTCGTGCCTCGCTCCATTCCACAATATTTGCCCTGTTTGGATACTCTAAGTTAGTTAGAGGTTAGAGTTAGTTTCTAACTCTAGACTAACCTTGAACTAACTCTAACCAAGATGGTGTTTGGATCACAGGGTTAGATTGACAATAAATGTATTTTCTCCCACTTTCTATCCAGATTGGGTGTGGCCGGCTATTGTGTGGCCTCTGTCCGCTCACAAATGTCATAAACAAATCATTTTTACAAACGAAGTATCCAAAACATGATAAATTTTATTTTGTCCATACAAATGAGACGTCCCACTTAAACATACAAGTCCTGAAGCAAGCTTGACAAAATAAAATTACATTCCATGAAAATAAAATTACATTCCATGAAACAACGCATTAGCTAACTCATCACGGAACGCATTCATGTTGATAACTTCATCAAGAGGTTCGTCTTCTGGCCATGTAGATGCAGAAGAACTAGGCATGGGGTTATAATTTTCATCTGCATCACAGGCATCAAATTCCCTATCCGCAATTCTGCTCTCTCGAATGAAATTATGAAGAGCCATACAAGCAACAATAATTCTAGCTTGCTTGTCTTCTGGAAATTTTGGCATGTTCAACAAAATCCTAAATTTCATCTTCAACACTCCAAAGGATCGCTCAATGACATTCCTAACTTTGGCATGTGCATGGTTGAAGGTTTCTTTCATACCTTGTGGCGGTACCTTGTACATCTGTATGGTGAAAGGTAGCCCGGCCGGTTTGGGTAACCCGCATCAACCACATAATACTTTCCTACATATTGTCGAAGGCACACAATGAGACTTAGATGAACAAGTGTAATTGGATAAAAATTGTTGCAAGACAGTTCAAGTAGCAAACCTGGTGGTGGATGTGGAAATTTTTGATGATGAGTACTTATGGCATCTTTCAAAACTCTCATGTCGTGTGCTGAACCAGGCCATCCCGACATCACAAAAGTAAATCTCATGTCGAAATCACAAACAGCAAGCGCATTCTGACTGGTTTCATTGTGCCTGTTCAAGTATGGAACCCTCTTACTCTTATCCACCACAACCTTCACATGTGTCCCATCTATAGCTCCTATGCAGTCATTGAAGTGTGGCCAGAATGCTGGATTTTCTAAGTTTGGGTGCACCTCTGAAAATGTTGGGTCCTTGGGTACAATTATGTCATGTGCTAACCTTAGGAGGCATGTCAAAACTCTGTTAAATGTCCTACTTACTGTCTCCATAGACCTCCTAAAATGGGTGCCTTAGAATGCTGGATTTTCTAAGTTTGGGTGCACCTCTGAAATACTCATGTATGTTATCTAGCTAGCTAGCTAGATCCAGACTCAAAGTGGCAGTAAAACTAGTTAAGATATTATAAGTGAAAAGTGTACCTCTGTGTGTGTTATCCAGAAATCAGAGTCAGCATCAATGGTTCCATCTTGTTTCCTCTCCAACCCTGTATGCACTTGCATGTATCGCCAGAAAGTGTAGGTGTTCTTGAGTACGACTATCTGGTTCTTCACCTGCAAACGGGTATATACCAACCCCTGGTATATACCAACCCCTTTCTAGCAAGTAAGCCGTCGACAACGGCTTGGTACCCTTCAGCAGTCATCACTGTACCATTATATGTTCCTGCTGCACGTTGCTCAATGCACAATTGTAACAAGCAAGCACTATTAGCATCAGTCCATTGGGCTCGATTTCGTTGGCTCACCGGGGGACCTCCGGAGCTCGCTAGCTCCTCCACATCGTCCTCCAATTCATCATCACCATTGTCGAAGGGAGCGCCGGAGCCGGATGCTTGCCCACGGACGACACTCCGCGGTACCCGGGGAGGTGGTACGCGCTGGCCGCCACGGATCGCCGAGCTGGTGCGCTGGTTACGGCGGCCGGGTGCAGCGGCGGCCGAGTTGGCGCGCTGCCGAACGTCGCCGCCTGCCCCCGTCGACGACCCGCGACCGGCTGCCGCCGACGAGGAGCCACCGAAGTTCAGTTGGCGGGCCAAGGGTGGCGACGGATTCGCCCATCCGTCTCCTGCTCCGGCACGCGGTGGGCGATACGGAGGGAGCCCGGAGCCCCTGACGCGCCCAGGAAGGAGCTCGTCGTCGTCGCTCTGGAGGAAAGCTCCGTAGAGCCCAAGCCCCGGGAAACCCTCCGACGCCGACGCTTGCGAGTTGAGGTCGAGACCGGCCTGTGTAGCGGGGCCGCTTGCCGACGGCTGCGAACCCCACACGTCGAAGCCGTCTCCGTCCATCGCAGGGTTGACGACTAGTTTGTTTAATTTTAAAATTGTCAGCAAACTGAATTTGTCAATATAGTATAAAAGAAAGTGCAGGAGAATGGTGATCAATCATTTGGGACGATATATGAAAAAAATGGGGTAGGTACAGGAGAAAGAATTTACGCATAAAACTTGTGAGATGATTCTGGTGCCCTGGACTTCCCATAAGGTTCCATTATTTACACATATTCTAAGTTTCTAAAATGAAACCCCAAAAATTGCATGGGCTCAAGGCACCAACCGAGAGCATCTTCATTAACTTCTGGCATGCAGTTTTCTTACAAAATACCCTCAGATTAATTTGACTAGTAAGTAGATGATTTTTTTTTTTTGCCGGCAAGTAGGTGGTATTTGAATTCATTGTGTCCAGATTAACTAAGACCAGGCAAGGAATGGAACTAAATTAAATTCATCCCCTAGCTATATTATTCTTAAGACTCAAACCTCTTGCGATTTTTTACACCTCACATTTCAAGCCTGCGAGCAGAACAATGAACAAAAACAACCAATTTCATTTTCAGATAAGCCAATTTAGAGGATGTATTGTCGACAACCCAACTCAAACTTGATGATCACAGCACTGAACGTTTCCCCTCTAAATCTTACGCATAAAACTTGGTCCAGGTGAACCACAATATCTGCTCGATTTCCTCAACATCAAGCTAAAATTTCAGAATCGAATTGCCCCAATACTAATTCAGAACTGAAAAGGTCCAGAGTAAAATCGAACATATGTCCGCTGTCCACCATTACAAACCCAACTCAATTAGATGAACTTGACCTAAGAATAGCTAGCGTCCTTCAATTGGTGAGGCTGCAGTTTATTTACTTGTGAACGCAACTCAAACGGCAAGGCTGCATTATTTATTTACTTGTGCACGAACGACGGTAGAATTGGCGAGGGTTTGGAAGCTTACCAGGCTGAGCTTGACCTTGTGGAGCACGTCGCTGGCCTGGTCCTGGCGCTTCCGGTCGAGGTCCCTGAGGCGCGCCTTGACGGATGGGGGCGGCGGGGAGCTGCAGGACGGGGCGACGGGAGCGGCGGGGAGCTGCGGGACGGGGGCGACGGGGGCGGCGGGGAGCTGCGGGAAGGGGGCGACGGGCGGGCGCGGCGGGGAGCTGCGGGACGGGGGTGGCGGGGGCTGCGGGAGCGGCGGCGGGGCCGGCGGGATTGGGGCGACGGGGCGGCGGGATTGGGGCGACTTGTGGCTGGTGGCTGGTGGCGGGGCGATTGGGGAGATCTGGTGCGGCTCTAACCCGAATTAACACGTCTCCCTTGGGCTAGTTTTTTTGGCTGGTAGTTTAGCCCCAACTAACCCAAACTAGCTCTAACCTATGATCCAAACAGGGCCATTGTAGCGCTATGTATCGCGTCGAGCTGTGCGCGCCATATTATGATGAAAGAGCACATGCATCGTGATCACTGAAATATGAAGATCGGCGCTTCACATGCTTCCCGACGCCGCTCATTCCACGGCAGTGCATGAAACATGCTTGATCGTCTCCACTGGGTGCTTAGCTAGCTAGATGTGCGAGCTTCAGCCTTACAGAGAACAACTAGTACAAGAACGCTAGCTAGTGGGGGCTCGCTGTTGGACACATCAGGTGCACAAAATAAAGGAGGAATCTTATGGAGAGAGGCGTTTTGGAGGCCGAGTTCTATGGAGGCCTTTATTTTTGAAAAATTCAAATTCAAATTTTTATGGTTTAAAAAATTCTGAAAAAAAAAATGCGTGTATGTAAGGATGTAACCCACATGTGTGTAAAAATTCATGATGAAATACCTTGAGTTGCGACCTGTACAAAAAAGACAAATTCATGGCTTGGGAGGATGAATATTATCATGTGTTAAACAGCCCCAGATTTGTCTTTTTTGCATAGCCCTCATTTCAATGTATTTTGAACTGAAAATTTACACACATGTGTGTTATGTCTTCATGTATATCTGTATTTTTTTTCAGAGATTTTTGAAATGTAAAAATATGAATTTCGATGAAATTTCAAATTTGAATTTGGAGGCCTCACTGGAGGCCGAGCTCCAAAAGGGATTTCCGGAATCTTATGTCACTCGAAAATTTGATATAAGTTGTTTGGACCTCAGACGTTTATATAGCCGAGGTGATGAACATGGGGGGGGGGGGGGGGGGGAGGAAGGGTGTAGGCAAAAAGTCTATCACGGCGGTAGAAGAGCATTTAAGATCGCCATCCTATGTAATGGTAATGGATCTTTGGTAGGTACTCATGTGTGTGCAGCAACATGGTGGAAGATCACTTGGCAGATGGGTACATGAACATTACATCAGTAAATTTGTCATTGAAAAAAAAACACATGTGAATTTAAAAAGGAAATAGGAAACTAAATATGGTTGTTCAGGTTTTGGTGCATCTAATATATGGACCAACCGTCCGCGACTTCATAGAATGTGGTAGGCTCTTTAGGTTGTGCTAGTGTATTAAGGGTATTTGTGAATCATTCAATCTTTTGTTTCTTGTCCAAATCTATGAATTTGATCACTTTTGCATTTACAGTTATGTAGTTTAGTGATCTAAAACGTCTTATATTTCCTTACAGAGGGAGTACTTTATAAAAATAAGTTTGCGGTCCCCCTCCCTCCCAACAGTCAAAACCAGGCATTTGAAATACTAGTAAGAAAATATCTTATATGCGTTAAATGTTGTGACCATCTATTTTGACCTTGCTCTTTATTTTGACGAGCTCTGCGAAACAAAAACCAAAGTTATATGTGTTTTAAAATATTGATTTTTAATTTAAACTACAAAGAACAAATATAGAACTTTTTCAAACCATTTTTTCCACGTAGGTTCCATAAAAGGGGATTAGTGAGCTCTTGCGGTTTCATGATTTCATAAACCTTTCATGTAGATTACAATGGGGTTTCATAGTGGTTCAAGTTTCACTCGAATGCCGATGAAATACATGAATGCACCATATGTCAGGCTTGGCTCAAACACATGCCCAATGAGAAACATGTATTAAACTTGTGTGAGGTCTGTGTAAATGTTAACAAAATGACAAAAATGCTCAAGCATTTTGAAAATTCCATGTGAAGTATGATCAAGTTTTTGAAAAATGAATAGAACAAATGAATTGTATTCAAACGTTCATGAGAATTGTTGGAGACTTTAGTTTTGAATTATCTTATTCGGAAGGCTAACAAGTTTAAGACTTACTAAATTGAGAACTAAGACTGACGACTATTGTGTACTTTCAGTAATCAAGATAAAATAAGAAAAATATTATAAATGATAATTCATCTATTTATTATTAGAAGCTGAACAAATGTTCTTTCTTTTAGCGTGGACAATGTTCTAGAACTAGGAAATGTAACACGTGGATTATTATAAGTTTAGGGCCTACCAAATACTCCCAAAACAAATTAGTTGCCACTCAGAAAACAACTAGTAACGATATGTCAAACCAAAATCACTTCGTTCTCAAATAAATGTACTGATAAAATGTGCCAGTAAAATTCCTCTCTATTCATTCACTTTATTCTCAAAGACTAAGATTAACTTACTTAATCACATGCATCTAACCTCTTCTTGAGACCTGACCCTACTAATAGACACATGAGACCTCTGTCTACTAACAAACACCGCTTATGAAAGTGGAGTGAAGCATGCATATGCTTGGCCTCGGTATTATTAGAATTACAGACATGGTCAAATCCATGGACTCGGGTTTGACATATTCTACCAAAACTATGCAATCCCATCTCAAATCCCAGTTTCCTTAATACATGTTCAACTGATTGCTGCCAGCGAGCTGGATGTCGAGGTTGGGGTTGGCGGCGACCAGGGCGTCCGGATTGATGTTGGAGGCTACCCGGCCATCACATCCGGACGGTTCTTGATGCAAAGGTGCGGCGATGCAAGCCGGCATCGATCTGGAGCCAGAGCGGAGGTGCGAAGGGAGCCTGACATCACGGAGCAGAGGGGCGTAGGATGTAGGCAGGGGAACGGAGCATTGCCGTCTACCTGCAGTGTGAAACGCTTCTCATGCTTCCCAGCGCCGCTCATTCCAAAGTGGTAGATGCATGCATGCTTGGTTTCCGCCGTGCCAAATATCCACGGTTGCTCATGAAACATGCTTGATTGTCGCCACAGGGTGCTTATCTAGATCGATATGCAAAGCCTGATGAAGGAACAACTACAAGAATGCTACCTAGTGGAGGCTTGCTGCAGGATATATCACGTGTGCAAATAGAAGAGGAATCGCATGTCACTAGAAAAATTGGTATATGATGTTTCGACCTCAAATGTTTATATAACCGAGGTGTTGTACGTGGGGGAGAAGAAGTGGCCGGCAAAAGCTGACCGTGGCGGTAGAAGAGTAGTTTACAGAGGGAGTACTTAAGATCGCTGCCCTATGTAATAATGGCAGTGGATTCTCTCTAGATCGTACTCATGTGTAGCAACATGAAACAAGATCACTTGACAGATGTGCACGTCAACATTACATCAGTAAATTTGTCGTTGCACATAACACATGTGAGTTTAAATTAATGAAAATAGGGAACTAAACATGGCCACCCACCATCAATTCATACTGAACGCTTTTGCTCAGGAGTTATAAACTCTTTGATGTGGTCTGATGCTATGCATGTTAAACTGGGATAGAGTAGCTCATTGATTGTTCGCTCATGTGGGCTGCTGTTGCACAACGCGTCTAATATATGGACCAACCTTCAATGACTTCATAGAATGCAGTAGTCTCTTTAGGGTGTTCTAGTGCACTAAGGGGATTTGTGAAACATTCAAATTTTGGTTTCTTGTCCGAATCTATGCATTCAGACACTTTTGCATTTCTAATTATGAACTTTATCAAAATAAGTTTGTAGTCCCCCTCCCTCCGAACATTCCATACTAGGTATTTAAAATTTGACCCAAACTAAGAAAATATCTTATATTTTTTAAATCTGATGCCCATCCGTTGGTCTTGTTCTTTATCTTGATGAGCTCTACCAAACAAGACCAAGTTATATGTGTTTTAGAATTTTGATTTTTTATTTATTAAACGGCAAACAAACTAGTATAAAACTTTCTGAAATCATTCTTTTATTGAAATAAGTTTCATAAAAGGGATCCAATGAGCTTCGTGCGATTTCATGATCACATAAATCTTTCATACAAATTACAATGGGTTTTGATCGTGGTTCAAGTATCACTCGAATGCCTCTAAAAAACATGAATGCACCTTATGTGTGGCTTTGCTCAAACACTTGCCCGATAAGAAACATGTATTAAACTGTTGTAAATGTTTTTTTTTGTGGGTCAAATGTAAAAAAATGGTCAAGCATTTTGAAAATTCATGTGATATATGCTCAAGTTTTTGAAAATGAATAAAAGAACATTACCATCCTTTGCAAAGACATTAACATCCTTCTCGTCCATATAGGCAGATATTGTGTGGTCGACTTCACAAACCATTGGGAAGAATAGTTAACATAATAAACATAAGAAAGAAGATATTGTATCTTATTGAAATTCAGCTCATTACATATTGGGGTTCCTCCATATCCCCGTGAACTATTGAGGTTTACTCAGACTTAGAAACAACAAGCATCATCAAAGTGTTCATGGCAATAGTAGATAAATGATCAATGTAATAGACGTCTCAATCCACATCATGGTTCAGTAATACAAAGAGATGAATGATGATGATAAGGGTGTGGATGATTATGATGATCGATGTCGAAGTCTCCTTGATCGAGGTGATGGTGTAGCAATGCCCTTGTGCCGATTTCCCCTTTGAATCCCTTCCCGAGGTGATGATTTTTGGTCCTAGATCGTGGTTCCGGTCTCTCTGTTCCTCCTCTCCCAGATCCAACCACACATGGTTTAAGTTGTTGACCAGGGGGATGCAGCACCATGCGTACGACCAATGGTACGAGCGGGTATGGTCATACCACACGTCATCTCCTCTCCTAGATGGTTTTTGCGACTAGTTTTTTGAACCACTCGATCAACACTTCGTAAGGTAGGTTATTACGTTGTCAATTAACATATTTTTCACCCATAAATGTATGTTTCCCAACTGATGATCCAAATAGCCTTCCCCAAGTCGTCCTCATGAAATCAGCTAGAAAAAGGTGCGGACACGGTAAAAATCTACAAATCTTATCACAACGATGCAAAACAAAAGTTGGAAAATGATGCAAAAAAGGACTCATTCAAGGACAAGGCTTGTGTGGTGCAAATTTGGAATTGTGCGATGGAAAAAAAATCCCTATCAAGTATTGTTCCTATTGCAAAATAATTGTTTAGATAATTTAAGGAAGTATTCACGCTTTTAATAAAATGGTCATTACATTTGAAATAGTGTTTATGTACCTTAAAAATATATTCTTTGCACCTTTTGACTGATGAAGTTAAAATGTGTTTTCATGATTTTTTTAAAGTATTAACATCTTTTAAAAAGTCTCCATCTATTTTCTTAAAAATGGTTGTGAATTTTGGAAAATGATCATGTATTTTAAAAAGTGTTCACGTGTTTTAAAAGTATTCATTAGTTTTCAAACACGTTCATACAATTAACAGTAGGTGGTCACGTATGTGTCTAAAGTCTTTTCACAGTTGAAAATATATTTGTAGAACTAAAAAATCATGCATTTTGAAAAACAATCATTCATTTGAAGATTCACGACATAGAATAATGTTAGGCATTTGGAAAAAATGTTCATGATATTTTATAAAGTGTTAATAAAAAAATCTTCGCGTATTGTTAAAAGGATATTTAAAAAATAAATATGAAAAAGTAAAAGTAAAAAAGGAAACTTGAAGAAGGAAAGTACTAAACAAAAACAACATGAAAAAAGTCACCTAAAACCGGTCCCAGAAAATACATCAAACCAAAAACCACACGAGAACCGGACGCACCTTGCAAGGGGGTTGTTTGGGGGCCTGCACGAAGCTCAATCAGACCCGTGCAATACAAAAAATGTGCGTTTGGATGTTGGACTGCATCGGAATTTTGGACCGCACGATATTTAAAACATCTTCCAGTCAAGCCCGCTAGGAATCTGGATTCAACCATTTCTAGCTGGACAGACTCAAACGATGCAAAACATCACACTTGGGTAGCTCCAGCGATCAAAACCTGGTAAAGGCCTAGTAAGTGGTATACCTAAAGTTGCACGTAGTGTGTTGTGTTACGTCCTAGATTCCCTTGAAGTGATTACCAACATTGACAAAGTTGCGGCTGCTGTTTACGCGTCGGTCTTAAAAGAAATAGAGAACATGAGGAGTGAGTTCGATGATGTTATTTTCCGTTTTGAACCTAGGGAGTCTAATAGTAAAGCGCATAGCTTAGCAAAGGCTGCGTCAACTCTTGACGCAGGCCACCATGTGCGGCTAGGGGGTGTTCCTGATATTATTTGTATCCCGGACCTTTTAAGTATTGAATAAAATCCCTGCTTACACCTTAAAAAAAGGCGAAAGAATAGTTCGCTTTATGCCCGCTGCGCATTCACATGTAAACATCAGCGCCCACCCCTCTCCCGATCCCGCCCTAGCGCCGCCCTGGCCCGGGTGGTGTCGGCGGCGGCAGGACCTCCTGTACCCGCGCGCGCGTCTTCCCTTCCCGGGCCAGGGGGCGGCGGTGACGATCGGCTAGGCGGCGGCCCGGCAACCCGTCGGCGGGCGAAGTGGCGGCGTTGCTCCTTGGCGGCGGGGCGGCGTGGTGGTGCGGGGTGGCCGGCGGCATGCCCCTGGCCCAAATCTGGGCCCTGCGAGGCCCACCTGGGTCCTAGCGGGCCGGCCCCTGCCGTGGCTTCGATGTCTTCTGCGTGGTGAGGAGGAGGAGCAGCTCAGACGGGGGCGGCGATGCCGACGGAGGGCCTGCTGCAGCGCGGTGGCGGGAGCTTTATGGGTTTCTGAGGGCCCGTCCGGGCCCATGGGCTCACGGGCCTGGTATGCTCCTGCTATTGCGTCCGGTTGGCTACCGTCGTTGACGATGGAGGTTGATCCCTCCTGCGTGCAGACGGTGCTGCTGTCCCTAGTCCCGGCTCCTCTTCGTCGTTGTGCAGCCCTCACTTCGCGGTGCCATGGTGAGACGGCGTGGGGGCTTCAAGACCGTGCTTGCGCAGGGTGGTGGTCGGTTTAGTGGAAGGCTCCGGAGCGTCCGAGGTGCAGGTTGTGATCGGGGGAAACCCATGTCGGCCTGGCCGACACCGACGCGGTGGCGCCTGTGGGTGCCGCCGGACCTTCCTGGAGGGCGTCGGGGGAAACCCTTGGCAGCAGCGTCATCATCGTCGCGGTCCTTCTTGGAGGTGTTGATTGGTACCGGCGCTTCGGAGTCTTGAAGCTTGGTGGGAGACCCCCAGTGGGCGCTGTGGTCGCGAGGCTTCTTCGTTTTTGTCGATCCGGCGTTGTCGGCATTTGTTCCTATTGTATTTTCTCTTTCGTTTGTTTTGGGCGTGACTGTGCTGCTTTCGCCCCATCACCTATCGTTGGCTGTATCGGTTGGTTGCATTGTAATACAAAGCGGGGGAAACCCTTTTTCCTGACACCTTAAAAAAACCTAATCTCCTTCATTTATTAGTCTTTCTAATCTACACAATGGTGCTTCAATTCGAGACAAAGTCTACACACAAAAGATGCATATTGATATTATGATTTCGTTCGGACGATCTGTTCGTGGTTTCGTTCACTGTAAATGTTCAATTCTGAATCATGTTTGAAGCTAGTTTAGATGAATTTTGCCAAACTCATCATGCAAGGTCGACCGCTTGAAATTTCCTTTGACCTTTAACTTCATTTTTGTGTTTTACACAATTTTCGTGTTGCACATTTTCCATTTTGATCATCGTAGACGAATAGATCTACATCTCTTAAGTGGACTGTACAAATGCATATGTGTGGTCTTTTTTCACGACACTCCTTAATCTCCATCGTTTAGCCCCTTCTAATTTACACTACGATGCTTCGATTCGAGATAATTGTACATAAAAAAGATGCACATCAATTTTGTGGTTCCATTAAGGCCCCATTCGGTGGCTCTTCAGGTTCAGGAAATCCACGATTCCAGCTTCTTGTGCCAGCTTCCAGCTTCCTGTGAGGAGCTGCCTGCGTTCGGGAGGCTGTGGCCAGCTTCTCATATGGGTTGGCGTTAGGGTACAGGGCTGCTTGCAATGGAACGTGTGAACATGGGCTATTAGGGTACACAGATGATGACATGGGCTGCATGCCCTATTCAGAGTAAAGGATGTGGATGACCCTGATGCGCCCAGATGGTGACATGGGCTACATGCCCTATTCAGAGTGAAGGATGTGGATGACCTTGATGCGCCCACGTCTATGACTGGTTTGTACGAGAGCTCGGGAGAAAAGAAATCGGGAGGCTCGATGAACCGAAATCGGGAGGCTCGATGAACCAGTACGTAACTTAGCATTGGCATTCCCGTGTAATTGTATCGAACTCCAGCTTCTCGTTTTAGCGAAGCTGGCTGACCGCCGCTTCTCGTCTCCTCGAAATTTGCACAGGTGGGATCCTCATCTCCGTGAAGCTGGCTCCTCGAAGCTGGAGCGTTCGGACCGATTCACGCATGTATTCTGGGAAGCTGGCTCGTGAAGATGATCTGTTTGTAGATTCACTAACTATAAATGTTCAATTTTATGTTCATGTTTTGAGCTATTTTGGACAAAAAATTTCACCCTCGTCGCGCGCAGTCAAACGTTTGAAATTTTCTTTGACTAGTATGTTTATCTTGTTATTTCACACAAGTTTCTTGTTGAATGTTTTTTATTTCGACGGTCATAGAGATTACATGTGTATTTTCCTATTGTATGGTACTATGTTGTTCATGTGATGGTTTAGACGAAATTGTTAGTGATTTCTTTTTGTTGTCACTGGTCATCGCCAACCTTGCCACATGAACGTCACATCGAGCCCGCCACTGCCGGTATGGTTCCACTCGGCCTCCTCGCCTGGGGCCTACTACACTGACGCCGTCATCGTGCGCTCTTCTCCTCCCCGTCCTCTGCCTCGTAGTCCTCCTCCTCGTCAGTTCTAGCGTACCTCCCTTGCGGCGACGACGCTTGCAACTATTTCACCGTGTTGTCGACGGGATCACTCACATGTGACTCCGTACTCGTAGTATCGGTCGCGACGCCGCGACCACCGTCCATCCCAGTCGTCGAGACACTCAAACCTAACTTTGTGTGTCATGTGTGACTGTTACCTCTTAATCATATCCAATGTATGCAATCAAACGTTGTGTAGTGCATCAGTCCAGCCAACGCAGAGCATCAAACGCCAGGGAAAAACTGTTTCACTAATACAGTCAGCCTAGGTGCAGTCTATCAAACTACATGCGCAATTATGTCCCTGTATTCAGTCAGCCAGGCAGGCTCAAGTGACGAGTCACAAATGCAAAAAGAAAGAAAACAGTGCAGTCTACCAAACACTCCGTAAGCGCACGAGGATGCGCGAGACGAGGCGGCACCGCAGGTTCGATCGTGCAACCGAAAGTTTTGGTCGATCCGTCGTGGTAGTACCGACGCGGGAGCATACATAGCAAGCAAACAGTGTCGCTGCCCAACATCCCCCTCGGCGCCACGTTGCTGCCGGCCTCACATCGATCGTCGTCGCAACGTTATAGATTCACACGCGAATTTTGGCAAGCGCACCGTCCGGCCGGCCGGCCGGCTCCTCCCACGCAACGTGCGCGCGCATGCACGCATGTCTGCTGCTCTGCTTCATGTCCGCGGCGCCTTTCCGTTTCCGCCTTCCTGTCTACCCCCGCCCCAATAATGGAGAGAGAGGCCGGCCGGTTTCGCCGCCGCGATGGCCGCCCGACCCGCAGCACCCATTTAAGCGCGGCCCTCGTCATCCACCCACGCCTTCCTCTCCCCGCGGTCCGGCGCACACACTACTTTCTTCGGCGGGCGTTCCACGTGGTGGCCGCCGCGCCAGCTCTAAGGCCACCCGCGCGCGAACGACTCGCCCAGGCAAGCAAGCAAGGCATGGCCACCCGCTCTAGCAAGGCCCGCCACCGCTCCGAGGCATCCGCCCCCGCCACCTCCGTGGCCGTCGCGGCGGCGAGGGCGCAGGACGCTCCCAAGCCCCCGCTGAGGCGGTCCGCGGCCTTCTCGCCGCGCCGCTCGCACAGCCACCCGCAACCGCATCCGCACGGCCACCAGCGCTGCGACAGCGAGCCGATCAGCCGCAGCGGCAGGCAGCCCCGCTGCGGGGAGGTGGCCGGCGGCACGGCGGCCGGGTGCGCCGCCGTGTGCTGCTGCTTCCCGTGCGTCATGGTGGAGGTGGTCGTGCTCGCCACGGTCCGCGCGCCCGCCGCGCTCTGCAGGCGCGCGGTCCGGGCGCGCCGGCGCCGGCGCTCGGCCTCGGCGGGGCAGACGGTGGACATGTACGAGCTACTCGTCGAAGACGGCACCGTGGCCGAGCCCGGCGACCCGGCGGTGGTCTGGCCCGCGGGTCAGCCGGCGGAGGAGTCCGGGGACATGGAGAAGGAGGTGTGGGCGAGGTTCTACGGCGCCGGCTTCTGGAGGAGCCCCTCGCAGCTCGGCGACGAGATCAGGTGATCGGGACAGGCCGGCGGCTCCTGCATGCACGCGACGCCCTGGCTTCTCCTACGGCTTTCTTGATTCTTGCTCGGGTAGGCTCCCTTCGTTTTTCCGAGGAGGGAAACCGATGTAGAGGAGGAAACGGGAAGCTGGTGTGTCGTGTTTCATCGACACCGCATTCTTTTCTTCTTCTTTTCTTTTTGGTTGTACGTGCTCTATCTAGAAGGGAAAAACAAGGCGACTCCCTTCTTCGTTGCCATTGTATGCGACTAAAATGTATACCGAGCGATGTGATTGAGAAAAATCACATCAAAAAGGGAAAGAAGAACCGCTCAATGGCGACGCACATATAAGTGTTGCTCGGTGGTACTTTGTGAAATGCGAAATCGGCAAATTTATTTGTCCTCGGAAAGTTTAAGCATTTCTTAACTTTGACGTATGTTTTAGACGATCAAAACCTTATGCTGATGATGATAGAGTGGGTGCAGGGATCGATCAACAAAGCTCTATCTGATGGCTCATTTCAGCTGATGCTGATGATCATGTAATAGTTAGCTCTATTGTTGGATTTTCTTGTGCTCATGTTGCTGGCTGTTTATGACGGTTTAAAACCATGTCCGGCTCACCCCTTTTCTTCAAAAAAAAAATTTATACCCCTTTTAAGAAAAGAACTTATCTTTATTAAGTTGTAATCAGAGTTACATCCTTCATATAGCAAAAGAGGAACAATCTCACTACAAAACGACGTTCTAAATTTGTCAACTCATGTGTTGCCGAATTAGCCTCTCTATGACAGGTTGAAAAGATTAAACAACAAAAGCACAAGCAAAGTGATAGCAATCCTAAAAAATAGCAGCCACACCCCCCAAACAGTGACCTCCACCTTTCATGGTCTCTATAATTTCAAGATTATTGGACTTGTCAACTATCTTATTGCAGCCGAGCCGGTTGACAAGGCTAGAGAGAGCCCGAGACAAAGGGCCATTACTTTGGCCTTTAATGCATCAGAGCACCATTCAATTCTTAAAAACATACGCCCTCCGTCCGGATACCTATGTAAATCCACTTAGTCTTATCCTAAGTCACAGAAAAAGACCTAATATTGGTTTCATACCGTTTCGTGGGAGAGGACCAACAAGGCGACCGAAACCATAGTCGTCGCATCGTTGGGAAAAGCCCATGCGGCGCCAGTGACGACAGTCGACAAGGAGGTGCCGATAGAGGGTGGCCTGCTTGTGGAGGAGGGCTGTTGTGGAATGGCGAAGGATTATGTGCTCGGTTGGCGGTCTTCGTTAGGAGGTGCTCGACGACAACGTTGGTGATCCAACACGAGAACCTTGTACAGCGACATGGCCTGGCTAGGTCATTGGAGATGAGGAATTCGGTTCATGGTCTTGGATAACAGCAAGCTCGACATCAGACTGGGACCCGTCGTGATGTTTTTTCCAGACTTTTTTGTTTGGAGTCTTCAAGTTTGGTTTGGGGCAGCGAGGAGGCGAAGATGTTCTAGTGCAGGAATAATGTTCTTCCCGTTCTTATTCCGTTCCGTTGGTGTGCTTATCGCCAGCGGAGGGCCTCTGGAGTCATGTATCTGGCGGCTCTTCGTGCTTTGGCCGGTTTACGTTTTCCGTGGATCTGTCTAGATTCGACTGACTTTCGTGGTCTTCGGAGACTCTAAAGATCCTTATCAACGTTATCTTCTTCGAGACGTCGATTTGCTTCACAGATTGCGGCTACTGGCATCTCCTCGTCTACATCGATGACTTCTTGGCCGCTACTTATACAAGCTCTTGGGGTTTAAAAAAGATTGCTCTAACGATGCGAAGGCCCAAATACGACATCGCGTTATGCTCACGGCGCACCGCCAATGAATGCAGGAGGAGAAATCTTCGTCACCCCGAAGATAAGAATGTAATTTTGTTTTTATATATGGATATGTTTGTAAGGACGTGTAATGCTTAATATATGGCCTTAGGATGGGAAAAAGTCAAACGGTTCCATGTTTGATCCAATTTATACACAAATATATTAAATCTACATAACCAAATCCATATCACAAGATCTATCATGAAATATGTTTTGCCAAGGCGACATAGTTTAAGGTGTTGGGCTACGCTAGGTGCATCAGTTGCATGACAAAATTTTCCCTACACGCAAATCAATAAGGGATATGCTATGGAAATGGATCACAGATCATTATCACTAGATGTGCAGTGTCGTGCAATGGAAGAATAGTCGTGACAGCACGTCACCGGAGTCGTTTCCTCCTCGTTGGTCTCCCACGTAGCCGATCGGATCCCTCGAACAGATTCATCGTAGTAGCGCAATTGCACCGCCTACAACGGTATCCGCATGTGCAAGAAGAACGCAGTGTTGTCGAATCCTAGATCCGATCACATAGCCGGCGGGCGAGTGAAGGTGGTTAGTTGCAACACTTGCAAAGCCTTAGCCCAAACGACAAAACGATCAACTGAATATGTGTGCTACACCTCCACTATATATAAGCATACATCACGGGCTCAATACATGGGACCTACACGGACCCTAAAGCCCAAAGTCTGTTCGGTCTGGATCTGAATTCGAGTCGAATTACACCCGACTCGTGAAAGTCGGATCCGTCCTCACAGGTTCCTTCCCTTAAACGCGCGACCATTTTGATTCCCGTCCACTTGGTCGTGAGTCAGATCACATCTGATTCAACCAGTCGGTAGCGGCCTCTAACAAAGTGTGTCGACTACAAGTGTACGACAAAGCCGGTTCGGCGAACCTATACAATGTGTCACAGTTCCATTCCTTTTGCCTCATGATATATGTTGTCGTGCTCAAGTCGAATCAGTCATCCTTGTTACAGCCCGACCTCTTTCTCATTCCAATGATGCCGACCTACAAACCGAATTAGCTAATAATCCTTGTCACATGACCATGCTTATCCAGGTCAGATCACATGAGGGCCATAGTATATCTCTCCTGACCCGAGGGGCAAATCCCATCTTGCTCGACCATGTCTCATTGAATGGGTCTGGACAAGCCCGGAATACCTTTATAACTACCTAGTTAAGGAGTAGCATTTGGTCGACCCAAAACAGGCCAGTCACCATCCTGAGTCCACGCACTAGCTCAGGTCTTAGGACATAGAACATATGTTATACTAGAGACTAACAGATGACCACATCTTGCTGCATCTCGTATTGGGATTGTCCGACTCAGATCTTATCTAGACTCGGTATAGTCAGATCCAACCAGATCTTTCTGGGTCCATATTATCCGGTTAGCATCCAATGGTACGTGGGCAGTGAGACCGGACCATCCACCGTGTCATATGCTAGTCTAGTCGGATGCGCGTCCACACAACTCTTTTGACTAGAAACAATTTAGGTCTGTCATCATATAATGCATAGTCTCACAAACAAGTCACACGCTTTTTGATACATAATTGATAATATCCAAGGACCATATTTATTCCACAAACACATTGGGAAAGATCATCATACATGATTGCCTCTAGGGCATATCTCCAACACAAGGGAACATCAGAGACAAAATCTTCATATTTTACTGTATTATAGGTTCGACAATGCCCTGTCAGCCAAAACATCTACCACCAGCTTCTGAAATACTCCATTTCCTAGCTTATTCCATCACTCAGACAAGCCTCCTACATTCCGACCATCGTCATGGTCTAGCAGAGGGCTACTGTGGCGAAGGCGTGCACTTTGTACGTATTTTCCCTCATCACACCCATGTCACCTCTCCCCCCGTGGTCGACCCGGGCGAAACCCAAGCCTCCGAGCCAACCACCCGTCCCCAACCCTCTATTCCCTCACCGCCGCTGGGTCTTCAAGCAAAGCCCACGTGGTGTCAGCGGCGACGGGTGATACGTCTTAAACTTACATATAATTATTGATTATTTCAGGCCGTGTTTATATAATTTTGACATAGTTTTGGTACTAATTTATATTATTCTTCTGTACTAACCTATTAATTCGGTGCCCAGTGCCACTTTGTTGTTTTATGCATGTTTTGGTGTTATAGAAAAATCAATTTTATTGGAAAAAAACAGAAAAATCAGAGAAGGAATTTCATCTAGAAGCATCCAACAACAACCGACATAGGTCAAACGGACACCCAGGGGGACCAAACACCACCTGCAGGCGCCAAGGGGTTCGCTGGGGGCCACTTGGACATTCGTTCCACCACCTCTTAGTCCTTGAGCCTTCATATACCTCTCAAACCTAATGCGATTTTGACGCCCTAATGTTTTCGCCGCCGCACACCTCTGTTTTGTGACGATCCAATCTGGAGGTCTTTACCAGTACTCTATCTAAGGGAGAATTCTTCACGACGGCAATCATGATCGTCTGTGAGAAGTTTTATTTGGATTAGGTGTAGCAGTGGCTAGATGGTTCTCTCTCCCTTCCTTCTCAATAAAAGTATCACATGAGCTTCACAACATGATTTAAAATGCCAGAAATTTAGGGAAATGTTATAAATTTTCAAAATAATTTTCGAAAATTGAAAATTTATTCATGAATTCTATTTTTTTTACGAACCCCAAAAAATATTCAGGAATTTCAAAAATTCATGAATATAACAAAAATACTAATTTGTATAGAACACAAATTTCAGAAATTATTCATTAACTTTATAACATAATAAGAATGAAAGGAAAATACAAAAAAGACAAATAAAAATTTAAATCGGCAGAAAAAATCGGAATAAGAAAAAGAAAGAACTACGGAAAGCTACACAAAAGCTGCAACTGGGTGAAAGTGTCATAGTACCTACACCAGGAAAAGCATATATGCCAAACCTTTGTATTTTTAGACACCATGCCACATCTTCCATTTAATAGTCAGCGCTTCTCACAGGGTACCTCCGACTGGACCAACTCATATTTATTTTTCTTTTATTTTGCCTTTTCCTTTTTTTCTTCATTTATTTCCTTTTTCCCTTTTCCCAGTTCCGTTTTTATTTTTCAAATGTTTCTTATATTTAAGAAATTTTCATTTTTTTTCCATTTTCCAGAATGTTTTCATTTTTTAAAATGTTTAGTTTTCTAATTATTTTAAGAAACTTTAAAATTGTTCAGAAATCCAAAAACAATTAAAATTTGAAAAATGTTCTCGCTTTTAAAAAACGTTCAAAATTATAGAAAATGCACCTATTTTCATATTTTGTTCATAGATTCAAAAATATTCAAATTTGTTTGATAAAAAATGAATTCGAAAAATATTCCCGTGTTTCAAATTTGTTCATAAGTATACAAAGTGTTTGCGTTTTTTAAAACTGTTTGGGACTCTTAAAAAATATTCGTGTTTTTAAATTTTTTTTCAACATTGGAACAAATGATCTGGCTTTCCAAAAAGAATGGAGAAAATTTTCATCCTTTTCGAAAAACTTCAAAAAAATCGCATTGCTGAGAAAATGTTTGCATTTTCAAACATTATTTTCCTTTTAAAAAATTGTTCACAATTTTCCAAGAAATGTTCAAAAAATTTCAATGATGTTCGGATCTACCAAGGATTTTAGTTCTTAATATTTCAATGATGTTGTCACGTACACTTGTCTGCTCAACTGGTTAGCAACACCCGTACACACGCCTGTTGTCAAGAGTTCGATTCTTGGTGGGGCACCCTTTTTCCTCGGAGAGCAACTAACTGGAGGCTACCCATTGCAGGGGACCTCGAGGGGTCACTTTCGGTGCCCTGAGAGCACGCCAGGTGGTGTGTTCAGCCACCACATGTCGTGTGTTGGACGCTCCCTCTTTTTTTCCTATACTTATTTCATGTTTTGGATGAGTTTTTTTTTGGCTTTTTGATTTTTGCCCGATTTTCCCTTGATTTTGAAATAATAATTGTGTACTTTTCTTCGCGTGGATAAAAAAATAGTGTTTCCACTAGCGGAGCTTAATGTGCCGCCAATATTGTGGCCTGTTTGCGCCTCATCTACGCGTGCATAGCTTCATGGGCTACCAATATAGGTGTCCTTTAAAAAGTACATTTTTTGAAATTTTGATTAACATATGCCAAACATATTTTTAAATAATAAAATAAGAATAATATTGTGTATTATGAAAACATTATATTGAAATATAAGTTTCATGTCTTTACATTTGTTATTTTTATTTTCGTTTTAAAACAAGGTTTAGGTAATTTTAGAATATATTCATATATTTTAAAAATATTGATGTATTTATAAATTTTGTAGGTTATTTTAAAAATAATAAGTTTAAAAAATAGTCCGTGCATTCTGAAAAATGGCCATGCGTTAAAAAAAAACATTAGGAAATTATGCAGTAATTGTGTTAAATTTGGCTCATTTAAGAAATGTACATAATATTAAAAAAGTGTTGAAGTATTTTTTAAAAATTGACCCATCTTAGAAAAATTTCATGTAATATTATTTTTTTGAGATATTTTAAGAAATGTTTACACGTTTCAAAAAGATGTTCATGTATTTTAAAAAGTGTCACAAAAATTGGAACACAAATTCGTCCAATTTTAGTAAGTGTTCACACAGTGAAATAAATATACATGTAATGTAATAAGTGTTCAAGTGTTTGAAAACATTTTTTTGTTGAAATTTTGATTTATTAAGAAGGGGGAAAAGGAAAGCTTCAAAAGAGAATAACAGAAATAATAATATATAGGAAATAAATATAGCAAAACAAAAATTAATACATATATACAGAAGAAATATAAAAATAAAGGAAAAGGAAAGAATAAGAATAAAGTAAAAAGAAGAAAAATCATAAAATGTAAAACTGGGAAAGGAAAATTGATTAAAAAGCAGAACCGGAGCAAATGTGAGAAGACCAATGAAAATTGTATGAAATAAACTGATAAAGAAACTTTGCGCTCCTCCCCTGCTTATCCTGTTATCCATATGAATTTGAAGAGGAGAAGCAGCCACTCCCGTGCCTTACTACTAGGCCAGCCATGTCTGCTTATGTGGGTGATCGCTTGCTATATGTTGCTATTGTGTTGATCGCTAACTAGACTTAATCTCAAAGTTAAGCAATAACGACTATTTTTTTGCAAAAAAAGCAATAAAGGCTATTGATTGGATCTGCACAGCAAAGTAGGCAAGTCGCAAACTGCACATGCTCCGCGTAATCATATAATTTTTATGGCGCATAACTTATATTTTGTGGGTTAATCGATAATCAAAGTTAGATTGCAAAATATAATGCGGACTTTGTAAACCGCTTCAGGTGGAGCAAGGAAAATCTTAACTTGAGGGGTACCGAGGTATTCCATCCGTGTTTATTTACTCATCATATTAACTTTGACCTAAGTCAAATTTTCTAAAATTTAACTAAGTTTATAGAAAACAACATAAACTTTTTGCAATAATAAATATACATGATGTGAAGATATATTCAATGAAGATTCAATTGTTATTGATTTGGAATTTTGGATGTTAATAAATTGTTATATAAATTTAATCAAAGTTTACAAACTTTAACTTGAGATAAAGCTCATCTGCGGAGTAAATAAAAACGAAGAAAGTAAAATGAAGACATATGATTGAGGTGGAGCAATCCTTTTGCTGCCCCCCCAAAATGAACCATAGACTATCTCAGCTTCACTACATTAATTGGTGTATCTCTAGAGTGGAGCAGTCCTAGTGGCCGACGGGGCTCTATGCATGCATGTATGCAAAACCACGCTGTGTAGAGGGCATCTTCGAGGCGGACCCTCAAACCGCCCGCATACGTTTGGACCGCACGGTTCGGACGTGATTTGCCATCCAACGCGGGCCTGTATCAGTCCACCGAGCGGTTCGGACGTACTTTGTCCGGCAAACCCGAGACAAATGTGGGGGGTTTTATGGGAGTCCGGACAGCAGACACGAAGGACTTCGATACCCCGACCCACCCCATTGAATTCATGCACCAGCCAATTGATCCAAAAGTCCGAACTATGGGAGAGGACTGGACTTTATACTCCAATACTCCCCCTCATGTTTATGCTTCTTTGGAGTTTGTGACATAGGCAGCGGAAGCGGGAGTAGGCCGCAATTATTTATTTGCGTTTACTGGGTTTTGAACCCTAAACCTCTTGGTTGTAAGTTTATGCACCTAACCAGTTCACCCATCAGTCCGAACTGATGGAGGAAGACAGACAATATATTTCAACACTCTCCCTCACGTCTAACCTATTTTAGTCCTTAGACATGGATCGATGTAGGCCACATAATCATTTTTTAAATACTGTATTGGCAGGGTCTTGAACTCAAGACCTGTTGGCTCTGATACCATATTGAATTCATGCACCAGCCAATTGCTCCAAAAGTCCAAACTATGGGAGAGGGTCATCCACTGCCTCGCCACACCCCTGTCGGAACTCTATGTCTCCGTCACCTTCAGCGTTCCAGCCGGGCTCCATCCCGCTTCTCCTCTGTCGCCGTTCAACCCCTCTCCTCCGACCACCCGGCCAGGTACCATTCGCTAGTACTATACTCACCATGCCCGACAATTGTTCGATGAATTGCCGGGGCTAAAAAAGTTTTCCCTTCTTCTTTCTGGCGATGGATTCTGATTTGAAGTACATATACGAGCACTATGTTGAGTCGTCCGACGAGGAGGACTACATGGATGAGACGGGGACGAGGAGGACAATGCGCGGAGGAGCATGTTATTAATTTCAAGGGATCGATCAAGGGTCATCGAGTGCTCAACCGCAACAGGGCGCGCGACCATTTGACACTGATGGTCGACCCAGATGCACTCATCCTTGACCATGTTCGTCGGAGTTTTCAGATGCGCAAGACTATCTTCGATCGTTTGTACCATGGAGTTTGGTCCTATGATGACTACTTCATCTTGAAGAAGGACGCCGTGGGAGTGATTGGCTTCTCTGGTTATCAGAAGTGCCCGGCCGCACTCTGGATGCTTGCATATGACACAACCGCTGATTCGTGGGACGAGTACCCACGAATTTCTAAGAGCACATGCGGAGATGCCATGGTCAGGTTTGCAACTGCCGTGGTTGAGGTGTTTGGACGTCAATACCTGAGAGAACCAACTGTGGCTGACACCGAGAGGCTCTTGACAATCTCAGAAGCAAGAGGGTGGCCAGGTTTTCTTGAATCTCTTGACTGCATACATTAAAAATGGAAGAACTGCCCGAAGGCTTTACAAGGACAATATCAGGGTCATGCTAAGAAGCTCACCATCATTCTTAAAGCAGTTGCATCACATGATCTTGGATTTCGCATGATTTCTTTGGCATGCCCGGGTCTCACAATGACATCATTGTGCTGCAACAATCGCCGTTGTTTGCAAGGATGACAAAAGGCAAGGCTCCTCATTGCCATTATACTATCAATGGGCTACAATCTGGTTGACGGTATCTATCCTCCGTGGGCTATCTTTTTCAGCACCATCTCTAACCCAGTTGGCCAGAAAAAGTCTCACTTTTCCCATAGACAAGAAGCAGTTAGAAAGGATGTCGAGAGGGCATGTGGAGTTCTGCAGGCCCGTTTTGCAGTTGTTCAGGACTTGCTAAACAATGGGATCCAAAGACCTTGTGGGAAATGATGACATATTGTGTGATCATGCACAATATGATCATCGAGGATGAGGATGAGGATACTACCGCAGCTCTAGAATTTAAGAACATTGGTGATCCTATCGAATTTCTAGACTACAATCCGGCCACATTTGAAAAGTTTCTTGAAATGCATCAAAAAATTCGGCGTCGATCAACTCACGAGCACATGAAGGAAGATCTAATTGAGCATCAGTGGACGGTTAAAGGGGACAACAATGTTGAAATGTAAAATTTGCACTTTTTTAAATTTAAACTAGTGTTGCATGCGCCTATTTGAACATATGTACTCTATGCACGCGGCTATTTGAACGTCTAAGCTCTATGTATGCGGCTATTTGAACGTGCAGACTATAAAAAAAATGAGAAAGAGCGGATGTATACGAATAGCGTTGAATGACGACCTATCGCATCCGTGTCCATGGATTAGTCCTCTGTCTGCGGATGGATGCAGAATAAAATTTACGGGTAGGCTTTGGAGATGACCACGTACGCGTACTTGCATTTGCTTGTCCTTCATCCATCGTCTCAGCTGAGGTGAGGCCAAGGTCTGACCACGCGTTGACGCAGGTGTCCGTCGCTGGTGTCTTCACGTTCGATGCTGCTTTGTTTGCTATTCCCTTCGTTTTCTAAAGAGTGTATTTTCAATTTTGTTGATGGATCAAATTATTTCAAAATTTGTCTGAGTTTATACAAAAGTATATCATTGTTTGTGAAATCAAATAGGTATATGATAAAAATATATTTTATCACGAATCCAATGCTACTAATCCGATGGCATTAATGTTGATATACTATTATATAAAAACGGTTAAACATTTTTTTGACTTTCCAATAAAGTTGGAAGTAAGAGCATCTACAGTCGGACCTTGCAAATCCGGCCCCCTATACGCCCGCGGACGCGCCCGGACGACCCCTCATATTTCGCTCCGTGCATCCACATGCCTCATATCCGGACTCTCAAATTCATACAAAGCCATGCACGTCGATCATCGGATACTAAACGTCACACGTAAAACAAGTGTTGGTACAGAAAATAAGAAGTGTTTCCATCAAATTTATTTGAAGTGCACAATCAATCATCTCCTCTTTGATTTTCATTATGGGTCCACATATGCTCCACCAGATCATTGAGTAGTTGCGTGTGCACGTGATGATCTCGCAGGTTCTGATGCATCTGCAGAAAGTTCATAAGCTGAACTGCATCTTGATCTTCGGGGATTTCAGCTTGTTCTTTAGGTGCTTCAAAATCATTGGTTTGGGCTACACCATCACCCTCATCCTCGAGGATCATATTGTGCAAAATAACACAACATGTCATCAGCTGCCACAAAGTTTCTTGTTCCCACATCATTGCAGCCCCACGAACAATTCCCCAACGCGCTTGCAGCACTCCGAATGCCCTCTCCACATCCTTCCTAGCTACTTCCTGCATTGTTGCGAAGTGCTTTTGCTTTCTGCCATGTGGTTCGGATATGTTCTTGACAAATGTAGCCCACTGCGGATATATGCCATCGGCAAAATTGTATCCCATGTTGTAGTCTCGGCCGTTAACGGTGTAGTTGCACGAAGGTGATTTCCCGTTGCAAAGCCTCCTGAACACCGGAGATCGCTGAAGCACGTTGATGTCGTTGTGAGAAACTGGCATTCCAAAGAAAGCATGCCAAATCCATAAGTCATGTGATGCCACCGCCTCTAGTATGATGGTGGCCTCTTTTGTGTGACCTTGATACATTCCTCGCAAACCTTTGGGGCAGTTCTTCCATTGCTAATGCATGCAATCGATTGTCCGAGCATTCCTGAAAACCCTCTGGCCTCTCCAATAGCCAACAACTTCTCCGTGTTCTGTGCATTTGGCTCTCTCAGATACTCTGCTCCAAACACCTGCACCACAGCACGGGCAAACTTGACAATAGTTTTCAGGCATGTACTCTCCCCCATCCAGACCATTCGCCAACGACATCTTCCACAGTACCAAGTGCAAGCATCCTCATAGCAGTCGTGCACTTCTGCTTGGCAGAGAAAGAGAGTTGACCGCAGCAATCCCTTGTGAGCCTGAAGTAGTCATCATGTGCTTCCACTGCCTCTACAATGCGCAAAAACAATGGTTTTCGCATGCGAAAGCGATGACGAAACCATGGATCATCCGGGAATCTTGGGTTCGGATCAAAGTAATCCTTCTGCAATAGCTTTGCTCCAGATACCCTATCCCGATTGATGACTCTTCTCCCTTTGGTTGAGCCCTTGAAATTGAGAATATACTCCACTTGCCGGTCCATTTCCTCTTCCATGCTCATGAGCATGATCATGTTCACTTCTTCGTCCGAATCCGATGAATTGAAGAACTCTTCTTGAATCAGTTCATCAAGCTGCGTGAGTCCATACTCCTCGCCGGACGAAGCATCGGAATCCATCGTTTCTCCTACAAATTTGACGAACATATCCGGTCAGACATTCTGTCAAACGCATCCTGCGCAAGGCAGAGGCAGAGAGTTGTCGGACGTACCGCGGTGTCTTCCGGGCCGGGGACGACGTCCTCCGCAACGAGGTCGGGAGAGATGATCCTTCTGACCGAGCGGCCAGGGGAGCAGAGGCTACTAGGCGACGGAGCGCGAGCGGCGGCGGAGCTGGGAGACGGACGACGCGAGGAGGAGGAAGAGAGGATAACACCAAATGGATCCGGCACTTCGCGGGGTTGATTTGGGGGCAATTTGAGGTGGGGTCGGACTGTCAGGTCCGACGTGGCGGGTGTGCCCGAGTGCGCCCGGGCTCTCCTATACCCACCTCATATTTGGACTGGAAATGAGGGATGCCAGTCAGCCCGGGCGTTTGAGGACGGTTTGAGGGGTCCGCTTGGATCGATTTTTTATGACCGGGCAGTAATCGGGCGGCCTGCCCGGGTATTTGAAGAGGGTAAGAGGGGTCCGGCTGTAGATGCTCTAAGGACGGAGGGAGTACATCGGTCCAGATCGACCAATCGGTAGCACGTAGGTGACACCGTGATAGTGCACATGCGAATTGAAGTGTACCCACTGGCGGAGCGCTCAGGTGGGCGAGGTATGGCGCTCGCCATACCTTGATTCCGGCCCAATTTTTTTTAATAGTCATATGTATCGCTGGTGGGCTTTGCTGGACGGTTGGGCCTCTCCAACGCACGCGAAACACACACGCACACACGACGCCTCACGGGACGAACTCGACATACACGCAACCCTAGCGGCTAGCGCAGCGACGACGGCGACTGGTCGCGACCAGGCGGGCGACCGAGAGGGCAACCGGCGGCGGCTCCAGCTGCGGCTGGCCAGCGAGCGGCGGCAGCTGCAGCAAGCGACAACGGCGGCAGCAAGGGCGGAGGTGGCAGCAAGCGGCGGCGGCAGCAAGGGCGGCGGCAAGCAAGGGCGGCCGGCGGCAAGCACCAGCGGCCGGTGGCAGCAGCAAGCGGCGGCGGCAAGCACCAGCGGCCGGCGGCAGTAGCAAGCCTCTGCAGCTCTGCTCTTGCGTATTTCCTGGTAGTTCTTCAGGATCTTGTGTAGCAGTGTATGCCGAATTTTTTTGTTTTCAGATTATTATACTCTGCATACAAGCTGATAAAATGCCCAAACAATGCAGTTCTGTCCAGATTGTGAGAAGATGGAAAGAAAGGAGAAGGGACTAGCAAATTCAAAGAAAAGGGGAAGAGGTGATTTTTCATTTTTCTGAAATTTGAAGTGGTTGGTAGTGGCAGCAGATTGTATTGATATATTAATGTTGTGATGATTGCAGATTTAAAAAGGTATTTTGAAGTGCTTGGTAGTGGCAGCACCTCAAAATCGAATCCAAGCACCCGTGAAAGTGTTAATATTTCAGCACATGACACTCATCAAGATCAGGTGGTTTCCATGGAAGTGGAGCATGAAAATTTGATGCCAACCGAACAAGTGGAAGAACAAACTACAAATTCCGTTGAAGTTATAGTGGAAGAGAATGTTGAAGTTCACGGGGTTGAAGGTATAACTATTTTTAGTGAAGATTACATAAATGGTGATCCAGGACTTCGCATTCCACTTGATAGTTTTGCCCCCAACATTAGAGATGATGTTAGATTTGCTTATATACGAATGGGTGCAACTCAACCAACAAGTTGAACTTTCCCCCCAAATAGAGATGGAAGATGCTTTCGACCACAATGGTATAAAGACTTTGCTTGGTTGGAATATAGTGTGACAAAGCATAAGGCTTATTGCTTCTGTTGTTTTCTTTTTAAGCATGACCGAATGGATGATAAATTTGGGCATGATGTCTTCTCCAAATTTGGTTTTGACTGTTGGAAAAATGCGGTTGCAGCATTTCGGAAACATGTTGGTGGGGCATGTAGCATTCACAATATTTCGAAAACAACATGTGATGATTTTAAAAATCAAGGGGCAAGTGTGAAAAGTAAAGTTACAATTTACAGCCAAGGTTCACTAGTCAAGTATGAAACTCGTGTCGATACATCTTTGGGCATTGTAAGTTATCTTGCATTGCAAGGTGAACCATTTCGTGGACATGATGAATCCAGTTCTTCTTTGAACAAGGGAATTTTTTTAGAGTTGCTTGATTGGGTCAAAGAAAGAATTCCAGAAGTGAAGGTTGCATTTGATGAGTTATGTCCTAAAAATGCCAAAATGACTTCCGGGACAATTCAAAAAGACCTTGTCAAACATTGTGCAAATGCAGTCACCAAAGTAATCAAAGAAGAGATGGGTGACTGCCTTTTCTCTGTTCTTATTGATGAGTGCCGTGATATATCGGTGAAAGAACAAATGGCCGTGGTTATCAGGTATGTATTGAAGAATGTTAAGTGTCTATGTGTTTTTTCCCTTATGTTATACGTAGAGTAGGTTAACTAATTTTATGATTGTCTACTTCTACAGGTATTTGAGCAAAAAAGGAGAGACCGTTGAAATATTTTTAGCTATTAAGCATGTTCCAGACACAACATCTGCTTCTTTGAAGAAGGCATTGTTGGAGGTTTTTGCTAAACACGGTTTAGTTGTTGCAAGACTACGAGGGCAAGGATATGATAGGGCATCTAATATGAGAGGAGAATTCAATGGACTTCATAAGTTAATTCGAGATGAGAACCCATATGCTTTCTATATCCACTGCTTTGCCCACCAACTGCAGTTGGTAGTTGTTGCTGTTTCGAGATGCTGCAAGGGTGTTGAGGATTTTTTTTGAATATGTGACCATGATTGCCAATCTCAGTACTTCATCTTGCAAGAGGAAGGATAAATTGCTTGACAAGCAAAAAGAAGTTCTTTTGGATAAGATTGAGAGAGGTGAGATGACCACAGGAAGAGGGAGAAATCAGGAAACATCCTTGGTCAGACCTGGAGACACAAGATGGGGATCTCATTACACAACCTTATCTCGCATTGAATCAATGTGTGATGCAGTCATAGAAGTTTTGGGCATTGTTGAGGATGATGTGCGTGTTCCATGTAGGGCAGGAGGTTTGGTTCATCAAATGGAGACTATTAGCTTTGTGTTCATCCTGAAGATGATGTTAAAAATCCTTCGTATCACAAATGCTTTATCTCTTCTATTGCAAAAAAAGGATCAAAATGTTGTTCAGGTATGTGATGGATCATGTTAGATGTATCTAGTCTGGTTGATATATTTAGTTCATGTAAGCATACATGCATCTAAAATTGTAATTATCTCATTTCAGGCAATGTCATTGGTTACGGATGTGAGAACACGTTTGATCAACTGGAGAAATGATGGTTGGGAGCCACTATTGGAAGATGTCAAAGCCTTTTGCACCAAAAACGACATTCCAATACCAAGTATGGATGACATCTTTACAAAGTGGGGTAAATCAAGAAAAGGTGGACGAAACAATGTCACAGCTGATCATATTTTCGTGTGGACACCTTCTATGCTGCTATAGACTCCATCACCACTGAGTTTGATCATCGTTTTTATGAGGTATCTTCAGAGCTGCTCCAGAACTTCTCTTGTCTTGACCCAAGAAACTCCTTTTCTAGGTTCAACCTGCATAAGCTTGCTAGACTCACAGAAATTTACCATGATGATTTCTCTGATTATGAACGTGAACATATAGAAGATAACCTTGATCTATTCATTATCCATATGAGAAGAATTGAAGACTTTAGATCTTGTCATGATATTGCAAGCCTAGCTAAAATGATGGTTGAACTTGAAAGGCATGTCATGTTTCCTACTGTTTATCGCCTCATTGAGTTGGCATTGCTACTACCGGTAGCGACGGCAACGGTTGAAAGGGCCTTCTCATCAATGAAAATCATCAAGACTGAGTTGCGCAGCAAGATGACAGATGGTTGGCTTAATGACTTGATGGTTTGTTATATTGAGCGAGAGATCTTCAAAAGTATTGATCTTGGTAAAATTAAGGAAGATTTTCAGAATGAGGGCAGGGCATTGCCGTTACCTGGGTCTTCTAGACGTCATTGAAAACTTCATTATCGGTATGTTTTAGGTTGTTTTTCTATTGAAACATGTCTATATTTTCATTGTATTTGTTTTTTCATTTATAATGTGTATTGACTCTTTCGATTTGCATCAAAATAATTCTTTCCTTAAGACTTCGCCACACTTTAATTTTTTTTCGTCCTCCGCCTCTGAGTGTACCTATACGTAGCCTGCTGCTGTACCTATACCCGTATGTTGGCGTGACATCCAAAAACTCGTACGATAACATGCAAGATATAGATCGAGGGTAGATCCTATGTCGATGCATGCATGTATGGGAATCTCGGAGCAAATCAGAAGGTGACCACTTGAAAGATCGAGATGGATGGGTGGTATACATCATGGTGTACATGTTTCCTTTCTCGCTCCTTCAAACAGTAGCATGCATTTCCTCCCTTCCTGATCTTGCAACAACGGTGGTACGTGGTACCACTCTGGCTCAAGCACATTCAATTTCAGTGCAGATAGGGAACAGCCACTGGCCCACTGCCATTCTCTACCTCTGTCCATGAGTAGGGAAACAATACAAAACAACCATTAAAAGCGAAATAACCCACACCGTCAGGTGGCCAGCGATCTCTGAGCGAGAGCTGAGCACTGGTCTAGATAGAGATTCCGTGGATTAATATCAGCAGTACACAGGTGGGAGCACCGGCCAGCAGCTACCCCTCTGTGCACGGGGGCGCGCGCGTGTGTAGGGGCCATGCATGCATGCCACGGCAGAACGCATGCATGCGATCATACGCGCGCGCGTGGGCCGCCCGTAGCTGGCCGATGACGATGCCATTGCCGCAGTCCACGGCGACCAGATCACAGCAGACTTTTGACGAGGTTAGCTTAATTAGGTGAACTTTTATGGGAGAATTTTTGTTTCAAAGTGCGTGAACATTTTTTTAAACAAATATTTGGGCTAAAATGCATGTCCGCCCATGGTAGCTTGGTTGTTGACATACTCCCCCTTTCCGGTTATACGACACAAACACATGTTTAGATCATCAGGAGGTTGAAAAGATTCACTTCCAAAACATCGAGGATAAAGTTCGCAAAAAAGTACTTCCTTGGACGGGCAAACATTTCACTGCTTCAGTCATTTACATGACAAGAAGGGCCTTTCTTTGGGTGGGTTCCTTCGGTGGCAAAATGCAAAATAAACCGGGAGACCGTTTGCCGCCTCACCACTCTTGGAGGGCTCATGGACCTAAGCCTTGAGAAATTTACTCGTGCTCTGTGGCTCCATTGGCCATGGGTTGAATGGACCACCTCCGGCAAAACTTGGGTGTGTACCATAACCTGCGCAATCCCGAGGACATGGAGCTATTCTACGCTTTCACTACTATCATCATTGTGGATGACAACATAGCGAGCTTTGGCAAGCCGCTTGGACGCATGCCGTGGGCCATTTCAAAAAGGAAGAATCAGTGTGTTAAGGACGCTCTCCACAACAATGCTTGGGTCGACCACATAACCTTGGAGAACGGGCTCACATACAACACATACTCGAATTCGTCAAACTTTGGCGGTTCACCTCACAAGTTCTACTCCAAGACGGCAACATCTCGGGGAAAATGTCGTCCGCCGGGTGTTACTCTAGGGCATCAACTAATCGTGCCCAAATCATCACGTTCCTGTCATTAGTCAAGACTACTGTTTGGAAATTTTGGGCTCCTCCTAAGTAAATGTTTTTTGTGTGGATCATTACTCAAAATCGATTTTGGACCGCGCATCGGCTCACCAAGCGTGGATGGCCTAATTGTTGGCTTCACCCATGTGCAAGGGAACTCCGGAGGTGGCGGCAATGTTGCTCTTTCAACATCGTGTTTTCATCTGATATGGACTATGGTGAGGAATTGGCCGGTCTCCCCGACTTCGCGCAAAATTATTGGCATGAATTTGATGACATCAAAACTTGGTGGATCAATATGGTACATAACTGGCATGGCCGGTGAAAGGCTTTGGCTTCCCTCATCATGCTTGTCTCTTGGGAGCTTTGGAGCGATCACAACTCGAGATAATTCCACAACATTTCTATGCCTACCCACATCATATATCCAAAATCAGTAACGTGGCGCGCAATTGGGTGTTGGCCGGGGCAAAACACTAGTGTAATTTTACATCAGGAGAGCAAGCTTTTAATTTGGTTTTTGGGCTTGTAAACCTTGTTCAACTTCTCCTTATTTAATGAATGAGGTCTATCTTTTGCCCTTTACAAAAAATCTAGATCGTCAATATAGCCAACTAAATCTTAGTTATATGTTAAAAAAATAGCATTGTGTCAACTCGTATTTCGTTGATATCTACAGAGTGCGTGTAGGGTTTATGAACCGTAAAGTGGGGAATATCTGCCATAAGCTATTGTAGTACATCAAACTTTGTAGTGCAGACTATTAGAAATTTGTAACTAGAGATAGACAAGAATATTCTAGAGATAAATCATCTTCTTGTACTACTTGCCGTCCAAGTTTGTACCCCTATATGTACTGAGGTTCAGTAATCATACAAAGAGGCATGTACTAGCTAGCTAGCTATTATCCCTATCAAAGGTGGTAACCTAACGAAAGTACACTATAATGTAGTACCATTAATATTAAATTGCTACTTTACTTTAGTGACATTTGGATATAAAATCCTGGTCGATCCAACATGTCACATTCATCAGTTTAACCTTTTACATGAAGGACTTGGTGTGCTATGAATACACGTCCACTTTATGGGAGCCTTAGCTTTTTGCACCACATGATTCATATGGATCGAGTATATAACTGAATGCAATCAATATCTAGGTTAAAAATGTAGTGCATTTCTTAGGTAAGGTAATTGAGGATGGATGAACTGATCTGCACTAGCCAAACCAATTCCTAATACACACATGTTCAAGGTGATTATTTCCAAGCAATTAAATAACAAGCTGGCGATCAAGGGGTTTATTCAGACGTTTTTTATATGCATGGACGTTAGCTAGCTGCATGCAGTTCCCATATGCCTCTTTCTCACTTCATGCATATCACTCGCTCGTGATCTATGTACGCACTCACAAACTGATTCAGAAATAACTTAGATTTTCCTTAAGTTACTTACAATATGAAAGTATCATTCATATAGGAATGCATGTCTCAGTAGAGACCTTGAACTTTCTGGGGGATAGGCGCCACGATGGTCTCGTCCAGCTTCTTGCTGCTCTCATTGGAGCCTAGCCCGAAATGAATGTTTGGGAAATGCGCCCACTGAAATAGAAACCGGCAGTTATATAAATTAACAAAATTATTTCATATCATTTTTGAGATTCAGTACAGATATGGATTTTAAGAAAATTACTAATGGCCCCATTGAAAGTATTTGAATTATTTAAAAGGAAGAAAATCTGAATTATACCAGAATTTCCTGTCTGTGTGCAAACATGCCCTAGAAATGGCGGAGTTATATGCTGTAGTGTATGCTATGGCAAAAGCAAATGGTAGAGTAGCATACATGGAATCTATTACTATCTATGTAATCTAACAATTAATATGTGGTATCTTTAATCAGTTTTAACTCTTACACCAGAAGAGGTCTAGTGCCACAAACACTTTGGGCGAATTTTTTTGTGGTCAATCTTAGCACCCTGAAAGATTTTTTATACTAGTCATAGGTGGTTTCTTTCTGTTGTTTCTCTATGTGTAGATCAAATTTGGATTTGAAAATTTGTAGGATTGTAGACACATATCTTGTCAAATTTCACATTTTTTCGAAAAAAAATCGCAACTTCTTATGGATACTACCGTGCAATGTAGCATGGAATCACCCAAAAACTAGAACATTTCTCTACACAAGACATGCAGGTGAAACTCTGGCGTAGATCTGTGGAACATGTGTGCCAATGCACCCGAATTGGATTTTTTTTAAGTAAAACAAATCTGATTTTTGTTGTGATAAACATGGCCTAACATAATACAGGTGCAAAAAAATTCATGGAGGATTGACTTCCGTGGTATCCTCGTAAAAAAATTGCAAGTCCAAAAAATGTGAGTAGCTAGTAACTTTTATATAGTACCGATTTTGTTTTTTCGCCTAGAATACCACGGAAGTCATTCCTTCACGTTACTTTTCACAAGAGCATTATACTAATCCATGTTTGTTACAAAAAATGTTACAATTTTTTGATTCTTTTTATATATAGTTTTTCAATTCGGGTGCATTGGGTGCCGAGACCCACTGGGTACTTTCGTATGAAACTCGTGCTGTAGGGTCAATATGCATAATGATCAACTGTGAAGTATTGTGACTTGCTCATGTGAAACAGTGGTACTACAACAAGAGCCTATGTGTTATGCAAAACAGGCATGTACTAACATTCTTTGCTGCGGTGCTGAAGGCTTCTCTGTGGCTTATGTCAGGGTTGTTTGCTTTTATCCTTCGTATCTCTTCCCTGCAGTTTATGTATCAAAATAGTATTATTAGTAGAACACTGTGCAGCTTAATCGTTGCTAGTGCAAGCTTGGAATTGATTGCTTAAAACTTACTTAATAAATCGATTATACGCTGAAGGAACCCGCTGCCTCTTCTCAGGAGCTGCTATATGTAGAGGTTCACCAATAAAAAAATAATCAGGAGTTAACACTTGACTTGTAGATTACTCTCAAATCCATCACTAATATTATGAAAATTCGAAGTTATTTGTTTCCATGAATAGTTACGTTCTGCGGTACAATGTTATGGTCCTAAATGGCAAAGTTATGAACTCCTATAAGAGGTACAGAGTTCTTTTCAACAGAGGTATGCCCAATATGTATATACATATTCAATGGTAATGCCGAGTTTCTTACATAAGTTAAGCAATGCTGCATGGGATATTTAAGTTTCATTTCTCTATTCCTTTTCTATAGAGCTATGTTCCTGTTTTTTTTTTTGGCTAAATTAAAGAGCGAGCGTGTGAGATGTATTACCATAAGTACAATGTAGTAGTTTTCGCAACAACAAAAAGACAATATAGTAGTTAACCTACACCAACCCTACTTTGCTTTGAGTTTTTTTTTTTCATTTTCATTGTAGCTGAATTAGTACCATTGTAGAACAGAAAGGCATCTCGCCGTAAATATGTATATCTCCAACTTCCTAAAATTGGAGAAGGAACCTCTATCCTAGTATGGAGTCGGTTTTTGGCAGACGCAGGACAACATAGGTTAATTTATTGTAGGTAGCATGAAAAATTTAGGCCGATATATCACCAGCTTTCTCTCTCACATTCGGCCTTACTAGGGGCGACAATCCTCACTTTTCAGTGCCCTTGTTGAGATCAACTGCCAACACTCTCTAAAACCACTCAAATGAAAAAATTGCACCGATTTCACGAGTTAGCTTGAGAGTCGAAGTTGAAGTTCGAGGTGTAATCAGATCATAGTAGTTCATATATATGTGTTGGACAAGAGGGGAGAGCAAAGTTATGGTTCACATACTCAAACGTACAAATAAAACATATATGTGCATTGGCCTTACGTCGCATGTGTAGCATATGCTCCTGGTCACTTTTTGTTGAGAACATCATTGGCATCCGGTATTTAGAAGATGTGCCATAGTCAGGGTAATTTCCATGGAAGCTGATATTGTGGGCCTTGAAATTCTCCTGCCACCAAGTGAAGTAATTAAGTTAATTCATTGTGGTATGTGCATCACTCGATAGAGTGGCCGTGGGTTATCCTCCTTTTCAAAAAATCAATTAGGGTTGAAGCATCATTTTTTTGTTGTAAAAATGGGTTCATATTATATATCAATCTTTCAGTGGAGCACACCATATAATACAAAATAGCATAGGTTAACAGTACAAACTGTGTAAGACTCTAGCTCAAAATCAGTAAAATTTAGAACGACGAACCATGGTGCATGCACGACACTAAAGATGTGCTATTTTTCCATGCGAGCTTTAATACTCTTTCCTGTGAGCAACCAGTGTGCATGCTGTAGTTTGTCTTTACTGTATAAAGTGTTGAAGCAAGACATGACCCATGCATGCATGCATGCATGCTGGCTTTTCTCTCCTCCAAAGCTAGAGTAGCAGTTAGCGTAAGCTATGCTAGGAGTTTTGTTTGGCATCTACATCTACATGCCTCTTCCTTCCAGCTCTGAACTTCTGATACTTACCATGCTTTCTAGCTCCTACGCTAACATAGAAAGAAATAATGCAGTGCTAATTAATTATACAGTAATAACAGCTGAAATGTGGAATCAATTTTATCCGCAAGACTAGTATATATATTATTTTTTGTATAAAGGGTGATTTAAGTAGCTAAACCAACCGTACAGCTGCTTTCAAAAGTACGCGAAAAGTTCGTGAATTATTGGTACAATTCATGTGAACCTGGGAATAATGATCTTGCACAGGTGGTGATTGGATTAATCCCCTCAAGTTCACCGACAGCAGGCTAGTGCAGTGCCCGCAACGGACGGTGACGATGTTCAGCATGCTATTACTTGGAACACTGACCTGCAAATTGATCATGTATAAGGGGACATAATTGTTGGGTTTTCTGAATTAATATTAATGCAGTAAAGAACGTTGACAGCAGAAGAAAATAATGCTAGTTCAAACAAAGCAATAAAGCAAGACAAACAAAAAGGAAGAAACAGAAGAACAAAAATGACCAGCTCGCTCTCTCTGGATGAAGTAACAAATGCTAAATTCCAAAGAAACATTTTCAAAAGGCTGGTGCAGATCTACACACTCATATATGTTGATATGCACATACAGCCAAAGCTTTTTGCTCTCTGAACATGACCAAGATTTCTCTCTCTCTCCCTCTTTAATTAACCCCTGCCTGCTGTAAAACAGTCGCCCTCCATGACTTTTATCAGGGCTCTGCAATCTGCATGCAGCTGGGCCAAATCAGAACTGGGGCATCCTTTTCCAATGCCTGCCAATTGGTTGCCACCTTGCCCTTTCCATTTTCTTTTCAGATTTCCTTGTTGAGTGCCCTGGCCTGCAACCAAACCACAACCTGAAGAAGGACCATGCCCTAGCTATACTACTTTGTTTGATTCCTCACAGCCTTCTTTTCTGGGGGCACTCACTCCCATAAGAATGACTAGTATAACCAAGTGAGCCAAATGCATCTGCAAATGATTGTGCTTGCTGTTGCTCCCATGAAGGGAGTTGGCTCAAATCACACTCCATATATTGAGATGCTTTGTTCAAGGAAAATATGTGCATTTGCAAATCACACCTCATTTCATGCTCTCTCTCTCCCCCATTATTGTAGAGAAGCACAAATACTATACATGCTGATGGTGCTTCCTTGAGAAAAAAAACTGATAATGAGTTAAATTGCCACACATGGATGCCCTCTAGTAGTACCATCATTTCTGCTCCATGCTCTCTTCAGTGCAAAAAGGATTAAAGATCACAACACTGTACTGTAGGAAAGAGGAGAAGATGACAGCGACGGTTCATGCAGAAGGCACTTCACGCGCGCTAGCCAGCCTTAGCTCACGCTCAAGCATACACTGTGCATGGTAGTACATCGTAGTGGGGCATGCAGGTGTGTGAGAGTCTGTCAACAAGCTAGATCTATCTCTCCTTTTGAGCTAGCTCTCACGGGGAGGGGAGAGAGAGAGAGAGACGATGATCCGAGACAACATTTTGTGGAAGTAATTCAGGGTGAACATCAAATGATCAGTTTAACATTCAGATTTGGTGGGGGGAAGATCTATCAGCTGACCGGATCTCCTTTTTATCCTGGTTAACAGAGACCAAGATGGCATTGCTTCAAGGTCGAAGTTCATATTATATTGATAGTGTACTTGTAGTAATGTACCAAGCATCTGCACATATGGACGAACCACACACTAAAGAGATATTGATAGCACTTGTCGCCCATGCAGAGGCTGAACGGAATAGGTACGAACACACTAATGATCGATAGCAAGGACACACTAAATCCCAAAAAAACGGAGGGGGGAAATCTGAGGTCGCAAGCTCCTCTGTCAGTAGTAGTACTAGTTGCAGTAAATTTTGACAAGTTTCATGCATCACTGCAAGGTGCAAACTAAAAAAAAGGACATGGAGAGTGAGAGAGGCAGGCATTCGAATATGTCCTTCGAATCAAGCTCAAATTTATAACCATCAATTTTTTAATTTAGGTTCGCCTTTTTTACTTCTACTACCACTTATCAGGCATCTGATCAACTCTTCCACAAAACCAAGAAACAAAGCACTTGTAAATATATTTTTTTGCGAAGAAAACACTTGTAAACATGAGAGAAGAAAAACCAAGGAAATTAACAGAGACAACGCACAGCTAGCTGCACAGGAGCATGGAGAAGAGGGGGGGGGAAAATATGAGGACAGGAAGCATCCCTTGCTTGGAATTTCTTGGTGGCAAAGCTAGCACAGTATGCTACTGTTCCTCTATTCCAATAAATTAGTGAATATAAGGTGTCTCGATGTTGCGAAGGCATTAATTCTAGCGTAAACAAATACCCCCAGGGACAAACGTGACTTGATTCAGATGAATAAAAAATACAGAAACAACTCGATCAAATTGAGATCAATAACTTGATCCAAGCAACATTACGCCAAAATTGCATGTTGCTACTGAGATCATTAACTAATTAAAATTGTTAGCTTTTAAAAATTATATTTCGAAATAAATAATTTCGCAGGCCATTTATGTGCTTTGTGTTTAAGGTGAGGGGGGGGGGGGGGGGGGGTGGGGGGTGGTTCAGCGAATTTAAAATAACAGATACATCAGTTAATAATACACCGAAACTACGTTGTTATTGCATGCTCCGTGTTGCAAATTCAAGTAGCTAGAAGAAAAGTATACGGGCAAAACCCATAGATTTCTTTTAAGTAGTTAGTTAGAATCAAAACAATTAGAAGACATTAGAAGTGATGGTGCATGCTCCATAAGCCATGTAGTGCTTCTTCATGGAAAAGAAAACAACTAACATGCACAGTCGCACACAGCAGCACAATAGGTCATGAAAGCTGGCAAGAAATCCACAAGTTCCAGAGACAATGAAAGCTAGCGATGTGTTGACTAATCTTCAGTATCCGTCGCAAAAAAAAAAAAAAAAACTAATCTTCCCAGTAAAAAGAAGAGACCATGAGGGATACGTGTTGGAGGAATTAAGAAACAACAATTGGATGATGCCCTAATTAACGCAGATTCAGCGATATCAAATCAGACACACCCATATACAGGGTGGACTAAGTCAAGAGAGTCATGAGTATATGTAGATGTCCATAGATTGGATGAGAAGATTGCAAGAAGAGAAGCAGTTCGATCTGTTTTATGCGTTGGCCTTGACACCCTCTTTTCAAAATCCTACCGAATTAACAAGCAGAAATTAGGGAAAGCAAGAAAACTCTTGAGCTGCGGCCGGCGAGCAGAACAAAAGAAGCAGCCCGGTGTGGCGAAAGAAAAGAGGAACAAATCATAAGTCTCTCTCTCTTTGAAGCCTTTTCCAAACAAATCTTTAAGAAAGGACAAAATTCCGCAAGAAACTCGGCAGATCGTTCAGAGCTAGTTCCACGCGTCTCTCCTCGCAGATCTGGGCCTGAGAGAGAGGCAGAGCGAGAGGGGGGGGGGGGGGGGGGGGGGGGGGGGGGGATGGAATATTACCGCGAGAATTGTGTTGCAGAAGTTGCAGTGAACGTAGCAGACATGCTCCGGCGGCGCGATCTGTGCCGACATTATTTCCCTCCCCGACGTAGAGCAAGATATGGCGAATAAAAGAAGGGAAGGGGGAGAGGATGAGGAAGACGAAAGAAGGAAGATGGAGAGAAGGAGGAGAAGTGAAGGACCACGTACTAGTGGCCACAGTGCCGTCTGATATTTATATCAGTACAACGTGTAAATTCAGAAATGTAGAGAGAGAGAGAGAGAGAGAGAGAGATGAGCTTGCTAGTAATGCAAGCAGGAGCGGGAGGTGTGCGTGTGGGGGACGCTTTTTGTTGTGTCGCTCTCCATCCCAAGGACAGTTGATGACGGTGGAAATGCTAATACTACTATCAGTATTGTATACATTGAGAAAACTCCTTTTTTTTAAGAATGGGAACTCCCTCTTCGTGCCCATGGAAGGATGGGCTAGGTAAATTTCGTACCTGTCTCTTGACCGTTTAGATCCGATGACATGCGAGCTCAGCTTAGCTCAGATGGCTAGGCTCCTTGAGGTAGAACCTACCCATCCGGATTTATTATAGGCTTTCCGACATTAATCGTTTAGCATTATGACGTGACGATCAACTATGAGATGTTTGTGAGCACTTCATCACTCTCAAGATTTTTCGGATTAGTCTCTAGAAGGTGCTTAAAGATATAGAATGTGTGTGCCTTCATAGAGGTGAGTGTGCATATATATGAGTGTATGCATCTATACTGTGTTTCTCAAAAAATAAATTTGATACATCGTGTGCAAAATTTAAAGGTATGGAAAATGTCAGGTACTAACTACTAGAGTGAAAATCCTTTATTTAACCTCGCGCACTCGTTGGAGCTACCGACAACGATGTGGGCGTCTCCCTTGGTGGAGGTGTTATTGTCAAAAGTGGACCTTGTTGCACTTTTGTTACAACGCGGACACGTTTTTTATGTGGACGATATTCTAGCCACAACATATGAGATATGTTGGTGTTTACATATAATATGATAGGCGTTTACCTTCCTATCACTAGACATAGAAATTTGTTGCTTTTGACAACTTTATGATAAATTTGTGGATGTGTGTTCCTTAGTCAGAGAAATTTAGAACATGTTACAATATGTGCACCAAGTATACTACACACAACTTGTTGTCAGCATTCTAAACCGTAAAAATTGTATAGATGCTGCACAAAGCATAAAAACATATGCCTTTTCCTAGTGAAGGTATACAATCCCTAAGGAGCCTATAGAGCTAGATATTTGAACAACGTGGTCCTTTGATAGTCGACACCATAATGCTCGATCAAGGTAATAACATTAATGTCCACTAGAAGTCCCAATCTAGGGACCCAGATTTCATGCCTTTGGCGATTACTCATACCATAGAAGGTGTCTCCTCGGATACATACCTTTGGGAGCGGCTAGAGATATTTAAAGATCAACTCGGGGTAGGAACCCTCCACATTGTTGTGAACCCAAAGGAACGGGAACCGGGGGTGGGGTGAGAAGTACGAAAACTCGAGAAGAAGTAGGAGAATATGAAGAGCACTATGTACCATGACACGTTTCCATTATACTTTTATGGCGAAATCACGAGGTAAACTAGTAGTAAAACCAAGAAAAGTAATAAAATGAGGGCGACAATTAAACATAGAGTCACCATGATGATTCTTTGACCCTTTCATCCCACTTACAGTCTCATGAGCACTATAAAACAAGACTTAGTATCCAAGCATGTGATAGGGTGCAACTCTTATTTCACCATTTAGAAGCATGGAGGTTTAGTTACTCGGCAACAAGTTTTGCTACAACAGTTTGTTGTTTCAGATAGTTAGCAGGTTGGGGGGGGGGGGGGAGCTTTCTGCGAATATGAAAATATATGCTGCTGAAGAAACAAGAGAGGGAGATGAGCTTTTAAAATTGGGGATATGGAGCCTCTCGCTTTATGTTTGGGCTACCACCTTTTTTTTTGACAAGTTAAAACAGCAGGAGAGGCTCCTACTGTTTTTTCATTTCAAAAAATATGTTACAAGGTGTTACACTGCCATGGCTGAGTATGAGTTTTTACACATGTATCAGCTACAAAGAGAGGTTTGAAATAAATCCATCTACAAAGGAGGACTTTTTAGGTGGTAATCTAAATTGCAAGATCTCCAAATCATGTTTAAGCATCCTAAGCCAATCTTGCTGAGATGGTAGTTCTCCATAAAACAACACTTTGTTTCTTTGCTTCCATATATTCCAGGAGGCTAGTATTGTAATTTCCTTGAATAATGGTTGGTTCCAAGCAGCCTGTGCTAGATCAAATTGTTTCTGTGTATCCAGACCAACCTCCCAGTTGATATCCAATTTGTCCCAACATCCACTGGAAAAGGGGCACTAAAAGAAAAGATGATCATTTGTTTCCAGGGTGTCATCAGCACATAGCAAGCATGAGTGATCATCTCCAATAATGAAATGTCTCCTTAATAGCAAATCCCTTGTGTTAACCCTGTCCATCCGCTGTAACCATGCAAAGAGTTAATTTGTGCCTCAATATACATTTGGATTGCCAGATTCCTGTGATGTATGCTGGGGCCTGAACATTTCTAAATAGGAATTTATAGAACTTCCTTGGCTTGTAATCCACGTCTACCCAGCATAAGATCCATCTTGTACGTGATTAATCTATGTAGTGGAAGATTGCTTGCTTTCACTCATGTTTTTGTCCTGCAAGGGATTCCACACATAAATCTTTCTGCCTCCCCTTCATTTGATGCTTCCTCTTGTCATATTCATTGTTCCTCAAGTTCTTGCTTGCACTACTAGGAAATAGCTTATAGGTAGATGTTTATCTGTAGCGATGGATAAGAGCCCCATGCTACTGTTAAGTACTAGTAGTGTTGGGTGACAACATGCACTACTCTTGTTTCTATACCCAGCGCTATTGGTAAGTGGGCCGCACCATACCCTCGGGTCAAGAACACGTGCTTGTCATGCTATTAGAACATATTGCTCAGGTTTGGTATAATTTGATTGGGTTGACATTGCAAGCATGACAAGCATGTGTTCTTTGATATGTTGATATTTATGAGGAGTTATTGATGTTGTAGTACATTGCTCTTGTAAGTATATGTTTGTGATGAAGATTGGGAAATTTGGTGCTTGTGGATTTCATAATATGGTTTTGATTTGTTACATGTACACAAGGTGTTTGTGGAAATGCATGGGAAGAATTAGATTTCTATTTTAGTCGATTCCACCCAAAATACACAAACAATATACAAAATCAAAGCAATGATGTCCACTCGTCTCCTAAATGTTTGCTTGGAGGAAATTATATACATTAGCGATTCAATGGTTAAAAAAAGGTCTAAAGTATCCTCTTAAATGAATGTTTTTATTTTTGTTAAAAAACACCCAAGGGTCTTATATCCCATAATTATAAAGAAAAACAACAGCCGATACAATGGAAATACAATAGACACAAAATGACCCAAAAAATGTTAAATTGCAACTAAAACCAAATTGGTCATCTTCCTTCGATTTTACGTCGGTCGCGAGAGCTTGAAAATTGCAACCGGGAGTAGAGAAAAGGAACGCCTCCAAACATCATCACCATACTAGGCTTTGAAGACCGAAATATACACTCACTTGTACGAACGAGAGGGGAACAGATGAGCTGGTGGTATGGAGGAGAGCTTGGGTAGTGGCTAGGGTTTTCTTTTGACATGGGTAGTGGCTAGGGGCTGAGAGCAGTTTAGGGAGTCTGAAATGAATTGTTTAATTTAAGAGGTGCTTCCATGCCTAAGGAACATCAGGGTACCCGACTCAGTCACTCGGAGGTGATCATACGGATAGGGTGTGCATGTGTGTGTTCATAAAGCTATTGTATACTTGGTGTGATCGACTTCGATTGTACTGGCTCAAAAATATGTGTAGAGAAAAAATAGCTAAGCCATATGCACGCGGCCTATCCTTTTTAATTAAGCTTGGTTTGGTATGAAAAAAAAAAGGTTCGAGTGCTTTTAACTTAGATGATGGCACCTTTCCCCTATCTACATCGTGGATCTAATCCACTGTAGCACGGGGCGACGAGATGATGTACACACACGAGCACGCACTGTCCCTGACGGTGATCTCGTCCTGTAAAACGATTTTTTTTTTCCTTTTGTTCCACGGAATTAATCTGTGCCTGGCTATCCGGCTGTGCATCTCTCCAGATTTCAGTGACGCGGACAGCTCGGCCGTGAGGGAAGGGGGGGATCGATGACAAGTCCAAATTGGCCGGCCGCTCGCTTGCTCCACGGCAAACTGGTGAGCGCGACAACACGTTCGTAAGCCGCACCCGTTCGGTACCCTGAGCATTAGTGAAACGTCCCGTTCCGCCGTGCCGGTTTGGCCCTTTTCAACCGCCGTTGCCGTCGCCTGATCTCGTTGTCCCGTCTCGTATATACGCCATTAATTACGTGCGTACGGCCAGCCTCGACCTCTCACTATCTGCGTACTCCTGCGTAGCAACTTTCTCTGGCATGGAAATTTGTATACTACACGATCAGTGGCGGAGGACGGACAAAAGTTGAGGTAGGGCGGGCTTTGGTCACTTAGTCACCGGCGACGCCGCTGCGCGGCTGCGCCGCCTTGCGCCTTGCCTGCACCAGCCAAATCAAGGTACTACCGGGTCCTCCGCCACTGTACACGATGATGAACGGGCCAAAGCAAAGCATGGAGGTAGATAGAGTGGCCGGTGAGAAAGCCGGAGGGCCGGGGGGGTCGCGGCGAGCTCCACCTACCGAACGAAGAGGCCGGGTCGGGCGGGGGACCCGACCGGGACCGGATGCAGGCACGGGAGCAGACCCATGTTGTGTCATTTCGACGGGACGCTTTTGATCCACCTTCTGCCACTCTGCACTGCACTGCACTGCACCCATGATTATCGGTCCAGCACGTCGTATTATTATATTATTAGTAGTAGTATACTTGTTTTCAAAGTCTGGAATGGAATACAGACAGCATACGGCGTGTTTATTAATGGCAGGGGACCTGTGGCAGCGACGGGATGCACGGCTGCGGACCGCGAGCGTGGTGATCTGAGTGGTGACCATGCCAACGCCTATACGCGGTATCCCCTCGCACGCACGCACGTCCGCGCCACGCGCCCGTGTGCTCTTGTGGTCGCTACTAGCTGGTGGCCGTGAGCCTAGCTAGCTACTCTAGTCTCTAGATAGGACCGATCATGCATGCACACGAATCGAGGGGTGAGAGCATCTACAATCGGCCCTACGTACTAGCAAATTCCGCAGTCCACATTTAAACATTAAGATTTCAAAACTGGATACCTCATTTTAAAATGCATGCAACGTAAAACCTAATTTAAATCTTCGGCCACGCTCGTCCGGCTCTACAGCCATGTCCGTGTCCGGCGACCAGCTGAGCCCCTTGAAGAGGAGATGCGGTCGTCGGCAAGGTAGAGTAGGCATGGGTCATGGGCTGGCTCACATGACTCGAGGCATCGCTGTCTCCCATGTACTGGTCTTTCTTGTCAAAGTCCGTGCCCTCACGTTGTCAATCGATGTGATGGATGTGGTCGGGCACTCGGGCCTGGCCGCGTACACCTGCGGCTTCGTGGCCTCAGCCGCGAGAGCTTCCGTGGCAATCCGCGTATGGTGCCTTCCACGGAGCTCACGCTTTGCGTCCACAACATGACAACGTTTGCCTCTGACTCGAAGCCTGACCCCGTTGGGACTACTCGCCATCGAAGGGGTTACACCGCCATCCCAGGGTTCGGGTGCCAGACGGACCGCATAGCGTCCGGCGAAGCAGGGGTACATCACCTGCCATCAAGAGATCCGACGGATCCAATCACCATTTGTGTGGACGCAATGGATTACTGCTGAAACGAGTTCGTCCACGGTCGGGAAGCACTCCTCATGGGAGTGATGGAGAGCTGCGCAGACCGCCATCTCCTCCTCGAGACCGCAAGGGACACGGTCCCAGTCGAGGAATTCGGACCTCTCGGAGTCAGATCCGATGTTGGCCATGCCGGAGACGGCCAGAGTTTCACTGGAGGAGAGCTAGGGGCGGATGGAAATGAAGGGGAGGGGAGTGGCTATGGTTTGGTCTGAAGTGCAGATAGAGATGGATTTCTGTGGGATCAGATCACTAGTAGAAAACAGGGCATCAGTCCCGGTTCCAGAGGGCCTTTAGTCCCGGTTCTGCAACCAGGACAAAACGATCGGGACTAATGCCCATCAGTTTTAGTCCCGGTTGTCTTACGAACCGGGACTAACGGGGCTCCACGTGGCCGCTGTGGGGCACCCTGGGCAGGAGGACCTTTAGTCCCGGTTGGTAACACCGACCGGGACTAAAAGGCCGTGTTTCATTTTCTGTTTTTCGTTTTCTTTTATATTTATATATTTTATTTTCACGCGGTTACACGTATTAATATACAACATCAGTACACATTATGGAAGAACAACATCCAACATCAATACAAATTAGATGGATGCAACATCAGTATTATGCATCCATCTAATTTGTACTGGTATATGTCATATAACAACTCATCATCATCATCATCTTAATCGACTCATCATCATTCAACATCCAACAACTCATCATTATCTTAATCAACTCCTTATCATTGTAGTTATCACAAGGTTGAAACACTAACTACTGCTCCGGTAGAAAAGCATAATAAAGGCGAACTCCGACATCTCCATTTTGAAGAACACAGATCAACCTATCTCCAACTTGTGGGATGCGCAAGTATTTCTCTCCAAGTGGTATCGTGAATGCTTGTATTACATTTCTCCATCATGTGATATTCAGGGTTTCTTCACTTTTAGATATCCTGTATTTACCACTGTGATTAATCGGGAGTGGTCGTAAGCTAACCATTTGCAAATCACCCTTTTGAAACATCCATTTTGGCACGGTCTCTGGGGGAGTACCTGTTGAAGAACATTAGTAATAATAACATAGTTAGCAAACTAGTTTTTCTTAAGAACAATGTATGAAAAAGATGGACTAGACGCAATGGTAAAAAAATTCTTACAAAGTTGTTTGAAGTGATGTTATAATGGTTCAACTTGTGCACTAGTGGCACATATCCATGATAAACGTTGCCAGTCATGTAATGTTTAGCATGATCCTCAACATCATGAATAAATGATATCAGATGATTTTTCTCCAACCAAGTAAGCTTGGAGCCATGACTGTAGTAGGTCTGATCTATTATCTGCTGGGTAGTTCTTGTAGCACGAAAATAAGCTAATAGTTCAAAATAAAGAAATTTAGTCGGAATGAGTACCAAATACTTTTCAATAATCAATATAAATTACTTGACAAACCTGTTGACAAACGCACCTGGAGGTAGAACTGGAATCAAGTCATCCTCTGCATGCACCCAAATGTCTATATTATTATCACGAACATCGTCATTACCAAGATCGAAGGTAATGTTCATGTCCTCATCCAACGCATACGCCTTGCAAAATGCTCTCCAACTAGAACAACCAAAATATGTGTGATCTTCGTTACTTTTCACCTTAACAGCAAAAGTGTAATGCTCCGTTCTTAGGTGAGCTATCTTAGGCTCTCTACTATCCTTCTCTTTGAAATGGAACTTATCCAAGACAGCAAATCTTGCATGGTAGGGAACGCACTAGTCGAATTGTACAAACGAAAATTAAAGGTTAATTAAAGCAAGAAATCACACACGTCATACTTCATTAACAAAAAATACATGCCGTCTTTATATACCGTAATAATTGGGAATTCCTCCGTTAGCTTGACGGTGAATGATGTACCGTTGTCTAGGTGAGGATAACCATCGCATATACCCCTGTCATCCCAGCACAAACGGCACTCAGGGATCCTATCCTCGTCGTCAGACGACATCGACATTTCCTGTGTTCATGATTCTAAGATTAAAAATCAACAGCAATTTTTTTAGCAAGATCATCATATATATAATATCACTAATACATATAATATCACCGGCGATCGTCAGGGACTTTTCATATAATATGTTATTATGAGATAACATCACTAATACATCTCGAATAAACCACTTAATGGAGCATCAAATATTATCACTAATAATTTAGTTGACGTCTCGCGGCGCAGGCGGTGGACACCCAAAGAGAAGGAACCATCACAGGATCATAGCTCGGGTGAGATCCCTGAAGAACCTGTCAGGTATTGGAGAACCTGATGTCCAACGCAACCATGTAGCGACGGACGTGCTCGTCCTCATCCCTGACACGGCGACACACCACCTCCTCGGTTGTCGGCTGCCTCCGCACCGATAGTGGCCCACGCGACCGCCACCAAAGAAGCTCCGGGTCGACGACGAGACCCGGATCCCTCACTAAGCTGCGGGCCCCGGAAGGTAGCACCTCCCAGTGCCAGCCAGGCGGAGCCCAGTCCCGGACATGCTGGCACTTCTCAAGCAGGTTGTCGCCGGCGCAGAGTCGACGACGAGGATGCGGGATGGGCATCGTCGACGAGAACAAATTGTGGCTATAGCAAATATCATTTTATTTAACAACAATAAAACAACAATATCATTTTTAATAACAAAGTCTAGTGATGTGTATGTGTGTGTGTGGCGCACGCCCAAGAGCACATATAACACTTAAAATCATGTAAGGTAGCAATTAAACAAGCATCTTCCTCTAGTTGACTACCCAGTATGGTAAATAATACTCTAGTGTCATGCACAGACAGGCATCTCAGTATGGAATCTACTACTCCACTACCAAAAGATACTGAAAAGAAGAAGGGAAGTCAAATGACACAGGAAGCAGGATCAAGATTTAGGTGTGGTAAACTTGAGTACTTTCTGATTCAAGTGAACTAAATGGGTCAGTCAACAGAGAATTATACAGTCTAGGTCGACACCCTGAGTTCTTCATCCAGCAGTTCAAACAGAAACACACATAGAAACAAGTTGATTTTTAAACCTAGATAAAACAAAACAAAAAATATTGAGCCTTATTGGATGGTGGTAAGCTTGGTAGACTGAGATTTAAGAATTTATCGGTCGACTCGGCATTACACTAGTAGAAAACAGGGCACTAGTCCCGGTTCCAGAGGGCCTTTAGTCCCGGTTCTGGAACCGGGACAAAACGATCGGGACTAATGCCCAAAACCTTCAGTCCCGGTTTGCTTACGAACCGGAACCAAAGGGGCTCTACGTGGCCGCTGCGGGGTGCCCAGGCAGGAGGACCTTTAGTCCCGGTTGGTAACACCAACCGGGACCAAAAGGCAGCCACGCGTCAGCAGCTCGCAGGCGCTGGGGGTTTTGTTTTTTTTTTGGAAGGGGGGGTTTAGGGGTTTTGGAGGGTTAATTTAGGGGTTTCATATTGTGTTAGCTAGCTAATAGAGAGAAGTGACCTCTCTTTCTCCGTGCTTGGTTGACGCTAGCTACTATACATATAGAGAGAACTCAACGCTAGCTAGTGAGCAAATGAAGGAAACCATTAATTACACAAGATCGTCATGAACATATATAGAGAGAAGTGACATCTCTTTCTCCATGCTTGGTCGAACAACAAGTTTTCGTATATCTATCCGACGCTACTACATATGTACAATATAACATCCCTTACAACCATTGCAATTTCACATGGTATTCTCCGTGTTCAGGTATGACGTGGTCAAGAAAGAATCCCGCCAATTCCTCTTGAATTGCTCGTATGCGATCATGTGGTAGGAGTTCATCCCGCATCTGGCAGATCTAATTTAAAGAAGGGGGTCAATACATATATATGAATGAAACTCAACACAATTGATGGTAATATATAAAATAAAATTGTGAATATTGTTTACGTACTTCAAATTGTTTCTCAGAGAAGCCCCGCTCAGAGGTATAGTGGCGAATGAACTCGCATACGTAGTATCCACATAAATGAGTCCCGGGTGCCTGGTACAAGCACTTTACGAGAATAGAGTTCAATCAAACTGATAAGCAAGCATGATAATGGTATTGATGAAACTAGAATCAATGAGAGATGCGCGGAACTAGCTAGTACTACTTACTTTGGGGTGTGTAAATCGCAGCTCCTTCTTCAGACCCGGAACCATAGTGGTGAACTTTTTCCAAACCCTGGCAGGCAAAGAAAATGATTACTTGATATCAGGAAATGAACGAAAGTTGCCGATATGGTCCCGGTATTGATTGAACTTACTTCTGGAGCATTGCAGTCATGTCCGCATAATACTTGGGATCTTTACGGAGCGAGTCTAAGACAGTTACTAATGCCCCGTCAAGGTTAATGGATAGCAGAATATAGTGGAAGCTGCGCACGCATAACTCATCAATTACATTACTTAACCACGAGTAAGCGGAACCGAATATGCAGAAGACAGTAACACTCACTTGAAGTTGTAAGGAAAGAGTATTTTCCTTTTGTTTTGATGTCTAAGGAACGCTTCTAGCAAGTTGTCATCGGTATCTTTGGCCTCATTTTGTACCGACCATTCATTTACGGTATTTGGACTAATGAACCCAATGTCATAGATTTGTTCTTTTTTGCATTCGACCATCTTCAATCTGCATAATATAGTGAGGATAATTATATATACATGCAATGAACGAGCTGAGCTAGAGACTTAATTATAGAAGTAATACTTACAGACAGTAGCAAGTCATGAGTTGTTTGTCGAGGGCCTCTTGATTGTAGAACTGAAATAACTCCACAAATTCAACAGGCAGCAGGTCGACTCTAGGGAAGTCGTGCTCTTTTTTAATTCCGATCATCAAACTGTCGGTCCCAGACTTCCTGCAGGTTTCCATGTACCACTCATGCAATTTTTGCATCATCGTTGTTAGATGAGGATGATCAGGTTTGACGAGAGGCTTCCCGTGCTCGTATCTAAAGACGTCCTCTGCTGCTACTACCTCAGCCGTTTCAAACTGTACATTATCGGGCAGGTAATCATCAAGAGTGGTACCGGGCAGTAGCACCGGATGATTAGCGATATCGCTAGACACCTTGAGCGAGGGGCACGATTGCTTCTCCTGTTCGCCGAGCTGGGGAATTGTTTTCCCACTTCTTCGTTTTTTGTCTCTTGCAGCACTGGAAGTACTTCCCGACCGCTGCGCTTCATCATGTGTCTTAGTAATTATGCGGTCATAGTTGGATAGCCGAGTCCGTGGTGGTCGCTTCAGGGCATGCAGAGTGCGCTTCGCTTTCACCGGATCTACCGTTTCCTTCGGAGGTGGATCTTTCCGTGCAAAATGGGCCTTCACTTCGGCTGCACTGATTTCAGCGTTTTCCTCTTCGGTCCTGTCATATGGTAACTTCTGAAGAGGCTTGAGGCTTGGACCAAATTTGTATTTCTTCCCGCCTATTGTACTGCTAGCCGCCGGAGCGGCGGCGGCGACTCTCTTCCGCCGTTGCTGACGCGCCGGAGGAGGCGTAGTGCCCTGACGCGCCGGAGGAGGAGGAGGAGGAGGCGGAGTGCCCTGACGCGCCGGAGGAGGCGAAGGAGGAGGCGGAGTGCCCTGACGCGCCGGAGGAGGCGGAGTGCTCTGACGCGCCGGAGGAGGAGAAGGAGGAGGCGGAGTGCCCTGACGCGCCGGAGGAGGAGGAGGAGGCGGAGTGCCCTGACGCGCCAGAGGAGGAGGAGGAGGCGGAGTGCCCTGACGCGTCGGAGGAGGCTGAGTCTGCTGAGGCGTCCAGTTTGGAAGCTTGATGTACTGTTTTCTCCATAGACAGGTACTCCTCAAAGCATTTTCCAGAAGAATAATATACTCTTCACCTATAGGGTTGTCAAGCTCCAGCCCCTCAAATCCATCCATTATTTCATCCACCGTCACAACAGCATAGCCATGTGGAATCGGACGGCAATGGAAAGTTCCCTCAGCTCGAGGAGGTACAACAGAGCCGACCGCCGCCTTGCAGGTCAGGTTCTGGCATTTCGTCATTAGCTCGCAATGTTCAGCCGCCGTGATACTATCCACGGGGTAGCAAGGAGCTGTGAAATCAGGCTGAACGAGCTCCGTGGAAGCCACGCTGCTTCTCCGTTGAGATGGTGGGGTAGCGTCGAAGGAAGAATCTTCGTGCCGCTCAGATGGTTGGCCGGTAGCTCGCTGGCTCTCAAGTTCCTCTAGTTTTGCTAATCTTGCACTGGGCTTCTGCATTTCGCTTGCTTCATGTTTCCTTTTTCTCTCTCGGCTTCTATAACCACCGCTGTCGGGAAACCCATGCTTACGGAGCCTCGTGTGCCTCGTGTTCGTCCAGGGTGTTCAGGATTCCCGAGGGCCTCTGTCAGCTCGTCCTTCTCTCTGTCGGGAATGAACGTCCCTTCCTGCGCTGCCTTGATTGCTGCCTGAAGCTTCTGGAAGGGTATTGCAAGTTGCTCGTCCGTCCAAACACACTCCCCTGTTTCTGGGTCCAAAGTTCCCCCAACCCCGAAGAACCAAGTCTTTGAACGATCTGGCCAGTGCAATGTCGCTGGTTGGACATTCTTAGCAAGCAGGTCTTGCTCAGCTTTGTCCCACAACTGCCGGGCTTTGTAGTAGCCACCTGACCCCGTGTGATGGTGATACTTCTTCTTTGCAGCATTTTTCTTGTTTGTCAGTGACCATTTCTTACCCTTCTCCGATTTCTTGTAGGCCACAAATTCGGGCCATTGATCTCTTATCTTCTCATATCGACCGATGAATTTCGGAGTCTCCTCTTTCTTGACAAACTTTGTGTTCAACTCTTTCTTCCAGTTCCTGAATAGTTCTGCCATCTTCTTAAGAGCAAACGCCTTGACCTTTCGCTCTATAACTGGGTTATTCGGATCCTCCTCTCGCGGTAAGCTGAAATTTGTCATCAGCTCGCTCCAAAGATCATCTTTCAGTCTATCATGGACATAAGAAACTTCAGGATCCTTATTATTCTTATTCCATTGCTGGGTGTTGATCGAGACATAGTCCCTAACAACAACTCCACACTGATGTACAAATGCGTCCTTGGTCCGCTTGGGAGCAATCGGTTGGCCATCTTTCGCGACTTCTGTGATCGTGAACCTTTCATCCGGGCACAACCTTTTCTTCGGGCCTCGTCTCCTTACCTCGTCGGACTTTGAAACAGTTGAGGCTCCCTCCTCCGTTCGGTCACCGGAGCCGTGATCATGATCTCCTTCCTCCGCCATTCGGTCACCGGAGCCGTCATGATCTCCTTCCTCCTCCATTGTTGGATCACCGGAGCCGTCATCCTCTCCTTCCTGATAATCGGTGTCGTTGAGATACGACAAGGGATCACCTCCGGCGAGGATTATATCCCCCAACAACTGTTCTTTTTCTAAGTCTCTGTGATCCATAGTTTCTGCAAATATTATACAACATGGCAATATACAAACATGAGATATGCAAATCAATACAAGTCAATGCAACAATACGATCATATAATATCACTAATACATCATCGAATAGTATCGCTAATACATCATCGAATAGTATCGCTAATACATCATCGAATATTATCATTAATACATCTCGAATATTATTATATAATATCACTAATACAGATATAGTTGACGTCCCGCGGTGGACACCCAAAGAGAAGGAACTATGACAGGATCATAGCTCGGGTGAGATCCCTGAAGAACCTGCCAGGTATTGGAGAACCTGGCGTCCAACGCAGGCATGTAGCGTCGGACGTGCTCGTCCTCCTCCCTGACACGGCGACGTACCACCTCCGCGGGGGCCGGCTCCCTCTGCACCGACAGTGGTCCACGCGACCGCCACCAAAGAACCTCCGGGTCGACGACGGGACCCTCATTCCTCACCAAGCTGGGCGCCCCAAAAGGCAGCACCTCCCAGTGCCAGCCCGGCGGAGCCCAGTCCCGGACATGGCGCCTCTCAAGCAGGTGGTCGCCGGCGCCGAGTCGACGACGAGGATGCAGGCCGGGCATCGTCGACGTCGAGAACAAATTCTACAACTATTTAAATTCCTACTATTTAATAAACTTTAATAAAGATGATTGCATTTGACAACTATGACAATAATAACATATTTAACAACAATGACACATTTTCTACTTAAGCGATCGTCGGGGACTCCTCGGGTTCGCCGACTAAAACAACTAAAACTTTTTTACACCTAAAACAACTTAAACAACAAATTAATAAAACAAACTAAAACAACTAATAAAACAAACTAAAACAACTAATAAAAATAGTAAAACAAATAAAAAAACTAAAACGAGGGAGAGGACCGGGGCAGGCCAGCGGCGCCGGCGCACGCGGCAACGGTGGCCGCGAAGGAGGGGGCAAGAGCAGGGGGCAGGAGCTCATCGGCGACGACGGGCTCGGAGAGGAGGCGCGGGCGGCGACGACGGGGCTCGGGGAGGTGGCGCGGGCGGCGTCCGGCGTCGGGGGCGGCAACGATGTCGACGAGGACGAGGAGGCGCGCGGGGCCGGGCTCGGGGCGGCGGCAAGGTCAGGCTCGGGGGCGGTGGCGACGACGGGCTCGGGGGCGGCGGTTAGGACGGGCTCGGGGGCGGCGGCGACAACGAGGACGGGCTCGGGGGCGGCGGCGACGACGAGGACGGGCTCGGGGACGGCCGCGACGACGAGGACGGGCTCGGGGGCATCGGCGAGCTCCGGCAGCCTGGCGGCGTCGGGGCAGGGCGTCGACGTCGGGGCGAATGGGAGAGGTCGGGGTAGAATTCGACAAGTCCTGCCTTATATACCCAACCCTTTAGTCCCGGTTGGTGCCACCAACCGGGACCAATGCCCACCTTTAGTCCCGGTTGGTGGCTCCAACAGGGACTAAAGGGTCGCATTAGTCCCGGCTGGTGCCACCAACCGGGACGAAAGGGCGGCATTGGTCCCGGTTGGAGCCACCAACCGGGACTAAAGGGTTGGTCCTGGCTGTGGTGGGAGTTTAGTCCCACCTCGCCAAGCGAGGGACGCTCGCACCGGTTTATAAGCCCGCCCCTCTCTGCCTTGTTGAGTTCCTCTTAAAGTGAAAATAGATGCCCTTATACGGGAAATTTGACCTGAAATCAAAGTGAATTTCACTCTGATTTCAGGTTGAATTTTCCCTATAAGCGCATCTATGTTCATTTTTGCTATTTTTTATGTTATTTTTTTGCCTATTAAAAGTTCTTAACAAAAAATACTTTATGAATATTCTTTTTGCTTTTAAAGTTTTTAAGAAAAATAACTTTTATAATTTTAGTTGCATAAATTTTATATAATATTAAGTTAAATAACTTTGATGGGACGAAAACACGTCTATTACAAAGGGATTTCAATTTTTTAAACATATTTTAACTCAAGACTTTTTCTGCATTCAATATGCACCATTCAAAGCCACATCATCACTTTTCAACCCTTTTATGACTTCATTTACTATTTTTCATGCATTTCATGATTTATTTTGAGCTAAAATGACCCTGAATTGAAAAGCACTGCAAATGAACTCTGAAATGGTTGCAAGTTGGCATGGTATCATCATTTCACCCACATAGCATGTGCTAAAAAGTTGAGAGGGTTACAGCAAAAACTGGATGCACTTCGAGTACAAAATGAACAATCTCTTTCGAAGTGTCAGGGTTTTGGACGAAAACTCATCAGTTACAAAAGGATTTCAATTTTTTAAACATATTTGAACTCAAGACTTTTTATGCATTCAATATGCACCATTCAAAGCCACACCATCACTTTTCAAACATTTTCTGACTTCATTTGCTATTTTTCATGCATTTCATGATTTATTTTGAGCTAAGATGACCCTGAATTGAAAAGCACTGCAAATGAACTCTGAAATGGTTGAAAGTTGGCATGGTATCATCATTTCACCCACATAGCATGTGCTAAAAAGTTGAGAGGGTTACGACAAAAACTGGATGCACTTCGTTTACAAAATGAACAATCTCTTTCGAAGTATCAGGGTTTCAGACGAAAACTCATCAGTTACAAAAGGCATTTCATTTCTTGAAATGTAACTGCAGTGATATTCTAGATCAAAGCCATCATCAGAATAGTTGTGGAGAGAAAGTCTTCACTTTTTCTTCGCGTGTGTCCCTTGCTTATTGCGCCGTAACCATGGATAATCTACATCGTTTAACAGGGTGCTTGGGTCAGCCTTCACTTTGAAGGGAGGAATTAATTTCATGAAACTTTTCATAATCTTCAGACATGTCTGTCTTGCCCTCCACTCCCACGATGTCTCTTTTCCCTGAAAGAACTGTGTGGCGCTTTGGCTCATCGTATGATGTATTCGCTTCCTTATCTTTTCTTTTTCTCGGTTTGGTAGACATGTCCTTCACATAGAAAACCCGCGCCACATCATTGGCTAGGATGAATGGTTCGTCTGTGTACCCAAGATTGTTCAGATCCACTGTTGTCATTCCGTACTGCGGGTCTACCTGTACCCCGCCTCCTGACAGATTGACCCATTTGCACCGAAACAAAGGGACCTTAAAATCATGTCCATAGTCAAGTTCCCATATGTCCACTATGTAACCATAATATGTGTCATTTTCCCTGTTGGTTGCTGCACCAAAGCGGACACCACTGTTTTGGTTGGTGCTCTTTTGATCTTGGGCGATCGTGTAAAATGTATTCCCATTTATCTCGTACCCTTTGTAAGTCAATATAGTCGAAGATGGTCCCCTGGCCAACGAGTACAGCTCATCTGCAACAGTGGTGTTACCCATGAGATATGTTTGCCACCAACTGCCGACAGTCCTGATGTTATCACATGTAATCCAGTCGTCACACTGCTCCGGGTGTTTGGAGCGCAGAATATTCTTGTGTTCATTGACATACGGGGTCACCAAGGTAGAATTCTGTAGAACAGTGTAGTGTGCTTGAGACCAAGAATGCCCGTCCCTACATATTATTGAATTCGCTCCTAGCGTGCCTTTTCCAGTCAGTCTCCCCTCATATCGCGATTGAGGGAGACCAATCGGCTTAAGGTCAGGAATAAAGTCAACACAAAACCCAATGCTTTCCTCTGTTTGATGGCCCATGGAGATGCTTCCTTCTGGCCTAGCACGGTTACGAACATATTTCTTTAAGACTCCCATGAACCTCTCAAAGGGGAACATGTTGTGTAGAAATACAGGGCCCAGAATGCCAGTCTCGTCGACTAGATGAACTAGGACGTGCATCATGATATTGAAGAAGGATGGTGGGAACACCAGCTCGAAACTGACAAGACATTGCACCAAATCACTCTTTAACCTTGGTAGGATTTCTGGATCGATTACCTTCTGAGAGATTGCATTGAGGAATGCACATAGCTTCACAATGGCTAATCGAACGTTTTCCAGTAGAAGACCCCTCAATGCAACCGGAAGCAGTTGCGTCATAATCACGTGGCAGTCATGAGACTTTAGGTTCTGGAACTTTTTCTCTGCCATATTTATTATTCCCTTTATATTCGACGAGAAGCCAGACAGGACCTTCATACTTAGCAGGCATTCAAAGAAAATTTCCTTCTTTTCTTTGGTAAGAGCGTAGCTGGCAGGACCTTCATACTGCTTTGGATGCATGCCGTCTTTTTCGTGCGCACGTTGCTGGTCCTCCCGTGCCTCCGGTGTATCTTTTGTCTTCCCATACACTCCCAAGAAGCCTAGCAGGTTCACGCAAAGATTCTTCGTCATGTGCATCACGTCGATTGCAGAGCGGACCTCTAGGTCTTTCCAATAGGGTAGGTCCCAAAATATAGATTTCTTCTTCCACATGGGTGCGCGTCCCTCAGCGTCATTCGGAACAGATAGTCCGCCAGGACCCTTTCCAAAGATTACTTGTAAATCATTGACCATATCAAGTATGTGATCACCAGTACGGAGGGCGGGCTTCTTCCAGTGATCTGCCTCACCTTTGAAATGCTTTCCTTTCTTTCGACATTGATGGTTGGTCGGAAGAAATCGACGATGCCCCAGGTACACATTCTTCCTGCATTTGTCCAAATATATACTATCGGTGTCATCTAAACAGTGCGTGCATGCGTGGTATCCCTTGTTTGTCTGTCCTGAAAGGTTACTGAGAGCAGGCCAATCATTGATGGTTACAAACAGCAATGCATATAGGTCAAATTCCTCCTGTTCGTTCTCATCCCACACACGTACACCTTTTCCATTCCACAGTTGTAAAAGTTCATCAACCAATTTCCTTAGGTACACATCAATGTCATTGCCGGGTTGCTTAGGGCCTTGGATGAGCACTAGCATCATAATGAACTTCTGCTTCATGCACAACCAAGGAGGAAGGTTATATATACATAGAGTCACAGGCCATGTGCTATGCTTACTGCTCTGATCCCCAAAAGGATTAACGCCATCTGCACTTAAACCAAACCATACGTTCCTTGGGTCACCTGTAAAGTCCCTCCACTTTCTCTCGATCTTTCTCCACTGCGACCCATCACCGGGTGCTCTCAACTTCCCGTCTTTCTTACGGTCTTCCTTGTGCCATCACATCAACTTGGCATGCTCTTTGTTTCTAAACAAACGTTTCAACCGTGGTATTATAGGAGCATACCACATCACCTTGGCAGGAACCCTCTTCCCGGTGCGCTGGCCCTCAACATCACCAGGGTCATCTCGTCTGATCTTATACCGCAATGCACAACATACCGGGCATGCGTTCAAATCCTCGTACGCACCGCGGTAGAGGATGCAGTCATTAGGGCATGCATGTATCTTCTTCACCTCCAATCCTAGAGGGCAGACAGCCTTCTTTGCTTCGTATGTACTGTCGGGCAATTCGTTGTCCTTTGGAAGCTTATTCTTCATTATTTTCAGCACCTTTTCAAATGCCTTGTCAGATACACCATTCTCTGCCTTCCATTGCAGCAATTCCAGTGTGGTACCAAGCTTTGTGTTGTCATCTTTGCAATTTGGGTACAACCCTTTTTTGTGATCCTCTAACATGCGATCGAACTTCAACTTCTCCCTTTCACTTTGGCATTGTCTCTTTGCATCAACAATGACCCGGCGAAGATCATCATCGGGCACATCGTCTGGTTCTTCCTCTTGATCTTCAGCTTCCCCCATTGCAGCATCACCGTATTCAGGGGGTGGATAGTTGTCATCATCCTCTTCTTCTTCGTTGTCTTCCATCATAACCCCTCTTTCTCCGTGCTTTGTCCAAACATTATAGTGTGGCATGAAACTCTTCTCAAGCAGGTGGACTTGAAGGGTTTTCGAGTTAGAGTAATCCTTCGTATTCCCACAGATAGTATATGGACAATACATAAAACCATTCTTCTTGGTTGCCTCAGCCACTTCGAGAAAATTATGTAGGTCCTTAATGTACTCGGAGGTGCGTCGGTCACCGTACATCCATTGCCGGTTCATCTGCGTGCATTATATAATTAAGTGTATCAAAAACCATTACAAAACATCATGAATAGAGAAGTGACCAAATTAATAGAAGTTCATCATCACATTAAAACCAAAGCACAGTAGTGACAAAAATAAATACATAAAGTTCATACATAGTTCTCTAGAGCATCTAATTAAAACATACATTGAAACTATGTAAAACATTTAAATGCAACAACAAATGCGATCATAACCGCAACTAAGGTACCAATTGATCCAACGGCATAATGATACCAAGCCTCAGTATGAATCGCATATTTTCTAATCTTTCTAATCTTCAAGCGCATTGCATCCATCTTGATCTTGTGATCTTCGACGACATCGGCAACATGCAACTCCAATTCCATCTTCTCCTCCTCAATTCTTTTCAATTTTTTCTTCAAGTAATCGTTTTATTTTTCAACTAAATTTAACCTTTCGACAAGAGGGTCGGTTCGAATTTCCGGTTCACATACCTCCTAGATAAAAACATCTATGTCACGTTGGTCGGCATAATTGTCATACACACTAAATGAAACAAATAGTTATAAAAGATAATATACCACATCCGAATCATAGACAGGACGAGGGCCGATGGGGGCGGATACCAAAACCATGGCACTATATAATAACAAACAATAATAAAAGTAAGAAAATTATACAAGTATCTATCTAAATCATACAAGTAAGATTTTTTTCTTTTAGAAGGAAGATAAGAACAAGAGGCTCACCACAGTGGTGCCGGCGATGAGATCGACGCGGGCGATCGACGGCGGTGAGGACGGGGACGGGGACGGCACCCTACACATGTGCAGACTCTAAGAAGTTAATTTCAGCTCTAATTGTGCGTCTAAATCAAAAGAACTCCCACATACACTCCTCCACTAAAACCCACAAACCACACTCTACTTCTAGAGCATTTGAAATGAGCTAAACTAGCAGTGAGAGCTAAAACGATGAAGTCGTTAACCTTTTAGAACACTTGTGTAGTTGGTGCACCGCCAAACCTAAACAAATCTTAGGGAAAATGTAGCTTGGGGGTCGAGCTTGGAGAGAAGAAAACTTAAGTGTGGCTGTGGCATTTCATCGAACACCTCATGTGTATAGGAGGTGAGAACAGAGAGCAATACACCTCCCAAACGCCGGCCGGCCAAAAAATAGAGGAGTGAGCGGGCAGGGGTGAGCATATATATAGGAGTTGTATAAGTCCCGGTTGGTGGCTAGCACCGGGACTAAAGGTGCCTCTTTAGTCCCGGTTCCAGCCACCAATCGGGACTAAAGGGGCTCGGCCAGGAGCGAGGCCCTTTAGTCCCGGTTCGTGTCTGGAACCGGGACTAAAGGGGTCATACGAAGCGGGACTGGTTCCCGCCGAGGCCCTGCCGGCGCCCTGGCCTCACGAACCGGGACTGATGCACCCATTAGGCCCGGTTCGTAATACGACCGGGACTAATGCGATATTCTGGACCGTTTCAAAGCCCTGTTTTCTACTAGTGTTAGCAAATCCGACAAAATTGGTGCTTGACCATGAAAGGTAGGTGGGCAAAAGATGGTAGCCTAGGTGGATCTCAGTTTCTATTTTCATTAAGAAATCTCGGTCCACACCCTGAGTTCTTCATCCAACGGTTTAAAGAGAAACACACACAAAAACAAGTGGATTTTTAAACCTAGATGAAAACAAACAAATAAAATCTTGAACTTTATTGGATGGTAAGCTTGGCTGACTGAGATTTAAGAAATTCTCAGTCAGACTTGGCATTAGAAAATCCGAAAGAAGTGGTGCTTGACCATGAAGGTAGGTGGGCAGAGAAGGTAATGTAGGTGCCTAGGTGGATCTCAGTTTCTATTTTTTCTATTTTTAGAGATGAACTTCAAGTGCAAGTCTGTGAATACATATTGAAAAGTTCAATTCGATAGCAAGAGGTTCCATTTACGGGTGGGTTCATCATTGCTACTCTTAGTACTCACTAATTAACCTCGATATATAAATTATACTCCAAGTCAAATGGATCAGGTAGAGCATCCCTTATGAACTAGGAGGAGGAGGGGAATGGCGGTGTGGCCGGCGGCTCACCTAGGAGGGGGAGGAGGCCGGAGCGGGCTCGCGCGGGGAGGCGACGACGTCGGGGGGCGGCGACGGGGACGGCGTCGGGGGCGGCGACGAGGAGCGAGCGGGCTCGGGGAGGCGACGGCAAAATCCGGCAGCCTGGCGGTGTCGAGGTCGTCGTCGGCGCCGTCGGGGGAGAGGAGAGAGGAAATTGCAGATGGATTGGAAATTTTTCCAAGTCCCGCTTATATAGCCCACCCTTTAGTCCCGGTTGGTGGCTCCAATCGGGACTAAAGGACCCCCTTTCGTCCCGGTTGGAGCCACCAACCGGGACTAAAGGTAAATTTCAGCAGCCGAAAGGGCGGGAAGCACAGCCCTTTAGTCCCGGTTGGTATCACCAACCGGGACGAAAGGCCCCCCTTTAGTCCCGGTTGGAGCCACCAACTGGGACTAAAGGGCTGTGCTTCCTGCAGCCAAAAGTTTAGTCCCACCTCGCTAGTCGAGAGGGGCTCGGGGTGGTTTATAAGCGCTGCTGCCGCTGCCCTCTCGAGCTCCTCTCTATTGCAGGCAGTACATGCCTATCTCACGCCCTGTTGGGCCTGCTAGCACTGCGGGCCTGCATCCTAGCCCATTTCTAGGGTTTCTAGTCGTATGCAGGCCGTTGTGGCTAGAAGGCGGGCCTTTTTTATTTTTTGCATATATTATGTTTTTTAAATTTTAATGTTATTTTTTTTTGCATATGTTTTAGTTGATTCCTTTTGCTATTAGAGTTTTAGAAAAGCTTTTTACTATTAAAGTTTTTAACAAATAAATACTTTGATAATTTTAGTTAATATTATTTTGATTCTTTTTAGTTGATTCTTTTTGTTATTAGAGTTTTATAAAATCTTTTTAGTTCATTCTTTTTGCTATTAGAGTTTTATAAAATCTTTTTAGTTCATTCTTTTTCCTATTAGAGTTTTATAAAAGCTTTTTAGTTCATTCTTTTTGCTATTAGAGTTTTATAAAATCTTTTTAGTTCATTCTTTTTCCTATTAGAGTTCTATAAAATCTTTTTAGTTCATTCTTTTTGCTATTAGAGTTTTATATGCACCATTCAAAGCCACATCATCAATTTTCAAACCTTTTCTTACTTCATTTGCTATTTTTCATGCATTTCATGATTTATTTTGAGCTATAAGACCCTGAATTTGACAAGCACTGCAAATGAACTCTGAAAAGGTTGAAACTTGGTAGGATTTCTGGATTGATTACCTTCTGAGAAATTGCATTGAGGAATGCACATAGCTTCACAATGGCTAATCGAACATTTTCTGGTAGAAGCCCCCTCAATGCAACCAGAAGCAGTTGCGTCATAATCACGTGGCAGTCATGAGACTTTAGGTTCTGGAATTTTTTTCTCTGTCATGTTTATTATTCCCTTTATATTTGACGAGAAGCCAGATAGGACCTTGATACTGAGCAGGCATTCAAAGAAGATTTCCTTCTCCGCTTTGGTTAGAGCGTAGCTGGCAGGACCTTGATACTGCTTTGGATGCATGACGTCTTTTTTGTTCACACGTTGCTGGTCCTCCCGTGCCTCCGGTGTATCTTTTGTCTTCCCATACATGCCCAAGAAGCCTAGCACGTTCACGCAAACATTCTTCGTCACGTGCATCACGTCGATTGCAGAGCGGACCTCTAGGTCTTTCCAATAGGGTAGGTCCCAAAATATAGATTTCTTCTTCCACATGCATGGGTGCGTGTCCCTCAGCGTCATTCGGAACAGATTGTCCGCCAGGACCCTTTCCAAAGATTACTTGTAAATCCTTGACCATATCAAGTATATCATCACCAGTACGGAGGAAGGGCTTCTTCTGGTGATCTGCCTTACCTTTGAAATGTTTGCCTTTCTTTCTTAAGGCATGCTTGGTCGGAAGAAATCGACGATGTCCCAGGTACACATTCTTCTTGCATTTGTCCAAATATATACTTTGGGTATCATCTAAACAGTGCGTGCATGCGTTGTATCCCTTGTTTGTCTGTCCTAAAATGTTACTAAGAGTAGGCCAATCATTGATGGTTACAAACAGCAACGCTCGCAGGTCAAATTCCTCTTGTTTATGCTCATCCCACACACGTACACCTTTTTCCATTCCACAGCTGTAAAAGCTCTTCGACTAATGGCCTTAGGTACACATCAATGTCGTTGCCGGGTTGCTTAGGGCCTTGGATGAGCACTGGCATCATAATGAACTTCCGCTTCATGCACAACCAAGGAGGAAGGTTATAGATACATAGAGTCACGGGCCATGTGCTATGCTTGCTGCATTGCTCCCCAAAAGGATTAATGCCATATGCACTTAAACCAAACCATACGTTCCTTGCGTCACCTCCAAAGTCCCCCCACTTTCTCTCGATTTTTCTCCACTGCGACCCGTCAGCGGGTGCTCTCAACTTCCCGTCTTTCTTACGGTCTTCTTTGTGCCATCACAACAACTTGGCATGCTCTTTGTTTCTGAACAAACGTTTCAACTGTGGTATTATAGGAGCATACCACATCACCTTGGCAGGAACCCTCTTCCTGGGACGCTCGCCCTCAACATCACCAGGGTCATCTCGTCTGATCTTATACCGCAATGCACCGCATACCGGGCATGCGTTCAATTCCTCGTACTCACCGCGGTAGAGGATGCAGTCATTAGGGCATGCATGTATCTTCTGCACCTCCAATCCTAGAGGGCAGAGAACCTTCTTTGCTTCGTACGTACTGTCGGGCAATTCGTTATCTTTTGGAAGCTTGTTCTTCATTATTTTCAGTAGCGAACCAAATCCCTTGTCAGATACACCATTGTCTGCCTTCCATTGCAGCAATTCCAGTGTGGTACCGAGCTTTGTGTTGTCATCTTCGCAGTTTGGGTACCATCCTTTTTTGCGATCCTCTAACATGCGATCAAACTTCAACTTCTACCTTTCACTTTCGCATTCTCTCTCTGCATCAACAATGACCTGGCCAAGATCATCATCGGGCACATCGTCTGGTGCCTCTTGATCTTCAGCTTCCCCCGTTGCAGTATCACCGTATTCAGGGAACATAGGATAGCTGTCATCATCCTTTTCTTCTTCGTTGTCTTCCATCATAACCCCTGTTTCTCCGTGCTTGGTCCAAACATTATAGTGTGGCATGAAACCCTTCTCAAGCAGGTGGGAGTGAAGGGTTTTCGAGTTAGAGTAATCCTTCGTATTCTCACAGACAGTACATGAACAATACATAAAACCATTCTGCTTGTTTGCCTTAGCCACTTCGAGAAATTTGTGCAGGCCCTCAATGTACTCGGAGGTGCGTCGGTCACCGTACATCCATTGTCGGTTCATCTGCGTGCATTATATAATTAAGTGTATCAAAAACCATTACAGAACATCATGAATAGAGAAGCTCTAATTGTGCGTCTAAATCAAAAGAACTCACACATACACTCCTCCACTAAAACCCACAAACCACACTCTACTTCTAGAGCATTTGAAATGAGCTAAACTAGCAGTGAGAGATGAAATGATGAAGTCGTTAACCTTTTAGAACACTTGTGTAGTTGGTGCACCGCCAAACCTAAACAAATCTTGGGGAAAATGTAGCTTGGAGGTCGAGCTTGGAGAGGAGAAAGCTTAAGTGTGGCTGCGGCATTTCATCGAACACCTCATGTGCATAGGAGGTGATAACAGAGAGCAGCACACCTCCCACACGCCGGCCGGCCAAAAAACAGAGTGAGCGGGCAGGGCCGAGCATATATATAGGCAACTCTTAAGTCCCGGTTGGTGGCTAGGACCGGGACTAATGGTCTCTCTTTAGTCCCGGTTGGTGGCTAGCACCGGGACTAAAGGGGTTGGGCCAGGAGCGAGGCCCTTTAGTACCGGTTCGTGTCTGGAACCGGGACTAAAGGGGTCAGACGAACCGGGACTGGTTCCTGCCGAGGCCCGGCCGGCGCACTGGCCGCTCGAACCGGGACTGATGCAACCATTGGTCCCGGTTCGTAAGAGAACCGGGACTAATGATCTGATCTGGCCCGGATCAAAGCCCTGTTTTCTACTAGTGGATGGGCAATAATGGGTCAGATCCGACCTGGTGGACATGTTCGGACATCCCAAATCCACCTTACTTATGGACTGGATATAAAGGTTGTCAGTCAGCTTACACGTTTGAACTGTGTTCCGGAAGTCTGGTTGGGTGTCAATTTTTCCACCGGACAGGCCGGCCGGGTGTTTGAGACAGATAAGCGGGGCATCCGGTTGTAGATGCTCTGAGATCAGGCATATACGTATGCATGTGTGTATCCAAGATAAGGAGTATCCAACCAGACGCTCAAAGTTTCGGAGAGAGTGTGGCAAGCACTAAAATGAAATTGATATACAATTGCAGCCAAGTGTGTAGGGACGTGTAAGGATACACCACAAAGGTCAAGGGTGCCTAGCTAGGGTAGGTCAAGGGTGCCTAGCTAGGGTAGGCGCTGACGTGTGTGTGACCAGGTGACTCACATGTAAACTTTCCTCTTTCGTTTCATGGTAGGGCCTTTGTGTTTCCGTGGCCGTGCGGCCCGTTGGGGAAGAGGACAGAATCACTGTTTTAACCTCTTTACGAAAATTTAGCTTGATTTGACCTATGTTTATAAAAAAAATCGGATCTGATCTTTTTGCTACTGTCATAAAGGTTGGCGGTAGAAATATATGGGCTACCATGGTCCACGGCGGTAGACTTCTGATCAACGCTTGCTAGCAAAGACGACGTGGCAAGTGGCTACTACCACAACCTTTGACGGTAGACCTTCAAGCTATAAATTCTTTGTACTACTGAAACACACTGGTGGATAGTTAGCTAGCATGTGTGAGTTTGTGTTGGTCGGTCCTGAGCTTGAATCTTGCCAAATGCAAGTTTTTTTTTTTGCCAAATAAAACGAACAATTTGTCATGTTAATGTTAGCATATGAATTATTGACAAAATACTATTTTTTACTTATCTATAACTATTATATATAATTTTCTAAAAGATATAAAGATATATGATGGGATATTTCCTGATCTTGAATCATGCCAAACGCAAGTATTTTTGTTTATTATTTTTGCAGAATCAAATGAACAATTTGTCTTGTTAATGTTAGGATATGAATTATTGACAGAATACTCCTTTTACTTATCTCTAACTATTATATATAAATTTCTAAAAGATATAGACACATATGATGGGATATTTCATATTTGGGTACATGTATTTGCACTTCCCGGTGACGCACGAGTAGTTTCTTTGTTTATTTTGTGCAGAGTAAAAATGAACATTTTTTCCAATTAATGTCAAGATATGGATTATTGACAAACAATAATTCTTTTACATATGTGTAACTATTTTATAAAATGCTCAAAAATATACAAACATATAAGATGGGATATTTGGGCACGTGCTTGCACTTGGTGGACTACGCACCATATGGGGATAATCACCAAACATCCCAAAGATACAAAAAAATGAAAATAATATCGATAATATCGCGAAGATTCACCATAAAATGAATGATTAAACAACTCTCAATCTCAAGATGAATACAACCAGGGTTATAAACCCTAATCTTACAACTTGGAACTCTTCTCCCTGTGGTGATCTTGCAATTGAATGTGAATGAAGACGGACGAACGAGAAGGAATGAAACTCCGGTGCTTCTTCCTCTGTTTATGGATGGTGTGTTGTCAGTTGTGTCACTCTGATGGTTTCCCTACCTTCATAAAAGTTGTTCCTGTTGATAAGGTGGAGCTGGCGGCAGATGGTGCAAGCGCTTGCGTTCGTACCAGATGTTGTCTTGTGCTCTGGCTGCACTGGTGCATTTTTGTCCAACACGAAAGTTGCTCCATTTGGCTTCAACTGCTGGGATCTTGCTTGGTTTTCGTCCGGAAAAAAACTATGCGTATAATAGAGAAAAAAACAAGTTTTCATCTTTCTCGAAGGGTTAACTTTAGAAAAATGTAAGAAATATCAAAAACTTAGTGAAAACCATACCAAAACTATCTATTAAAAGTGAAAAAATATCGAGCCATCAACTAAGAAATAAGATGAATGATAGGGAAGTAGACAAAAGAGTTTACCGGCTCATGAAGATATAGTATATCCATTCTTGCAAATACTGTAATTTTAATTAAGAGAATACTTGCATTTGAATGATTGCACTTAAGCTCGCTGCCTGGCCACAAATAGTCTCATATCACTATTTGTAATTCTCAAATTAAATCTTTGCTAGTTAACTAGGTGCAGAGGAGGCGAAAATTTATCCTCTCAAGAGAATGAACTTTATTTCAGAAATTTGCAAAACATAAACATGAATGATGGGTTTTGGTTAGAAAAAGGCATAGTACTCAAATATGTCTTAGCGCCCACTAGTCCCTTCTAATCATGGCTCTCAATTTTTTTCCTCAATCATTGTTTGTCGGAACTTCAACCTTTGGTGAAGGGAGTTATGCCAAAAAGTAATAGATGCAAATGTGGGTTTTTCGGTTGCGCCTTAAAGTTGAATATTATGGACCAAATTTGTTTCGCTTTCTAGCGCAGCGATCAGTATTCGATTTTTACCACATACACACCGCTCAAGACAAAACCGAATAATATTTATTGAAGTGTTGCCACTATAAACATTAACAAACACATAATTAAAATCCGTGCCAAAACTCTGGTCGATCGTTCCTAGGCCAATGGTGTCTCAACATAAACTCGAGAGCGCTGACGGGGTCACAGTTACACGACATAAAGCAAGAAAGCAACATTTAGTGCACATTCTGCATGGAGAAGATACAATATCTGTTGAACATGTTCTTGTGGTGCAACCGGGTTATAACTAGCAGAATATTGTATAAAAGTAAGGGTAATTCCATATGTATATACAAAGGTATATATGGCATGTCAAAAAATCACTAACATAAAAATTGATAGACAATATTCTTTTAATGAATAGTTTGAATTGCTTACCATATGTGTCATGTGGTGTCAACAAACAACATTGTTAGATAAAAAAGGATCATGTTACAATTGAGCGGCACTTTTTTCTCAGGAAACTTTCAATCTATTCAAACTACTAATTAAAATAATATTGTCTAATAATGTAAAGAATCAGCCGGAGAAACACCTTCACACGTCCTCCGACGATGCTAGAAGCACCACCGGGACGGGGACTAGGCGGGGAGAACCTTATTTATCTTCAAGAGTCGCCGCCGTCTCATCTTCCTGAACATGACAGAAACAGTAACAAAACTTGAAGAAGCACCTGAAAACACGGAGCCCTCCCGCCGATAACACTATCACAGTTGAATTGGATACTTTTGTTTTCTTAAATAGTGTCCGGAATCAATATCTGAAATTGAAATGCGTGACCAAGGCTGATACACTAGTAGAAAAAAGGGCTATTTGTCCCGGTTCGTAAGGGCCTTTAGTCCCGGTTCTGGAACTGGGACTAAAGGGTCGGGACTAATACCCAAAACCTTTAGTCCCGGTTTGCTTACGAACCGGGACCAAAGGCCCTCCACGTGGCGCTGCCTGGGGAGGGGGAGGAAGGACCTTTAGTCCCGGTTGGTGTTACCAACCGGGACTAAAGGTGGCCACGCGTCAGCAGCTCGCAGTCGCTGGGGTTTTTTTTTTTTTGGAAGGGGGGGTTTTGGGGTTTTGGAGGGTTAATTTAGGGGTTTCATATTGTGTTAGCGAGCTAATAGAGAGAAGTGACCTCTCTTTTTCCGTGCTTGGTCGATGCTAGCTACTACACATATAGAGAGAACTCGACGCTAGCTAGTAAGCAAATAAAGGAAACCATTAATTACACAAGATCGTCATGAACATATATAGAGAGAAGTGACATCTCTTTCTTCGTGCTTGGTCGAACAACAAGTTTTCGTATATCTATCCGACGCTGCTACATATGTACAATATATAACATCCCTTACAACAATTTCAATTTCACATGGTATTCTCCTTGTTCAGGTATGACGTGGTCAAGAAAGAATCCCGCCAATTCCTCTTGAATTGCTCGTATGCGATCATGTGGTAGGAGTTCATCCCGCATCTGCCAGATCTAATTTAAAGAAGGGGTCAATACATATATATGAATGAAACTCAATACAATTGATGGTAATATATAAAATAAAATTGTGAATATTGTTTACGTACTTCAAATTGTTTCTCAGAGGAGGCCCGTTCAGAGGTATAGTAGCGAATGAACTCGCATACGTAGTATCCACATAAATGAGTGTTGGGTGCGTGCAACAAGCACTTTACGAGAATAGAGTTCAATCAAACTGATAAGCAAGCATGATAATGGTATTGATGAAACTAGAATCAATGAGAGATGCGCGGAACTAGCTAGTACTACTTACTTTGGGGTGTGTAAATCGCAGGTCCTTCTTCAGACCCGGAACCTTAGCGGTGAACGTTTTCCAAACCCTGGCAGGCAAAGAAAATGATTACTTGATATCAGGAAATGAACGAAAGTTGCCGATATGGTCCCGGTATTGATTGAACTTACTTCTGGAGCATTGCAGTCATGTCCGCATAATACTTGGGATCTTTACGGAGCGAGTCTAAGACAGTTACTAATGCCCCGTCAAGGTTAATGGATAGCAGAATATAGTGGAAGCTGCGCACGCATAACTCATCAATTACATTACTTAACCACGAGTAAGCGAAACCGAATATGCAGAAGACAGTAACACTCACTTGAAGTTGTAAGGAAAGAGTATTTTCCTTTTGTTTTGATGTGTAAGGAACGTTTGTAGTAAGTTGTTCTCGGTATCTTCAGCCGCCTTTCGTACCGACCATTCATTTACGGTATTTGGGCTAATGAACCCAGCGTCGAAGATTCCTATTTTTTTGCATTCGACCATCTTCAATCTGCATAATATAGTGAGGATAATTATATATACATGCAATGAACGAGCTGAGCGGTGAGGACGGGGACGGGACAGGACGGACCGCCAACCTAGACAAATCTTAAGGAAAATGGAGCTTGGACAAGGAGCTTCCAGAGGAGAAAGCTTAAGTATGGCTCGGGCATTTCATCGAACACCTCATGTGCATAGGAGGTGAGCTAGAGCACCACAAAGCTCTCCCCTCGCCGGCCAGAAAAACAGAGCAGTGTGGAGTGCTCTGCTCGCTGGCGAGGGGGGGGGGTATATATAGGCATCTAATTGGTCCCGGTTCGTGGCACGAACCGGGACCAATGGTTGTGGGCCAGGAGCGAGGCACATTGGTCCCGGTTCGTGTCTGGAACCGGGACTAACGGGTCCAGATGAACCGGGACCAATGCCCCACGAGGCCCGGTCGGCCCCCTGGCCTCACGAACCGGGACCGTTGCCCCCATTGGTTCCGGTTCGTGACTGAACCGGGACTAATGGGCTGGCCCGGCCTGGACCAAAGCCCTGTTTTCTATTAGTGATATATCAAGATTTGGTACCTTTTATCATCTTTTTTTATGTGTGCATCGCCAATGCCCGAACTAGGTATGGATATTGTATCGTTGCAGAGGCCGGGTATGATTGGTCCATAATATGTTGTATTTCTTTGGAAGAAAATCTGAAAAGATAATGTAGTTTACTTTGTTGAGAAAAATAATCTGAAATGTGATGCATAATGTATCCCGTCCAACTGAAGGAAAAAAAAATCTGAGAAGCAATCAGAATCTTCCGTATGCTCAATGCTTCCAAACCCATTTGTTGAAAAGGCTCGAATGGTTCTGGTAGTGCAGCTACTTGTAGGGCGCGCGCATGGGCATGCACATGCGATGATCCCAAGCGCTAGCTAGCTAGCATATGCTTTGTTCCTTCCTTCTTCCTTTCTTCCTTCCTGTGCCCCCGTTTCCACAACCTATGCTCCATCGATGTGCCAAAGGTTGGCATATATTACATCAGCTTGCTTGCACCGGCCGCTAGCTTAGCCAACTGCCGAAATCATCTTAAGCCGAAAGAATTACGTACTCCTGTGTTCCACATATAATCTGACAGCAGTTGCCTGTAAAACACTACTAAACAGGATTTCGCCTGGAGAAACGGGAGCACCTCTGGTCGATGCCTAACAATGGCATATGCTTGCAAGATCTAGCTAGCAAAACCGCCAATCTATGCGAATCCTAGCTAGCAGTAGATCTCTTTATGCGTCCATCTCGATAGGCGCTTTCGGCCGATGTGACAACGGGAATGCATCTGCATTGATGCAGATCATAAGCAAGTAGTGGTGAGCAGCTTGCAACGACGACGACGACGACGCTTTCCCCCTTGGTGATCGCTAGCGAGAGAGGGAGAGGCAGATGCTTTTTCTCCCTTTCGCGCCCTCCGTATGAGTTTGGCAACGGGAACGGACGTATGTCGCGGTCGGATAGACGTGACGAGAGCGCGAAACGGTGCACGGGTACGGGCGGAAAAGGCTACGGTGGTGGTACTGCACGTCCGCGTTGCGTCCCGTTGGGTTTTTTCAACCTTTTTTTCTTGTTGTTGATAGCGTTTTTTTCAACCTTGTGATCCAATCTTTCAGCTCAAGTTCACTCAGCGAGTGATGTGATAAAAAAAAGTTGGATGGATTTTAGCGCCAAGGTCTCCCTGGGTTGCGTCAGCTCAGTACGTCCTCGAGGTCGTCTAGCTAGGCTCGTGTCTTTTGAATTTGGAAAATTGCACTTTTCCGAAACCGCAAGATGGAGCCTCTCCCGTGATATTTCTGCTCAGGGCGAGTGAAAGAAAAAACGACGGCGCTGTGAGAAGTAGAGAGTGCACACGGACGGCACGGCCACCAGGTAGAGGCGGAGAAGAGAAGGGTGCTTTCATGCTTCTTCCATTGACGGGTCATGTCAACCTCACATCGCATTGACGCCTCCACTGTACTCCTGTCGCCCATGTTTCCGGGATAACGATACCCTGGCCCGGACAAATTCACTGTTTTGACCCTTTTTGGAAAGTTCAGCCGGATCTGACCCCGGTCTGAACTTTTTTTCGGATCTGACCATTTTTCCTACCGCCACACCCCTAGGCGGTAGGTATACACGGGCTACCGCCAGGTCCCTTGGCGGTAAGCGATTTGCCACGTCAGCGCCGCAACTGACGGTCGCCGTTGCGTTGCCCCGGCCTTACCGCCAGAGAGTCTGGCGGTAGGGTATCATAACCTACCGCCAGAGATCCTGGCGGTAAGGGCCAGGATAAGATAAGTTATAGAGCCAGTGGGAAACCCTACCGCCATTGCCCCTGGCGGTAGGATGTGAAACCCAAAAAAACAGGGGGAGATACCGTTCCAGTATCGAGTACGTAGGGTGTGAAACCCTACCGCCATTGCCCCTGGCGGTAGGATGTGAAACCCTACCGAAAAAACAGGGGGAAATAAAGTTCCAGAACGAAAACATCCTACCGCCTGGGGGCATGGCGGTAGGAACGTACAGAGTACCGCCATGGGTCATGGCGGTAGGATCCCTTTTCCATTTTTTTCTTTATCCTCGGTGAGTAAAGTATCACCGTTTAACATGACAATACAACATGATAGTACCATAGTTTAGGTCTTAACAATGGTCTCACTCGTAGTAGAACATAGTCATAACATAATTTGACAGACAATCTAGAACCGAATAGTATCATAGTTTAACGAATAGTACGAGATTGATTGATCTAAAGATCCCTAAGGAAACATGGGTCCCTTTCCCTTGTTGTAACGAGCAATATCCTCCTCGTAAGCTTCGCGAGCCCTCGCAAGCTTCCGTGCCCTCTCCCCGTCACGAGCCTCCTTCTCTTTGCGTACCCTCTCCGCCTCGCGCTTCTTCCGCTCCTTCTTCTCCTTAGCAAGACGTTCCTCGTACTCGGCACGCTGCAAAGATTCTTCAAACAGCCGCCGCCTCCGAGCCCAGTCTGCATTTTGGTCCTTCTGGACATCTTCTGGCACTTCATCATCTATCCACGTGAAATACTTGCAAAGAGGAGGGGGTGACTGCATGGAAGACATGTTTGTTTGTTAGTAATACAATTGAAACGCTCGTCATGAAAACACATTCACCGGAACATATTTAACATACCAGAGGAACGTCATAGGCGTTAGTCGGACGTCTACGATCGTGTGCGTAGTTGGGACACACAAAAAACCTCCTCCCTTCCGTCCATGACTTCTTCCGGTCAGTAGAAACTTTCACCTTGCAAACGTCTCCACACCAGCATGGTGGCGTTATCAAATCTTTGTCCTTTGTCTTGTCCAAAGTTGACTCCTTCCACTTGTTCGGCATGTCATCTCGGTCAGCGCACGACGGCCTCAGGATGGAACCGGATGAAGCCATGCCTACATACATTTCAATAGTGTTAGTGACATATATCAATATGTTATTAATGTGAACAGACGTAACATGACAACAAGTGCAAGATTTTATAACATGACATAACAAATTTACCATCTATACTCTATCAACCATCCGGGTTGAGAAGCACATCAATTGGCTGCCCTCTATCAATCTTTCGTCTCTTAGTAACACCGTAAGCACGACCACTACTACCTGTAACGGTAGTCCGTCCTCCGCGACCACCCCTAGTGGCTCCTCTTGCACTACTACCTGTAACAGTAGTCCGTCCTCCGCGACCACCCCTAGTGGCTCCTCTTGCACTACTACCTGTAACGGTAGTCCGTCCTCCGCGACCACCCCTAGTGTTGCATGTCCTGTTATTGTGTCCTGGGTTGTCACATTGACCACAATTGTTGGTGTCGGGAGGCTCCATGAAATGACCGCTGCCAAATTGTTTCATACCAGTATATCCAGCTATATCATCCATGTCACTCCTAAACCTCTTCTTTCTTCTTCTCCCTTTTGTAGATACCATGAGTGCAGGATCAGGCACAATATGTGGGCCATCGTACTCCGGCCACTGTGAAGGGTCAAGGAAAGGATGGAACCGAGGTGCCCATGTCAACCTCGTGGCTTCCAACGTGAACTGATGCAGCCGTATGGTAATCCCATCTGAAACCGGTAAGTTCCTTGCCCTCGCAGCCGTCATCACGTGCGAGCACGGCCAGTGGTACCTGTGAGGCCTCTCACATTGACACCACCGGTCCTTGAGGTGCACCTCATAAGCAACCCCGCCGTAGGTGACACCATCTCGTGTTGTGCCACCTGGCTCGTCAACTTGGTAGATCCCATCTTTGTCGTTGAATCTGATGATTTGTTGATGGGAAGACTTGCCTGCTTGAAATTTCAGCCAATCGTTAACCTTATCTGGATAGTCCATTTTGTCCCCTATCCAACCTGCCGTTGATATGGAATGATTAAGGAAATACTCGTTCAACTTCAAGAAGGTGTACTTCAATATTGCAGTCACGGGCAAAGAACGAACACCCTTAAGCACATTGTTGAAGCATTCCACCATGTTGCTTGTCATGTCTCCGTATCTCCAACCTCCGTCATCAAAAGCGCGTGACCACTTATATTTTTCCTCATAATGCCTAGTCAGGAATGCTCTTCCCTTTTGGTTCTTTTTCAATGACTTCAAAAGATTATCATAGCGGCTTGCGAATGAATCAAAGGAGAATGCCGTGCACACATGAGTAAGGTCTTTGCACCACTCTTTGCTCTTGCATGCCCGGTAAAAGTTTGCCACGAAATGCCTCATGCACCATCGGTGCTGAAGCTTTGGGAGGCCGGGAATGGACACGGCTATCGCCTGGAGAATCCCATGATGCCGGTCCGATATGATGCATACCGGCCTGTTGCCAATCACCTTGCTTCTCACATGCCTCATGAATCACTCCCAGTTGTCGTCATGCTCGGAAGGAACCAAAGCAAATGCAACCGGCAACACGTTATCATTGGACGAGTGAGCCATTGCCACCATTAGAGTGCCCTTGTACTTCCCAGTCAAGAATGTGCCATCGATAGACAATACCGGACGACAATGCTTGAATGCCTCGATGCATTGCCCAAAACTCCAGAACGCACGGTGAAACACTCCGTCATTTTCCTCCACCGCATGACACATCCCAGGGTTCCTATGTGCGATTGCTCCCAACATCCTTGGGAGAATATTGTATGCGGCCTCATAATCACCATGCAACATCCTGATTGCATTTGCCTTCGCCTTCCATACCTTCCCATAGTTGACCGGGTATCCGAATTGTTCGTCAACCATACTCATGAGAAACTTCACCTTCACAGTTGGATCATGGGCTACATGAGGCAACAATTTGTATCCTAAAAATTCTGACGTGAGTTGACGGTGTCCCTTGCTTCGGTCAGCTTTGTCCGGCGGTACGCACGTGTGAGTGGCCACACAACTCTTCAGCACCCATTGCCCGGTTTGTTGAATTTTTCTTCCACGAACCTTCCAACGACAACCTTCTTGGTCACATTTGATGATGTAACGCAGATTTTGGTTGGAATGACAAACAAGAAACGGCCTATGGTTCCTAATAGCATAGTCACTCAACCATATCTTAAACTCTTGCAAGCAACTGAACTTGATGCCTTTCTTCAAATGAGCATTCTCGTCCTCATCCTTGGGTTTAGGATCACCGATCTTCGGGCACGGTGTTGGTTCAAGCAAACCCAATCTCATGCCACCATCAACAACAGCCTTGTCGGCAAGAGTGATATCACGAAACAATGGGGGGCCTCTTTTCTTCCCCGTAACCCTCTTGAAAATTGCATTCTCTTGTGCAGTGAATCCATCCTCGTCCAATTCCTCCGTCGGACCCTCGTCATCCGAGTCATACCCATACATACGGCGGTACGGGAGGTCACGATCCATGTCTTGCTGATGCACAAACACATCCAGGTCTCCAATGGGAGTATAATGAATCTCTTCGGCTTCCTCATAAACATCAACATGGCCGTCTTCAGCATCAACATGGCGTGCTTCAGCATCAACATGAACCTCTTCCTCATGAACCTCTTCCTCATGAATTACCATGGCTCCATCATCAATATCAGCTTCATTTGGTGGTTGACTAGAAGAATTGGGGACATACACCTCCACCCTTGCATCACGGTTCAAGTCAATTTGCAACAAAGGAGCCTCAACCTTTACCTCAACCTTTATCCTTGTCTTGGTGGCAAACAATTCAAGGGATTTGTCTTGCGATTCAAATACTTTATCCTTGTAAACCTTCCAATGCAATTCCGAGGTGATAGGCAAACTCTTCAATCGAGACTTCACCCCCACTCCAACATCATACCTTCCAATGAGTTTAACATCAATATTTGGATCAATCCAATTCAACACACTCCTAACTTTGACAACCACCTCCTCATAAGTTGGGCTTGAGTCAAAAACCATGGATTCTTCCCCTTCATCGGCATTGCCTTTCATAAATGTCCCCATATCCAAATAGTGTACATTAACGAGCCTATCCATCTAAATGCATTGAAAAAATTGTCAAGAGGATAGGATGGCAACCTAATATGAACACTAACAATAATATCACAATAACAATAATATGAACCATAACTATATTGAAACAATAACAATAATATCACAATATCATTAATTAACCCTAACTACTAAATAATGACAATGCCTAACCCTAACCCTAACATTGACCCTAAACCTAACCCTAAACCTAACAATAACTATAGATCGGTGTTACAAACATGATAATTAGTCATACTAAAGCATACAAACAACCCTATCATCTATCAAATCCATTGATTTCAAACACAAATGACATGAACTAGGGTTTCTATAAAAGTAAACAATGCCACCAAATGAGATGATTCCAACCAACCAAAAAGAAGAGAGTGAGGGAGGTACCTTGAGTGATGAATTTGGACTCGATCAACCGGAGAAAACTCAACCAATGGAGATGGATTTCATGGAGGCAAGAATGGAGGAGAGAGAGGGGAGAGGAGCTCAGCTCGGGGTGGAGAAGGAGTTGAGGACGAATGGGTGGCTGGTGGGGCCCACAAGCCACACTCTCAATGGTTTATCTGGACTAGAGACCCTACCGCCAGGGCCTCTGGCGGTAGGTTTTTAGAGGCTACCGCCATAGGTTGTGGCGGTAGGTCACTTATACACGCCAGCACGACAGACGGCGCCGTCAGCCTAACGGGGGACCTACCGCCAAGGGACCTGGCGGTAGCCTGTGTATACCTACCGCCTACGGGCGTGGCGGTAGCAAAAGGGTCAGATCCGGAAAAAAGTTCAGACCGGGGTCAGATCCGGCTGAACTTTCCAAAAAGGGTCAAAACAGTGAATTTGTCCCCCTGGCCCCACGCAACGAAACCGGCAGCCAATCAACAACCCCGGCCCGTCTCCCTCCCTCCCTCCCTCCCTTCGCGGATCACCATGCCAACGGACCAAGGCCCGTGCGGCAGACCATGTGGCGACCAAGCAGCATGGGTCACGGCCGCCCACGTACCGGGGAAGCATCGTGGGTTCCTCGATCCTCCCCCCATGGGCAGGCAGGGTAGGGATGATTTTCCTCTCTCTGGTGTACACGCTAGGGGCATCATGAGCATGGGTTTGCGCAAGTACGATGTGTGCTCCCAAATTTGAACCCGATTTTTCGCGGATTAATCCGACACCCAAAGTTATATGCTAGCATCAGACCTCGCGTGCGTGCTTCTCCACTGGATTTGGGGCCTGACCTTCTTGCCGACGAATTGGGGGAATGTATGGCACTCTGGGAGCTGACGAGCGTGGTGGAGCTACACGAAAGAGTGCAGGACATCATGAGATTGGCTTGGGAAGCCTCTGACAATACTCCGTGAGGTCGGCGTACACAAGCATGTTTGTATAGGCGCATAAACGATTTGGGAGCCACTTTTACATGGCAATCGCGAGCCCTTCTAAGATGCAAGATCTTCGGCTAGCCCTACGCAACAGTTGTTGCTGGACATCTGATTGTTTAGCCAGAGAAGGTTTAGGCCAACTGCTACCCTTGACCTTAAATCGTCCGTGGAACGTCCGTTTAAGACGAAATTTGGTCCAACAAGAGTACCCAAACGGACAACGTTGTCCGCATATCTCCATTTTTGTCTGGCCCAATCCGAAATGTGGAGCAAATTTGGACCACAAATGGGGCAATCCGTGTGTCACTCTAGTCGTCCGCCTTGTGTCCGCCCTGGTCCCACATCTCAGCGACTGAGCACGAGCTGGCTCTGCCTCCACTACCGACGCTACCAGGACGAGGCCACCGGTGCACGACGCTGCCGCGCGCATCAGCACAGGAACCCGCCGCGGGCGCCGACGAGGTCACTTGCGTAGGACGCTGCCGCGTGCTCTGCCACCGGCGTAGGGCTCCATCCCAAACGTTGGGCGGGGCTCCGGGTGGGAAGCGCGGGGTTGGGTGCTCCGGGCATGGCGAGCACGGGGCTGGGCGGCGCTCCACCTCCTCCCCCATCGGTCGTCGAGGTACCGGGCACCGGTGGCTGCTCCACCTCCTCCCCCATCGACGGGCGGGGCCAACGTGACCTTGACGACGCGCGTGGCAAGCGCGAAGGCGACTAGGGATTGTTGCTAGGCTGCCGAGGGCTGGTACCCGACTGGCATCACGCAACGTCTTCCACCATGCACCTGCGGCGGTGCCGAGCGCCGCCCCCGGCCTTTCCCTCCTCCTCTACCTAACGATTCGCGGATGGGAGTGGGACTACGAGGAGACCACGTTGGATTAGCGGGCGAGCGCGCGAGCAAGGCGGGGTGGAGCTCTAGTAGCGAGGTGGAGCTCCAGCAACGAGTGGAACCATCGGAGATTCGTCCGTTTGGGTCCTGCATGTTGGGTGTAGATGCGCCGAATCACTGCCCGCCCTTTGCCCCCCCCCCCCTACGTCGGTCGTTTCGCGACCAAACCTGGCCAAATGGGCCTGGCACGTACGTCTCGTGCGTTCATGCGCTAGTGCGAGGAGGCACATCGAGGCCAACTGAAAAGGAAACACATTGAGTTACCTTCGATCATGCCGTTCATCCCGGTCCCTCCCGCAACAGCTTTTTCGAGCGAGACGCTCCTCCCATGTGCGCTCGCACCGCTCCTTCCGGTCTCGTGCGCTCGTGCCGCCCCTTCCGGTGCTAATAGCTACTATCACGTGTGTTAGGTGTGCCGTGCCGGGCCAGCACACGTGCCTAGCTAGTTATCCCAGGCACGACACTAGCCGGGCCACGTGCCGGGCACGACGTGTTAAGCCACATCTCGGGATGGGCACACGGGCTATCGGGCTGGCACGCCTAGGCCGGACCATTTGGCCAGGTTTCTTCACGACCCAAACGAAAAAATGTCCGCGTCCGTTTGGGGTTGACGAAGGAGTTGGCCTTACCACATCAAGCCGTCTGCCCAATGTGTGATCACTGATCAGGTAGAGGGGAACATCAATCACCTGCTGATCTCATGCTCCTTTGCTAGATCGATTTGGTTCAAGGCCATGACGGTTTGGGGACGACCATATTGGACACCATCTTGGGAGGATCGCCTGTTGGCATGGTGTACCCCGCTTAATCCTAAGCCAAACTTACGGACGGATCTGCACACGTTTGTCACTTTGTTCTTGTGGCAAATTTGGAAGCATTGCAAGGCTGTAGTGTTTTTTGACGAGAACAGCAGGAGCTCTGCCTTTGCATTATAGTGAGGGGGAGAAAGGTACAAATTACACAGGGATGGCTAAGGCTGTAGTGTTCGAGAACGTCACACCCTTAGTGCAGAGTGTAATCAGAAAGATCTTAGAGGAAGGACCATGCATTATGGCAAATGGTAGATAAGTTTAAGGAGGACATGTGGCTAGGGGTGAAAGGTCAACCAAGATTGGATATAGCTGTTTTTTCGCGAAATCTATTTCAGTACAGCGTATGATGTCGATGGCTCAAGATAGAGCACTCAATAGGCTAGGATGGCCCCCATTTCGCTTTACCAACCCCAAGGTGTGATAGAACTCCCAATTACTGCGCGTGATAGTATAGGAACGATGCGAGCCGGGCCGGGCCTCGATTCCTTTCATGTCTCCAGTCTTTCAAAGCTATGTGCGGATGAACCGTGAGTAGTAGCGTCTATAAAGTGCTGGTGGATGGGTGCTTCTACCTCATTCTTCTATAAATGTATGATACACATGCTTATGTGTATTCTAGAAAAAATAATATAATGAGGCCTTTGAACTCTGATCGAAAGAAACTATGTGTAACCTGTCTAAGTGAACTGCATGCCAGTAATTGAGATACATCGTGAACCCATCTAAATTACCGCATAAAAGTTTTTTTATTTTGAATAAGTGAATTTAATATAAAGATTCATCATAGGTACTTAACATTCCAAACATAATAAATATTACATCGAGGTTTTTTGACAATTGAACAAGCAGTCGAGGTGTCGTTGTCGCTGCTCTTCTACCATAGTTGGCTGGACCTTATCCGTGACAACCGAGAAGGCTTCGAGCGAGTTCTTCTAAAGACAAGCGCCCGGGAGCCGCAATCATTAACACCGAATCTATTTCGAAGTGTCTGGCACCCGAACGCACCGCCGTGCTTGTACGCCGAGAAACCCTAACCTCGGTGCCCCAAGAAGACAACCGAAATCGACGCCGAAGATTCGTCGACTCCGTCCCGACGGACGGACTCAAGGAGGATCGGAGCCGGGAGGACCAGCTCAAAGATGAGCGCCGCCATCCGCCAGAGCGTTATGTAAACGTATTTGGTTGTGTGCAAATAGGAACATTACTAGAATAATTTGTTGTGCACATTTAGTATTGGCCTATCTAATTGGAGTAGACACAGTTTTTTTTTCCTTCAAATTAGTTGTTTGTGTCCACTGGGACCAATTGTTTAGACTTTACGTCTGCAAAATGCGGTTAGCAATATGTCAGGGATTGGGATCTATACAGGCTGGTGATTATTTCAGCGCAAACTAAACATAACGAAATATGTATTGACAAACTACCGTTTTGGACAATAAAAAACAGAAAAATAGGGATTCCTACGAAGTCTGGTCCGTGGTAGAATGTGGTATAAACACCCTTTCGTTCATCCGACACACGTTAGTTCATTTGAGCTTATGGTTGAGATTCCTACGAAGTTATTGGCATAATAATACATATCGTAGAAATTTAGCAGCTCTGGTGCTATGACTGGAGGACGGCTATGGGAAAATCTTGGAAACTACAATCCTTCAAATTTTGTATTAAAACCCAACGATCCGAAGACATTCCATATGTTGTGTTTCTTTCATCAGTTTGAACATAAAATCCTCAAGATCATGGAGAACTAGCAAAGGGGTGCACACTACTCGTTAAGATGGGACAAGAAATGTATGACTAAGTTTATAAATATAGTGTTATTATTATGTAAGTAAAACTCTCTTCATTGCCAAAAATACAAAGCCCACATGCTTTACAAGATTTAACTTGGTGAACGATTAGTCCAGTTGTGCTGATTATCCAATACTATATTTTAAAAGTGTTTTTGATACGCTTCCAGCATATTAATTTTACACAATCCCCATACTGTTATACAAATCCTGTTCAAAATAGTTTCTAAAACACACGCGTTTTATATTTGCGGAGGAGTAATATGTGTTAGCTAATCTGCGCATGTGAAATTCGTAAAAAGCTTGTGTACGTTCTTTCGTAGCATGTAATCGGCGACACATAATTTCAGAAGTTCGGCTACCTTGGCGTATGGCAGAATTTCTCAAATTTCAGTAATCGACATGCATGGGTTAATCCTACCAAGCTCGTAGAGTTACCCACTACTTGAAATAGTTGACGTATTTGCATTGAGGACTGGAAGATTTAACATCACACTCAGCACCAGTACTTGTACTGCAGCAGTTCATCAATGATCACATGGCCTCATGCGTCTCCAGTCTTTCACAAGACACAACTCACTTCGACGGAGCAGCGTCTTGGAGTGGTTGGTCTACTTAGCTCGTTTTATCTGTACGAAGATATACAAATTAGCCATTGGTTTTTTCGTGAACTTTGTAAATATAAAGTATATGTGTTGGCTAGTTGCAGCATTTAGATGTAAAGGTCAAGGGATCAGTAAAATCCTTCATTTAAAATAAAAAGGTCCATAAAATTATTATTTGTTTAACACTAATATAGCCTCGAACCTAAACTAGGACCAAACTCATAACTAAGGGCCTTTTAGCTATTGACCTACCAATGGATAAATGAACTCATGTCGTTATCTACCACCCAAATCTTTTATAAGAAGTGAGACCTCCCTGCCCCCAAAGATGACTGACTTACTTATTTTATTATTTGCTACGTCTCTTCAAAACATGGATTTCAATTGATAGTCATAGGAATAGGAGGAGTCAGAAATTACAGACAGATAACAGGAATTACAACATTCACCTCCCTTCTGCGAACAGCTCTGTCTCTGACTCCTACTCTGTTCCACCATAGCTATTTTCATTCTACCACGTCATGTATGCCACACTCTCATCTCATCTCGAGCAACCAGTTGTGTGACGTTTTATTGGTTCGCCGTGATAGAATGGCGACCAGAGGAGATTGGTTTTCGTCGGTAAAATGGTGGAACAGACGCACAAGGTGCTGATGAGCCTAGTAGAAACGAAGAGCCTCGAGTTTTGAGCATTAAAGAGCTCATGATGCAGACTGAAGAGCATTGAGTCTACTTGCAGGGAATGTAGGGGATAAAGATATGCGAATGCATAATTGTTGAGAATGTAGAATTTCAAAAATAAGACTGTATACTATCTGAGAATGGAAAATAAGAGCTCATTTTAGTAAAGAAAAATAAGAGCCCATAAATGGCAAGTATCAATCCACTTCCCGGCCCTTTAACGGCCCAATCTTCTTCACTTATTGGGCCAACCAAATATTCATCTTAATACGTAGATGGCCTTTTGAACGTGGATTTGGCCCAACAGAGGTCATGAGTTCAATACCGAAAGTCTACACTAAAGCTGGCTACACCATGCTCGTTGCTTGCTACTGTGCATCCTATTTGTCACACGCACTAAAAGTTGTATAGGTGTAAAATGTGGAATTGGCCTAACAGAAGTCCCTAGCATTTATCTTCTTAAACCCTAAATGAAAAGCATACGAAGGGAAGACATTGCTTTACTCATGGCCGCCACCACGATTGGACCGAAGGTAGCCCCTCCCCAAATCAGAATGTTGAGCTCTGACACATTTGTACAGTTCTTGATGGCATTTCAAACTCAGATGAAGAACCTATATTTAATATAAAATGTGTGATGCAGACTCCTACTCTCTCTTACACAATTAATATAATTTGCAATTTGGTCACCTTTGTTCTCGTACAATTCTTGATGACATGCACTTGTGTGGCACCCGATTTTTGCAACAACTGAATTCAGAGTGGTAGAAATGGTTCGTCTAAATCAAGCTTTATAAGTAGGCATCATCGAGTAAATGTCGGAGTCGTGATCCAACTCGAAATAATGTTGTCGACAATGTTAAATCGAAGGTGGGCATGCTCAAGATTAATCCAGAGGGTACAAAATCAATCAATATCGAAGACCAAGAGATCCTCGCTCACACTTATCATTCTAGGCCAAGCAAGGCCCTGAAGCGCATCTCTCACAAACATGTGTGTCCTGGCGGATATCTCAAAGGTGGTGTACAAAATATCTTTCCGCTTGACACCAAGAAGCTATATGTAACCAAAACTTAACATCTGACACCCACCCACCAAAATTGTGATGAAAAAGTAGGTTTCTTCGACCAATACCAGCCGTTATCTTTCATGGGTTGAAGTCTTCATTAACGTGGACGTACAATAACACCATCTATCGGAACCACACAAAAAATCTTCGTGTCTTCCTTGCGTTTGATCATCTCCAAACTCTACCCTTACTTTCTTGCACTTGCATGTCATTTACTTTCCGCTGCCCATACTCAAGATATGCATGTGTAGATTATATTGCTTGTCACTTAACCTTGTGCCAAAATCTGCCTAAGTACCAAGGAAATTAAAAAATGCATCTTTTGCCTTATTAGTGTCTATGCACACACCCCCCCCCCCCACACCACACCCCCCCCCCCCCCCCCTTCGACCTATCATTTTCGATCCCACAACAAGATGTTCAAGGAATTTCTCGTACCACGAACTCTCGACCTCACATTCTGCCGTCAGCTCGAAAGCGAACGCCAGGAATGACCTTGCTCAAAATGTCCTTGGAGCACGAAGCTCCAAATAATAGAAAGGTCACTGCAGCTCATGAAAAGGTGGTGGGAAGTTTCTTCGGAACTACCGCGGTAACTACATATCACATTATGAAGCAAACCCCTCTTAGCGAGACGATCCATCGTTCAGACGCGCCCTCTAACGACCAACCACACCAATAATTAGCAATATCAATCCAATTGTTGATGAAGTTGTTAGTGATGTTTCTGTTATGCCAAGTCTAGAGGATGATTAGAAGGAGTACGAAGATGAGATTGAGGAAATATGGAACGTGCATGCATTACATGGGAGGGGTATACGTGTGTGCATCGAAGGAAGGATTCATGTACATTTGATCAAGATTTATTCAGGTTACCACGTTCAAAACAATTCCAAGTTATACACGTACAAGAGATTTGCTTCCTTGAGATTAATCCAAGAATCATAAACAGCTACTACTTCTCCCGATTGAGACCTCCAGAGCTAGAGGTGCACGTCAGCTTGTTACACTAGTAGAAAACAGGCCTTTGGACCGGAGCATTAGTCCCGGTCGGGTTTTGCACCGGGACTAATGCGCCCACTAGTGCCGGTTCATGAGCCTATGCTTTAGTCCCGGTTCGTGAGGAACCTCTAGTCCCGGTTGGTGTTACCAACCGGGACTAAAGGGGTGGTGGCAGGATTGCGGTGGGCTGGGGCCCATGCGAGACCCTTTAGTCCTGGTTTGTGTTGACCTTTAGTCCCGGTTGGTACCACCAACCGGGACTATAGAAATTCCTATATATAGATGCTTCTTCCAGCCCGAGCCCAAGCTCTCCTTTCTATCATCTTTGTTTTCTTCCTTCCCCTGAGCTCATGAGGATTTGCCAAGATTTGTGAAGATTGGAGGCACCACATCGTTCTAAAAGGTTAGCAACTTCATCCTTTCATCTCTCATTACTGTTTGGGAGTAATTATGTGGGAGTTCATTTGATTTATATGCATGCAATTTGAGCTCAAATCCTCTTCTTAGTTTGCATGTGTAGGTGTGTGGTTTACTTAGTGCCTTCCCGTCCCCGTCCTCAGTTTGAGCTCAAATCCTCTTCTTAGTTTGCATGTGTAGGTGTGGTTTACTTAGTGCCTTCCCGTCCCCGTCCTCAGTTTGAGCTCAAATCCTCTTCTTAGTTTGCATGTGTAGGCGACGTATTATGTCTGGACGAAATCCTCAGTCTGGACAAAGTTCTCAGTCTAAACAAAGTTCTCAGTCAGGACGAAATCCTCAGTCTGGACAAAGTTCTCAGTCTAGACAAAGTTCTCGGTCTAAACAAAGTTCTCCGTCTAGACAAAAATATCAGTCTAACTGTTCGGCAGATATATATAAGATAACTATATGTTGTTTTACGAGAACTATGTATGAACTCTATGTATTTATTTTTACAGTAATAACATTTTGATCACTATTAATTCGGTCATTTCTCTATTCATGATGTTCTGTAATTGTTTTTGATATACTTAATTATATAATGCAGGATGTACGGTGACCGAGGGACTTCCGACGCACTTCGTTTAAGATAAGAAGTTTGAAGAAGTTTTATTATAAATTGAGATTGAATTTCAGAAGTTTCATTATAAATTGAGATAGAAATTTCAGAAGTTTTAAGATAAGAAGTTTCATTATAAATACATCATGCATTATAATTTTTTAATAAAAAAATAGGACTAGAAATAGAGAGTAAAAAAAATACGTACTTTCGGTCTGTCGGAGCTCCTTGTGTGACTTTCATGTCTCTTCTTGATGGAGGAATCCCGACTATTGTCGCGGGGGTCGTTTCCCTCTTCTTCTTCTCGCGATATATACCTTGGTATATTGCACGAGAGAAGAAGGGGAAACGACCAGCACCGACGGTCGAAATATTAGTGTGAGGTAGTGTCCACCAACATACACCGCCATATAAGTGTGAGAGAGTGCGCACCATACACACCATGAGGCATGAGAGTTTTTCTAAGGAAAACCTTGACAGACCGAAAGTCAAGCCATGTTGAATTAGGTCTATTTGGACATGTGTCAATGTTATTGCAGGGAACACCACCTTAATTACAAGTTAATAACATTTGATTTATATGCATGCAATTTGAGCTCAAATCCTCTTCTTAGTTTGCATGTGTAGGTGTGGTTTACTTAGTGCCTTCTCGTCCCCGTCCTCAGTTTGAGCTCAAATCCTCTTCTTCGTTTGCATGTGTATGCGACGTATTATGTCTGGACGAAATCCTCAGTCTGGACAAAGTTCTCAGTCAGGACGAAATCCTCAGTCTGGACAAAGTTCTCAGTCTAGACAAAGTTCTCGGTCTAAACAAAGTTCTCCATCTAGACAAAAATATCAGTCTAAATGTTTGGGAGATATGACATAACTATATGTTGTTTTATGAGAACTATGTATGAACTCTATGTATTTATTTTTGCAGTAATAACATTTTGATCACTATTAATTCGGTCATTTCTCTATTCATGATGTTCTGTAATTGTTTTTGATATACTTAATTATATAATGCAGGATGTATGGTGACCGAGGGACTTCCGACGCACTTCGTTTAAGATAAGAAGTTTGAAGAAGTTTTATTATAAATTGAGATAGAATTTCAGAAGTTTCATTATAAATTGAGATAGAAATTTCAGAAGTTTTAAGATAAGAAGTTTCATTATAAATACATCATGCATTATAATTTTTTAATAAAAAATAGGACTAGAAATTTTTAGTAATAAAAAATTACGTACTTTCGGTCTGTCGGAGCTCCTTGTCTGACTTTCATGTCTCTTCTTGATGGAGGAATCCCGACTGTTGTCGCGCGGGTCGTTTCTCTCTTCTTCTTTCTCGCGATATATACATTGGTATATTGCGCGAGAGAAGAAGGGGAAACGACCAGCACCGACGGTCGAAATATTAGTGTAAGGTAGTGTCCACCAACATACACCACCATATAAGTGTGAGAGAGTGCGCACCATACACACCATGAGGCATAAGAGTTTTTCTAAGGAAAACCTTGACAGACCGAAAGTCAAGCCAGAATTAGGTCTATTTGGACATGTGTCAATGTTATTGCAGGGAACACCACCTTAATTACAAGTTAATAAAATTTGATTTATATGCATGCAATTTGAGCTCAAATTCTCTTCTTAGTTTGCATGAGTAGGTGTGATTTACTGCATGTGTAGGTGTAGGTGAGCCTCTTGTTCTTATCCTTTTTAATTTGTAAAAAAAAATCTTATGTAGATAGTTAATTGTTCTTATCATTTTTCATTTATACTGCTTTTCAATTTCAGGGTCATTCGGCGCAAAAAAAATCATTAAATGCATTAAAAATAGCAAATGAAGTTAGAAAGTGTTGAAATTTGAGGATGTGGCTTTGAATTGTGCATATTGAATGCACAAAAAGTCTGTACCTGAAATAATTTAAAAAAAATTAAATGCCTTTGTAAGAGATGAGTTTTCGTCTGAAACTCTCATACTTCGAAGGAGATGGTCCAGTTTGTACACGAAGTGCATCCAGTTATTGCCGTAACCCTCTCAACTTTTTAGCACATCCTATGTGGGTGAAATGATGATATCATGCCAAGTTTCTACCTTTTTAGATTTCATTTGTAGTGCTTTTTAATTTCAGGGTCATTTAGCTCAAAAAAATCATTAAATGCATGAAAAATAGCAAATGAAGTTAGAAATGGTTGAAATTTGAGGATGTGGCTTTGAATGGTGCATATTGAATGCACAAAAAGTCTGTACTTGAAATAAGTTTAAAAAAATGCCTTTGTAACAGATGAGTTTTCGTCCGAAACCCTCATACTTCGAAGGAGATGGTCCAGTTTGTACACGAAGTGCATCCAGTTTTTGCCGTAACCCTCTCAACTTTTTAGCACATGCTATGTGGGTGAAATGATGATACCATGCCAAGTTTCTACCTTTTTAGATTTCATTTGTAGTGCTTTTTAATTTCAGGGTCATTTAGCTAAAAAAAATCATTAAATGCATGAAAAATAGCAAATGAAGTTAGAAAGGGTTGAAATTTGAGGATGTGGCTTTGAATGGTGCATATTGAATGCATAAAAAGTCTGTACTTGAAATAAGTTAAAAAAATAAATGCCTTTGTAACAGATGAGTTTTCGTCCGAAACCTCATACTTCGAAGGAGATGGTCCAGTTTGTACACGAAGTGCATCCAGCTTTTGCCGTAACCCTCTCAACTTTTTAGCACATGCTATGTGGGTGAAATGATGATACCATGCCAAGTTTCTACCTTTTTAGATTTCATTTGTAGTACTTTTTAATTTCAGGGTCATTTAGCTAAAAAAATCATTAAATGCATGAAAAATAACAAATGAAGTTAGAAAGGGTTGAAATTTGAGGATGTGGCTTTGAATGGTGCATATTGAATGCACAAAAAGTCTGTACTTGAAATAAGTTAAAAAAATAAATGCCTTTGTAACAGATGAGTTTTCGTCTGAAACCCTCATACTTCGAAGGAGATGGTCCAGTTTGTACACGAAGTGCATCCAGTTTTTGCCGTAACCCTCTCAACTTTTTAGCACATTCTATGTGGGAGAAATGATGATACCATGCCAAGTTTCTACCTTTTTATATTTCATTTGTAGTGCTTTTTAATTTCAGGGTCATTTAGCTAAAACAAATCATTAAATGCATGAAAAATAGCAAATAAAGTTAGAAAGGGTTGAAATTTGAGGATGTGGCTTTGAATGGTGCATATTGAATGCACAAAAAGTCTGTACTTGAAATAAGTTTAAAAAAATGCCTTTGTAACAGATGAGTTTTCGTCCGAAACCTCATACTTCGAAGGAGATGGTCCAGTTTGTACACGAAGTGCATCCAGTTTTTGCCGTAACCCTCTCAACTTTTTAGCACATGCTATGTGGGTGAAATGATGATACCATGCCAAGTTTCTACCTTTTTAGATTTCATTCGTAGTGCTTTTTAATTTCAGGGTCATTTAGCTAAAAAAATCATTAAATGCATGAAAAATAGCAAATGAAGTTAGAAAGGGTTGAAATTTGAAGATGTGGCTTATAATGGTGCCTATTGAATGCACAAAAAGTCTGGAGTTCATTTGGGTGATTTTGATTAAAACAAATGAAGGTATACAACTAAAAGAGTTAAACAGAATCTGGTTTTGATTAAAACACCTATTTAAATTATCCTAAAAATTCCCAAGTTTAACATAATGATAAAACATACTAATATTAAACAACAGGAAAAACAATCACTCAAAAATCTATTTTTAAACTAAAGTTATCCACAAATTAGTGATTCACACAAATTTCAAATGAATTCAAATTTAAAATATTTAAATTTGAAAACTATTGGCACTAACAGAAAGTTTGTAATTGTTTTGACCTAAAGAAAAAATATTTATGAAAAAACTATAAATATTCTAACAATTATTCCAAATCTAAAAACAGAAATTAGAAAAACAAAACAAAACAAAATAAAAAAGAGAAAATACAGCTATAGTCCCGGTTGGTGCTACCAACCGGGACTAAAGGTCCCTTACCGCGCGGAATTTGGGCCGCCGAAAAGATGGGTAGTCCTTTAGTCCCGGTTGGTAGCACCAACCGGGACTAAAGGTCTTTAGTCCCGGTTGGAGCCACCAACCGGGACTAAAGGTCTTTAGTATATATAAGCACACACTTGGAAAAATTCCCCAACCTCTCCCATTCACCCCAGATCGACGCCGACGCCGCCAAGCTGCTGCTCGTCGCCGTCGCCGCCAGGCTGCCGCTCGTCGTCGACGCCGTCGCCGTCGCCCCGCCCCGACGCCGCCAGGCTGCCGCTCGTCGCCGTCACCGCTCGTCGCCAGGCTGCCGCACGTCGCTGTCGCCATCGCCGTTGCTGCTCGTCGCCGTCGCCCTGCCCCGACGCCGCCAGGCTGCCGCTCGTCGCCGTCGCGCCGCTCTCGTCAGCCCCCCGATGAGCTCCCCGCATCGATAGATGATAGATGATGATGATGGGGGATAGATGATGATAGATGATTTCTGTAGTAATTTTGTTAGATATGATGATAGATGATTTTGATAGATGATGATTTTCTATAGTAATTTTGTCAGATGATGATAACTTTTTTCTGTTAGATGATTTTGTTAAATTATGATGCTTTTCATCTTTTAGTTTTAGTTGTTTTAGGTAATTAAGTGTTCATATTGTTTTAGTTAATTTAGTTGTTTTATGTTTTAGTTGTTTAGTTTTTTTATGTTTTAGTTAATTTAGTTGTTTTAGTTGTTTTATGTTTTAGTTGTTTTATTAGTAGTTTAGTTTTTTTTATGTTTTAGTTGTTTTAGTTGGAAATAATGTAGTATCGTCGGTCGTCGGTGACGCGATATCGAGGAGTCCCCGACGATCGTCGGTGAGGGAGTCCCCGACGATCATCGGTGAGGAGTCCCCGATGATCGCCGGTGAGAGAGTGCGCACCAACACACCATGAGATATGAGAGTTATTTAAGGAAAGCCTCGGCAGACCAAAAGTAATAATCAATTTATATGTCATGTGCGTATGTTATTGCAATTAGGTCTATTTGGTCATGTGCGTATGTTATTGCAGGGAACACCTCCTTGTGCCTATGTTTTGCCGGAATGTTGATTTTTTTCCGTTCCGGCAAATTTTAGGCGCTCAATATGTCTTACATTAGCAATGGTCATGCCGTAATTTTTGAATCATGAACACAGGAAATGTCGTCGTCTGATGACGACGATAGGATCCAAGTGTGTGAACTCTACGGCGAAGATAAGGGTCTTTGCGACCAGCCTGGGCTGCGAGACGGCGGGTTCTTCACCATGAAGCTTTACGAGGACTTCGATATTTCTACGGTACGCAACGATGACAAGTGTTTTTTCGTAATTAAGCATGACTTCTGTTTCTTTGCTTCAACGTGTAATTTCTGTTTTATACAATTCGACTAGTTCATCCCCTGTCATGCAAGACGGTATTTCTTGGAGAGGCTCGGTTTCGAAGAGCACGAGAGTTTCGAGACGAGGAGAGCCAACCTGAGGACTAAACATGGTCACACATTTCTGGTCAAAGTAATGAATGCAGTTAATAACACAGAATTAGGGTGCTCAAATTGGGAAGCTCTTTGCAAGGCATATGGATTTCAGGAGGATATGGAAATAACCTTCGATCTTCGTCCTGAAGATCATATTGCAGGTAACATCGACATTTGGGTGGATGTCGATATGCTTCCTATTTTACCTCCACGTGAGTTTATCAACCATGCATATTTGTCAAGTAATTTGCATTCTATATTTAAAAATAGTTGGTGTTCATCCATACTAAATTTTTTAATTTATAATTTACAGTTTATTTCGTTTCTTCGAGTGAAACACAGAACATAATTGACACGACACACTACACTTATGGATCACATCTAACTTGGGAGGAGAAGGATGATCTTATCAACTTTGTTATTGGTGTCCTAGTTGGTAGGGAGATCTTCCCGTATAATTTGGGAACTGGCCCAAATTATACATTGTACAGGACACTAGTGCATAGGTTGAGGGCGGATGACATTCGCCGAAATATCTTGATAAGAGTTGCTAATTAAGTACACTACTGTTGCGTAAATGGTATTGATTACATTGCTAACTAGGCTACTATTATGCTCTTCAACAGAAACTGCCAAATGAAGTTGTGCCTCCGTTGATGCAAGCCGAATGTATTATGACAATTAAAAGCCCTATGAGGCCTGAGTTCTCTTTTACATACTCGACTGAGCGCAAACCACCAAGACGGCTCCAAATTGAAGCATGGGGACAAATAAAGAAGGATCGCAAGCCACAAGTTGGAGACCGTTGGATCTCTTTGCTTCATCATGGAGACATAGGTGTTATTCTGTTTTATGTCATTTTACCTAGGAGGGAGGACTAGGTCCTATGAGAGAGAAGTTTTTCTGGTTTATATTAACTTGCATGATCGATTAAGATGATTATTATTATGATGTTTTTTTGTTTTATGAGATTTTAACTTGGTATGATTAAGATGATGATGAGTTGTTAGATGAGTAAGATGATGATGAGTTATATGACATATATTTGATTAAAGTGGATGGATGCAAGTGATCATGTTGAATTAGAGGAAAAAATTAAATGGAAAACACAAAATGAAAAGGAAAAATAAACAAAGAAGCCTTAACCGCTAAACCTTTAGTCCCGGTTGGTGTCACCAACCGGGACTAAAGGTCCCCGGCCCGCCGCGGGCGCAGCCGACCACGTGGCATGGGTTTAGTCCCGGTTCCTAGCCAACCGGGACTAAAGGCTTGGACCCTTTAGTCCCTATACATTAGTCCCAGTTGGGGAACCGGGACTAAAGGCCCTTCCCAACCGGGACTAATGGCATGTTTTCTACTAGTGTTACAATGGTGGACATTTTTTTTAAGGAAACTGGTTGGGGCCACCAAAAGAGTCCAACGTGATTAGAGTCCATGTTTTATTTAGTAACTTCTATGGCCGGTGTCTAATTGTCGTCCGTTTTCTTTATTCAAGTTAGTTGTTTTGTTTGGTTAATTTGTTAGGTGCGTGCGTGAGTGACGGCCATTGGCCATAGGACAAACTTGTATGGTGCGTTTAATGTAAGGGCAGGTTATATTTTGATAATAGACACGATATGTTTTTAGGATAAATACCTGTATCGAGTTTTGGGAAAGCTTTCTAAAAATCCCTAAGTTTTGAAGGAAGCTTTAGAAAACCTCTGTATTGCGATTTCTGCGAGGAAATTGTTTTGCGTGTGAGTTCCGTCGTCGAGATTGGTTCTCTCGTGTTGGACCGCAAGGTTCAAACCCTCTGCTTCGTGTACATCGTGTGCGCGGGTGAGAGATTAGTGTTGTTGAAGGTGGATTGTCGTGAAAGATCGGGCCGCAACAACAAATCGGATCCCGCCACGAGGTTCGGTCTACATCAGGTGCTATCAGAGCCTTGAAACGAAACCGTCCTTGGTTTCGAGTCGGTCTCTTCAACCATATTTTTATTTGCCGCCTGAACGACGACCATAAAATTTTCAGCAACATCGACCTTCATATTTGTATCTTCTTGCTCTTTCAAATTTTCCTGGTGTTCTTTCCTCTAAGCAATAAAGTGCTCCTCACACATAGGCATGAGCATGCAGTTTTTTCTCTTCTTGACAGTATATCTGTGTGTGTGAAAATCATAGGAAATATCGTGCACTTTGTACCATGGTTGGCCCAACAACAAGTGACATGAAATCATTGGTTCCGGAATAAACGGTACCTTTGTTTGGTGTGTGACAGTGAGCTCTTCATGGCCCCAACGAAACGAGTATGGTTGTAGACATGGTGTCATCGGTAGCTCCAACTTCTCCATCATCTCGATGCTTGCACATTGAGCAAATTCATGCGATCGATCGTCATGGCACACGATCTCTCTCTCACCACCACACGGGTGTGAAAAAGCCCGGCCCGTCGGCCTTCCTCCTCCAACTGAAATCCATAGCTTAACTTATTGAACAACGATGCACTCGTCATCTTCTCCATAATGTCGTGAACAACCTGATGCTCTGAATACCACCTGATGTAGATCGAATCTCGTCACGAGGTTCGGTCTACATCAGAGATGACCTCTAGTGGCATGGACCCAGTGCTAGGAGGCAGACAGTGGAGACTGCAATGCAGCGGAGTGGCCAAGGTGTTTGGGAGGGCGTTGGCTCACTAGTAGAAAATAGGGTACTAGTCCCGGTTCTGGAACCGGGACAAACCAAACAGGACTAATACCCAAAACCTTTAGTCCCGGTTTGCTTACGAACCGGGACCAAAGGGGCTCCACGTGGCCGCTTCGGGGCGCCCAGGCAGGAGGACCTTTAGTCCCGGTTGGTAACACCGACCGGGACTAAAAGGCAGCCACGCGTCAGCACCTGCCAGGCGCTGGGGGGGTTTTTTTTGAAAGGAGGGGTTTAGGGGTATTCCTATTGTGTTTCCCCCTTTTATTTTTGTGTTTACCATTTTTATTTTACGCTTTTCATTCAACTCGACGCTAGCTACTACATATAGCAATGAAGTAACCATTACACAACATCGTCATGATCAATATATAGAGAGAAGTGACCTCTCTTTCTCCGTGCTTGGTCGAACAATATGCAACAAGTTTTCGTAAATCTATTCGACGCTATTACATATAGTACACGTTCATGCATATATACAATATAACATCTCTTACGATCCTAACTTCTATTACCAATCCTGATGGCATTCTCCGTCTTTAGGTATGACATGCTCAACAAAGAATCCCGCCAATTCCTCTTGAATTGCTCGTACGCAATCAGTTGGTAGGAGTTCGTCCCGCTTGCCAGATCTAATTTAAAGAAGGGGGTCAATAAAACGCAACACAATTGATGGTAATAAAATAAAAATGTGAATATTGTTTACGTACTTCAAATTGTTCTAAAGATATGCCCCGGCCCCGCTCAGTGGTCGAGTGGCGAATGAACTCGCAAACATAGTAAGCACATAAATTAGTCTCGGATGCCTGCCACAAGCACTTTACGAGAATAGAGTTCAATCAAAATGATAATTAAGCATGATAATGGTATTGAAACTAGAATCAATGAGAGATGCGCGGTACTAGAGTAGTACTTACTTTGGGGGTGTAAAAATTGCAGCTCTTTTTTTCATTTGACACCCTTAACCTGTTTGGTGAACTTTTTCCAAACCCTGCCCGGCAAAGAAAATGATTACTTGATATTAGAAAATGAACGAAAGTTGCCGATATGGTGCGATAATGATTGAACTTACTTCTGAAGCATTTCCCTCATGCTCGTCCACTCCTTAGGGTCTTTACGTCTCGAGTCCAAGACAATTACTTTTCCATCTGCAAGTTGAATGTCTAGCAGAATAAAGTGGAAACTGCGCACGCATAACTCGTTAATTGCACTTAACCTCGAGTAAGCGAAACAGAATGTGCACAAGATAGTAACACTCACTTGAAGTTGTAAGGAAATAGTATTTCCTTTCTGGTTTGTTGTCCAAGTAACGCATCTAGCAAGTTTTTCTCTGTATCGGCGGGAAATTCTTTTAACGTATGTTCATTTATGAAATTTGCGTCAATGAACACAATGTCATAGATTTGTAGTTGTTTGCATTCGAGGATCTTCATTCTGCATAATATAGTGTGAGGATAATTAATACATGCAATGAACGAACTGAGCTAGAGACTTGATTACAGAAAAAAATACTTACAGACAATAGGAACTAACGATAGTTTTGTCGAGCTCCTTTTGGTTGTATAAGTAAAAAAATCTTCAAATTCAATGAACAACATCTGCTTTCCATTGAAGAAGTGCTCATTTTTTATTCCCACCAAGATATTGTTGTTCCCCTCCTTGCAGGCTTCCAAGTACCATTCATGCAAATGTCGCATCCTCGTTAGTAGACCCTTGAGCTCCTCACGTGTGACGAGAGGCTTCCCGTGCTCGTATCTTAAGGATGGTACTACCTCAGCCGTTTCGAACTGTACCGAATCGGGTAAGTAATCATCAGCAGTGATAACAAGACCATCGGCCGCTTTCTCTGGATCATTAGCGATATCGGTAACCACCTTGAGCGGAGGGCACGATTGCAGTTCTTGTTCGCCGAGCTGGGGAATTGTTTTCCCACTTCTTGGGCCACTTCTACTTAAGCTTCCCGACCGCCTCGCTTGATCATATTTCTTTTGAATACATCGGTCATAGTTTGATGGCAGCGGAGGCGGTGGTGGTCGCCTAAGAGCATCCAGAGTTCGCTTCGCTTTCACCGGATCTATTTTCTCCTCTTCAGGTGGGCGTTTCAGTGCGAGCTGACGTTTCACATCGGCATCCACGATCTCGTTGAGTTCCTCCTCAGACCTCTCGTAGGGTAACTTGGGAAGAGGCTTGAGGCTTGGGCCGTATCTGAATCTCCTCTGTTTCATACTGCTGCTAGCCGCCGGAGCGGCGGCGACTCTCTTCCGCTGTTGCTTAGGCGGCGGAGGAGGCGGAGTCCGATGACGCGGCGGAGACAGCTGAGGCGGAGGAGGATTCTGCTAAGGGGCCTCCTCCGTCGGAGTCCGCTGAGGCGGCGGAGACGGCTGACGCACCGAAGACGGCTGACGCACCGGAGACGGTTGACGCACCGGAGACGGCTGACGCGCCGGAGACGACTCAGGCACCGGGGCCTCCTCCGCCTGAGTCTGCTGAGGCGGCGTCCAGTATGGAAGCACGATGTGTTCCTTTCTCCATAGACAGGTAGTCCTTAAGGCATATCGAAGAAGAAGCTCCCCTTCACCTGTAGCGTACTCAAGCTCCAGCCCATCAAATCCGTCCATTATTTCATCCACCCCGACAATAGCAAAGCCAGCTGTAACCGGAGTGCAATGGAAAGTTGCATCAGGTCGAGGAGGTAAGACATGGCCGACCGCCGCCTTGAAGGTCAGGTTATGACATTTCGCCATTAGCACACAATGTTCATTTTGCGTGATATCATCCACGGGGTAGCGAGGAGCCGTGCTATCAGGATGAACGAGCTCAGTGGAAGCCACGCTGCTTCTCCGCTGAGATGGTGGGGTAGCATCGTGGGTAGTCTCCAATGAAGGATCTTCGTGCCGCTGAGATGGTTGGCCGGTAGCTCGCTGGCTCTGAAGTGCCTCTAGTTTTGCTAATCTTTCATTCAACTTCTGCATTTCACTTGCTTCCTCTTTCTTCTTTCTCTGTCGGCTTCTGTAACCAGCGCTGTCGGGAAACCCAACCTTCCACGGAACAGAGCCTGATGTGCCTCGTGTTCGTCCAGGGTGTTCAGGATTCCCGAGGGCAAATGACAGCTCGTCCTTCTCTCTGTCGGGAACGAACATCCCTTCCAGGGATTTCTTGATTGTTTCCTCAAGCTTTTTGAATGGTATTGCAAGTTGAGCTTTCGTCCAGACACACTTCCCTGTTTCTGGGTCCAAAGTTCCCCCAACCCCGAAGAACCAAGTCCTTGCCCGATCTGGCCAGTGCAATGTCGCTGGTTGGACATCTTTAGCAAGCAGGTCTTGCTCAGCTTTGTCCCACGTAGGCCGGGCTTTGCTATAGACACCTGACCCCGTAACATGGTGATACTCCTTCCTTGCGGCATTTTCTTATTTGTAAGTGACCTGTTCTTAGCCTTCTCCGATTTCTTGTAGGCCACAAATGCGGGCCAGTGATCTCTCATCTTCTCATATTGACCTCTGAATTCTGGAGTCTTGTCTTTCTCGACAAACTTCCTGTTCAATACTTTCTTCCAGTTCTTGAATAGTTCTGCCATCTTCTTAAGAGCAAACGCCCTGACCTTTCGTTGTATAACTGGGTTATTCGGATCCTCCTCTGGCGGTAGACTGAAATTTCTCATCAGATTGGTCCAAAGATCATCTTTCAGTCTATCGTTGACATAAGGAACTTGTGGGTCCTTCTTCTTATTCCATTCTTGGCAGCTGATCGGGACGATGTCCCTAACAACCACTCCGCACTGATGTATAAATTTGTTCTTGCTCCGGTAGGGAGCAATCGGTTGGCCTTCTGGAGAGACTTTTTCGATCGTGAACCTTTCTTGCGCGTCCAACCTTCTCATCGGGCCTCGTCTCCTTACCGAAGTGGAGCTCGATCCGGATGGCTAATTAAAAGAAGAAAGAAGCGTTAATATATGTACATACAAAAAAATTAATGCATCTAGTCATCAGAGGATTAATTAATATATACCTCGCCGGACTTTGAAGCAGTTATGGCTCCCTTCTCCATTCGAGCACCGAAGTCGTCATGATCTCCTTCGTCCCCAGTTCGATCACCGGAGCAGTCATGATCTCCTTCCTCCTCACCGGAGCCGCCATCCTCCCTTTCCTCACCATCGGTCTCGTTGAGAAACGACAAGCAGGTGAGATCGATATCACCTCCGTCGTGGATTATATCCCCCAACAACTCTTCTTTTTCTAAGTCTCTGTCGGCCATAGTTTCTGCAAATATTACAACGTGGCAATATACAACCATGAGAGATGGATTAGTGGCAAACATAGACTTAATCACAACAAGGAATCATATGCATATGAGCAATGGATTAGTGGGAAACATCATGCAAAGTTCACAAGTTTTATAACAGTCAGTTTCAGACGATCGTCGAGGACTCCTCCCCCCTCATGTCTGATGAGTCGCCCTATCTTTCGAGAGAGGATACTTTGCGGACCGCCTCTCTCATGGTTGTTTGTAGTGAAGGCTGAATGGCCCAATATGCTTAGCGTAGTATTTTGACGGGGATGGTGGGTTTCGGGTTCGGGTATTACTGAAACGGGTTTGAACCCGTGACCGCCTCTCTCATGGTCCTCGAGGATACTTGCGGACCCCCACCCCCCTCATGTCAAAGTTATCATTCTACGAACATATGAAAATTCTCAAGTGCATTATGTTCATATGGTGGGACTGGCAACCTACGAAGCACTGATATAGCGACATTGATACGGTGATACGGGTACGGCGATACGGGATACGGCAATTTCTAAAAACAGCAATAAGGTGATACGGTAAACATATATAAGTAATAATAAAATGACATGGACTGTCTCATTTTAAAAATCTCACTGTGGGGGATACGGCATAGTAAACATATATAAGTAATAATAAAATGACATGGACTGGACATTGATACGGTAAACATATCTAAGCAATAAGGCGATACGGCGATACAGGATACGGCAATAAACAAGAACTCTCAAAAAGCAACAAGCCATCAGCATCAACATGCAAGCCATGTTCAATGGGCTCACTGTGGGGGCAGGGGCCGGTGCGGCGACGTCGAGGCCGGCAGGGGCGCGGCGACGGCGATGGGGCAGGGGGAGGCGACGGCGGGGAAGGGCGAGGCGACGGCGACATCTGGGCAGGGCGAGGCGACGGCGACGGCGACGTAGGGGCAGGGCGCGGCGACGGCGACGACGACGTAGGGGCAGGGGCACGACGACGGTGGGGCAGGGCGAGGCGACGGCGACGGCGGGCCAGGCGACGGCGACAGCGGGGCAGGGCGAGGCGACAGCGACGGCGACGTAGGGGCAGGGTGCGGCGATGGCGACGACGACGTAGGGGCAGGGGCGCGACGACGGCGGGGCAGGGCGAGGCGACGGCGACGGTGGGGCAGGGCGCGGCGACGGCGACGGGGAGGAGGGCGCGCGAGGAGGTCCGGCGCCGGCGACGGTCAGCGGGCTCGGGGACGGCAGGGCGTCGGCGAGGGTGACGGAAAAATCCGGCAGCCTGGCGGCGTCGATGTCGTCTTCGGCGCCGAGAAGAGAAGAAACTGCAATGGATTGGAAATTTTTCTAAGTGCCCTTTATATAGCCCCCTCTTTAGTCCCGGTTGGTGGCTCCAACCGGGACTAATGCCCCCCTTTAGTCCCGGTTGGTGGCACCAACGGGGACTAAAGGTCAATTTTCAGCAGCCCAAAGGGCGGGAAGCAGGGACCTTTAGTCCCGGTTGGTGGCTCCAGCCGGGACTAAAGGGGGGCATTAGTCCCGGTTGGAGCCACCAACCGGGACTAAAGGGGTGTGCTTCCCGTACCAAAAGTTTAGTCCCACCTCGCTAGTCGAGAGGGGCTCGGTGTGGTTTATAAGTGCTGCTGCCGCTGCCCTCTCGAGCTCCTTTCTAATGCAGGCAGTACATGCCTATTTGGCGCCCTGTTGGGCCTGCTAGCACTGCGGGCCTGCTTCGTGGCCCATTTGTCGGGTTTCTAGTCGTATGCAGGCCGTTGTGCCTAGTAGGCGGACCTTTTTTCATATATTATGATTTTTAATGTTATTTTTTGCATATGTTATTTTTGGTTATATAATTTTAGTTGCATAAGTTTTATTTTTTATTGATTCTTTTTAGTTGATTCCTTTTTCTATTAGAGTTTTATAAAAGCTTTTTAGTTTCTATTAAAGCTTGTAACAAAATATACTTTATGAAAATTCATTTTACTATTAAAGTTTTTAACTCAAGAATTTTTCTGCATTCAATATGCACCATTCAAAGCCACACCATCACTTTTCAACCCTTTTCTGACTTCATTTGCTATTTTTCATGCATTTCATGATTTATTTTGAGCTAAGATGACCCTGAGATTGAAAAGCACTGCAAATGAACTCTGAAATGGTTAAAAATTGGCATGGTATCATAATTTCACCCACGTAGCATGTGCTAAAAAGTTGAGAGGGTTACGGCAAAAACTGGATGCACTTTGTGTACGAACTGGACAATCTCTTTCGAAGTGTCAGGGTTTCGGACGAAAACTCATCTGTTACAAAAGGATTTCAATTTTTTAAACATATTTGAACTCAAGACTTTTTCTGCATTCAATATGCACCATTCAAAGCCACATCATCACTTTTCAAACCTTTTCTGACTTCATTTGCTATTTTTCATGCATTTCATGATTTATTTTGAGCTAAAATGACCCTGAATTGAAAAGCACTGACTTCAACTTTTTAGCACATGCTATGTGGGTGATTTTAGTTAATATTTTAGTTGATTTTTTTAGTTCATTCTTTTTAACAAATAAATACTTTGATAATTTTAGTTAATATTATTTTGATTCTTTTTAGTTCATTCTTTTTAGTTAATGTTTTAGTTGATTCTTTTTAGTTCATTCTTTTTAGTTAATATTTTAGTTGATTCTTTTTAGTTCATTCCTTTTAACAAATAAATACTTTGATAATTTTAGTTAATATTATATTTAACTGCAGTGATATTGTAGATCAAAGCCATCATTAGAATAGTTGTGGAGAGAAAGTCTTCACTTTTTCTTCGCGTGTGTCCCTTGCTTATTGCGCCGTAACCATGGACAATCTTCATCACATACATCACAATGCTTCAGAATGCTTGCTCACATCATACTAAATATTCTTACACACAAACCGTACTTAAACAGGGACATAATAGAAATAATAGTTCAGATATCCATTACAGAAAGTACTGCATAATTGAAGATACCAATCCTACTCTTCCGGATTGCAAACCTACTCGTCCGAATCAGGAGACCCCCAAGCACTACATAATAGAGATAAAAGTGTTCGCCATTGCAAACACTACTCGTCGTCCGGATCAGAATACCCCCAAGCAGGAGATACTAGCGGTACGAGGTGACGCTGCCCATAATTGAAGATTCCAATCATGCGGTACAACTCGTATGCAATGTACCCATCTATTGCTGCATACGGACTGAGATCCGGTGACTGCCTGTGGGCAAGTCACCGGTGAACAGTACGGTGACTGGCCCCCCTCTCAACACCGTCCGATCTAGAATCTACGGACAGATCCGTGTGAACAGTCCCCGAGCTACAGTGGTCGGTCTACAGGAACTCATCCACAGTATCCGCTACAGTGATTTGTGCACAGTGCCATCCACAGTATTTTCGCTGCAGTATTCGATCTGGTCTGTCCATCCTTCATCCAGCGGCTGCCTTCCCGCCAGTTACGGCGTGACTGGCCAGAGGCCAGTCACTGGATCCCTGTCCGCTGCATACTCAATGTTGATAGGGTCAAGTGGGGTCTTCTCCCAATGTTGGTGCCCTGACTTGGGGAATTTTGTCTTCATATCAGCGTAGTCCTCGTCGATCAGGGTGGCTGCCATATCAGCCATTGAAGTTTTGTCATGCTCAAGCCTGAACCTACCCTAAAGATCAATTTGTCATTCAGCTGGTATCTCAATACCCCAGGTGCGCCTCATCTTGATCTTGTCATTCGTTATATCAACGCTAGCAAAATATATGTCGTTGCGAAGGAACTCCATGAGTTTTGGACAGTGCTTGTCACTAGTGCAACAACAAAATGGAACAAATGTGTTAAATACTGCTGCAACAAGTATATTGTAGAATAAGTATAATAAGAATCATAACAAGTATATTTTAGAACAAGTATAATAAGAATCATAACAAGTATATTTCGGCACAAGTATAATATAATAATCATAACAAGTATAATAAGAATCATATAATTAACAAGTATAATAAGAATCATAACAAGTATAATTTGGAACAAGTATAATAAGAATCATAACAAGTATAATAAGAATCATAGCAAGTTTCCTATTCCTATGCATTTCCTATCCTATGAATCAAAAGAAGCCCCTAAACTATGACATGTTCTCCCACGATGGCCAATATGCAACTACAAGGAAAATTCTTATGCAATTTTCCTATCCTATTCCTATCCTCCTATTCCTATTCCTATGCAATTTTCCTAATCCTCCTATTCCTATGCAATTTTCTATTCCTATGCAATTTTCCTATGAATCAAAGAAAAGCCCCAATTTTCCTATGAATCAAAGAAAAGCCCCAATTTTCCTATGCATTTTTCCTATGAATCAAGGAAACTATGACATGTTCTCGACATTGCCAATCCTCCTATTCCTATGCAATTTTCCTATCCTATGAATCAAAGAAAAGCCCCAATTAAAACTATGACAAGTTTCGTATTACCTTGCCCACTGGAAGACCATGACATGTTGCTTCAAACAAAGTTGGACGACGGCAACATTGCGACCATCGACCGTGTACTCGAGATCGAGGCCATGAACTTGTGTTTCTCCTCTTGAAGCCATTCCTCGAACATGGAAAGAAAACCCTCGACTTTGGCGCTGTCGTTCGTGTAGACGACATGGAGATTGGTCGTGCCATGTGCGAGCACGTTCCCGTAGCGAGTGATTGGATTCATGGTGGAGGATGGGGAAGAAGAGAGGAGAGGGAGACGAACAGAAATGGAGGCCGGTCGCTTTACTGTAGCGTTTCCCATGTATGATCTCGCGCGGAACAATTTCCAAAGCGCGGGATTTGAACGGTTGGGACCTTTAGTCCCGGTTTGAGCCACGAACCAGGACTAAAAGGGCTCGCGCCAGGCGAACGGTTGTCACCACCCCTTTAGTCCCGGTTGGTGTCACCAACCGGGACTAAAGGTCCCGTTCGAACCGGGACTGATGCGTGACGAACCCCGGCCGGCGTCCTAGCCGCTCGAACCGGGACTAATGCTCAGACGGCCGGGACTAAAGCTCTGATCCGACCTGGACCAAAGCCCTGTTTTCTACTAGTGGCTGCCTTGGGTTGGCCAACATGTGCAGAGGCGTTGTCAGAGCACAAGGCCAAACATGGTAGGACGTATTTGTGTTGAACCACAGTATCCTCATCCTGGAAGGCCTTTTCTTTTAAACAAATTTTGTTGCCCTTGAGAACACACAAACAGTTAGCTAGGTACACACCCAAGAGCTACTACAACTAGGAACAAGAGATTGTCGTAGTAACTTCTGAACATGCATGACATTGGCGCATAAAAAGTTTACTTCGTTCTCGAGTGTTAGCTAACCCAAACAGTTGCATCGACATGGAGACTGATATACGGTCAGAGATTTCACGACGTTAGGTCACGGGAATCCTGAAGTAGCGTACAAGGCTTCTATATCTCTTTCCCCTTATGTATCCATATTTGAACTCCTCGCCAGGTGGGATTTCAGTGTCCAGCTCATCCCTAAATGCAACCTTATCCCATTCATTAGGATAGCGCAAACTTGGATTGTCAGGATGACGCCAACATGCCATGGGCACAGGCCACCTGCATCAGTTCAATGTAAAGTAAATACTTTATATCCAAAACTATTCATTGTGACAAGCAAACTTAATTAGGAGTAGTATATCAGGATGCCTGCCTGTTTAACCGAACTCTGCCATCCCGATCCATTTTCCAGAAAGAGGAACCACTATCCTTAGCAACTTCACCAGCATCACTGTCATCAAACACACCAACAAATACATTTACACAATATTATATCGCACAACATTATGCCTGGCTGAACTTGCTTCAGCAAGCTTCTGAATCAAAATGTTCATCTCAACAACACATCGGATAAACACTTGAATACCCCAAAATGGAAATTAAGAAATACTACCTTTTTTCCTTGAAATATGCTAGGATGTTGGCGATGTCACGCCATAGCAGGAAAGGGGTGCCTATTTTCTCAAAATAGAAGTTCATGCCGATAACTTCTCCGCGCATATTAAAAAGGGGTCCTCCGATCCCAGCCTGGTAAGGTGGCATAAACATATACTCAGTTTTAACCCCAAATAGACATCATGATCAACTGATTTTGATGCGACGATTGGATTCCACCGTGTAAAAGGTAGACAGCAAATAGCAACAGTGGTACCGACCTTATGGATTTTACATGTGGAGCGTACAATGAACTTGCAATCAAGCCTGCCCGACCAGGAAACCAGATGCCCACTTGCAGCCATTAGTGTGCCTGATCTGAAGCAACGTCCTGCGGCTACTACCCGGGAGGAATAATTGTAATCAAGGTGAATCTTTGCTGGTCAGACAACACGGCAACCCTCGACACTGACTAGAGCGACATTGTAATGTAGGCTGTAATGCTCTAAGTTCCCTTTTAGGACATGTTTGTTTGGAAGCAATACTTCAATCTGCAAATGATGGAGTGAGACTTCAGAAGTTTTCAACAATCTATAAAGAATAGAATCGTAGTGCGAGAGCACAAACCCTCATGTTTTCAACGATCTTGTTATGGTCGCCATCATTTCTAACCAGGCTCGCTGATGTCAGAATGGCTGTAGAGCTATTCCATCGAATAAAAAGACCTGTGCATGCGGAAACCATTTTTTCACCTGCGTTACCATGATTTTGATTATTAACTGGCAGTAAAAAAATTCAAATATATACCGGTAAATGGCACATTGGTGTAAAATTACCATTGAAGGAAGCAAGTGCGACAACAATGCGACTTATGTCAGAAGCATTTTTACCAAGTTCCCTCCAGACACCTTCACCCCATACGTCGCCAAAGGTGTCTTCGAAAGTATTAACCAAAACCATGCCATCTGGTGTTACATACAAGGTGGCATGGTTGTCAGTGGTACAGCAGAGCTGTAGAAAGGCGTGATGCACAAACATTCGGCAAATCTGGAAGCACTGACTCACCATCCAGCATAGTTACCGGTAGCTTGGGGTAACCCATCGAGTCTAAATCCCCAAACAGAGTATGCTTGAGACCAGCTCTATATACTGGCGCAATAAGGACAAGGTCAAGTAATTATAACACTGACATATACCAGTACGAAATACAACAAGTAAATTCACATAAAATTCTGTGCATACTGATCAGCACACAAAATTAAATGGCAGAGCGTGCCCAAGAACAGAGTGGGAAAATGTTAACTGATTAGCACTAACACTGTGAAAGTATATGTAAAAAAGGCCAAACTAGTTGTGATGGTTATTAAGTACAACTGCAATAGTTGAACTTGCACTAGTTATGAAGACCATACAAATCTCTACTCCTATAAAAAAAGCGCGTTGGTGGTGATGGTGTGCCTGCCTTCGTGTCATCGACACCGTCCGATCTGAAATGGACGGCTATGACCGAGATCCGCTTGCACTTTTGCAAAAACACCCTGTGCTCAGACATAATTTTGGAACAAGGACATCCCATACACAACACCATGTGGTGCCCGGTAGTTCCAACGGTCTGGAATTCTCAGGTAAAAAAACAGGCTGGAGTCCTTTCTCCTTCTCTCGAGAAAAATACAGTCTCTTCTAGACCCCTCCCAAATTCCTCGCCACGGACCCTCCCCACTCTTTCCTAGCGACAGTCGGAGTTGAATTGGGCGAGGGTCCCTCCCCACCCGAGCTCGGAGCTCTCGCAGCCATGGTCGGCCGTAGACAGAGCTTGGAGCTCCCGCAGCCATGGCCGCCTGTAGACAAAGCTCCGCCGCCGGGATCTCGCGTCACCGCTCTCCTCCGCTGCCTCCTGGACTTCCCTCGCTCTGGATCCGGTCCACCATGAGCCCAGCCTCGCCGCCAAGTCCTATGTCCCGACGGCAGGCGCCACCGCATCAGTCCCCCTGCTCGACCGCGTCGGCTCTCCTCCAGCCGGTGACTGAGGGTCGCATGGTGGGCTGCGCCGGCCTGTCCCGCCGCCCCCTCGCCGACATAGGCCCGAGGCCCACGAGGTGAGGCAGCCTCCCCTCCTCGCCTGGCGAGGCAGCTGGAGAAGAAGCTCAGGGACCGGAGGCTGCCACAGGACGAGATCCTCTGCTGCTGCTGATGTGTCTGCTGGTTGAAGAAAGGGTGTGCTGGGAAGAGGAGGCAGTGTTGAGAGTGCTCGATCTGGACCAGGACGAGCTTGGGCTGCACCGCTAGTGTGTTTCCTGCTGCTGAATTTGCTAATTAATACTGCTCCCTACAGTTGTATTACATTTGGTTTCGAGCTTTACCCACGACCTCTCCTTCTAGATCTGGCCACGCAGGTCATCGGAGACGGAGAGGATACTGGAGTGTATAGTAAGTAATTTGTTTTCCGTTTGTGGCTATTGGGTTGATTCCATTTTATGCAGGCTCTGGTTCTCAACCTCCAACACGAGTCCCTTTCTTCCGTGCCTCCAATGGAGGCTACCAGCGGCAGGAACGCCATGAGTCATCCTGGGCATTGCAGATGCGGAGGTGTTTTTCCGGGGGCGACCTGCTTGTTCCCAAGCGCGCCGGTGTCAAGTACCTCGAGCCACTATGACCGTCTCCAACACGAGACCCTTTCTTCCGTGCCTCCAATGGAGGCTACCAGCGGCAGGAACGCCATGAGTCATCCTGGGCATTGCAGATGCGGAGGTGTTTTTCCGGGGGCGACCTGCTTGTTCCCAAGCGCGCCGGTGTCAAGTACCTCGAGCCACTATGACCGTCTCCAACACGAGTCCCTTTCTTCCGTGCCTCCAATGGAGGCTACCAGCGGCAGGAACGCCATGAGTCATCCTGGGCATTGCAGATGCGGAGGTGTTTTTCCGGGGGCGACCTGCTTGTTCCCAAGCGCGCCGGTGTCAAGTACCTCGAGCCACTATGACCGTCTCCAACACGAGTCCCTTTCTTCCGTGCCTCCAATGGAGGCTACCAGCGGCAGGAACGCCATGAGTCATCCTGGGCATTGCAGATGCGGAGGTGTTTTTCCGGGGGCGACCTGCTTGTTCCCAAGCGCGCCGGTGTCAAGTACCTCGAGCCACTATGACCGTCTCCAACACGAGTCCCTTTCTTCCGTGCCTCCAATGGAGGCTACCAGCGGCAGGAACGCCATGAGTCATCCTGGGCATTGCAGATGCGGAGGTGTTTTTCCGGGGGCGACCTGCTTGTTCCCAAGCGCGCCGGTGTCAAGTACCTCGAGCCACTATGACCGTCCCCAACCACGCTCACCCCCACGTAAGTCATGTGTTTCTCCTACCAGATCAAAAAAATTGTCAATTTTTTGGAGTACAGTTATGTATATCCATTCATGATTGAAATTGTGGTCTCCTAAACATGTGATTTGTGGAATGTATAGGAACGAATTGTTTGTGGCTCTGCAAAGTACCTTGTCACCTGTGGATTTAGACTTCCTATTTGATTCTTTGTAGAAACCTGTAGTTCATCCTCGGTGAAGTTCACTGTACTCCATCCCCTCAGATTGGTACTGGATTTGCTATTCAATATTCATAACCTTTTTCATTGCGACCTTTGTCAGATTTTTGTGCTTGGGATGATTTGGTGCAAGGTATAGAGGAGCATGATCAGCATGGCCAAATATATTTGTAAGTAGAAGAGAAGTTCTCGAGTCACACGTTAAAGGAAGAGAGATAAGCTTTTTCTCTTTGTTTTATCAAGTAATTTAACTTCCCAGTCCGCTATATATTATTGTGTATTGAACGCAATCTGAAATAACCCCTTTTACAAAACAAAACAAATACCTGTGTAGTTGTGTGATATCTATTTGGAAGTGCTAATTGATGAAAGATATGTAGCATGAGTAATAACCTTCTGATGTGTGGTCACATATGTGATAATGAGTGCAATGTTGCTTTAGATAGATTTTTCATGTCTTCAACATGTGCCTTCCATCTCCTTGATCGCAGGAGTTCATATATCAGTTATTAATTTCTGCAAGTAAGTTTTGATATAGTGTAAGTTATATATGCTTGGAATCATAAAGAAAATTGTGTGATTCTTTTCTTCATGATAGTAGACTCTTATACCTACATGAACCAGCATAATTGTTGGAAACATTTTTTAAGAAGTATATCTTCATTTATCTTAATTAGTGTAGATACATGGCGAGGGAACTTCTACCCGAAGCTCATTGCGTCTGATAGTCAACCAAATCCACCACGTCGTGGGCTGGCCCACCATGGTTGGAGATGAGAATGATTGCTCGAAGCGAAGCCAGAGACGACATGGCAAATCAGATTTCGCTGCATTATATGGTCTCTTGGCAGTTTTAGTTTCCCTTAAAAAATGGTACCAATTTGTTTATGTTGAATACTATTTCAGTGTCGCGAGGCAACAACCACTAGAATTTTTTTAATTTAGTATGTTTAGCGCATTGGGGTCCTGCGTAGCTGTCTTTTAGTTTAAGGAATATGTGTCCTTCTGGCCACTTGCAAAACAAATATAGCAGTTTAACATTTTTGTCAAAAAAAGAAATCCTTCGCCAAAATACTACAGATCCTCTACAGGCTCGTTAATTTTTCCTTTGCCCAAATATACTACGGACCATTGTATATGCAATACTGATTGTCCGGTATCTTTTTAGGTGAGAAGATAGATGAAGTGAGGGCTCAAGAGCTTTGGCGCTGATGTTTTGCGCAAACTACTAAAAGAAGGATACACTATGCTTGACAAACGATCCCATGACCTGATAGATGCCTAAGGTATGTAACTATGTAAGTTGAACTAGCTGTGTGAGTCAGGCCTCAAATATTATTCTCTTCATGGTGGTGTTGTGTACGGATTCATGCTTCTTATTCGTATCCAGCGAAGTATTCAGTCAAACACCTCTACTTAATTCTTGTTTGCCAAAGAACCATCTATAAATGTGTGCTCAAAGCTAGCTATAGTATGCATGTTATTTGAATATATTATGCCATTTATCTTATCACTCAAATCTGGTGTGCTAAATAGCAAGAAATGTGCTAACATGAGTAGGTGATGGGGATATGATGTTGCGCGGCATGAGTAGGTGATGGAAGAGGAAATGTGCTAACATGTTGATCCCATTGGATTGAAGCCGGAGGATGAAGTGACTTGTCGTCGTACCACCATTACATATATTCGTGGGGATAGATAATGAGATTGCGGTGTTGTCATCCTTTCATTATTGACCGATTTGGAGTTAGGTGTCATCATGAATTCACAATTGCCAAATATGTGGACACATTAGCTATTGTGAAATGCTCCCTATCCCTAGCGGACACCTCGATATAGGATGTAGCGGACAGAGGGAAGGCTGAGTAGGGAGAACAACAAGTCCTCTTGCAAGGTGAAAAAGGAAGCCCGTATGTTTCCGATCAAATATTCAAATGTATGACACCATTTTGATCAATGTCTCGCTACATTATTTCATTGTCCCCTAGCATTGCACTTACGCCCGCTACATTATTTCGTTATCCCCTAGCATTGCACTCACACCTTCTTTTTGATTCCGTAGCGTAGCGCGGGCGTCTTACTAGTAGATACGAAAAAAAAGAAAACTACAGGACATGACATCCCCCAAGCTTCGTCTTAAAGCAGGGGAGTACCAGACCCTGAAACTCGCTGAAGTCACTCCAGGGAGGTACCCACATTTTGCGAGCACAAGGGTTCGAGCCTGAGCGGGTGGCGGCCTCTTTGATATGAGAGTGCAAGACTACGAAGTAAGCGCAATAGCTCACTTCTCAAGAACTTAATAATGGCTATCATTACAACCTACAACAATTTGCATAGTACCCCAATTCAACAGAGGAACAAGAAATGTGACTGATCTACTACAACAGGTAACTGTGGTACATGCTCATGGACATAAATATCTTTCTGACGGTGGAAAACCTTAAGTACCTGTTTTCTAGGGGTGTCTCAAAGTTATACACCTGCTTGAGCATTACACCCCATGGCAGAAAAAAGGCTCTTTCCATAACCAGAAAAAGATTCATGCCCAGAAAGTTCCCATCAAAAGAAAAAAGCGGCCCACCTTCCCAAACCTAGCGCAATTAACAGGTGAGAGAGACAACAAGGCTTACATTTGACCAAGCTGAAGTGATATTCAACAAGAATTAAATAGGGAAAATGCATTTTTATTGCCTCCAGGATACAGTTTAGCGCATAGAACAACAGAGACAGATTGAATTTTTGTCCAAAAGAACCACGTGCCCAACGGAATTGACAAAAAAGACTACCTATGGATGAAATTGACAAATGAAACCACCACAACCGTGGCGGCAAGCGCGCCAGCCAACGCGTGGCAACTGCTGCCACGGTGCCAGGCGGCAACCTGCATATAACAGCCAGCCAGCACCAGCAACGGAACGGGGCACTGCAGGTCGGCCCTGCCGCCTCACGGCGTGGCGACAGGACTGTTCCTGCCCCGCATCGTCGTTCCGTCGCTAGTGGAACTGATTTCTGTCATTTCGTTAGTGGCATAGATTCACATGCCATGGTGGTCTGTTTATGATAATGCCACTGATTCCTATGCTGTAGCTGCTGCCCACTATTGATTTCTAATTTTCTATGCGTGTGATTTCCTCGTCCATGCGAGTCACAGTGCACATCTGACAGCTTTGCTGTTAGGCAGAAAATTATAGTAAAAAACAGACCGGTGCTACTGCTGCATAGATAGGAATAGTGCGATGAATAAACGACGAAACAATGATGCGGCGCGCAGCATGCAGGAACAGTCCTGCCGCCACACCATGAGGCGGCAAGGCCCACCTGCAGTGCGCCGTTCCGTTGCTAGTGTTGGCTGGCTGTTATATGCAGGCAGCCGCCTGGCACCCTAGCGGCAGGTGCCACGCGTCGGCTGGCGCGCCTGCCGCCACGGCTAGGGTGGTCTTTTCTGACAATTTCATCCATAGATAGTCTTTTTTGTCAATTACGTTGGGCAGATGGTCTTTTTGGACAAAAATTCAGATAGATTAAGATGCTCATATCATAGTGCAGGTGTACCTTCGTAAATTTAGCCATGGACAACACAGGATCTTCATCATCTTCAGACCGACTTATGTCGCCGGCCAGTATCACACTTTTTGCCCTTAATTCACCTGAGATGCCACGCCCTAGAGCTACCACCTTACCATGAGGCAGAATCCCCTCCACATGCTCAATCTCTACCTAATCTATATCTATATCTATACCCACTAATAAAGCAAATAGTGTTTCTCGTCGTCCGTCATATGATTGCCCTTGAAGTTGGCGAAAATTACCCACCAATGCCACCCTGAAAAAACGATTCGTTCTTCTGTTAAGTCGCTACGACCGCAATTGGTTCATATCAATATATGCCCTTAAAAAACTTGTGCACACAACTTAGCCTACTGGTTGCAGTGCCTCCCTCCCATCGGTGAGACCTGGGTTTGATCCCAGGTGCTCCCCATTAGTTCATCCATCCTTTTTTCCATCAATTTTAATTGGCGTAGTATAGAGTTGCCTCGTCACGTGCCGCATAGCAGGTGCTCCCCATTAGTTCATCCTTTTTTCCATCAATTTTAATTGGCGTAGTATAGAGTTGCCTCGTCACGTTTCGCATAGCAGATGAACTGCACAGTATAATTTCGGTCCAACTACTGTTTTCTTAACTTTTTTTTACGGATTCAAGTAAATTTTTAAAATATTTATATCTTTCAAGCCCCAACTTCAAATTTAGCATGTTCACATCGAAATCGCTCAGAAAATTATATATTTTTAAATATGATATTATCTTGCATGTCAATTTTTTTTTATTTTTTTATGTTGCACCCTTAATAGTACTTTTCTTTTTCTATTAAAGGCCCAGACGTTTCTTACTCAGAAAAAAAAATCGTTCGTCATTCGACTTCAATTTTTGTGGCTCATCGGGCGCATGGCTCGCACATGGGCAATGGGCCCGACCCTCCGCCCCAGTGTGATCGAGTATTTTCCTGTAGGGGCCGGCCCAAGGTTATTGTGCGATAAAGAATTCCGCTGTAGAAAAAAATCAATTTATTCATGTGGTCTTGAACCCCGAGTCCTCCACCACCGTTTATAAGGTGGCAACCAATGGAGATGGGCTATGCTGGTGCTCGAACTTTAGGTTCGCTACCCAACAAAATAGTCCCACCTCCTTTTTTGCTTGAAATTCAACAAGTTTATGTATGCGCATAGAATAAGGAAACAAAGGTGGGCTTACATGTGGCTTATATTTCATGGGATGTTATGGCGCTAAATTAAGTATGAATGATCGGTTTCAATAAGCACATATAACAATGAAATGAAAGAATAAAAGACGTGATCAATGGGCATAAAAAAAGAACGGGAGATTCAAAAAATAGGATAGAATAACACAAATGAATTGGTGGTAATATCAAGGGTGTGGCATACATCAAATAATGAAAAGGAATTGATACCGAAGAACGTGAGAGGGGCACGTATATAAACGTTGCTGCGCAGCATGCGACCATGATGTGCAACAAAAAAACGCAACCAGAAGGTGAGAGGCACTACGTAAGCGTCGAGTTGCATGTAACAAACTAGGGTTGTTTCCCAGACGCAAACAATTTTTTTTATATTAATCTTCAAACGTTTGCAGAGATGGCCCAAAACCCAATAAACAAGACCCTTTTATCCCGATTTTTTCATGACTCGATGCAAATTTCAAACATTGCTTTAACTTATAAATAATGCATTGGTATAAAATATTTGAAAGTAGGCTCTTGAGAATCGGAATCACCTACGAAACCCATACCAAAAGTATTTTATGTGTAGCATGCTTCTTAATGTACAATTTATATTACTTTCTGCTAGACCTCAGTATGCATCTCTCTGCCGTGGACGGGTGGCACCATTCGAATGTTTTTGGGCTATGTTGATGGATATTTTAATGGACACGTTAATTATCGCCCCCGTTGCAACGCACGGGCATATATGCTAGTCTATACCTATATATATTATATATATATTTTTTACTAATAAAGCAAGGTGATATTCTTGGTTTCGTCCCGCATCCTTTTTTTTTGAGAAACACGTCCAGCATCCATCTAATCCTACGTGAAATGTATTATACACGAGGTGGTACTAATTACCCGCAACCCTGATGAAAAATCGGTTGGCGTCTAAAATACATCCGCAGACAGCCCACTCGGGCCTCACACGTCAATGAAACAGGCCCGGTAGAAAATCACTTGGGCTGTGTGGGTAGGCAAATTGCGAAGGACAGGAAGACAGAGGGACTTCGACCTGACTAAGAATCAAATCGTGAACAGAAAATAAATAGATGAATCAAGAACTGAAAAATAGATGAATTGACCGAGGCTTGCTGCGGTGCGGCAGGAGGCAATGGTGGGGAAGAAGTGGCCGACTTGCCGGAACGACCGCAGTCCGGGCAGCTGCAACCCGTGCGCAGAGCATGAAGGCTGCTCGAGCGACGCCCGCGAGATCATGTGGCAGGGGTCTGCGCGAGGACGACCGACAGACGCAGCGGCGCGGCGGCTTTGACCCCGGAGAACATGGCGACAGGCGGCTTCCAACTTGACGTATCTAGGCGGAGAATCTGCTACTCACCGACGAGGGCGGGGTGTGGGGAAGACCGAGCGGTTGGGCGCCATGCGTGGCCTGCGACTGCGGCAGTTGGAGACAGGAGCGAGGCGAGGCAGCTCGTCAGATCCGGTCGACGAGACGCCGAATTGGGGCAAAGGCAGTGGCAGCGGTTGCCCAAACAGATCGGGCCGCGTCCATGGCCGGCGACGTGCTCCTCGGGGCACATCGGCGCAGGCGCTGTCTCCTGGAGAGAGAGGCCGAGGAATTAGAGAGAGAGAGAAAAGAAGAGATAAGGAAAGGAGGAGAAGGGGAGCAGAGAGAGTGGGGCGCTGTCTCCTGGTGAATGGTGATGATGGATATGCTCGATCTTGACAAAAGAAAGCCTTCATGGCGGACCGTTTTTGCACTATGATTCACCACATGGACCTAGCCGAACAAGCCGTTAAAGTGTGCATGGAAGGAAAAATAAAGCTTTCATGTGTACAACATCAAACATATATGTACTAATATTTATTTATGTATGTCATAAATCTTATTTTTTTTAACACAGTACAAACACAAGTGCTCATATAAATGCACATACACTCATCCCTATGAACCCACATACGCACACCCTATCGCTATGTGCACCTCCGACATATCATCTTGAGATTTACGAAGTCATCATAGGTGTCTCGTCATCGACGGGAACGTCTCCTCCCACTGAATGCGAATCGTCGTAAATTTTGAAATAAATCCAGGAATAATGCGAGCACCAGGACTTCAACCATGTTGGGCTGGGATACCATTGTCCCTCTAACCATCCAATCACAGATTGGTTCCCTGTATGTCGTAAATCTTATCAATTAATGAAGTCACAACTAATGCCCGACTGTTGGATGGGTACATTGTTTGATGAATATCAGATATCATATATATGAGAAAATCAATATCAAATATGCCACAAATTTTTGTAAGCTAAAATATCTATACGGTTGTCGTGACACGTCAGTGCATAACAATATTTAGATGAACCGGACAATTCGGCCCACTATAGAAACAATTTTAATAGGCAAACATGCAAAAAGAATATGATAACTCTATCTTATAAATTCTAAATAAGGTCGGAAGAAAATTAGCATTCATAAGAAATCATTTTTTCAATAATACTTTACGAAACCGACAACTCTAAATTTGATAACAAAACTTTATTTGATATATATAATTCAGAATAACAAGTTAGAGAAAAATAACATCGATTTTCATACAAAGTATGCAGCTCACGAAAAAAATGAACATACATAAAATAAGGGTAACAGAATTATACACACTTTTTAACGAAATGTTAGGATTTAGTCCCTTTGTCCGGATTTATTAGGCCCCCTCTTATTTTGATTCACAGTTTGACCCCAAATTTAACTCATAATTCATTAACTATATGTCACGAAATTATACGGTGAGAAACCTATTTCGAATACAAATGCAATAATATAATTTTTGTAACATATACTTTACATTTTGTTAGTCTTGTACAAGGTCAAAATTTAACCCATAATACGATGGGCCCAATAAACCGGGACGGAGATAGTAGCACAACACTAAAACCGGTCATGTGTATTTTCTCTCTTCTCTCTATTTTCGCTTACGAACAGAAATCGTAGATAAGGATCTTGTAGCGGAAGGAATGGGGACACGTGTGATATTTTTTTCTCCCGTTGCAACGCACGGGCCCATGTCCTAGTAATAATCTCTATCTCTACCTAATAATAAAGCACGGATAACTTCTGGTCGTACGTCGTGGCGTTTTTGCAAAAAAAGTCCTTATGTTTTCTGATATTCAACCCGCAGTCCCTTTCTAAGTGGCTAATACGAGAAAACGTTTCATTTTTTCAAACAAGGCCCTGTAGTTTGGGGTATTCAACCCGCGGTCCGAGCAGATTTGTAAAGGGAAAAAACACACACAACCACACGCACGAACCACACGCACGGGCTCGCCTCCTCTCCCTCTTGCCCATGAAGTCCTCGCCGCCGCCACCACCCACGCCGGCCGCTTCCGGCGAGCTCCGGCGCCGTGCAGCACGCCCCCGAGCTCCCCACGGTCCGCTCCTCCCTCCCCTCCGGCCAGATTCTCCGCTCCCGGCCTCTACCGCCCGCTCGCAACCCCACCCCCGTGGCTAGGGTTTTGGGCAGGGCTTCGCCGACACGTCTCCGGCGGCCCCAGGTTTGTCCCTCCGTCCTTCTTGGCCGGGATCCTCCACCCCTACACCTCACCTTCTCTTCATGTCCTCTGCTGCAGATGCAGATGGAGCACGCCATGGGAGTTCCCCATCCACCAGGGTCGCCGCCGTCAAGGGCTTCTTCACGGAGATGTGGAGGACGCCATGGACCTGCAGCTCCTCAAGGTTTTATTTTGTCCCCATCCCATCCCCTCCCCTTCCTGTCCCTTCCTCATCTCGTTTCCTTCCCTTCTCACGCAGGTCAGCAGGGAGGAACCTTAGCCAGCAGCACCTCCTCACATCGGATGACGCCTCTGCTGCACCAAGATAGAGCAAGCAACCCCCATCTACTCTCTATCTCTCCCATTAGCACAAGTCCATTATTTTTTTTGAACAAAATTCTGCTACTACACGAACAAGTCCATTAACAGATCTATTTTTATTTGTGAATTGATATCCTTCCAATCACAAACAGTGTATATATGTGCTATTTTCATTTTTGTTCCCTTTTCATTTTTGTGCTTTTATTTGTAAGCTCATAAAATAGTTACACTGAAAATGCCATGTAAGTTCTTAGTGTGCGAGTGGATTACATTTGTGTAAACCCAAAAGTGGCAGAGGCGAGTTTACTCTTAAGCTTTGTATAATATTCTTTATTTCTTCTTAACAGAGAGATATATGATATCTAGATGACTGGTATGCTACTTTTTTCGTGTGATGAATCATTGTGAGTTTCGAAGAAACTTCCAATGTTACCTCCGCCAAGTTCGCCGGCGGAAGAAGCACATCCGTCGAGCCGTCCAATGTCGCCTGCGGCGGCTAGAACAGAGGTATGTATCCCCTTGAAAGCTAATCAGTTGATAGAAGCCCCTGTTTCAGTTTATTGTTTCTGAATTGGTGCCACTTCTGATGGCTCTTGTTTCAGTTTATTGTTTCTGAATTGACCAGTAGATAGAAGCCCCTGAAATTTGACCCATCTATGTTATGTCACATCCAACAGATAAAATCATATTTTTTGTGTTATGCACCAAGATGGCTTAGCATCAGATGTTTCCTATGACAATTTATACTTTGTTTTATGGAACAATTCATACAAGGGTGCACAATATGGCAAACGTATATATGCAATTCTTGTCATTCTAAAATAATATGTTGCCCAAAGTGAACAATTTATGTAGTTGCAAATTTTACAGGAGCGATTTCCACCGAAGGAAGTGATGTTCACAATCGTAGTTTTATGTTTTGATCTATTTTTCCCTTTTATTTTTTTTACAAGAGCGAACTTCTACATGATGCAAGCTAACTCCCAGAGCTTATACACGCTAACTGCTACTGACTCCCAAAGTGAACACTTTTTATTGGATAACTGCTGGACATTTAATGGCTAACTGAACAAAATCGATAATGTGTAAATTACTGAAACAAAAAGTGGACCAAGCACACAGCTTTGAACTGATGTGATTTTTCAGTCAGCTAGCTTCTACAGTCATCCAAGAGTAACACTAACTGCTGAACTAGGGTAGAAAGATAATGAATGAATTCTCATTTACAGAATGATCTTGTTAAAGGATACAGCTTTTGTTCAATTTTTCCCTCGGATGTTGATTTTACTTGCTGATAGTTAATCCCAATGTAACCTGTTTGTATTCATGTCTGTAGGAGCTGATAGGCCTTCTTATTTGACTTGTAGATGCACACCAAGCTGTTTTTCTTTTGATGTACTTTACGCACCTATTTGCTCTGGAGATGCTTCTTTTGTGCATTCATTTCAGACAGTATTTTGTAACTTCCGTCCATTGAGAAATTCAGATCTGTTAGTTGATTTATCTATGTGTTTTGTGTTAAGTGAAGATAACCTTATGTGAAGATAACTCAGACAGGGTTACCGTAACTTTTGTCCATTCAGACAAAGCTGATGGCCGGGTTGTGTCGATCCGATTAGTGTTGGCAGACGATGTAGTTTCCGATTGCTCTTGTTTCAGTTTATTGTTTCTGAATTGCCCAGTAGATAGAACTCGCTAAATTATGGTGATTAGTCCAACGTTGTTGGATATTGCTTCAATCAAAATCAATCTGTGTAACCTCATAATTCATTGGATGTAGGCCACTGGTAGCTGCCGCTTTTCTGATAATAGTAAACTCCAGGAGTTCTCAGTTTGTACAAACTTTCAGAGATTTGTACAGTTCAGACAAGTAATACTAAATTGCTATAATTTTTTGATTTGTGATAGTGACCTCCTGTGCATCGTCTTTGTGGCAGCCGTGTGTCGTGGCATACATACTTGAACTCTGAACTCTTTTTAATGGTGTTGTAAAAACATTGGCTCATAGATTTTGTTAGTAACTATTATTCAGAACACTTCGTTTTAAGTCAAAGACATTTGTGATTCACATCGAGAGTGTGGAGGGTTTAAGTTCAGAAATACTAGCTGACTGCCACTGAATTAATGGTTAGACATTTTTTTAATCCTATTTACTTGTCCTCCAGGGTAACCATAATAGCATCTTGAGCCCAGGAACAGTGTTACTGCCATCTAACGCCGCGATGTTTTAGCTCCAGGAATTTGGACCCTCCTGTGATAAGAATCAGTTGAAAAGGTTGGTCTATGCTACTTCTCTAATGATGATTATATGCTCTTTGTTGTTAATTGTAGTGATAGTCACTATGATTGAATTGGTAAGGTGACAAATTGACAGTTATTGCTTGATGATCTTACTCTTTTTTAACACATTGCATTCTTCTTAGATGGGAATCATCGAATGTATACATATATGACAGTTATAACTTATAGGGGGGAAATAACTTATCCCCTATAGGCTGATTATTAAAAAGATTGTTGGACACTGTATTAACTGTATTTTATTCCTGATTGAGCAATCTCATAGGGGGGAAATTATTTCTTTTATACATCTGGCATCAATTTATTTCTTATGAGGAAGATTTTCATGCGGTAGTCATATATGCAACACGTGTTGAAGGTGTTTCTCTCTACTCTGTGCTCCAGATTTGTTTTCCCTACAATATGGAAGAATAATGTATATTCTTTTGATTTGTATCTTATACAGTTATATTACATACATGCTTTGCGTGTAACTGTTTGTATGCTGCAACCCTGGGTTGTGCAGGCAACAACTGGTTTCTTCATTTGCTATCTTTATGTAGTTATGTTCTCGAAAGCAATTAAATTTCTCATCTTGCACCTGAGACAAACCTAGAATCTAGATCACAAGGGAAATATGATGTGAATCACTTTTTCTATTGTTTCTAAAGTTAAGTTATGGTTGTCAGAATTTATTAAGCATCATATCTTTGATATGGCGGACTACCTTTCCAAAAAGTTGTAGAAGTTTTCACTTATTCTGCTTCAAGATGCTATAAGATTAGCTTAATCTGTAGCAAAGAACATTGTCCTACTTAACCTTAATTTCACTCTGAACTAAATGTGTGTTTTCATCCTTTTTACAGGAAAATTCGTACAACAAGGATTTGACCCTAAACTCTTTTGATTATACAAACTACAAAGTGATCTAATTTCCATCTTTTCCCTATGCACAGTCAATCAAAAGTCTTGGTGGCACTTCTTGCTGCTACTACATTCATGATGATTATTGTGTAACTGCATTTGCTGCCGTCAAGCCTTCAAAGTATCTGCTCTCCTGATGTTTACACAAGGGAGATGCTACTAAGGAAGCAAAACACGGAGAAGTTTTCCTGATGTTTACACAAGGGAGATGATACTGAAGCAAAGATCAAGTTCAGTTGCTCTTGCATTTTTAGATCTATTTGAGTTTCTACACCAAGCCGAGAGCTTAAATGTTAAAAGGCATATTCTGATTTTATATAGAGCATTCTAACTGTCAGTTTTAAAAACAGATTCTGCTATTTTCTGAAACGAAATATGAGAAATTAAACCGTATGGTTCTCCAATTTTATGGTACTAAATTCAGATATATCAAAGGTACTATTAAGTTAGCTGCATTTAGTTTACATGAGCATGCCAAGCTAGATGATATTATAGTCCTTTAGGTGTTCTGTATCAGGTGTACTGCTCTAAATTGCCAAAACGATCAGGTGTCCTGCTATATGGACCTCCAGGCACTGGGAAGGTACGTTTACTGACTTTTATACTTTCTCTGAATTGAGTTTTCATTCCCATTTTTCAAAAGTTAGTTGTATCCAACAAGAAGATAATACATGCTCACTAGGATGTTTTCTTTTGAATTTTTAGACATTACTTGCGAAAGCAGTAGCAACTGAGTGCTCATTAAACTTTCTTAGCGTAAAAGGTCCAGAACTGATAAACATGTATGCTGGAGAATCAGAGAAGAATATCAGGGACATCTTTGAGAAGGTATATCCATCTACACAAGCCATGTATGTAATTGCCATGAAATATGAACATATACTCAGATTTTCAGTTTTCACTGTCCTTTTCAGGCTAGATCAGCACGCCCATGAGTAATTTTCTTCGATGAGCTTGATTCCCTTGCTCCTGCACGAGGGTCCTCTACAGATTCTGGAGATGTGATGGACATAATGGTTTCTCAAGTATAATTAACGTCATCAATGAGGTGGTAGCTGGTGTCTCAGTTCCCCTCTCTTTTTTTTACACGCGCCTCCGTTTTCCCTCTTATTTTCAATACTTATATGTTAGAGTAAGCTAATTCAGTTTCCCTTTTTCTCTCTTTACTAGCACAAATGCCTGACGGAGATGCATATGTTTGGCATTCTACCAGTAAACATACACTTATGCTATCTTGCAGTACTACATTTTGTGATTGTGTAGTATCCACACCACTACTAATGCTTAAGTCCGTTGCCTTGCCATGTAATTGTGTCATATGCACACCAATACTAATGCTCTATGCTCTTGCCTGAGAGCACGTGCTGTGCTTTGTATCATCTAACAAAGATGTAAACTCTCTAAGTAGAAACAGACTTTAGCACTGTGATCCAATATGTATTGAGTAGTGGATTAATGTATGTATTTGGTATGCTTGCAACTGCTTATTTATTGCTTGCACCAGAAATACCAATAAGTTACTATTGAAAATTCAAATATACTATCAGGAAAAACGTAAAAACACACACGCACTGGTCTCAACTAGCTCAAATGCTCTGCTACCACCGCCCTCCCCTAAGAGCATTCAACCCTAGGCGGAGCTGCTTCTGCACCCCGAGCACTCAACCCTATGACAGAGCTGGTTCTGCATCCCGTCATTTTATCCCATTGCAATGCACGGGCTTAAATAGTCTTTGTTTATCGGTTCAGTTTAGTAGCGCATCTTCTCATGATCGCATCTGTCGTGTATTCCAAGGAAGAAACATCTATGCAGTTTTTGGGTTTGTCGTGAAGTTCGTACGAATCGATCATGAACTTGATGCCATATCCAAGAAAGATGAGGGCGCGCACGAGCCGTACTTTGGCGAGCGGTAGTCACGCTGATTGATTAGCCGCTTTTTGATTTGTATCACTACCACTGGCTTCATCTGCATACATAGATGTATGATGTGGATGTAAAAACTAAGTTTTGGATTAGTATCGTTCTTAATTCTCAAGAGCAAATAGGAGAATATGTTGCCAATGTGAACAAATTGTACTACCCTGCTGAGTGGTTTCTTGATAAATCTCAGTTCATTCGTAGTGGGCAGATGATTTTTTTGTAGTAATATGTATTGAAGATTTATAGACGGAAATGTGTATATCATTAAGTGATTTGTTAACAATTTAGATTTCTGTTGCAAATAATTATGTTTCATCTTTTTTTCATTTATTATAATCCAAATTTGAAGGTTGGTATTATACAAATTTTACCAAATTAACAAATATTGGTTGTGAGAAATTTTTCAATATGTAACAATCACAAACATTAGGAAGCAATTCGTGGAAGGCAGCCCTCACGGTCTAGCTTGACAAGATTAGTTTTTAAAGTTATAAACGTTCTCTTGTGCCGGTGTGGTTCAAGTGCGCTGGGTGAGTTCATCACCTTGAGATTGACCACGTTCAGACACGTTGCGACTAGATGAACGGCCTACGTCATCGACAGCGGAAAGAAGGATAACTATGAGACGGATGGGTTACCGTGTTCAAGTGGATGAAGCAGATTGTGTGTGTGGTGATGGGTTGTGATGTAATTATTTTTCTCCCGTTACAACGCACGGGCATGTTTACTAGTAATAATAAAGCAGGGATAACTTCTGGTCGTCCGTCACGGAAATTACCCCTAAAGTTCGCATGAATTTACCCGCTATGCCACCGGTAAGTGAAGAAAATGGTTCGTTTTTTCTTTTCAAAATCGCGTCGTGCTTCGTTGTTTTATTAAAGCTGATACTACTATACAACACAAAACACATGTAGCACAATGGCTAACGCGTAGCGCCTCTAGCTGGAACACCAGGGTTCGATCCTCACCAACCACACTTTCTCCCCACCTTTTCTCACGTCCTCCCCACATATTAGTTCATGGGCCGGGCCATGTGCGGGGCTTGACACCCCTTACTTTTTTTTTCATTTCATTTTTCGTCTTTTCTTTTCTCATTCTGTTTTCTTCATTCTTTAAAACAAATCGGGATTACCAAATTTTAAAAGTTTGTGAGTTTTCAAAAACATGTTCGATAAATCATAAAATGTATGTGAATTTAACTTTTTTAAGGAAATAAAAAAAATCGTGGATTCAAAAAATATTGGTGGTTTTACAAAACTGTTCGCAAATTATAAAAATATTCGCGATCTGAAAAAAATGGCCAGGAAATAAAATCATATTCATGATTTTGAAAAAATGACAACGTATTCAAAACATATTCTGTTCACATAAATTAAAAAACACACATTTTAAAAGTTGTACCCAAAATTTTAAAAAGCTCATCGATTCAAAAAAAATTTGCTGAGTAAAAAATTGTTCATGAATTTGAAAACTGTTCATGCATTTCAAAAAATGTTCGTAAACAAAAATAATGTTCGTCACTTTTTAAAAAATGTTTGTCGATTCGAAAAACCGTTCACCGATTCAAAAATCTTTTATGTCTAGGATTTGATTACTTTTTAGAAAGTCTTTATATGCTTAGGCGCTGGGAGAGTTCGTGGTTGATAAGATTTGTTTTTAAAGTTTTAAACATTCCCTTGCGCAACATAGTGAAAAGTATGGTGTGCAATGGCAAGCTGATAGCCTTTGGATTTTCCATGTCGAATGTGATTACATGGACACCGCGATCATCATTACTGAGGGTGAGAAAAAAATATAAGTAACAACATGGTGAGCCATCGTGTTAAAATAAAGGACACATATGTTAGAGTATTGAGTCACACTTATTTGGTTAGCGCATAATTTTTTTGTCTCCCGTTGCAACGCACGGGCATATTTGCTAGTAAGTCCAACATTAACATCAAGGTAGGTCTTGACCTTGACAACAGAAAAGTTGCCGTTTATATTATCACTTTCTAAAAAACCGCGGTAAACTTCGCTGCCTTCATGGCGCACCTCAATCTACAACGATAAGACAAGAAAATAAATAGCACACAATGATCACAAATCACCTTAAACAAACAGATTTTCGAGGGATATTGGCAGCACCAACCTTTACGTTGGCATGCTTCTTTTTGTATTTTGCACGGTTGAAAGCTAGAGCCATATTTGGTGACGTCACAAACTTTGTAACATATCCTTGGCGTTCTATAGCTATGCCTGAGCATGCGAATAACAGTGTGTCCCCTAGAGAAGATTGCAATATAAATCCTTAGTAAGTGGTGATGTTTGTTGGAAAATAATTTCTATATATTTGTTGGAAAAAGAAGAACAGTGTAATCACCACTGCAAACAGCAAGTGAGGCAACACTTTTCGACAAGTTTGATTTAACTTCATCACTGAGCTCAGCTAAGACATCTTGATTTGAGTCCCCATGAAGGTCGCCTAGTTAAAGAAAAATCATATATACAACAGAAATGTGAGTGCTCAAATAAAGGAGTGAAAAACTCATGCTGAAAAGAAGATGCACCGGCAGACCTGAGATCTGAATTGTCTCTTCTGTTCCTTTGCGAGATTCTTTCGAGACAATCGCCGCCTTCTTAGCTCTTTTGCTCCAATGCGAGGTTCTTGTGAGATCATCACCACCCCTCTTAATTTTCCGCATCTTCACCAGGACTGAAGCAGATTATTTTTTCTTTTAGAAAAGAGCAAAATACAGGGCCATATTCAATGATAAAGCAACGTAATCAAAGAGACACTAGTACCAGTCCCAACTTCTATAATAAGGCTTCCTTTGATTCATAGGGTAGGAAAATCATAGGAATAGGAAAGTCATAGGAAATGAGATGACATGTATCTCAAATCCTATGAATAGGAAGAGAAAAGGAGATGCCCTTTGATTCACCACATAGGATTTTTTTCATTGAGTCTAGGCTAATGTTTATTTTCCTATGAAATGTGAAGGATAGGAAGAACTCCTCCATAGGAATAGGATTTCATTCCTACAAACCAAAGGGCTCTAAAGGAATTTTTCCTATAGAAATCCTATCCTATGGAAATCCTACAAAATTCCTCCAAACCAAAGGAGGCCTAAGCTCATTCCTTAGCTCAACTACAGCATGGAAGGCAAACAACCTGAAATAGCTGCCAACTGTTGCACTTGATCTATACCAACTAGCCTATTCCTACTCCGTGACTATTGAAACTGAAAATATGCTCCATGAAAAACCATACATGGGTGATGCGTGGTATCTTGGAGCAAAGGGAATTACTCTTGAACTAAAACCACGAGAAATTTTTTGGAACGGAGGGAGTATCAATTACCTTACCTCAAAACCTGACAAGAACAGAAGAAAACAACCCTATATATATTTGCAGGGTTGCATCACTCCTGTACATTCTGTATTCAGGTGGTCAAACTCAATCGTAGACCTTACCTCCATCGGACCATATGGAATAATAATGTTTTCTCTATTTAATCTATTACCTAGTCTATGCTGGGCACACAAAACCATCACATGAGCAGTCAAGCAACGGCCAGCTGCACCACGCGAATGAGCAGCAACTTTCTCATCTAGTACGTACAAGATTTCCTCTTGCCAATCCAATGAACCAATTAAATTGGCACATGTAGGCCTCTTTGGTTCATAGGATTAGAATATCATAGGAAGTGAGATGACATGCATCTCAATTCCTATAAAAAAAGACATGTCATTTGATGCATAGGATAGGAAATTTTCCATTGAATCTAGGCTAATGTTTTTTTTACTATGAAATGTGAAGGATTGGTTCCTATCCTATATCCTATATAGGAATAGGAATCCATTCCTACAAACCAAAGGGCTTCACAAATTTTTTTCCTTTGACAATCATATCCTATGAAATTCCTACAACATTCCTACAAACCAAAGGAGGCCGTAGCCGCGCGCATGGTGTGCCGAGAACAAACACCATCACACCGTCCTCACCAAAACAAAAGTGGGGTTTCGACTTTGGACATTCCCCTCTGCCTGCCGCCACAAAACTGTCTTTTCGATGTAGCAGAGGCAGAGCTCATATATATGGTGCCTGGCGACGCACTACAGGAAGGGGTGGATGAGGAGGGCGGCGCAGCGGACCTGGTGTGGAGTCTTGGAAGGCGAGCGGTGGCGCACTAACGCGGCACCCGTAGAGCAGGATCGCTATCGCCCGGCTGTCGCTCGCCAAGAGAAGGGACGAGAGAGAGGGCGAGGACAGGAGGTTCAGGTTCTTCTAAACAAAAAAGGTCCGACTCGTCGCTGGAGACGGCAAAAGGCTGTACCCTAGTTTTCTATAGGTTTTTTGTACCCTAGTTTTCTATAGGTTTTTGTAGGCGATCGGCCGCGGCCAGCAGCTTTTTTCGTCCGCTTTCTCTGGCAAGGCTGGAGAGCGGTTCGTCGCTTTTTTTTTAGAATCGTCAAACTTTATTACTCACCCCATAGCTGGGATCTCGTCCGAGATTACAGGTAGAATACAGTCTGGTGGCACAGAAGGCCAAAACGTACAGAGTTCGCCACTAACACCCAACCTAGCTAGTAAATGAGCTAGGCTTTGAAGCCACCTGGGTAAGGAGATAGAATCTTTTGTTGTTCAGCTGAGCAGCAACTGACTTGCTATCAACTTCCACCTGAACCTTTGTCGCTCCCTTTTGTATTGCCATTTGTACTGCTTTCCGACATGCCAACACCTCGACGAGCTCTGGGTCAGAAACACCAGGGAAAACAAAAGATGCACCTCCTCTGAATGCTCCCTCGTGATCTCGAAGGACCACACCACCCCCGCCACGATCATGATTTTTCGCCACGGCTCCATCAGAGTTAGCTTTGAGCCACCCTTGTTCCGGTGGACTCCACCTCACAGCCAGTGCCGGGGATAGAATCTTTTGTTGCTTCTCATGAACAGCAGCCCACTCTGTGATGTGCTGGTATCAAACTTTTAAATCACGGGCTAACCCGTTTCACGGCTGGCTCATGCAAACGCTACAACCGCTATAGCCGGAGATAGCGGCCGCTAACCCAGTTCGCGGGAACAGGAACATATATATAAAAACAGGGGATTTTCGGCAGAAAACAGAGGATGTAAAGAAAAATATGAGAGCAGAACTGTATAATCTACAACCCAAACCTGAACCTACAGCTTGAACCTGAACAAATGATAGATAGAATCGGAGGATTGCTTCCTGGTGGTGAGCTGTGACCGTGGTCGCAGAGTCGTCGTCGTGCAGAGTCCCCTCATCGCCGGCTGAGATGTCATCGTGGTGGCAGAGTCGTCGTCGTGCACAGGCCCCTCGTCGCCGGCTGCCTTGACGTCGTCGTTGTCTTGCTGTCTTGCCGTGGTCGCTGCCTCGCTGCCTTGCTACGTTGCTGCCTCTCCCGTCACCGGATCCGGTTTCCGGCGAAGCAACAGCCGGCCTGCCGACCGCAGCTAGGAAGAACGGCGCAGCCGCCGCAAACTTTTTGGTCGGAGGGAGAGAAGGGAACGTAGAGACGATGCTAGGTTTCGTGGAGGAAGTGCTATCTTATCTGCAGGGATTCGGGCCGACCTCTATTTGGGCCTCTCTTTCAGAATTTCGGCCCATCCCAGCGAAAGCAACGTGAAATCGCGCCGTTTCGCGCGCGATCGCGTGATTAGCGGCAGTTAGCGTTTTTTCAGGCATTGCGTCGCGGGAAGGCCTCTAGGCCGCGATCGCTCACTTTTCGCCCGCTATTTAAAAGTATGGCTGGTATACTGTCTCTGCCACCACCCTCGGGTCTGCTATTCGCTTGCCATCCCACTCTGTGATGTGCTGCTATTAGGCTGGAGAGCGGTTCGTCGCTTGATGGCGTTTGAAGGATATTCCTCCAAGGAATTTTTCGTACCACGAACGCTCGAGCTCGCATTCTGCCACCAGATCGGAAGCGAACGGCCTCGTTCAAACCAGCCCAAAGGAGCACGGATACCTAATCAGTCAATTCTATTTTATATTGCCAAATCTACACTTCCATGCCAGAATATCATGTCCACTTGAGAAGATAGCATACTTGTACAAAGGAGAAATTGATGATGCATTGAATAGTCATGGTAGAATTGAGCAACTGTTGCATAACTTCAATTTTTTTGCTTGCATGTCCTCAGAATTGACCTGTTGATCATGTCTAAATTCGTCATAAAAACCAGTTTGTTCAAAAAGCTTGATGATCGTTGTCAGACGCTTGATTCTTCACTAGGTTGTTGGATCACAATGGCGTTTCACTTTAAATAATACAATTTGAGTGATATGCTATTTTGTATCCATTTCATTTATATATTTTTGCAAGAATTATTTTAAATTATAACATGTGAACTCACTTGATCAACGTTGTAGACGTGCACACTTACTAGTAATAGAAAGGACACTACAGCTCATGAAAAGATAGTGGGCAGTCTCCAGTAACTACATATCACATTATGAGGCAAACCCCTCTTAGCGAGACGATCCGCTGTGCAGTGCGATGTAGCGGAGTGGGAGGGCAACGTTGCAGACGATGAGCCATACTTGGAAAACATTCGAATCAGAGGTCGACAACGCGGCCAGCCTTGGGTTGGAAAAGGCGTGCAAAGGGGTCATTACAGCACAGGGTCAAATATATATGGCAGTACATACTTGTGTCGAACCACGGTGTCATCATTCAGAAAGGTCTTTTCTTTTATACAAATTTTGTTGCCCTTGGCAACGCACGGACCGTTAGCTAGGTACACACCCAAGAGCTCACTAAGAACAGACTAATATTACGACGACCAAGAACAAGAGATTGTTGCAGTAGCTTCTAAACAGTGCACAGCACAGGCGCATAACAAGGTCACTTCGTTCTCGAGTGTTCGCCAACCCAAACAGCTGCATCGAACATGGAGAATGATATACAGCGAGAGATATCACCACCTCTTGGTCACAGGAACCCAGCACTCCTGTACAAGGTTACTATATCTCTTTCCATTTATGTATCCGTATCTGAACTCCTCGCCGGGTGGGATTTCAATGTCCGGCTCATCCCTGGGTGCATCGTTATCCCAATCATTAGGATAGCTCCAAGATGGATCATCAGGATCGCGCCAACATGGCATCGGCACAGGCCACCTGCAGCAGTTCAATGTAAGTATCACCTCCGTTCCGAATTACTCCCTCTCTACACCAATGTAAGACGTTTTTGCAGTTCAAATTGAACTGCAAAAACGTCTTATATTGGTGTAAAAATGTCTTGTATTGATGTACAGAAGTAGTAGTACAAGACAATTTGGACGTTTCAAGATGGACTGTGTACTAACTGAAATGAGTGAACAAAACACACTAAAATGCATCTATATACAATTATACATCCGATTCAGAAAAAAGTTCAAATATCTTATAATTAGGAACGGAGGGAGTACTGCTTTATATCCCAAACCATTCATTGTAACTAATTTGATAGGAGTGTGTCTCAGGATGCCTTACCTGTTTAACTGATCTCTGCCATCCCCATCCATTTTCCAGAAAGAGGAACCACTGTCCTTAGCAACCTCACCAGCATCACTGTCAAACACACCAGCAAATACATATCACTGTGGCTGAACTCGCTTCAGCAAGCTTCTCAATCAAAATGTTCATCTCAACAACATATCGGATAAACACTTCAATACCCTAAAAGGGAAATTTTAGAAATACCTCTTTTCCTTGAAATACGCCAGGATGTTGCCGATCTCATTCCATAGCAGGAAAGGGGTGCCTATTTTCGCTGAATAGAAGTTCATGCCAATAACCTCTCCACGCATATTAAAAAGGGGTCCTCCAATCCCAGGCTGGTAAGGTGGCATAAACATATTCTCAGTTTTAATCCAAACAGACATCATGGTAATCAACTAATTTTGATGCGGCGATTAGCTTCTACCATGTAAAGGCGGTACAAACCTTACTGATTTTACATGTGGAGCGTAAAATGAACTTGCAATCAAGCCTGCCCGACCAGGAAACCAGACGCCCACTTGTAGCCATTATCGTGCCTGATCTGAAGCAACGCCCTGCAGCTGCTACTCGGGAAATACCAATACAATCAAGCTGAATCTTTGCTGGTCGGACAACACGGCAATCCTCGACACTGACTAGGGCAACATTGTAATGTAGACTGTAATGCTCTAAGTTCCCTTTTCGGACAAGTTTGTTTGGAAGCAATACTTCAATCTGCAAATTATACAGTGAGACTTCAGAAGTTTTCAACAATCAACATAAATCAACCATAGAGTAAGGAGCACAAACCCTCGAGTTTTCAACAATCTTGTTTTGATCACCGATATCTCTAATCAGGCTCGCTGATGTCAGAATGGCTGTTGAGCCGTTCCATCGAATAAAAAAACCCGTGCATGCGGAAACCATTTTTTCACCTGCGTTACCATGATTTTGATTATTAACAAGCAGTAAACAAATACAAATATATACCAGTAAATGGCACATTTGTGTAAAATACCATTGAAGGAAGCAAGTGCAACAATAATGCGATTTATGTCAGAGGCATTTTTCCCAAGTTCCCTCCAGACACCTTCACCCCATATGTCGCCAAAGGTGTCTTCAAAAGTATTCACCAAAACCATGCCATCTGGTGTTAGATATAAGGTGGCATAGTTGTTAGTGGCACACCAGATCTGTAAAAAGGCGTGATGCACAAAAAGTCGGCAAATCTAGAAGCACTGACTCACCATCCAGCATAGTTACTGGTAGCTTGGGGTAACCCATCTTGTCTAGATCCTCAAACAGACTATGCTTGAGACCAGCTCTGTAAACTGGCGCAAAAAGGACAAGGTCAAGTGATAGAAACACCAGTACGAAATACAACAAGTAAATTCACATAAAATTCTGTGCATAGTGATCAGCACATAAAATTAATTAATTAGATTATGATGACAAACTGAGCAACATTTCAGGTTACAAGTTAGAACGGTAGAGCGTACCCAAGAACAGAGTGTGAAAAGGTTAACTGATTAGCACTAACACTATGAAAGTACATATAAAAAAGGCCAAACTAGTTGTGATGGTTACTGAGTAGAAATGCAATAGTTGAACTTGCACTACTTATGAAGACCATACAAATAGAGGCTAAAAAAAGAAACTACAGGAAATGACATCCTCCAAGCTTCTTCTTAAAGCAGGGGAGTGCCAGACCCTGAAACTCGCTGAAGTCACTCCATGGAGGTACCAACATTTTGCGAGCACAAGGGTTTGAGCCTGAGCGTGTGGCGGCCTCCTTGACATGATAGTGCGGGACTACAAAGTAAGCAATAGCTCGCTTCTCAAGACTTTAAAAATGGATACCATTACAAACTACTCCCTCCGTCTGCATCCGTCTCTAGACAAATCTGAGTCAACTAATTTGGGACGGAAGGAGTACAACAATTTGCATAATACCACAACGTTTAGATGTCTCAAAGAGTGGCTGTGTGCTCACCGTCCTGATAGCGGTTGAACATCTCATGTGTGGGTCCTTCTCCAAGCCTGCCCAAGAAAATCAATGTGACTTCTAAGTTCTAAGTTTCTAACCCAGCAGCAAAATGGATCAAACATGTGCATTAATATGCAACATGGTACCAAAGAACTAAATGGTAGAGTCGTATGCATGCAACAGGATAAACTAAAGACGATATTTCACAAAAACAGAGAGCTTTGAGCAAATGCCAAAGAATAATCAGAATAGGGAAACGTCATAATTCCTTCTAGCGTGCACATTTCCTTTCAATTCAACAGAGGAACAAGAAATGTGACTAATTCAGTACTGCAGGGCAACTGTGCTACATGCGCATTGACAGAAATATCTTTCTGATGGTGGAAAACCTTACCTGTTCTCTAGGGGAATCTCAAAGTTATATACCTGCTTGAGCATTACACCCCATGGTAGAAAAAAAGCTCTTTCCATAACCAGAAAAAGGTTCATGCCGACAAAGTTCCCATCAAAAGAAAAAAGTGGCCCACCTTCCCAATCCTAACACAAAGAACAGGTGACAGACAACAAGGGTTACATTTGAACAAAATGAAGTGATATTGAACAAGAATTAAGTAGGAAAAAAACTTCTTTTTTTATTGCCTCCAAGATACAGTTTAGCGCATAGAACAACAGAAACAGATTAAAATGCTCATATCATAGTGCAAGTGTACCTTCGTTATTTTAGCCACAGACAACACAGGATCTTCATTATATTCAGAACAACTTACGTCACCAGCCAGTATCACACTTTTTGCCATTAGTTCACCGGAGGTACCACGCCCTAGAACCACCACCTTACCATAAGGCAGAATCCCCTCAGCATGCTCAATAAGTCCAACATTAACATCAAGGAAGGCCTTGACCTTGACAACAGAAAAGTGGTCATCTACATCATCGCTGTCTAAGAAACCCTGGTAAACTTCACTGCCCGCATGGCACACCTCAATCTGCAATGATAGGACAAGAAAAAAGCACACAATGATCACAATCATCTTAAGCAAACATATTATTAAGGGATGATTGGCAGCACGAACCTTTACGTTGTCATGCTTATTTTCGGATATTGCAGTGTTGAAAACTAGAGCCAATTTTGGTGAAGTCACAAACTTTGTAACATATCCGTCGCGCTCTATAGCTATGCCTGAGCATGCAAATAACAGTGTGTCCCCTACAGAAGATTGTAATATAAATCATTTGTAAGTGGTGATGTTTGTCGGAAAAACATTTCTATATATTTCTTGGAAATAAAGAAGTGTGTAATCACCACTGCGCACAGCAAGTGAGGCAACACTTTTCGACAAATTTGATTTTACTTCATCACTGAGCTCGGTCAAGACATCTTGGTTCGAGTCCCCATGTAAGTCACCTGGTTAAAGAAGAAGAATACAGCAGAAATTTGAGTGCTCAAATAAAGCAGTGAAAAACGCATGCTGAAAAGAAAATGAACGGGCAGACCTGAGATCTGGATCGTCTCTTCTATTCCTTCGAGAGATTCTTTTGAGATCATCACTGCTCTCTTAGCTCTTGTGCTCCCATGCGAGCTTCTTGTGAGATCCCCACCACCCCTCTTAATATTCCGCATCTTCTTCAGGACTGAAGCAGTATATATTTTCTTTTAGAAAAGGGCAAAACGCAGGGCCATACTCAATTATACGGCAACATTGTAAAATTATCACAGAAAAACTAATCAAAGAGACACTAGTACCAGTCCCAACTTCTAAAATTTCTTAGCCCAACTACAGCATGGAGGGCAAACCTGAAATAGCTGCCAACTGTTGCACTTGATCTATCGAAGTATATGGACCAACTAGACTATTCCTGCTTCGTGACTATTGATACTGGAAACATGCTCCATGAAAACCATACATGGGTGGCATCTCGGAGCATAAGGGAATTACCAATTACCTCAAAACCTGACAAGAACGAAAGAAGAAGAAAAACTATATTTTTGCAGGTTGCATCACTGCTGTACATTCTGTATTCAGGTGGCCAAACTCAATCCTAGACCCTACCTCCAATGGACCATATGGAATAATAACTTTCCCTCTATTACCTAGACTACGCTGGACACACAAAACCACCATATATAAGTAAGCAGTCAGGCAGCTGCATCGAGTGGCCGCGAATGAGCAGCAAATTCCTCATCTACAAGATCTCCTCTTGTCATCAATCCAACGAACTAAATCGTCACATGTAGCCGCGCGCTGGGTGAGCCTGTGGCTGCAGGCGTTGCATTACAGGAAGGGAAGGATGAGGAGGGCGGCGCAGCGGACCTGGATGGAGTCTTAGAAGGCGAGGGGTGCCGTAGAGCAGTATCGCTATCGCCCAGCCGTCGCTCGCCAAGAGAAGGGACGAGAGAGAGGGGGGCGAGGGCAGGACAGGAGGTCCAATTTCTTTCGCTAAAAACAAAAGGTCGAAAATCTGGCTGGAGACGGCAAAAGTCTCTACCCTAGTTTTCTAAGTTTTTTTAGGAGACGGGAAGAGGTAAAACCTACTCCTACAAGACTACAAGATCAGTTAGCGTGCAACACGTGTATTGCACGTATTTCTTACGAAGAAAAAACATTTTATGAGACGGAGAAGGTACATGACTACAAGACTAGTTAGCGTGTACGTGCAATGCACGTATTCCTTATGAAGAAAAGACATCTTCAGCGTAAGCGTAGTTAATAGGCAAACATTCAACAAAAATAAATAATACTTCCTCCGTCCCAAAATAATGGTCTCAACTTTGTACTATCTCTAGTACAAAGTTCTACTAAGGTTAAGACACTTATTTTGAGACGGGGGAGTAAAAGTTTAGTGATGTACTACTAAATATTATAAAGAACCAATAGATCATATGCACTAATAGTGAAGAAATAATATTATTTTCACACATGAATAATGATTTAATTTGTTGTATTGAGTGGATGAGATTTCCTATACGGAGAAGAACCACTAACATATGCAAACTTCTGATGCAAAAGGTATATATTGAAACTTTTGAGCGATGTTTTTACATTCTATCGCTCTAGTATTTTTCCAACAAAAGGTTGAGTCGGTGGCGGCATGCGATGGGAGAGAGCCGGGTAGGCGCCGGTTCGGCACTGGCGACACGATCATGGGGATACGATCTGAAAGTTTTTTTTACATGAGCGGAGGCAGTTTTGAGGAGGAGGTACGGTGGTGGAAGGTGTTGGAAATATGCCCTAGAGGCAATAATAATTTAGTTATTATCATATTTCCTTGTTCATGATAATCGTTTATTATCCATGCAATAATTGTATTGATTGAAAACTCAAATACATGTGTGGGTACATAGACAACACTGTGTCCCTAGTATGCCTCTAATAGACTAGCTCGTTGATCAAAGATGGTCAAGGTTTCCTAACCATAGACATGAGATGTCATTTGATAACGGGATCACATCATTAGGAGAATGATGTGATGGACAAGACCAAAACTATGAACATAGCATATGATCGTGTCAGTTTATTGCTATTGTTTTCTGCATGTCAAGTATCTGTTCCTATGACCATCAGATCATGCAACTCACTGACACCGGAGGAATACCTTGTGTGTATCAAACGTCGCAACATAACTGGGTGACTATAAATATGCTCTACAGGTATCTCCGAGGGTGTCTGTTGAGCTGGCATGGATCAAGACTGGGATTTGTTATTCCGTGTGACGGAGAGGTATCTCAGGGCCCACTCGGTAATACAACATCACAACAAGCCTTGCAAGCAATGTGACTAAAGTGTTAGCCACGGGATCTTGTATTACGGAACGAGTAAGAGACTTGCCGGTAACGAGATTGAACTAGGTATAGAGATACCGACGATCGAATCTCGGGCAAGTAACATACCGAAGAACAAAGGGAACAGCATACGGGATCAACTGAATCCTTGACATAGAGGTTCAACCGATAAAGATCTTCGTAGAATATGTAGGAACCAATATGGGCATCCAGGTCCCGCTATTGGTTATTGACCGTAGAGGCGTCTCGGTCATGTCTACATAGTTCTCGAACCCGCAGGGTCTGCACACTTAAGGTTCGGTGACGTTTCGGTATAGTAGAGTTATGCATGGTGGTGACCGAAGGTTGTTCGGAGTCCCGGATGAGATCCTGGACGTCACGAGGAGCTCCGGAATGGTCCGGAGGTAAAGATTGATATATAGGAAGTCCCGTTTTGGTCACCGGAAAAGTTTCGGGTATTTCGGTAGTGTACCGGGAGTGCCGGGAGGGGTACCGGGGACCATCGGGAGGGGTGTCTCGACCCAAAGGGCCTCATGGGCTGTGGGAGGAGTCAAGCCAGCCCTTAGTGGGCTGGCCGAGCCCCCCACTAAGGCCCATGCGGCTAGGGGTGGGAAAAACCCAAAGGGGGGAAGGTGGAAAGGGTTTCCAAGTGGAGAGGAGGAATCCTACTCCTAATAGGATTGGAGTAGGACTCCTCCACCTCCAATTTTGGCCAGCCCTTGAGGGTTTGAGGCTGCCTCCTCCCCTCCCTCCCTCCTATATATACTAGAGGATTTAGAGGGGAGAGCTAACCCTAATTGCCACGTGCTCCCTCTACTTCCTCTAGATCGTTTTCTCCTTTAGTCTAGTTTCGGCAGTGTTTAGGCGAAGCCCTGCCGGAATAGTTCCACTACCACCGCCGCCGCGCTGTCGCGCTGCCGGAGAACTCATCTACCTCTACGCTCCCTCTTGCTGGATCAAGAAGGCGGAGATCGTCATCGAGCTGTACGTGTGCTGAACGCGGAGGTGCCGTCCGTTCGGCGCTAGATCGGAAGGACCGTGATCAGGATCGCGAGACGGTTCTTGATTTGATCGCGGGACGGATCATGATGGGATCGCGGGACGGATCGTGATTGGATCGCGAGACGGATCGTGATGGGATCGCGGGACGCTCGGCGATTTGGATCGCGAAGACGTTCGACTACATCAACCGCGTTTCTTAACGCTTCCGCTTAGCGATCTACAAGGGTATGTAGATCCACTCTCCCTCTTGTAGATGCTCATCACCATGGATAGATCTTGCGTGTGCGTAGGAAAAATTTTGTTTCCCATGCAACGTTCCCCAATAGTGCCATCATGAGCTAGGTCTATGTGTAGATGAGATCTCGAGTAGAACACAAAGGAGTTTGTGGGCGTTGATATTCAGATTGCTTTTCTTGATTCGGCGGTATTGTGGGATGAAGCAGCCCGGACCAACATTACCCGTACGCTTACGAGAGACCGGTTCCATCAACTGACATGTAACTTCGTTGCATAAAGATGGCTGGCGGGTGTCTGTTTCTCCCACTTTAGTCGGATCGGATTTGACAAAGGCGGTCCTTGAGAAGGTTGAATAGCAATTTTTGTATCACCGTTGTGGTTTTTGCGTAGGTAAGAATTGTTCTTGCTAGATACCCGTAGCAGCCACGTAAAACTTGCAACAACAATTAGAGGACGTCTAACTTGTTTTTGCAGGGTATGTTGTGATGTGATATGGCTAATTACATGATGAGATATATGTGATGTATGAGATGATCATGTATTGTATAGAATATCACGACTTGCATGTCGATGAGTACGGCAACCGGTAGGAGCCATAGGGTTGTCTTTAATTATTTTCGTCGTTTTTGCTTTACTTTATCGCTATGAGTTAGCAATAGTCGTGGAAGCAACAGTCGGCGCGACAACCTCATGGCGACACATTGATGGAGATCAAGATGATGGAGATCATGGTGTTATGCCGGTGACGATGGAGATCATGCCGGTGCTTTGGAGATGGAGATCAAAAGCACAAGTTCATGGCCATATCATGTCACTTATGATTTGCATGTGATGTTAATCCTTTTATGCATCTTATTTTGCTTAGGACGACGGTAGCATTATAAGGTGATCCCTCACTTAAATTTCAAGATAAAATTGTGTTCTCCCCAAGTGTGCACCGTTGCGAAAGTTTGTCGTTTCGAGACACCACGTGATGATCGGGTGTGATAGACTCTACGTTCGCATACAATGGGTGCAAGCCAGTGTTGCACGTGCGGAACACTCGGGTTAAACTTGACGAGCCTAGCATGTACAGACATGGCCTCGGAACACAAGAGACCTAAAGGTCGAACATGAGTCATATAGTAGATATGATCAACATGAAGATGTTCACCATTGAAACCACCTCAACTCACGTGATGATCGGACTTGAGTTGGTGGATTTGGATCATGTGACACTCGAATGACCGAAGGGATGTCAATTTGAGTGGGAGTTTTTAAGTAATATGATTAACTAAACTCGTTATCATGAACATAGTCAAAATGTCTTTGCAAATTATGTTGTAGATTACTAGCTCGCGTTGTAGCTCCCTTGAATTTTTATATGTTCCTAGAGAAATAGAGTTGAAAGATGATGGTAGCAATAATGCGGACTGGGTCCGTGATCTGAGGATTGTCCTCATTGCTGCACAGAAGGCTTATGTCCTTAATGCACCGCTCGGTGCGCCACCCCCTCAAGCGTCGTTTGTAGATGTTGTGACATCTGACATGCACGTTCTGATGACTACTTGATAGTTCAGTGCGTCATGCATTACGGCTTAGAATTGAGGCTCCAAAACGTTTTGAACGTCACGGAACATATGAGATGTTCTAAGAGCTGAAATTGGGATCTCAGGCTCGTGCCCGTGTTGAGAGGTATGAGACCTCCAACAAGAATCTTTGCCTGCAAGATGAAGGAGAATAGCTCAATCGGTAAGCATGTGCTCAGATTGTCTGGGTGCTACAATCGCTTGAATCGAGTGGGAGTTGATCTTCCAGATAAGATAGTGATTGATATAGTTCTCCAAGTCACTGTCACTAAGCTACTAGAGCTTCGTGGTGAACTATAAAATGCCAGGGATGGAAATAATGATCCCTGAGCTATTCGCGATGTTTGACACCGCGAAGGTAGAAATCAAGAAGGAGCATCAAGTGTTGATGGTTAGTAAAACCACTAGTTTCGAGAAGGGCAAGGGCAAGGAGGGATACTTCAGGGATGGCAAGCCAGTTGCTGCTCCAGTAAAGAAACCCAAGGTTGAACCCAAACCCGAGACTGAGTGCTTCTATTATGAGGAGAACGGTCGCTGAAGCAGAACTGCCCTAGATACTTGGTAGATAAGAAGGTTGGCAACGTCGACAGAAGTATATTTGATATACGTGTTATTGATGTGTACCTTACTAGTACTCCTAGTAGCACCTGGGTATTAGATACCGGTTCGGTTGCTAAATGTTAGTAACTCGAAATAAAAGCTACGGAATAAACGAAGGCTAGCTAAGGGTGAGGTGACGATGAGTGTTGGAAGTGTTTCCAAGGTTGATGTGATCACCATCGCACGCTCTCTCTACCTTCGGAATTAGTGATGAACCTAAATAAATGTTATTTGGTGTTTGCGTTGAGCATAAACGTGATTAGATCATGTTTATTGCAATATGGTTATTCATTTAAGTTAGAGAATAATGGTTATTCTGTTTACATGAATAAAACCTTCAATGGTCATGCACCCAATGAGAATGGTTTATTGAACCTTGATCGTAGTGATACACATGTTCATAATATTGATGCCAAAAGATACAAAGTTAATAATGATAGTACCACATACTTGTGGCACTGCCGCTAAATGTCATATTGGTGTAAAACGCATGAAGAAACTCCATGCTGATGGATCTTTGGACTCATTCGATTTCGAATCGGTTGAGACATGCGGACCATTCCTCATGGGCAAGATGACTAAGACCCCATTTTCCGGTATGATGGAGCGAGCAAGTAACTTATTGGAAATAATACATGTTGATGTATTCGGTCCAATGAGTGTTGTAGCGTGCGGTGGATATCGTTATTTTCCTACCTTCACTGATGATTTGAGTAGATATGGGGATATTTACTTAATGAAACACAAGTTTGTAAAGTTTGAAAAGTTCAAACAAAATCAGAGTGAAGTTTGAGATCATCGTGACAAGAAGATAAAATGTCTACGATATGATCGTGGAGGTGAATATCTGAGTTACGAGTTTGGTATACAACTTAAGACAATGTGGAAGTTGTTTCACAACTCACGCCACCTAGAACACCATAGTGTGATGGTGTGTCCGAACGTCGTAGTCGTGCTCTATTGGATATGGTGCGAACTATGATGTCTCTTATCGATTTACCACTATCGTTTTTAGGGTTATGCATTAGAGACAACCACATTCACTTTAAAAGGGGCACCATCTAAGTCCGTTGAGATGACACCGTATGAATTTTGGTTTGGCGGAAACCTAAGCTGTCATTTCTTAATGTTTGGGGCTGCGACGCTTATGTGAAAAAGGGTTTTCACCTAATGATCTCGAACCCAAAGCGGACAAATGCATCTTCATAGAATACCCTAACGTAACAGTTGCGTAAACCTTCTATCTTAGATCCAAGCACAAAGTGTTTGTTGCTAAAACGGGTCCTTTCTCGAGAAAGAGTTTCTCTTGAAAGAATTGAGTGGGAGGAAGATAGAACTTGATGAGGTTGTTGAACCTTTGTTTCAACCAGAGAGTAGCGCAGCGCAGAAAGTTGTTTCTGTGGAGCCTATGTTAGTTGAAGAGGAAGTTAATGATGATGATCATGAAGCTTCGGATCAAGTTTCTATCGAACCTCGTAGGTCGACAAGGACGCGTACTGCTCCTGAGTGGTACGGCAACCCTGTCTTAGAGGTCATGTTGTTGGACAACGATGAACCTACGAGCTATGGAGAAGCGATGATGGGCACGGATTCCGAGAAATGGTTAGAGGCCATGAAATCCGAGATGGGATCCATGTATGAAAACAAAGTATGGGCTTTGGAAGTATTACCTGAAGGGCGAAAGGCCATTCAGAACAAATGGATCTTTAAAAGGAAGACGGACGCGGACGGTAATGTCACCGTCTATAAAGCTCGACTTGTGGCAAAGGGTTTTTCGCAAGTTAAAGGAGTTGACTACGATGAGACTTTCTCACCGGTAGCGATGCTAAAGTCTGTTGGAATTATGTTAGCAGTTGCTGCATTTTTCGATTATGAAATCTGGCAGATGGATGTCAAAACATCGTTTCCTTAACGGTATCCGTGAGGAAAGGTTGTATGTGATACAACCGGAAGGTTTTGTCAGTCCTAAGGATGCTAAAATGTATGCAAACTCCAGCGATCCTTCTATGGACTGGAGCAAGCATCTCGGAGTTGGAATATATGCTTTGATGAGGTGATCAAAGTTTTTGAGTCTATACAAAGTTTATGAGAAACTTGTATTTACAATAAAGTGAGTGGGAGCACTATAGAATTTCTGATAAGTATATGTGGATGACCTATTGTTGATCGGAAATGATGTAGAATTTCTGGAAAGCATAAAGGGTTGTTTGAAAGGAGTTTTTCAAAGAAAAACCTGGAATGAAGCTACTTAAATATTAGGCATCAGGATCTATAGAGATAGATCAAGACGTCTGATAAGACTTTCAATGAGTACATACCTTGACAAGATTTTGAAAGAGTTCAAAATGGATCAGTCAAAGAAAGAGTTCTTGCCTGATTTGTAAGGTGTGGAGTTGAGTGAGACTGAAAGCTTGACCATGACAGAAGAAAGAGAAAGGACGAAGGTCGTCCCCTATGCCTTATCCATAGGCTCTGTATAGTATGCCATGCTATGTACCGCACCTAGTGTGTGCCTTGCCATGAGTCTGTCAAGGGGTACAAGAGTGGTCCAGGAGTGGATCACTGGACAGCGGTCAAGATTATCCTTAGTAACTAGAGGACTAAGGAAATATTTCTCGATTATGAAGGTGATAAAGAGTTCGTCGTAAAGGGTTACGTCGATGCAAGCTTTGACACCTATCCGGACGACTCTGAGTAGCAGTCAGGATACGTATAGTGGAGCAACCATTTGGAATAGCTCCAAGTGGAGCGTGGTAGCATTTGCAGTATGACATATAGATTTGCAAAGAACACACGGATCTGAATGTTGCAGACCGTTGACTAAAGACCTCTCTCACATGCAAAGCATGATCAAACCCCAGAACTCATTGGGTGTTAGATTCATAACAATGTAAATCACATGGTGATGTGAACTAGATTATTGACTCTAATGCAAGTGGGAGACTGTTGGAAATATGCCCTAGAGGCAATAATAATTTAGTTATTATCATATTTCCTTGTTCATGATAATCGTTTATTATCCATGCTATAATTTTATTGATTGGAAACTCAAATACATGTGTGGGTACATAGACAACACTTTGTCCCTAGTATGCCTCTAATAGACTAGCTCGTTGATCAAAGATGGTCAAGGTTTCCTAGCCATAGACATGAGATGTCATTTGATAACAGGATCACATCATTAGGAGAATGATGTGATGGACAAGACCCAAACTATGAACATAGCATATGATCGTGTCAGTTTATTGCTATTGTTTTCTGCATGTCAAGTATCTGTTCCTATGACCATCAGATCATGCAACTCACTGACACCGGAGGAATAACTTGTGTGTATCAAACGTCGCAACATAACTGGGTGACTATAAAGATGCTCTACAGGTATCTCCAAGGGTGTCTGTTGAGCTGGCATGGATCAAGACTGGGATTTGTTATTCCGTGTGACGGAGAGGTATCTCAGGGCCCACTCGGTAATACAACATCACAACAAGCCTTGCAAGCAATGTGACTAAAGTGTTAGCCATGGGATCTTGTATTACGGAACGAGTAAAGAGACTTGCCGGTAACGAGATTGAACTAGGTATAGAGATACCGACGATCGAATCTCGGGCAAGTAACATACCGAAGAACAAAGGGAACATCATACGGGATTAACTGAATCCTTGACATAGAGGTTCAACCAATAAAGATCTTCGTAGAATATGTAGGAACCAATATGGGCATCCAGGTCCCGCTATTGGTTATTGACCGTAGAGGTGTCTCGGTCATGTCTACATAGTTCTCGAACCCGCAGGGTCTGCACACTTAAGGTTCGGTGACGTTTCGGTATAGTAGAGTTATGTATGGTGGTGACCGAAGGTTGTTCAGAGTCCCGGATGAGATCCTAGACGTCACGAGCAGCTCCGGAATGGTCCGAAGGTAAAGATTGATATATAGGAAGTCCCGTTTTGGTCACCGGAAAAGTTTCGGGTATTTCGGCAGTGTACCGGGAGTGCCGGGAGGGGTACCGGGGACCATCAGGAGGGGTGTCTCGACCCAAAGGGCCTCATGGGCTGTGGGAGGAGTCAAGCCAGCCCTTAGTGGGCTGGCCGAGCCCCCCACTAAGGCCCATGCGGCTAGGGGTGGGAAAAACCCAAAGGGGGGAAGGTGGAAAGGGTTTCCAAGTGGAGAGGAGGAATCCTACTCCTAATAGGATTGGAGTAGGACTCCTCCACCTCCAATTTCGGCCAGCCCTTGAGGGTTTGAGGCTGCCTCCTCCCCTCCCTCCCTCCTATATATACTAGAGGATTTAGAGGGGAGAGCTAACCCTAATTGCCACGTGCTCCCTCTACTTCCTCTAGATCGTTTTCTCCTTTAGTCTAGTTTCGGCAGTGTTTAGGCGAAGCCCTGCCGGAATAGTTCCACCACCACCGCCGCCGCGCCATCGCGCTGCCGGAGAACTCATCTACCTCTGCGCTCCCTCTTGCTGGATCAAGAAGGCGGAGATCGTCATCGAGCTGTACGTGTGCTGAACGCGGAGGTGTCGTCCGTTCGGCGCTAGATCGGAAGGACCGTGATCAGGATCGCGAGACGGTTCGTGATTTGATCGCGGGACGGATCATGACGGGAGCGCGGGACGGATCGTGATTGGATCGTGAGACGGATCATGATGGGATCGCGGGACGCTCGGCGATTTGGATCGCGAAGACGTTCGACTACATCAACCGCGTTTCTTAATGCTTCCGCTTAGCGATCTACAAGGGTATGTAGATCCACTCTCCCTCTCGTAGATGCTCATCACCATGGATAGATCTTGCGTGTGCGTAGGAAATTTTTTGTTTCCCATGCAACGTTCCCCAACAGAAGGTGTGCGACGGCTTTATTTTTGCCTAATATATTTTCCCAATTACGGGATATACGGTTTCACGATTTATTTCCTAATAAAGGTGTAATTAATGCACAATGGTTCCTAATTTAGGTGTTCTGAAAATGATATGTGATATATGGTGTGATGATTTGTTTTCTAACGAAGGTATAATTAAGGTGCAATTATTCCCAATTAAGATGCTGTGGAGATGATTAAAATTAATTATTAAATATGTAAATTTGATGTGATACGGCATTGGGACAATCTGGTCTATTGATGAATGGTGAGTATGTGGCTGAGATCTAATGTTTCTGCCTCAACTCGCTTATTTAATAGTAGTGGAGATATGCTTCATCACCTTTTTCTCTTCCTAAAAGGGCCTCCGGCCTCTGCATCACTATAATGCATACAGCCATTTTTATTTACTTATTATTACTCCTAAAGTCCTAAATAGATTGCAAAACAAATGCAACCACTGTCGAACCATTATAATAGATGAAACAAACTAGGTCAACTCTTTCGCAGAAACGCCTTCGACAAGGATAAGCCTCCTCATGCCATGGTCGTCATGTTTGGCCAGAGACGGTCAAGACAAGGATAGACTTGGGAGGTTGGAGACAACGTCTTCATCTTCCAATTGTTCTTCCTAGGGGATTGGAAGAAGGTGGTCCATAGGGGACCCGGAATCTGTAGAGGTTTGGGTGTTACGACCGAGGATTGTGATGGATTGATAGATCCCACAAAAGTGGTATTCGATGACCTCTGTGTATGGCGTAGATCCCTAAGATTCCAGAGCTCTACCGGCATGAATCTATGGTTGATGAATTAGCAAATCATATCGGCACAGTCAGGGAAGTGCAGGTGACACTCACCCTACTGTATGATGGGGATTACATCCGTGTCAGGGTAAGAGTGCAAGTGGCTAATGGGTTGACTCAACTCGTTCCTCTAAACATCACATGGGAAGGCAGGTAGAGGCTTCCAGTATGAAAAGCTCACCTTCTACAATGTTTGTTGGTTGATGGGACACAGTTATAAGAAATGTGGGGATGAAGTGTGGGAAGAGAAGGATAATCATTATGGGATGTGGATGCTTGCTCAAAGGAATATAGTTTTGTATGCACCTCTAAATCAGCTGAGGACGCCTACTATGGGAGCTCGTGCACATATGGGAGGAAGAGGTAGGGTCTTCCGGGAAGAAGTGGAAGTAGTTCCTCGAACAAACGATCATTTGTGTGTTGAAGTGTATATGTAGATTGCCTACCTGTTTCATCAGTTCAGATGTTCGGTTGCATTGGCTAGTGTATGAAGCTTAACATGGCATCAAAGCTAAGGTCTTATGTACAAGTCCTGACTTTTGCAATTTATCAAAAAAAAGGTTGCCCTCCTTTTTCTATACGTATAGGCCTATTGAGTCATACCTATGAGTCTATCCACTTGTTGAAATGTTGCATCACACGTGAGTGGGGGTGTTGAAGTGTATATGTGAATTGCCTAGCCCTTTCCATTAGTTCGGACTTTTGGTTGCCTTAAATAGTGCATGAAGCTTAACACTGATGATGCAGAACTTGATGCAAGAAAGGAAACAAAGGATATGGCCATGAGCCATCCGAATCCCGTGGACGAGGAGAAAAGGAGAAACTTGCATATAACCACCAAAACTGTGGGTGATTAAAAATCCACTTAATTGTTAACAGTTTGCAAAAACCACGAGTCGTGAGTATTATTTTTGCCGAAAGCACTAAATGCTTGGTTGAGCTCATTTTGACACTGAATATGACTGGTAGGACCCATCGGTAGTATCAACATGGCACGAGGTAATGGTTGGGAGAGATGGCCTAGCCCCCGGAAGGAATCCGGAGTGGGAATCGATAGAAGAGCATCATAGTGGCATCATCCCATCAAGGAGGCATTGCCATCATCCGTCTAGGCCGTCATCATCTTATCTTCATCTCTTCGTAATACAATATCCATTGTGGATCCATGTTTGTATTACTCAGGCACTTCAGCCATGTTCATTGTAATTCATCATGTGATGCTTATTGTCTCGATGCGCGAGTAATTTCCCTAGTTCTCGGGGATATGGTGGAACCCTAGTCTGTTAGGTATTGAACGATGACATGATTTGGCATCCTTTTTATATGTTTACGTTAATGATCTTCTCGATGTTGGATGAGGTAATCCATTCAATATACATATGCCTCTTTTGGATGAAAGGTCATTACTATTGGTGTTACGGTGCGTTTGCAGAGGTTTGTAGTGACAATGCCTATCTCCACCTTCCCTGATCATTGCAATAGGGGATCAACGCAGGCCGCCTTTAGTCACATCTATGAGGAAACCCTTAATCATCGTTCTAAAACCAGAGTGGGGAGGAATCGTCGTGGTGTATGTGATAAGAGGCTGCGACATGTATGCATGTATCCGTACTTAGCTCCGCTCACTTGGAAAAATATATAAAAGTGGCTAAGGAATCCGAACCTAAAACTATGCATTAGAATAGGTCACGCTGGATTTTATTTTTATTTTGGAAAAGGAGGAACGAAGCCCCCGGCCTCTGCATCAATCGATGCATGCAGCCATATTATTAACCGAGTTCGACAACAAAGTCTGAGATCCACAAAGTGCTCATGAACTGAGCAAAACAAAAGTTCAAAGGTAAACAAAAGAATGCCACATCCGGCGAAGCCACAAGTAGACTACGATGCCTATACACCTAGCCTATTATTAGCTCGCCATCCAAACCGGTTGAAGATAACCCGCGCGACCATCTCCCACCGGTTGCACCCAATAGCCATAAGCTCCCTGGAGTCCGCATGAGTGAGTAACGACCACGTACGGATCCAAGATGTTGCTCTGAAAATAACCTGCAAAAAATTATTGAAGTTCTTGCCATTAAAAATCATATCATTTCTAGTGTTCCATATAGCCCAAAATAAATCACATATACCAATCCGTATAAGATTCGCTATAGTTACGTCTACTTCATTGAGCCACGTCCCAAATAACGAATTAATGCTTGTTGGTGGATTAACGTTAAAGGCTATATGAACAGTTCGCCATAATAATTTTGCAAGAGGACAATCGAGAAAGAGGTGTCTTATCATCTCATTTTGATCACAATAGCAACAGGTAGGTCTGCCTATCCATCTTCGTTTTCTCAAATTGTCTTTGGTTAGTACAACTCCCTTGTGTACGAACCACATGAAAAATTTAATTCGAAGTGGCACTTTGATTTTCCAGATATGCAATGATCTCGAAAGATGCCCAACGTTGATGAGATCCGTGTACATTGACTTCACTGAAAAAAATCCATTCGTAACTAAATTCCAGTGAATAATATCAGACTGGTCAGAAAGTTGAACATCCATCACTCTTCTGACCAAATGTAACCACGAATTCCATCGTTCTCCCACAAGAGCTCTCCTGAATTGGATGTTAAGCGGTACCGACTGTAATACTGTGGCAACATAATCTTCCTTACATTGTACAATATTATATAAAGTAGGATATTGTAAAGCTAACGGTGTATCCCCAAGCCATGTGTCCTCCTAGAATCTTGTCGTGGTACCACTGCCCACAACAAATTTCACCCTCTGGAAGAAGGTTACCTTCACCTTCATTAACCCCTTCCAAAACGGAGAGTCATTAGGTCTAGCTTTAACCTGGGCTAATGTCTTGGATTGTAGGTATTTATTCTTCAAAATTTGAACCCACATCCCTTCGGTTTCTGTAGATAACCTGTATAGCCATTTGCTAAGCAGGCATTTGTTCTTTACTTCTAAGTGTTCAATGCCAAGAACTCCTTGGTCTTTGGGTCTGCATATAATATCCCACTTAGTCAGACGGTATTTCTTCTTAGCCTCATCACTTTGCCAGAAGAAACGAGATCGATAAAAGTCTAGTCTTTTCCGTACCCCTACTGGGACTTCAAAGAAAGATAAGAGAAACATTGGCAGGCTTGTCAACACCGAGTTTATCAACACCAGCCGTCCTCCATAAGACATAAGCTTGCCCTTCCAGCAACCTAATCTTTTTTCGAATCGATCTTCAATACATTTCCATTCCTTATTTGTCAAACGTCGATGATGAATGGGAATCCCTAGGTAACTAAACGGTAGTGATCCCATTTCACATCCAAATAGTTGTCTATAAGAATCTTGTTCCTCCTTTGCTTTCCCAAAGCAGAACAATTCGCTTTTGTTAAAATTAATTTTTAGCCCAGACAATTGTTCAAATAGGCACAGAACAAGTTTCATATTCCTAGCTTTTGCCATATCGTGTTCCATGAATATGATCGTGTCATCCGCGTATTGTAGTATGGACACTCCCCCCTCTACAAGGTGTGGAATAAGTCCTCCTACTTGGCCTTTTTCTTTAGCCCGACCAATCAGTACTGCCAACATATCTGCTACTATGTTGAATAGCACCGGAGACATGGAGTCACCCTGTCTCAATCCCTTGTGTGTTTGGAAGAAATGACCCTGGTCATCATTTACTTTAATCCCCACACTACCTTTCTGAATGAAAGCATCCACCTGATCCCTCCAAGATTCATTGAACCCCTTCATTCGTAAGGCCTGCTGGAGAAATGGCCATTTGACTTTATCATACGCCTTCTCGAAATCCACTTTAAAGATTACCCCATCAAGTTTCTTTGTGTGGATTTCGTGCAGCGTTTCATGCAAGACAACGACCCCTTCTAAGATGTGTCTCCCAGGCATGAACATTGTCAGGGTCAGTTGGACTACCAAATGAGCTATCTGCGTCAGTCTATTCGTGCCAACCTTTGTAAAAAATTTGAAACTGACATTGAGCAAACAAATCGGTCTGAACTGCTCAATGCGAATAGCCTCCACCTTCTTTGGCAACAACGTAATTGTTCCAAAGTTAAGGTGAAATAACTGTAACTGACCGTTAAATAAGTCATGGAACATCGGCAAAAGATCACCCTTTATGATATGCCAACATTTTTGGTAAAATTCCGCGGGAAACCCATCCGGGCCCGGTGCCTTGTTGTGTTTCATTTGTGCTATTGCGTCGAACACCTCTTTCTCGGTAAAGGGAGCTGACAAAACCTCATTCTCATCTCAACTGAGCTGTGGTATGTCATGCGTCGTGCTCTCGTCCAAAGAAACAAAATTCTCTTCGGGGGCACCAAATAGTTTCATATAATACTCGGATATATACAATTTTAGGTTCTCCTGTCCTACAATTGTACCCTCATCTTGCTCAAGTTGCATTATTTTCTTCTTTCGATGTTTTCCATTTGCAATCATATGAAAGAATTTTGTGTTATCATCCCCATAGACCACCTTCGACACCTTAGCTCGAAGTGCCCATTTCAACTCCTCCTCTCTCAGAAGAGTTTGCAACTTTTTCTCAGCCTCAACTTTAGTATTCCAATCTGACATATTGAGAAGAGTAGACTCAGCTTTCACATCTAACTCATTAATGAGCCGAATAAGCCTCTCTTTTTCCACTTTGTAAATACCACTTTGATTCTTGGCCCATCCTCTCAAGAACTGGCGCAAGTGTCGGATTTTGTTTTGCCACCCTTCCATGCTGGAAGCCCCACCAGATTCCCTGGCCCATTCGGTAGCAATGAGGTCCATGAATCCTTCCTTCTCGAACCAGCTTAGTTCGAAAGAAAAGATATTTCTATTGCCCACATGATTCGCTTCCCAGAGTCGACCATGAGGGGTGTGTGGTCTGAGATGGCTCTTTGCAAGGCATGAACTGAAACTAGCGGGTACTTCTGTTCCCATTCTACGCTAGTCAGAACCCGGTCCAACTTCTCATATGTTGGCACCGGTAATGAGTTTGCCCATGTGAATTGTCTACCAGTGAGGTCAATCTCCCTCAAATCGAGACTCTCGATAACCATATTGAACATACGTGACCATCTTCCATCGAAGTTGTCATTATTTTTATCCTCTTGTCTTCTAATGATATTAAAGTCTCCCCCAACCATAATGGGAAGCCTTTCATCTCCACATATTCTCACTAAATCGGCGAGAAACTCAGATTTAAGCTCCGGCTGTGCCGCCCCATATACGGCCACCAGAGCCCACCTGAAGCCATCATCTTTCGACCTGACCCGAAATTTGATGGCAAACTCACCATATATCACACTCAACACCTCTAATGTCTCACACTTAACCCCAAGTAAGATCCCTCCAGATCTACCCCTTGGTGGTAAGCAGTGCCAATCAAAATCAACTCCTCCTGAAATGGTGTTGAGAAATTGTGGTGTGAAATTATCTCTACCTGTCTCCTGTAGAGCCATAAAGTCGAGCTTATACTCTATAGATGCATCTCTAAGAAATCTCCTTTTAGCCAAGTCTGCTAGACCTCTGCTATTCCAAAAGATTCCTTTCATATTTCATCGTGGAATTTTTTTCTTTTGCTTTACTCTCGCGCTCCTCCGTATCGCTGATACAGGATAAATCTTCCTTTTCCAAGGTCTCTTAGGTTTATCCTGTATCAATTCTGTGTTGTTCTGTGGGGAAACTGCGTGAGGGCGACTCTCGGGCATCGAAGAGGCCATATACCCCTCTGATCCCTCGTCTCCCTCATCCTCCTCAGCACCCTCTATATGTAATAAATCATCACAAACACTCTGCAAAGCTGTGCCTCCTAGGCTAGTAATATCCGCCTCATTCATCGGTTTTACCGCTGCTAAATTTTTAATAATCTCTATGGCTCTCTCCGCTTCTATGTCAAGCATGTCATTAATTGATTTAGCTATTTGTTTGCCACTACCACCAAGAGAAATCCCTAGGTCGCTAGCATTTTGTACTATATCAGTTTCAGAATAATGGAGGATGGAACAACTGGTATTAACAGACATACCTATATTTGCCTCAATATCGCGAAGCTTGGCGGCCCTCATAGCACACCCTAGCTGTATGTCGTCAGCATCCGGCTGCCTCTGGATGCGGTGACTGAAGCGTCTATCGCCGGAAGTAGGATCCGGTATCCCTCCATATCTGATCACGTCCTCCATGGAAATTTCTGTAGGGTTTGGGCCACCTGCCTCATTCCCGACAGTGTCCGGACCAGAGCCCGGTGGTGACGCAGCTACCCGAGACTTAGCCTGAGCCCAAGCCAGTACTTCTCCGGTCTCACCCTGCTGCCCCTCCACCGTCGCGTGAGCTGTAGTCGCAGAGCAAGGTGAGGGCGCACAGACCTCCTGCCTGCTGCCCTCGGACCTCACTCCTCCAGGAGACGATGGGCGAGATGGAGGCTGGCCAGGTCTGCAGGCCTCCTGCCCACAGATGGCCGGCCCCAAGTCCCCATCAGAACGGCGCCGAGTCGCCGCCCGAGAAGAAGACGAAGATCGAGGAGACCGTATACGGGCCTCCTGCCCACGGCCCTCACATCCCTCCCCTCCAATGGAAGACGGGTGGGGCGGGGGTGAGCCATGTCGTCGGACCTCCTGTCCGCAACCAGCCGGCCCCACTCCTCCATCTAAATACTGATGCTGCATCGCAAGCTGATCGCCCTGACTATTAGCATCATAAATCGGAGTGGCATCTGAATCCTCAACCTCTACCCGGTCCCCCCATAGGCGACTCGGCGCAGACACCGCCTGAAACGAACCGAAACGGAGGGAAGCCATTGGTGTCGAGGATGGTGCTTTCCCGTTATTAGGTGGCGTATCTGCTGATGTTGAAGACCGAGGGGACTGACCCTTGCGAGAGGACCCATCCGCATGATCTTCAGGGTTCCCATTAGCCCCCTGGTTGCCACTCCCATCACCGCCATCCATCATGTCAACATCATTATTATGCTCCACCAGCTGGCTTTCCTCCTCGACCTCAACGTCAAGATCATAATGCATGCCATCATAAAACCAGGGCACGTAATCAGGCACATACTCCACGTCCAACACGCTCACTAGCAGTCTAGCAATCCCATGTTTGCATGCGAATGGCATGTCAACTTTCTCTGTCTTACCCAGTGTAACGCCCCAAAATTTTAACCATTATTTTGGTTAATTAAAATTGGCCAGAAATAAAACTTTTTATTATATTGGTCTTTTGCTGATTTCAGAACCACTCCTTTTCTCTGTATTGTAAAATCCTTCCCTCCTATTAGAAACTTTTGAATAACATTGTGGGAGTTGAATGCCTTCTTAAAACATTTGATTTTGTTTGGTTTATAAACTGGAAGCATTTGCATAATATTTTTGCCAAGCTTTATTTCTTTTAAAATGGCATTTCTATTCTTTTAAGGGTCCCCATTGCACTACAACCATTTTATATATTCATTTAAAAAAATTCTGCAAAAAAAATTGGAGATGTCAAGCATTGCCTACAGATCACTTTTATGCAAAAACCTCTCTTAGTCTTTTGGAAATTTTGAGCTCCACTTCTTGTTTTCAGATCTGGTTCAGTTTATGGTTTACACTGCAACTTGTTTAAATATTTATTTAAAAATTCCATACAAATTTGGGGATGTCAGTAGATGTATATAACTCATTTTTATGCAAAAACCCATTTGTGTTCTTTGAAAAATTTGAGCAAAACATCCTCATTTCTATTCTGGTCCAGTTGGACAGTTTGTACTGCAACTCTATTTTATTTTGCCTTGGTGACCATGAGATTTTTCCTGCTGGTTGTCCTTCCAACCAAACACTTAAGTACAAGAGATCAAACCCAAACTCATCGTTCTAGTCCACCAAAACCTCCTCTGCAGTTTCTGTCCAGAATTGGATTCTGACAAAAATTGCATTATCAAGTTTCTTTTCTTGGCAATCCAACTCCTCCATCATCAATTTCTTCTAAAGATACCCTAGACTGCCAATTTTCATCTCCAGCAAAGCTCCATAGGTGGCTCTAGCATTATGTCGAACACCTGTGGTGCAGGGACAGATTTGGCATGGATTTATTATTGATTTGTGAACTAGCTTCCCCGGCCAAACCAACATGTCTGCTAAGCCTGCAAAACCCTCAACCCCAATCCTGCTAAATCCCACTGGCATCCAAGCATCATTGGTCGCCTTGGCATTCTGTCGAGCAGGCGCCGCGCGTGCACTGGGCGCGGCGAGAGCGCGCGTTTAACACGTGAGCGCCCGAGCCAGCGCGTCTCTGGATAGCTCTCCGCGAGCCCGTCCTCATCCGGTTGCTGCTTCCCGCGCTGCGCCAAGCCTGACCAGTCTCCCCTCACGAGCACACAGTCCCCGACACGTCCGCAAGCCGCCATGGCCGGCCGCAGCAAGCACCTGACATGGCCAGCGCCGCCCAAGCGCCCTCCGCTCGCCAGCTAGCCTCTGAGCACCCTCAGCTCGTCCGCTAGCCCTGGCGTGCCCCCAAAGTTCCGCCGGTCAGACCCCACCTCCCCTGTTCTGCAGCAGTGCCCGCCGCCGTCGTTCTTATCCTCGGGCACCCGCTGAACCGACCTCTGGCGCCTATAAAGGACCCCCCCCCCCCCCCCCCCCTCGCTCTATCAGCCTCAGGCAGCTCCTTCTCTTTCCCCTAGAGCAACCCCGAGCATCCAAAGGGCCAGTAGCCACCGTCTTCCTCGACTCCGGCAGTTCTGGCTGCCGCCGCCCTCCGGTCGATTCCGAGCAAGCCAGAGCCTCCTCCTCTTCTTTCTCTCCACAGATAGCTCTACCATGACCCCGAGAACCCATTCCCACCTCCAATTTCGCCCGAGGGTCACGGTGTGCAAAGCCCCCTTCATGACCGAAGCTTCTTCCGCCATTGATGAAGCCCTGCTCAACCTAGAGCCCCCCGGACACTTCTTTCCCCTCCATCCGATGCGGGTCATCCTTCTGAGCACGTGGATATGCCAGGCGTCGAGAACGGTGCCTCCTGGCGCCGGCAATCATCGCCGGACTCGCCCCTGCTCTCTATCCAGAAGCGCGGGGAGGGAGTAGATGAATCCGACAGGTGGGCCAGACCTGTCGGTGAGCCACCTGTTTCCGCCGATAGCGGCCTCCCCCAGTGCGTTTTCACTTAAGGAAAACGTTGACCATGAATACGTTTTCTTACTCTGGTAACGTAATTGTCAACGAACCGTTTTCTTTGGTTCTGTTAGTAAAAATCAGATTTTTGACTTATCTTTGACTGACTATATCTTTTAAAATACAGCTTCAAATTAATTGATTCTTTTTTCTGTTATTTCTCAAATTCCATCTAGTTTATTTACATATTTATTTCAAAAAAAATTCCAACAACTTTTCTGCACTGTTTTGGAAATGTGTGTTGATTTGAATCTTTCAAAATAGGAAAAATTGGAGGGAAGAAATATTTTCAAATTTCTGGGAGTGCACCCACCCTTCTGCTTACCCAAGGCAAGCATCCTGAACACTTGATATGGTCAAAGTTGGTTGTTTTCTTGCTAGGAGTATAAAACGTGATTATGTTGCATGAAATAAAAGCATTTGCATATGAAGATATTCATGCATGAATGCATATTGGTGATCATTAAATTTGTTATTGATTCATGTGATATACATAAGAGTGTTTGCTGCCTCATGCCACGTATGCCTAAGCTGGTCCGGACAAACTTCGAAGGAGAGTTTGTCATGGGTAAAGTATGACCGTAAGTTGATATCTCGTGGTGACGGGAGTGATCAGCGAGGGCATATCGAGGTATGATGGTGGTGACTCTGTTGGATATTGTGCAGAAATTTTTGTGGTGCTAACCATTGCAGGAAAACTTAAACCTCCTGAGTCGACCGTAGATCGAGTCTTGTACCAGTAACCCCCATACTTGGTTTGTGCTACCACTTGTCCCTACCACTGGTAGGGTACGGTTCAGTAAGTCGTCAACCCCTTTCCTTGCACACACCGTACAGAGAGGCCATAGTGAAAGATACCACTGATCACTGGTAGGCATGTCACTTGGTCCGGGGGCATGGGTGTTTCCGGTTGGGGCCGAGAGGGGGAACATGTACCCCTTAGTTGCGCGCGTTATAAATTTGATCCCATGCTATTCGAGGTTGTAGCTTCCCCACTTAGAGTTTTACTCATCGATGGCCGTGGGTGATTCCAGGCATTGGGAAGTTAAGCTGTTGTGTGCAGGTCAGGTGTGTTTTCAACTCAAAGACCGTAATCGGAATTAGTCAGCGTTTCTGGTTGACTGAAGAAATCCGTTACTCGTGGGTAAAGAGTACACCCTCTGCAGAGTTAATATCTATTCGAATAGCCGTGTCCGCGGTTAAGGACTACAGTCTGGGATAGGTCAAGTGTCGGTCTTAGTGTCGGTCTTTGGAGGAACTTTTCTAATCAGAAAACTATTGATCATGAAGTGTAACGGATAATATTTGTGATTTATATTGTTATGGACTAACCGTTTCCATTAATTGTTGAGTATCACCTGGGATGGTCCTACCTCCCGGATACTCATGTTATTATTTCTTTTTTTCAATATAAGCCCTTTATGTGGTGTCGCTTTAGACGCCCGACTGTGGCATGCTTATCATTTACTTTCTATCTAATGTTCCATTTATATTTCATCCTACAATATTATTTATTAAGTTATGGTGCGGGTAATTTAATGGCATACGTGCATTCATGAAATAAATCTTATGACATAACTAAATGTTATTAAAACTCTAGTGCATGCATTACACCTGCTTTATTATATCTGTTTTCATGATGTTTGCGAGTACATTCAAACGTACTCACGGGTTTGTCCCTGGCTATTTTCATTGGCCAGATCGCATATTTGGAGAGGAGCACGATGACATCAACCCTGCAACCTAGGCACCGGAGATAGCAGCCGCGCGAGATAGGAGTTATCCAGGTCAGCTGTTCCTGTGGGAATGGAGTCCCATAGACGCTGGAGATCCCCGAGACGCTTCCGCCATCAACCACTAGAAACTTTGTTGTACACCATAGACCTTCATGGTCTTGTACTCCATATTTTGTAATCTGCTTGGAATTTCTGTATCAAGGAAGTGTCCACCAGCTAACAGTAATCCTGGGGCTGGTGAGCACAAGGGCCACTTGCTGGGAAATTTATATCCCGGAAAGCCGGTCCTGACAAACTTGGTATCAGAGCCAGGCTGGCCATTGGCTAACCCTATCTTAGCCAGGTCGCTATCCCTGGGTTCCCACCCCCATCCGGATATTTTCATATCCGCATCCAAGCCTATTCTATCAAATAGCCTCCACAGTGGCCATCAAACACCTTTTGGCAGTCGGTGCCTAACCTATCAGCCTAGCCCATAGGCCATGTGTCCGTGACCGACACTGGAGTTGTCGCATTCCCTAGCGTGCGATGGAAGACTCCTCTTGGCCTATAAAGGAAAGCCTTGCCTCAACCCAGCACGCCACAACCTCTAGTCTCACTCCAATAACTCAGGCTAGCAAGATGTCTGGCCTCATTGCTAGCAATGAGACCACTGCATCCGAGCCTGCAGACTTCGTAGCCATTCTCGCCGACCTCACCCGCCAAGCCTTAGGCATAGAGGAGCCCCCAGAGTATGTTGTGCACGAAGAGCCCGCGAGTGATACCATCCATCACTTCTAGGCCACGGTGCACATCTACGGAGGGAGCACCTCATCGGAGAGCCCTCACCATTTCACTGGGAAGGCGGCCACCAGCGAAACCGCAGCCCGCCAGCTTGCAGCCCGAGAAGCTATAGTCCAACTGCGACATATGTCGCCGAGGGCAAATAGCCGCCCTTTCCTCTACTATCCTAGCCGTGAAGGCTATGGTAGCCCAACCCAAGTCGCCAACGGAGACCTTGAGACAGACCCTGCACTGGTGCATGTAGTGCGCTACTTAAGAGCGCAGGAGGCACTGATTGATCAGATCACTCTCGATCTGGTTGCTCACCACAGCTCGTTTGCTCACCGGATCCCGGTAAGCAGTGAAACTGCAACCGCCTCCAGCGACCAACCAGTGTTAATTGGAAGGCATGTTGGATCTCCGAGGTCTGCCCCAGTCTTCCCTTTGGGCAACTCGATTTTGACCACGGAAGAGCTTCATCGCAGGCTGGATGCTTACTGCAATGAGGCTGTGCCCAGGTCATCCCGTCCGAGACGTCGTCGCAACCGCAACCCTGTAAACCCGTTCCATGGTCCAGCCAACCCTTGAGTTATGACAACCGAGGAAACCTCGTCAGCTGCTAAGCACGACCGCTCAAGAGCCATCGAGGGCAGAGCAAGTCCATCAGAGTAGCTGTCAGCCCCTTGTGGCTATGTCACCCTGTAACACTATAATTGCGTGTTCCCCCGCATTGTAGTGAGACCGTCTTTAATAATATTGCAAGATGCCCGCATGTTGTTATTTAAGGAGTAATAATTTTTTTACTCTCGAGCCGCGCAGCCCCAGGACAGGACTCGCATTTCCTCGCATCCCTTTGTAAAGAAGCCAGCCTTGTCCAATAGGTCATCACCGCGGGCGTTCGACCCAGCAACTGATGGATTACTTCCGCACTCTTGCTGTGTAAATCCTCGGATGACCCCCGAAAGACCACTATTGCCAGACCAGAGAAGGCACGTTTTCCGAACTTCTTCGAGGAGGAGCAGAAAGTGTCCCTATGACTGGAGATATTTCCTCGGAGCCCTATTGCTCGTGCCTTGTTAACACCCTCGGAGTGTTTATTAGATTAGCAGTTATTTTCATAATGCGATTTGAGTGACTGTGTGATATAAATGATTGTTTTGATTGCATCTGCATGTGAGTGATCTTGTTGCCGTGTTTTACAAGAGATTTCTTTTCTCCCCTTAACAAATCTCGAGGACGAGATTTTTCTTTAAGGGGGGTAGAGTTTGTAACGCCCCAAAATTTTAACCATTATTTTGGTTAATTAAAATTGGCCAGAAATAAAACTTTTTATTATATTAGTCTTTTGCTGATTTCAGAACCACTCCTTTTCTCTGTATTGTAAAATCCTTCCCTCCTATTAGAAACTTTTGAAAATCATTGTGGGACTTGAATGCCTTCTTAAAACATTTGATTTTGTTTGGTTTATAAACTGGAAGCATTTGCATAATATTTTTGCCAAGCTTTATTTCTTTTAAAATGGCATTTCTATTCTTTTAAGGGTCCCCATTGCACTACAACCATTTTATATATTCATTTAAAAAAAATCTGCAAAATTTTTTGGAGAGGTCAAGCATTGCCTACAGATCACTTTTATGCAAAAACCTCTCTTAGTCTTTTGGAAATTTTGAGCTCCGCTTCTTGTTTTCAGATCTGGTTCAGTTTATGGTTTACACTGCAACTTGTTTAAATATTTATTTAAAAATTCCATACAAATTTGGGGATGTCAGTAGATGTATATAACTCATTTTTATGCAAAAACCCATTTGTGTTCTTTGAAAAATTTGAGCAAAACATCCTCATTTCTATTCTGGTCCAGTTGGACAGTTTGTACTGCAACTCTATTTTATTTTGCCTTGGTGACCATGAGATTTTTCCTGCTGGTTGTCCTTCCAACCAAACACTTAAGTACAAGAGATCAAACCCAAACTCATCGTTCTAGTCCACCAAAACCTCCTCTGCAGTTTCTGTCCAGAATTGGATTCTGACAAAAATTGCATTATCAAGTTTCTTTTCTTGGCAATCCAACTCCACCATCATCAATTTCTTCTCAAGATACCCTAGACTGCCAATTTTCATCTCCAGCAAAGCTCCATAGGTGGCTCTAGCATTATGTCGAACACCTGTGGTGCAGGGACAGATTTGGCATGGATTTATTATTGCTTTGTGAACTAGCTTCCCCGGCCAAACCAACATGTCTGCTAAGCCTGCAAAACCCTCAACCCCAATCCTGCTAAATCCCACTGGCATCCAAACATCATTGGTCGCCTTGGCATTCTGTCGAGCAGGCGCCGCGCGTGCACTGGGCGCGGCGAGAGCGCGCGTTTAACACGTGAGCGCCCGAGCCAGCGCGTCTCTGGATAGCTCTCCGCGAGCCCGTCCTCATCCGGTTGCTGCTTCCCGCGCTGCGCCAAGCCTGACCAGTCTCCCCTCACGAGCACACAGTCCCCGACACGTCCGCAAGCCGCCATGGCCGGCCGCAGCAAGCACCTGACATGGCCAGCGCCGCCCAAGCGCCCTCCGCTCGCCAGCTAGCCTCTGAGCACCCTCAGCTCGTCCGCTAGCCCTGGCGTGCCCCCAAAGTTCCGCCGGTCAGACCCCACCTCCCCTGTTCTGCAGCAGTGCCCGCCGCCGTCGTTCTTATCCTCGGGCACCCGCTGAACCGACCTCTGGCGCCTATAAAGGACCCCCCCTCGCTCTATCAGCCTCAGGCAGCTCCTTCTCTTTCCCCTAGAGCAACCCCGAGCATCCAAAGGGCCAGTAGCCACCGTCTTCCTCGACACCGGCAGTTCTGGCCGCCGCCGCCCTCCGGTCGATTCCGAGCAAGCCAGAGCCTCCTCCTCTTCTTTCTCTCCACAGCTAGCTCCACCATGACCCCGAGAACCCATTCCCACCTCCAATTTCGCCCGAGGGTCACGGTGTGCAAAGCCCCCTTCATGACCGAAGCTTCTTCCGCCATTGATGAAGCCCTGCTCAACCTAGAGCCCCCCGGACACTTATTTCCCCTCCATCCGATGCGGGTCATCCTTCTGAGCACGTGGATATGCCAGGCGTCGAGAACGGTGCCTCCTGGCGCCGGCAATCATCGCAGGACTCGCCCCTGCTCTCTATCCAGAAGCGCGGGGAGGGAATCCGACAGGTGGGCCAGACCTGTCGGTGAGCCACCTGTTTCCGCCGATAGCGCCCTCCCCCAGTGCGTTTTCACTTAAGGAAAACGCTGACACATGAATACGTTTTCTTACTCTGGTAACGTAATTGCCACCGAGCCGTTTTCTTTGGTTCTGTTTCTAAAAATTGATTTTTGACTTATCTTTGACTGACTATATCTTTTAAAATACAGCTTCAAATTAATTTATTCTTTTTCTGTTATTTCTCAAATTCCATCTAGTTTATTTACATATTTATTTCAAAAAAAAATTCCAACAACTTTTCTGCACTGTTTTGGAAATGTGTGTTGATTTGAATCTTTCAAAATAGGAAAAATTGGAGGGAAGAAATATTTTCAAATTTCTGGGAGTGCACCCACCCTTCTGCTTACCCAAGGCAAGCATCCTGAACACTTGATATGGTCAAAGTTGGTTGTTTGCTTGCTAGGAGTATAAAACGTGATTATGTTGCATGAAATAAAAGCATTTGCATATGAAGATATTCATGCATGAATGCATATTGGTGATCATTAAATTTGTTATTGATTCATGTGATATACATAAGAGTGTTTGCTGCCTCATGCCACGTATGCCTAAGCTGGTCCGGACAAACTTCGAAGGAGAGTTTGTCATGGGTAAAGTATGACCGTAAGTTGATATCTCGTGGTGACGGGAGTGATCAGCGAGGGCATATCGAGGTATGATGGTGGTGACTCTGTTGGATATTGTGCAGAAATTTTTGTGGTGCTAACCATTGCAGGAAAACTTAAACCTCCTGAGTCGACCGTAGATCGAGTCTTGTACCAGTAACCCCCATACTTGGTTTGTGCTACCACTTGTCCCTACCACTGGTAGGGTACGGTTCAGTAAGTCGTCAACCCCTTTCCTTGCACACACCGTACAGATAGGCCATAGTGAAAGATACCACTAATCACTGGTAGGCATGTCACTTGGTCCGGGGGCATGGGTGTTTCCGGTTGGGGCCGAGAGGGGGAACATGTACCCCTTAGTTGCGCGCGTTATAAATTTGATCCCATGCTATTCGAGGTTGTAGCTTCCCCACTTAGAGTTTTACTCATCGATGGCCGTGGGTGATTCCAGGCATCGGGAAGTTAAGCTGGTGTGTGCAGGTCAGGTGTGTTTTCAACTCAAAGACCGTAATCGGAATTAGTCAGCGTTTCTGGTTGACTGAAGAAATCCGTTACTCGTGGGTAAAGAGTACACCCTCTGCAGAGTTAATATCTATTCGAATAGCCGTGTCCGCGGTTAAGGACTACAGTCTGGGATAGGTCAAGTGTCGGTCTTAGTGTCGGTCTTTGGAGGAACTTTTCTAATCAGAAAACTATTGATCATGAAGTGTAACGGATAATATTTGTGATTTATATTGTTATGGACTAACCGTTTCCATTAATTGTTGAGTATCACCTGGGATGGTCCTACCTCCCGGATACTCATGTTATTATTTCTTTTTTTAATATAAGCCATTTATGTGGTGTCGCTTTAGACGCCCGACTGTGGCATGCTTATCATTTACTTTCTATCTAATGTTCCATTTATATTTCATCCTACAGTATTATTTATTAAGTTATGGTGCGGGTAATTTAATGGCATACGTGCATTCATGAAATAAATCTTATGACATAACTGAATGTTATTAAAACTCTAGTGCATGCATTACACCTGCTTTATTATATCTGTTTTCATGATGTTTGCGAGTACATTCAAACGTACTCACTGGTTTGTCCCTGGCTATTTTCATTGGCCAGATCGCATATTTGGAGAGGAGCACGATGACATCAACCCTGCAACCTAGGCACCGGAGATAGCAGCCGCGCGAGATAGGAGTTATCCAGGTCAGCTGTTCCTGTGGGAATGGAGTCCCATAGACGCTGGAGATCCCCGAGACGCTTCCGCCATCAACCACTAGAAACTTTGTTGTACACCATAGATCTTCATGGTCTTGTACTCCATATTTTGTAATCTGCTTGGAATTTCTGTATCAAGGAAGTGTCCACCAGCTAACAGTAATCCTGGGGCTGGTGAGCACAAGGGCCACTTGCTGGGAAATTTATATCCCGGAAAGCCGGTCCTGACACCCAGCAGAGACCCAAGGCTCCATACAATAAGGAAATCATTGAAAAGAATCTCTAGGACACCTGATAATCTGATCCAAACCTTCTCCAAAGGTGAACCAGTTGGTTCAGGTCTTTTGCACTCCTCAAATTCCAGCATGCATTTGCTCCCACTCACTTTGCTGACCCCAAAGGTCAACAGACGCTGGAGATCCTCTTTCCTAGGAAATTCCACACGGTATATGTGCTCTTCCACTCTGACCGGAGCCCAGTGATATGACTCAGAAACTAATCTCCTGAGTTGCTGAGAAACATGTTCCACTGTCAATGTGCCATTTGTGACCTTGACCAAACCCGTCCTCGAACTCTCAAGATGAGGAGGTACGATAGCTGAAGCTGAATGTGGAGTCTCAAAGAACATAAGCCTGCTCCGAGAAACTCCGTATATGTTGAGCACCGGCTTAGGTGCCAGAAGTAACGGGCAGGCTGCCTCGTTGTGTCCTAGTTTCTGACAAATATCACATAACTCAGTTGTGCAATCCATCACAAAATGACCAGGAATCCCGCATCTAAAACAAGTCAACTTTTCCTTCTTACGAGCCACCTTATTAGCCCTCACTGTGTCTCTGTCTTCGGCCGTATCCTTGGTCGGAATAGCCACGGCCGCCAATGCCTTAACCGCCACCGCCGCTGCCTCCGGCAACGTGACAGTCGAAGTCGATGCCTTAGCGGCATCCCCGGTAGCCGTCCCCTCAGCAGTCGCCGCCAGCGTGACCTCCGGCAACGTTGGGACAACTTTCGGGGCTAGCTGTCGCCGAGGAGGATGGTTCCGGCCGAAGCCCCGGCACCCGTTCCACCATCGTTCCATTGGTTCCAGTGTGGACGGTAGCCCCTATAGCCGCCGTCCGTGCCGCCGCGCCCAGTTCCGGTTCTGCCGCGACCACCGGCAAAGCCGCCGTGGCCCGGTCTGTCACCACGTCGGCCACCAGCGACCCCCCGGCTACTCTCGCCGATTCGCGGAGGAGCTTGCTGGTTCGTTCCGCCGCCGCCATGCGCAGAGACATCAGGCTGCTTGCCCTGCCGGTTATCAGCCAACGCGGGAGGCTCGGGCCGCTGTGCTCCATTGCCCCGACCGGCCATGAGTGCCGCCGGGTGCTGAGGACTCGCCGCGGGAACCCGTGGCGCTCGACCCTGATGCGAAGGGAAACCCGGTGTCGGCCGTCTCGCAACCCTAGCCTCAACCTGTTTTCCGTTCGTACGAGAAACTTGACGATCGCACGACTCAGCTGCCGATCGGGAAGTCTCGCACACATCCAAAGGCCTCACATCTGACGTGTTCAACTGGGCCATATACCCAGTTGACACCGGCCCAATATGATTCAGTTCCGGCCCCACCTGGCCCAACAACAATTTCAAACGCCGAGCTCTGGCCGCCCCGATCCCGAGATTCAGGTCGGCCGCCACCGGCTGCGGCGACGGCTTCTCCGCCGCCGGCCGTCCTTTCCTCCGGCGACATGGTACTTTCTTCCAGTTCCCGATGAAGTCCGCTAGTGTAAGAGCAGGGAGACGTACCTTGGGGAGAGGTCCCTTCCACGGCCGCACCGCGGATGCCGCCGTTTGCCGATGAACCACCCTTCGGAAAACCTCGACTTTGTCGCCGTCTCCGAGCCCTTCCCACGCACTATCAGTGGCAGGAATGATTCCTTCGATGCAGTCTGCGATGTGCTCTTCGGAGTATCCAACCCTCAAGGATTCGCAGACGTAATCCGAGGGCGTCGGGGAATACTTCACGGCCGCCGCCCCGTCGATCTGGTCATCCTCGACGTCCGAGTCGTCGTCTGATCCCGCTAGCGCCCAAAACCTGCTGCCCCGGTGAAGGGGATCAGCCTTGGTCGCCGCGGTCTTGCACGCCGCCGGTCCTCCGCGTGTAGTGCGGTCGGCGCGCGTGGGCTCACCTGGATCGCCTAGATTGCCTGGGTCGCCCATCCCCTCCATATGTTGTCACAAAGCTCAGGTGTAGGTTCTGGATACATACTAGAGGGGAATACGGGCTCTCTGAGAATGCCTTCGCCCTATTGATTCCAACAACTGTCATTTCACAATTACACATTTTTTATTTTAACCTTACATCTTTTACCATGTACACAGCCTCTTACAATAATTCAAACTTCCGTTTTCACTTTGCTTCGGATCACAACTAACTTGCAAGCACGATATTATAAATCTCTACAAGAGACAAAGTCTATTTCTTGTGCTTCCTGTGGAATCGATACTCTTACTTTGATCGAAAAGGCTACAACTAAACCTCACTTGCAAGCCATCACATATATTCTGGTGATGCTTTCGTATGACTAGATGGTTGTTTCATTGAATTGTCGACGCCATGGAAACCACCAACCCTTTTTTCCAACAAGAAGAAATGTCGTTGGTCTCCTCGGGTTTTTCACTATTCAGAAGGTTAACGCAACCCTTCAGATGCTTGCATATGGCTCTCCTACTGATTCATGGGACAATACTTTTCGAACAACCAAAGATACAACCATAAAGTGCACGAAAGTGTTCGCTGGAACTGTGGAGTGTTAATGGAGAGTAGTATCTGCGAGCACCCAATGCAGAGAACACGACAAGGCTTCTAGTGACGCATGAAGCAAAAAAAAGTTGGCCTAGGATACTTGGGAGTGTTGAGTGTATCCATTGGAAGTGAAATAATGTTTCTTCAGCTTGCCGTAGCCAAGTCACCGGGAATTACAAGGATCCAGCAATAATTTTGAAAGTTGTTGCAAATGTTATCAAATAATGGGAAAAGTTGGATTCAATTGTCAACCGGTCCTATCGAAAGTAAGACTGACTATGGATTCGAGCCATCACACATGGTTTCATAAAATCTGTATGATTTTTCCGATCTAAATCGAGCAGGTTTCCATGAAGATCTTATTCAGCATATTCTGTTCGATACTGGTAGGAGAAGAACCCGTCTTACAAGACAGTTGTCTGTAAGGCTAGCTGTTGGTATTTCTCCACCTTGAAACTTCACGGTGAGAGGCCATCAGTATGCCCAAGGTTACTATCTAGATGATGGCATATGTCCATCTTGCTCATCATGTGCGAAGACAATTTCTAATCCCGAGAGAAAGAAACGTAAGAATTAGGAAGCTCAGGGGAAACACATTCGAAAGGCATTTGGAGTGTTGCAATTAAGTTTTGCAATTGTCTGGGGCATGTTCAGTTTTGGAATAACGATTTAGCCAATGTCACGACATCTTATGTGATCCCACACAACATGATCATAGAGGGTGAGTGGGATATGCCAGGCCCCATTGACTCTGAAGATGTTGGCATAATCGTCGGGCCTAGCAGGCACACCAGCCGCATTCAAGCATTTCTTGAGGCGTAACGAAAGATTGAAGACCGGGCCACCCATCATTAGTCGAAGGAGGATCCCACTGAGCATCATTGGCAGCTTGATGCAAGATTGCAAGATAGAATGTTTAAATTGGTTCAAAATTCATTTATTTATACTTGAACAATCTATTTGATTGGATTATTTGTTGCATTTTAATTTTTTGTTGTATTTGTATTATTGGTTTGTAATATTTTTTTGTTGAATTATGCTCATTGTTTGATATAAAACGTTGTAAATAGGTTAGAAATAATGTATGGCCAATGATAGGTTGGTCCAACTTGCAGGGTAATCATGGAAACATTATTATCGCGACTTTGTATTTGTGCACAACCTCTAATATTGTGGAGGGTGCTTCCAATGTGTTATGGAGGCTGTCGATATGGCGAATCTACTAGAGTTGCACTTACCCCAAAAAAACAGGGAGTCCCTCATATCATACAATAAATTTGAACAACAACCAATTATATAGAGCCAAAGTAAATAATGTTGATGACATGCAAAACTATCTAGAACAAAGAAATTATTAATTAAATCGATGTCCAAATTAAATTTGTTTTCGCCGTTCTGTTCCTTATAGCGAGATCTTTTAAACTATATTTGATACGGGCATATTTCGATGAATATGTCCGAAAAGCAACTTTGAGTCACGGAAATCAAGTTTTTGGTACAGATACAATTTTCTAGTTGGACCGATTTCTTACATGACTATAAGTCAACCCGGCATACATTATTCCGTGGTGAAAACACGTTTCTGAAATAGCTGCTTGCGTGTTAAAGTTGCTTTTGTGTCGTTTCTAGGACATAATGCCACGAAAATAATTGTTTTATTAAAAAAACACAAAAGTGAAATCGGATATTGATTTGGACGCTTGGTTTGAAAGGTATGCATTTTAAGCAAAATTAAAATAGTTTGCATGGCAATGACATCTCATTTGCATGTATGTGGTATCATGATGCTCATACCATGCAGAAAATATGTATTATCTGAAGGTGCGCCACGCAAGTGAAAAACACACGTACACAAACTACCATTTGGGCCCTAAAATTGTCACGTCAAGTTCAGCAAAAAAATCGTCTGTTGGCATATAAGCTAAGCTAGTGGGAACGTGAGAGCAATATCTTGCTCATAACGAGTACATCTCTCGTCTCGCCAGAAGCTTTTTCCTCCTCTATAGTCTTTAGACTGGCTCGTTCAGTGTTTTTCTTGACGCATTTGCTTCAATTTGATAGTGGTGTGTGTTGTTCGCTGTTGTCCTGTTTTTCTTCTGTTTTTTTTTACTTTATGTATTTCTATCGATTTTCTTTGTTGCTTCATGGCTTCATATGGTTTTTATTTTCTTCATTGGCTTTATTCGTTCTTTTCATTATTTTTGTCGGTTTTTCGTGATTTCTTTCTATTTTTTCGGTTTCTTTGTTTCTTTCTTAGTTTTCTTGGTTCTATATTTTCTTTTATTTTTATTTGTTTTTCTTTGGCTTTTTATTTACTTTTTACTTAATTTTCCTGTTTTTCTTCAGATTGTTTTTCCTCATTTCCTCATTGAGATTGTAGTTTTCTTTCATTTTTTTCGTTTCTTTGCCGGTATTCTCCGGTTTTTATTTGTTTTACTTTAGTTTGCTTGTTTTTTCTTCGTTTCCTCATGATTTTTCATGGTTTTCTTTGGGTTTTCAATTATCTTCATTTCTTCGGTGTTTCATTTGCTTCTTTCTTCCTTTTTTGGGTTTTCAGCATCTTTTCTCCTAATTTTTTCTTAAACACATGTGTATATTTTTCACACACATTTGTAGGTTTTTTTTATACATCAAGAAGCTTTTTTTACATATTTAACATTTAAAAAAATTTATTTTTGATACCTATTTTCATGCACATTGTAAATTTTTGGTATATACAAGAATAATATTTTAACTCATGTTTAACATTGTTGAAATATATGGTTAACATTGTTTATACACGATCAACATTTTAAAAATATTATTTTTGTATGTCCAATTATTTTGAAACATGTTTATACATTACGAACATTTTTATATACATGTTTAACATTGCTTAAATACAAAGTAAACATTTTTAAAATACAAAGTAAACTTTGTATATTTTTCGTATACAGCAGGAATAAATTTTATGTATGTTTAACATTTTTATAAAATACATGATCAACATCTTCTCGTACTCATTATATTTTTCTTATATATTTTTTTATATTACAAATAATTCTTCTATACACATTAAAAAAAGTTCAAATGCTTGATTAATATTTTGGAAATACATGATCAGTTTATTCATATACATTGTATATTTTATGTATACATGAGAAACATGTTCTCTATACACATTTAACATCTTTCAATTGTTTGGTTAACACTTTTCAATTGTTTTCAGAATATTTGGAAGTATAAACGAAAATAAAAACAAAAAAAGTGTGAAAAACGTAAAGAAAAAACGAGGCACTAGCTTGTGGCCTCCCACGCACTGGCTGACCATTCAGGGAGGCGCATGAGATAGGCGCGTCCTAGTGGGAATGTGCTATTTGGCGCCTAGTCGTTTTGGTACAGCGCATGCACCCCCTGCATCAGTTCATTAAGTAGGCCCACACATACAATCTCTCATCAACCGGTTTTGGAAAGCTTCTAGAAACTTTCACACAAATTTCTCTGTGGCTTATACTTGGGTTTTGTACTTTAAAAAAAATTGGTATATTTTATTTTTACAAAAATATGGGAAAATGTTCGAATTCATAAAAAAAACTAAAGAATGGATACATTTTGAATAATTTTTGGTATACTTATTTTTATAATTCATAAATGTTTAAGAACTAGCAAAAATTAAAGAATGAATACTTTTTGAATTCATGAATGCATTTTAATCCATATATTTTTTATTTCACCAGAAAATAACAAAAAAAAAACTTAGCAACAGTAGGAGCCTCTCCTGCTGTTTTAACTTGTCAAAAAAAATAACAAAAAAACTTGTAGCTTTTTTTTTCTAAGATAGTAGAGCTGCAGCAGAAAAAGCCGCGCGAAAAAACAAGCCAGCCATGAGGATGAGCTAGCGAACCAGACCGGGTGTGCGAGGGGCGAGTTTATTGGACCGGATCATGCGGTCAAACCCTGTGTGTAATAAAGATAGGTTGGCGCATGAGGTGCCAAATAGGAGCTTCCTTTATTTCGAGTAAACTTTTGATCTATTCATCATGCCATGACAGTACAGAGGACATAGAAATAATAAAAATTACATCCATGTCCGCAGATCACCTGGCGAAGACTATAAATTCTTAAAAAAATCAGCGACGACTACAAGCATCGCAGCGAGCTGAAGTCGCGCCGCCATCATCATCCCTCCCTCACCGGAGTCAGGCCAAACTTGTTGTAGTACAAAATCAGAAAGTCATCGTGCTAAGGCCCCATACTATCAGTGCACACGAATATCAACCGTCGTCAATGAAGAGAAGTATATATCAGAATGATCCAACCCATAGACACACGTACGAAGACGGATAAAGATTGGATACAAGCAGATCCACCGAAGACCAGCACCGACCGAATCCCATGAGATCCTCCGAAGACACACCTCCACACATCCTCCGACGATGCTAAATGCACTACAAAACGAGGGCTAGGCGGGAAGGACCTTATTCAATCTTTAGTGAGCCGTCATCGTTCGTCTTCCTGAATAGAACACAAACCCTAAACGACACAAAAACACCTAAGACGAAACAAGATCCCTCCCGCCGATGAGGGCCACGGTCCACCGCACTTCCATGGCCCTAGAGCCAGCGAAGATAGGCGGACCTGCAGTGGCGCCAACGGGAGGCAGATAAACCCTAGCTTTTTCTCCTTAACGAGACAGCAAATGCGTGGCTCTCCTCTAGCTAGCGTGCATATATTATCCAAATCTACCAGGTGTCGACGACACTAGCTATAGGCGAAGACACATAGGTGTAAATTAACTATTTCGCACCATCCTCAACCATAAAATTTTCTAAGCGGATTTTATATTTTTGGAAGAAAATACAGTTTTTCTATTTTTTGTGCTTTATATGGACCGGATTCCATTGTCGAAGGTGATAACCAAACCAAAACAATAAAACATAGCTTGGATGGTTAGATTTTTTGTGGTGGAACCAGGGTTAGTTCTAGAGTTGGCACAACATTTTCCTAAATTTATTTCAACCTTTCTGGCGATGTAGGTTTAGTGGGAGGAGACGTTTCCGTCGACTACGAGGCACTTGTGGTGACTACATCAATCTCAAAATGTTCTGTTGGCTCAGTATCTCGAAGGTGTTCATCGGGACAGGGTACGCGTGCATGCATTCGTAGGGATGAGTGTATGCACGTGTATATGAATATTTATGTTGTAACGTATTAGAAAAATAGTGCAAAACCGAAAAACATCCATAGGTTTCGTTGCCCACATGCACTGTAAAAAACTATTCCCTCCATTTCATAATTTTTTTGGTGGTTTTAGTTTAAATTTAATCTAAAACCACGACACGAATTATGGAACAAAGGGGGCACCAATCATCTTAAACAAATTAACACCGAATATTATTTGGGAAAAACACACCCCATAAGATAGGACCGATCACATCAGTAGGTGATCATATCACAGCCAAAAGACAATTCAGCAATTATCTTTTTAAATCGCCTCACTAAATCCCTTGTACGTGACCTAATGCAATCTTTACACAATTACTATGCTTCCTAGGTATAGAGGTCTTGGAGAGCTTCAATATTTTGTCCTTGAAGTGGACCCCACATGTAAGGGTCGGATGAAATTGTGGGTCTTGCATGATAGGATCGAAACTGCCTATCCGCGCATTACTTGGCCTTTTTTTTACGTTGGCACCGTTCTCCGGTTGTAAAATTAAACCAATGGACGTCCAAGGTATGGATATGCTAAACTGAATGTGGACACTGGATTTGATATGGATACACTTGAAGGATCGGTGGGAGCAGTCCTTCGTGATCACAACGGCAAGTTCGTTGCTGCTGCAAACGAAAAAAATAGACATATGTTTTGATTCATTTATAGCAGAGTCTGTTGCAGTAAGATTTGGAATGAATCTAGCCCGTACTGCTAGATGTGACAAGATTGAAATAGATTGAACTTAACTCCGACGGTGTAGAGGTGGTTCAAGCTCTAAAGGAGGGAAACTCTTCTTCAGCTGCGAGTGCTATATTCGATGATTGTTATTTCATGTCATTAGATTTCAATCATGTCATTTATGAACATTGTAATAGAGAGAGCAATCGAGTAGCTCACGAATTAGCTAGGTTAGCTAAGTTTTCTCCTCCCAGTTGTTGGATGGATATTGCCTCTAGTGCGGTTATTCCCTTTCTTGGAAGCGATGCCACTATTTTGATCAATGAATAAAGTAGGAGATAGTTGTCAAAAAACCAATGGGCGTCTGATAACCCACAAGTATAGAGGATCGCAACAGTTTTCGAGGGTAGAGTATTCAACCCAAATTTATAGATTCCACACAAGGGGAGCCAAAGAATATTTGCAAGTATTAGCAGTTGAGTTATCAATTCAACCACACCTGGAGATTAAACATCTGCAGCAAAGTGATCAGTAGCACAGTAATATGATAGTTTGATAGCAGTGGTAACAGTAGTAGTAACGGTAACAGTGATAGCAATGATTTTGTACCAGTTGGAACAGTAGCAATAGCAATAGCAACCTAGCAAGAACAAATGTGGAACTCGTAGGCATTGGATCGGTGAATTCATTGGATGATATTCATCATATAACAGTCATAACCTAGGGCGACACAGAACTAGCTCCAGTTCATAAATATAATGTAGGCATGCATTTCGTAAATAGTCATACGTGCTTATGGAAAAGAACTTACATGCCATCTTTTGTCCTACCCTCCCGTGGCAGCGGGGTCCATAAGGAAACTAAGGGATATTAAGGCCTACTTTTAATAGAGAACCGGAACAAAGCATTAACACATAGTGAATACATGAACTCCTCAAACTACGATCATCATCGGAAAGTATCCCGATTATTGTCACCCCAGGGTTTACGGATCATAACACATAGCAGGTGCATATGACTAGCAAGATCGGATCAAGAACATAGATATAATGGTGATAACATAAACGGTTCAGATCTGAAATCATGGCACCCATGCCCTAGTGACAAGCATTAAGCATGGCAAAGTCATAGCAACATCAATCTCAGAACATACTAGATACTAGGGATCAAGCCCTAACAAAACTAACTTGATTACATGATGAATCTCATCCAACTTCTCACCGACCAGCGAGCCTACGAAGGAATTACTCACTCCCGGTGGGGAGCATCATGGAATTGGCGATGAAGGAGGGTTGGTGATGACGAAGACCAAAGATTTCCCTCTCCGGAGCCTCGAACGGACTCCAGATCTGGCCTTCCGATGAAGAACAGGAGGTGGCGGTGGCTCCGTCTCATGAAACGCGATAAAACTTCCTCTCTTATTTTTTCTCCAAAAATAGGTATTTATGGAGTTGGAATTAGGGTCAGGGGGGCCACGAGGTGACCACAACCCACCAGGGCGCGCCTGGAGGGGGTGGCGCGCCCTGGTGTATCGTGCCCAGCCAGGGCACCCCCTCCGGTGGCTCTTGGTTCCAGTATTTTTCTTTTATTCTGAAATAAATCTCCAAAAAGTTTCGTCCAATTCCGAGAACTTTTATTTCTGCACAAAAACAACACCATGGTAGTTCTGCTGAAAACAGCGTCAGTCCGGGTTAGTTTCATTCAAATCATGCAAATTAGAGTCCAAAACAAGAGCAAAAGCGTTAGGAAAAGTAGATACGACGGAGGCGTATCAACTCCCCCAAGCTTAACCCATTAGTTGTCCTCAAGCAATTCAGTTGACAAACTGAAAGTGAAAAGGAAAACTTTTACGAACTCTTTTGTTCTTGTTTACATAAATATGCTTAAGTAGCACCCAGGTTTTCAGCAAAGATCATGACTAACCATGTCAACAATAACTCTTAGAAATTATATTAACTCGTATCAATGGCATAATCAACTAGAGAGTAATAATAAAATATCTCAAGTGCCAACACTTTGTCAAAACGGTCATGATATAATATGACAACAGTGGTATCTCGCTAGCCCTTTCTGAGACCGCAAAACATAAATGCAGAGCACCTCCAAAGTTCAAGCAGCGACTAAACATTGTAATTCATGGTAGAAAAGATCCAGTCATGATACATTCAACATTAACTATACACAATGCATGAGGATGACAATAGTGCTCTCAGATCTGGCGCTTATTTGAGAAGGTGATGACTCAACATAAAAGTAAATAGATAGTCCCTTCGCAGAGGGAAGCAGGGATTTGCAGAGGTGCGAGAGCTCAAAGCTTAAATCAGAGATAAATATAATTTTGGGAGGTGCACCCTTCCTGTCAACGTTACGACCAAGAGTTATCAATATCTTCCGTGCTAAACACATTAGCGGCGGTTCCCAAGCGGTAAAAGTAAAGGTTTACTCCCCCTCCACCAACAAACACACTCCACGGCTAGCCGAATCCACGGGTACCGTCCATACCAACAACATTCCTGGGGGAGTTTTGTTTAATTATTTGCAATTTTTTATTTCGGGACAGGGAATCCCTATTACCGCCCCTCTCGTGCAAGGACGAGTGAATAAACACTTATCATGAGAATAACCCGCTTAACATGGAAGATAATGACCGCCCCCTGTCGCTCCATGAGCGGTCCAGGCACACAAAACAGATGTTCATTTGAAATTTTAGAGGTGGCACATGCAAATTTACTTGGAACGGCAGGGTAATACCGCATATAGGTAGATATAGTGGACTCATCTGGAATAACTTTGGTTTAAGGATTTTTGATGCACAAGTAGTATTCCCGCTTAGTACAGGTGAAGGCTAGCAAATAGGTTGAGAAGCGGCCAACTAGAGAGCGAAAACGGTCATGAACATGCGTTATGCATAATCAACATTGAATACTAGCATGAGTAGGATATGAACACCATGAACATAAATATCGTAGGGGCTATCTTGGTTTTGATTCAACTACATGCGTGAACATGTGTGAAGTCAAGCCACTTGAAACATTCAGAGGAGGATACCATATCATCATACTACATCATAAATATTTTAATGCATGTTGACATCCAAGATAAATCATTATCCACTACTAGCTACTTAAGCATGGCATGAGCAACTATAATCTCTAATTGTCATTGCAAACATATTTGATCATAATATGCTGAATCATGGATACTAGGTTAAACACATTTACAAAAACAAAAACAAGTTGAGTTCATACCCGCTTCTCTCTACCACAGTCACTTCATCAAATATCATCATTATTCCCTTTCGCTTGCACGACCGAATGATATAAAAAATAATAACAGTGCAAGAGTGCCGTGGACTAAGCTGGAATCTGCAAACATTTTATTCAAAAGGAGAAGACAAAGTAATTTGGGCTCTTTGTTAGATTAACAATAATGCATATGAGAGCCACTCAACATTTTCATCGTGGTCTTCTCCTTGGTACGACTCAAATAAAAGGAAAAGAATTTCAGAAAAGCACACTGAAATATTTTTTAGAGTTTTTGGTTTTTCTTAAAGAAAGCAAATCAAAGAAGGAAAAAGAAAGACGAGAAAAACTATTTACACGGGAAAACTCCCAACAAGTAAAAGAAGAAACGAGAAATCTTTTTGGGTTTTCTTTTGCTACTACAATTAATTTAAACTAGAAAGAAAAACCGAAAAGAAGCAAGAATATTTTTGGATTTTCTCAAAGTTTTTCAAACACGCAAGAAGAAAGCAAGAAAAATAAATCGGGCAAGGATAATACAATGAAAAAGTGTAGACACCGACAACTGAAATGAAATGTGTAAACATGAATATAATGTCGGTAGAAATACGTACTCCCCCAAGCTTAGGCTTTTGGCCTAGCTTGGTAATCACCATCCGTAATAGCCATCCGGTCCTATGTGGAGGTGCTGTGGCGGTGGCACCTGAGCGTCCCACTCCTGGGGCTCCTCCTCAGCCGCTGCCAGGTCGTTCCGGTAGGCAAAAATATCCTCTGGCATGATCCTGTATCCGTTCTTGGCAATAGAATCAAACAAAGTAGGTGCAGGCAACGGGATAATATCACGGGTAACCTTGCTGAATAAAAGTTGTAGAGAATGTTATGAAAAGAATCAGCAGCATCAATAAATTGATGATCCTCCAATGCCTTGTGATCTAGAAAAACTCGGGGCAAGGGATAATCATGTTGGCGAATCTGAACATTAAAGTTACTCGCTAAGCGAGTAGCATAAATGCCACCATGTATCTTGCCCTTAGTCCTGGTAAGGTGTAGGCGACATGCAATAATAGCCCCTAGGCTAAAGGTGTGATCATTGTGCAGTGCACGGCGTAAAATGACGACGTCGGGGGCACTGAGTGCACCGACCTTCTCCCTAGCGGTTAAACACTTCGCGATGAATAAAGCAAAGTAATGCAGAGAAGGAAACTGCAAACTGGTGGCAGTGGCATTTGACACGCCTCTTTCACCACCCACTGTCAAAGTGAGGAGAAAGTCCTCAAACTCCGCTGGTCTAGGCTCTCTTAATTCCCCATCAGAAGGGATCAAACATATGTCACAAAAGTCAGTGAGCGGTATCTAACGGGTTTCAGCATATAAATTAAACTGCACCTCAGGTGGATTATTCCTACTCAGAAAATGAAAATTTTGCACAAAGGAATTTGTAAGGACATGGTGTTGGTCACACTCAGCTGCGAGGAAGTCGGTCAGCCCAACATTTGCAATGAATTGGGTAAACTCTTGATGGAACCCGGCCTCCTCCATGAAGGCATTATGCGGCCATTCGCACGGCCGCACCTCCGCCGTTCACATGTTGCGTGCTATTCTTGGAGTTCTATTTTTGTTTAGTTTGCTGTTTGAATAAAATACTCAAATCTGAAAATATTTATTGAGAGTGAGAGAGTCCTCACATAGCTACTTAATTGTTTGACTACTCATTGATCTTCACTTATATCTTTTGAGAGTAGCTTGTCATTTCCTCTCATGCTTCACTTATACCTTTTTGACGGATGAAATCTTTATGCTCATGTGCTTAATTTAAATTTGTTTGAGCTTGCCAAAACGCAATGGCAATATATGAAACTAGCCCCAAAGTGATAGATATCCAAGGAGGATATAATAAAAACTTTCATGAAGATCATGGGACAAATTAAACTTGATTCTTTGTAATAGTTTTGAAACATGATGATAGTAATATGTGAGTCATGTTAGTGAGTAATTATGCTTTAGTAGGAATATTGGCGTTAAGGTTTGTGATTCCCTATGCAAGTACGAAAGTCAATAGTTATGCAATGAAGTTATATCCTACTTGTGGTGCATTATTCGGTGTTAGTTATGTTCAATGCTCACTTATGTGAATTTTCGTTTCTTGGTTTGGTTGCTTCCCAATCTATTTGCTAGCCTCCATTTGTACTAAGTAGAAATACTACTTGTGCATCCAAAATCCTTAAACCAAGTTTTGCCTTATGAGTCCACCATACCTACCTATATGCGGTATTTCCATGCCGTTCCAAGCAAATTTGTATGTGCCATCTCTAAATTTTCAAAATAAATTTTCTCTTTTGTGTGCCCGTACCGCTCATGAAACGGTGGGGAGTGTCCAATATTTTTCCATGCCAGGTGGGTTATTTTCACGATATGTGTTGATTCACTATCATTCACGAGAAAGTGGCTGGTATTCGGGATGCCCAGTTCCATGCTCAAAAATCAAATCAAAATATAATGAAACAAAACTCCCCCATAATTGTTGTTTGTATGGACGGTACCCGTAGATTCGGCTCGCCATGGAGTGTGATTGATTGGTGGAGGGGGAGTAAAAACTTTACCATTCTGTTTGGGAACCGCCTATAATGTATCTAGCATGGAAAGTATTGTGAGCTACTTTGTCATTTTCGTTGACAGGAAAAGCATGCCACCCAAAATATTTTTTCTCTCTCAATTTAAAACTTTGAGCTCTGGCACCCCTACAAATCCCTACTTCCCTCTGCGAAGGGCCTATCTATTTACTTTATGAAATTTTTATTTTTGCTTTGAGTCTCCATCTTCTCTTATAAGCACCAACTAGGGGGCACTATGATCGTACTTGAGCATTGGGCATTGCTAATATTTGAGTGTGTTTCATGAATGGATCAATGATTGAGCATGATGGGCTAGGGATAACTTTCTTTAGTGTTGATATTTTGAAAGACATGGTTGCTTGTTGACATGCTTGAGTATTGAAGTCATTATGTTAAAACTAGACTAATGCTTTGAATCATTTACAAGTCCAAATGTCCATGCTATACAAAGAAGAAAAGAATATGATGAACATGTTAGGCAGCATTCCATTCAAAAATTCTATTTTTATCATTTACCTACTCGAGGACGAGTAGGAATTAAGCTTGGGGATGTTGATACGTCTCCAACGTATCTATAATTTTTGCTTGTTCCATGCTGTTATATTATCATTCTCGGATGTTTTACAATCATTTTACTACAACTTTATATTATTTTTGGGACTAACCTATTAATCTAGAGCCCAGTGCCAGTTTCTGTTTTTTTTCCGTGTTTTTGAGTTTTACAAAAGAGGAATATCAAACGGAGCCCAAACGGAATAAAAATCTACGGTGATTTTTTATGGACCAGAAGAAGCCTAGGGAGCGTTGGAGTTGGGCCAGAAGAGCCACGAGGCCACCACAAGCCTGGGGGGCGCCCCCCCTAGGGCGCGCTCCCCTGGCTTGTAGTCACCTCTTGGCCCGCCTTGACTTGTTTCCGACGCCAAAAATTATTATAAATACAAAAACCCCCCAAAAACAAACCTAGATCGGGAGTTCCGCCGCCGCAAGCCTCCAGAGCCACGAAAAACCAATTGGGAGCCCGTTCTGGCACCCTGCCGGAGGGGGAAACCATCACCGGAGGCCATCTTCATCATCTCGGCGGTCTCCATGACGAGGAGGGAGTAGTTCACCCTCGGGGCTGAGGGTATGTACCAGTAGCCATGTGTTTGATCTCTCTCTCTCTCGTGTTCTTGAGATGACACGATCTTGATGTACCGCAGCTTTATTGATATAGATGAATCATATGGAGTTTTCCCCTCTCTAACTTCTTGTGATGAATTGAGTTTTCCCTTTGAAGTTTTCTTATCGGATTGAGTCTTTAAGGATTTGAGAACACTTGAGGTATGTCTTGCGATGGGATATCCGTGGTGACAATGGGATGTTCTATTGATCCACTTGATGTATGTTTTGGTGATCAACTTGCGGGTTCCGTGACCTTGGGAATCTATGCATAGGGGTTGGCACACGTTTTCGTCTTGACTCTCCGGTAGAAACTTTGGGGCACTCTTTAAAGTTCTTTGTGTTGGATTGAACATGATGAATCTGAAATTATGTGATGCATATCGTATAATCAAACCCACGGGTACTCGAGGTGACATTGGGGTATCTAGGTGACATTAGGGTTTTGGTTGATGTGTATCTTAAGGTGTTATTTTAGTACGAACTCTAGGGCTGTTCATGGCACTTATAGGGATAGCTCATACGATTGATCGGAAAAGATAACTTTGAGGTGGTTTCGTACCCTACAATAATTTCTTCATTTGTTCTCCGCTATTTGTGACTTTGGAGTGAACTCTTTGTCGCACGTGAGGGATTTACATATGATTCAACTATGTCAGTATTGTTGAGAGAAGTTGCACTAGTGAAAGTATGAACCCTAGGCCTTGTTTCCAAGCATTGCAATACCGTTTTTGCTCACTTTTGTTACTTGCTACCTTGCTGTTTTTATATTTTCAGATTATAAAAACCCCTATCTACCATCCATATTACACTTGTATCACCATCTCTTCGCCGAACTAGTGCACCTATACAATTTGCCATTGTATTGGGTGTGTTGGGGACACAAGAGATTTTTTGTATTTGATTGCAGGGTTGTTTGAGAGAGACCGTCTTCATCCTACGCCTCCCACGGATTGATAAACCTTAGGTCATCCACTTGAGGGAAATTTGCTATTGTCCTACAAAACTCTGTGCTTGGAGGCCCAACACGAGTCTACAAGAAGAAGGTTGCGTAGTAGACATCAGCCATGTGGGCCACCCCTTGTCCCCTGGGCCTCCCTATATAAGAGGCACCAGGGGAGCTCACTCATGGCCCAAGCTCCTCTCATTCTCTCATTTCCCTCCCACTCTCTCACGTATGAGGCAAGAAGCCCCTGGCTCTCCTCTCCCATACAGCTCCAGGAGCAACCCTGTACTGCAAAGACACCTCATATACAGACATGCAAGAGTAGGGGTATTATCTCTCCGGAGAGCCCCGAACCTGGGTAAACCACCGCGTGCTACTACCCTATCCCGTCCCGGATCCTCCACGGCAGCCTTGCTCTCACCTCGATTAGCCACCCCCTGGCATCTGTTGTGGGAAAACGACGACAAAGGTTGATCATGTCTTATTAACAACCACTTTCGATTAGCATGAAACCGAAGAATTTTCGTAAATCACTAAGTTACCTCAACGGGGATATGCATATCCCCAACAATAAGTATGTCATATTTCTTTTGGGCAGTAGGTAGAGGTAGTTGAAAACTTCTAATAGCGAGTGTCGGAGATTTTTCAATAACATTTATACCATTCATTTGGAATTGTTTCTTCGGAAAGTGCACCGTATGCTCATTACCATTGATATGAAAAGTGACTTTGCTTTTATAGCAATTAATAACAGCCCCTGCAGTATTCAAAAAGGGTCTACCAAGGATAATCGACATGTTGTCGTCCTCGGGCATCTCAAGAATAACAAAGTTTGTTAAGATAGTAACATTTGCAACAACAACGGGAACATCCTCACAAATACTGATAGGTATGGCAGTTGATTTGTCAGCCATTTGCAAAGATATTTTAGTAGGTGTGAGTTTATTCAAATCAAGTCTTTTATATAAAGAGAAAGGCATAACACTAACACCAGCTCCCAAATCACACAAAGCAGTTTTGACATAATTTCTTTTAATGGAGCAAGGTATAGTTGGTATTCCAGGATCTCCAAGTTTTTTAGGTACTCCATCCTTAAAACAATAATTAGCAAGCATGATAGAGATTTTAGCTTCAGGTATCTTTCTTTTATTAGTGATGGTGTCTTTCATGTATTTTGCATAAGGGGCAATCTTTAAAATATCAGTTAAGTGGGTACGCAAAAAGACTGGCCTAATCATTTCAGCAAAGCGTTCAAATTCTTCATCATCCTTTTTCTTAGATGGTTTAGGTGGAAAAGGCATGGGTTTCTGAACCCATGGCTCTCTTTCTTTACCATGTTTTCTAGCCACAAAGTCTCTTTTATCATATCGTTTATTTTTAGGTTGTGGGTTATCAAGATCAACAGCAGGTTCTATTTCAACATCATTATCTGGTTCTTTATCATTGTTTGGTTGAGTATCTTCATGAACATCATCATTATCATTTTCATTATCACTAGGTGAATGTTCATTACCAGATATAATTTCAGCATCAGAAATAGAGGCATCATTATCTTCAGGAGGTTTTTCTATCTCAGGTTCACTAGAGGTATGCAAAGTCCTATCATTTTTCTTTAACCTTTTCTTTTTAGAAGGACTAGGTGCATCAGTGTAAATTCTCTAAGAGTCTTGTTTAATTCTTTTAGGGTGTCCTTCAGGATAAAGTGGTTCCTGAGTCATTTTACCTCCTCTAGTTGCTACTCTAACAGCAAAATCATTCATATTATTATTATTCATTTCATTAAGCAATTCTCTTTGAGATTTAGCAACTTGTTCTAACTGGGTTTGAACCATAGAGGCATGTTTTCCTACACCTCTAACATCATTACTGATTCTAAATAACAAGTCACTCAAGCGAGCAATCATATCAGAATTATATTTCAATTGTTTCAGAACATTTGCATTGAAGTGATCTTGTTTCCTAATATAAGCATTGTCAAACTCATATAAGCATTGACTAGGATGTTTATTGTAAGGGATATCACCTTCATCAAACTTTAATAAAGAATTTACCTCTACCACCTGTTGAGGTGGTGGTGTGTCAAGGCCATGTATTTCTTCAAATAGGTGGTAAATTCTTAAATCCTCAGCTTTAATACCCTTTTCCTTCATACATTTCTTTGCCTCTTGCATATCTTCAGGACTGAGAAATAAGATACCCCTCTTCTTCGGAGTGGGTTTAGGTGGTGGTTCAGGGAGAGTCCAATCATCATAATTCTTCAATATATTATTCAATAGTTCCTCAACTTGTTCAACAGTTCGTTCCCTGAAAACACAACCAGCACAACTATCTAGGAAGTCCCTGAAGCATCAGTTAGTCCATTATAGAAGATATCAAGTATTTCATTTTTCTTAAGAGGGTGATCAGGCAAAGAATTAAGCAATTGGAGAAGCCTCCCCCAAGCTTGTGGGAGACTCTCTTCTTCAATTTGCACAAAGTTAAATATTTCCTGTAAGGCAGCTTGTTTCTTATGAGCAGGAAAATATTTTTCAGAGAAGTAATAAATCATATCTTGGGGACTACGCACACAACCAGGAGCAAGAGTATTATACCATATCTTAGCATCACCCATTAATGAGAACGGAAATAATTTGAAGATATAGTAATAGCGAATTTTTTCATCGTGAGCAAAAAAGGGTGGCTATGTTATTTAGCTTAGTGAGATGTGCCACTACAGTTTCAGTTTCATAGCCATGGAAAGGATCAGATTCAACCAAAGTAATTAACTCTGGGTCGACAGAGAATTCATAATCCTTATCGGTAACAAAGATAGGTGAAGTATCAAACTTAGGATCACATTTCATTCTAGCATTCAAAGATTTTTCTTTTAGTTTGCATAGTAATTTCTTAAGATCATCCCTATCATTGCAAGCAAGAGAGTCTCTAGTTGTCTCCTCATCCATAACATAACCCTCGGGTATCTTAGGCAATTGAAATCTAGGAGAGCTAGGTCTAATAGGTGTTTCATAGTTCTCAGTTTCAAGGACTTCATCAGTTTCAGTAATCTCATCAGTTTCAATAATTTTATTCTCTTTAGCTCTAGCAATTTGTTTATCAAGAAATTCACCTAGTGGCACATTATCAAGCATGGTACTAGCATCATCATAAGCGTCATTCATAGCAGAAGTAGCATCATCAATAACTTGCGACATATTAGGATTAATAGCATGTGGTGGTGTTGCAAGTCTACTCAAAACAGAAGATGAATCAAGTGCAGAGTGTGATGGCAAATCCTTACCTCCCCTCGTCTTAGAGGGAACGATCTTGGTTTTAGTATCCTTCAGATTCTTCATAGTGATCAATTGATATAAATCCCAAGTGACTCAACAAATATAGCTATGCTCCCCGGCAACGGCGCCAGAAAAAGGTCTTGATAACCCACAAGTATAGGGGATCGCAATAGTTTTCGAGGGTAGAGTATTCAACCCAAATTTATAGATTCGATACAAGAGGAGCCAAAGAATATTTGCAAGTATTAGCAGTTGAGTTGTCAATTCAACCACACCTGGAGATTAAACATCTGTAGCAAAGTGATCAGTAGCACAGTAATATGATAGTTTGATAGCAGTGGTAACAGTAGTAGTAACGGTAACAGTGATAGCAATGATTTTGTAGCAGTTGGAATAGTAACAATAGCAATAGCAACCTAGCAAGAACAATATGTGGAAAACTCGTAGGCATTGGATCGGTGAATTCATTGGATGATATTCATCATATAACAGTCATAACCTAGGGCGACACAGAACTAGCTCCAGTTCATAAATATAATGTAGGCATGTATTCCGTAAATAGTCATACGTGCTTATGGAAAAGAACTTGCATGACATCTTTTGTCCTACCCTCCCGTGGCAGTGGGGTCCATAAGGAAACTAAGGGATATTAAGTCCTCCTTTTAATAGAGAACCGGAACAAAGCATTAACACATAATGAAATAAATCTCCAAAAAGTTTCGTCCAATTCCGAGAACTTTTATTTCTGCACAAAAACAACACCATGGTAGTTCTGCTGAAAACAGCGTCAGTCCGGGTTAGTTTCATTAAAATAATGCAAATTAGAGTCCAAAACAAAAGCAAAAGCGTTAGGAAAATTATATACGACGGAGACGTGTCAACGTCCATGTTGGTCGCTCTTTTTGATGTATGCACAAAATATGAATTGTTATGATAATCCCGGAAAAGAAATGATTCTACAACTGAAGAACGGTGCAAGAAAGATAGGAGCTTCTCATCTCGACTCCTAAAGGGGGACTTGGTAGCTTCCGTTCTCGGGTTTTTTCGTCTCCCCTCCCACCTTCGTCTGGTCTTTTTTCGTCTCTCCTCCCACTGGTTTATTTTCTCCACACTTTTCCACTGGTTTATTTCGCCATCCCACCTCTTTCTCTCCCGTAACCCTAACCCTCTCGATCTCACACCATTCCTCCCTCCCTTCAGTGACGGCGGCGGCGGTATACGTAGATCCCTCCCGGCTCCCCTCGTCGCAAAAATCTCCGGCGTGAAATGGCCGCTGCGCGGTGGCGTCCCCCTTCCCCATGCTCTCCTCGCCCTCCTCCCCCCTAAGCACGTCATGCGTCGTCTTTGCTACTTCTTGAGCATGCGTTGGTTTTACCTTGAAGAGGAAAGGGTGATGCAGCAAAGTAGATAAGTATTTCCCTCAGTTGTTGAGAACCAAGGTATCAATCCAGTAGGAGATACCAGCAAGTCCCCAATAGATGTACCTACACAAATAATCAAACACTTGCACCCAACGCTATAAAGGGGTTGTCAATCCCTTCACGGTTACTTGCAAGGATGAGATCTGATAGAGATAGATAGATAGGATTGCTAAAACGAAAAGTAAAACAAAAGTAAAAATAATGCAGCGAGGTATTTTTGGTATTTTTGGTTTATAGATCTGAAAATATAATATGGAAAATAGAGCCGGGGGCCATAGGTTTCACTAGAGGCTTCTCTCATGAAGGAAAATAATACGGTGGGTGAACAAATTACTGTCGAGCAATTGATAGAAAAGCGAACAATTATGAAGATATCCAAGGCAATGATTATGCATATAGGCATCACGTTTGTGTCAAGTAGACCGAAACGATTCTGCATCTACTACTATTACTCCACACATCGACCGACTCCTGCCTGCATCTAGAGTATTAAGTTCATGAAGAACAGAGTAACGCATTAGGTAAGATGACATGATGTAGAGGGATAAACTCAAGCAATATGATGAAAACCCCATCTTTTTATCCTTGATGTCAACAATACAAATACGTGCCTCGCTACCCCTATTTTGTCACTGGGTGAGGACACCGCAAGATTGAACCCAAAACTAAGCACTTCTCCCATTGCAAGAATTACCAATCTAGTTGGCCAAACCAAACCAATAACTCGAAGAGACTTGCAAAGATATGAAATCATGCATATAAGAATTCAGAGAAGATTCAAATAATATTCATAGATAATCTGAACATAAACCCACAATTCATCGAATCTCGACAAACACACCGCAAAAGAGTATTACATCGGATAGATCTCCATGAAGGTCATGAAGAACATGGTATTGAAGAACAAAGAGAGAGAAGAAGCCATCTAGCTACTAGCTATGGACCCGAAGGTCTGTGGTGAACTACTCACGCATCATCGGAGGGGTAATGGAGTTGATGTAGATTCCCTCCGTGATCGAGTCCCCCTCCGGCAGATTACCGGAAAAGGCTCCAAGATTGGATCTCATGGGAACAGAGGCTTCCGGCGGCGGAAAAGTATTTTCGTGGCTCTTTTTGGTATCCAGGGAATATTTGGGAATTTATAGGCCGACGAATAGGGTTAGGAGGGTTGCCGTGGGGCCACAAGCCAGGGGGGCGCCCCCCCTAGGGCGCGCCCTGGTGGCTTGTGACGCCACGACAGCTCTCCTGCCTTCATCTCCAAGTTTGCTGGGTTTCTTCTGGTCCAAGAAAAATCATTCCGAAGATTTTATTCCGTTTGGACTCCGTTTAATATTCCTTATCTGCAATACTCAAAAACAAGGAAAAAACAGAAACTGGCACTAGGCTCTAGATTAATAGGTTAGTCCCAAAAATAATATAAAATAGCATATTAATGCATATAAAACATCCAAAACAGATAATATAATAGCATGGAACAATCAAAAATTATAGATACGTTGGAGACGTATCATCTTCACGGCCGCACGGGCCCGCCGCGAGCAGAATATTCTTTATCCATGTAATATTCTTTATTGTGGCATGAATATTCAGATCCATAAGATTCAAAACAAAGTCTAATATTGACATAAAAATAGTAATACTTCAAGCATACCAACAAGGCAATCGTGTCCTTTCGAAATAACATGGCCTTAGAAAGTTATCCCTACAAAATCATATGGTCTGGCTATGCTCCATCTTCCCCACACAAAGTATCTAAATCATGCACAACCCCGATGACAAGTCAAGCAATTGTTTCACACTTTTTATGTTCTCAAACCTTTTCAACTCTCACGCAATACATGAGCGTGAGACATGGATATAGCACTATAGGTGGAATAGAATATGGTGGAGGTTGCGAGGAAAAAGGAGAAGATAGTCTCACATCAACTAGGCGTATCAACGGTCTATGGAGATGCCCATCAATAGATATCAATGTGAGTGAGTAGGGATTGCCATGCAACGAATGCACTAGAGCTATAAGTGTATGAAAGCTCAAAAAGAAAACTATGTGGTTGTGCAAAAGATGAAAAAATTCCACTAGTTATATGAAAGTGACAGAATAGGAGACTCTCTATCATGAAGATCATGGTGCTACTTTGAAGCACAAGCGTGGAAAAAGATAGTAGCAATTGTCCCTTCTCTCTTTCTCTCATTTTTTTCATTTTTTTTATTTTGGTGGGCATCTTTGGCCTCTTTTTTTTATTTGGGCTTCGCTGGCCTCTTTTATTATTTGTAAAGTCCGAAGACTCATCCCAACTTGTGAGGGATTCATAGCTTCCATCATCCTTTTCTCTCATGGGACAATGCTCTAATAATGCAAATCATCACACTTTTATTTACTTACAACTCAAAAAAATTACAACTCCATACCTAGAACAAAATATGACTCTATATGCAATATGAAAGTGATGGTGCGTGTCATGAAAAACAGAACGGTGGAAGTTGCATGGCAATATATCTCGGAATGGCTATGGAAATGCCATAATAGGTAGGTATGGTGGCTGTTTTGAGGAAAATATATGGTGGCTGTTTTGAGGAAGGTGGGTTTGATGCACCGGCGAAAGTTGCGCGGTACTAGAGAGGCTAGCAAAGGTGGAAGGGTGAGAGTGCGTATAATCCATAGACTCAACATTAGTCATAAAGAACTCACATACTTATTGCAAAAGTCTATTAGTTATCGAAACAAAGCATTAGCCGCATGCTCCTAGGGGAGAGGTTGGTAGGAGTTAACCATCGCGCGCTCCCGACCCTCACACAAAGGTTGACAATCATTAAACAAATCATGCTCCGACTTCGTTACATAACGGTTCACCATACGTGCATGCTACGGGAATCACAAACTTTAACACAAGTATTTCTTCCAATTCACAACTACTCACTAGCATGACTCTCATATTACCATCTTCATATCTCAAAACTATATGCAAGGAATCAAACTTCTCATAGTATCCAATGCACTTAATATGAAAGTTTTTATTATATCCCTCTTGGATGCCCATTATATTAGGACTAAATTCATAACCTAAACCAATTACCATGCTGTTTAAAGACTCTCAAAATAATATAAGTGAGGTGCGAGAGTTCAATAATTTCTATAAAATAAAACACCACCGTGCTCTAAAAAGATATAAGTGAAGCACTAGAGCAACATTGCCTAGCTCAAAAGATATAAGTGAAGCACATAGAGTATTCTAATAAATTCACGATTCAGCATGTCTCTCTCAAAAGATGTGTGCAGCAAGGATGATTGTGGCAAACTAAAAAGAAAAGACTCATATCATACAAGACGCTCCAAGCAAAACACATATCATGTGGCGAATAAAAATATAGCCTCAAGTAAATTTACCGATGGATTGAAGACGAAAGAGGGGATGCCTTCCGGGGCATCCCCAAGCTTAGGCTTTTTGGTATCCTTGAATATGGCTTGGGGTGCCTTGGGCATCCCCAAGCTTAGGCTCTTGCCACTCCTTATTCCATAGTCCATCAAATCTTTACCCAAAACTTGAAAACTTCACAACACAAAACTCAACAGAAAACTCATGAGATCCGTTAGTATAAGAAAAATAAATCACCACTTTAGGTACTGTTGTGAACTCATTCTTTATTTATATTGGTGTAATATCTACTGTATTCCAACTTCTCCATGGTTCATACCCCCCGATACAACCCATAGATACATCAAAATAAGCAAACAACACAAAGAAAATAGAATATGTCTAAAACAGAACAGTCTGTAGCAATCTATAGACTTCGAATACTTCTGTCACTCCAAAAATTCTGAAACATTAGGACAATCAGGGAAATTTGTATATCAATCTTGTGTAAAAATTTCAGATCAAAAGCACGTTCCAGTGAATTTACAAAATTCCTGGACTGAGAGCAAAAGTTTCTGTTTTTCAGCAAAATCAAATCACAAACACCGTAGACCATCCCAAAGGTCTTACTTGGCTAAAACACTAATTTAAACAAGAAAACACAATTACTACAGAGGTAATAATGTGTGAGACACTCAAAAACAGAAGCAAAAACAAAAGCATAAAAATAAAATTGGGTTGCCTCCCAACAAGCGCTATTGTTTAATGCCCCTAGCTAGGCATAACGCAATAGATCTAGGTATTGTCATAATAGTAAGGGAGATCATCCATACTCATCTCATACTCCCTTATTTCAGAGGCAAGTTTCCTTTGTGGCAAGCAAAAATAATAAAAGGGCTAAATTTAATAGGATAAGGATCCTTGAGATCTAGTGCGGGAGGGATAGGTTCCTCCTTCGGCCCCCTATAGTGTATAATCAATTCATCATTGTAAGCTTTCCTTTGGTGGAAAGTCATAAGTCTATCTCTTAATATGAACTCTAATCCGTTGTTTTGTATAGCAAAATTATCATTGAGTTCAGAAATCTTATCAATCAAAACCTCGATAGGGACCCCTTTTCTCAAATTTTCATTATAGGCAACATAATCCGGAGATTGCAATCTCATTATTTCTTCTTGATTAAAAAGGATCTCCTCTATGGGGGGACATCCACCATTGATTTTATAATGAGCAAAGATTTCACTAGCCTCTTTCATGATGAATCTAAACTCGTGGGCTAGAAATATAGTGGCGGCACGCTTAACAGAAGAATACTGAATATTAGAGAACTCAAGAAAAATCCTTTGTATGCAAGGATGCATATGAACAAATTGCCTCTCAAGTTCAATTATTAGTAGTGTTATGGCATCCGCAAGACTATTAGTTTTATTGAGAATGGACCCTCCTAAGGTGGGTAACGTGCCAGCACAAGTAAAGAAATCTTGAATAACACCTTTTCCAATAATATTACCGCTACCTATGCGGAATTTTTTTGTATGCATGATAGTAGGTTCTTCATGAGAGTCGTTTTTAGCAAAGTTATCAGAATTTCTCTCAAGGTTATTACTATCCTTTTCAATAAAAACCTCTCTAGATTCAGACATGGTAGCCACGAATAGATCTAGCACACAAGCAAACAAAAAGCAAACGGAAAGACGACTGGAAGAAGGGCGAATAAAAAGGCAAATCTTTTTGGTTTTTTCTGAAAATCGTTTTAGAAGTGGGGGAGAGGAAAACGAGAGGCAAAAGGCAAATAAAGTAAATGCAAGAGATGAGTTTGTGATGGGTACTTGGTAGGCTTGATGTAGATCTCCCCGGCAACGGCGCCAGAAATCCTTCTTGCTACTTCTTGAGCATGCGTTGGTTTTCCCTTGAAGAGGAAAGGGTGATGCAGCAAAGTAGATAAGTATTTCCCTCAGTTGTTGAGAACCAAGGTATCAATCCAGTAGGAGATACAAGCAAGTCCCCAATAGATGTACCTACACAAATAATCAAACACTTGCACCCAACGCTATAAAGGGGTTGTCAATCCCTTCACGGTTACTTGCAAGGATGAGATCTGATAGAGATAGATAGATAGGATTGCTAAAACGAAAATTAAAACAAAAGTAAAAATAATGCAGCGAGGTATTTTTGGTATTTTTGGTTTATAGATCTGAAAATATAATATGGAAAATAGACCCGGGGGACATAGGTTTCACTAGAGGCTTCTCTCATGAAGGAAAATAATACGGTGGGTGAACAAATTACTGTCGAGCAATTGATAGAAAAGCGAATAATTATGAAGATATCCAAGGCAATGATTATGCATATAGGCATCACGTCCGTGTCAAGTAGACCGAAATGATTCTGCATCTACTACTATTACTCCACACATCGACCGACTCCTGCCTGCATCTAGAGTATTAAATTCATGAAGAACAAAGTAACGTATTAGGTAAGATGACATGATGTAGAGGGATAAACTCAAGCAATATGATGAAAACCCCATCTTTTTATCCTTGATGGCAACAATACAAATACGTGCCTCGCTACCCCTACTTTGTCACTGGATGAGGACACCGCAAGATTGAACCCAAAACTAAGCACTTCTCCCATTGCAAGAATTACCAATCTAGTTGGCCAAACCAAACCAATAACTCGAAGAGACTTGCAAAGATATGAAATCATGCATATAAGAATTCAGAGAAGATTCAAATAATATTCATAGATAATCTGAACATAAACCCACAATTCATCGGATCTCGACAAACACACCGCAAAAGAGTATTACATCGGATAGATCTCCATGAAGATCATGAAGAACATGGTATTGAAGAACAAAGAGAGAGAAGAAGCCATCTAGCTACTAGCTATGGACCCGAAGGTCTGTGGTAAACTACTCACGCATCATCGGAGGGGCAATGGAGTTGATGTAGATGCCCTCCGTGATCGAATCCCCCTCCGGCAGATTACCGGAAAAGGCTCCAAGATTAGATCTAACGGGAACAGAGGCTTCCGGCGACGGAAAAGTATTTTCGTGGCTCTTTTTGGTATCCAGGGAATATTTGGGAATTTATAGGCCGAAGAATAGGGTTAGGAGGGTTGCCGTGGGGCCACAAGCCAGGGGGGCGCCCCCCCCTAGGGCGCGCCCTGGTGGCTTGTGACGCCACGGCAGGTCTCCTGCCTTCATCTCCAAGTTTGCTGGGTTTCTTCTGGTCCAAGAAAAATCATTCCGAAGATTTTATTCCGTTTGGACTCCGTTTAATATTCCTTATCTGCAATACTCAAAAACAAGGAAAAAACAGAAACTGGCACTAGGCTTTAGATTAATAGGTTAGTCTCAAAAATAATATAAAATAGCATATTAATGCATATAAAACATCCAAAACAGATAATATAATAGCATGGAACAATAAAAAATTATAGATACGTTGGAGACGTATCATCTTCACGGCCGCACGGGCCCGCCGCGAGCAGAAACCGCCTGGCCTCGCGAGCAGCAGCAGCCGATTTCCAGGGGCGCGGGGAGAGGAGGCGGCGGCGGGAGGAGGACCAAGCGGATGCCACGGTGGAGGAGTTCGAGCGGTAGCGGAAGGATGAGGTGAACTGCAAGGTCGCCTCCTGGAAGGCATTCCCCATCATCCTCCCGCGCAAGGCCACCAAGTCCGTCCTCGATAAGCGCGAGCCCGGCAAGGGCACCCGCCGGCCGCCTCCTCCCCTGGATTGTCCTCGAGGCCCTCCACGACCGCGTCGTCGCGCTCCGCTGGGAGTCCGCCCTCAAGGTATCGCTTTTCATACAGTGAATGGTATGAGGCCATTCGGGCATGTTATGCACAGAAAGGACATTGAAGGAATTAAAAAATGATTTTTTCTCTGCAGAACAACTATAAGTTTTGAAACCGCTGAAGCAAGGGCAATTCCATAGTGTTTTAAAACAGGCTGCTAACCTTTTCTCCATAAAGCTCTTAATTTTGTAGTTTATAGTCACTACCCGCCGCAGACTGGAGAGGATTATGGTCTAGGGAGAGCGGCACATGATTGCGTTCTCTTCTCACATGAATCATTTTTTGACATATGATGTTCCATTATTTCTAATTTCGAATCTGAATAAATTTCATATATTTGGTGTTTGAATATTTCATGATCTAATGCGGTGTCTTGACTAGAACATCGTCTTCTCCTGCTGTTACATCCCAGAATTAATCTGTTGAGAAATATATGTATCAGATACCCACATGCTAATTACTGATTGTCAAAGCTTAACAATACTTTACCTTTACCAACAAAGCTCGACAAGTTAGGGAGCGCTCAAGGGTGTGCAGGAGGTCACACAAGATCGTCAACAACCCTTTCCTTCTAGAGCTGGTACGAGGTGTGCACAGCTTGATGGAATTGGGTTTTGTGTGGTACAATCATGGCATAGTTTTTTCCTATGTTCTTTGATTTATTACTTGGTTTACGACAACAAATGTCCTTCTACTTAGCAAAAAATAATGAACGTCACATTATCTACACTGCCAATTTCTTTTTGAAGTTGGAGAAGCCAAGCAAATAAAGTGGGTGCGGCGGTGGGACACGCCGATAAACAAGTGAACCGTGCGGCGCTTTGATCAGGCGCATCTCAGCCTATTCAGTTTTCACGTACGTCTCCACAACTCCACAAGGTATACCATCCCGTGAGTGCTGAACCAATTAGGAGTAGAGATTATTGAACTGCAGATAATGGTTGTAATTTTGTATTCTATTTTTTCCATGATTATAAATAATTGAGTTCAGGTTCAAATTAGATTGCAGCTTAATGAACTTCACAAGGTACACCATTCACGAGACAAGACTCTTGGATTCTAATTTTCTTCCACTGTGGTGCATGCATGTTGAACGCAACACATGAGTTCGTGCCTTTCCTGCTTGCTTTAGGGCCCAAAGAATTCAAAATTTCTTCCTTGTGTATTTGCACTATTATTGGTGAGTTTGATGAATAAGCAGTGAACTTGAAAATCCAAATTATATATGTATTAAGAGTCCACTTCATTCACCATCAAGGGAAAATGATGATAACTTTCAGGTGTTCAGATATTGACAAGTTGCTCTAAATTGGTTTTGTTTCTATTTAAATGTGGAAATTTGAGCTAAATTGTTTGTTTTGCACCGTGTAGATTACTTTTTTTTTGAACTGATAGGGTGCTATCCGGTTCAATTCTTTATGCTACTCCATATGAAGTGTAACTTTATCGGTCAGTTGTGAGGCAGTGGACTCTTGCATAAATAAAAAAAATCAGAAGACCGTGCTGGTGTACATTTTATGTGCAATGGTCACGGAAAGAGAACCACTTGATAGGCCTGATGCAAGACTGAGTTGATTAAATAATTTTCAAGAATTTTGTGCTAATATCTTCCAATGTTGGTTGAACTACATATGCTTTGCTTACTGGTTTTTGGCAACCTTGATTCTAAATTGAATGCTGACCTAAAGGCTTAATGTATTTCTTTCTTGCAAAGGTCTTCCATATATACAGTGCTTGCATCACTTTGGTAAGTTGAATGCAAATTTGCTCATTGTTCTCTACTATTTATGAAATATGTTCGGAGCAAAAAAATCTCATGAGTACGACATTTCTCATGATTTTTTTGGATGCGTGACATAGATTAGATGAGAAAAAAAAGTAATCACAGGTATGTTGCCTCCATGTTAAGCACTGAAGAAATGGGGGTTGTATATTTTCAGATCAACAAGGAAAGAATAGCATTATTGTTTCTCTGTTCTTTCTTTTTCTCACACAACATAAGAATTGAATGTATTCATTACTACTACTACTGAATTGCACAAAATATATAAACTTGGTTCAAATCTTCCTGATTAGATTTCGCAAAGGACTTGGAATGGGTTGGGTCAGAATAATAGTGTTCTTCTGTTACGGATAAATGATCGTCGATGTAGGTTCTGTTTGGAAATAGAGTACGGGAAACATTCTATCTATTTACATGATTACTCTAGGTACACACGCAACAGAGGAAAATGTTCACACGCTTTAGATGGAGTTTGGTGTGTTAATCAAATTGGGTTCAGTATAGAAATTGACATTGGCGAGACTTGTATGTACTACCAAGACACGGTTCAGCTTGCAGAGGCTGACACGTGCATTGATCTTCAGACAGGTAGAAAAATTAAATCAGTCATATTCATATATTAAGGATTAGATTTTGCTGAGGATATGAATTGGGGTAGGTCAAAATAGATAGTGTTTTTCAGTTACAGAGGAGGATATGAATTGGACATATGGTAGAAATAAAGTTGTATCTTTTTACATGATTAGCGTAGGTACGCACGCAGCAGAGGAAAAATTTCACAAGCTTTATATGGAGTCTGGTGTGTTAGTCGAATTTGATTCAGAATAGAAACATATATCGGAAACTTGAATGTACTGACATGACACGGTGCAGATTGCATTGGCTGACATATGTAGTGATCTTCATATAAAATGGAAAATTAAATCAATCATATGTACCTCCGGGTTGCCAAACGCATATGTTTGAGAAGCAGTACATGAGATTGCCAAGGAAAGCTATGATTAGAAGCATACAAACATAGTAAGATGACACCTGATTCCCTAGGTGTGCATGACATACTGATCATCATTTGAACTAATCTATGATCTTGTTTGCAATTTTAGGGTGGTGTAGAGGTTAAATGCAACATGTCAGTTGAGGATCACGTGAGCAAAATATACATGAGGTGTTGGTCTATGTTCGAGGTGTTGGTCTATTTTAACTCATGGGTATGCCATGCTGCCATGTACTTAAGGTAAATAAATTCAGTTGCAGGAGGTTTTCAATCCGGTGGGGAAGTACTAAACAAAATAATGATATTATGTAACGCAGGTGATGGATGCCCTTGGATTTACAGAGTTTTCGGAAAAGTTAATAGTGAAATGGTGGACGAAAGAAGCAAGATATGTGTTGCCAGATCACCTAATGGTTTTACATCAGTCTGACACCATATCAATCAGTAAAAATTGAGCAAGAACAAGAACCTTGAAAATCTATCATCATTATGTTGCAAGAGTACAATATTTCTTCAGCTTATATTATACTGTTGTGACAATTTTTTTAGTCCCATTGCAACGGGCTTTTATGCTTACATTTGGTGATCGTGATCTTTGTTGTGTTGCGCCAAAACAGTTCAGTTCTTTGTTTTACTATCTTATCTTCAGAATTGGGGGGGGGGGGGTGAGATGCTACATCAGTATATCTTCAAGTTCCCTTGCTTCTTTGTGAGGAAGCCAATCAACTCTGACTGAAATAGTTTTAGCATTCCATCTATAAAATTGACGCACCAGAGTTGTTTAATGCCCTTCTTGGTTTATTTTCTCTGACGGTGCTAGACTTTCTGCAAAATAAAAAAGAACTATTTTAGCAATACACGTCTAGAACCACTAGACGTGCTAGATGGGGGCTCAAAATTAGTCTTGTCTGCTCATACTAGGTCGTTATGGATTATGCCTCCCATTTTCAGATAAACATGTGTGTCTGCATTGTTCACTGAGTTACACTCTGCAAATAGTTTTTGCTTTCTAGCTGCTCGACCAAATGATTCAGTGAGTTACGAGTTTTTGTGGGCATGAAAGATTGCTCATTCAGAGCTACATATGATTTTTCACTGATTTTATGACTTGTCTTCTCAAATTCTGATGTACTAACGATTCGAGTTATGGAGCTTAAAGTTCTGGATCCTACTAGGATGCAGATAGTTGGAATCAATGAGCAAAGTTATGTTTTTCTAACTGCTACAGGTCTGAAAATATACCTATTATGTTTACTCTGGATATACTCGTAAGGATAATACACACACATACACAATTACTTTGCTTTAAAAATCACCTTTTTAGGAAGTGATGTACTAACTACCGTTCTATAAAAGTGCAGGCACATCAGAGTTTATGGCACCAGAATTCTTCACTGGCAATTATAACGAGTTCTTTTTAGAAAGGGGCAATTATAACGAGTTGGTGGACATATATTCGTTTGGGATGTGCATGCCCGAAATGAAAAGTGAACCTCTGACCTGGGATTTTCTTTGTCTTCGTACCAATTCTTTTTCTGTTGCTCGACTTCATGGTTAGAAAATGATGGAGAAGATTTGGACCTTGTTGAATGCTTGGAACAACACCTCTCCAAACCATCCTTGTTGTTGCTGCCAAGAGGATTCCTGCAAGAGACTGGAACTATGTTTCTCTACAGTTCTCCATTTGGACATTTCTATGATTTGGGTAGCAATTTTTGATATTTTAGAACAAACATGACTCCAAGCACGCCGAAGCTATTATTCTCAGGTTTTCGATGCTGATATTGATGGGCTATCTTCCATCTGCTAGAGAGATGGTTCTTCTTTTGCTGATGTTTCATTTGAATGTGCTCGTCTAGAGTTGAAGTTGGAAGAAGCCCAAGTGTCAGATAATTATGAAGACATATGCACTATCTCCAAAGTCTTGAGATTATGAAGAGATGAACACACAATTTGAGCTTTGTTCTAGCAAATTTGTGCTGATGTCTGGTAATAGAACATATTTCCTATTACATAAGAGAAAGAGAGAAGTAAAAAGGATAAGCCAAGGGCTAGCCTAAAATCCCCAAAGGACTCGCAAGGTATTTGTCGACGGTCAACCTATCATTAATGCAGCGGTTGGTCGCTTGAACAATGCCATTCACTCGAAAGGAGTTTTGATTAAAAGTCTGTGAATTATCATGCATGGAACATGTATATATTGTAAACATTTTCATTGTATTGTATTATATAAAAGCGGCAAAGTAGTGTTCTTGTCATTGCTTTAGTAAAACATACATATGTAGTATGGTTATGAAGTTGAATGAATGCTCAATGGTCAGTTGAAGACTAACGAGAAATTCATATTTTGTTCTATGTGTTTTGATTAAAATGTTAAAAGTTGGCCTATTTCAAGTTGACATACCGTGGAAAAAGGGATATATGGCCACCCCATTGCTGGAATACCAGTAGTTAGCCATTTTCAGTATATCTATCAACCAGAGTCTAGACCATCTCATTTCTCTTTTTTACATGTTCTCCAAAAACATATAACTTACATGGAACAATTTCGATGCCACTTGTAAGTTGTAATGCCACATGATTTGGTGATTTGTCAAAGGACGATGGTAACGAGGAAGAGGGGTGACACCGAGCCAACGGAGGATGCGGCTAGGATAGGGTGTGGGCTGAAGACGTAGGATGATAGTGCTGCTATGGGAGGGGATGAGGGCGGCGAGCAAGGCGGTTTGTGCGGGACTCCTCCTTGGTCGTCCGTGGGGAAGTACGGTGTGCAGGATCTGATATTAAAGGAGAGGGCTCCAGCAAGAAATGTCACGCTATGGAAAAAACCGAGCAGGGTGGGAGGGTCCGGCGGGAAAAGTGGAGGGTGTGTCATGAGGTGGGGTTTTGTATTAAGACCACGTGTTGGAGATAATATGGACGATAGTTTGCACAACCGCATTTCTTCCTCACATATGGTCTGGATTTGAGGGAGTCCGGACTATCCAGACTGTTGAACTTTAGGGAGCTTACTAGGCACCGGTTTGATGCCCGTTTGATGTCCGAACATGTCCAGGCATATGAGGAAGAAATGAGTTTCGACTTTGAAGATGAACTTAATTATTTGTTTGATTTATTTATATGCATTGTAGCCCGTAGCAACGCACGGGCATTCTACTAGTAGGTATAGGGTGTGCGTAAGCGCTCGGGTGGTGGTGTATTCAAAAAGAAAGCGTGGGTTACCCTTTAGTTTATTTGAGTCAGAACCGAGGTTAAGCACCCCGGACAAAAAGAAAAATAATACCGAGGTTGGACACATCATTTTGTACTCCCTTACTGATCGAGTTTTTCTAAAGAAAAAGGTTAAAGAAAGCAAAAAAAAAAATTGCGAGAAAACTTTCGATCTATTCATCTTCAATCATGGCAGTACAACGAACACCAGAAATAATAAAAATTATATCCAGATTCGTAGACCACCTAGCGACGACTACAAGTACTGAAGCGAGCCGAAGGCGCGCCGCCGTCATCGCCCCTCCATCGCCGGAGTCGGGCACAACTTGTTGTAGTAGACAGTCGGGAAGTCGTCGTGCTAAGGCCCCATAGGACCAGCGCACCAGAACAGCAACCGCCGCCGATGAAGAATAACGTAGATCGGAAGGATCCAACCCAAAGACACACGAACGTAGAAGAACAACGACGAGATCCGAGCAAATCCACCAAAGATAGATCCGCCGGAGACACACCTCCACACGCCCACCAACGATGCTATACGCACCGCCGGAACGGGGGCTAGGCGGGGAGACCTTTATTCCATCTTCAGGGAGCCGCCGCCGTCTCGTCTTCCTGAGCAGGACACAAACCCTAACAAAACGGAAAGGAACGACTAAAATCGGAGCCCTCCCGCCGGCCCTTGCCAGGATCCACCACGCCCCCATGGCCCTAGGGCCACCGGAGACGAGGCGAACCTGCGGCAGCGCCGGCGAGAGGCAGGAACCCTAGGTGGGTCGGATCGTGAGGTGGTATTTTATCTAGAACCTGGTTAAAGAAAGCAATTGACGGCTTGTTAAATAATAAATCGGTGTATACTTAAGCATTATGGATCATGTGGACGTAACAGGGTGCCTTTCTCAACCTTTTTGTGTTTGTGGCCTCGGCCTCGTGTGCCTGTCCTAATCCCACGAAATGAACACCTTTTGCTTTGTGCAAAGAGCCTTAAACAAGTTGACTAGACCAATTTCCATGGACTCACCTCACACGAGTTAAGAACATCTCTAGCAGATCCCGTAAACCGAATCATCTGACAAAATAACCGTCAGTTTATGGGAAAAGCTTATTTTTTTTCCGTCCGGAATAGATCTCGTAAAATCGGCCGTCCCCTAAACTTTATTATGGGATCCTGCGAAGTCCATTTTTTCTGTATCTACGGAATTTTTCCTCTTTTTAGAGGGACCTTTAAAACAAAAAATGGTTGGCGGGAGGGCAGTTTCAGCTCTCGTCACGGTCTTCTCCGAGCGCCTCCACGCCAACTCGCCGAAACAACTTGACGCCGGCGACCACCACGAGTTGCGGGCGCGTGAGCTACCACGTGAGTTGCGGGTGCGCTAGCTTCCACGCGAGCTACGGGGGAGCTGCGGGCGCACGAGCTGCCAGGCAAGCAGCGGGCTGCTGCTGCCATGCCAGCTACGAGCCCGCCGCTGCGGGAGTTCGTGGCCGCAGGGGCAGCTCGCGCAGTTTATCAACACAGACCCGGTTGTAATCTAGATTACAGTTTTAGGGGGTTTATACAATTTTGTCAGAACCATGAGACATTTTTACAGGATCTATTTTGCCGAAACAAAAGTCATACCGTAAACGTTTTGTGCTATCATGTAAACTGATTTTTGTGGGACGGGTATACCGAATCTGCTAGAGATGCTCTAAGGGTTGCTAATGCATTCTTTGTTTTTGCTTTTGCCACTATTTTTCCAAGAAGAATATAAGGGCATTGCCGACCCCCCAAAACGGCCACAGTATTCGTTCGTGGATCGATCCGGACGTGGTCCGCGAACATGATGCGGAAGGAAATCATTCAAAGCTATTCATTAAATAATCTATATTTGCTCGGTTGGAGGAGAGAGAAGAGAGAGTGGCATGCATATGGTTGCTTTTGTGTGTGGTGTGCGGTTTGGAGAGAGAAGAGAAAGAGAAAGAAAGGAGGACCACGTGTTTTTTTTGTCAAGTGGATGTCAAGGCACTTCCAAAGCTTGCCCCAAGTAGGTTGCGGATTGCGGACAAATGGACTTCCGAACCGCTCCGCAGACCGATAGAGATCCTTAACGGATAACAAAAGTTAATAAAAATGATCCGAACAACATAATTCCAGACATATACCGGAGGTTTGAGGATGAAGATGCCCTAAGCTTTTGCCAAACACACGAGCTAATACACAAAAGTTAAGACCCAATCGGTTAATCGAGAGAGAGAAATATACCAAACACGTACATGAGCATTGCGAGCTTTGTATTTGTTGAATTGTGCCGAGTGAACTCACTCCATATCCATAAGAGATAATTAAGCGGGAGCGCCGACCCATCGAACGTGACGCCGAACACACAACCTAAACAAACGAGTTTGACATTCGAACACTCCTAACGGAGATGCATTATGTATGCATATCCAAGCCACATGACGAGATTCCGATAGCGAACGCTCATGTCACAGGGGTCATCACCATCACCAGGATGGGATGGGCGGCGTTATCTTAAAGCAGACTTCTCGTTCGTCATGGCCAGCACCGGCGCAACCACTCCCTACTCCATTGCTTCCTTTGCCAACCACTCTCTGTATCCATCCATGCCGTCAAAGCCTCTGCACATTGACATCCGTCCACGGCCACTTGTAAGCGTTGCTCCTCGCGCGCACAGCCACAGGCGCGCGTTAATTGCTAATCATGCCACGATCGATATGGCCTGAATTATGACGAGGTTGGATGGATGGATGGATGGCGATTTGACAAATGGGAGGAGATCCTCGCCCTTGCAGTTGCAGGCAGAGGCAGGCATCATTCCTTTGGCATCCATCCATCGTGTGTCTTTGGGTGCTGCTCGACGACGATGCTTGAAGCTTTTGTTATCATGGGCCCGGATGGGAATTCATACACGCGTGGGAACCTTGGTGCTTGCTGCTGTCATCGAAGACGTGCGTACATAGCGGCTATAGTAGGTTTTGCTAAAGGGAAAGAGAAACAATTTGGTAGTGCGAAACTACTCAAGTTTATGTCCCGCTAGAAGTTTGTGTGTGCGGGTGTTGGTTTTGGCTATGTGCATGCAAAGGCCGGGTGTATATTCGTTGCATTTGTGTCCTCTTAATGTTCCATTTTAAACCAATAAAATCCAGCCTTTATCTAAAAAAGACATGAGAGTATTTGATAGAGAACCCCGTCAGATGTCCTTTAACTAGCTAGATTATGTGGACTAAATTTAGGCCATATATTAAGCAACATGTATCCTTACACGAATACCCTTTAAGAAGTTGAGAAATATATCCGAGTCCGTTGGCTGTTGAAGTTTTCTTCTTGTGCATCCACTGATGGCACGTTGTGAGCAAAGCTAGCTGCCGTCCTTGGACCTCCGTCTCAGCCGGGAAAACTTAATGAAACCCATGAGCTTGTAGAAGCAACGAAGAAGAAGTCGCCGATGTAGACCAAAGGATGCTTGCGGTCGCGGTCCATGCATGGAGCAAATCGCCAACCCAGATAAGAAATCGTCAAAGTGGTTTTAGCCCCTCGTGTGTTAAAATCTTCTATTCGGTTGTTCGAGACTAAAAATGGTTTCACAGATGTGATAGCCTATAAGGTTCCTTTTAAATAATATTTTAAAAGTTCCCATATTTCCAACAACTTCCATGTTTTGAAGGTTGTTATATTTTATTTTTCATCCAGTTTAATTATTTGGGATTCCCCTCAATTTTATATCTATACATTTTGAAAATACGTTTATATAAATTTTTGTTTTCTATTTCTATCATGTTTATTTATTATACTTACTCATTGATATGTATACCCATTTCTTCTTCTAAGAGATTAAATTTTTTTAAACTTATTTTTACATATATTTTTGTCAAATTTCATTGATGTGAAACCATAAAAGAACAATTCTAACTTTAATATATAAAAAATTACCAAAGTTGTCCTCCAGTCAAACTCCAACCTAAACTAAATCAACCATTAAATGAACTTAATATTACACCTAAAATTTATTTGTAATACTTTAAAAATATAAACCTCTAACCATATCATTGCTGAAATGAGTTTTTTTAGGGGGGCAGGGGGGCGGGGGGGGGGGGGGGGGGGGGGGGGGCTATCGATCTATTCATTAACTGTCAACGTCGTACAAATAACACCCGTATAAAAAAAATACTGAAATGGTTTTCAATGTAGAAAGTGACCAAGGCTGGACAATTTTGATACTAGAGTGGCCAAAAAGTTCTAGCAGTAGTACATATGAGCCTTGGTACACCGGGAACCATTCACAAACAAAATCAGAGTCAGCTTGCAGTTCAGGTAGAAAGATGAGGATGATGCTCTCCTAGACAAAATATAAACGGAAACACTAAAAATCCGACGATAGATTTTTAGGCATGATAAATCAGACGTTAGATTTTTAGGCATGGTAACTCAGACATTTTTCAGTAATTAATATTTGCGTGATGACGGCAAATTTTATTTGCAAGCACGGTATTTTTCTGATAAAAACATAAATTGAAACGGATTTGTCTTGCTCTTCAATTAAACTTGTCATCTTCAAAGAACATAATTTGTCACGAAAAACGTTCGTTTTGCCACGGCAAAAACTCTGACGCTAGACTTGTACTGGAGTTCAAATATAAAAATGTGTGGTCGGAGTCAAAACCAACGAAAGCTTGGTCGGGTTATTTCACCTCCGATAGGTTATCGTATATATATAAGAAAAAACTAACACGGGAACGAATGTTAGGCGAGAGAAAGGTTACGCCGACACGCGTCGCGGCTGAACCCACTAGTACGTAATTCGCAGTGGTAGCTGCGTGCCACACTTTATCCCCCGTAGCCGTAGCCGTAGGCTATATCCAACATGACATGATCAATCGATCCTCATCCAGCCTTTTCCCATCAGAAAACAAAAAGCAAAAATCCTCACCCAGCTTTTCCCCTCGTCAAAAAACAAGAGAAAAGTCCTCATCCGGCTCTCCGGCCTAACGCAGCGCGTATGTCACGAGAGCCATTGAAAAATCTCGTGGCCAGAGTTCGTGATCAAGCCTAAACACGCACGATCATAAATTCATAATGCTTGTCTCTTTCAGGCCACCACAGTTCAGGCACCTTTGTTTACGGGAGGGGTCACTGTACGTACGTACGTCCCGGCGCTTTGCATGCTATTGCTAGCCTTTGCGGCAACCGGCCGCGGCCCGTGGATGGGTCGCCCGCTCGCTCGGGCGGTAGTGGATTTGCTCGGCCACCGGTCGCCGTGCCCTCCCGACTCCCGTGGCCGCCTCCACTCGTGAAATCCCTTGGCGCCCGCGCCACCACGCGGCGGAGAGACACGACGACCACACGTTGGCTGCTCTGTTTTTTCGTTGGCCGTTTCACACTGGCCGGCCTCTGTCTTTCCACTCGCAGCGACAGCATCGATCGGCGCCTGTCTGTTTGATGTGCGTGGAAGAAGAGAAGGCGACGCCTTGTTTGCGCCCAGACAGTATGTCATGGGGCGTCCGTCAAGTCGTCGTTCGTGCGATCCGTTTCAACCGTGCAACTGTTTTTACCTGAAACACTGCGACAACAACGTCCGGAGAAGAGAACCGGTTGATGCACGCACTAATTTCGTTCGCAGGTTCTGCGTGATGAGATGTGCCTTTTAGCAATTCATTCATCTTTATCGTTGTTCGGTTATATGCACCTGCATCTTTCTACACATAATGGAGATGGAAAGAAATCTGCCTTTTTTTTGCTGGCCAGGAACGGTGGCTAGGCCTAGGCCTAGGTCACCCATGTTGGTGTGCATATTGTGCCATCAACAGGTAGATGCCGGCCATTGTTGGTGACACGCAAGAGACCAAGAATAACAAGGCGGTGCTCGTCTAGAAGGACTTCGATTCATGCATGCATATAGGTCTGGTCGGACCTAAAAAGGAACTGAGCTAGATACGATACGGGCCCTCGGATTGGCCAAATATGCCCGTCTTCTTTGTACGTATCATCAAACAAATATCTTGCATGGAGTGATGATCCAGGGCCGGTGCTTACTGCCTAGGGCGGCAACAGGTAAGTGCTCAAAGTGGACATGGAAATTGACATTGAACACAGAGAGAGAGAGAGAGAGAGAGAGAGAGAGAGAGAGAGAGAGAGAGAGAGAGACGGTAGTGGTGCTGAGTTGACTCTTAACAAGGCACGCACATTGGCCAGAAAGAAACGAAGAAAAGAAAGCACGCACGCACGCACGCACGGAGAGTCCCCGTTGACATGTCCACCGCACACACTATCTGTCTGTCTGTGTATATTGGTTCAGGTCTCCGCACTGGGTTCGGTGGGTGTCCCTGTTTTGCTCCGTTGTTATATTATCTGCACATGGAAGAACACGTCTTTGACATCGAGGTAGAGATGTACACGCCTCCAACCCCATGTACAGTAATACGATTTTTCAAGGATCTCGAGCACACGGTGCGATCGAGATGCCCCGAAGGGGATTCCCAATATGTGTACGTGGGCGTATAAGAGCATCTCCAATAGACCCGCGGTAGCGCCTCGCGTTAAAAAAAGTGCAGCTTCAAAATACCGTTTTAGGCTTTTAGCGTGCGGGGACGTGTGATAGCTTTAACAGACGATGCAAAATTTAGCGCGCCGCGGTAGCGCTTCCCAAGGCGCGCCGTAAAATACAACACGCGCGTTCAGCATAAACACATTTTTCACTCAAACATAGAACCAAGAAGATCAAACATACACAAAGTAAATCAACAATAAATAGTTCAACGAAAAACATTAAAATTCAAATTCAAATTCATAACAGAACCACAAGCAAGTTACGATGCTAAAATAAAAATACATGATCCTAGACTACTCCTCGTCCTCCTCGGTGGTGTAGTCCGACGATGTAAACGCGTCGACCCACCGAGGATCATCCGAGTCCCAGGACGACGCCTCCTGGTTGTCTATCTGGGCTTCCGTCAATTCCTTCCGCGCACGCTTGTCCGTCCGACGCGCAACTCGCTCCGCCCTCCTCTGCGCCCAGAACTCGTTCTCGGCGACGACGTTCTGCGGGAAGCGCTCGCGCTACGTCGCCATGGCGGCCTCGTCCGCCTCGACGATGAGGAGGCGGCGCTCCCGCTTCCGCTGGATGCGACGGTCCTCCTCGGTGACTAGACGCGGGGAAGGCGCGAGATCCTGCGCCTACTGGCGCGTCCAGACGTTGGTGAAGTTCATCTACGCCCGAGGCCGCCCGAGGCACCACGCCGCCGCGTCGTATGCGCGGGCGGCCTCGTGGGCGGTTTCGAACATTCCGAGCCCGAGGCGTGTATCGCCGGAGCGGATCTCCGAGTAATACACGCCGGAGGGACGGAGGCGGATGCCGCGGTAGCCCGAGCTGCTCCGAGGGCATGGCGGGGCGCGGCGGCGACGGGGCGCTAGAAGAGGCGGGGGACAAGGCGCGACCGCGGCGGGGCGCTGGAAGGGGCGGGGGAGAAGGCGTTGGAAAGGATTTTTGGCGGTTGGCAAGCGCGGAGGCGCGCGGGTTTTATAGCGCGCTGGGCGCCGCGCGCCAAAACTAGCGCGCGGGGTAACTTTTTTCGCGCGTCTGCTAGAGCGCGCCGTGTGGCCTCTCGCGCGCCAAAACGGCAGTTTTTCCCGCGCGCGGCTTTTATAACGTGCCTATTGAAGATGCTCTAAGGAGGCCCCTACTTTTACCGTGTGCGACGGGTCCAAGGTGTGGCACCAGCGTATGAGCATCTCCCAACCACGCTGGTAAAAGCATCTGCAGCCGGGCACCCAAATCATCTCAAACATTCGGGTAGGCCATCCGGTCACTTACCGGTCACGAAATTTTAACCTAGTCGGACGTCTCAAATGGACTTCAAATGCTAGGGATGACCGGCACCCCTCATATCCAGCCCAAATATGGAGCGGATATGGGGCGTCCGGGCACGCCCGCCACGTCGGACTGACACATCGGCCCCACATGGAATCACAAGGAAACCCGATGGTCCGAAGCTCGTCTCCTCCGTCGGACCGATGTCGCCGCGTGGCGCCACTCCGGCAGGACGCATACTCCCTAGCCCGGCTATTTAAGCAGACCGCCAACACCGTAACTCTAGTCGTCCACCATTTCCTCCTCTCGTCCGCCGCCGCCTCCACTTTCCACTTCCCATCCGCCGCCGCCGTCCCTAGCCAGGCTATTTAATCCATGCCCCCCCCCCGCTCGCCGCCACCACTTTCTAACGTCGGAGCGCCGGCTACAGCTCCTTGAGCAGGTCCGAGCAGGGCGCGTAGCCTGGATCGCCGCGGGCTACTTAAGGATGCAGTGGATCCCGAGGAGGAGTTGGAGGGGGAGGAGGTTGAGGAGGAGGACGTGGGGGACACTGGGGACGCGGATCTGCAGGCGGAGCAGCAGGCCATCCTCGACTCCATCCGCTCGGAGTCAGATGTAGAGGCCAGACAGCGTCGTCGAGAGGAGATGGAGATGGAGCAGGCTGCGGATGAGGCGGAGATGCTCGCCTACCTGGATGAGCTCGAGGAGGAGGACTAGGAGCCGGAGTCCTCCTGCGCGCCCGTCTGCCCGCCGCCCGGCACCGACGTTGTGGACATCTCCGACGACGAGAACTAGGATAGTACGTAGGAGTTTTTTTGCATGCTTTATATGGATCTAGGGGTTTAAATATGAGAGACTCGGATGAGGACGAAAAGATTCGAGGACTGTCCGGTCAATGTCCGCGGACGCGTCTGGACGCGTCCGCGGGCGTTTGAGGCCCGGATTCGCAAACCGTGGTTGTAGATGCTCTAAGGGCATCTCCAACGTAAACCCTTAAAATGCGTGCATACGAGATCCGAACCATTCTATTTGGATCACTTTTTTTCATTCAACGGGAATCTGTATGTGTCCTCTTAACAGTTCGGACGTTCGGATTTTGGTATTCAAGAGACAACTTGGAGGAGCTTTGTCGGAGTGTGGACATGCACTTGGCCAATCACATGCATGTCACTCTCTTCTCTCTCTCTTCTCAACCGCATATGCATGGTCCCCCTATTTTCACTCCTCCCAATTGGACAAATAAACCACAAATATCCCACCACATGTATAATCCTCACCTACTATTTTTCCTCCCAACCAGATACTTCGCAATTAGCATTGGGTGGCTCTCTCATGCATCAGGTCCGAGGACCACATCCGGACATAAAAACAGACATATACCGAAGACTTTTACATGTCGGCGTTGGAGATGTCCTAAAGGCACGTTTGGTTACATGCACCGGTTTTTAGAGGTTGCATGTAAAAAAGGTCAGTTTGAGTGGAGCCTTGTTGAGAAAAAACAGACAAAATATAGCGTTCGCATGTTGTTTTGTTCCTTGTATATAGGTTGCCAACATCGTAAAAGCAATTTCTCCCTTGTGTTTGTGTAATACATGCATGGTGATTACAAGTTAACAACTATACGTGAACAGAAAGGTTACAGCACAACGCATACGTGATAGTGCGCACACACACCTACATAAACAACACACGCACACGTGCCAGCACACCCACACGTTCGTTCGCATGAACAACACACGCACATGCACACGTACACATGAACATCACACGCACGCATGAGAGCACTCTGACAAGTTTGAAGCACCATATTGAGATTAGAAGGGGCTAGTGAGATGTACATATATTCATCTACGGATGTCGAAATCGATTACGTACAGCACGAAAGTCATGTGAAATGGATAGATGAAGCTATTGGTCAAAGGAAAATTCAAACGTTCGACCGTGCGCGGTGAATTGTTCAAAATTAATCCAAAATAGCGTTAAACATAAACACGAAATTAAACATTTACAGTCAACCAAATCACGACCAATCGCACAACGTCAATACGCATCCTTTTCGTGTACAACTTATCTTGAATTGAAGCACGCTTGTGCAGATTAGAAGAGACTACTGAACGAAATTAGGAGTGAAGGAGATTAGAAGGATGGCATGCATATTACAGTACACTCGTCAAATATAGGTCTACAGTCTATGATTTGTGAAGCATAAAATGTACGACACGAAAGTCATGTCAAACAGTGAGGTGAAGCTACCCATCAAAGAAAAATTCAAACGGTCGAACCTATGACACGATTTTCTCAAAATTTGTAAAAAAAAGGCTCCAAATACGAACACGAAGTTCAACTTATAGAGTAAACAAAACTACGATCCAATCGCCTAAATGGGATCAAGACATCGAGCTACATATTTTTTGTGTTCAACTTATCTCTAATCGAAGCATGCTTGTGCAAAATAGACGAAGGAGATTAAGGAGGCGATTAGAGGAAAACACCTCCAAACCACCTATACAACCACGTACCGCCATAGTCTCACTCGTTGAAAACGGTCGATTCAGCCATTCCTCTAGAGCCAGGCCCGAATGTGCTTTAAAAGGCGTGTCATGTAGCCCAGTAGTGTTTGCATGCAAGCAAACAACCCAAAACCGAAAAAGCTGCAACCAACAGGCCTGGTTGGCGGGAAAGCTGGGTTAGTCTCGAAGTAGTCCTTCTGCAGTAGCTTTGCTCGGGATACCCTATCATGATTGATCACTCTTCTCCCTTTGATTGAGCCCTTGAAATTGAGGATATGCTCCACTTGCCGGTCCATTTCCTCTTGCATGCTCATAAGCATAATCATGTCCACTTCTTCGTCCGAATCCGACGAATCAAAGAACTGATCTTCCATCATTTGATCAAGCTTCGTCGGTCCATACTCCTCGTCAGACGAAGCATCGAAATCCATCGTTTTCCCATAAAATTTTGACAAAAAATCCGGTCAGACAATGTGTCGAACACATCCAACGCAAGGCGGAGCCAGAGAGTTGCCGGACATACCGCGGCGTCTTCCGGGCCGAGGACGACGTCCCCCGCGGCGACGACGGGACAAAATACTTCTCTGCCGGAGGTGGCGGAGCAGAGGCTAGGAATGGCGACGAAGCTGCAAGACGGACGACGCGGTGGAGGAAGAAGGGAGAAAGAGCAAATGGATCCGGCGGTTCTTCCGGGAGGATTTGTGCAATTTACGGTGGGGTCATCCTGTCGGGTCCGACGTGGCGGGCGTGGTCACATTTGGGCTGGATATGAGGGGGTGCCAGTCAGCTCGGGCATTTAAGGGCCGTTTGAGGCGTCCGGTTGGGTCGTAATTTCGTGACCGGTCAGTGACCGGACGGCCTGTCCGGACGTTTGAGACGGGTACAAAGGGTCCGGTTGTAGATGCTGTTAAATTTATGTCACATATGAGCAGGATTTGTGGGGTAAATGAACTGGATTCAGAGAGGTCCGGTTGGATGGTTGTTTTCTGTTCGAGCAGAATTCAGTTGTAGATACCCTACTGTACAAAGGAAGATGGTGGATCTCACGACACGAGAGGAGAAGATGTGAGTACTCTGACCAGAGACACAAAGTGAAGTCAAACAAACATGCGCACATGGAGCCCACACAGGGCCATCACACGGAACCTCTCGGTCAGCGTGCGGCGCGGTCGGTCACCGTTGGAACCCATGATCCGATCACCCCCGTAGCCAGGAGGACCGCAAGATCAGCCACATGATCTTGTTTGATGCGTACATGTAGCCAGCCAACTCGACTGCAGCTTCCCTTTCCGTTTTGTCCCGTTTGTCTCCCCGTCTTCCCATTGTTTTCTTTCAAAAAACTTCTTGCAACCGTCCTCTTGTCGTGCCAAGGGGGTGCCTAAAATCGATCAACTGTTTGCAGATGGCACCTAATAATAAGAAAATAATGGAGTCTCGCAGTTAGGATCGCGACAAGTGGAGCGCTATGTGGTGATTGATTCAGCTTGGACGGAATCGTTCTTCGTTAATAAAATTCCGAGCATCGAGCAAAGGCATCTATTCCGAGGGAATAACACCACGAGGGAGGCCACAACCAAGGCTGTCATCCTCGTTCCCAGCTGGGTCGGAGGAGGCAGACGGATACACCTATATCTATGTGGGCGTTGTTCTCTAGTGTACGTTGATCATGCGAGTCCGGGCATGAGCGTCCAGGGCATCGATTGCCGCTGTTTGTAATTCTTTTGTACTGTACTTCCTCCCTATCTTAATATATCGACACACAAGCCTTTTGCGTGTTCGCAAAAAAAAAAATGTGCGGTTAATCTGCAAGCTCATAGGCTGCCTTATCAAGCCGCATGATCGACGTAGCAGTATATTCTATGAACAGGCCGAGCAATAAAATCCTTTGTGGCGTCAGCGCTAGCTCACATGCTCAATTATAGGGGGGCAAGTAGTGTACTTCCTTCGTTCTAAATATAAGTCTTTTTAGATATTTCACTACGGACTTCGTACAAAGCAAAATGAATGAATGTATATTCTAAACTATGTTTATATACATTCATATGTAGTTTCAGAGTGGAATCTCTAAAAAGATTTATATTTAGAAACGAAGAGAGTAGAATGCATGTCGATTTGTGGCGAGGATGTGCTCAACTTATTTGTAGACCCAAGAGGGAAGGGAACGAATGGTGAAAATGGTTTGTCCTGTGATTTTTTCTTGTAGGAGTGTTTTATTCAAGGAGGTTGTTGTCACATCATCTCTTGTTTGCTAGAACTAGAGCAATTAGAATATTATATCGAATCATACAGCACCCTAAAGTTGTATTTTAGACGTGGAGCTAGCTCATCCAATTAAAGTGGTGCGTGTTGCGTTGGTTCAAATATCTTGCTTTGTTTCTTGACAAAAACACCAGAACTGTGTAAATGCTGTATAGAACTTTATATCATCATCAGAATTATGTAAATTGAACAGAACCAACTCATGCCATTTTTTAGCTCCGGCTGAACACCAGAATTACGTAAATATGTAGACCCGATCATGTCCAGTCGTTGCTCTCTCGGCTCCCCGTGCGGTGGCCCCGGTGCGGGACGAGGTGGCCACAACGGGACGCGGCGCTGGCACCGGGCGCAGCGGCGCGACGGCTCTCCGGCGCGGTCTCGCCGGCGACAGGGCCTGCTCGTGTGCCGGGCGGCGGTCTGGTGGTGGAGCATGCCAACGGGGTGGCTCTTCTCTTCGATCTGGATCGGACTGGGAGGTGCCTCGCGGGCGATGCGGGCTGCGGGCGGCATGGGCTCCAGCAGGCGACCTTGGCGCAACAACGAGGTGTAGGAGGGCTTGGTTGGCTCGTCGTGGTGGCGGGGCGTGCTGGGCGGCCGGGGGCGGTGCGGCTCCGTCAGATCTGGATGCATGGCGACGCGGGCTGCGGGCGGGCGCCGTGGTGGCGGCGGTGGTCGTTTGTAGCGGCGGTGAGGTCTCAGCTGGTTTGCCCGGCCAGCTCATGCGGCGGTCGACGACTGGGGCGGTGGTGCGGGTGTATGCACACTAGTAGAAAACAGGCCTTCCGTTTAACCCTTTAGTCCCGGTTTGGCTTTGGGGCTAGGACCGGTCGGGGGGCACGTGCACCATTAGTCCCGGTTCATTTGGAACCTATAGTCCCGGTTTGTATCACAAACCGGGACTAAAAGGGTCCTGCCACCACCCCTTTAGTCCCGGTTTGTGATACAAACCGGGACTATAGGTGGACCTTTAGTCCCGGTTTGTATAACCAACCGGGACTAAAGCTTCCCTATATAAACCCTTCGTCCTGCCCGACTCCATTTCTCTGTTTTCTCCATTCGAATTCCCCTCTCTGTTCTTCATCTAGCTCGAGCTCCTCCCTCCATTTTTGCCAAGATTTGTCAAGATTTGAGGCACCCCAATCCATCCAAGTGTCCACAAAGGTTAGCAACTTTGTCCTTTCATCTCTTATTGCTAGATCAGCTCGTGCAATGCTTTATAAGTATAGTGATTTGTGGGTTTTAGTTTGGGTGTAATTATGTGGTAGTTTTTTTGATTTATATGCAATTTGAGCTCAAATTAACTCCTTAGTTTGCATATGTGTAGGTGTGGTTTACTTAGTGTGCCTTCCCGTCCCCGTCCTAACCACCGTCGATCGCCCGCACCGTCCCGTCGCCGGCACCACCTTGGTGAGCCTCTTCTTGTGTTCTTATCATTTTTATTAAAAAAATCGTATTTGTATGATTTAGATAGTTACTTGCATAATTTTCTTACTTGTATGATTGTTGTTATATATAGTGCCATGGTTACGATATCCGTGCCCGTCGGCCCTCGTCCAGTTTACGATTCGGATGTGGTAGATTCTCTTTTATAACTATTTGTTGCATTTCGTGTTAATGACAATTATGCCCATCAAGTTGACATAGATATTTTTATTTAGGAGGTAGTTGAACCGGAAATGCCAACCGACCCTATTGTCGAGAAGTTAAATTTAGTTGAAAAAGAAAACGAGGATTTGAAAGGAAAATTGAAAAGAGTTGAAGAAGAGAAGATGAAATTGGAGTTGTACATTGCCGATGTCGTCGATGATCACAAGATCAAGATGGATGCAATGCGCTTGAAGATTAGAAAGATTAGAAAATATGCCATTAATAAAGAGGCTTGGTATCATTATGCTGTTGGATCAATTGCTACCTTAGTTGCGATTTTGATCGCATTTGTTGTTGCATTTAAATGTTTTATCTAGATAGTTGTATGTTGTTTATGAGAAAATAAGTGTGTAAGAACTTTATGTATGAACTTGTATTAATTTGGTCTTTTCGGTGTTGTGTAATGAAGATGAACCGGCAATGGATGTACGATGACCGACGCTCTCCCCAGTTCATTAATGGCGTGCAGAGTTTTTTGCGTGCGGCCGTGGCAAACAAGCGGGATGGTTTTATGTGTTGTCCATGTGGTGTGTGTAAGAATGATAAGACTTACTCTAGCTCAAAACATATTCACGTCCACCTGTTTACGTCCGGTTTCATGTCCGGCTATAATTGTTGGACCAAGCACGGAGAAAGAGGGGTTCTAATGGAAGAGAATGAAGAAGAAGAGGATGAAGACAACTATCCTGGGTGTCCTGAATATGATGGTACTACAATGGGGGGAGAGAATGAAGAAGAAGAAGCTGAGGCATCGTATGAGCCCACTGATGATCTTGGTCGGGCCATTGCTGATGCAAAGAGAAACTGCGAAAGTGAAAAGGAGAAGTTGAAGTTGCAGCGCATGCTAGAGGATCACAAAAAAGGGTTGTACCCAAATTGCGAAGATGACAACACAAAGCTCGGTACCACACTGGAATTGCTGCAATGGAAGGCAGAGAATGGTGTATCTGACAAGGCATTTGAAAAGGTGCTGAAAATAATGAAGAATAAGCTTCCAAAGGACAACGAATTGCCCGACAGTACATACGAAGCAAAGAAGGTTGTCTGCCCTCTAGGATTGGAGGTGCAGAAGATACATGCATGCCCTAATGACTGCATCCTCTACCGCGGTGAGTACGAGAATTTGAATGCATGCCCGGTATGCAATGCATTGCGATATAAGATCGGTCGCGATGACCCTGGTGATGATGTTTAGGGCGAGCGCCCCAGGAAGAGGATTCTGCCAAGGTGATGTGGTATGCTCCTGTAATACCACGGTTGAAACATTTGTTCCAAAACAAAGAGCATGCCAAGTCGTTGCGATGGCACAAAGAAGACCGTAAGAAAGACGGGAAGTTGAGAGTACCCGTTGATGGGTCGCAGTGGAGAAAAATCGAGAGAGAGTGGCCGGACTTTGCAGATGACCCAAGGAACTTATGGTTTGGTTTAAGTGCAGATGGCATTAATCCATTTGGGGAGCAGAGCAGCAAGCATAGCACATGGCCTGTGACTCTATGTATCTATAACCTTCCTCCTTGGTTGTGCATGAAGCGGAAGTTCATTATGATGCGAGTGCTCATCCAAGGCCCTAAGCAACCCGGCAACGACATTGATGTGTACCTAAGGCCATTAGTTGATGAACTTTTACAGTTGTGGAATAAAAAAGGTGTACGTGCGTGGGATGAGCACAAACAGCAGGAATTTGACCTGCGAGCGTTGCTATTTGTAACCATCAATGATTGGCCTGCTCTTAGTAACCTTTCAGGACAGACAAACAAGGGATACCATGCATGCACACACTGTTTAGATGAGACTGAAAGTATATATTTGGACAAATGCAAGAAGAATGTGTACCTGGGACATCGTCGATTTCTTCCGACCAAGCATGCCTTAAGAAAGAAAGGCAAGCATTTCAAAGGTGAGGCAAAACACCGGAAGAAGCCCGTCCTCCGTACTGGTGATGACATACTTGATATGGTCAAGGATTTACAAGTAATATTTGGAAAGGGTCCTGGCGGACAATCTGTTCCGACTGATGCTGAGGGACGCGCACCCATGTGGAAGAAGAAATCTATATTTTGGGAGCTAGAATATTGGAAAGTCCTAGAGGTCCGCTCTGCAATCGACGTGATGCACGTGACGAAGAATCTTTGCGTGAACCTGCTAGGCTTCCTGGGCATGTATGGGAAGACAAAAGATACACCGGAGGCACGGGAGGACCAGCAACGTGTGCACGAAAACGACGGCATGCATCCAAAGCAGTATCAAGGTCCTGCCAGCTACGCTCTTACCAAAGCAGAGAAGGAAATCTTCTTTGAATGCCTGCTCAGTATGAAGGTCCCGTCTGGCTTCTTGTCGATTATAAAGGGAATAATAAATATGGCACAGAAAAAATTCCGGAACCTAAAGTCTCATGACTGTCACGTGATCATGACGCAATTGCTTCCGGTTGCGTTGAGGGGGCTTCTACCAGAAAATGTTCGATTAGCCATTGTGAAGCTATGTTCATTCCTCAATGCAATTTCTCAGAAGGTAATCGATCCGGAAATCCTACCAAGCTTACAGAATGATTTGGTCCAATGTCTTGTCAGTTTCGAGTTGCTGTTCCCACCATCCTTCTTCAATATTATGACGCACGTCCTAGTTCACCTAGTCGAAGAGATTGCCATTCTGGGTCATGTATTTCTACACAATATGTTCCCCTTTGAGAGGTTCATGGGAGTCTTAAAGAAATATGTTCGTAATCGTGCTAGGTCAGAAGGAAGCATCTCCAAGGGCCATGAAACAGAGGAGGTTATTGAGTTTTGTGTTGACTTTATTCCTGACATTAAGCCGATTGGTGTTCCTCAATCGCGGCATGAGGGGAGACTGCGTGGAAAAGGCACGCTTGGACCAAAATCAATAATATGTAGGGACGGGCATTCTTGGGCGCAAGCACACTACACAGTTCTACAGAATTCTACCTTGGTGACCCCGTATATCGAGAAACACATGGATATTATACGCTCGAAGAACCCGGAGAAGTCTAACCCCTGGATTCAACGTACACACATTGAGGCTTTCGGCGGTTGGTTGCGAACACATCTCATGAATGACGACAATGTTGAAGATGACTTGTACTTGTTGGCCAAGAGACCATCTTCGACTATATTGACTTTCCAAGGGTACGAGATAAATGGGAATACATTTTACACGATCGCCCAAGATAAAAAGAGCACCAACCAAAACAGTGGTGTCCGCTTTGACGATGCGGCAAACAGCAAGGAAAAGGACACATATTATGGTTACATAGAGGAGATATGGGAACTTGACTATGGAGGTGATTTGAAGGTCCCTTTGTTCCGGTGCAAATGGGCCAATCTGACTGAGGAGGGGTAATGGTCGACCCGCAGTATGGAATGACAACAATGGATCTCAACAATCTTGGGCACACAGACGAACCATTCGTTCTAGCCAATGATGTGGCACAAGTTTTCTATGTGAAGGACATGTCTACCAAACCAATAAAAAGGAAAGATAAGAAAGCGGATACATCATACGATGAGCCAAAGCGCCACATAGTGCTTTCTGGGAAAAGAAACATCGTGGGAGTGGAGGACAAGACAGACATGTCACAAGATTATGAAAAGTTTGATGAAATTCCTCCCTTCGCAGTGAAGACTCACCCAAGCATCCTGTTAAATGATGAAAATTGTCCATGGTTACGGCGCAATAATCAAGGGACACACGCGAAGAAAATTTTTTATACCCCAAGATCCCACTCTGGGATGTGATTGGTTGCACCGTCGTCACTTTTCTTCTCTAGTGAGTAACCGGGATGGTCCAGTTTTGTACACGAAGTGCATCCAGTTTTTGTTGTAACCCTCTCAACTTTTTAGCACATGCTATGTGGGTGAAATGATGATACCATGCCAGGTTTCAACCTTTTTAGAGTTCATTTGTGGTGCTTTTTAATTTCAGGGTCGTTTAGCACAAAAAAATCATTAAATGCATGAAAAATAGCAAATGAAGTTAGAAAGGGTTGAAATTTGAATATGTGGCTTAGAATGGTGCATATTGAATGCACAAAAAGTCTGGAGTTGAAACAAGTTAAAAAAAATGAAATGCCTTTGTAACAGATGAGTTTTCGTCCGAAACCCTCATACTTTGAAGGAGATGGTCTAGTTTGTACACAAAGTGCATCCAGTTTTTGCCGTAACCCTCTCAACTTTTTAGCACATGCTATGTGGGTGAAATGATGATACCATGCCAAGTTTCAACCTTTTCGGAGTTCATTTGTGGTGCTTTTTAATTTCAGGGTCGTTTAGCTCAAAAAAATCATTGAATGCATGAAAAATAGCAAATGAAGTTAGAAAGGGTTGAAATTTGAATATGTGGCTTAGAATGGTGCATATTGAATGCACAAAAAGACTGGAGTTGAAACAAGTTTAAAAAAATGAAATGCCTTTGTAACAGATGAGTTTTCGTCCGAAACCCTCATACTTCGAGGGAGACGGTCTAGTTTGTACATGAAGTGCATCCAGTTTTTGCCGTAACCCTCTCAACTTTTTAGCACATGCTATGTGGGTGAAATGATGATACCATGCCAAGTTTCAACCTTTTCGGAGTTCATTTGTTGTGCTTTTTAATTTCAGGGTCATTTAGCTCAAAAAAATCATTAAATGCATGAAAAATAGCAAATGAAGTTAGATAGGGTTGAAATTTGAAGATGTGGCTTAGAATGGTGCATATTGAATGCACAAAAAGTCTCGAGTTCATTTGGGTGATTTTGATTAAAACAAATGAAGGTATAAAACTAAAAGAGTTAAACAGAATCTGGTTTTGATTAAAACACCTATTTAAATTATCCTAAAAATTCCCAAGTTTAACATAATGATAAAACATACTAATATTAAACAACAGGAAAAACAATCACTCAAAAATCTATTTTTAAACTAAAGTTATTCACAAATTACTGTTTCACACAAATTTCAAATGAATTCAAATTTAAACTATTTAAATTTGAAAACTACTGGCACTAACAGAAAGTTTGTAATTGTTTTGACCTAAAGCAAAAAGATTCATTTAAAAACTATAAATATTCTAACAGTTATTCCAAATCTAAAAACAGAAATTAGAAAAACAAAACAAAACAAAAAAGAGAAAATACAGTTTTAGTCCCGGTTGGTGATACCAACCGGGATTAAAGGGTCTTTACTCCCGGTTGGAGATACCAACCGGGACTAAAGAGTCCCGGGGTATTTAAAGCGCGTGCTCCCTCCTCAGTTTCTTCCCCCCTCAGTTTCTTCACACCACGCCGCCAGGCTGCTCGTCTCCGTCGCCGCTCCTCGCCGCCAGACCTCGACGTCGGCCCGCCCCCTGTTGCCCGCCGACGAGCCCCTGCTGTGCCCACTCCTCCCACGGTGAGCCTCCGCCTCCTTCCCCCCTCTCTGTTCCGCCGCCCCAACCTCCCCTCGCCATGCCCGAGCGCGCGCGGCGGCGCCATGGCCGCCGGCCTGCCCGAGCGTGGCGGCACCATGGCCATCCCCTTGAGCGTGCCGAAGGCCACAATGATGTACTTGCCCAGTCCATGCTGACGGCGCTGAAGGCGATGGAGAAGGGCGTGATGGCGTGACGGCGAGCATGAGGCAGAGCAGGGGCAGAGCCCGGATTCATCGTTATGCCGTTTGGTGGCGATTTTCTGTTCATAGCTGCTAAACTAAAATCTCCCAATTAGCATCATATGTCAGAAAACCGAAATTAATTAGAGATTAGTATTTTGACACGCAAGGTCAAAATTGAGAGATGTTCGTAGTAGTAGTTTTAATATGAAGACCAAAATTGAGAGATCTCTAGTAGGCGTACTGTAGTCAATACATTTAAAATTGTAATGTGTTTGCCCTCTTCTGCTATGACATGTATAATTTGTTACAAGAATGTGATTCTCACATTTTGAACTGAAGGCATACTTATATTTATAATTTGTTACAAGAATGTTATTCTCACATGCATTAGGATAGCGGCGTATTTGTTTATTTGAGATAGGTCTCACATTTAGTAAAAGTAACATTTGTTTATTTATGTCTCTTTAAAGGTTGCTAGTCTTACCCCGGTGCCGCCGCCTCCATTGACCCCCTGCCTCCAGCTCTTCCCGTCCGGCCGGCCCGTTCGTCAAGGTGAGGCCCTTGATCCCCAAATCCATTCAGATGTTTAGATGTTTAGATGTTTGATAGATGTTTAGATGTTTGATGTTTGATGTTCAGATAGATGTTTAGATGTTTGATGTTTGATGTTTGATGTTCAGATAGATGTTTGATGTTTAGATGTTTGATGTTTAGATGTGTTTAGATGTTGCTGAATTTGTTTATAAATATGAGTAGGATAATAAAATGATAATCATTGTTAGGCAAATCCCACGTTTATAAGTTCTCGAGTCGACGATGCCCATCCCGCATCCTCGTCGTCGACTCGGCGGCAACCACCTGCTTGAGAGGCGCCATGTCCGGGACTGGGCTCCGCCGGGCTGGCACTGGGAGGTGCTGCCTTCCGGGGCGCGGAGCTTGGTGAGGAATGAGGGTCCCGTCGTCGACCCGGAGGTTATTTGGTGGCGGTCGTGTGGACCACAGTCGGTGCAGAGGGAGCCGGCCCCTGCGGAGGTGGTACGTCGCCGTGTCAGGGAGGAGGACGAGCTATGATCCTGTCATAGTACCTTATATTTGGGTGTCCACCGCCTGCGCCGCGAGACGTCAACTATTCTGATGATGTATTAGTGATATTATATCCGATGATGTATTAGTGATACTATTCGATGATGTATTAGTGATATTATATGATCACATTTGTTGTTGCATTGCCTTGTATTGATTTGCATATTTCCGGTTCTGCTTATTGAATGCATTCTTATTGTTTTATATTTGTTCTGGATTAGTTAAGCTATGGACGGTAGAGACAGAGACCATGATCAAGAGAATGCCATGTATGACCTGATACGCTCCGGAAACGAAGAGAATGAAGTAGATGATGGCTCACAATACCTTAACCCATCCGATGAGGGAATTGAGGAAGAACAACCAAGAGACGAAGGCGAACCAGCTCACAATGACGATGTCGAAGAAATTTTTGTCCATTTAACAGAGTCCGGCGAGGTATTAATTTGCCCTCTGGTGATCATCAGATGTATTGATTGATTTGTATATATTAATGAATCTTTCTTCCTTCTAGCCCTCCGGATCGAGCAAATCTTCTACAAGGGTTAAACGTGGCCCGACAAAAAAGTTGAAACAAGGCGTAAAGTTTAACATCGATCAAATCAGAGCAGATGGCGAACCGATTGCTCCTAAAGAGAATGCGGACAAATTTATACGTCAATGCGGAGTTATCGTTAGGGACCAAATCCCGATCACCGTTCAAGAATGGAATCAGCCTAAAGATACCCAAGCAGTTTCTTTTGTCAGCCAAAGAGCAAAAGATCTGCTTTGGGAGGAGCTCATGAAACATTTCACCCTACCAGAGGGTCTCATAGATCTCCAACGGGAGAAAGTCAAGAAGTGTGCTCTTAAGAAGATGGGCACACAATTCCAGACTTGGAAGAAAAGATTATGGAAAAGTTAAGTGGAAAACGGAAGGAAGACTCCAGAATTCAAAGGAGAATATGTGAAGTTAGCAGATGACTGGGACGAATTTGTGAAGTTCAAGGAATCAGAAGAAGCTAAGAAACGGTCGAGAATAAACAAGATAAATGCCAACAAAAAAAGTGGCACCATCGTCTGGGGCCAGGCGGCTACAAGTATGGGTTGCCTAAGTGGGATGAATCGGAGAGAAACATGAAGGCTGCAGGGGTCACTCCAGTAACAGAGACTTGGCCCGAGAGGTGCAGGACTTGGTTTTATGCACATGGGGGAAAGTTGGACCCAAAGACAGGGGAGGTTCTTGAACTAGCAAGTCTTAAAGAAGCCACAGATGAGTTACTTAAAGCAATAGCAGAAGCTCGAGCAGGTGTGTATGAGCCCGAGAGAGAGAGAAGGACGAGCTTTCGCGCACCCTCAAGAATCCTGAACACCCGGGACGAACACGAGGCAAAGGCATGGTTCCGTGGTTTCTGGGGTTTGCGGATTGGAACGACAGCTACAGAAGTCATGACAGAAAGAAGAAGCATGAAGTAGATCGGATTCAGGACTTGGAACACAAATATAACATGCAGCAGGAGCAAATCAACAAACTTAGCCAGCAAGGCGCGTCTCAGCAGCAGCAGCAGCAACCAGATCCAGCATTGGATGGTACCATTCCATCATCTATGTCGAAAAGCAGCGTGGGTTCCACGGAGGTCCCGACCGATGATGCACTGCTGGCTCGCTACCCCGTGGATGATATCCTAGAGTCGACACCTTGTGAGCTACACATGAAACTGAAGAACATATCCATGAAGGCGGCGGACGGCTTTGCTTTACCGAGTGGACCTGAAGCAACTTTCCACGGCAATCCGATTACACCTGGCTATGCTCGTGTCGGGGTGGATCAAGTTGTGTCGGCATATGAATCACTGATGACCCACAAGTATAGGGGATCTATCGTAGTCCTTTCGATAAGTAAGAGTGTCGAACCCAACGAGGAGCAGAAGGAAATGACAAGCAGTTTTCAGTAAGGTATTCTCTGCAAGCACTGAAATTATCGGTAACAGATAGTTTTGTGATAAGATAATTCGTAACGGGTAGCAAGTAACAAATGTAGCAAAGGTGCAACAAGGTGGCCCAATCCTTTTTGTAGCAAAGGACAAGCCTGGACAAACTCTTATATAAAGCAAATCGCTCCCGAGGACACATGGGAATTTCTGTCAAGTTAGTTTTCATCATGCTCATATGATTCGCGTTCGTTACTTTGATAATTTGAGATGTGGGTGGACCGGTGCTTGGGTGCTGCCCTTACTTGGACAAGCCTCCCACTTATGATTAACCTCTCTCGCAAGCATCCGCCACTACGAAAGAAGAATTAAGATAAATCTAACCATAGCATGAAACATATGGATCCAAATCAGCCCCTTACGAAGCAACACATAAACTAGGGTTTAAGCTTCTGTCACTCTAGCAACCTATCATCTACTTATTACTTCCCAATGCCTTCCCCTAGGCCCAAATAATGGTGAAGTGTCATGTAGTCGACGTTCACATAACACCACTAGAGGAAAGACAACATACATCTCATCAAAATATCGAACGAATACCAAATTCAGATGATTACTTATAACAAGACTTATCCCATGTCCTCAGGAACAAACGTAACTACTCACAAAGCATATTCATGTTCATAATCAGAGGAGTACTAATTATCATTAAGGATCTGAACATATGATCTTCCACCAAGTAAACCAACTAGCATCAACTACAAGGAGTAATCAACACTACTAGCAACCCACAGGTACCAATCTGAAATTTTGAGACAAAGATCGGATACAAGAGATGAACTAGGGTTTGGAGAGGAGATGGTGCTGGTGAAGATGTTGATGGAGATTGACCCCCTCTCGATGAGAGGATCGTTGGTGATGATGATGGCTTCGATTTCCCCCTCCGGGAGGGAAGTTTCCCCGGCAGAACAGCTCGACCGGAGCCCTAGATTGCTTCTGCCCAGGTTCCGCCTCGAGACGGCGGCGCTTCGTCCCGAAACCTCTCTTATGATTTTTTTTCCAGGTCAAAACCCTCCATATAGCAGAAGATGGGCACCGGAGGGCTGCCAGGGGGCCCACAAGCCACAGGGGCGTGCCCTGGGGGGTAGGGCGCGCCCCCAGGCTTGTGGCCTCCTGGTGGGTCCCCTCTGGTATTTCTTTCGCCCAATATTTTTTATATATTCCAAAATAATTCTCCGTAACTTTTCAGGACTTTTGGAGTTGTGCAGAATAGGTCTCTCATATTTGCTCCTTTTCCAGTCCAGAATTCCAGCTGCCGGCATTCTCCCTCTTCATGTAAACCTTGTAAAATAAGAGAGAAAAGGCATAAGTATTGTACCATAGTGTGTAATAACAGCCCATAATGCAATAAATATCAATATAAAAGCATGATGCAAAATGGACGTATCAACTCCCCCAAGCTTAGACCTCGCTTGTCCTCAAGCGAAAGCCGAAATCGATAAATATGTCCACATGTTTAGAGATAGAGGTGTCGATAAAATAAAATACGGACATGAGAGCATCATGATCATCTTTAGAACATCAATATTTATTGATATATAATTTCTTATACTATAGTAACAATTCATTCACAAGGTAAAGTATGAATCAAGAACTCTATTGAGAACCAACAAACTATGATCTCAGTCATTGACGCAATTGCAATTTATCATAACATCGGAAAGAGTCAATATAAGAGCCTATAAAGCAAATCCACATACTCAATCATCTTTTAGTCTTTCATAATTGCTAACACTCACGCGGTACTTATGAGGTCAAAGCTTCAATTGGACACAGAGAAAGATAGGGGCTTATAGTTTTGCCTCCCAACTATTTACCTCAAGGGTAATGTCAACAGAAATAACTCATGATCACCCACATCCGAGTGGATATATGTGTCTAGATCATTCCCCAACACATGACGCTTGCCAAGAGAGAAAGGCGAAATATAGGAAGTGGTGAAGATCACCATGACTCTTGCATAAAGGTAAGTACTAGAAAGTAAAAGTAACAGATAGGCCCTTCACAGAGGGAAGCAGAGGTTGTCATGCGCCTTTATAGTTGGATGCGCAATCTCTTCATGCAAAAGAACGTCACTTTATATTGCCACTTGTGATAAAGAACTTTATTATGCAGTCTGTCGCTTTTATTTCTTCCATATCACAGGTTCGTACAAAGTTTATTTTCCTCACACTAATAGATCATACATATTTAGAGAGCAATTTTTATTGCTTGCACCGATGACAACTTACTTAAAGGATCTTACTCAATCCATAGGTAGGTATGGTGGACTCTCATGGCAAAACTGGGTTGAGGGTGTTTGGATGCACAAGTAGTATCTCTACTTGGTGCGGAAGTTTTGGCTGATATGGGGTGGAAGCAAGCATCACATGTTAAAGGATCTATAACCATATAACTTCTATTCGGAAATAAGCAAACATAACCCATTATGTTGTCTTCCTTGTCCAACATCACCTTCTTAGCATATAATATTTTAATGAGTGCTCACAATCATAAAAGTTGTCCAAGATAATATATTTATATGTGAACCTCTCTTTCTTTATTACTTCCTTTTTATTGCAGCAATGACCAATCGCTATGTTTGTCAACTCACAACAAATTTCAATCGACATACTTCTTATATGTGAAGTCATCACTCCCCACAAGATCATCATATATACTCTTTGCTTTTATTCTATTCTTCTTTCTATTTCTTTTTCTCAAGATCATAGCAAGCAAGCAAAGCCCTCAATTCAAAACTACTTTTTATTATATAACTCTCGGACTCGCTTACATAGGGGGAACATAAAGCAAAACTCAAAACTAGATCACACTAAAAACTTTATTCTGCTAGATCAAGATATAACCAAAAGGATCGAACTAAGAAAAATGATAAAAGTAAAAGATGTGATGGTGATACGATACCGGGGCACCTCCCCCAAGCTTGGCACAAGCCAAGGGGAGTGCCCATACCCATGTGTTTAGTTGTCTTTCTTCTGAGGTGGTGATGTTGGAGTTGTTGATGAGGTTGGAGGCTTGTCCTCCGTTTTCCAAGGCATAGGCTCACCATCGTAAAAAGATGAACGAGTCCCCGGGATCCTCAAATCTGCAGCCAAACTCATTCTCTTAAATCTGTATTCATACTCACAGTTTTGGTTTTGCAGGTCATAGATCTGGGCTTGGAGATGCTCGATTTTCTCGTAAAGCTTGAAGATGTCCTCCCCGATGTCCTTGGCGTCCAGCTTGTGCTTATGGGTAAACTCCACGATCATCATGTGATTGGTATTGAGTCCACGTTCCACCATCCCTTGGCACTTGAAGACTTGCTGCTCCATTGCTTCGAGCCTTGTCTCCACGCTTCCGGTCTTCTTTGGCCCCTCAACATCACGGATGTGCAGCACCCCCTCACGCATCTCAATGGTTTGAGGGTGTCGCAGCACCTCTGCAAGGTAGGGGTTGATGACCTTCTCGAAGAACTTGTCCTTTGAAGCACTTGGGGACGTCATGGCGATCTAAATCTGTCCGGAAAACAACTCGAAACAAAAACAGGAGATATTGTTGTGATACGAAGGTCAAAACCTTCGGGAGATTATATAATGAATTTTTACCGACCAACAGGAGTATTCTACAAGAAAACGGAGTCCGGAGGGTACACGGGGTGGCCACAAGCCACAGGGGCGCACCCAGGGGGGTAGGGCGCGCCCCCCTGTCTTGTCGCCTCCTCGTGCACTTTTCGGACTACTTTAAATTTTCCTAATTTATTAAATATTCCAAAACAGGGAAAAATTGCTATTGGAAAAGTTTTGGAGTCGGTTTGCTTACCGTACCACATACCTATTCCTTTTCGGAGTCTGAAACGTTCTGGTAGGTCTCCCTAATGTACTCCTCCGGAGTTATGGTATTGATAATATTGGTTTCAACATTTATGGGAGTACCTGAGATATAATGTTTGATTCTTTGCCCGTTTACCACCTTCGGATTTGTGCCTTCGGCGTTGTTGATCTTGATGGCACCGGAACGATATACTTCCTCGATAATGTAAGGCCCTTCCCATTTAGAGAGAAGTTTTCCTGCAAAAAATCTTAAATGAGAATTGTATAGCAAGACATGGTCACCTACATTGAATTCACGCTTTTGTATCCTTTTATCATGCCATCTCTTAACCTTTTCTTTAAACAACTTGGCATTCTCATAGGCCTGGGTTCTCCATTCATCAAGTGAGCTAATGTCAAATAACCTCTTCTCACCAGCAAGTTTGAAATCATAGTTGAGCTCTTTGATTGCCCAATAAGCTTTATGTTCTAGTTCTAGAGGTAAGTGACGTGCTTTACCATAAACCATTTTATACGGAGACATACCCATAGGGTTTTTGTAAGCAGTTCTATAAGCCCATAATGCATCATCAAGTTTCTTAGACCAATTCTTTCTAGATCTATTAACAGTCTTTTGCAAGATCAATTTAATTTCTCTATTGCTTAATTCTACTTGACCACTAGACTGAGGATGATATGGAGATGTAATTCTATGATTAACATCATACTTAGCAAGCAATTTACGGAAAGCACCATGAATAAAGTGTGAACCACCATCAGTCATTAAATATCTAGGGACTCCAAATCTAGGGAAAATAACTTCTTTAAGCATTTTAATAGAAGTGTTATGATCAGCACTACCAGTTGGAATAGCTTCTACCCACTTAGTAACATAATCAACAGTAACTAGAATATGAGTATACCCGTTGGACTTTGGAAAAGGTCCCATATAATCAAAACCCCAAACATCAAATGGTTCAATAACAAGTGAGTAATTCATAGGCATTTCCTGACGTCTACTAATATTACCAATTCTTTGACATTCATCACAAGACAAGACAAACTTACGAGCATCCTTGAAGAGAGTAGGCCAATAAAAACCAGATTGTAATACCTTGTGTGCAGTTCTGTCTCCAGCGTGGTGTCCTCCATAGGCCTTGGAGTGACACTTGTGTAGGATCTGTTCATGTTCATGCTCAGGTACACAACGTCTAATAACACCATCTACTCCTTCTTTATAAAGGTGTGGATCATCCCAAAAGTAATGTCTTAAATCATAGAAGAACTTTTTCTTTTGTTGGTAAGTGAAACTAGGCGGTATAAATTTAGCAACAATGTAATTAGCATAATCAGCATACCATGGAGCATTACGTGAAGCATTTATGACAGCTAATTGTTCATCAGGAAAGCTATCATCAATAGGTAGTGGGTCATCAAGAACATTTTCTAACCTAGACAAGTTGTCTGCTATGGGGTTCTCAACTCCCTTTCTATCAATAATATGCAAATCAAATTCTTGTAGCAAAAGAACCCATCTAATAAGTCTAGGTTTAGCATCTTTCTTTTCCATAAGATATTTAATAGCAGCATGATCAGTGTGAACAGTTACTTTGGAATCAACAATATAAGGTCTGAAATTATCACAAGCAAACACAACTCCTAAAAATTCCTTTTCGGTGGTAGCATAGTTTCTTTGAGCACTGTCTAGAGTTTTACTAGCATAATGGATAACATTTAATTTCTTATCAACTCTTTGTCCTAGTACAGCACCAACAACATAATCACTAGCGTCACACATGATTTCAAAGGGTAGGTTCCAATCAGGTGGTTGAACAACAGGTGCACAAATCAAGGCTTTCTTAAGGATTTCAAATGCTTCTACACAATCATCATCAAAAACAAAAGGAATATCTTTTTGCAAGAGATTAGTGAGAGGCTGAGAAATTTTAGAGAAGTCTTTAATAAATCTCCTATAGAAACCAGCATGACCAAGGAAACTTCTTATACCTCTGATATCCGTAGGACACGGCATTTTTTCAATAGCATCAACTTTAGCTTTATCAACTTCAATACCTCTTTAGGAGATTTTGTGTCCCGAGAAAATACCCTCATTAACCATAAAGTGGCACTTCTCCCAATTCAAGACAAGATTAGTTTCTTCACATCTTTGCAAAACTCGATCAAGGTTGCTCAAGCAATCATCAAAAGAAATTCCGTAAACGGAGAAATCATCCATGAAAACCTCAACAATCTTTTCACAAAAGTCAGAGAATATAGCAGTCATACATCTTTGAAAGGTGGCAGATGCATTGCATAAACCAAAAGGCATACGTCTATAAGCAAAGGTACCGAAAGGACAAGTAAAAGTGGTCTTCTCTTGGTCCTCTTTTGACACAGGTATTTGAGAGAAACCAGAATAACCATCTAGAAAGCAAAAGTGTGTGTGTTTGGATAGTCTTTCTAGCATTTGATCAATAAAAGGTAGAGGGTAATGATCTTTCCTAGTAGCTTTATTTAATTTCCTAAAATCAATTACCATTCTATATCCTGTAACAATTCTTTGTGGGATCAATTCATTTTTATCATTAGGAACAACGGTAATACCTCCCTTCTTAGGGACACAATGAACGGGACTAACCCATCTACTATCAGCAATAGGATAAATTATACCTGCCTCCAGAAGCTTTAATATTTCATTTATTACCACTTCTTTCATTTTAGGATTTAACTGTTGTTGGTGATCAACAACTGGTTTAGCATCCGGCTCCATATTAATTTTATGCTGACATAGAGTGGGACTAATGCCCTTGAGATCATCAAGAGTATATCCAATAGCAGCACGGTGCTTCTTCAGAGTTTTCAATAATCTCTTTTCTTCATGCTCTGAAAGGTTAGCACTAATAATAACAGGATATATCTTCTTTTCATCAAGATAAGCATATTTCAGAGTATCCGGTAATTGTTTAAGCTCAAACACGGGATCACCCTTGGGTGGAGGAGGATCCCCAAGTATTTCAATAGGCAAGTTGTGTTTCAAAATAGGATGCTGATCAAAGAAAATCTTATCTATTTCATTCCTTTCATTCATATGCATATCGTTTTCATGGTCTAGCAAATATTGTTCTAAGGGATCAGTGGGAGGTACAGCAATAGAAGCAAGACCAATAATTTCATCCTTACTAGGCAATTCTTTATCATGGGGTTGTCTACGAAATTTAGAGAAATTAAACTCATGGGATACATCCCCAAAACTTACAGTAACAGTTTCTTTCTCACAATCTATCTTAGCATTAACAGTATTCAAGAAAGGCCTACCAAATATAATGGGACAAAAATCATCTTGTGGGGAACCAAGAACAAGAAAATCAGTAGGATATTTTATTTTCCCACACAAGACTTCAACATCTCTAACAATCCCAACTGGTGCTATAGTATCTCTATTAGCAAGCTTAATGGTAACATCAATATCTTCTATTTCAGCAGGTGCAGTATCATTCATAATTTCTTGGTATAAAGTAAGGGGAATTGCACTCACACTAGCACCCACATCACATAAGCCATGATAACAATGATCTCCTATTTTAACAGAAACAACAGGCATGCCAACAATAGGTCTATGTTTATCTTTAGTATCAGGTCTAGCAATTCTAGCAGCTTCGTCACAGAAATGAATAACATGCCCATCAATATTATCAACCAAGAGATCTTTAACCATAGCAATACTAGGTTCAACTTTAATTTGTTCAGGGGGTGTAGGTGTTCTAACATAGCTCTTACGAACCACAGTTGAAGCTTTAGCATGTTCCTTTATTCTAACAGGGAAAGGTGGTTTCTCAATATAAGCAGCAGGAATAACAGGATCAACATTATAAATAATAGTTTCTTCTTCAACTTTAATAGGTTCAACTACTTTCACTTCAATGGGAGGATGATATTTAAACCACTTCTCCTTAGGGAGATCAACATGAGCAGCAAATGATTCACAGAAAGAAGCTACTATCTCAGAGTCAAGTCCATATTTAGTGCTAAATTCACGAAAAGCATCGGTGTCTATAAAGGATTTAACACAATCAAACTTAAGGTTTATACCTGACTCCTTACCCTCGTCGAGTTCCCAATCTTCAGAGTTGCGTTTAATTCTTTCCAATAAATCCCATTTGAATTCAATATCTTTCTTCATAAAGGAACCAGTACAGGAAGTATCGAGCATGGATTGATCATTACGAGAAAGCCGAGCATAAAAATTCTGAATAATAATTTCTCTTGAGAGCTCATGATTGGGGCATGAATATAACATTGACTTAAGCCTCCCCCAAGCTTGAGCGATACTTTCTCCTTTACGAGGCCAAAAATTATAAATATAATTCCAATCACGATGAACCAGATGCATAGGATAAAACTTCTGATGAAATTCCAATTTCAATCGGTTGTAGTTCCACGATCCAATATCATCACATAGCCTATACCATGTCAATGCCTTCTCCTTCAAAGATAAAGTAAAGACCTTCTTCTTGACATCATCCTCGGGCAAACCTGCAAGCTTAAATAATCCACAAACTTCATCCACATAGATCAGGTGCAAATCAGGATGTAGTGTTCCATCTCCTGCATAAGGATTAGCTAGCAGTTTCTCTATCATACCCAAAGGAATTTCATAATAAATATTTTCAGTAGGTTCAGTAGGTTGAGAAGCAACTCTTTATGCTTCCGGTCGAGGTGAAGATACCCCGAACAAGCCCCTCAAAGGATTATTTTCCATAGTAACAAGTGACAGTAAATTTCAGCACACTATATAAATTTTTCCTTACCAAATTCCACTCACCAAAGGTGCTTCACTCCCCGGCAATGATGCCAGAAAAGAGTCTTGATGACCCACAAGTATAGGGGATCTATCGTAGTCCTTTCGATAAGTAAGAGTGTCGAACCCAACGAGGAGCAGAAGGAAATGACAAGCAGTTTTCAGTAAGGTATTCTCTGCAAGCACTGAAATTATCGGTAACAGATAGTTTTGTGATAAGATAATTCGTAACGGGTAGCAACTAACAAATGTAGCAAAGGTGCAGCAAGGTGGCCCAATCCTTTTTGTAGCAAAGGACAAGCTTGGACAAACTCTTATATAAAGCAAAGCGCCCCCGAGGACACATGGGAATTTCTGTCAAGCTAGTTTTCATCATGCTCATATGATTCGCGTTCGTTACTTTGATAATTTGATATGTGGGTGGACCGGTGCTTGGGTGCTGCCCTTACTTGGAAAAGCCTCCCACTTATGATTAACCTCTCTCGCAAGCATCCGCAACTATGAAAGAAGAATTAAGATAAATCTAACCATAGCATGAAACATATGGATCCAAATCAGCCCCTTACGAAGCAACACATAAACTAGGGTTTAAGCTTCTGTCACTCTAGCAACCCATCATCTACCTATTACTTCCCAATGCCTTCCCCTAGGCCCAAATAATGGTGAAGTGTCATGTAGTCGACGTTCACATAACACCACTAGAGGAAAGACAACATACATCTCATCAAAATATCGAACGAATACCAAATTCACATGATTACTTATAACAAGACTTATCCCATGTCCTCAGGAACAAACGTAACTACTCACAAAGCATATTCATGTTCATAATCAGAGGAGTACTAATTATCATTAAGGATCTGAACATATGATCTTCCACCAAGTAAACCAACTAGCATCAACTACAAGGAGTAATCAACACTACTAGCAACCCACAGGTACCAATCTGAAATTTTGAGACAAAGATCGGATACAAGAGATGAACTAGGGTTTGGAGAGGAGATGGTGCTGGTGAAGATGTTGATGGAGATTGACCCCCTCTCGATGAGAGGATCGTTGGTGATGACGATGGCTTCGATTTCCCCCTCCGGGAGGGAAGTTTCCCCGGCAGAACAGCTCGACCGGAGCCCTAGATTGCTTCTGCCCAGGTTCCGCCTCGAGACGGTGGCGCTTCGTCCCGAAACCTCTCTTATGATTTTTTTTCCAGGTCAAAACCCTCCATATAGCAGAAGATGGGCACCGGAGGGCTGCCAGGGGGCCCACAAGCCACAGGGGCGTGCCCTGGGGGGTAGGGCGCGCCCCCAGGCTTGTGGCCTCCTGGTGGGTCCCCTCTGGTATTTCTTTCGCCCAATATTTTTTATATATTCCAAAATAATTCTCTGTAACTTTTTAGGACTTTTGGAGTTGTGCAGAATAGGTCTCTCATATTTGCTCCTTTTCCAGTTCAGAATTCCAGCTGCCGGCATTCTCCCTCTTCATGTAAACCTTGTAAAATAAGTGAGAAAAGGCATAAGTATTGTACCATAGTGTGTAATAACAGCCCATAATGCAATAAATATCAATATAAAAGCATGCTGCAAAATGGACGTATCAATCACTAGATCTTGACTACCCTGGAGGTGAATGGGAGCGGACACTGGGAGAAGTCAGGCGTTGTGTCATTTTATGGAAAAAAGGAATGCATCGTGTTTCCAAACTCGGTGCCAAGGCCACCGACTCCTCCTGCAAGTCCGCCGCGTCAGCAGACTCCAACCCTCCCCGAGACGGAGCGCAGGGTGAGTCCGCCATATCCATCTCCGCCGCGCCAGCCGAATCTATCCCACCCCGAGACGGAGCACATGGCGAGTCCGCGATATCAAGCTCCGCCACGTCAGCAGAGTCCATCCCACCCCGAGACGGAGCCTAGCGCGAGACGTCCGTGATATCGATATCCACCGTCTCCCAAGTGGAAGAGAACACAAAAGAAGAAACCCGAGCCTCCTGCCAAAAAGAAGTTAGCTTACGATATGACTGACGAGGAAATCGATGAACAAGAGGCTAAGGAATTGAAGGCCCATTTTGGACCGAAAGCGCCCCCGCCGCCAAAGGAGAAAATACCCGACGAGGTCGTACAACACTTTATTGATGCAGCTAAACTGGCGGAGAAAAGACCGGTATCAGACTATGAACGCTGTATTACCAAGTCCTATGAATCCCATAAAAGACAGAAGTCGAGCGGTAGCAGTAAATGCGGGAAAACTGTTCCCCAGCTCGGAGAACAGGCAGTCCAATCGATCAGCCCGCTCAAGGTGAGTGCCAATTACGTGGTAATAACCTACGCTGATAGAGAGAATGCTAGAATGCTCGGTATCACCGTTGAACAATTCCTAGAGATCGAGGGATTTCCACCATTAGATCCGAATGAAATAGCATGGTAATATGTCCCCGGGAAACCTCTGGTCACTCCTGACGACGAGAAGCTTCTAACAACGCAAATGTACAAATTGCATGACTGGTACATGAGAGAAGTAAAGGACGGGCGAGAGAGCCTCATGGTGAAAATCGATAAAGAGCATTACGTCCATGAAAAAGATTTGTGGATTGAAAATGAAGAATTTTTTCAGTTATTCAATCAAAAAGCACTCGACAAATCTATCGTCAGTTGCTATTTTCTGTAAGTGATTTCTTTCTGTAATTTAAGTCTCTAGCTCAGCTCGTTCATTGCCTGTTATTATACCCACTATATTCTTTTGTGTGGTATTATGCAGAATGAAGATTTTTGAATTGAAAAGAGCTGGAGTCTATGGCATTGGGTTCATTGACCCAAATACCGTCAATGAAGAAGTGTTGAGAAGGCACCCTAAAGACACGGAGAAATTGCTTCTAAGGTTTTTGAAGGCCCTAAAGTACAAACCAGAAATAATTTTACCTTGGAACTTCTAGTGAGTGTTACTGTCTTGTACTACAAATTCTATTTTTGCTTATATATATATATATATATATATATATATATATATATATATATATATATATATATATATATATATATATATATATATATATATATATATATATACTCAATGTTAAGTGTAGTTGATGAGTTATGCATGCCCACTTATACAAATCGTGTGCGCAGCTACCACTGGATCCTTCTAATCATTAGAGTTGACGATGGAACTGTTGAAGTACTGGACTCGCTAAGTAAAGACCCTGAAGATTACATAAGATTGCATTCGTTGCTCGAAAGGTAATTTCAATCATTGACGCACTATGTCGGCTTCTTTATTAGTTCATTTCCTGATATCAAGTAATTAATAACTCCTTTATTCATTTTGTTTGCCGGGCAGGGTTTGGAAAAGTTTCATCAAAGAGGTCACTGGTGAATGGAAACCAGAGTTGAGATGGAGAAAGCCCAGGGTAATTAAGTAGTACTAGCTACGTCCGCGCATCTCTTTAATTCTAGTTTCAATACCATTGTCATGCTTCATTATTATCTGATTGAATTCTATTCTCATAAAGTGCATGAGGCAGGCAGCGGGGACTGAAATATGTGCATATTACGTTTGCGAGAACATTCGCTTTATGACCGAAAGCAACAAGAGTGCAAGAGATCTTTGGGTACGTTAACACCATTCATATTTTTTTATCATGATCTAATACATATACGCACAACTAACATGTTCATATTGATCTCCTTCTTTAAAGATGCACGAGATGCGGGATAAGCTCCTACCAACGGACCGCATACGAGCAATTCAAGAGGAAATTGCGGGATTTTTGCTTCAGCAGGTCATATCTCCTGACGGAGAATACCATTACCCGACCCGCAAATGATCTGCAAATTGTACGATAAATTGTATATACCAAATTGTATATATATATATATGTGTGTGTGTGTGTGTGTGTGTGTGTGTGTGTGTGTGTGTGTGTGTGTGTGTGTGTGTGTGCATGTGGTCGTACGAGAAATTTTATGATATATGATTGCTTGTACGAGAAATTTTATGATATATGATCGGTTCTATGAGAAATTCTATTATATATGCATAACGTGTACAATATGTAGTAGCGTAAAATATATTTGAAATGAAAAAGAATTAAATGGAAAACACAAAATGAAAAGGAAAAATAAACAATAAACACTAATTAAACACCTAAACCCCTAAACCCCTAAACCCCTAAACCTTTAGTCCCGGTTGGTGTTACCAACCGGGACCAAAGGTCCCCATGCCCTGGCGCGCGCTGCCGACCACGTGGCCAGTGTTTAGTCCCGGTTCGTAGCCAACCGGGACTAAAGGCTTGGACCCTTTAGTCTCTATACTTTAGTCCCGGTTGGGGAACCGGGACTAAAGGCCCTTCCCAACCGGGACTAATGGCCTGTTTTCTACTAGTGGCAGCACAGGCGTCGCATGGCATCTGGGCTTGGGTAGACGGTGCAAGGCGGCGTTGGTAGCGGTCTCCCTTCTCTTGGGACCAAGCCGGCAGCGTGCGGGGTTTGGCGGGTGTCGGCCATAGGGCCGAGCTTGCCGCACACGCAACAACGGTGGCTTGGTCCTAGGGTTCGCGCTCGGGTGGGCCTGATTTGGACCCGAGGCGGATCGGTGCGACTACATTGGGTAGGTGGATTGAACCTGGCCCGGGTCGTGCTCGCGGGCTAATCCTCTCACTACTAGGGAAAACCCTAGCAGTAGCGCCGGTTTTTGAGCTATCAGTAGCGCGGGTGCCTGCGCTACTACTACGGCGCTACAGTTATTTTTTAGCAGTAGCGTTGGTCACCCAGCGCTACAGCTAAAGTTTAGCAGTAGCGCCTCTTTACCAGCGCTACTGCTAACCGAGTTATCAGTAGCGCGCTTCTCTAACCCGCGCCACTGTTAAACGCACATATTCCTTTTTTTATATTTATGTTGTATTTACACACGGTTACACATATTAATATACAACATCAATAATTATTGTGCCAGCAACTACATTTAGATTAAAGTGGATGGATGCAAGTGATCATGTTGAATTAGAAGAAAATATGATGTTGCCAATCGCAACATCATATTTTCCTCTAATTCAACTTGCTCACTTGCATCCATCCACTTTAATCAAATATATGACACATAATTCATCATCATCTTACTCATTTAACAACTCGTCATCATCTTAATCATACTAAGTTAAAATCTCATAAAACGGAAAAACATCATAATAATAATCATCCTAATCGATCATGCAAGTTAATATAAACCAGAAAAACTTTTCTCTCATAGGACCTAGTCCTCCCTCCTAGTTAAAATGACATAAAACAGAATAACACCTATGTCTCCATGATGAAGCAAAGAGATCCAACGGTCTCCAACTTGTGGCATGCGATCCTTCTTTATTTCTCCCCATGCTTCAATTTGGAGCCGTCTTAGTGGTTTGCGCTCAGTCGAGTATGCAAAAGAGAACTCGGGCCTCATAGGGCTTTTAATTGTCATATAACCTTCTCCATGCATCAACGGTGGCACAACATCATTTGGCAGTTTCTGTTGAAGAACATAATAGTAGCCTAGTTAGCAATGTAATCAACACCATTTACGCAATAGTAGTGTACTTAATTAGCAACTCTTACCAAGATATTTTGGTGAATGTCATCCGCCCTCAACCTATGCACCAGTGGCATGTAAAATGTATAATTTGGGCCAGTTCCCAAATTATACGGGAAGTTGTCCCTACCAACTAGGACACCAATAACAAAGTTGATAAGAACATCCTTCTCCTCCCAAGTTAGATGCGATCCATAAGTGTAGTGTGTCGTGTCAATTAATTTCCGTGTTTCACTCGAAGAAACGAAATAAGCTGTAAATTATAAATTAACAAATTTAGTATGGATGAACACCAACTATTTTTAAATATTGAATGCAAATTAGTTGACAAATAAGCATGGTTGATAAACTCACATGGAGGTAAAACAGGAAGCATATCGACATCCACCCAAATGTCGATGTTACCTTCAATATGATCTTCAGGACGAAGATCGAAGGTTATTTCCATATCCTCCTGAAATACATATGCCTTGCAAAGAGCTTCCCAATTTGAGCACCCTAATTCTGTGTTATTAACTGCATTCATTACTTTGACCAGAAATGTATGACCATGTTTAGTCCTCAGGTTAGCTCTCCTCGTCTCCATACTCTCGTGGTCCTCGAAACCGAGACTCTCCAAGACATACCGTCTTGCATGGCAGGGGATGAACTAGTCGAATTGTATAAAACAGAAATTACACGTTGAAGCAAAGAAACAGAAGTCATGCTTAATTACGAAAAAACACTTGTCATCGTTGCGTACCGTAGAAACAATGAAGGTCTCATCAAGCTTGATGGTGAAGAACCTGTCGTCTCGCAGGTGAGGCATATCGCACAAACCCCGATCATCGCCGCAATAATCACACTCAGGGATCTTATCGTCGTCAGACATTTTCTGTGTTCATGATTCAAAAATTCGGCATGACCATTATTAAAATAAGACATATTGAGCGCCTGAAATTAGCCGGAACGGAAATGAATCAACATTCCGGCAAAACATAGGCACTAGGAGGTGTTCCCTGCAATAATATACACACATGTCCAAATAGACCTAATTCAATATCGGTTGACTTTCGGTCTGTCGAGGCTTTCCTTGCAATAACATACACACATGTCCAAACATAGGCACTAGGAGGTGTATATATGTTGGTGGACACTCTCTCACACTAATAGTTGGACCGTCGGTGATGGGCGCACCTCCTCTCCTCTCCTTGCGCATTATACCGAGGTGTATATCACAAGAAGAGAAGAGGAGGAAGCGCCCCCCACGACAACAGTCGGGATTCCTCCATGAAGAACACACATGAAAGTCACACAAGGAGCAACGACAGACCGAAAGTACCTGATTTTTTTTACTAAAAATTTCTCGAATATTATCATATAATATCACTAATACATCATCTCGAATAATCCAGTTAATGCATCATCGAATATTATCACTAATACATCTCGAATATTATCATATAATATCAGTAATACAGATCCAGTTGACGTCTCATGGCGGAGGCGGTGGACACCCAAAGAGAAGGAACCATCACCGGATCATAGCTCGGGTCAGATCCCTGAAGAACCTGCCAGGTATTGGAGAACCTGGCGTCCAACGCAGCCATGTAGCGACGGACGTACTCGTCCTCCTCCCTGACACGGTGACGTACCACCTCCGCACCGATAGTGGCCCACGCGACCGCCACCAAAGAAGCTCCGGGTCGACGACGAGACCCGGATTCCTCACCAAGGTGCGCGCCCCGGAAGGTAGCACCACCCAGTGCTAGCCCGGCGGAGCCCAGTCCCGGACATGGTGCCGCCGACTCGACGACGAGGATGCGGGCCGGGCATCGTCGACGTCGAGACTGTAGGAGATATGCCCTAGAGGCAATAATAAATGTTATTGATTATCTCCCTGTTCATAATTAGGTTTATGTTCCATGCTATAACTGCTATGGTTCTCGAGTCTGCAATAACCACGAGGCTCGGAGGAAGACTCATATGCACGTGTGGAATAATAAAAGGTAAAATGTATTCCTAGTCTGGCCTCTAAGACTAGCCCAAGTGTTGCATGATGGTTCTGTTTTCCTGATCATGGGCATGTCTATGCCGGCAACTTTGAGGGCACAATGTTAGTAGAACACTTGTGTTGAATCGACCCGATTGATGTTATGCTATGAGATTCATTCGTCATAAGTTAATGGTTAATAACACAGAGAAGTTAATGTTTGCATAATTCCTTAGACCATGAGAGTGTCGAGTTTCTTCATGCTTGCTTCATGAACTTTGGGGTTTGTTAAACGTCATCCGTAAATGGGTGGCTATTACGGCGGCTTACGGGTTCATGGAAAAGTATGTTAAGTAACTTGATAGCTCAAGATTGGGATTTGCTCCTCCGACAATGGAGAGATATCTCTGGGCCCTCTCGGTGTTACGGTATCCATCATCGTCTGGCCAGACACAAGTGTGATTTGATCACAGGGATACCGGAACACAGAAACGAGAAAACAGAACAAAAACCGGCAACGAGGTAACTAGCATTGTGGACAAGTGTTGATCCACGAGGATGCCGATGTTTCTCACCTCGGGTATTTGTAACATATCGCGAAGCAACAGGAATAGCACACGGCAACTGGAGGTTCACTCGAATATTCATTCGTGTGGGTATAGGGGTCAATATGGGTGTCCACGGCTCCGATGTTGATAATTGATCGGAAAGAGTTCCGGTCATATCTATACTTCACCGAACCTATAGGGTCACACGCTTAAGGGTCATCTATCTGCTGAATACTAGACGGGGAGTCTGAGAGAAAATCACCGAAAAAGTTTCGGACGAAACGGAAACGTTCCGGAGAGAACACCGGAATAGTTCTGGTGAAACTGAAAAGTTGTTTCAGGGTATTCCATTAAGTCAAATTGGTTCTGGCACACGCCTGGAAATTCTTGGAGGATGCCAGAAGTGTTCTGGAAACTTCTGGGAATTTTCCGGGACAAAAACCAGAAATGTTCCGGAGCAGCCGGAACCGTTTTGGTTGCTTTTCGCTGAAGAAACATTGTTCCGAAATTGTTTCGGAATGCGTTCAAAATTGTTTTGGTGGGTGCTAGAATTATTCTAGGCACACAGAAATAATTTGGGTTTTAACGGACGCAGAAAAAGGTCTTCGTGAATAGTGAAAAGCACTTTTTGGGCTGATTTGCAAATGGGGTTTTTCTTCTAGAAGAAAACCACTTTTGGTGTGTGAAAGGGAGGTGGAGCTCCCCAAGGGGGCTGAAAATTTCGGCCATGGCATGGGGGGGCCCTCCTTGAGGTGTCCTTCCACCTCATGGTGGATATCTTCTACACACCCTTATGTGGCATGTGGTGGAAAGATCCTAGGAAGGTCCTTTTGGTCTTTCCTCTACCCCTTGCTCCTCCTATAAATAGAGGTGGAGAGAGCTCTCCAAAATCAGCTCATGCTTGCTCTCATACACATGCCATTGACTTGTCTGGCTTCTCTCTCCCTCCCAGCGAAATAGTTTCGTAGAGCCGAAAGGCTGTCTGGGTTCCGGTGGGAACTAGTTCTGGACGGCGAAGCCCTGCCGGATAGATGACACCGTATGTGTGCAACTCTGTAGAGAGATCGTAGTTTCGGTCTTAGTTCGAGAGTGCCTCCCGAAGGGCTGTCCAAGTGATCGTCTTAGTTTCGAGAGTCCTCCCGAAGGGCTGTCCGAGTGACCGTTCGAGTTTCGAAGGTCCTCTCGAAGGGCTGTCCGCAACACCGTCCGAGGGACTGTCCGACCGCCTCCCGGAGGGCTGTCCGAGGGGCAGATGTGGGAGTACATCCTCGCGGTTGGGAGGTTGTAAATCCTAGCTGCGGGGATCTGCACCGCCGATCGTCATCGACTCTACTTCCGCTGCACTACGAGTCGGTAACGAAACAGATCAAACCTTGTATGCAGTCTCCATAGTGATCCTGGGCTGGTGCGTAGGTCGGAAATTTTTGTTTTCTGCTGCGTTCCCCTACAGTGGCATCAAGAGCCGTGCTATGCGTAGATGCATGTTGCGATCTAGAATACATAGAGATGTATGGGTATTGCACAATATAATTAGGTAGTAGATGAGTTCTATTACTGAAAATTATTTGTGCGGGTAGCAGATGAAATCTGTTACCCGATGTTCTTGTTGCTTCCCTGGAATTTGCATATTTCTGATCTTGATAACAGTATGGTGGAGTTTGAATGTTCTGGCAATCCGCGATCCTGATTGATCAACGAAGTGCTAACAGTTCATTGAATTCCACCGTAGTTAAAAAGAAAGATGAAATTTCGCAGACGAAAGGGCAATGCAGATATGATCTGCACGGGGGTCACGCGTATGACGAATTTTAGTATGGGGCTCGAGATTTTATTATCTCGTGTTTCATACACCCCGCAATGTTAATCTAGCGACTTGGATTATCATGCTTGATGATGGACGTTGGTAGCTTCGGTTTGGTTCGAAACCTTAGAAGCCACGTAAAATAAAATTTTGCATGAACCGATTAGAGGCGTCTAACTTGGTTTTGCAGGATGGTTTGCATGTGCATGTGATGTGGTATAGCAGTGCTCATTATAATTTGATTATGTATGAGATGACTATATAATGTAAATTGATTAACATGACCTGCGTGTCATGATTCGGCATGATGGCTAGAGCCATATGATTGTCACTTTAATGACCTGCGTGTCAACCTTCAGTAATGCACTTATTTTATTAGCTATAGAGATAGCAATATTATCTGGTGCATCGACAAGGTGGTGGCAATCTTCGCGAAGGTGAACACCAACGCGAATGCCGAAGACGAAGAAATGAAAGACTTCTCCGTCAGAAAGGGCTATACCATATCATGCTATTATGAATTGCCTGAGATGTTTATCCCTTATGATGCACCCTTCTTGATTGCGCGGTAGTCGCTTTTTATTAGGATGATCTCTCACAAAAATATCAAGTGGTTAGTGTTCTCCCAAGTGTAGCACCGTCACGGCACCTAACTTCTCGGAGTGCGCCGTGTCACACGGGTACAAACGATTAGGGAAGTGTGAGGCGGGTGAGTTGAGACCTCGCAGCAAGATCACTTGGTTGTCTTGACGTTCAGGCATGACCGTCATGAGCTCGGAACACGCGCATCGAAAGATGAACAAGAATCACATAGAGATGTGATTGGCAAGTTGGCCTACCGGTTGAGATTTTCGTCATCAGTGGTGTTACACCAATGGCGAACAATTGAAATGGGGGTCTTGTATCACTCACAATCAATTATGAGAGATATTGATTTGAGTGGGAGCGCACTGTAGAATTAATTCTTTTAATTCTCAGTGCAATTAATTATGAACATTGTCTAAGTGTTATTTGCATAATAGTTGTAGAATAATGGCTCGCGTTTCCACCTTCCCAATTAAAATTGAATAGCTGTTAAATATCTGGTTAAAACTTTACGGTTGGTAATGTAATGAGAGGATTGTCCTCTAGAGTGCCGAGAAGGACTTGTCCTATCGCATGCTTTCGGTATTCTCCCGCTAATGCTATGGATCATGTGACTCTCGTCCATCGATCCAAAAGCTAGAATTCCGTTTCAGTCAAGTGCAATATGTTTGCTTCCATGAGACCCGAACTTCAAAAGTTTGGATAGTTATGTGATATTCATGGAATCTGAAAATCATTTTCAGAGACAGACAAAGGCTAAAAGATATGAGATATCCAAAGCAATGTTTGTTTGCAAACTGTTAGTAAAGGAGTTTACTATGCATTAGACTGATAAGAGAGGGATCCAGAAGAACGCCTGTCATATGATGATGGTGAATAAAACAAACAACTTAAAGAGAAAGGAAGTGTCCGAAGGGTGTTAGTGAAACTTTCATGCCTAGGAAGTCCGGGGCTATCGCCACTCTTAAGTTGGGTGCTTCTTCTGAGAGTAGGAGAAATACTGAAAGTTAAACTGTTAGAAGTATAAAGGCAAAAGGAAAGAAGACTGGAATATCCAGCTCATGTATGAATGTCATACAGGTTTTTGATGTATAGAAGGCTGGTCAAAGATATAGTTCTTGGGAATTATGGTTAAACATGTTAATCACTAATTCTTGGGTATTGTGAGTTAATCACAAAGATACCCGCTCGATTGCATTCTGTTGCAACTCGATGTAAGAACTACTATGGCCTGAAAGACTAGCCAGGAATGAGGTTTAGATACACGCAGGGAACATGGTAAATGTTACTATGCCTTCCATAGGTGTATTCCCTATGTATTTACTTTCATAAATCATTTTAGAGTTTTACACACTCTAGCCCATTGCATAAAGTATCTTGCAAGAAGGTTGTTCATAACAGAACTTTTAATGTTCGGAGTTATGAATGACAAAAGGGCCATACTTTCATTATGAATGAGAAGTATGTTATGAATATTGATAATAATACATTACCTCTGTATTTACTTTCATAATTCATTTAGTGTTTCATACACTCTAGCCCTTTGCATAAGGTATCTTGCAAGGAGGTTATTCATAAGAGAACTTTTGATGTTCGGTGTTATGAATAACATGAAGGGCCATGCTTCCATCTAGGATGGGATGTATGTTATGAATATTGATGGTAATATGATACATCCATAACACTGACGCTAAATGTCGCAAGACTAAAAGAATACCACATATGTGTGGCACTGCATTTGGTCACATTGGAGAAACCCGCATGGAAAATTCCATTATGATGGATTTTAAAGTCATTTGATTTTGAATCATCTGACAGTTGCAACTTTCCTCCGAAAAGTGAAGTGACTGAAATACCGTTCACAGGCCATAAGGAACGAGTAACAAACTTATTGGTGATCATACATTTTGATGTGTGTAGTTCAATAAATGTTGTTGCAAGTAGTGGATTTATCTATCTTCAGAAATGACTCAAGTAGATATATTGATATTTACTTGATGAGACGTAAGTCTGGATCTTTTGAATTCATTCATAAGGTTTTCAAAAATGAAGTAGAAGTTGTTGTAACAAGAAAATTATGTTTCTACAATTTGATTGCAGAAAGGAATATTTGAGTTACAAGTTTAGCGAATGTCTGATGAGTTGTGAAAGGGGTTTCATAACTTGCACCTCCCGGAGCACCACTGCAAGTGGAGAGTCCGTGTAGATGTAATCGAACCATTCATGACATGGTAAGATCAAAGATGACATAAATAAATTTGCCATTATCCCTTTTAAAGTGATGCTTTAGAGACTGCGGCTTTTACACTGAAAAGAGCTCCATCGGGTCTGTTGAAATGACGCCATGGTATGGTACGCCCAACCATATTATATCTTTTCTTAACATTTGGAATATGGGGCTTGTGTAAAAGGTTACAAACCTATTCCAAATCAGACAAGTGCTACTTTGTAGGTTATCCCAAGTCATTGGGTATTTCCCCACCACAATACCGAGGCAAATAGGTTTGCCACAAAGAACGGTATGCTTTTTTGAAGAAAATGGTTCTTTCAAAAAGGTGAGTGGGAGAACAGTGCAACTCGACGAGATAAACAGTATCATCGTCATCAGATCAAAGGAAAGAGACCTTGGAAGTAATTCCGGAGTTTCTTACTGCGACTGATACGGAAGTCTCTACAATAAAATGTATGGACTTCGGTCGAACTTGCAGCTAAACCACGTAGGCAAAGCTCGTGCAAACCTATCAGGTGCGCAAACGAGATATTGTTGTTAGACAACAGTATACCTACGATTCACAAGGAAGCGTTGATGGGCCCTGACTCCGGAATTGGCTAAATGCCAATACAATCCGAGATAGTTTCCACATAAGTGATTCAAGATTAAGATCTTGATACACCTTTCGGAAGACTTAGAGTCTAACGAATATTTATGGAACTAAAAACTGATACGGATAAAATGTTTTATCCATAAAGCTCGACTTGTTGCAATAACAAGTTCAAGGAGTTGACTACGATGAGATTGTCTCACCGTAGCGATGCTTAAAGTCGGTTCGGGTTGAACTAGCAATTAATACATATTTCAATCATGAGATATGAAACATGGATGACAAAAGGATTTCCATGTGATGGAAATGAAACCTAGGACTTGTATGTGATACAGTCCAAAGTAATTTGTCGATCCAGAGGATGCTAGTAAGTATGCAAACTTTAGAGTTCCAGCGATGGACAGAAGAGAGCAAAGTGGAGTTGGAATCTTCGTTTTTGATGGAATGGTCAAAAGGGTTTTGACTTCATCAAATGGGTATCGAAGATGCTTGTGATTCAAGAAGTAAGTGGGAGCATAATAATATTTCTAAAAACCTTGTGTACTTGACACATTGTTAATTGGAAATAAATTTCTTGACACGAATTAGGACTTCATTTGAAAATAGTTTTTCCGATGAAGTGCTTGGGCTAAATAGCCTCAATATTAGGCATGATGATCTATGGAGATAGATTTACCTAATGGGGCTAAGCAATGAATACATATTGACAAGATGCTAAAACTTTTTAGCATTTAAAACGCCAAGGAGTGATTCTTGCCGAAGTCACATGGAAAGAGTTTTTGCAAGACTCGGTGTCCCAAAACACTGATGAGTAAAATACATGATGGAGATTCCACACACTCTTGTGTTTGGATTAATCATGTATTCCATGGTATGTAAAACAACCAGATATGTCCGATACTCCAAAAGTTGTTGCGAGTATGGATACCAAAGTGATCAAAGTACTGATCATAGGACAACAGTGAAAGATGTCATTGAGTACTAGAGTAGTAGTGATGACATGTTTTCTCGCAAGCAGAGATTATGAAGTGCTCGTTGTAAGTAATTACATCGATACAGTCTTCATCAATGCTCCATGCGATTTTCGATTTAAGTTAAGGGTTTTGTGTAATACACAATATGATGGCACGGTAGTTGGAAATTGTTCCAAACAAGATACTGTGGCGAATTCTATAACAAAGGCTAAGTATGTTGACGCTTGAGAAGCGACAAATAAGTTGTTGAATCATATAGTTCATTCATGAACTTAGTATGGTTCCAAGATGGCTTTGGTCTATGGGACACTATTGCAGATAGTTGCTCCATAGCTCAGTCGGAGGAATCAGGTTTCGACCAATGATTCACACATATGCAAAGCCAAGTCCACACAAAATATGAATTTTGTGAAAGCGTGAAAACGCGAGGATATGCAAAGTTACACACGGAGCTGAAGTCGTCAGATCCGTTGGACATCAGGCTATACCACATGCGAAGCATTTTTTACACCAGTATGCCATAGGTGTAAAGTGCATTAGCATTGACTAGATTATTGACTCTAGTGCAAGTGGGAGTCTGTAGGAGATATGCCCTAGAGGCAATAATAAATGTTATTGATTATCTCCCTGTTCATAATTAGGTTTATGTTCCATGCTATAACTGTTATGGTTCTCGAGTCTGCAATAACCACGAGGCTCGGAGGAAGACTCATATGCACGTGTGGAATAATAAACGGTAAAATGTATTCCTAGTCTGGCCTCTAAGACTAGCCCAAGTGTTGCATGATGGTTCTGTTTTCCTGATCATGGGCATGTCTATGCCGGCAACTTTGAGGGCACAATGTTAGTAGAACACTTGTGTTGAATCGACCCGATTGATGTTATGCTATGAGATTCATTCGTCATAAGTTAATGGTTAATAACACAGAGAAGTTAATGTTTGCATAATTCCTTAGACCATGAGAGTGTCGAGTTTCTTCATGCTTGCTTCATGAACTTTGGGGTTTGTTAAACGTCATCCGTAAATGGGTGGCTATTACGGCGGCTTACGGGTTCATGGAAAAGTATGTTAAGTAACTTGATAGCTCAAGATTGGGATTTGCTCCTCCGACGATGGAGAGATATCTCTGGGCCCTCTCGGTGTTACGGTATCCATCATCGTCTGGCCAGACACAAGTGTGATTTGATCACAGGGATACCGGAACACAGAAACGAGAAAACAGAACAAAAACCGGCAACGAGGTAACTGGCATTGTGGACAAGTGTTGATCCACGAGGATGCCGATGTTTCTCACCTCGGGTATTTGTAACATATCGCGAAGCAACAGGAATAGCACACGGCAACTGGAGGTTCACTCGAATATTCATTCATGTGGGTATAGGGGTCAATATGGGTGTCCACGGCTCCGATGTTGATAATTGATCGGAAAGAGTTCCGGTCATGTCTATACTTCACCGAACCTATAGGGTCACACGCTTAAGGGTCATCTATCTGCTGAATACTAGACGGGGAGTCTGAGAGAAAATCACCGAAAAAGTTTCGGACGAAACGGAAACGTTCCGGAGAGAACACCGGAATAGTTCCGGTGAAACTGAAAAGTTGTTTCAAGGTATTCCATTAAGTCAAATTGGTTCTGGCATACGCCTGGAAATTCTTGGAGGATGCCAGAAGTGTTCTGGAAACTTCTGGGAATTTTCCGGGACAAAAACCGGAAATGTTCCGGAGCAGCCGGAACCGTTTTGGTTGCTTTTCGCTGAAGAAACATTGTTCCGAAATTGTTTTGGAATGCGTTCAAAATTGTTTTGGTGGGTGCTAGAATTATTCTAGGCACACAGAAATAATTTGGGTTTTAACGGACGCAGAAAAATGTCTTCGTGAATAGTGAAAAGCACTTTTTGGGCTGATTTGCAAATGGGGTTTTTCTTCTAGAAGAAAACCACTTTTGGTGTGTGAAAGGGAGGTGGAGCTCCCCAAGGGGGCTGCAAATTTCGGCCATGGCATGGGGGGCCCTCCTTGAGGTGTCCTTCCACCTCATGGTGGATATCTTCTACACACCCTTATGTGGCATGTGGTGGAAAGATCCTAGGAAGGTCCTTTTGGTCTTTCCTCTACCCCTTGCTCCTCCTATAAATAGAGGTGGAGAGAGCTCTCCAAAATCAGCTCATGCTTGCTCTCATACACATGCCATTGACTTGTCTGGCTTCTCTCTCCCTCCCAGCGAAATAGTTTCATAGAGCCGAAAGGCTGTCTGGGTTCCGGTGGGAACTAGTTCTGGACGGCGAAGCCCTGCCGGATAGATGACACCGTATGTGTGCAACTCTGTAGAGAGATCGTAGTTTCGGTCTTAGTTCGAGAGTGCCTCCCGAAGGGCTGTCCAAGTGATCGTCTTAGTTTCGAGGGTCCTCCCGAAGGGCTGTTCGAGTGACCGTTCGAGTTTCGAAGGTCCTCCCGAAGGGCTGTCCGCGACACCGTCCGAGGGACTGTCCGACCGCCTCCCGGAGGGCTGTCCGAGGGGCAGATGTGGGAGTACATCCTCGCGGTTGGGAGGTTGTAAATCCTAGCTGCGGGGATCTGCACCGCCGATCGTCATCGACTCTACTTCCGCTGCGCTACGAGTCGGTAACGAAACAGATCAAACCTTGTATGCAGTCTCCATAGTGATCCTGGGCTGGTGCGTAGGTCGGAAATTTTTGTTTTCTGCTGCGTTCCCCTACAGAGACAAATTCCTATGAGAACATTTTCTTATCGTTTAATGTTTTGCTATTTCAGAAATGCTTAATTTCTTAAACTCATTTTAGACTTATTTTTGACTCGGTTTTCTTATTAACTATGTTTCAGAAATGCTTAATGTTTTGCTATTTCAGAAATGCTTAATTCCTAGCAAGAATTCTAGCAAGCCACCCAAACACTAAAAAGCAAACGGGCGGAGGAGGCGTGGGGATGTCTCACCAGAGAAGGAGACGGTCGGCGCGGAGGAGACGGTCGGCGCGGAGGAGACGGCCGGAGGAGAAGCAGAGGCCGGGGTCGGGGTCGGGGTCGGGGTCGGGGCCGGGGTCGAGGTCGCCGGGGCCGGCGCAAGGGAGTGGAGAGGGAGGGAGTGAGGGGCGTGGGCGGAGCGGCGGCAGCGGCGGCGCTGAGTGGAGAGGGAGGGAGTGAGGAGGGGTCAAGGTCGCCGGGGCCGGCGCAAGGGAGTGGAGAGGGAGGGAGCGAGGGGCGTGCGTGGAGCGGTGGCGGCGGCGGCGCAGAGTGGAGAGGGAGGGAGTGAGGAGGGGAGAGGGAGAGAGTGAGGGGCGTGCGCGCGGGGCGAAGGAGATAAGTCCACGCCCTAATTAGCAGTAGCGCGGGTCCGAAAACGGCGCTACTGCTATGGCTTTAGCAGTAGCGTTTCTTCCTGACCCACGCTACTACTATAGGTCGCCCCTGCGTCTCGCGGCTGAACCGATTAGCAGTAGCGCCTTCCTGACAACAGGCGCTACTGTTAACAGGATACCTGTAGCGCTGGTCCGCACCCGCGCTACTACTAAGTAGTAGTAGCGCTGTGCCCTAAACCCGCGCTACTGCTAAAATGCTACCTATAAGCTTTTCCCTAGAAGTGTCTCCTTGCGGGTACAGGGGGCGTAGGTGGTGGTCAGGACCCCATTACTCTGTCAGGCATATCGGCGCCGAAGACCTCGGACATGGCATTGTGCGAGCATGCTCGACGACGGCCATCGATAGCCACGAAGTTGTGTCTCCCCCGGTCCACCGGGACTGGCTGGAGATACAGGCGCCGACATCTCCTAGTGTGGAGGCGTTGACCCAGACTCTGTTGCTGATACCGGGCTCGGAGTGAAAGGAGACGTCTTTTACTCCTCCTACCGGGGTGGTTGCACCGTGATATAGTCAGGTGGCGGTGTCTCGGGCATGGATCCCGGGGCAGCGGCCTCGGAGGTGGTCCGCATGGTTGGCTCCCCGGAGGGCTCCATGGTGGAGATGGTGTGCTTTCCCTCTTGGTCGTGCGGGCGACAAGAGGTGGAACGAAGGGTGGCTCGGGCACGCTATCTGTCTCTGGCGATGGAGATGCCCCGATCTGGATCTAGAGTTCCGATCCTGTTGCGCTCGTCCTGGAGGCCTCGTGATGGCATGGGGGAGTGGCCAAGGGAAAGCTTTGCGCGCTGGCGCCGACGACGGCGACGCTTGTGGGCGCCACTCTCTTCTTGAAGACGTTGTCGTGGTGCTCCTTTCCGTGGTTGGGTTTCGGGTGAAAACCTTTGTCCATCTGGACTTGGCAGCGACGATGCTTTGCGCCGTTCTCCCTCTTGGGGGCATTTTCATGGAGCTTAGGTGTTTAGGCTGTTGCGTCGCGGTGTATCTGGTCCTTCCTGCATTTTCTATTGGTAGCGTAGTCGCGTGCGTCTTGCGTGATCCGAGTATTTTGGGATCGGCATTGTATGAGGGTCACCTCACCATCTTGTATCGTTCGGCCATGTACTCTGTTCGGTTGTTGCTTTATATATAAAGTGGGACGAAAGCCTGTTTTGAGAGATGTGTCCTTTGGAGATGGCTTTTCAAACTTGTTCTTTCTCCTCTTTGTCTGGCTATTTCTTGGCTTCTCTTTGAAAATTGGTGGTTCAATGTAAGGGGTTCTAGTCTTTGGCCACATATCAGGCCTAGGCACAGGGAACAGTATTGGACTGTATGCTGCCTTATACATGGGTTTCTTGAAGAAATCATGAACAAAATCTTCTGGGTGTAGTTCTTCCTTGTTGATTGCAGAAACACCATGATTACAAGGAACTCCACACATGTCCCACTTCCTACAACCACATGTATGCAGCAACAAGTTAATTGCATATGTGCTTTCTCCACTTGTCACCTGGAAGAGATCAGGTCCAGCTTTGATAGACTGAAAAAACCTAGAATGATGTTTTGATTCCTCTAACTTCTCAACATATGTGGGGCATATCTGTCACTTAGCAGTCTTAGTCTTTGTCCTATTTGCATTGAACTTCACTAACAACTTTTTTCTGATCCCATCTACCATAGTTCTAATGGGTTTGCCTCTGACATCAAGTACATGTTAAAAAGTTCACTTATATTGTTGACTACCAAGTCAGTTTTGAAGTTTTTGTCCATGGCATGCCTAGCCCATGTATGTTTTGGTATCCTAGAAAGCCATTTCCAAGCTGGCTCACTCTTTTTTCATGCCTTCCATTATTGTTTCATAACCATGCTCAGTATAGGAATAACTTGCCTGATACATGTATTTCTTCAACTCTTCCCCTCTAAAACCAGTTGTTTGAAAGTTCTGATAAATATGTCTAAGGCAGTATCTTTGCGGGCAATTGGGGAATACATTGTTTATGGCTCTAAGAAGGCCCTGTTTGAATTAACTAAAGTTTGAGAATACTACAACAATGCCATGTATGAAATTAATAAGCAATTGCAAACTAAGAAGTAGATGATTTGAGTAGAGAGTACCTTTTGCCTGTCAGATATAATTGTGTAGTAGCCAAACTTGCCTGACTCACCACCAATGCCATATTTTAATTGAGTAAGAAACCAAGACCAGCTTCGAGTGTTTTCCTTGTCCACTGTTACAAAAGCAATGGGAAATATATTGTTATTTCCATCTCTTCCAGTGGTAGCCATTGCTGCCATGTTATCAACTTTATAAAGCAACCATCAACACCTATCACACCACAGCACAAGTTAATTAGAAACAAATTAGTGGGTATGTACATACAAAAGTTGAGTCACGGGTTAATTAGAAACCAATTAGTGGGCAATACCTATGAATGGTCTATAACCATTAAGGAAACCCTCTTTGGAAGAATTGGTGCATATGAACAAGCCATGGAATCTTGGGTTCTTGCTGGGATGTTCCTTCAGATGCTTTGTTGTCACAATGCATCTACTTCCTGGATTGGTTTCTAACACAACTTCTAGGTAATCCCTTATCCTGTAGTATTGTGTCTTCTGATCTCCTAGGACTACATTTTTATCTTGCTTTCTTGCCCTGTAGACCATATGTACAAATACTTCTATTCCATGCTTTTCCTTCAACTTTGAAATTATAGTCTTGACATGTGTGTTGGGGTCTGTCCTCAACTATTGCTCACATTCATGTGCCAACCCCTTAGCAGTCACTTTTGTGCTCTCTCCTACTACTGGGCAATTGTGGTGCAAGTTTAGTTTCTTTATACAGAATGTCCTCTCATGTGCAATCTTAGAAGCTGCAATGAAAAATGGATAGTCCTCAAACGTGGAGACTGTTATAATCTTGTCTGGACAGTTCCTATGAAAGGCATAATTCCTATTCTGTGAGATGTGAAAGGTAAGAAGTGCCCTCCTGAACTGGGTCACATGTAGGAAACAAAGTTTCCTCATAAATTGCTCTTCTGGGTTCTCCCTTTGCTCATCATACCAAACTCCGGGCTTCTTCTTTTTAGCCCTACTCTTCCTATCAGCTGGAAGCTTAAAACATGGTTTTTGAGCCCCATCACTGTCCTTCTCACTTAGGTCACCAGGGTTGCTCTCCTCATCAGATGAAGGCAACCAATCTTCCTCCACAATTTCATCCAAACTAGCGTGCGATCTTGTGGTTCGCCCCTTTCTTTTACTTCCTTTGCTACTTCCTCCTATGATGCTCCCCTCCTCCTCCTCCTCTAGTGCCTTCTCCTCCTATGTTGCTCCCCTCCTCCTCCTCCTCCTCTGGTGCCTTCTCCACCTCCTCTAGTTCATATGGCTCATCCACATTAGTGTCCCCTTCAAAATGATGAAGTGGATCATCTCTATGCCTCTTCATTGCCTCAAGTCTAGCAATTATATCCTCATCTTTTAGTAAATCCGTGCCACGGTCACTATCAGTGAAATCTTCAGCCATTAGCTTCAGAAGTTTTCTTTTAACTGTCTTGTGTTTCTCTCTTTCTTTCCTTTTTTCTTGAACTTCTCAATCTCTTCATTCCTCTTCTGCTCCATCAGTTGCTCAATTTGCTCTTTCTCTTGGTCTTGCTCCATGAAGTACTCATGCCTCTCTTCACCAATGTCCATTGCAAATTCTGGTACCGTTGGACACTTATACTTCAAATATGAACTCTCATGTATGTTAATGACCTGCACTGGCACTGGTTGTGGCTTTGTTGGGCTAGGGAACAATGCTCTTGTTGTATCTATCTCATACACCACTAGCACACAAATTTGAGACAATGGAACCTGCTCTTCACAAACATGTCCAATGTTCAAATCACTAGGTCTTGGAGCATCACTTCTGATGACTGTTATGTTCACCACATTCTGACCTTTGATAGCTAGGTCATCCAACATTTCCTCCACCTTGTCATCATCTGTCAGTTCTTCCATTCCTGAAACCCCAACACCTGGATCTCTAACATAATACATAAAGTTCATCATCCCATATCCTTCAACTCTATTAGTGCAATTAGATTATAAAATGTTATACCTTCCAGATTTATGCTTCTTTCAAGATTATCTCTGCCATAGAAATGGAATCTGACTTCCCACACTTCATCATTCAAGCTACAAATAAAATAAAAGTTCAGCAAACATTCAGTTAAGTCTCAGTTAAAAATTCAATTACATTGAGTTCAAATTTAGTTAAAGTTTCAGTTAAAAATTTAGTTAACATTGAATTCAAATTCAGTAAACAATCAGTAAACATATTGTGTTCAGTCAAAATTCAGTTGTTAAATTTTAGTTAAATGTTTAGTTTTGTTAAAATTGAGTTAAATTCCAGTTAAAGTTAAGATGCCCACTGAAATTTGAGTTACATGTTAGTTAATTAGAAACAAATTTCAGTTAAATGTGTGACCACAGAAACAACCTAGAACACTAATGAAAGGATCGATACGGTCGACTAGAGGGGGGGTGAATAGGAGACTACAAATTTTAATCTTGTTCGTCAATTTTAGGGATAAGCGGATAAATAGGGTTCACTAGATATGCAACTAGGTGAACACAACCTATATGAAAAACACAAGTAGTACTAAATATGCTAGGCAACAAGATAACTAACAAGCCAACAAGCATACAGAGCAAGGTAAAGTGCGGGAAAGGATTAACCACAAGTGAGACGAGGACGCGGATTTTATACCGAAGTTCACTCTTCCTTGGGGAAGAGCTACTATCCGTTTAGAGCGGTGCCGGAGCCAAAGCTTGCGGAACGCCACAGAAGGCTCACCGTATCTCTTTCGAGTCACCCCCAACGGATGAGCCTCAAATCACTCGGGGTTAGTCTTGAAGGCGACCACCACACCTTTACAAACTTCTCCGGAGCACACCACAAGCAAGGAAGCTTCCGAAGGAACCTCTAACCGCCTAGGATCCCAAGCTCCAAGAGTAACAAATCAATGGTGAACAAATTTTGTGGGGAACACGAATTTGGTTTGGTCAAAGTGTAGATCGGGTCTTGCTCTCCCAATCCCCAAAGTATCAACAAGTTTGGGTGGAGGGATTGAGAGTATTGAGTAAAATGAGGTGTAGCAATGGTGGAGCTAAACAAGACATTAGGGTTAGGTTTGGTGGAGGAAGAAGGGGTCCTTTTATAGTGTTCTTGGTTGGGTGGGGAAATCTGACCGTTGGACCCCGTGCGCACGGGCTAAGTCAGCCCCGTGCGCCCGGGGTACTCAGAGAGGTTCGTAGTACCCCGTGCGCATGGGGGTCAAAAGACCCCGTGCGCACGGGCTACCCTGAAAGTTTCGCAGTACCCCGTGCGCACGGGGGTCAAAAGACCCCGTGCACACAGGGTGTCCAGAAAGTCTCTATAAACTTCTCAGAGTATCCAGGCACCATACTAACAGAACCAGTGGATGTAGGAAGTGGTAGGAAGGCTGAAGAAAAGTCTTGGAGATATTCCCACACAACACAAATCCACGACGACCCCTCTTAATAGTGCGGTATTCCCTACGACTCAAATCGAACCAAAACGAAAACCTTCGAGTCACGAAAAAACCACGCCTTTGAGAAGGGTTTGAACTGTCGCAAAACTCTGTTGGATCTGTAGGAGGACCACCGCCACCAGATGCATCGCCACCGCCACCGCCACCGCCACGCGAGCTGGCCATCACCGGCAGCGAGCAGGGGCGAGAGAAAGGAGAACGGCGCGGGGGGAACTGTCTGACCATGACCGACACGCGCGGCGTCTTGACCGTGTAGGTCCAAACGGCGCCGTCTGCCCAGCCTTAAGCCACGTATGCGTTTTTCGGGCCCACCTGTCGGAAATGAGTTCAAACGCAGCGAAACGGCCGATCAATGATTTTTGCAACAACTTAACAGATCTTTCAGTGTTTTTTTTGCAACGGATTAACGAGTTGGTTGTTTCCTGCAAACCTAGCCATAAATGTGATAGTTTCTTGCAATTGACTGGCCTTATTTCACATAAGTTGATGTCATTTTCTCATTTAAGTTCACCAAATGCTTTTTCTTATTATTGTGGTTGTGATTCTTCATCACATAAAGTAAATATGAATGACCCTCATGATTGTCTTGCTAGGAAGAACCTCCACTGGGTCGTGTGACAGCTTGCCTCCTCCTCTTTCATCTAGCTCCACTACTTAAAAAAGAGTACATTCATTTTTTTGCAAAACAGAGTACTCTGTCTAATCTTACATAAGTTCCCCTTCCCTGTTTTTGTTTTGACTTTTTTCATGTCTCCATTTATTCATCGATTTTGTTTAAAGACCGTCTTAACTGTCCCATCTTTTATTGACTTGCCAAAGAGAATTATGTATTCTTTGGTAAACCAATTAAGTTCCTACCAAATAAGTGATTAACAAATAAATCTCCTAAATTCCCAAAAGTTATTTAGGTAGATAAATCACTTGCATTGATTTGACAAACATTTATTTACACAATCACCTTGATATGTGCAGGTAAATCACGGCTAACGTGGAATATTTATATCCGGCTGCAACACACATGCTATTCCCTAGTGATGTATTATGTTCAGCTAATATTTATCTCTATGCCGTGGAGCCCTGGTGATCTCTCATCTCTTGTTTGCGGATGATACTATGTTGATGTTTCATGCATCTAGCCAGCAGGCTAATATTGTAAAAGGCTTGTTGAACACTTATACTTCAGCGACGGGTCAACTTATTAACCCAGGGAAGTGTTCCATCCTTTTCTCTGACAACTGTCCTGGTGCAGTGTTGGATGAAGTGAAAACTACATTGGAGATTACCCAGCAGGTGTTCGAACCAAAGTAATTGGGCCTACCGGTGCCTGAAGGAAGAATGCTCAAAGGTCAATTCGAAACACTTCAGGCAGGTTTGAGCAAAAGACTGATAGATTGGAGTGAGTAGTATTTTTCGTCAGGTAACAAAGAAATATTGATCAAGTCAGTTGCCCAAGCAATGCACACTTATGTTATGAGTGTGTTCAGGCTCCCAGTTTCCGGGTGTGATGACTTAACACGGTTGATGCGACAGTATTGGTGGGGCGTTGAGAATGGAAAGAAGAAGATGTCATGGCTCAGTTGGGAGAAAATGAAATTACCCAAGGCCATGGGAGGTATGGGTTTCAGAGATATGAGATGTTTTAACCAGGCTTTGTTAGCAAAACAAGCCTAGTGGTTGTTGGATAACCCTGGTAGTTTATGTGCTCGTTTATTGCGGGCGAAATATTACCCTAATGGGAATTTGCTAGACACTGTCTCCCCTAGCAGCTCATCGGCAGTATGGAAGGGTATTATTCATGGTCTGGAGTTGCTTAAGAAGGGGATTATCTGGAGAGTGGGTGATGGTACTTTAATTAAAACCTGGCGTGACCCATGGATTCCACGCGGTCATGATTTCAGGCCAATTACGCCAAAAAGGAATTGCAGGTATAATTGGGTCACAAATTTTCTGGATGAACATGGAGCATGGAATGTACAGAGACTACGAGAGCACTTCTGGGATATGGATGTTCGCGAAATTGTGAAAATTCGTACGTCTCCAAGGAATAGACAAGATTTCATTGCTTGGTTTCCGGAGAAGAGCGGGTGTTTTTCAGTGAGGAGCGCCTACATGCTTGCAACTGGAGTTCATAACAATTTGATTGCAGGCGGAGCTTCAAGTAGCATTCCAATTGGAGTGCGTTCTATTTGACGGTGCATTTGGAGCTCCAAAGTTCCTTTGAAAATGCGAATTATGGCGTGGAAAGTAGCGACCGGTGCACTAGCTACAAATGTTTGCAAAAAGTACAGGCACTTGTCAAAGCGTAATGCATGCCCCATTTGTGGTAAAGATGCATAGAGTTCTTTCCATGCATTGATCACCTGTGAGCATGCATGTATATTATGGGACTCTATGCGGAGGGTTTGGATCTCCCTGATCAAACCTGTCTTGTTGATACAGGGAAAGAGTGGTTGCTGAATGTTCTCGCTAATTGTTGAGATAATGAGCGGGATATGTAATAATGCTTATTTGGAGGATATGGTCTCTACGGTCAGATATGTCGCATGGCAAGGATATACCGTCACCTGGTGTTTCCGTTGAGTACCTCCAAAGTTATATGAGCTCCCTGGATCTATCTAGGAGATTTAGCACGGAGGATATTATTAAAGGAAAAATGCCTGCGAAGGAGGTTGGTTTGAGCACTCATGGCAGGGAGTCCTCTCCGGCACTACCTTGGCCTCCACTGCCGGTGGACCGGGTGGCTCTATCCGTGGATGGAGCCTTCTCTTCGGCTGATGGCTCGTTTGCGGCAGGGATGATCTTGAGGAGGTTTGATGGAAGTATTATTTTTGCAGCGTACCGGTGCTTATTTAACTGCAATGAGGCTTTGGAGGCAGAGTTACATGCTCTAATGCAAGGTATGACACTGGTGGTTCAACATACTAATGATCCTATTATAGTTCAATCGGACTCCTCGGAGGCTTTTGACAGCATTAGCCGGTGATAATTTATCCCGGTCGGCATATGGACATTTGGTAGCGGAAATTAAGCATCTTATGGTAGAACGTGAGTTTATTCCCCAGAAAGTTAGGCGTGAGCAGAATAGGGTTGCAGATCGGCTCACATTGTATAGTCGTACGGAGAGTACTACTGCTGTATGGCTTGTGAGGGTACCACCGTGTATTGAGGAGTTGGTGCCTCTCGATTGTAACCCTATGCATTATGGAATAAAACTCTTTTACCTCGCAAAAAAAGTGCTTTTTTTGATGATTTTTTTACTATAATATATCGGGGTCTTGTCGCAAAAATATCCTGGAGGACAGTAAAAGCATTAACATTTCTCATTTGATCAATATAAATCCAAGAAAACTCACTATGACAAACAAAAACAGGTCCTGTAAATCCGAGACGAGGAAGTAATATTAATAGCAAATTTAAGCGCGAACCAACTGTGGTTGGATGGTTAGAGGGACTGTGGTATCCCCAGCCCACCAGGGTTCAAATCCTGGTGCTCGCATTTATTCCTGGATTTATTTCAGGATTTCCGGCGATGTGCATTCAGTGGGAGGAGACGTTCCCGTCGACGACGAGGCGCCTATGGTGACTTCGTAAATTTCAAGATGATATGCCGGCTCAGTCATTCGGAGGTGCTCATAGGGATAGGGTATGCGTGTGTGCGTTCATAGGGGTGAGTGTATGCGCGTGTATATGAGCGCTTGCGTCTGTACTGTGTTCAAAAAAAAAATAGTAAATTTAAGCAGAAATAATGCTGCCGGTACAACAAAGACAGCATGGAAAAGCCGGCCACGGGGCCCCACTCCGCGATCTAAACAAGCAGAGCAAAACAAAGGAGGGCCCCACCACACGGACCCGCGCCTCCTCCCCCTCCCCCAACGTTTTTCTCCCTCTATTTATGCCCGACACCTGCACCCCTCTCTCTCCTCGTGCCTCCACTGTCCCCCACAGCCCACCCCTCTCCTCCGCCGTCTCCTCCCCTCACTGACCCTGAACAAATCGAGCGAAGCACCCGGCAAAATCCGGCCTTGCCGCGTCGAATTCAAGGCCTTCTCGACCGATCCGGCCCGAGGATTCCCCGGGTTCGTCTCGGTGCGGCGTGGTTCGTCTTCTTGGAGCAGGCGCGCGCGGGGCGTGGGTGGTTCTTGCGACATTTCGGTCGGTTCTTGGTGGCCGAGCCGAGGCTTTTCTCCCACCTCCGCGCGATTCCGCCGGGCTTCCAGGGGGTTAGATGGTGGCGAGGATGATGCGGTGGCCGCGGCCGCCGCAGGCGCGCAAGTTCCGCGTCCGGCTGGTGGTGCGGCGGGCGGAGGGGCTGCCGCCGTCCGTGGAGCCTGCGGAGCAGGAGCCCGCGAGGCAGAGGGTCGCGGCGGAGGTCAGGTGGAAGGGGCCAAGGGCGTCCGGCCTCGGCTCGCTGCGGCGCGCGGTGCGGCGCAACCGCACCAGGGGCGAGGAGCTGCCCCCCGCCGCCTCCGGGCGCGGCGCCGCCGTGGCGTGGGAGGAGGGGTTCGAGAGCGCCGTCACGCTCGCGGCCGCGTCCCACCGGGAGACGGCCGCGTTCCAGCCGTGGGAGCTCGCCTTCACCGTCTTCACCGTGAGCATCTCATCTCACCTCACTCATCTCCTTGCTCGAACTAGATTCCATTGTGAATCTCCTCTTGACTGTTCGCTCTGACAAGTACTGTTCTAGTAGTATGGTTTTTGTCTGCGTTTGCTCGCATGATGTTTCTTGTTTGACTTTCTCTCGAAAGGGATTTGCGTGCTCTAGATCCTTTTGAGGTGATTTTGTTCTGAATCATGTTCCTATTTCACAAGCACAATCCCTAGGCACTCCTTGTTAATGGCGCGGTCTGTTGAATTATCTCATCCGTAGATTAAAATTAATGTTTTTCAGTTGCTTGAACGAATATGTGTAGCTGGTGGATGTCAATGGATCAACCATAGCGTGCAACTGTATTCCTGTTATTATGGAGCAAAATCTGATAGTAACATTACACCTTATGAATTTATGGAGTATTATGTTTACCAGTAACGATAATACCGTTTCATGCGCTTGCTTTTCTGTGTGAACATAGTATCATGTTTCATGCTTTCAAATAACCCCTTCCAGAATGAATTTATAGAGTTCTTTTACAGTACATCAAGTCATCTTGGACCGTCCGTTTTTATGGTTTGGAGGGCCCAGATGAATCAATACTACACCAGGTTTTGGGTAGTATATTTACTAGTTAAGGGCAATTTGGGTAGTTCAATATTTATCAATCACGCAGTCAGGTTTCATCCCCGTCATGGCCAACCTTTCCTCCCATTCCCATCATCTCTTGCCCAGTCCATGCCGGCACGCCGCCCTGTACTTGGCGACAAGCCACGGCCGACAACGAAGCAAAGCTGATGGCCTTGGTTCGTGCCCCAAGCTGGAATTTCCCCCACACGTACACGGGACACAACGATGTAGTAAAGCTCCGCCGGCCGGATACACAATCACGTCAGGCGCATATGCAACAATCAGATCACTGCTTGCTCTCGTAACACAAGTGCGCACGCGAGTCACTTGTTGATGGCCACAGGCACATATCGTCCCCTGTGATTTTCTTTATTGCATCAGCTCACCTTATGATTACAAGGCCGGGCGTTGAGCAGAGCTCCACGAGGGCGGGATCGAAGATGGGCACTTGATAAGTCTTCCATTCACCCTTCTGCTCCTCGGGCAATTCATCGCCGGACACTACCGGGCCGGCTTTTGGCCTGCGATCAGGGGTTCCGGACCTTGCGCCTGAACCAGGCCGGTTGCCGTCGCTGCGCCTCTCTCATGGGGCAGCTCCGGCAGCCCAAGGGAGCAGCGGTTACGTGTGCCGCATATGCACCCGCTCGTGCCTCCCCGCAATGAGGCTTGGGAGTGCACTGAGGTATCGAACTTGTTAATCGCCGCGCAGCACCACGTCGCCCACCACTTCAGATGGCTGTCGCACACCGCGCCGTCTTGCTCGCCATCGCCATGTTAGTCGCGTTGCCGTTGCTACTCATCAAATGAAAATCAAATCGGCTAGTGCATCGGGCGCCACACGAAGCTGTGTTGTTCTGTGCGCACGCACGGGCTGCAAGGGAGTACGTATAGCGGAGATCCTTGCCCCGGCAAGCCGCATGAGATTTTGCGGCGGCCTGGCGTCGCGAGTAGCGGACGAACAGTGCCGCGTCGGATGGATGGGATTAACTTAATTAATTAGATTAATATAATTACGATTAAAACTAAGAAAGAATAAATCTACCTTTGATTGAGATTTACTTATATGCCCTTGAGTGAATATTTGATCGATCAGTACCGACCATTGGATCAACTAAATACTACCCACTATGTTAGGTAGTATGATGTACCGTAAAAAGTCTCAATTTATAACCTTGCGATCGAGTTGAATTTCACGATTACAAGTTCATAGCTCTGGCTACCATCCCATTTTTGGGCGTCATGAACAATTGCAAATCATCCCTTAGCAGTTAGCAAGTTGAAATATTTTCTTTTGAGTGACTTACAGCCAGTTTGTTTGAGTGATTTCAGAGCAGGGAAACTGACCTGCCTTGTTCTTCTTTTCCTTGTGGCAGGATGTGAACAAAGGCCCAAAGTCTAAACCAACAATTCTGGGAACTGCTTCCCTCAGCCTAGCAGATTATGCATCAGCAGCCGAAGAGGATATTGAGATAATTCTCCCTTTGTCTGTGCCCTGCGGTGCGCCTGAGTCTGCTCCATCGCTTCATGTGAGTTCTGATGTGAACAATAAGCTGTAGCTAATGATTATTGTTTTGCAGCGTAAAAAGAAAAACCCGTTTTAATTGCCGTCTGGTGTGACTGACATCCTCTTTTTCATCGCAGCTTACTCTGAGTATGGTGGAACTGAGAGCTCATCAAGAAACCTCTGATGCTTCACAACGGTCTGCTGTGGCCACTCCGTTGTCCCCGTCATCTTGTGATTCTGTCCCTGGAGGAAAAGATGAGGTTTCAGTCATTAAAGCAGGGCTAAGAAAGGTAAAAATCCTCAGGCATATAGTGTCGGCTCGAAGGTCCAAGAAGACGTTCCAAAGCGATGAAGGCAGCGAAGATAATTGCTATATTCATAGTGATGGTACTGAATATCCATATGGTACCGAGCCTGTCGATGAAGATCTTGATGATAGAACACATGAAGATGAAGTTGCGGATTCAACTATCAGGAAGTCGTTCAGTTATGGTTCACTGCAGTCTGTCAACCATGTTGGTGACCATGAGGACTGGGTCTATTACAGTCACAGGAAATCTGATGCTGGTTACCATGTAGATGAACCACAGTCATCAACTGCTGAGGGTACCGTGTTGCCAACTGCAAAACGGAGTATCCTTCCTTGGAGAAAGAGGAAACTGGGTTTACGGTCACTAAAGGCTAAAGGCGAACCTCTGTTGAAGAGAGCAAATGGAGAAGAGGGAGGCGATGATATTGACCATGATCGTCGGCTGCTAACCTCTTCCGATGGATCACAGGTAAAATTTTCTCCTTTTCTTTTCATTGCATTGTGAAAAAATAGTCAGCATCCTGTTCTTGGCCGAGAGGCCTTGTTTGCATACCACAGAACTATTTTTGAATGTCCATGACTTTCGCTGAACAATATTTCTTTCAATTACAGCGATCAAGAAGTGAGGATGGGTCAGCTCATGGTATGATGTCAGAATTTGGCGATGACAATTTTGTTGTGGGAAACTGGGAATCAAAGGAGGTACTTAGCCGTGATGGTCACATGAGGCTTTCTTCCCAGGTGTTCTTTGCGTCAATAGACCAGAGAAGTGAGCGGGCTGCTGGGGCGAGTGCATGCACGTCACTAGTGGCTGTCATCGCAGACTGGTTCCAGGCAAATCAGAACCTGATGCCTATCCAGTCGCAGTTTGATAACCTGATCCGTGAAGGGTCACTAGAGTGGAGAAACCTTTGCGAGAACAAGACATACCGAGAGCGTTTTCCTGACAAGCACTTTGATCTTGAAACTGTCCTTGATGCCAAGACCCGGCCACTCAGAGTCTCCCCCAGCAAGTCATTTATTGGATTCTTCGTACCCGAAGGTGCTGAGGACATGGGAGGATTTGACTTCCTCAATGGTGCAATGTCCTTCGATAACATCTGGGATGAGATCAGCCAGGCAGCAGAGGCCTCATCCAGTGACAACCCTAACCTATATATAGTGAGCTGGAATGACCACTTTTTTCTCCTCAAGGTTGAGCGTGATGCATATTACATCATCGACACCCTTGGAGAAAGGTTCTACGAAGGATGCAGCCAGGCCTACATTTTGAAGTTCGACGACACCACCATGATTCACAAGGTGTCCGACGAGAAGAAGGCGCAACCTAGCCCCGACTCAAGCGGGCCGTTGAAGGGTTCTTCAGGGAGCTCCTCGTCGGGGCAGGACAGCGAAGATGACGATGTCGAGGAGAACATACTCGTGTCCAAGGGCAAGGAGTCATGCAAAGAGTACATCAAGAGCTTCTTGGCGGCCATACCGATCAGGGAGCTACAGGGGGACATCAAGAGGGGAACGATGGCATCGACGCCGCTGCACCACCGCCTCCAGATCGAGTTCCACTACACCGAAGCGGCCCCAGTGGAGGTCGTCTCGCCGCCTCAAGCCCTTGCCATCGAAGCCCCGTTCGAGTTCTCATGGCCCGAGCCACCGCCGGCGATGGAACTCGCCCTGGCACCTGCGGTCGCCGTCGCATAGCTTGCCACCGTGTTGGCTGAGTTTTTTCCATGGAGGGGAACCTACTCGAAGATTTTGCTGCCTTTTTTTTTCTGTATGTGCTCGTTCCATGTCTAATATGACCTGACTAGTATAGGTTTCCCATCATCACAGGCATCGGAAGCCACCCGCCTGCATTTTGTACAAAGAGGCGACTGCTGCTGCCAATCTTGTACTATTAACCGGCTGATCTTTGTAATCACGCATGACCCTTGTACTAAGCAATGAGGAATGCCATCATGTTAATTAAGTATGGGCCTAGTTTCTGTATGCAACTTCGTATGCTGCCAGTGGAGCAGAAATTGTTGCAACTCTGGGTCCGCTGCTGTTAGCTGTAGCTTGTTGACGGCGAAGTATCGTCCAGACATGCTGGGTTACCGGAACCAAAGCTGTCACCAGCGCCAAGTACATGTTCAGTGAATGCGACACATGAGCTGCTGCGAAATGTGGATCAAAAGCATCCTCCAATCTTTTTCTGGGTCGTCATGTGATCTCGCCAACCTGTGATACTGTTGAATGGCAGTTGATTCTTTTAGGCGCCTTTTGATGAATACCGATTTTGTTTTCTTGATTTGCAGGGCAAACTTGGAATTTTCGGTAGAGAACATCAGTATCGCGGGCCTGAGTTTTAATTTGTAGTAACTCGTTTCGTCACGTGCTGACTTTTAAATAATTTTTCCGCTAGAAAAACCTTTGATTTGTCTGAATAAAATAGTGCATTTGAAAAAATTTCATAGTCGTTCATACTTGGTCAGAATATGATTAGTTCATGGGTTATGTAACAGCCAGAACACGCATAACGGAGCTGGGCGGCCAATTAGTCCTCACAATGCATGTGTTGGAGAAGGAATATAATGTTATTTTTCTCCTAGTTTTATAGTATGTCTCAATGTCCCCTTCACAATCTTTCTGCAGTTAAGCTGGCATATTTACTGTACTATTTTGTGAGCGACTACGACCTCTTGTCCTGTGACATAGGCACCATAAAAAATGATAGACAAATTTCAAAGAAGAGGGCAGAAAGAAAACCATGGCATGCCTAGGAATTGGGTACATCATAATCGTTTGATACAGACTGCTGCCTAGCTGTACAAGTGCTTCTCATGAAGCAAGCTTACCAAGTTAGTAGCAAGTTTCGGGCATACATTAAATACCCAGATTTCAGGGTCTAGGTTCAGCTAAAGACGAGTCGGTTAAGGACACAGATCAGACACAAGCTCAACAACTCCCCGCATCGACGCATCATTCTGCATAGAGTTAAATCACCATAGACATAAGATGTAAGAACTGGGAACTAAACAAGGTGTATAACCATGATAAGTAGAGTGATTGCAGTGTACTAAACCATATCTCACCAAGTAAACAATGTCAAATGCCCCGGAGTAATCTTTCAGAGATTTCTCAATGTTGGTATTCCTGCAAAACCAGTTCTTTATCAATTGATGCATATTTCAGAAGGAAACTGAATCTCATCACATGCACCTGCTATTAAACAGGAATTGATCAAAGCAGCTTGCTGTCCAAAATGAGCAGTTGAAGTCTGATGAGAAGAATAACCGGTTCCCTTGGTTAAAATGGTTTATTTAATGTTGATTAGTGACATGGAAGTTTCATGTGACGTGATCAAATTTTGCTTGCTTTGATTGAAAGGGAAACCAGTTTAGCACAAACATGAGCTTTCTTGTGATTGCGCGGCTTTGATGCAACCGCAAGAAACTTTACTTTAAACTTTAAAGAAAAGACAGCAATTCATGTCCAGAGCTTGTGAAGTACATATAACTCTGCAAACAAGTAATGAAGATGATGCATCTAATCACATTTCTGTCAACAAAAGAAGCTACTTCTATTACAAGAGTCAAAAGAAATATGGGGAGAAATTCAGCTGGAATTTTGGAATACGTCATGGGTAGAGGAAAGTCAGGATTGTTTAAGCTTAGAACACCCCCTTAGGACTTGTTCGGTTAATCCCGCCCACAAGGGGATTGGAGGGGATTCAGAAAGATTTTGACTTGTAGGGGCAAGAGCATACAATAGAAAAAAAAGGTAGAATGAAAAAATATGTATATAACCCATCGTGTTGTTTAGTAATTTACTCGGTTCATTGCAATAACTAATCAATTTCAGTATCAGCAAGAGTTGTCCACACATCTTCAAGTAAAAAACATGATATACTCCAAATGACCAAATCCATCGAATATAGACGTGACCAGAATTAAAAAAATGTGATCATTCCCAATTTGTTTAGTTGTAATGCCCGGCTAACTTTGAATGAAGCAAGCAAAAGGCAAGCTAATTGGAAATTCACGTACAGGAATCCAGCAGCAATCCTGTTCTCGTAGTTTAAACCATCAGACATTCCCAGGTCTCCAATGTGATCTCCAAGTAGCAGCACGTTGGTCCTCTTTTTCACCAATGAATAGTCATCAACAGATCCATTTGGATCCCCCAGACTATCATGCACCGGAGCTGCCATGTCCAAGGAATGCTCATTTTTGTTTAGAACATGGATCGTCTTCCCTGCATTAGACATTATTTAGATTATATGAGATAATGAGAAGGTAAGCAAAATGCATACAACTTACAGGTTATAGCGACAGTTTGAAAATATTGTTTAGGAAAAAGGGATAAATATATCAACGTCGACAGGGATACACCATTTGCAAATAAAAAATGGTCTTAGACGAAAGTCCAATGAGAGAGACAAGAAACAGCAAACCAACACCCATACTTTTGGTATATCCTGCATTAGCATTTGGTAGTAACCATTCGTGAATCATCAATACTTTGTGAGGATTAAAAATCACCTTTAAATGCTACAAGAGAACCCTCTTCGTTAAAGACCATCCTATTGGACACAATCTTGATGTTCTTGAATGATCGGTGGAGTTTCTGCCGGAAGACCTAATATAGAGAGCAGGCATGTCATCTGCAATGAAGTTCATTTTAATATTTGGTACCATTCTTTTCAGAACTTACCTCCTCAATTATGTCTGCAAGTCCAGCCGAAAAGACTAACACTGGAATATCTCTAGCCTGAAAATTACATTTTAAGATTCTATCAGACACTTGCCATACTGGGCTTTGACATTTCTAGGGTTTTATAGGCATAACAGTAATTCATTCTTCCCATCTCCCGAAAATATTATAATCAGTTGCCACCACAGGCAAGCCAACTAAAACTACTAATAATATCACTTCATTACCAACAGATGTGAAATAAAAAAACAAATGAAACAAGAGCCAGAAAACTCTAGGAGAAAACATACTCTTTGTTGCCTAAAATGACGTGTGCATAGGATATGAAAATTCATCCAACGATATAAATAGAAGAGAGGAGAAAACAAGAAGCAGACCACGATAAAATAGATAACTAAAGTTTTAGTTCTTTTATGCTCATATGAATGTTTCAATATGCTGTTCGGTAAAATTAACTGCTTGGAGGGGCGTGTGCGAGCAGCCCATGACTCTTTTTCCAATCAGCACACGTATGCTTGTGGATAAAAGTAATGATGAAGCGTACAAGAGAAACGTCCAAAGTAGTTACCCAAATGCTTTATAAAAGGGAGTAACTATTCGACAAATTCATCACAGGGAAAGAAACCCAACAAAAGTTGCAACACAACAAGATAGTTACCAATGGGCTTAAACTGTACCAAAATAACCAGGGGGGAAAGTAATATGCATGTTCCGGTTGAGTACACCTTTCAAACAATTAGTATACCCCATGGTCACTAAAATTGGACTACTAAGCAAACATGAGAAAAGGAAATAAAACCTCCAAAAATTCAAACAATTCGACAACTCCATCTCGAAAAGCAATTGCAGCATCGGCCACCGATTTCTTTATAGCTTCTTGTGTAAGCCCCCCTTCAATAAGGAGACCATGAGTCTTCCCCCACCTGTAGCAAGTAATGAAATCAGAGGCTAAGGTACACTACTGAATATGCAGTTGAGATGCATATTATATGGAAAAGTGAAATCCTATACTGGATAATGGATCAATGGCATGGAAACATCAAATCGAATCAAGAAAACTGCCATAAGAAACATTATTATTTCCGTTGTAAGGGGTTTCACATATATATAAATACAAGTATATATTTGTTCTAGAAAACATAATACAAGTACATATTTATTAATGTACATTTTTCTTTGAGAGAACTATTTGTGAAACTGACCACACAGGAATTGGTTCCTGCTAACTACTAGGAGGCAGCAGAATGCAAAATAATATTATGCAATACTGATACAAAAAGCTATTATGTCTGACAAACCATGTGGGTCACAAGAAAGCTAGCTTTAAAGAACGACCAATGTACAAGCACCACCACTTGACAAAAAAAGACTTCATCACAACCAAACAATCATGCATCCAACATGTCATGGACAAGCAGAACAGACCATATCATTGTTCACTTTACACGCTCCACCCCAGATTATATGTGAAACCCAAGATATGTTCACTTCACCTGTTCACCTTGACAGAATGGGATATCCGACCAGCATTGCGAGGGTCAAAACACATTTTGCTGTGGAAGAATTCCTACTACCACCACTACTACTCACCACTCTTCCATGAGCTTGGCCTTCTCCAGCAGCGGGATGTCGGGGTTGATCTCGATGGGATGGTAGTGCTCGAACAGCGCCTCCCTCTTGGCGTCGAACTCTTCGTTCCCCTGTCTGAGCAGCCCATGGCTACCTACGACCACACATACACACACATGCCCTCAGGAAAATTCAATCTCCGAAGTCCTAAGCTCCCAAGTCTGACGAGAAATCAGCAGAAACGATCGAGGAGCGTACTCTGGCCGCGGCAGCCGTCGTACCAGTACCGAGTGAGCGTGCCGTCGAAGTCGGCAATCACCTACACCAATGGAAGAACCTAGTTAGACCGCAAAGCCATAGACAGATGCCACAGAGGCCGTGAGACAGGCGAGGGAGCGGACCTGCAGCTTAGCTGGGCCGGCGGCGCGGATGGCGGCGACCTTGCGAGCGAGGGCGTCTGTGTCGGCGACGACGGAGCCCGGGGTCATGGCACTGGAGGAGGACATGGAGGCTGGGAGGCGGAGGGGGAGGCGGCGGCCGAGGTGTGGGGCGAGGGGCCGCGGGGTCGTAGGGTTCCGGCGGCGAGTGGCGCGGGAGAAGAGGCGGCGGAGGAGACGGCAAGGGGATGGGGAGAGGAGCAGTGGGCTCGTCATGGGCCTCATTTCGAAATGAATGGGCCGGAGCAAGACGAACTACCTCTCTCTACTGTTGTCTGTGCGATCGGGAGGATTCATGGAGGCATGCACTCTTGGAGTGCACCATGTCCAGGTGTATATGGGCATTATCCGATGAGGACCAACGATCCAAATGCAAGAAACTGGCTTTTTGCAATGCATGATGAGCTCTCACAGAAGCAATATAATCTCTTGGTGGTCACTTTGTGGGCAGTCTGGAGGGCTAGAAGGAAGGCGATATACGAAGATATCTTTCAAAGTCCACAATCGACAAGTCAGTTCATCCAATCTTACTTGTCAGAGTTGGAAATGGAGGTGGGAAGAAGGGGCGAACCTGTGCGACAGGCAAGGCCACGAACTGGCGGCTGGTTAAAGCCTCCTGCTATGTGCTTTAAGATCAATGTTGACGCTGCGGTTGCAAATAATCAGCGACAGGGAGTGGCTGCAGCAATTTGTTGCGACCACAACGGCTCATTTCAGGGTGCTTCAGCTATTGTCTTTAAAGGAATTCATGATCCGGCCACCCTGGAGGCACTAGCGATTCGGGAGGCTCTAGCCCTCGCCGAAGATCTCACCATTAGGCGAATTCATGTGGCATCTGACTGCAAGGTTGTGGTGGAAGACATGAAGGAAAATAACCCGACTAGTTATGGTGCAATTCTACATGAAATCATAGAACAACGTTCCTCTTTTGAGAGTTGTAGTTTTGTGCATGAGTATAGGAGCTCGAATATCGAGGCTCACAATTTAGCGAAGCATGTTTTGAGTTTATAGGTGGGCCGCCATGTTTGGTTAGGCAACCCTGGGTCATTATCTTTTGTACCTTTGAACATTGATCAATAAAACTTCGCGAGATTATCTAAAATTTTTTTGTTGTCTGTACCCTGGGCGAGGGCATCGCGAGAGAATGTCGTCGGTGGCGCTCCGCCGCCACCTCTGCGCCTCCTCAACGGCAGTCCACGGCGGCCATGGTTCCGCGGGGGTGGTGGAGTTGAACCCGCCGCGCGGCACCAGGGATTCCCTCCGGAGGAGATGCGCGTGCGCACCTCGCTCTTCGGAATTTTTGTTCAAAATGACCACCTGCTGAACGCAATTGACAGAAAAGACCATCCTTGAAACACATTACCAAAACGGACCAACTCAATCATGGCGGCAGGCGTGCCAGCCGACACATGGCGCCTGCCGGCACGCACGGAGGCGGCAGCCCCTGCCGCCACAGTCCCATGCGGCAGGTGGCCAGCCACAGGATTCAGCGAACGCGGCCGACACGCGACGGAACGGAGCGCTGGGCAGGTGGGCCCTGCCGCCTCGTGGTGTGGCAACAACACTGTGCAAGGTTATGCTCCTTTGGATTGCGGCTCCTCCACGCGGGATGCATCGATGTGCGCTGGTTTTTAATGTGTTGTGTGCTGGTCAAACCAAGTGACCCATTAGTACTATAGTGTCGTGCATGATCGTTGGGAAAAGCATCCAAGAGAGCCAGAGGTGAAAAGCTTCCAAGAGAGCCACAGTGTTGCCGCCACACCAAGAGGCGGCAGAGTCCATCTGCCCAGCGCGACCAAACAACCGCGTTCGCCGAATCCTGTGGCGGCAGGGGCTGTCGCCTCGGCGCGTGGCGGTAGGCACCACGTGTCGGCTGGAGCGTCTGCCGCCATGACCTAGCTAGTCCGTTTTGACGATGTATTTTAGGGATAGTTTTTTCCGTCAATTGCGTTCGGCGGGTGGTGTCCAGGCTCTTCGACCACTTCAGGGAGGTGTCCAGGCTGATGGCGTTCTAGGAGGTGGACTTCTCGGTGCTCGAGTCCGAGGCACTCTTCGTCCGCAAGGCCGGTGTCGGTGTCAAAACCGACGGATCTCGTAGTAGGGGTCCTAAGCTATGCGTCTTGGAGCGATGGTAACATGGACACAGGATTTTACCCAGGTTCGGGCTCTCTCAAGGAGATAATACCCTACGTCCAGCTTTTGATTGTATTGATATGGGGGTAGTACATTGTCGTCGTTTTCTCACAACATATGCCATGGGGTGACTTATCGAGAGTGGTTGGGGCCGAAGGACGCCGGCGGGCTCCGGTAACGGGATTGGGGACAAGCGGTGTGGGACACACGATGTACCCAGGTTCAGGGCCCTCCGTGGGAGGTAACACCCCTAGTCCTGCTAGACTGGTTGAAGAACCAAGTGGGCTACAATGGTGCTCCTTGAGCTGTCGGCTAGAGGAGGAAGAAGGGGCCTGCTGGCTTTCCTCGCCTCTCTACGTGAGTGTGTGTGTGTGTGTGCGATTTTTCCCTGCATGGGGTGGCTCCGGGGGGCTTTATAGGCCAGCCCCCTGGATTACAATATGCATATAAGGCGCCGGGGGGGACCCGGCTGGCGGCCTCTCTGGCCGGCCAGGGGCCCCCCCAGTCGAAGAGTCTTGTCGCTTGTAGGGCCCGCCGGCTACCGGGTCCCATCGGAAGCACCCCGGGGGGGGGGGGGGGCGTCGGCTGGCCATCACTATCAGCGCGTGCCTGTCGCGCCTTAGTACGGGCCGACCGACGCGACATCGTCTTGTGGTAGCCGGCCGTGGTCAGCGGTACGACCGGCCACGCTGTAGCCATGCAGGGGCAGGTAATGGAGTGGTTGGAGGCGTGTGGGCACTGTGCCGACCGCCCGGTCGCAGTCGGTCGACGTCAGAGGCACTGTTGCCTCCACCGTGGCCATGCGAGCGCTGTCATTCGGTACGACGAATGTCACTATAGCCACGCGTGCCCTACCCGTGGTACCAGGGGCGCTGCTGACACATCGCCCGTCAAGTCATCGCCCTACGGGACGCGGTGATGCGACGGGCGCTGACCCGCCGGCCAGACGGCCTAGCAGCTTCGCCCAAAGCCAGCCGAATCGACGTAGCCGGCCTTGTGGAGCCAGACTACGGGGGGAGGCGGCCCTCCCCGTAGTCGTTTTTTGAAAAGCGGGGGCAATGGCCTGCTTGAGGCTACCCTGGGGTTATCCCCCCGTCAGTAGTCCCCGAAGCAGGGGAAGCCCACCGGCTAAACGCGGCGGACCTCGCCGGCTTGAATCTTGCGCCCGTGGGCCAGCGGCAGGCCCGGAACCGGGCAGCGCGCGACTGAGACGACCGGCATCGCAGCTGGCCGACACTCCACGGGGCGCCTCGGTCCCTCCGAGGGGCAGAAGGGACATGCCACGTGTGAGGCGCTGCGGGCCTCGGCCCGCGCGCGCGGATCTTTTGCGGCCAGGGCCGACGGTTGGCGTTCCCCACGCGCCTTAACGCCTCTTCGCGCGGGGCAGGAGTAGTGGGGTTCGTGTGCGTCAGATCCGCTCCCCACTACCCTACGCGGGGTTTAAATGGGAGGGGAGAGGAGCGAAAGGGGCCATTCACTCCCTCGCCCCCATCCTTCACTACAGGAATCAGCTGCTTTGCCGTCTGCCATAGCAGACGGCAAAGGCATACTTTGCCTTTGCCGTCTGCCAACGCTCCGGCTGAACGGCTGCCGACAAAGGCCTCTTTGCCGTCTGCTGGCAGACGGCAAATATCCATAGCTCTTTGCCGTCTGCTGGCAGACGGCAAAGACGGCAAAGCACCTGGACGGCAGACAAAAGGTGACAGCCCCGTTAGGGGGCTAACGGCGCTCTTTGCCGTCTGCCAGCAGACGGCAAAGAGCTGCAGCTGACGTCATGCGTCAGCTGGGCCAACGTAGGCTCTTTGCCGTCTGCCAGCAGACGGCAAAGAAGCAAAGGTCTTTGCCGTCTGCCAGCAGACGGCAAAGAGGCCAAATAGGCCAGCCCAGGTTGCACAGGCTGCTGCCACATGCCCACTTTGCCGTCTGCTAACAGACGGCAAACCTCTTTGCCGGCTATATAGCAACTGTTTTTTCTGTTTTTTCTTATATCAATTCATTTTCACAGAAATTCAAACACACACACATATATATATTCAGAATCACATAATAAGGCAAAACATTATGTCTTATCCACCACATAATATGTCTCATCCACCACATAATAAACAACACATATGCAAATAATATGCAAGCCATATGGATATGATCATCCAACACATACCAAATCAAAACATATGCAAGTCTCATCCATACATATGCAAGTTTCATTCATCTATACATACATATGCAAGTGTCACATTGTTGATCCTACAAAATCAAAACAAAATGGAAGGACAAGGACTCCATGAACGCAAGCTTCCGTGAAGTGAATCAAATCTGCAAAATGAGAAAGAAGAAAGTTAGAAGAAGACTAGAAGAAGAAGAAGAAGAAGAAGAAGACTAGAATTTTTCTCCTCTTCTTGTTCTTCTTCTTATTGCTTACTTGTGTCATTTTAGAGCTAACCTAGGTAAATAGGCCATTTTTGACCTAAATATGCTAAGTATATCATAAATGAACTAAACAAAAAGCTAAGTATAGGTCATTTTTGTGCTAACATAAGTAATTATGCCATTTTGAGCTAATTAAGCATATTAAGTCATTTTGGAGCTAAATAGGTCATTTCTTAAGCATATTATGTCATTTTTGAGCTAGCTAAGCATATTAAGTCATTTTGGAGGAATAAATGCTAAGTATAGGTCATTTTAGAGCTATCCTAGGTTAAATAGGTCATTTTAGAGCTATCCAAGGTTAAATAGGTCCATTTTTTAGCTAGCTAAGCATATAAATTCATTTTGGAGGAATAAATGCTAAGTATAGGCCATTTTAGAGCTATCATATGTTAAATAGGTCATTTTTGAGCTAATTAAGGTTATTATGTCATTTTTGAGCTAGCTAAGCATATAAATTCATTTTGGAGGAATAAATGCTAAGTATAGGTCATTTTAGAGCCATCCTAGGTTAAATAGGTCATTTTGGAGCTAATTAAGGTTATTATGTCATTTTTGAGCTACCTAAGCATATTAAGTCATTTTGAAGGAATAAATGCTAAGTATATGTCATTTTAGAGCTATCCTAGGTTAAATAGGTCATTTTGGAGCTAATTAAGGTTGTTATGTAATTTTTGAGCTAGCTAAGCATATAAATTCATTTTGGAGGAATAAATGCTAAGTATAGGTCATTTTAGAGCTATCCTAGGTTAAAGAATGAATACCTGACATGAATAATATGTATATAATTTAAGTGTATCATCATCATGAACATAATAAAAAATTGAATACCTAACATGAACTAATTAATAATATCTATTTACATAATAATAATTGAATACCTGGCATGAACTATAATATTAATCTTCATCGTCATCATTAATAAATGCATCATCATCGTCTATATATGCTTCGGGGTCAATAAATGCATCATCATCATCATCACTATCAGTAATGACGTGCTCATCATCATCATCAATAAATGCATCAACATGTGGAAGGCCTCCTGTACGTAATCGGTCAAGCATTGACAGGTCATCCGCAACAGTAACTTCTTCTTGTTCCGGCTCTTCTTGTTCCGGCTCAGGCTCGGATTCACTGCCGCTGTCTACTTCAATGTTCTGGTGTGAAGTAGAGCGGTTCTTGAAAAGTTTTTTGGAAAGACGTGTTTCTTGGAAGAATTCTCCTTCATATGTGTCTAGGTTAATGTGAGGTTCATAATCCTCCTCATTGGGGGGAGGTGGTCTAACACGTGGCGGCACTTCATAAACGACATCCCAACCATTCAGATTTGGATCAGTTTGGCAGGCCCACGGTAGATAGAAAACTTGGGTCGCCTGTTGAGCCGTAATATAGATATCGGGAACATCCAAATGGGTGCTTTGTTTGATTTCGACTAGCCCTAGATGTTCATGAGTCCTTCTAGTCTCCTTCGGCTGGAACCAATAACATTTGAAGACTACGACGTTCGGTGGGTTTGCACCATAGAATAGAAGTTCATAAATTGCTTCAACTCTTCCATAATACTCGGTACCTCCTTCGCCGATAGCAGAGACACAACAATTTGTAGACTTTCGGTCGGCCATAGATAGCTCTTTGCCATAGGTACGAAAGCGATACCCGTTGATGTCGTATTTGTCAAATGAATGGACCTTATAGTCAAAACCATTTGCGACTTGTCTCAATTCGGCGTCCATAGACTCTGAACTAGCCTACAAGTTTAATACGAAAGGATTGTTGCATTAGCCGGAAATTAGACGAAGAAATGAAATGGTCTAATGGAAATTTCCGTTTGTTTGAACCAAGAGATGAAACCGGGATAGCTGTCTCCATGCATTGCCAGAAGCTCATACTCTTCGACGGAATCCTTTTGGATCACCGCTCCATACGAGAATTCGGCGACGTATCGACTGTATCAAATATCCGGGAATAAGAGCAGTTCAAAGGAATTAGAGGTTGCGAAACAATGTACCGAGAACTTACTCGATGTACGGCCGCACTTCTGTTAGGTTATTCAAGATATACAACGTAATGGTCCACCATTCGTCGACATCCAACGGTAAGGAAGTATAAGCACCGGCTGGTGCGAGCTTCCCTTTGAATAGGCTGAGGTTGGATTCACCCTTTTTAGGGTCGCCAGCATTGTACCGAGGCTTCGGATTATGCAAATGACGATTTTTGGCTTCGTAGTGTGCTGTCATGAAGTTTGCCGCCTCCTCAGTAATGAATGCCTCGGCCATCGATGCTTCAATTCGACGTTTATTTTTACATTTTTCTCGAAGCGTCTTCTGCATCCTCTCAGTTGCGTAGCACCAACGATTCTGCTCGGGCCCCCCCAATCGTGCCTCGGTCGGGAGATGCAAAATCAAATGCTGCATTGGATTAAAGAAGCCCGGTGGAAAGATCTTCTCTAACTTGCAGATCAACTCCGGCGCCAACTCTTCCAGTTCTTCTAGCAAGCCAGGCGATAGTTCTTTCGCACAAAGAACACGGAAGAAATAGCTCAGCTCTGCCAGTACTAGCCATTCATCCTCAGGGATAAAGCCACGCAACATCACCGGCATTACCCGCTCAAGCCATATGTGCCAATCATGACTCTTGAGACCAAATATTTTCAATTTTTCAAGGCTCGCTCCCCTCTTTAGATTCGCTGCATACCCATCGGGGAACATCAACTCATTTTTCACCCACAGGAGTATTTCCCTCATAACTGGCCTTCCAAGATTGAACCATGCCTTTGGCTTCGTCCAGTTCTTCTTTCCTTTCGGTTGTCGCATGTTTTGTAGTGGTCTATCACATAGAGCCTGCTGATCGACTCTAGCCTTAGGATTATCCTTTGTTTTCCCCTCTATGCCGAACAATGTACCAAAGAGGGCCTCGCCGACATTCTTTTCAGTGTGCATCACGTCGATGTTGTGTGGGCAAAGGAGGTCTTTGAAGTAAGGCAGATCCCACAAGCATGTCTTGTGAGTCCAGGCGTGTTCCGAATTATACCCCTTGAAATACCCTGGACGCTCTGGATCCGGCTCGAGAGAGTTTAACTGATCCAGGGTCTGTTGGCCTGTCAACGCAGGTGGTGCAGAGTTTTTGACAACTCTACCTTTGATGAAGTTCTTCTTGTTTTTTCTGAACTTATGGCGAGGATCTAGGAACTGTCTATGCATGTCGAAGCAAGAAAACTTGCCACCCGCCTGCAGCCGACGAAACTCAAGAGCTGCCTTGCATGTGGGGCACGGGAACCTCCCATGCACACACCAGCCAACGAATAGCGCATACGCCGGCAAGTCATGCATCGAGTACATGTACCACACACGCATTAGGAAGTTTTTTTTGTAGCGGCGTCGTATGTCTTGATCCCATTATCCCAAGCTTCTTGCAGTTCATCCTTAAGCGGCTGCATGTACACATTCATACTCTTCCCCGGATAGTTGGGCCCCGGAATTATCAACGTCAGGAAAATGTTCTTTCTTTGCATAATCTGTCCGGGGGGGAGATTGAGTGGAATGACAAATACAGGCCAACAACTGTATTGGGCTGCCATCATACCAAACACATTGAACCCATCCGTGCTTATGGCGATTCGAGGATGCCTTGGATCTGCCGCTTTAGCATGATGTATTGCATCGAAGCGCTTCCACGCAAAAGCGTCCGATGTGTGTACCAACATCGGCTCCCCATCTGCATCTAGTTCGGTTCTTTTGCCCAATTTGTGCCATGTCATCTGTCTGGCCGTCTCTTCGACCATGAAAAGACGTTGAAGTCTTGGTATGATTGGCATATACCGAAGAACATTAACTGGGATTTTTGTCTGACTCTTCTCACCCATACCGTTGTCTACCTCAAAATACCTGGAAGACTGGCAAACGGGACAATACTTCAAGTCCGCATACTCAAGCCTAAATAAGGCACATCCTTTCTCACAGGCATCTATCTTCTCATAGGGCATCTTAAGTACACGGAGGATTTTGTCCGACTGGTACAGGTTTGCAGGCATTACATGGCCTTTGGGTAGAAAACGTCCAAATAGTGTCATCATCGCGTTGTAGCATTCTCTGCCCAAGTTGAATTGAGCCTTCAGAGCCATTACTTGTGCGATGGCATCCAGCTGACAAAGCTCAGTGTGCTCGTGGAGAGGACGTTTTGAAGACTCCAACATATCATTGAAGGCTTTTGCAGATTCCTCCATCTCATCGTCCGAATCCCGAGCATCATCAAAGTCTTCCACCATGTCTTCCATCCCGGTACCATGCTCGTCGGTGCGACGACGGCCCTCCTCAGCTCTGGCACGTTGGGCAGACTCACCATGAAATGTCCAGACCGTATAATTAGGCGTAAAACCCAACTTCTGCAGGTGTTTGATCATTTCAAACTCTGACTTGTTATGAAAGTTGTCGCACTCGACACAGGGGCACCAGGTTGTTTCCTGTCCATTTGCAAATGCGGCTCTCACAAACCCCTTGGTTTTTCTTATCCATTCATGGGTCATGTCTTTCTGACTAGTGTGACCGGTGTACATCCACGCACGATCACTCATCTTGCCTAGCTACTGGACACACAAGAAATATATACATAATTCAGCAAACCATATTCATCAGTTAATAGAGTTTGTCAGTTTTATTACGTCCATGCAACCTAGACGCTAGTAGGTAAAGATAGGTCCTAATCCCACCCGAGTATGTGTAGATTGGGTTCGTTTTCCCATGCTCGGCTCCGGATCCGACGCAAAATTTTGGCAGCACCTCCCCGCTGTTCTCCTGATACACGTCTCGGCAATAAGCAGAGAGGATGTGTACCCGGAGAACAACAGGGAGGCACTGACGAAATTCTGCATCGGATCCGGAGTAGAGCATATGGGAAAATGAACCCAATCTAGACATACTCGGGCTGTCCATGGATAACGTTGGACAATTCGAAAGAATCACGGTTATAAATATGCAAATTCATGCATATTTATAGATGTAACCCTTTCGAATGGGAGACGCATAGTGGTCACGCATACTGATGATTGACACCTATAGCTAGCAAGTTTCATCGGCACGAAGACCGGAACAGAGCAAATGAAGGGGGGAGGAGGAGATGTCATTTGTGCTCACCCACGAACGCAGGGGCGGAGCTCGTCGTACGCACGGGGAGGTCGTCGAACACCAGACCCTCGCAGCAACGAAAGAATTGCACATTTAAATCCACCAGATCAACACAAATATATATGATGTTTTTCATAACAAAATAGGGAAATATATGACCCCGTCGGCCTCTGGAAGGCCGAAGAGCACCTTTTCGGTCAACAGGAGGCCGAAGAGGTGTCGGCATCGGGGGTGTCGTGGTGTCGGGCTGTCGTGGTGTCGGGGTGTCGGGTCGGGGTGTCGGGGTGTCGGGGTGTCGGGTCGGGGTGTCGGGGTGTGTCGGATGTCGTGTCGGGGTCGGGGTGTCATGTCAGGGTCGGGGTGTCGGGGTGTCGTGTCGGGGTCGGGGTGTCGTGTCGGGGTCGGGGTCCGGGTGTCGGGATCTTTTTTTCCTCTTTTTCCTTTTTCTTCTTCTTCCTCTTCTTCCTTTTCTTCCTTTTCTTCCTTTTTTCCTTCTTCTTCTTCTTCTTCTTCTTCTTCTTCTTCTTCTTCTTCTTCTTCTTCTTCTTCTTCTTCTTCTTCCTTTTTCCTTTTTCCTCTTCTTCTTCTCCTCCTCTCCTCTTTTTTCTTCTTCTTCTTCTTCTTCTTCTTCTTCTTCTTCTTCTTCTTCTTTTTTCTTCTCCTCCTCCTCTTCTTTTCTTCTTCCTTTCCTTTTTCCTCTTCTTCTTCTCCTCCTCTCCTCCTCCTCTTCTTCTTTTTCTTCTTCTTATTTTTTCTTCTCCTCCTCCTCTTCTTCTTTTTCTTTTTCTTCTTCTTCTTCTTCTTCTTCTTCTTCTTATTTTTTCTTCTTTTCCTTTTTCTTTTTCCTTTTTCTTTTCTTCTTTTTCTTTCTTCTAGGTTTCTTTCTACCTAAATGTCTAAATATCTAAAAACCTAAACATCTAAGTATCTAAACTCCTAAATGTCTAAATATCTAAAACCTAAACAGAAAAAATAATAAAAAAATAGAAAAAAGGGGCAGGAGGGGGAGCTCACCAGAGGGGGGCAGAGGGGTTGGCCGGCGAGGGGGCGGCGACGGGGCTGGCCGGCGTCCGGGCCGCGACGGGGCGGCGAGGGGGCGGCCGGGCCGCGACGGGGCGGCGAGGGGCAGGCCTGGGCGCGGCCGCGCGGGCACGGGGCGGGGCAGTGGGGCGGGGCTGTGGGCGGCGTCGGCAGTCGCGGGTGCGGCGGCGGCGAGCGGCGGGCGGCGGGCCGGGGCGGGTCGGGGGCGGCGGCGTGGGGTCGGGGTCGGGAGGGGAGAGGCAGAGAGAGTGGAGAGAGTGGAGGGGGGGGTGGGCCGTTAGGGCCGTTAGCAGGTATTTTCTTTGCCGTCTACTAGCAGACGGCAAAGATTCTTTGCCGTCCGCTAGCAGACGGCAAAGAGGTGGGGTGGGCCGTTGCAGTTAACTGGCCTCCACTGGGCCCCACCCAACTCTTTGCCATCCGCTAGCAGACGGCAAAGAGCTGGCTGATGGCAAACAGTGACTTTGCCATCAGCCAGATCTTTGCCGTCTGCTTTCCCAAAGCAGACGGCAAACAACCTCTTTGCCGTCTGCCTGCAGACGGCAAAGAGCTGGCAGATGGCAAAGTCCCTGATTCCTGTAGTGCTTCGCCTTCCTCGCCCGTCCCCCTCCCCGCCACGAGAGAGAGAGAGAGAGAGAGAGAGAGAGAGAGAGAGAGAGAGAGAGAGAGAGACCTGCGCACCTGTCGTGCCACCGTTCGCCGCCGAGGTCAGTCGCGACGCGCCAGTGCCCGTTCGCCCCGCAGCCGCGGCCGAGCCACCTCTGAGCCGGATGGTGGGCAGAGGTGCCTGGGATGGCAGCGACGTGGACGAGGCCTACATCGAGCATCTCCACCACCGCCGCAAGCTGCCGCCGGCGGAGAACGTGGAGGCGCACATCGCGGGGGCGGAGAATGCGTCAGTCCCGCGGGAAGGTGAAGTGGTGGTCTTCGCCGAGAACTTCGCTCGCGAACTCAGCCTGCCAGCGAGTACGTTCTTCCGGCGCTTCCTCTCGCGCTTCGGGCTGCAACCACACCACTTCAGTGCCAACGCCATCTTGCAGTTGGCCGCATTGGTCGCTCTGTGCGAGGGCTACTTGGGAGTGGAGCCGCGCCTCGACCTTTGGTGCCGGATCTTCTACCTGAAGCGGCAAACGGTGAAGAACAGGGTCACGGGGGGAACGGACATGACCGCCTGCGGAGCCGCCCTCGTCCATTACCGCCCGGGGGCCGGCTTCCCCCAGCTCCCGTTGCAAGACTCGGTCAAGAGCTGGCAGAAGGGGTTCTTCTACGTGAAGAACGTGAAGCCAGACGAGGACTTCATCAATCTCCCCGACTTTGTCGATCAGCCGCCGATTGCGATGCTGAACTGGAGGACGCCCCCGCCCCAGGCGCCCGAGACGGCGGACCGGCTCTGCTCCCGGATGACCGGGTCGGAGGGTCTCATAGCCGTGGACCTGCTCGCCACAATGGTGGCACGCCGGGTGCAACCGCTGCAGCGCCGGCCGCACCTCATCTGTCAGATGGGAGGGCGGCACGACCCGTGCCGGCTCTCCACAAAGGAGTTGAAGCGATGCAGGTGGCGAGGCGGGTGAACTCCATTTCCACCACCAAGATGAGCGAATGCGGATGGCAGTGGGACAAGGCCTCGTACAACCGGGAGCGCCCGGCTCCACGGGTATGTGACGAGCCGCGCGCCCTTTTCTCCGTTGATGCTGGTGCCCTTCCCCCAGCCTGAAGACCGGGGGGGTTCTCCTGCCCGCAGGTCTTTCCTTTGTTGCAGGAGTACGGGGAGCCGGTCACCGATGTGGCGGAGTCAGACCCCGAGGAGGTTGAAGACGTCGATGACGTGGAGCCGGCGGACTCGGAGCGAGCCAGCGCGTCAGGAACCGGCGGAACGGAGGTGGAGGGGACCGGGTCAGCTGGTGAGTTTCTCCCCCAGTCGCTTTTGCAGGACTGGTCTGGTGACGACGCTGAGCCGAGGGAGACACGCGATGCAGTGGCCCCGGAGGACCTCGAAGTCTCGGGGGACGACACCACCGCGCCGAGGAAGCGCGTTCGCCGAGCCAGCCATGAGCTAGGACGGGGCGATACGGCCGCGGCTGATCAGGGAAAAAAGCCGGCCAGCTCCCGACCGGCTCCCAAACGAGCAGCCGGCGGGCAGATGAGCGGCAGCCGCGGAGGCGGCGGAAAGAGACCACGGGTTGCCCCGGCGGGCCCCGTCGGACGGGCGGTCCCCGTCAGCATCGGGTAGACTTTCTTCAGGTTTTCTCTTCGATTTCTATTGGTCTTCTTTTCTCATCCCGTCTTTTAGGGAACCACGCACTCTGGGGAAGACGACCCCTTTAGGAAGAGCCGCGGCCGACGAAGTGGCGGAGGCGGCTCGTAAGACAGCCGCCGAGGAGAGCGAGCACGAGGTGTGGCGAGACCAGGAGGCGGCCGAGCGGGAGCGGCTCGAGGAGGAGCGCCGGCCATGGGAGGAGGCGGCGCGGAAGCAGGCGCCAGGGGGAGCCCGTGCGGAGGCGCCGGGCCAATCCTGGGAGCCGTTTCCCCCCGGTAAGGAGAGGAGGTCCAAGAGCACGCATGACCCCGCGCGGAGGGCGGAGGCGGACTCGCAGGCCGAGGAGAAGGCGCATGCGGCTACGAGCGCAGCGGGCGCCGCCAAGGAGGCGGACCCGGATCGCAGCAGCGTTCCACGAGGGGTCGACGATGCGCCGCCGGAGATCGACGCCATGGAACCGGAGGCCCCGGCTCCGGAAGAGAACCGGGGCGGTGCCGCCGGAGGCGGCGCACCGGAGACCGAGGCCATGGTGCCTGGGGGAGCAACCGCCGCTGGCTTGTCAGCGGACGCGGCGCGCGCGTCCGCCGGGGCGCCTGGAGCCGTGCCGCCGGGGGGAGCAGGTCCCTTGGTTGCCGCGACGCGGGGTCCGTCTGGCCTCGCTGGCGGGGACCAGCTGCAGGAGACCTGGGCTGCGACCGGTGGCGTGCCTGGGAGTGATGCACCGAGCATCCTCGGAGCCGCGGTGGCCGCGCTCGTTGCCGACTTTGCCGACTGTCGTGCCCAGACAGCGCAGGAGGCCCAGGCCGCCAGGAGTCGGCTGGCACATCTCGAGCAGTCCGTTGCGGTAAGGGTTCGACGTCCCCATCTTTTTTGTGTCTCGTTTTTCTTCCGCCCTGCGACGTCGTTCTTGCTTCAGTTTTTTCCAGTGGGGGCACGCTAGCGCACCCACTGGGTGTAGCCCCCGAGACTCGGGCCGGCTGGGGCGTAGCCGGATCGAGTCTAATCACCACGCCTTTCTCTTCTTGATCTTCGCAGGCCGTCCACGACCGCCGGGTGACTGCGTACACCACGCTGTTGGGCCTGTATCGGGGGGCTGAGAGCCAGCTGGCCGTCATGTCCGCGGACCTGCGAGGTATGCGAGTCTTGTAAATTTTTAGTGGGGGTGCGCGAGCGCACCCACTGGGTGTAGTCCCTGGGATTCGGGTCAGCTTCTCTGCAGGCGGGTCGAATCCTTTTCTTTGCTTTCTTTCTGACGGGAGCGTCTTTGTGTTGCGAAGCCTCCGTTGCCGAGGCGGTGTGCCTCCGTCGCCAGGTGGTGCAACTTGGCGAGCAGCGGGACCTCCAGTCCGCGGAGTGTGACTGGCTGTGCCAGGCGGCTGATCGTGCGCAGGCGGAGAAGGACGAGCGTGAGGCGGCTCATCGCCGGGAGTTGGAGGAGCGGGAGGCGGCTCATCGTGAAGCGCCGGAGGCCAAGGACGCCTTGCTGGCGAAGGCGGCCGAGGAGGCGCAGGCGATGCAGGACGAGCATGACCGCCTGATCTAGGACTGGTCAGCCAGGGAGGCGGCACTGCAGGAGGAGGCGCACACGGTGGACCGTCTTCTAGCCGGTAAGTTTTTGTTGCGTTGGTTTTCTTCGTGCGTTGGCTTGGAGCCGGACTCTCCTTTGCCTTACACCGCACGCCCCTCTCCTCCTCCCCAGGGCTCTTTCCGGGTACACAGGAGGCCGCGGAGGTGGCCGTGGAGGCCCACCGCGAGGACCAGCGTGCGCTGGGAGTCCATGTCGGGCGGCTTGCCGCCTGGACCGTGGACGAGGTGGGGATCGCCGCCAAAGTGCGCCTGAACGAGGTGGTCCGGGCCATGAAGCGGCTCTAGTGGGGCGGCTCGGCGCTGGTTCGCACCCTCTGGCCGGACGCGGTGGAGCCGGTCTCCATGAGCTGGCTATCGCGGTGGTTGGAGGCTGGGACCACACAGGTGAATGCCTGGCGAGCCTCCGCGGCACGGGCCGGTGCGGCCATGGCGCTCCGCGTCGTGAAGTCATGGTACTCCGAGCTAGACTTGGAGCTGCTCGCGACCCAGCGTGCCGGCACGGACACGGAGCTGGAGGCGGTTTCCGACGCACTGGCCGTGCGGGCTAGTGACCTTGCGTCCTTTGCTCCGTGGGACGAGTACGTTTCGGAGCGGGCGGCAGACGGCGCGGTGATCCTGGAGGACCGGTACACGCTTGCCTTCGATGACCCGGAGGGTAGTGCCGGCGAGACGGACGACGAAGACGCCGAGTCCAGCACCGACGACTACGCCGGCCCCGAGCCGGCTCAGGACTTGGGCGCGGGGGCCGACGCGGAGCGTGTCGTGGCCAAGGATGGGGCTTCTACTTCAGCCGCCACGGAGCGCACGGGAGCAGAAGACGGTGCCACCACTATCTAGGATCTCTCTGTTTTCCTGCTCTTTTGATTAGTTTGCAGTTCCACCCACTGGGGGTGTAATGTAATGGACATGTGGCCGTGGGCCTGTATGCTTTTGTATATAAGTTTATGCTTTTCATTCTGCTGAGAAAATTTATGTGTGCCGACTCATCCCTGGCTCATCGTCCCCTTGACTCCTCTCTGCCAAAACCTTATTCCCTTCGGGTTTGGCCCCGCCAGCCGGACAGCCGGGAGCCGGTCTGTAGCTGGGACGGGGCGTCAACCCCAGGGGAGTCGGTCGTGGGGTTTGGAGTCGCAGGGACGCTTAGCCAGGACGAGTACGTCAAAGGCTGGCTAGAGAAGTTAAATGACTCGGCTAACCCTAGACGGTGACCCCCCTGCCGACGGCATTCATGTCGGGACCCCGATCCTAAGTCATATGAATCCAGCCTGTAACATATCACATCACTTTGCGGCCTCACGGACGGTAATCCCCACGGCTGCCACCCTACCTTGGCCGGGACCGTTTGCGTCTTTTGGCTCACGTATATGATTATGTCGCTAGCAATCATACGCCAGAGAACCCGGGTCGACATGACTAGTCATAGAACCCAAGTGGCACATCCGTACAGGAACAGGCATACGTAACCCAACAATGCAGGTGTCAATCATTAGCGTGTGTAGATGAGTCATAGCAAGCTACATGGACTCCGTTACACCGTGAGACATTTCTGTCATCAACTGCGTGTAGACGAGTCATAGCAGGCTACATGGACTCCATTACATTGCGAGACATTTCCCCATAGGGACAGACACAACAGCAAAGAAGGATACACGCCGGCCAATCAATGTGTCCGGAGCAGTAGCAAGCTACCATGGCTCGGTGGAAGCACAAAGAGGCATTTTCCCGTAAAGAGGGCTACTAAAGGCACACAACTAGGTGTCAACTCCCACACATACCAATGCATTTCAAACATACACGCAGTATGCACGATATGCGTAGATACAACATGGCATCACAACATAACTCTATGACTCAAGTTTCATTAATGGCTCATAAGAGCCAACATAACGTGATATTACAAATAGGGGTCACATGACCCAACACTCAAGTCATACAAGCATCAAGCGGAAGCAAAACATGTCTGGGTACAGACATCTACTAAAATGGCTGGAGGAGCCTGAAAAGCTACAACGACCCTACCAAAGGAACCAGATCTCTGTCTGGGATCCCCAAGCTAACCCGGTCAACATCGAACTTCACGTCTTAAGAATCACTAATGAGACTGACGTCTCCTCTACAAAAATATAAATTAAGCAAACGTGAGTACAAAGGTACTCAGCAAGACTTAAATTAGAACTAACTACATATGCATCATTGTCAACAAAGGGGGTTGTGGAGTGTATTGCAGCAAGCCAGCTTTGACTCTTGGCTAACCTGTACTACGACTACAAGTAGTATCTTTGAGGTGGGATAGCGCACACGAGTCCACATATTCTCCAAATCAATACACCACTATGGATCCACTCCCGTCTCCCTACGAGAAGGCCATCCATAGCACTCACACTTATCTTGCGCATTTTAGAGTATCCATTTCACTTGTCTATGAACCACATAAGTTTTCCAAGTAGTCCATGTCCGAGGACGCGGCTATTCGAACAGATTGATAACCCTGCAGGGGTGTACTTCTTCACACACGCTCCCGCCACTTATCGCCATGTGCACGTAAAAAGGCACCTCGACAACCTTCAAGCGGAAGCCTAGCGAGGGAGTCGGCCACGACCGTCAATCACACACAAAACCCTAGTCTAGGTTTATCACCTATTTGAGACTGAACCCGCACGGAAGTCCGGCCGAAGTTTCCGCTACGGCCTCAAACGATGTGCGCAGGGTTCCCAAGCCCACCATCCGGGTGACCCTTGGTACACCGTGCCACTGTGTATCTACAGCATCACAACCCACCCCGTCGGGCAGCGCTATGCACGGCCGCCAACACTTTTCCTAGAAACACCAGAAACTAGTTGCAACTCCTGGACAGAGATCAAGGCGATTAATAAGTCGAGAGGGTCAATTAAGTATCCCAATGCGTGGTAGTATCTTGTCTAGGATAACACACATAGAACTCAGTTCTTAAGGACGGTCCCAATGAGACAACCCGCCATGTACTCCTGCATGGCCTCTCATCGCTACCTTTTCCAAATCATGTTCACACGTTTAGCTCTCACACAGTAGGACATGAACACATCCATTCTAATTCATCGCCCAGATGGATCAGACCCGACACGACTCTAAGCATAGCAGGCACAGTAAGCAAGCATGGATGAGTAAGCACAACAAGGCTCAAGCAGTTGCTAATCATGCTAAGTGGTTTCAACTATTTACTGTGACAAGGATAGGTCATGCAAAGGAATGGGTTCAACTACCGGGAACATGTAATAGTTGAATCGTTGTTGTCCTAATGCAATAAGAGAGAGCAGGAGCGAGAGAGTGGGTTTATATCAGTATGCTCAAGGGGGGGGGGGGTTGCTTGCCTGACAGTTCTGAAGATATTACTTCTCTTCATTAGTGTCAACGATCACAACGTCGGAACCATTGTCTACCAAGAAGGAACAAACACCGGCAAACAAGAAGGAACAACATTCAATTCATGCAATGCACAATCATGATGTATGATATGACAAATTAAGGTACTGAATTGACCTAGAGAAATAGTTAACCAAGTTAATTGAAGTGGAATTCGAACAAGTTTGAATTCCAACTCCAAATGATATTTCATACATTGGCCTAAGCATAAAATGTCCTAGTTGGTGATGTTAACTTGTTCAAACATGCATGATCATGGCATAAACAGATTCATTGAATTTTTCTGATCATTTTTCATATATAAATTATTTTCATCTGAGTTATAGATTATTTTCTATGATTTTTAGAACTTTTAAACATTTTCTGGAATTTCCTGGATATTTTAAATACCAGAAAAGCTTTACTGCGTCAGCATTACGTCATAGTGATGTCAGCAGGTCAACAGGACCGGTCCAGGTCAAACCTGACCAGTGGGGCCCACTGGTCAGTGACCCAGTCACTTAACAGAGTTTAGATTAACTCCTAATGTCAATTAACAGGGCTGGGCCCACTAGTCAGTGACACATTAGGTTAATTAATTAGGTTAATTAAATTAGTGCTTAACCTAAATATAACTAGAGCCTGGTCCCACCTGTCGGCGACCCAGGGGGTCAAATCCTGGTCAACCGGGGTCAAACTCGCCGGAGTTGACCCGCAGCTCATCGCCGGCGTCTCCAGAGACGGCGGAGGGCGTCGGGATTACTCCTCCGGTGACCAAATGGTCGGCGGAGAGCACCTACGTGGAGCTGGGGCTTGACCGCATCCATCTGAGCTAGCGGGAGGGGCTGCAGTGGCTTATGGCGACGGCGACGAGCAACTTGGCGGTGGCCGGAGTTCGGCCTTGCATGGCTGCGGAGTTGCGGGGCATGGGCGAGCTGTCTCGATGGCCTGACGACCTATACAGAGCTCCTGGAGCTCGATTTCGAGCTTGGACATGCGGGTGGAGGACCACGGCGACGGTGGCGACATGGCCGGCGTCGAGGAGCTCTCGGCTCCGGCGGGGCAGCTAGCTAGGGGGCGCTCAGAGCAACGGGGTTAGGGGGAGACGAATCAGTGGCTCACCGCGGTTCTAGCAGAGACAACTATGGGCTCGGGGAGGCACTGGAGACAGTGAATCGACGCCGGCGAGCTCCGAGCAGAGGCGGCGTGGAAGCACTCGATCCCGTCGTCTTGATGCTCGTATGGAAGCTGCAGTTGGAGGAGAGGCGTATCAAGGCCTGACGAAGCATATGGACACGGAAGCGAGGCGAAGCGGCCTTGGTGGCCACGTCATTCATGGTGGCGCGGGCATGGGGGCTCTCGGGTATGGCGGGGAGAAGCAGCACAGGGCGAGGGAGAGAGTGAGACGGAGTTGGCTCGATGCGGACGGCGGTGGCGACGTTATCCAGCGCGAGGACGCGGCAAGGGAGCAAGTAGGCAGCTGCGGCGTGGCGTTCGCGCGCGCGTGCCGTGCCCTGCTTCTCCTCCGCCTACTGGCGAGAGGAGGAGGACGACTGGCAGGGGAGATGGGCTGGGCCGTCCTGCTGGGCCGTGCTAGGTAAGTCTCTGGTCTCCCTTTCTTATTTATTTAAGTTCCTGTTTTCAGTTTTGTGTCATTTGTTTTATTTATTGCTTGGGCAAAATACTAAGGCAAAAACCCTGAGATAATTTATGGGTCATGAACTAAATATTTCAAAGTCCCACAAATAGTTTCAGAATATTTGGAGCCAGTAAGATATTTATAGTGCTTTATTAATTGATTTCAGTAGCATTAAAGGGTTATTTTAAAATGCTATAATTGTTGTGAAAAATAAAATGTCCCCTGATATGTTGTTGCCAACATTTATCAGAAATAGTGAATATATTTTTAAGGGCATTTTGGATTCATTGAAAAAATCACAATTATTTGAATTGTTTGGTTAGGTGAGGTGCTAGGGTTTCTGTTAATCCCCATTTCATGTTGATGAAATTTAAACATGATGCCATGATGGTTAATGCAATGACAAGCAATGGCTAGCTAGGGCTGTGACAGTTCGTGTGTGCTAAGTTTCCACCCCAACAACCTGCCGGCCGGACAGCCGGGAGCCGGTTTGTAGCTGGGTGGCGTGGGAGGGGTTTTTCTTAGCTCACATTACTTTGTCCGTCTTCGGGGAGCGGTGCCAGGGCTAGCCGGCGAGCCCCCGGGTCCGGGGAGCCGGACCTGGGAGCCGGCTCCCAGAGCGAACTATACTGAAGGAAATGAGAGGTATGCCCCAAGAGCCGGCTTGGGACACCCGTTGCATTCATAAGCCCAAAAGGGAGGATACATACATACATTGGTTCTTCTTAGCAGTAAAACGGACGAAGGAGCGTCACGTTCCACGGGCGCTCCGTCTCCTCGCCGGAGGCGTCTCTCTTGCGCTTCTGCGGCTTCTGGGAATCTATTAGATAGTACGCGTTGTTGTGCAGTGCCCTGCTGACGATGAACGGGCCCTCTCATGGGGAGGACAGATTGTGTTGGCCGGCGGTTCGCTGGATCTGCCTGAGCACCAGGTCTCCTTCGCGGAAAGAGAGGGGTCGGATCCGCTTGCTGTGGTAGTGCCGGAGCTTCTGCTGGTAGATGGCCGTCTGGCTCAGGGCTAGCTCGCGTACCTCTTCGAGTAGGTCGACGTCGTCTTCTCTTGCCTCCTTTGCATCCGTCTCCATGTACAGGGTGACACGAGGCGAGTCGAACTCAATGTCCGTGGGAATGACCGCCTCGGACCCGTACACGAGAAAGAAAGGAGTGAAGTCGGTTGACCGGTTGGGGGTGGTCCTGAGGCTTCACAGGACAGCCGGCAGCTCTTCGATCCAGCAGCCGGCTGAACGCACGAGTGGCGCCACGAGCTGGGGTTTGATGCCGGCTAGGATCAGGCCGTTTGCCCTTTTCGCCTGGCCATCTAACTGTGGGTGGGCCACCGATGCGAGATCAAGCCGGATGCCCTCCTTGGAGCAGAAACGCACCATTGCGCCTTGGGCGAAGTTGGTGCCGTTGTCGGGGATGATGCTGTGGGGAACGCCGTAGCGGACCGTGATATCCTTGATAAACCGGACGGCTGTGGGGCCATCCAGCTTTTTGATGGGCCGGGCTTTGGTGAACTTGTCGACGGCCACCAGTAGATGCGTCATGCCGCCTCGTGCGATCTTGAATGGCCCCACCAGGTCGAGACACCAGACGGCGAAGGGCCACGAGAGGGGGATAGTCTAGAGAGCCGTAGCCGGCAGGTGGCTCTGCGTGCTGAAGCGCTGGCACCCCTTGCATTTGTCGACCAGCCGCTTCGCCTCTTCTAGGGCCGTCGTCCAGTAGAAGCCGTGGCGGAACGCCTTGGCCACCAGGGTCCTCGAGGTGGCGTGATGCCCGCACTCGCCCTGGTGGATGTCCCGGAGGATTTCTTGCCCCTTTTCCGGTTTGACGCAATGCTGAAAAACGCCGGTTGCGCTCAGATGGACCAGCTCGTGGTTGATGATGCTGTAAGCAGGGGTCCGGCGCTGGATTTGCCGGGCCGTAGCCTCATCGGGAGGGAGCTCGCCGCGCAGGAGGAAGGCTAGGATGGGCTGGGCCCAGGTGGGAGCCGAGACGGGAGCCGGCTCCGGCTCGGGTTGGGGTTCGGCGGTAGTCGGAGCCCCCGGGCTTGTCGCCGGAGCCCCCGGGTCCGAGTCGTCAGTCCCCGAGACCGAGCCATCATTCCCCGGGACCAGGGCCGCGGCCGGCGAATCGATCGCCATCAGGACGACCGCGGTCGGAGCCGGCTGAGCCGACGGAGTGGTCGGAGCCGGCTGAGTCGACGGAGCCGTCGGGCCTGGCGAGGAGCTGGCGGTGTCAGCCGGTACGAAGATGGACTTCGATTCAGCAGAGGGCTTGATCGACGGCTTGAGTAGCCGCTCAAGGGAGACGCCGGCTGGGATGGCTTGACGGGTGGAGCTGATTTTCGCCAGCGTGTCTGCCGCCTCGTTGTCCGCCCGTGGGACATGGTGAATCTCACAGCCCTCGAAGGAGCCAGTGAGCTGTTGGACGAGGAAGCGGTAGCTGGCCACGTTGGCGTCCCTGGCGTCCCATTTGCCAGAGACCTGCTGCACCACGAGGTCCAAGTCGCCGAAGCAGAGGATGCGCCGGATGCCAATCTCCTTGGCGAGCCGGAGGCCGTGGACGAGCGCTTCGTACTCGGCCATGTTGTTGGAGGTGGCGAAGAGGATCTGGAGCGCGTACTTGAGCTGGTCCCCTTTTGGGGACGACAAGACGATGCCAGCTCCCAAGCCGGTTCACATTTTCGAGCCGTCGAAGTGCATGCGCCAATGCGTGGAGTCCGGAGGCGGCGGCACGAACTGTGTCTCGGCCCAGTCGACGAGGAAGTCGGCCATGGTCTGCGACTTGATGGCAGTGCGCGGCTCGTACCGGATTTCGTAGTCGGCGAGGGCGATGTCCCATTTGGCGATCCGGCTGGTGGCGTCCCGGCCGCTCATGATTTCGCCGAGTGGCGCCGTGCTCACCACGGTGATGGTGTGCTCCTGGAAGTACTGCTTGACCTTCTTGGCGGCGAAGTATATGCCGTAGCACATCTTCTGGTAGTGGGGATAGTTTTGCTTGGAGGCGGAGAGTACCTCGCTGAGATAGTAGACGGGGCACTGGACCGGCAGCGCCCTGCCCTCCTCCGGCCGCTCCACTACCAGGACGATGCTGATCACGCGCGTGGTCGCCGCGATTTATGCGAGCAACGGCTCCTTCTCAGCCGGCGCCGCCAGGACGGGTTCGCTGGAGAGAGCGCGCTTGAGGTCGCGGAACGCTTCGTCCGCCTGGTCGGTCCACTCGAATTTGGTCGTCTTCTTCATGAGCTGATAGAGGGGCAGCGCCTTCTCGCCCAGCCGGCTGACGAACCGACTGAGCGAGGCAAGGCAGCCGACGAACTTCTGAACGTCGCAGAGCTTGGCCGGCTTGTGCATGCGCTCGATGGACCTGATCTTCTCTGGGTTGGCTTCGATGCCGCGCGTGGACATGAAGAAACCCAGGAGCTGGCCGGCTGGTACGCCGAAAACACACATCTCTGGGTTGAGCCGGACCTTGTACTCGCGTAGGTTGGAGAAGGTTTCCCGGAGGTCGTCGAGAAGGCCGAAATGCTTCTTGGTTTTGACGACGATGTCTTCCACGTAGACGTTGATGTTCCTGCCGATCTAGGGAAGGAGGCACTTCTGCATGCAGTGCTGGAAGGTGGCGCCTGCATTCTTGAAGCCGAAGGACATGATGATGTAGCAGTAGGCCCCAAAGGGGGTGATGAAGGAGGTCTTCAGCCGATCGGCTGGGTCCAGCTTGATCTGGTGATAGCCGGAATAGGCATCCAGGAAGGACAGCAGGTCACAGCCGGCCGTGGAGTCGATCACCTGATCGATCCGGGGCAGGGCGAAAGGATCCTTGGGACAGGCCTTGTTCAGGCTGGTGTAGTCGATACACATGCGCCAAGTCTTGTTCTTCTTCAGCACCAGGACTGGGTTGGCCAGCCAGTCCGAGTGGAAAACTTCCATGATAAAGCTGGCTGCGAGCAGCCGGGCGATCTCTTCTCCTATAGTACGCCGCTTCTCCTCAGAGAAACGACATAGGGGTTGCCTAACCGGCTTTGCATCCGGCCGCACGTGAAGTTTGTGCTCGGCGTACTTTCTCGGAACACCCGGCATGTCCTTGGGGGACCATGCAAAGATGTCCCGATTCTCACGGAGGAAGTCGACGAGCTCGCCTTCCTATTTGCTGCTGAGGTTGACGCCGATGGTGACGCACTGCTTGGGGTTGGCCGGGTCGAGCGGCACCTGCTTGGTGTCCTTGGACGGCTGGAACGACGCCTCGCTGGCCTGCTGGGACGGAGAAGTCGGCACGGCCGACTGCTCGGAGGCGTGAGCCACGAGCCGGTCGAGCTGCCGCTTCTCCTCCGCTATCACCAGAGCCTCGGCCAGCCAGCTGCTGTCGCAAGCACACTCGATCGACTTCTTGTAGTCGCCATCGATGGTGATGATGCCCTTGGGACCCGGCATCTTGAGCTTGAGGTAGGCGTAGTGGGGCACGACCATGAACTTGACGAGCGCCGGCCGGCCCAGCAATGCGTGGTAGGGACTGTTGAGGTCCACCACCTCGAACCACACTGGCTCGCGGCGGAAGTGGCTCTTGTTGCCGAAGAGGACGTCGAGCCAGATCTTGCCGATGGGGGAGCAAGACTGCCTTGGCACGATGCCATGGAAAATCGTCCAGCTCGGCTGCAGGTCTTTCTCCTTGAGCCCGAGCTTGAGCAGCGTGTCGCGGTAGAGGATGTTGATGCTGCTACCCCCGTCGATCAGCACCCGCGAGAAACGGCAGGTGAGCCTTTCAGAGGCGATGGTGGGATCGAGGACGAGGGCGTAGCTGCCTGGGTTTGGCATCACCGCCGGGTGGTCCGCCCGGCTCCAGGTGACCGGCTTCTCGGACCAATGCATGAATTGGCGGACCGAGGGTACGGTGGCGTTCACCTCGTGCTGGCGCTGACGCTGGCTATGCTTGTTGGTTCCCTCGCTGCTGAAGACGACGTAGGCCCCGTCCTGGTCGGGGAACTGGTCGTGGAGACGACCGTTGTTGGGAGCCGGGGCCGGTGGTTGGGCCGGAGTCGGTGCGGGTGCTGGAGCGCGGGGAGCCGGAAGGCCCTCGCCCTGGGCTAGCCGCTGGGAGACCTCCTTCATCTTGCATGGAGCGTCGAGCATCTGCTCGAAGGTGAGCTTGGGCTCCCAGGTGGTCTTGCCGGTTCGCTGGCACTGGCCGGAGGCCTGGGCAGCCGGCGGCTCTTCCTCGATGGTGGCGACTTGTTTGCTCCCGTAACGGGGTTCCAGCTGGTCGGGCTTCCGCTTGTTGTTCTGCTGCTGCCGGTTATCCACAGCCGGCCGCGGCGCGGCTGGCGGCGGGATGGCCTTGCCGGACGCGCTGACCTTAATCCGCATAGCGCAGTCGACCGTGACATACTTGTCCGCCTTGGCCATAAGATCCGCCAAGGTGGCCGGCTCCGAGCACATGAGCTTGTGCTTGAGGAGGGTGCCATCCCGGCAGCCCTCGGAGAAGTACTGGATGGCTTGCACCTCGTGCACCCCCTCACAGGAGTTGCAGAGCTCGGTCCACCGCGTGAGGTAGTCGCGGAGGGATTCCTCCGGCCCCTAGACGCACATGGCCAGCTCGCAGGGGCGGCCAGGCCACTTGTAGGTGCCGGTGAAGTTGCGGATGAACGCCTCCTCGAAATTCATCCAAGTGTTGATGCTGCCGACCGGCAGGCTGTTGAGCCAAGTCCGAGGAGAGCCGATCAGCATGAGGGGAACGTAGCGCACCGCGACGCGCTTGTTCCCCCTGGCGATGCCGACTGCGGTGGTGTAGTCAATCAGCCAGTTCTCTGGCTTGGCGGTGCCGTTGTACTTGGGAGTGTCGCGGGGGAGCGTGAAGCCAGTGGGGAACGGCTCGTCGCGGATCCGGGGGCCGAAGCACGCTGGCCCGATCGGGCCTTCCTCCTCCAGGAGGGCAAATTGCGCTAGTCGGTCGATGCGGGTCCGGGCGTTGTTCTCGCTCCGCGGAACGCGCGGGCCGAGCCGGGTTGCGAGCTAGGGGCGTGCAGTCGGGGCGGGCGAGTGCGCGCGCTCCCACCGCGGGGGCGGGGTGTGAGCGCCGGTATGCCGGCCGCCTCCTTTCGGGGCGTCGTTGCGCCGGCTGGTGACCGCCGGCGGCTCGTTCCCATGTTGGGAGCGTCCGTTGCAAGACCCAGCATCCCGCCGGCCGGAGCCGGGGGGGGAGGAAGCCTACTGGGCAGGCTGGCGCTGGCCGCAGTCGGCGGGCCTTCCCCTTCGGGAAAGGGAACCTCGGAGCCAGCGTTGGCCCGGTCTAGCCGGTCCTGTTGGGCATTGGCAGTGGTGATGAGGTCTTGGGTGTGTCGCTCCTGCTGCGCACGCTCTTCACCTTCCAGGTCGGCCAGGTCGGCGTAGGCCACCTGGGCGGCCCTCATGTTGGCCGCCGGCGTGTCGTAGGTGGGCAGCCTGCCACCAAGGATTTCCGCGACCACGCAACTGCGGTTGCGAACGTCTTCGTGCCGGCTAGGCTCGTTGCCGGCAGGGGTGAGGCTGTAGGCGGAGCTGTATTCGCGCTACGCGGACTCCATCCGGTGCTTGGCGGTCGCGAGGGTGGTAGCCTCTACGAACAGCAGTTGGTGAGCCGCCTCCAGCTCAGCCGTAGCTGTGACCGGGTTGGATGTCGGTGCGATGGGAGTGCTGAGGCCCCGAAGCGCGGAGCCGAGGGGGTCAGAAGTGCCGGTGCCGGCGGTCGCGGCAGCCGCCAGCGTCTCCGCCCTGGCGCGACCGGTGCTTGTGGAGGAGCTGGTGACCATCACCTCCGTGCAAGCGCGGGAGTCGTGAGGGCCGCCTGAGGCGATTGTGCCCACAAACGAGGGCGGGTCGAGGCAGTCGAGTACCCCGCTGGGGTACTCGTCGGCAGCAGGCTCGTCGGGGAGGCGCAGCCCGCTGAAGCGTTCGGCGAGGATGGCGACGTCGGGCGGAATGTCGTCGACGCGCAGCTCGTCAGAGAGGTCGGTGGCGACACCTGCAGAGCGAGCGGGAACGAGGTCCCGCGCCGCGGGGAAGGGTCCCACGGGCGTGTAGATCGGCCCGGACGCAGAGCGCCCTGGTGTGTTGGCGAAGGGTCCCGCACGGAGCGTGACTCCGGCCGGCGCCGCGGACGGCCCCACGGTGGGTGCCAACTATCGTTGTTTTCTCATAACAGATGCCATGGGGTGGCTTATCGAGAGTGGTTGGGGCCGAAGGACGCCGGCGGGCTCCGGTAACGGGATTGGGGACAGGTGGTGTGGGACACGCGATGTACTCAAGTTCAGGGCCCTCCGTGGGAGGTAACACCCCTAGTCCTGCTAGATTGGTTGAAGAACCAAGTGGGCTACAATGGTGCTCCTGGAGCTGTCGGCTAGAGGAGGAAGAAGGGGCCTGCTGGCTTTCCTCGCCTCTCTACGTGAGTGTGTGCGTGTGTGTGTGATTTTTCCCTGCATGGGGTGGCTCTGGGGGCTTTATAGGCCAGCCCCCTGGATTACAATATGCATATAAGGCGCCGGGGGGGGACCCGGCTGGCGGCCTCTCTGGCCGGCCATCCCCCCCCCCGGTCGAAGAGTCTTGTCGCTTGCAGGGCCCGCCGGATGCCGGGTCCCATCGGGAGCAGGTGGGGGCCCATCGGCTGGCCATCGCTATCGGCGCGTGCCTGTCGCGCCGTAGTACGGGCCGACCGGCGCGGCGTCGTCTTGTGGTAGCCGGCCGTGGTCAGTGGAATGGCCAGCCAGGCTGTAGCCATGCCGGGGCAGGTAATGGAGTGGTTGGAGGCGTGCGGGCACTGTGCCGACCGCCCGGTCGCAGTCGGCCGGCGTCAGAGGCACTGTTGCTTCCACCGTGGCCATGCGGGCGCTGTCATTCGGTACGACGGATGTTACTATAGCCACGCGTGCCCTGCCCGTGGTACTAGGGGCACTGCTGACACGTCGCCCGTCAAGTCATCGCCCTGCGGGACGCGGTGATGCGATGGGCGCTGACCCGCCGGCCAAACGGCCTAGCGGCTCCGCCCAAAGCCAGCCGGCTCGACGTAGCTGGCCTTGTGGAGCCGGACTACGGGGGGAGGCGGCCTTCCCCGTAGTCGTTTTTTTGAAAAGCGGGGACAATGGCCTGCTTGAGGCTACCCCGGGGTTATCCCCCCGTCATACATAGTACAAGTATCTACCACGAGATTGTTGTCATGAATATGAGATTGTCTATCGACCAGCCTGGCCTCGGTTTATATAATGTACCGTAGGCCTAGGGTTTAGCGGAGTCCTTGTCTTGTACGCCAAGTCTTGTGGAATCTCCCTTGTATGCATCATGGGCTGCCCGAAGTGGCCCATTAGTGAATCATCATGGGGGTCCTCGGCCCGACCCACTGGTCGGGACACGACGTGGTGAGTACCCCCTAGTCCAGGACACCATCAGTAGCCGCCTTAACTGGTTTTCAAGTTGGGGACTGATGTCTACTAAGCAACCTTCTTCTTGTAGACTCGTGTTGGGCCTCCAAGCGTAGAGTTTTGTAGGACAGTAGCAAATTTCCCTCAAGTGGATGACCTAAGGTTTATCAATCCGTGGGAGGTGTAGGATGAAGATGGTCTCTCTCAAGCAACCCTGCAATCAAATAACAAAGAGTCTCTTGTGTCCCCAACACACCCAATACAATGGTAAATTGTATAGGTGCACTAGTTCGGCGAAGAGATGGTGATACAAGTGCAATATGGATGATAGATATAGGTTTTTGTAATCTGAAAATATAAAAACAGCAAGGTAACTAATGATAAAAGTGAGCACAAACGGTATTGCAATTGTTAGAAACAAGGCCTAGGGTTCATACTTTCACTAGTGCAAGTTCTCTCAACAATACTAACATAGTTGAATCATATGTAAATCTCTCACACACGACAGAACAAATGAAGAGTTCACTCCAAAGTCACAAATAGCGGAGAACAAACGAAGAAATTATTGTAGGGTATGAAACCACCTCAAAGTTATCTTTTCCGATCAATCTTATGAGCTATCCCTATAAGTGTCACGAACAGCCCTAGAGTTCATACTAAAATAACACCTTAAGATACACATCAACCAAAACCCTAATGTCACCTAGATACCCCAATGTCACCTCGAGTACCCGTGGGTTTGATTATACGATATGCATCACATAATTTCAGATTCATCTATTCAATCCAACACAAAGAACTTCAAAGAGTGCCCCAAAGTTTCTACCGGAGAGTCAAGACGAAAACGTGTGCCAACCCCTATGCATAGATTCCCATGGTCAAGGAACCCGCAAGTTGATCACCAAAACATACATCAAGTGGATCAATAGAACATCCCATTGTCACCACAGATATCCCATCGCAAGACATACATCAAGTGTTCTCAAATCCTTAAAGACTCAATCCGATAAGTAAACTTCAAAGGGAAAACTCAATTCATCACAACTAGATAGAGAGGGGAAACACTCCATATGATTCATCTATATTAATAAAGCTCACGGTACATCAAGATCATGCCATCTCAAGAACACGAGAGAGAGAGGTCAAACACATAGCTACTGGTACATACCCTCAGCCCCGAGGGTGAACTACTCCCTCCTCGTCATGAAGACCGCCGGGATGATGAAGATGGCCTCCGGTGATGGTTTCCCCTCCGGCAGGGTGCCGGAACAGGCTCCCGAGTTGTTTTTCGTGGCTCTGGAGGCTTGCGGCGGCGGAACTCCCGATCTAGGTCTGTTTTTGGGGGTTTCTCTATTTATAGGAATTTATGGCGGTGGAAACAAGTCCAGGGGGTCCACGAGGAAGTCACAAGCCAGGGGGGCGCGCCTAGGGGGGGGGGCGCCCCTGTGGCTTGTGGCTTCCTCGGCCTTCCTCTCTGGTGACTCTTCGCTCCAGTATTTTTTATATTTTCCAAAAATATTCTCCGTAAATTTTTAGCTTATTCCGAGAACTTTTATTTCTGCACAAAAACAACACCAAGGTAGTTCTGCTGAAAACAGCGTCAGTCTGGGTTAGTTCTAATAAAATCATACCAAAATCATATAGAATTATTGTAAACATGGCATGAATACTTCATAAATTATAGATACGTTGGAGACGTATCAGCATCCCCAAGCTTAATTCCTGCTCGTCCTCGAGTAGGTAAATGATAAAAGAAATAATTTATGAAGTGTGAATGCTACCCAACATGTTCATCATATTCCTTTCTTCTTTGTATAGCATGGACATTTGGACGTGTAAATGATTCAAATCAATAGTCTAGTTTTAACATAATGACTTCAATACTCAAGCATGTTAACAAGCAACCATGTCTTTCAAAATATCAACACTAAAGAAAGTTATCCCTAGCCCATCATGCTCAATCATTGATCCATTCATGAAACACACTCAAATATTAGCTATGCCCAATGCTCAAGTACGATCATAGTGCCCCCTAGTTGATGCTTATAAGAGAAGATGTAGACTCAAAGCAAAAATAAAAATTGCATAAAGTAAATAGATAGGCCCTTCGCAGAGGGAAGTAGGGATTTGTAGAGGTGCCAGAGCTCAAGGTTTAAATTGAGAGAGAAAAATATTTTGAGAGGCATGCTTTTCCTGTCAACGAAAATGACAAAGTAGCTCACAATACTTTCCATGCTAGATACATTATAGGCGGTTCCCAAATAGAATAGTAAAGTTTTTACTCCCCCTCCAACAATCAATCACACTCCACGGCGAGCCGAATCCACGGGTACCGTCCATAAAAACAACAATCCTGGGGGAGTTTTGTTTCATTATATTTTTGATTTGATTTTTTGAGCATGGGACTGGGCATCCCGAATACCAGCCATTTTCTCGTGAATGATAGTGAATCAACACATATCGTGAGAATAACACACCTAGCATGGAAAAATATTGGATACTCCCCACCGTTTCATGAGCGGTACGGGCACACAAAAGAGAAAATTTATTTTGAAAATTTAGAGATGGCACATACAAATTTGCTTGGAACGGCATGGAAATACCGCATATAGGTAGGTATGGTGGACTCATAAGGCAAAAATTGGTTTAAGGATTTTGGATGCACAAGTAGTATTTCTACTTAGTACAAATGAAGGCTAGCAAATAGATTGGGAAGCAACCAAACCGAGGAACGAAAAATCTCATAAGTGAGCATTGAGTCATAACTAACACCGAATAATGCACCACAAGTAGGATGTAACTTCATTGCATAACTATTGACTTTCGTGCATGCATAGGGAATCACAAACCTTAACACCAATATTCCTACTAAGCATAATTACTCACTAACATGACTCACATATTACTATCATCATGTTTAAAAACTATTACAAGGAATCAAGTTTAATTTGTCCAATGATCTTCATGAAAGTTTTTATTGTATCCTCCTTGGATATCTATCACTTTGGGACTATTGCCATTGCTTTTTGGCAAGCTCAAACAAATTTAAATGAAGCACAAGAGCATAAATATTTCATACCTCAAAAAGGTATAAGTGAAGCATGAGAGGAAATGACAAGCTACTCTCAAAAGATATAAGTGAAGATCAATGAGTAGTCAAATAATTAAGTAGCTATGTGAGGACTCTCTCTCAATAAATATTTTCAGATCTTAAGTATTTTATTAAACAGCAAGCAAAAGAAAAATATCACTCCAAGAATAGCATGCATCATGTGAACGAATAAAGATTTAGGCTCAACATAGGCAAACCGATAATTGTTGAAGAAGAGAGGTGGGATGCGTAGCATCCCCAAGCTTAGATGCTTGAGACTTCTTGAAATATTTACTTGGGGTGCCTTGGGCATCCCCAAGCTTGAGCTTTTGCATCTCGTTCAATCCTCTTATGTCATGGTTTCACCTATTCTCAAAAACTTCATCCACACAAAACTCGAAAAGAACTCGTGAGATAGGTTAGTACACATAATAATAAATCAACTCTTTATGTACTGCCAAGACAAGTTGCATAATAATTTTCAAACAATAGGTACTGTATGCTATCATTTCCACACTTTATATATACCAATATAGGTTATGGAAACTATAGCATAAGTAGATAGCGAAACTATGACAGCAATCTGTCCAAACAGAACAGTCTGTAGCAATTTATGAAAACAGTGTACTTCTGTAACTCAAACAATTATGAAAATTTAGGACATGCTATAAAATTTATATGAAAATACTGTGTAAAAATTTCAGAAACTTTCCACGTTCCAGTAAAATATGAAAATTCAAACACTACAGCCAAAGTTTCTGTTTTTACACAGCACTCAGCAAAACATGCAATGCAAGCATCCTAAGGCAATTCTTGGAACTTTTTATTGAAAAACAAGATTATAAATGAAACCTAACATATAACAAGAAAATAAAATGACGCTCCAAGCAAAACTCATATTATGTGACGAATAAAAATATAGCTCCAAGTAAGATATACCGATAGTGTTGAAGACGAAAGAGGGGATGCCTTCCGGGGCATCCCCAAGCTTAGGCGCTTGAGTCTTCCTTGGATATTACCTTGGGGGTGCCTTGGGCATCCCCAAGCTTAGGTTCTTGCCACTCCTTATTCTCCTCATATCGGTGTCTCACCCAAAACTTGAAAACTTCAATCACACAAAACTTAACGGAACTTCGTGAGATGGGTTAGTGTAATAAAGATAAATCATTCACTTAGGTACTGTCAAGACGAGATTCATAATTGTTCCCACATGATACATATTGTATTCTATCATTCCCATAATTTATACCGCTAAATATAAGCTATGGAAACACTAAAACAAGCAACCTATGCATGCAAAACAGAATATGTCAAAAACAGAACAGTCTGTGAAGATCTGTAGTGTAACCATACTTCCCTGTCTCTAAAAATTCTGAAAAATGAGGACAACCTGGGAAATTTGTATATCAAGATAGTGTAAAAATTTCAGATCAAAATCACGTTCCAGTGAATTTACAAAATTCCTGGACTGAGAGCAAAAGTTTCTGTTTTTGCACAGAATCAAGTCAACTATCATCCACACTATCCCAAAGGCTTTACTTGGCACTTTATTGAAATAAAAGGCACAAAACATGATTACTACAGTAGATTAATCATGTGAACACACTAAAATAGAAAGTAAAAGTGTTGGGTTGTCTCCCAACAAGCGCTTTTCTTTAATGCCTTTTAGCTAGGCAAGATGATTTCAATGATGCTCACATAAAAGATAAGAATTGAAACACAAAGAGAGCATCATGAAGCATATGACTAGTACATTTAAGCCTAACCCACTTCCTATGCATGGGGATTTTGTGAGCAAACAATTTATGGGAGCAATAATCAACTAGCATAGGAAGGCAAAACAAGCATAACTTCAAAACTTTGAACACATACAGAGGAAACTTGATATTATTGCAATTCCTACAAGCATATGTTCCTCCCTCATAATAATTTTCAGTAGCATCATGAAGGAATTTCACAATATAAATATCACATAAATCATTCTTTTCATGATTCATAAGCATAGAAATTTTACTACTCACCACATAACAAATTTATTCTCATCAATAGTAGTGGGAGCAAACTCAACAAAATAACTATCATGTGACACTTGATTGACATAACCAAATTCAATATTAAAATCATGATGCCAAGTTTCATGGTTACTATCACTCTTTATAGCATACATGTCATCATCATAATCATCATAGATAGGAGGCATGCCATCATCATAATAAATTAGCTCATCAAAACTTGGGGGACTAAAAACATCATCTTCATCAAACATAGCATCCCCAAGCTTGTGGCTTTCCATATCATTAGCATCATGAATATTCAAGGAATTCATACTAACAACATTGCAATCATGCTCATCATACCAAGATTTAGTGCCAAACATTTTATTGACTTCTTCTTCTAACACTTTGGCACAATTTTCCTTTCCATCATTTTCACGAAAACATTATAAAGATGAAGTATATGAGGCAACCTCAATTCCATTTTTTTGTAGTTTTCTTTTATAGACTAATCTAGTGATAAAACAAGAAACTAAAAGATTCAATTGCAAGATCTAAAGATATACCTTCAAGCACACACCTCCCCGGCAACGGCGCCAGAAAAGAGCTTGATGTCTACTACGCAACCTTCTTCTTGTAGACTCGTGTTGGGCCTCCAAGCGCAGGGTTTTGTAGGACAGTAGCAAATTTCCCTCAAGTGGATGACCTAAGGTTTATAAATCCGTGGGAGGTGTAGGATGAAGATGGTCTCTCTCAAGCAACCCTGCAATCAAATAACAAAGAGTCTCTTGTGTCCCCAACACACCCAATACAATGGTAAATTGTATAGGTGCACTAGTTCGGCGAAGAGATGGTGATACAAGTGCAATATGGATGATAGATATAGGTTTTTGTAATCTGAAAATATAAAAACAGCAAGGTAACTAATGACAAAAGTGAGCACAAATGGTATTGCAATGCTTAGAAACAAGGCCTAGGGTTCATACTTTCACTAGTGCAAGTTCTCTCAACAATACTAACATAGTTGAATCATATGTAAATCTCTCACACGCGACAAAGAGTTCACTCCAAAGTCACAAATAGCGGAGAACAAACGAAGAAATTATTGTAGGGTACGAAACCACCTCAAAGTTATCTTTTCCGATCAATCTTATGAGCTATCCCTATAAGTGTCACGAACAGCCCTAGAGTTCGTACTAAAATAACACCTTAAGATACACATCAACCAAAACCCTAATGTCACCTAGATACCCCAATGTCACCTCGAGTACCCGTGGGTTTGATTATACGATATGCATCACATAATTTCAGATTCATCTATTCAATCCAACACAAAGAACTTCAAAGAGTGCCCCAAAGTTTCTACCGGAGAGTCAAGACAAAAACGTGTGCCAACCCCTATGCATAGATTCCCATGGTCACGGAACCCGCAAGTTGATCACCAAAACATACATCAAGTGGATCAATAGAACATCCCATTGTCACCACAGATATCCCATCGCAAGACATACATCAAGTGTTCTCAAATCCTTAAAGACTCAATCCGAAAAGTAAACTTCAAAGGGAAAACTCAATTCATCACAACTAGATAGAGAGGGGAAACACTCCATATGATTCATCTATATTAATAAAGCTCACGGTACATCAAGATCATGCCATCTCAAGAACACGAGAGAGAGAGAGAGAGATCAAACACATAGCTACTGGTACATACCCTCAGCCCCGAGGGTGAACTACTCCCTCCTCGTCATGGAGACCGCCGGGATGATGAAGATGGCGTCCGGTGATGGTTTCCCCCTTCGGCAGGGTTCCGGAACGGGCTCCCGATTGGTTTTTCGTGGCTTTGGAGGCTTGCGGCGGCGGAACTCCCGATCTAGGTCTGTTTTTGGGGGTTTCTCTATTTATAGGAATTTATGGCAGTGGAAACAAGTCCAGGGGGTCCACGAGGAAGTCACAAGCCAGGGGGGCGCGCCCTAGGGGGGGGGGCGCCCCTGTGGCTTGTGGCTTGCTCGGCCTTCCTCTCCGGTGACTCTTCGCTCCAGTATTTTTTATATTTTCCAAAAATATTCTCCGTAAATTTTCAGCTTATTCCGAGAACTTTTATTTCTGCACAAAAACAACACCAAGGTAGTTCTGCTGAAAACAGCGTCAGTCTGGGTTAGTTCTAATAAAATCATACCAAAATCATATAGAATTATGGTAAACATGGCATGAATACTTCATAAATTATAGATACGTTGGAGACGTATCAGGGACGCTCCTCGGTTCTTCCGAACAGTTCTTTGTCTTCGGTCTTCGGTCTTGAAAACGTGTTCTACAAATCTTCCTATGTCCGATCTTGAGGATCGCCGAGTTGAATCCGAAGAGTTCACACGTCGGGCATCCGAGGAGCCCTTTAAGTTTTTGTCATTATTGATGCCTTGTTATTTTTTACACCACACCTTGGGTCTGAAGTGTTTCCCGTGCGGTGGTGTCCTCTTGCGTCCGAGCTCCAACGCCGGACTGTGTCCGAGCTCCAACGCCGGACTGTATACGAGGTGTCATAGATTACCTCGGTCTTGAAAAAGTTGAAGGAGTTCATCCGAGCTTAATGCCGGAAATGCCCTCTATGGAGCCAGCCACTTGCATCGAGCTTTATGCCAGACTGCTTCCAAGGTGGTGCAGCACCTCGGTCTCAGGCTATTTTTTGCGGAATTTATTTCCGATCACCGCAATTTATTTACTATCGAGATTTATAGCCAGTAGCCCTAAAGGTGTGTGTCGGTCTATAACCCGAGATGCGCCTGAAGGAAAAAATAATAATCAAAATAAAACCACTGATCCCAGTAGCCCCTGAGACTTAGGTCGATTTGCAAAATTGGCCTGAGGATCAAGTTTTTGCTCGGCGGCATACGCTAGGGATGGAAACGCGGTACACAGTTGTTTCCAAGACGATCTCCGCCTCCTTGATCCAGCAAGCGAGGGTGGAGAGGTAGATGAGTTCTCCGGCAGCACAACGGCGTGGTGGCGGCGGTGGTGGAGCTGTTCCGGCAGGGCTTCGCCGAGCACTACCGAAACCGATCTAGAGGAGAACTAATCTAGAGGGAGAGAGAGAGAGGGCTGCGCCGTGGCTTAGGGTGCGGTTGCCTTCCCTCTCCCTCTCTATTTATAGGAGGAAGGGGTAGGTGGGGTGCAGCCTAGCTCCTCCTCCAAGGAGGGGTTCGGCCGAACTAGGGGGGAGGAGTCCTCCTCCCACAAGGGAGGTGGGAACCCTAGGGAGGAGTCCCTCCCCTCCACCCTTTTTTTCTTTTCCTTTGGGCGCATGGGCCCTTATGGGCTCAGCTGCCCAGCCTACCAGGGGCTGGTGCGCCACCTCTTGGGCCCATGTGCCCCCCCGGGGTGGGTGGGTGATACGTCTCCGTCGTATCTATAATTTTTGATTGTTTCATGCCAATATTCTACAACTTTCATATACTTTTGGCAACTTTTTATACTATTTTTGGGACTAACATATTGATCCAGTGCCCAGTGCCAGTTCCTGTTTGTTGCATGTTTTTTGTTTCGCAGAAAATCCATATCAAACGAAGTCCAAACGGGATAAAAACTTACGAAGATTTTTTTTGGGATATATGTGAATTTTGGGAAGTGGAATCAACAGAAGGCGGTGCCCGAGGGGCCCACAAGCCAGGAGGGCGCGCCCTGGGGGGTAGGGCGTGCCCTGAGGGCTTGTGGCCACCCCGTAAGGCGGTTGGTGCCCTTCTTTTGCTGCAAGAAAGCTAATATCCAGATAAAAATCGTGTTAAACTTTCAGCCCAATCGGAGTTATGGATCTCCGGGAATATAAGAAATGGTAAAAGGCCAGAATCAGGGAACGCAGAAACACAAGGAAACAGAGAGAGAGATCCAATCTCGGAGGGGCTCTCGCCCCTCCGCCGCCATGGAAGCCAAGGACCAGAGGGTAAACCCTCCTCCCATCTAGGGGGGAGGCCAAGGAAGAAGAAGAAGGAGGGGGGCTCTCTCCCCCTCTCTCCCGGTGGCACCGGAACGCCGCCGGGGCCATCATCGTGACGGCGATCTACTCCAACAACTCCGTCATCTTCACCAACACCTCCATCACCTTCCCCCATCTATCTACAGCGGTCCACTCTCCCGCAACCCGCTGTACCCTCTACTTGAACATGGTGCTTTATGCTTCATATTATTATCCAATGATGTGTTGCCATCCTATGATGTCTGAGTAGATTTTTGTTGTCCTATGGGTTGATTGATGATCATGATTGGTTTGAGTTGCAGGTTTTATTATTGGTGCTGTCCTATGGTGCTCTCCGTGTCGCGCAAGCGTGAGGGATCCTCGCTGTAGGGTGTTGCAATGTGTTCATGATTTGCCTATGGTGGGTTGCTTGAGTGACAGAAGCATAAACCCGAGTAGGTGGGTTGTTGCATATGGGAGAAAAGAGGACTTGATACCTTATAATGCTATGGTTGGGTTTTACCTTAATGATCTTTAGTAGTTGCGGATGCTTGCTAGAGTTCCAATCATAAGTGCATATGATCCAAGTAGAGAAAGTATGTTAGCTTATGCCTCTCCCTCATATAAAATTGCAATAATGATTACCGGTCTAGTTATCGATTGCCTAGGGACAATTCCGCAACTCCTACCACCACTTTTCCACACTCGTTAAACTAACTTAGTTGTTTCTTTATCTAAGCAGCCCCTAGTTTTTATTTACGTGTTCTTTATTATCTTGCAAACCTATCCTATCACACCTACAAAGTACTTCTAGTTTCATACTTGTTCTAGGTAAAGCGAACGTTAAGCGTGCGTAGAGTTGTATCGGTGGTCGATAGAACTTGAGGGAATATTTGTTCTACCTTTAGCTCCTCGTTGGGTTCGACACTCTTACTTATCGAGAAAGGCTACAATTGATCCCCTATACTTGTGGGTTATCAGCGGGCCCCTCCCGGAACCCTTTCGGCACTCCCGGTACGCTACCGAAAACACCCGAAACTTTTCCGGAACCCGAATACCACTTTCCTATATATAAACCTTTACCTCCAGACCATTCCGGAGCTCCTCGTGATGTTCAGGATCTCATCCGGGACTTCGAACAACCTTCGGTCACCAACATACATAACTCAATAATACCGAAATGTCACCGAATGTAAGTGTGCAGACCCTGCGGGTTCGAGAACTATGTAGACATGACCGAGATACCTCTACGGTCAATAACCAATAGCGGGACCTAGATGCCCATATTGGTTCCTACATATTCTACGAAGATCTTTATCGGTTGAACCTCTATGTCAAGGATTCAGTTAATCCCGTACGCTGTTCCCTTTGTTTATCGGTATGTTACTTGCCCGAGATTCGATCGTCGGCATCTCCATGCCTAGTTCAATCTCGTTACCGGCAAGTCTCTTTACTCGTTCCGTAATACAAGATCCCGTGGCTAACTCTTTAGTCACTTTGCTTGCAAGCTCATTGTGATGTTGTATTACCGAGTGGGCCCTGAGATACCTCTCCGTCACACGGAGTAACAAATCCTAGTCTTGATCCATACCAATTCAACAGACACCCTCGGAGATACCTGTAGAGCATCTTTATAGTCACTCTATTACGTTGTCACGTTTGATACACACAAGGTACTCCTCCGGTGTCAGTGAGTTACATGATCTCATGGTCATAGGAACACATACTTGACATGCAGAAAACAATAGCAATAAACTGACATAATCATATGCTACGTTCATAGTTTGGGTCTTGTCCATCAGATCATTCTCCTAATGACGTGATCCCGTTATCAAATGGCAACTCATGTCTATGACTAGGAAAGCATAGCCATCTTTGATCAACGAGCTAGTCCATCAGAGGCTTACTAGGGACACATTGTTGTCTATGTACCCACACATGTATTTGAGTTTCCAATCAATACAATTTAGCATGGATAATAAACATTTATCATGAACAAGGAAATATAATAATAACCATTTTATTATTGCCTCTAGGGCATATTTCCAACAGTCACCCACTTGCATTAGAGTCAATAATCTAGCTCACATCACTATGTGATTTACATTGTAATGAATCTAACACCCATACAGTTCTGGTGTTGATCATGTTTCCCTCGTGGAAGAGGCTTAGTCAACGGATCTGCAACATTCAGATCCGTGTGTACATTGCAAATATTTATGTCACCCTCCTCGGTGTAATCGTGGATGGAATTGAAGTGTCGCTTTATGTGTCTGGTCCTCTTGTGAAACCTTGGTTCCTTGGCTAGAGCAATGGCAACAGTGTTGTCACAGAACAGAGTCATTGGGTTTAGTGCACTGGGCACTACTCCAAGATCCGTCATGAACTACTTCATCCAGACACCTTCCTTTGCCGCCTCCGAGGCAGCTATGTACTCCGCTTTGCATGTAGAATCAGCTACCATGCTTTGCTTGGAACTGCACCAGCTTACCGCTCCTCCATTGAGAATAAATACGTATCTGGTTTGAAACTTAGAGTCATCCGGATCAGTGTCAAAGCTTGCATCGACATAACCCTTTACGACGAGCTCTTGATCACCTCCATAAACGAGAAGCATTTCCTTAGTCCTTTTCAGGTACTTTAGGATATTCTTGACTGCCGTCGAGTGATCCACTCCTGGATTACTTTGAAACCTTCTGGCCAAACTTATGGCAAGGCTGACGTCTGGTCTTGTGCACAGCATTGCGTACATGATAGAGCCTATGGCTGAAGCATAGGGGATGACACTCATCTTTTCTCTATCCTCTGCAGTCACTGGGCATTGAGTCTTACTCAACTTCACACCTTGCAACACAGGTAAGAACCCTTTCTTGGACTGATCCATTTTGAACTTCTTCAAAACTTTATCAAGGTATGTGCTCTGTGAAAGTCCTATTAAGCGCCTTGATATATCTCTATAGATCTTGATGCCTAATATGAAAGCAGCTTCTCCTAGGTCCTTCATTGAAAAACTCTTGTTCAAATATTCCTTCATGCTTTCCAAAAATTCTATATTGTTTCCAATCAGCAATATGTCATCCACATATAATATTAGGAACACTATAGAGCTCCCACTCACTTTCTTGTAAATACAAGCTTCTCCGTAAACTTGTATAAGCCCAAACGCTTTGATCACCTCATGAAAACGCTTATTCCAACTCCGACATGCCTGCACCAGTCCATAAATGGATCGCTAGAGCTTGCAAACTTTGTCAGCATTCTCTGGATCGACAAAACCTTTTGGTTGCATCATATACAACTCTTCCTCAAGGAAACCGTTGAGGAACGCTGTTTTGACATCCATCTGCCAAATTTCATAATCAAAAAATGCAGCTATTGCTAACATGATTCTGACGGACTTAAGCATCACTACGGAAGAGAAAGTCTCATCGTAGTCAATTCCTTGAACTTGTGAAAAATCCTTTGCCACAAGTCGAGCTTTATAGACGGTGACATTACCGTCCGCGTCCGTCTTCCTCTTAAAGATCCATTTATTCTGAATGGCATTTCGCCCTTCAGGTAATACTTCCAAAGTCCACACTTTGTTTTCATACATGGATCCTATCTCGGATTTCATGGCCTCTAACCATTTGTTGGAATCCGAGCCTACCATCGCTTCTCCATAGCTTATAGGTTCATCATTGTCAAACAACATGACCTCCAAGACAGGGTTACCGTACCATTCAGGAGCGGTACGTGCCCTTGTCGACCTACGAGGTTCGATAGTAACTTGATCCGAAGCTTCATGATCACTATCATTAGCTTCCTCTTCAACTGATGTAGGCTCCACAGAAACATTTTTCTGCACTGCGCTACTCTCTGGTTGAAGTGAAGGTTCAACAACCTCATCAAGTTCTATCTTCCTCCCACTCAATTCTTTTGAGAGAAACTCTTTCTCGAGAAATGACCCGTTCTTAGCGACATACACTTTGCCTTCGGATCTGAGATAGAAGATGTACCCAACCGTCTCTTTTGGGTATCCTATGAAGACGCATTTCTCTGCTTTGGGTTCCAGCTTTTCAGGCTAAAGCTTTTTGACATAAGCATCGCATCCCCAAACTTTAAGAAACGACAACTTTGGTTTCTTGCCAAACCATAGTTCATACGGCGTCGTCTCAAAGGATTTAGATGGTGCCCTATTTAAAGTGAATGCAGTTGTCTCTAACGCTTAACCCCAAAACGATAGTGGCAAATCGGCAAGAAACATCATAGACCGCACCATATCCAATAAGGTTCGATTACGACGTTCGGACACACCATTACGTTGTGGGGTTCCAGGTGGCCACAACTGTGAAACAATTCCACATTGTCTTAAGTGATTGCCAAACTCATAACTCAGATATTCTCCTCCTTGATCAGATCATAGGAATTTAATCTTCTTGTTACGATGATTCTCAACTTCACTCTGAAATTGCTTGAACTTTTCAAACGTTTCAGACTTATGTTTCATTAAGTAAATATACCCATATCTACTTAAGTCATCGGTGAAGGTGAGAAAATAACGATATCCACCACGCGCCTCAATGCTCATCGGACCACACACATCAGTACGTATGATCTCCAACAAGTCACTTCCCCGTTCCATTGTTCCAGAGAATGGGGTCTTAGTCATCTTGCCCATGAGGCATGGTTCACATGTGTCAAGTGATTCAAAATCAAGTGACTCCAAAAGTCCATCAGCATGGAGTTTCTTCATGCGTTTTATACCAATATGACCTAAGCGGCAGTGCCACAACAAAGTGGTACTATCATTATCAACTCTACATCTTTTGGCATCAATGGTATGAACATGTGTATCATTACTATCGAGATTCAATAAGAATAAAACCCTCACATTGGGTGCATGACCATAAAAGATATTACTCATATAAATAGAACAACCATTATTCTCTGATTTAAACGAGTAACCGTCTCGCAATAAACAAGATCCAGATATAATGTTCATGCTTAACGCAGGCACTAAATAACAATTATTCAGGTTCATCACTAATCCCGATGGTAATCGAAGAGCGAGCGTGCCGACAGCGATCACATCAACCTTGGAACCATTTCCCACGTGCATCGTCACTTCGTCCTTTGCCAGCCTCCGTCTATTCCGCAGTTCCTATTTTGAGTTGCAAATGTGAGCAACCAAACCGGTATCAAATACCCAGGCACTACAACGAGAGTTGGTAAGGTACACCTCAATAACATGTATATCATATATACCTTGTTTGGTGTTGGCCGGCTTCTTGTCGGCTAGATACTTGGGGCAATTCCACTTCTAGTGGCCAGTACCCTTGCAATGAAAGCACTCAGTTTCTGGCTTGGGTCCAGCCTTGGGTTTCTTCACGGGAGGGGCAACTGATTTGCCACTCTTCTTGGAGTTACCCTTCTTGCTCTTGCCATTCTTCTTGAAACTAGTGGTTTTATTGACCATCAACACTTGATGCTCCTTCTGGATTTTAGACTCAGCGACTTTCAGCATCGCAAACAGCTCGGTGACTGACTTGTTCATCCCTTGCATGTTATAGTTCAACACAAAGCTCTTGTAGCTAGGTGGCAGTGATTGAAGAACTCTGTCAGTGATCGCCTCCGGCGGGAGGGCAATTCCCAACTCAGCCAGACGGTTGGAATACCTAGACATTCTGAGTATGTGTTCACTGACAGACCCGTTTTCCTCCATCTTGCAAGCATAGAACTTAGGTCTCATACCTCTCGACCCGGGCATTCTTCTCAAAAATAAACTTCAACTCCTGGAACATCTCATATGCTCCATGACGTTCAAAACACCTTTGAAGTCCCGGTTCTAAGCCATACAACATAGCACACTGAACTATTGAGTAGTCATCCTGACGCGCCTGCCAAGCGTTTGCAACGTCTGCGGACGACACTGGAGCGGGTGGCTCACCGAGCGGTGCATCAAGGATATAAGCCTTTTGGGAAGCCGTGAGGATAATCCTTAGATTATGGGCCTAGTCTACAAAGTTACTTCCATCATCTTTCAGCTTGGCTTTCTCTAGGAACGCATTGAAATTCAGGGGAACTACTGCGCGAGCCATTGATCTACAACATAAATTTGCAAAGACAACTTAGACTATTGTTCAAGATAATGAGTTTAGTTAATCATATTACTTAAAAACTCCCACTCAAATTGACATCCCTCCGGTCATTCGAGTGCTACATGATCCAAATTCACCAACCCAAGTCCGATCATCACGTGAGATGAGGTGGTTTCAATGGTGAACATCTTCATGTTGATCATATCTACTATATGACTCATGTTCGACCTTTCGGTCTCTTGTGTTCCGAGGCCATGTCTATACATGCTAGGATTGTCAAGTTTAACCCGAGTGTTCCGCATGTGCAACACTGGCTTGCACTCGTTGTATGTGAACGTAGAGTCTATCACACCCGATCATCATGTGGTGTCTCGAAACGACGAACTTTCACAACGGTGCACACTCGAGGAGAACACAACTTTATCTTGAAATTTTAGTGAGGGATCACCTTATAATGCTACTGTCGTCCTAAGCAAAACAAGGTGCATAAAAGGATTAACATCACATGCAAATCATAAGTGACATGATATGGCCATGAACTTGTGCTTTTGATCTCGATCTCCAAAGCACCGGCATGATCTCCATCGTCACCGGCATGACACCATGATCTCCATCAACGTGTCGCCATCGGGGTTGTCGCACCAACCATGCTTCTACTACTATTGCTACCGCTTAGCGATAAAGTAAAGCATTACATAGCGCTTAATGAGTGACACACAGGCCACATAATAATTAAAGAGAACCCTATGGCTCCTGCCGGTTGCCGTATCAAAATGCAAGTTGATATAAACTATTACAAAACATAATCATCTCATACATCAAATATATATCATCATGTCTTTGGCCATATCATATCACAACATACCCTGCAAAAACAAGTTAGACGTCCTCTAATTTGTTGTTGCATGTTTTACGTGGCTGCTATGGGTATCTAGCAAGAACGATTCTTACCTACGGAAAACCACAACGGTGATATACAAGTTGCTATTTAACCTTCTACAAAGACCGCCTTTGTCGAATCCGATTCAACTAAAGTAGGAGAGATAGACACCCACCAGCCATCTTATGCAACAAAGTTACATGTCAGTCGATGGAACCGGTCTCATGTACGAGGACATGTAAGGTTGGTCCGGGCCGCTTCATCCCACAATACCGCTGAATCAAGAAAAGACTAAGGAGGGAAGCAATCTAAATATCAACGCCCACAAACTCCTTTGTTTTCTACTCGTGATCACATCTACGCATAGACCTAGCTCATGACGCCACTGTTGGGGAACGTTGCATGGGAAACAAAAAATTTCCTACACACATACAAGATCTATCCATGGAGATGAGCATCTACGAGAGGAGAGATCGGATCCACATACCCTTGTAGATCGCTAAGCGGGAAGCGTTAAGAAACGCGGTTGATGTACTCGAACGTCTTCGCGATCCAAATCGCAAGCCGTCCCGCGATCCAATCACGATCTAGTGCCGAACGGACGACACCTCCGCGTTCAGCACACGTACAGCTCGATGACGATCTCTGCCTCCTTGATCCAGCAAGCGAGGGAGGAGAGGTAGATGAGTTCTCTGGCAGAACAACGGCGTGGTGGCGGTGGTGGTGGAGCTGTTCCGGCAGGGCTTCGCCAAGCACTACCGAAACCGATCTAGAGGAGAACTAATCTAGAGGGAGAGAGAGAGAGGGTTGCGCCGTGGCTTAGGGTGCGGCTGCCCTCCCTCTCCCTCTCTATTTATAGGAGGAAGGGGTAGGTGGGGTGCAGCCCTAGCCCTTCCTCCAAGGAGGGGTTCGGCCGAACTAGGGGGGAGGAGTCCTCCTCCCACAAGGGAGGTGGGAACCCAAGGGAGGAGTCCCTCCCCTCCAAGGCACCTCCACCTTTTTTTCCTTTGGACGCATGGGCCCTTATGGCGTCGGCTGCCCAGCCCACCAGGGGCTGGTGCGCCACCTCTTGGGCCCATGTGGCCCCCGGGGTGGGTAGGCCACTCCCGGTGGACCCCCGGAACCCTTTCGGCACTCCCGGTACGCTACCGAAAACACCCAAAACTTTTCCGGAACCCAAACACCACTTTCCTATATATAAATCTTTACCTCCGGAGCTCCTTCTTGACGTCCGGGATCTCATCCGGGACTCTAAACAACCTTCGGTCACCAACATACATAACTCAATAATACCGAAACGTCACCGAACGTTAAGTGTGCAGACCCTGCGGGTTCGAGAACTATGTAGACATGACCGAGATACCTCTACGATCAATAACTAATAGTGGGACCTGGATGTTGAGGGAGTCCGGGATTAAGGGGTCCTCGGACTACCGGCCTATTCCTTATGGGCCGGACTCGTGGGCCACTCGTTGGAGGATCGGACTGACCGAATACCCCGTGACCAGGGGGAAACCTCAGGAGCCGTGGCGTGCCCTTCAAGCTTAAGATGATAAAATAGGCATGTTTATTCCTTCAATAAGCAACCAACTATGTGTAACCCTAGGGACCCCTGGTATCTATATAAGCTAGAGGGTTTAGTTCGTAGAGGCAGGTGAACTCATATAGGGTTTAGCTACTTGATCTCGAGGTAGATCGACTCTGTAATCTTCATACACATCAATACAACCAAGCAGGGCGTAGGGTTTTACCTCCATAGGAGAGCCTGAACCTGGGTAAACATCGTCTCCTTCGTCCCCTGTTACCCATCGATTCTAGATCCACGGCTCGGGACCCCCTACCCGAGATCCGCCGGTTTTGACACCGACATTGGTGCTTTTCATTGAGAGTTCCGCTGCGCGGTCGCTAGAGGAATCGATGGCTCGCCTTATCATCAGCGATGAAGTCTGCAGCAAGGACGTTTTCGTTCCTGGTCAGATTTTCGCGTTCGGCAGCATCGTGTCGCATGCCGATCCGGCCGGCCATCTTGGCCAGGTCGGAAGTTTCATCCCCGATCAGGAAGTCAGATTCGGGAACCTTGAGTTCGTCGCCGACTCCCAGGGAGACCTCATTTTAACGAAGCTCTCAGCTCTCATGGAGGAGCCCGCAGGCCCCAACGCCTTAACGCCAGAGGCAGCAGGTCCCACCGCTGAGGTGGCCTCTATCCCTGGGTCGGCCATAACACCCAACCCAGCTGATATGCCCAGATCTGCCGCGGCCGAATACAACCCGGGCACGTCATCGAGCGACCTGATACGTCTCCAACGTATCTATAATTTTTGCTTGTTCCATGCTGTTATATTATCATTCTTGGATGTTTTACAAGCTTTTTACTACAACTTTATATTATTTTTGGGACTAACCTATTAACCTAGAGCCCAATGCTAGTTCCTGTTTTTTCCGTGTTTTTGAGTTTTACAGAAAAGGATTATCAAACGGAGCCCAAATGGAATAAAAATCTACGGTGAATTTTTATGGACCAGAAGAAGCCCATGGAGAGTTGGAGTTGGGCCAGGGGAGCCACGAGGCCACCACAAGCCTGGGGGGCGCGCCCCTAGCTTGTCGTCACCTCGTGGCCCATCCTGACTTGTTTCCACCGCCATAAATTCCTATAAATATAGAAACCTCCGAAAATAAACCTAGATCGGGAGTTCCGCCGCCGCAAGCCTCCAGAGCCACAAAAAACCAATCGGGAGCCCGTTCCGGCACCCTGTCGGCGGGGGAAACCATCACCGGAGGCCATCTTCATCATCCCGGCGGTCTCCATGATGAGGAGGGAGTAGTTCACCCTCGGGGCTGAGGGTATGTACCAGTAGCTATGTGTTTGATCTCTCTCTCTCTCGTGTTCTTGAGATGACACGATCTTGATGTACCGCGAGCTTTATTAATATAGATGAATCATATGGAGTTTTCCCCTCTCTATCTTCTTGTGATGAATTGAGTTTTCCCTTTGAAGTTTTCTTATCGGATTGAGTCTTTAAGGATTCGAGAACACTTGATGTATGTCTTGCGATGGGATATCCGTGGTGACAATGGGATGTTCTATTGATCCACTTGATGTATGTTTTGGTGATCAACTTGCGGGTTCCGTGACCTTGGGAATCTGTGCATAGGGGTTGGCACACGTTTTCGTCTTGACTCTTCGGTAGAAACTTTGGGGCACTCTTTGAAGTTCTTTGTGTTGGATTGAACATGATGAATCTGAAATTGTGTGATGCATATCGTATAATCAAGCCCATGGGTACTTGTGGTGACATTGGAGTATCTAGGTGACATTAGGGTTTTGGTTGATGTGTCTGTTAAGGTGTTATTTTAGTACGAACTCTAGGGCTGTTCGTGACACTATAGGGAAAGCTCATAAGATTGATCAGAAAAGATAACTTTGAGGTGGTTTCGTACCCTACAATAATTTCTTCGTTTGTTCTCCGCTATTTGTGACTTTGGAGTGAACTCTTTGTCGCACGTGAGGGATTTACATATGATTCAACTATGTTAGTATTGTTGAGAGAACTTGCACTAGTGAAAGTATGAACCCTAGGCCTTGTTTTCAAGCATTGCAATACCGTTTGTGCTCACTTTTGTTACTTGCTACCTTGCTGTTTTTATATTTTCAGATTACAAAAACCTATATCTACCATCCATATTGCACTTGTATCACCATCTCTTCGCCGAACTAGTGCCCCTATACAATTTACCATTGTATTGGGTGTGTTGGGGACACAAGAGACTCTTTGTTATTTGGTTGCAGGGTTGTTTGAGAGAGACCATCTTCATCCTACGCCTCCCACGGATTGATAAACCTTAGGTCATCCATTTGAGGGAAATTTGCTACTGTCCTACAAAACTCTGCGCTTGGAGGCCCAACACGAGTCTACAAGAAGAAGGTTGTGTAGTAGACATCAAGCTCTTTTCTGGCGCCGTTGCCGGGGAGGCTAGGTAAGCGGCACTCACATCCCGTCAACGAAGCTCTTTTCTGGCACCGTTGCTGGGGAGGTGAGTGCTTGAAGGTATATCTTTAGATCTTGCAATTGAATCTTTTAGTTTCTTGTTTTTCACTAGTTTGGTTTTATAAAAGAAAACTACAAAAAAAATGGAGTTTAGGTTGCATCATTTGTATCGTCTTTATAATGTCTTTTTGAAAATAAGGATTCGGAAAATTGTGCTCAATTGGTAGAGGAAGAAATTATGAAAATACTTGATGAGAATTCCTTGAATGATGAGCATGATAGAAATATTGTTAGTATGAATTCTCTGAATATTCATGATGCTAATGATATGCAAAGCTACAGGCTTGGGGATGCTATGTTTGATGAATATGATATTTTTACTCCCCCAAGTTTTGATGAGCAAAACTATTATGATGATGGCATGCCTCCTATCTATGATGATTATTGTGATGACACGTATGCTATAAAGAGTGATAGTAATCATGAAACTTGTCATCATGATTTTAATATTCAAAGTGGTTATGTCAATCAAGTATCTCATGATAGTTATTTTGTTGAGTTTACTCCCACTATTAGTCATGAGAAGAAATTTGCTTGTGTGGGTAGTAATAAAAATTCTATGCTTGTAGATCATGAAAAGAATGATTTATGTGCTGGTTATATTGTTGAATTCGTTCATGATGCTACTGAAAATTATTATGAGAGAGGATCTTATGCTTTTACATATTGCAATAATATCAAGTTTCCTCTCTATGTGTTCAAAGTTTTGAAGTTGCACTTGTTTTGCCTTCCTATGCTAGATGATTCTTGCTTCCATAAATTGTTTGCTCACAAAATCCCTATGCATATGAAGTGGGTTAGACTTAAATGTGCTTTCCATGAGATTCATGATGCTCTTTTGCATGTTTCAACTACTATTCTTATATGAGCATCATTGAAATCATCATGCCTAGCTAAAAGGCATTAAAGAAAAGCGCTTGTTGGGAGACAACCCAATATTTATCCCTACTGTTTTAGTGTGTTCACATGATTAAGCTACTGTATTACTCATGTTTTATAGCTTTTGTTTTAATAAAGTGCCAAGTAAAGCCTTTGGGATGACTCACAAGATGAGTAGAATTGATGCTGAACCAAAACAGAAACGTTTGCCTCCCGTACAGGAATTTTAATTTTTTACTGGAGTGTGATAATGATCTGAAATTTTTACACAGTTTTCATATACAACTTTCCCAGGTTTTCCTAATTTTTCAGAATTTTTAGAGACGGGGAAGTATGGTTACACTACAGATCTTCACAGACTGTTCTGTTTTTGACAGATTCAGTTTTGCATGCATAGTTTGGTTGTTTTAGTGTTCCCATAGCTTATATTCAGTGATATGAATTATGGGAATGATAGAATACAGTAGGTATCATGTGGGAACAATTATGAATCTTGTCTTGACAGTACCTAAGTGAATGATTTATCTTTACTACACTAACCCTTCTCACGAAGTTCCGTTAAGTTTTGTGTGATTGAAGTTTTCAAGTTTTGGGTGAGACACCGATATGAGAAGAATAAGGAGTGACAAGAACCTAAGCTTGGGGATGCCCAAGGCACCCAATACTCAAGCGCCTAATCTTGGGGATGCCCCGGAAGGCATCCCCTCTTTCGTCTTCAACACTATCGGTATATCTTACTTGGAGCTATATTTTTATTCGTCACATAATATGAGTTTTGCTTGGAGCGTCATTTTATTTTGTTGTTCTCTGTTAGGTGTTATTTATAATCTTGTTTTTCAATAAATAAAAAGTTCCAAGAATTGCCTTTTAGGATGATTGCATTGCATGTTTTGATATGTGCTGTGTAAAAACAGAAACTTTTGCTGTAGTGTTTGAATTTTCATATTTTACTGGAACGTGGAAAGTTTCTGAAATTTTTACACAGTGTTGTCATATAAATTATTTAGCATGTCCTAAATTTTCATAATTTTTTGAGTTACAGAAGTACACTGTTTTCATAAATTGCTACAGACTGTTCTGTTTGGACAGATTGCTGTCATAGTTTCGTTATCTACTTATCCTATAGTTTCCATAGCCTATATTGGTAGATATAAATTGTGGAAATGATAGTATACAGTACCTAATGTTTGGAAATTATTATGCAACTTGTCTTGGCAGTACATGAAGTGTTGATTTATTATTATGTGTACTAACCTATCTCACGAGTTCTTTTCGAGTTTTGTGTGGATGAAGTTTTTGAGAATAGGTGAAACCAGGATATGAGAGGATTGAATGAGATTCAAAAGTTCAAGCTTGGGTATGCCCAAGGCACCCCAAGTAAATATTTCAAGAAGTCTCAAGCATCTAAGCTTGGGGATGCTACGCATCCCACCTCTCTTCATCAACAATTATCGGTTAGCCTATGTTGAGCCTAAATTTTTATTCATTCACATGATGCGTGCTATTCTTGGAGTGCTATTTTTATTTTGTTTGCTGTTTGAATAAAATACTCAGATCTGAAAATATTTATTGAGAGAGAGAGAGTCCTCACATAGCTACTTAATTGTTTGACTACTCATTGATCTTCACTTATATCTTTTGAGAGTAGCTTGTCATTTCCTCTCATGCTTCACTTATACCTTTTTGAGGGATGAAATCTTTATGCTCATGTGCTTCATTTAAATTTGTTTGAGCCTGTCGAAAAAGCAATAGCAATATATGAAACTAGTCCCAAAATGATAGATATCCAAGGAGGATATAATAAAAACTTTCATGAAGATCATGGGACAAATTAAACTTGATAGCCACTCGGGTTTAAAGTACATAGTTACATAGAATCAAACACCTGGCTGCTGGTCAAGATTATCTATTAAGGTATCCAGGGTGCAATCTTCTTGCGAAAGACGAGCGGCGGGCATCACTTGGTCGTAAACCAAATGAAGTGGCACTTCTTGCCCATCCGGCCCTACCGGCCCAACCCGAGCCATATGCTCTGGGTTAAGTTTGCACCCTGGGTTGGCAGGGGTCGCTCGCCCTTTACGGGAAGAGACCTTCTTTTTACCAGTGGTGGAAGAAGGAAGTGGTCCGGGGTGATCGGCTAGAAGAGCCACCTTGGAGCCGTCAAGGCTCTCCTGGTAAAAGACCCCGCCCTTGTATTCAATTGATAGCTCCGGATCGTCATGGAATCCGGGATCGTCGTCGTGAGAATAACTCTCTGGTTGAGGCGCCAGACAGCTGACTGTCTCGACCCAGCGCCTCCAACTCTGTTCGGACAATTGAAAGTTTCAATCAGAAGGATTATACATAAATATCCAAACTCAGAAAACAAAGCCAAAGGCTTACCCATTCGATGGGGTTATGACTCGAATAGCCATCCTTGGCTGACAGTCGACCAAAATCTTCTTTTTCTCCTTTGAAAAGATCGGCTAGTATGGCCGCCATTGCCGCCTGATTGGCAGGACCCTGCCGTTGAGAACGGGTGGTGTCATTTGTTCCGTTGTAACGCCACAAGGGGGGGGGTGTCCTCTGCTGAAGGGGTTGAACGCATCGAGCAATGACTGCTGCCATCACGTCGATGATGGTTAACTTACTGTGAACTAGTAGCCTCACTTGGGTGGCTAGGCGTTTTACTTTGGCACTTTCCTCTTGGGATGGACTCTTCGGTCGCCAGTTGAACCTTTTCTTCAAAGGAGCGTCGGAGTATTCGGGCAGACCCCTCCGAGCTGGGTCGAACAGGGGAACGTCCTCAATATAGAACCATTCCGAGGTCCATTCTTCGGACTCTTTCTTTGGGGTCCCCATGGGATACCCCGTCCCGGCTATACGCCATACTTCGGCTCCACCCACTTTCCGAATTGTCCCACCCCGAGTACAGGGGACAAGGCAGAAGTACTTCCTCCATAAACCAAAATGGGCCTCGCAGCCCAAGAACATCTCGCAGAGGGAAACAAAGCCCGAAATGTGCAGGATGGATCCAGGGGTGAGATGATGGAGTTGGATCCCGTAAAATTCCAATAGTCCCCTCAAGAAGGGATGAATGGGGAATCCTAGACCCCGTAAGAGGAAGGACACGAAACATACACGCTCTCCCTTGCGTGGAACAGGGAAATTCTCTGCGAAGGCCTCGCCGTTCGAAGAAGTCAATCCGGCGCGGGTAAACACCAGATCCGAGGCGAGAAGATAACCCTGGGTCTCAAGGTTGCGCAGCTGGAGGAGAGATACTGAACAACTTGCCCAATCTCCGGGAAGGGGGCCGTGAGGACGCGAGGAGGAGCCAGGGATGCTCACCATATTCTCAAGTTCTCTCGCTTGGGGCTTTTCGATGGTGAGGAAAAGGAAGGGGTTGCCTAAGCCACGATTCAGCCTGCTTAAATGGGCGGTTCCTCCCCTTCGCTTGCAGGAAGGGCAGTCCTGTAAAAGGCTGCTGGGCCGCCCATCTCCCATTGGCGCACAGGGATCGAGGGGCGTCGTTAATTCTGGACGGCGAAGTTAATGTTGTGGGCCCCGCGACGTCTCGACGATCGAGAGCTCACTAATGACCGGATTATTGTTTTCCGAACAGATAGGAGGAGAAGAACTCGCCTCGCAAGCCGAAGACTTTGGGAGCGCAGGACCGTCCGGACTACATACCTCGACATTGGAGGCTAGTTCGGGGGCTACTGAGGGAGTCCGGGATTAAGGGGTCCTCGGACTACCGGCCTATTCCTTATGGGCCAGACTCGTGGGCCACTCGTTGGAGGATCGGACTGACCGAATACCCCGTGACCAGGGGGGAAACCTCAGGAGCCGTGGCGTGCCCTTCAAGCTTAAGATGATAGAATAGACATGTTTATTCCTTCGATAAGCAACTGACTATGTGTAACCCTAGGGACCCCTGGTATCTATATAAGCCAGAGGGTTTAGTTTGTAGTGGCAGGTGAACTCATCTACGGTTTAGCTACTTGATCTCGAGGTAGATCGACTCTGTAATCTTCATACACATCAATACAACCAAGCAGGACGTAGGGTTTTACCTCCATAGGAGGGCCTGAACCTGGGTAAACATCGTCTCCTTCGTCCCCTGTTACCCATCGATTCTAGATCCACAGCTCGGGACCCCCTACTCGAGATCCGCCAGTTTTGACACCGACATTGGTGCTTTTCATTGAGAGTTCCGCTGCGCGATTGCTAGAGGAATCGATGGCTCGCTTTATCATCAGCAATGAAATCTGCAGCAAGGATGTTTTCGTTCCTGGTCAGATTTTCGTGTTCGGCAGCATCGTGTCGCATGCCGATCCGGCCGGCCATCTTGGTCAGGTCGGAAGTTTCATCCCCGATCAGGAAGTCAGATTCGGGAACCTTGAGTTCGTCGCCGACTCCCGGGGAGACCTCGTTTTAACGAAGCTCTCAGCTCTCATGGAGGAGCTCGCCGCCCCCGACGCCTTAACGCCGGAGGCAGCAGGTCCCACCGCTGAGGTGGCCTCTATCCCTGGGTTGGCCATAACGCCCAACCCAGCTGATATGCCCGGATTTTCCGTGGCCGAATACAACCTGGGCACGTCGTCGAGCGACCCTGGGACAACGGCGCTACGGATCGACCCCATGCGCTCCAGCGACAAGGACCCCGCCGACATCTCGTCATTAAACGAGTTACTTGGTCGGATTCAAACCATGGGCATGACCGACGGCCAAACCTCAGTCTACGACCGGATCGGATTTAAACCCGATGATAGGGAGATTCATACCCCACCGATCACTCACTTAGTCGCCACCGTCGAGTGTCCGGCCGGAGGCTCGTCCTCTCAACTACCGGAATTAAAAACAGTTTACATCCCGGTTTCCGACCGTCAGGATCTCTCCTTGCCCGAGATTCGATCGTCGGCATCTCCATACCTAGTTCAATCTCGTTACCGGCAAGTCTCTTTACTCGTTTCGTAATACAAGATCCCGTGGCTAACTCTTTAGTCACTTTGCTTGCAAGCTCATTGTGATGTTGTATTACCGAGTGGGCCCTGAGATACCTCTCCGTCACACGGAGTAACAAATCCTAGTCTTGATCCATACCAATTCAACAGACACCCTCGGAGATACCTGTAGAGCATCTTTATAGTCACTCTATTACGTTGTCACGTTTGATACACACAAGGTACTCCTCCGGTGTCAGTGAGTTACATGATCTCATGGTCATAGGAACACATACTTGACATGCAGAAAACAATAGCAATAAACTGACATAATCATATGCTACGTTCATAGTTTGGGTCTTGTCCATCACATCATTCTCCTAATGACGTGATCCCGTTATCAAATGGTAACTCATGTCTATGACTAGGAAACCATAGCCATCTTTGATCAACGAGCTAGTCCATCAGAGGCTTACTAGGGACACATTGTTGTCTATGTACCCACACAAGTATTTGAGTTTCCAATCAATACAATTTAGCATGGATAATAAACATTTATCATGAACAAGGAAATATAATAATAACCATTTTATTATTGCCTCTAGGTTATATTTCCAACACCAACCCCCAAGCCGGTCCAGAGGTCCCCGAGCAAAGAGCTCGGCTTGATGAAGTGGCAACGCAGTACGACCGATGTGGCGAGGCGAATCCCCCGGTCCAGCAGAGGTGATGAAGCTGGTCGGCCGGTGACGCCGAAATCCTAGCAGTAGGTTGATGAAGAGAGGGCGAAGCCCCCGGTCTAGCCGAGGTGACGGAGCAGGTCGGCTGGTGACGCCGAAGTCCCATGCCAGCCGAGGTGTCAAAGCAGGTCGGCATTGTGGATGTCGGCTTGAAGAAGCGACAGCGCGGCGATGCCGACGCAGGTCAGAATTTGTGACGCGGTCAATGCTGGCTTGAGAAGTGACCGTGCGGCGATGCCGGCATGCTCGACCCGTGCAATCCGTTGGGTGACGATCTTGTCTTGATGATTATTTGTCCTTCATGATGCCGAACTTTTGGTCGACTCGCCGAGGTGATGATAAGAGGTGGTTGTCGTCGGTTCGATGGAGCGACGGCACAGTCGATGTTGGCGCAGGTCGGTAGCCATGGAGCAATGTGGTCGGGTCGGTTTGACATTGGCGCGACGATGAAGATCGCCTCGGAAAAGACTCAAAATTTGTGGGCACGTGTTTGAAAACAACACACAATACCCTAGAAAAAAATTCCTGAAAAGGATGTCCAATATCCCGTTCATAAAGAAAGATGAATTCTGGTCGGATTCGTTTTCGTGCAGAAAACAGATCGGAAAAATGATGCACTCATCGGACGTTTTTCGGAGTTTGAACGGTCGGATCGAGCTGAAATTTTGAGGGGTGATCGGTATGGGAATTACGCAGTTGATGAACGGTGGGATCTTCCAAACGATGTCCTAGCTGGATGCTGGACAACTCGCCCAAAACTCGTCTAGATTCCCGTCCTGATTCGACAGAGCTCAGATAGATCGGAGATCGCCGGAGATTCCTTTATCGGAATACGACGAAATTTTACAGGGTTGTTGTAGGCTCAATTCCGCACAATTCCACCGAAGCAATTGTCAAAGCGACGCTCGAGGAGGCGGGGACGACGAAAACGGATCCGCTGTCCAGAAAAACAGCACCGTCGCCTCAGGACGATGTTAACATCGAGCCCCCGAGTTCCATGGATGATTCCCCCGTGATCTTGGTAGAGATCAGAGTTGATGATGATGAAAGTATCCGTCCGATCTTGATGATCTGACGCGGAGCGCAGTCCTCGGTCCAGCCGAGGTGGCTAGTCGAGCCGGCGAAGAAGATGCCGACATCGACAATAAAGCTCGGTTCCGGCGCGTGTAGATCGCACAGGAAACGATCTGAATTCCTATCGCACCGCGGCGACTGCCAGCAGGCTCGCAATGAAAACACCAATGTCGGTGTCAAAACCGGCGGATCTCGTATTAGGGGTCCTAAGCTAGGCGTCTTGGAGCCATGGTAACATGGACACATGATTTTAACCAGGTTCGGGCTCTCAAGGAGATAATACCCTACGTCCTGCTTTTGATTGTATTGATACGGGGTAGTACATAGTACAAGTATCTACCACAAGATTGTTGTCATGAATATGAGATTGTCTATCGACTAGCCTGACCTCGGTTTATATAATGTACCGTAGGCCTAGGGTTTAGCGGAGTCCTTGTCTTGTACGCAAGTCTTATGAAATCTCCCTTGTATGCATCATGGGCTGTCCGAAGTGACACATTAATGAATCATCATTCATGGGGTCCACGGCCCGACCCACTGATCGGGAGACGACGTGCTGCGTACCCTACACCATCACGCAGCAACTCTACATCTTCAAGAACAAGGGCGGCCGCCGCGTGGTCCTCCGGCCGGAGATCACCCCGTCCCTCGTGCGCCTGGTCATCAGGCGTGGCGAGGGACCTCGGCCCCCCTCCCGCTCAAGTGGTTCACCAAGGGCAGTGCTGGCGCCGCGAGCACTACCAGTGGAGCATGGACATCTTCGGCTTGCCCGGTGTCCGCGCCGAGGCCGAGCTTCTCCAATCTCCATGCCATTGTTCTCTTCTTTGAGCGTCTCGGGGTCGCGTCCTCTGACGTGGGGATCAGGCTGTCCAGCCGGAAGGTTCTCCAGGTGGTGCTCGACATGCACTCGGTGCCGCGACACATGTTTGCTCAGGTCTGTGTGATTGTTGATAAGCTGGGGAAGATGAGCAGAGACGAGATTGAGAGGGAACTGGTCTCCACTGGGCTGCCATCTGAAGCTGTGCAGTGCATCATTGACGTGCTTTCTCATAAGTCACTGTCTGAGCTCGAACACGTGCTGGGCTCTGGTGGCGCTGAAGTTGTTGCTGACCTGAAGAAGCTCTTCTCCTTGGCCGAGCAGTATGGTTACGCCGGTTGGGTATGCTTCGATGCGTCGGTTGTTCGCGGCCTTGCGTACTACACGGGATAGTTTTCGAGGCTTTCGATAGGCAAGGGGAGCTGAGGGTGATCTGCGGTGGGGGGAGGCATGATAGGCTACTTTCAAAATTTGGTAGTGAAGATGTACCAGCCTGTGGATTTGGTAGTGAAGAATACTACCATGATAAACATTTTTATGTCAGTTGTGAACAGTTTTGTATACCTAAATATAGACACATGTTATTGAGAGAATTATTTGTGAAATTGATTGAACTGCCTTCTGCTAACTACTACTCCCTCCGCACCAAAATATATGACTTTTTGTAGGTCAGTCTTATATTTTAGTACAGAGATAGTAATACTAGTAAGTAGCAGAATACAAAATGATACACTACACTGGTACAGTGAGCTAATATGCCTGACGAACTATGTGGGTCACAAGAAAGGTAGGCTCTAAAGGACGACCAATGTACATTCACCATCACATGACAAAAGAAACTTCAGAAGTAATCAATCATGTATTCAAGTTATTATCCCATTTATTATGTTTCGGATATGTAAACATATAAACATTTATTAACTATTGTGCATTTATAAAGAATTGTTTGTAAAATTGATGGCACATGAATTGGCTTGTGCTAAGAGCATCTCCAGCCGTTAGGTGTGGGGGTCAACCGGCGGAAAAATCGGCGTGGGGGCAACCGGTTCCCAGGAGTCGCCCCACGCCGCCCCCCACGACAATTTGAATGCAACATGTAAAAAATCAAACGGCGAAAACATGCCAATTTTCGGTCAAATTACGACTAAATTAAAACGTTTTTTACAAAGTAGACAAAAAAGAAAGAGAAAACTAGATAAAGTCTACGCCGTCGCCGCCGCCGCGCCGTCTTCTACATGCCGAGCAGCCTGTAGAAGGCCATGTAGTTGCCGCCGCCGTCGTCGTCGTCGTCGCCGTCCTGCGCGACGCCGCCGTCCCTGCTGCACCCCTGCCCTGGGTCGCCGTGGCGATGCAGCTCGGGGTTGGAGGCCCCCGGCGCCTCCTCGTCATCGCTGTCGAGGATGACGACGCCGCCCTCCTCGCGGCTGCGGCGACGCGCGGCGATTTCCTCGAAGGCACGCCGCTGGCGTTCCATCTCCTCGCGGACGTAATCGTCGTGCGCCCATTTGAGGGCGGTCTCGTCGGCGGCGGCCATGGCGAGGTGCTCCTGTTTTATAGCCGCCGCCACCGCCGTGTCAGGCTCTGTCTTGGGCCTGACAAGACGAAGGTGGCCGCGGGGATGGGGGGAAGGCTGACGGCGGCGGCCCTCGTTGATGGCGATGCCGCCACCACCGCTGCGCTCGCTGTGACGGAGAGGCGTCTCGCCTGGCTCGGGCTTCACTACGACGAGCGGCGTGCGGGAGTCAGAGGAGTGGGAGCCGGACGACGAGGACGACGGCATGGCCATCCGCCTCGGCTGCCACGAGGAACCCCTCCGGCGCGAGATGGAGGCCGGCTCGGGGTACTCGAGCCGCGGCGAGTCGCCGCCCTCGATGTGCTCGAGGACGGCGTCCAGCGTGCGCCCGGGGATGCCCCACCATAGGCGGCGCCCCTCGGAGTTGTGGCGCCCGCGCGCCGGGCCGCCATTGGTGGAGGCGATCTGCTCCTCGCGGCGGCGCTCGAAGTACGCCGTCCACAGCGTGTTGCTGTCGGCGGCGTACCTCGGCTGCTGGCGCACCGCCTCGGTCAGCGACGATCGGATCCTCGCGATTTCGGCGCGCCGCTCGACTCCGGTTGGCACCGGTGGCACCGGGACTCCGCCGGCGCTGAGCCTCCACGCGCCCGGCACCCGCATGTCCGGCGGCGCCGGGTAGTCCGCCTCGTACAGGAGGCGGGCCTCGTCCTCGTGGAGGTGGCGGCGGCCGAAGCCGTTGGCGGCCGCTCCGTCGCCTGGGTAGCGCGCTGCCATCGGGGGGGGGGGGGAGTGGGAGAAAAAGAGAAGGTCGCCGGGGAGAGGGAGGCTGAGGGCGTCGGCGGCGAGAGAGGGAGGAGAGCTGTGATGAGGAGTGGCGGGCTACCGGCGAGGAGGTCGGCTTTTATAGCGGCGAGCGGGCGGCTACGTGCGGCCGCGTGGAAAGGTGTGGACGCGCGTCGCCCGGCCTGACGGCGCCGCCCGTGAACGCGCCGCCCCGTGAGGCATCAATGGAAGGCTGACCGCCGGGCAGCCTTGCATTGATTCCCCGCGGGAAGCCGAGGTGATGAGGACGACGAAGCGCCGCGGGTCGCTGACTCGGAGGACCCACCGTTTTCGCGCCAAAAAACGTTCCCCTTGGCGCCCTCAGGCGCCCCCCAGCGCGCCGGGTTCGGCTTGGGTTCGCCGGCGCCAATTTCGGCCCTAACCGGCGAAAATGGGGCTCCTGGGGGCGCGACTGGGCCGATTTTCGCGCGCCGGCGATAAAAAAGGGCCTTGGGGGGCCTGTTGGGGGGGGGGGGGGGGGGGGGCGAGTGGAGATGCTCTAACTACTACTCCCTCCTTTTCTAAATATAAGACTTTTTGGTGATTTCAATAAGGACTACATAAGGATGAATATATATGTATTTTAGAGTGTTGATTCACTCATTTTGCTCCATATGTAGTCCGTATTGGAATCTTTGAAATGTCTTATATTTAGGAACGGACGGAGTAGCAGTAAGCAATACAAAATAAGATTACTAATACAAGACTAATATGCCTGCTGAACTATGTGCGTCACGAGAAAGCAAAGCTCTAAAGAACGACCAATGTACAAGCACCATCACTCGAACAAAAAAAGACTTCAGATCTAACAACCAGTACTCAAGTTATTACCCCGTTTATAATGTCTACTCTGGAACTCGCAACCTTGATCACATTGCCCCCATACTACGATCCAGAGACAATAACCAAGCATTTGAAATTCACATGCTTCAGGAATGCAGACCTTTACAAAAGACTGATCAGATGTGGCGATATACTACACAAGCAGATCAAACAATATCGGCGTTCACTACACAAGCAGAAATTATAGTTTTTTTGAGGACAAATGTATGTATGGTTCTGGTGGCGGTCTTGATGGTAGATGTAGCCGACACTTGCGAAGATTCATGGGTGCCACCGGTGGCTAGCTTTTAACTAAGAAAAATCCTAGACTAAACTGTGGTGAGGTGTGTTTGTACATAAAGGAGGGACAGGGGGGACGCCCAAAGGGAACATCCAGAGACTTTCATTTCCAGCACCTTTGGTTTGCCCTCTTTCTTCCCATTGATCAGTAAGCCCTACTAAGTCCCTCTCTTTCTGGTCTCAAATTTCTACAAAAGAAATCTTGGGCCCCAAGAAAAGATCAAGAGCCACTTTCTCCCTCGTCTATTACTCTCTTCCCATGAGTTCCCTTTAGTCGTCACAATGTGTTGTTCCTCCACGCAGGTCGTGGGCAGCGGCTAGTGGATGGTTGCAACATGTGATGGTCGGCGAAGGAGGGACACTGACGACATTGTCTCGAGGGATGAACCTAAACCTTGTCCTCGGCCATCCTTTATGGTTTCACCAAATGTCCGTCGCCCTTGAACTATGGTTGTGACTTGTGACAACCTGGGAAGGGAAGGACGTGTCATGAGCCTCCACGATTAGCACGAGTAGCGGCGGCGGCGGCAACGGCCGCCGGTCGCTCTCACTCCTGTGACGATGTGACCCTTTCTCCGTGTCGGCCTGGTTCCGCTGCATGGCAAGGATGCTACGGATATCTAGCAGGAAAAGATGGAGGGGAACGAGAGGGGATTATGGGGCACGAGGCATAGAAAATTATGGTGCGATGCTACTTTTTATTATATACATATAAATAGATAATCGGCCATGGAAAATTAGTCCCAATAATACACAGACAGAAACAGGTTAAGCAAATGTGATTGTGATAATCCACTGCTCAAACACGCTCTAAGCCTTCCAAGTTGATGGTTAACTCATTTTCTTCCGGAATCCCCATGCAAATGTGTGGCGTGAGGTTTCTGGTGGTTTTTATCAGCTCTCTGATCTTCGTGTGGAAAACCAATATAAGCATCACACAGTAATCGCGTGAGCGAATGAGAACTCTTTGTTATAATGGTAAAACGTACTAGTACATACAACAGCAATTGACACCAAGTTTATTATGCTTGACATATATGGCAGTACCATCGTAAATTTTGCATTGAATGGTGGAGCCTTCCATGTGATGCCTGGAAGTGAACCGACATGTATCTTTCGACAATAGCTCCGCTCAAACACAAGAGAAGATAAATACGAAAGCTCAGATGGCATGCATTCTTGCTTTCATTCTTCCCTCTGTTTATGTCTTGCTTGGTTTCCCGGCATTGCATTTGGCAATCTTAAAAATGTATAGGAAACTAGGAATGAGAGGCATCAGAAATTTTAATACCCCCTACCTCGATCCCTGCATTAGACCATCTGACTGCAGCGGTGATAACCACTTTGGAATCACCACGTATACTCTAGTGCCGACTGCTGAACATGTTGGTCAGCAAAAGCCAGGCCATAGATGCCATAACTACTAGCACATCTCAATGACACGGTCTGCCCCAAGACAGTGTTCCCACATGTAATTGATGTGACCGCTATGTCGCTCACTTTGCCTGGTATGCAGGTGTGCGTACACCACATATCGTGTTCTTAATTAAGCGTTACCGTCTAATTGTACACAAATCTTCTATCTATCTATTATCTACTAAAAGGAAAATACGGATCAAAAATAGCTAAATATTCTAGAAAATCCCACGTTAATCAGAAACATCTAACGGTTAATTTGATATCTCATAAAACCACAACCATTGGATTTTGGAATTGAACGATATTACCCACCTATGCCACCTCCGAAAACCATATCATCCCCTCAGGAATTTTTTTTTTATCATCCCCAAGCCTCAAAAACAAAATCTATCGCATGCCATTATCCGATCTCTCTCATGGTGCGTACCTGTACTCACCCCGGCGGCCGGCCACGGCGATCTACTCGCGCATGGTGCGTATGTGTGCTCTCAGCCACGGCAGGTGATCTACTCGCGTATATGCTGCGCGCGTGTACCCAGCCCGCCGGGCAGGCGGCCGGCGATCTACTCCTACTCGCGTGTGCTGTATGCTTGTACCTAGCCCCGCGGCCAGCGGCCGGCGTTCTACTTGCGTATGTATGCACCTAGCGTCCGAGCCGATGTCTACAGCGACAAGCAGGCATGAAGATCCATGGTCAGTTCATGCCAGCACACTACAGGACATACGATTGGTCCACGGCAGGCGGCAAATTCCCACGGCACGTCGCTCCGTCATGCTCACGTCTATCACACAGATGAAAGCATGCACCTCAGCTTCATATGAGAAGATCGGCCGTTAAATTATGTTGATGGGCACCAAACCTTCATGCACGCAAGCATTGCCATTGTCATTTGCCTGTTAAACAAAAAAAACCACCGTTTCCACTATCCTGCATCCACGTTGGGAGCACAGGGCACGTGGGCAAGATGACTTGCGGCTTGCATGCGTAAGCATTTTTCAGTCACAAGGTATAGCTAGCTAGCCCGTCTATCCACCCTGATCGGCGGTCTAAACACATGTAGTTTATTTGGTATATGGCGGTCTAAACACATGCAGAGTTCACTGGTGAGGGGCTTGCCGGGCGGAGGTTGTTTAAGCTATGCATATATTGTGTCTTATTTGGTATATAATCAACACTGCATAACACATATCAGCCACTAATCCACGACTTTGAATTGTCGTCGCAATTGTTTTCCCATGCATATTTGCTATTCCGCATCATTGCCAAAGACAAACATATAACATGGTGATGGTCCTCACTCGATGAGGTATCATATTTGTAATTAATGTCAGATAGGAAAATTACTAGGTAACAATTTGTATTTCGAGAGTTTCTTTGATTAAAATTGTTCTTCAAAAGTGTATCTCTATATATAAGTACGAAGAGTTGCACGAGGCCAATCTTAACCAATTATTTAAGATTTTGATTTGCCTCCATATTCTGGACTGCTGAATAATTTCGGATGAAAATGACTGAGTCCTAAAAACCATTATGAGGACAACAAAAAGTATGGATCACTCATCATGTTCTTTCAACAACAATACACGGCATTATCATGTCGTAAATATGTAAACATCAAAGAACATTTGTTGCCTAAGACCCATCATCGATGTAGTACATCAATACTGTTTGGATCCAAAATTTAGTTCTAAGCATGTTTATGGTGTGTTTGAAGTCCATCTAACACAAATCCATTATTTGTAAGATCTTGCCTTCATGTTCAACATAATCTCTCTATAAGGTATGGTATTCTTTAAATCCGAAATATAATAAGTGATGTTATTTTGCTTCTCAACTCACTTGAATAATATGCATTATTTGGTTACCAACTGTTTTTCTTTCTCAGTGAATTTCATGAATATATATGAAGTGCCAGGAATATGAAGTATGTTTTGCTCTTGATCTCCTAGGTTAAGATTGTTTACAAGAGTGATAATTTTGTCACAGAAGAAAAATATATATCTTTTGGATACCATACTTAATACAATTTTCATAGAGGACTACAACTCTCAAGGATGCTAATATTATGAAACCTATACACATGAATATACCAAAGCAAGTAAGGAGAAGTCACATAAGATCTGATATCATTTATATTATAACGTACTATTTTGGTGTCTTATTATTATTGGACAGTGTTAATTCCTATGTTTTAAACTCCCCATGTTCACGTGTCATCTTCCAATGTGATTGTACGAATCACACATACGGATAAAAAATAGGTAAATTGGCTAGCAAATCCCACATTAAGCAGAAACATCTGACCTTTTATCTGGTAGGCTCTTATTTAAACCAGAATTTTAAAGGCTTAGATCAGCCATGGACTCTAGAGATAGAAGGGACTTTGAATTATGATGAACTCTTTTTGTTTTGTGACATGGAACGACACACAACCTTTTTTTACTTGAACAACATGCAGCTTTAACATCTACACTTACGTTCATATATACTCTGTTGTGAATCTTTAGTTATTCAGAAGAAGCGGTATATAGCACCTACGCTCTCAGCTACAAGGTCAACTTCTATTTGAACACCACAAATTCTAGGTTATCTAGGTATCAAAGTTATTTTATAAGTAGTTGATGCATATGTATCAATGTTGGTCACAGTCTTAGCATAATCTTAAACTCGTATCTAAATTCCACATCGTCGAGGGAATGTAATTGATTTCTATATGTGGACGTTATTTTTCATGTACATGAACCTCCTCAACCTTCATGGGTATATTCAGATCTATTATATGTATGACGTATTCTTTAAAGTTTAGGTGACACCGGCCTAATTTCATATGCAAAAGGACAATCAATTTGTTTGCTTCTTTTTGTTGAAAATAATGAAAGGGTTACTATATGAAAATGTAATCAATTTTTTTGCTTCTATTTGTTGAATATAATGAAAGTATTGCTATACAAAAATATAGGTGTTAAGTTCTTCATAGGGTAGAAGCATCAAAACATCACCCCGTTATAACATCATGAGTACTATTGGCATGGATGAAACATATTCTGAACTAAAAATAGTGTATATTTGGATGAACTTCTTGCAATTAAATTAATCATGTCACGGTTTAGTTTCAGTTAAAACGCAAATGCAACATGATAAAACACATTGTAGAATAAAAAATAATGGAAAGAAACAATAGACACTTATCGAACTAAAATTCCATATCAATCCGACACCACAATAGTAACACTATCGTGCAACTGCATAAGTAAAACCTACCAGTTAAAAGCGAATAAATCCCAAATATCCAATGCAAAAGCTATTAACCTTAATAAGAAAATAAATACAATAAACATCTAAGAGTACAAATAGACGAAAACTATTTACTATAATAGTGCTAGCCCGCGCATTTGCGAGGGCCACCTTGCTAGTTAACCGAAAGAAAAAATTGTCTAGTTAGAGACTTCGAGAGAGGAAAATTGGACCTATATAGGCTAAATTTTGCACTGATTGTTCTGATTCCTAAAGAACCCAATGCAAGAGAGATGAAGAAGTTCAAACCGATCAGCCTTAGCAATTGTGGAGTTAATTTTTTTTCCAAAGCTATGAATAATAGATGCTCGCCTGTCGGGGATAGGTTGATCTCCCTTAATCAGACTGCGTTCATCAAGGGTAGGTTCATCTTGGAAAGTGTGGTTATGGCACATGAGACTATCCATGAAGTAAAAAGATTAGGTTCGGAGGGTCTGATCCTGAAATTAGATTATGAGAAGGCTTATGACAGAGTCAGTTGGGAATTTCTTTTTGAAATGCTGGCATCTCGAGGCTTTGGTAATAAATGGATCAACTGGATTAAGAGTACTCTGATTCAGGGGTCCTCATGTGTGAGAATTAATGATACTAATGGGCCATACTTTGTTAGCAAGAAAGGATTGAAGCAGGGTGATCCCTCCTCACCTCTCCTTTTTAACCTAGTGGCTGATGTATTCGCTAAGATGTTGATCAAAGCTGAAAGACATGGTTTAATCTCTGGGCTTTTGCCTGATGTGATCCCTAGAGGGGTTATCAGCCTTCAATATGCAGATGATACCCTCCTTTTCCTGGAAAACTCTATTGAGAAAGCAAGGAATTTCAAGTGGATTCTGTCCTGCTTTGAAAACCTTTCTGGGATGAGAATCAATTTTCATAAAAGTGACCTCGTGACTATTAATATGGAGGAGGAGGTTGCTAGGACTTTTGCACAAATTTTCTGTTGTCAAGTGGGATCTTTTCCTATTAAATACTTAGGGGTACCATTGCATTTTGACAAGCTCAGAAGAGAAGATATACAACTTATTATTGATAGAATTATTAAAGGGATCTCTGGATGGATGGGCAGAACCCTCACTTATAGAGGGAAACTAATACTTCTCTGTGCTTGTATTGTCAGTATTCCTGCTTATCTTATGGCCATCATTAATTTTCCCAAGTGGGCTATTAATGCCATTAACTCCCAGATGGCTCACTTCTTTTGGGGGAATATGGGAGATGAACATAAATACCACCTAGCTAATTGGGGCTTGGTCTCCCGGGATAAGAGTTTTGGAGGACTGGGTGTTCCTAATATGAGAGACTTTAACATGGCCTTGTTAGCTTCGTGGGGAAAAAGATATTTCGAGGCGGAGGGGAGAGACTGGAAAAAATTGATAGATTACAAATACAACACACGCAACCCAAATGTTTTGTGGGCTAGAAACAATGTGGGATCCCCCTTCTGGAAGGGTTTTACTTGGGCTCTTTCTGTTGCAAAAGTGTTTTACAAATGGAGGGTGGGTAATGGGCATAACATCAATTTTTGGCATGATATATGGGTGGGGGAATGTTACCTCAAGGTGCAGTTTTGGAAATTATTCTCCATCTGTAATCAACAAGATTGCAATATAGCACAGGTTTGGGACGGTGAGGAACTTAGATTGACTTTTAGAAGGAGTGTAGATCAGGCTGGCCTAGATATGTGGCACCAGCTGATTTCTTATATCAAGCAGGTGCAGCTGTCGGATAGTCCTGATTGCCCTATCTGGACCTTGGAAAATAGTGGAAGATACTCGGTTAAGTTCTTTTATAAGGCAATCAACTTTGGGGGAGTAGAATCGACTGTTGGGGACAAATTCTGGAAGATTCTCTGCCCGCAAAAAATCCATGTTTTCCCTGGCTCATCATTTACAACAAAGTACTTACTCGAGATAATCTAAACAAAAGAAGGACTGTGGATGACCTATCCTGTCTATTTTGTTCGGAAAATGAATCTGTCCAGCATCTTTTTATTGAATGTATTGTAGCTAAACACATTTGGAACTTTATAGCTTCCTGTTTTGATATTAATATCCCTATCCAGCTTGATGATCTTGTTGCCATATGGCAAATGCATAGAACAAAAAAGTGTTAAATCTGGTGGTTGTGGCTTCCTTATGGAGCTTATGGATTCTAAGGAATGATTTTTGTTTTCAGGGAAGAACCTGGAGGGGCATGGGCTGCGTGTTTGTTCGTCTAAGGGGCTTCCTTCAGCAATGGAGTGTGCTCTGCGACGCCACACAATCGGTGCTGCTTCAGCGATGTATCCATCTGCTGGACAAATGCAAGGGAGAATTGCTCAGGATCGCCTGGAGATGATCGATGTGCTGGGAGGAGTGGAGATGTAGTTTTGCCTATGTTGATTCTCCTTCAGCCTTTCGTTTGAGATGTAATAAGCACTTTAGACTGCTATGTTTTCTTATGTTCCTGGTCTGACCATTCTGGCAGACCCGAAAACTGTGAACCTGTGGTGCTTCATATATAAAATGGAGCGGGGGGGGGGGGGGGGGGGGGCAACCCCTTTCATTCAAAATTTTTTTGTCAAGTCTTCATTCCTGTAAACCAATGGCTAGCGTTAACTTACAAAAATCTTAAGTCTAAACTGAGTGAGTTCTGTTGTAAAATTGGTTGGAGGATGACTAGACTCCTCCCAGTTAAGACCAAAAATATCCACTTACTTTCAGTTTGAACGCCTGCTGCTTGCCATCTTTCTTCCTTTTCAGGTCTCAAATTAGTACAGAAAAAATTCAAACCCCGGGCATCTTCAATGTTGCAAAAACATGGATCTCAAGCCAAAAAAATAGCCTTAAGACCCACCCTCAAGCACTATGAGAAGGGATCTTAGCAACAAAATCATAAGGCCGTGTCATAGTGCTAAGACCAAGCCATCACTAATTTTTGCTCCCTTCTAACGACATCGCTTCAACATCTTCGTCGATGGATTCTCTTTGAAGGTCCATATAACCCATCTCCATCTCTCTCATACTCAGCAAAATAAAAATATATATAAAGACACCTTTTATAATATCATGCGTAAAAATATATAAATAATAATTATTTGTATGCATCTCTTCCGATTGTGTAATACTTGATGATTTTCAATCTAATCCATCATAAAGCTTTTTGAGTCGACATTTTCAAAGCATCATCAAAAGTCGTCAGCTTTTATCTCTCATCTACAAAAGTGAACATATAAACAATATTAAATTACAAAAAATAAGCTCATATACAATATATTAAACTACCTTGCCAAGCAACTTATTTATGTTGTCATTAGACCGACTTTAAGTTGTTGTGTGAGAATCCAATGGCTGAAAGACAAAAGGAAGAAGATAAACCAAAAAAAACCAGAAAGGCAAAACATAATAAGAGAGACTCACTCATTATTTTAACTCACCAAGCTTTAGCCCTCTACTTGATTTAGCTTCGGTATAAGAGTACATGACTAATTACATGCTAACATAAAAACAAATGTCAAATACCAAATATATTTTTTGCTAACATAATACTGGCTTCTTCTTTGCTGTCATTTCATTTCGTGTTGGAGCTTTTCTTTAGTACACGACTACATGGAGACACCAAGGTATGTTGCTTGAAACAACTCCATCCATTATACAAAGAAAATAACCCGAAAAGTTTCTATTATACTAATATAATTTTTTCCTCTTAACACAATCAAATATCACTAATCGCCTTGATGTTGAGTTGTTTGTGGCGTCCGTGGATGCATCGGCTCGCGGCCTCAGATTTGACCGGCTCATAAAGCATTGTCGGCTCATTGCTGCCCCCCCCCCCACCGGCGCGACCACCTCTGTAGGCAGGTTTCATTTGTCAAAGCTCATGCAATGTTTGGCTCTTCCTATGTTTGTTTGTTTTCTTGCAAAATGAAATATAGATAAATAATTGATAGACCAAAAACTTCAAGAAAATAAGGTGACAAACAATATAAAAGCAATACATGCTTTGGTAGAGAAACCTTGTATATGTGTCAATACATAATCTAATGTGACTTTCAAGCATTTTAATACATAATCATATGTGTCGATACATATCTGCTTTATAATGTTTTACTTATGTTATTCAAATTGCATATCCAAAAAACTACACCGCTGCACATCATTGATTAAATTGAGCCTGCACAATATAAGTCGACATGGGTTTTTAAAGCAGAAGAGCCATTACTCACATGACAATAGTTTGCTACATTATGGGAGCACCACTCGAAGATGATTGGTCTCGTTCAGTTCACAATGCCCAGAAGTCCCCACAAGAACATGAACCATCCTTAAAATGGTTGAATCTACATATATCTGGCATGACCAGATGTTCAGTACGATGGGTTTGAGTCTTCATGAACTCAAGGAGAAATGGAACTTACAGATCCTAAGGTTTTGTATATTGTAATAATTGGTAATACTACTAACTCAAGCTGATTAAACCAAAGAAAGTAACAAATCCTCACTTAGGTGTTTAAGCAGCTCCAGCCTCCCCCTTCAAGTAGTCATGCACATACATTAAGGTCACATTGTGTATTAGCTGTCCCTGTGAAGAGATCTTCTCATCTCACGGTAATTTACCTAACTTATTATAGAGGGTGTTGTGTCTCTATCGTGAAGATACAAATCAATAGTGCTTAACCCAACAATTAACTTTCAGTTAATGATAGAGATACTAAAGAAACATGTAATATTAGTTGAATAGTAATTTCTGAAACCCGTGGCATATCAGGGATAAAATAAAGGGATCATAAATATAACTCCGCTGACAAGCATGGTAAACAGAAAATCACCTTCATGAGTTGGAGGTCCTGAGCAAGGATTGGACTGCTTCTGTTGTACTTTTGCCCTGGGTATCAAGTGCGAAAATAGTACTTTTGCCCTGGGCATCTTGCATGGATTGGTTCACTACAATGCTATTTTCTTCAAGTTGGCGTGCTAAGTCAACCATTTCATACATCAGATCGTCTTTCAGGTTCCTGTGCAGTTAGGAGATCCAACATAGTAAGAAGACGGCCACCCATTATATCCATTTGTTCATCTTCTGTAACCCTGAAAGTTACCATGCTTAGGTCATAAATATCACTACAAAATGGTAATGAACTAGTGGTCAAACATAGCATTGAGTATGCCTACACTTCATCACAACAAAATTTGCGAGACCAGTCAATGAACAAATCAGTAAATTGGTAACCCATATGTATAAAAGATAGTGAGAGCATTAAGCCAGAGACTTGAGTCCACAAGAAACTTTGTCAAGAAAAGGGGGGCATACCTATGCTTCTCTATGTGAGACTGAGCTTCTGCATCCAATTTAATAGGTGCTCCAGAACTCCTTTCATTTCTCTCTTGACTGCTTGTACCAGCTTCCACCAAAGCCCTATTTATTTGCATCCAATAATACAATAGTGGTAACTGTAAGAAAATGAAAGAAATAAAAAGGGACAAGATTTTAATTACATTGACCTCCTTCGCAATCCTACTGATAGGGATATTGGACTCTCAACCTTTTCTTTTTCATAAGAGCTTTCTTCTTTGATCTCATCAACCAGATCTTCATTTTCTGTGTGCATCCAAAAGATAGTAATGGAAGTTTATCTAGAAGCTAGACTGTATGAGTAATGGAGGCATGAACTGATATTTTTAGTGTCAATCGGAGCAAGCCTTTGACACATCGTCTTCTTGATAAAATTGATCTCCAACATAATTTTCTATAACGCCAGCACGACATGTAAAACATGGCAGAAATCAAGGTTATGCAGACTTGAACATCCATCCTTAGCACACACACCAAAATAATCGAATTAAAAACACCATTCACTCAACAATGAAGGGTTGGAAGATACAACCTTTGATTTGGAACTCGTGGCAGCATGTATGCTTGTTGTTCAAGAGAGATGGATAAAGAAGGCTAGCCGCAAGATCTTGGGAGCACTGCTTACTTGTTCTACGGGTTGTGGCTACAAGCATGGATCTATGGCGCCTGAAATAAAATCAACAGTCAGTATCAAGATTGATGCATGTATGAATCCATCATTAACCGGGAAAAAGTACTACATGGATCAAGAAAGAGAGTAGAATACCTTAGCATTATCAAGATGGGGCGACAAGCAGCAGAGATAGCGATGTGGTAGGTCGTTGTTTGGCAGAGCAACAATGTCTGTACAAAGACATCAAGGATGTTACGCCCCCATGAGAAGTGGAATCCTAGGTCAAGGCCAACGCAACAGCATCAAGACCGGTCCGTCCATGGAGCCGAGCACGACACCCTTGGCCAGTTGGCCGGAACACTCAGGCCCCAGTCGCCTCCGTCCTCCCTCCATGCAGGCAGATCCAGGGCGATTGCGAGGACCTCGACCAGTTGGCTGGCAAGCCCGTCGAGCTTGGGGGATGTGGGGCTTCCTTCGGCGGCGGATGGCGAGATCTATGGCAGTCAGGGAAGGAAGAGGAGCGGCTCTAGCACCACAAGATCCACGACGGATCGGGGAAGGAGAGGAGGGGTTCTAGTAGTGCGAGATCCATTGCGGTTTGGGGAGGGGTAGGAGCAACATGCGGGGAAGAAGGAGCGCACCATGCCGCCGAAGGTGGAAGGGTGACGAAAAAAACCAAACGATGGTGGGAGGAGTGACGAAAATAAACCGGCGAACACCGGCTACCAACTCCCCCTTTAGGAGTAGAGACATTCCGTTTCAACGTTAGAGATTTGGCAAGGTCAGAAAAGACATGTAATTTATTTTATTAGTAAAATTATGATTGTGATTCAATAGTATAGATAATGATAGAAAATAAATGACATGGTGCGCGGGATTAACGATTTGTTATTGTTGACTACTTGATTTTATTTTGGAAGGTTATAAATAAAAATCTTTGCTCTGCTTTTTAGGAAGGTAATCTTACATATATGGACGATTTTTAATTTCTTAGTTACTTAATTGACTCAGCACCTGCCAAAGCAAGCACGAAAAAAATGAAAGGAGAATCGGACGAATCGATTCGGTTTTTAGTGGGAGGGGAAATCGGAAGAGATGGTGGGAGGTGAGGCAAAAATTTCCTTAAAATCCGTTATTTGTTTCCTGAAAATATGTTATTTGTTTCCTAAAACAAATTACATTAATGAAACAGATCGATTGATTTAGATAAGTTAGGAAAGTTAGTTTAAAATATGTTATTTATTTCCCGAAAATCTGTTATTTGTTTCCTAAAACAAATTGCACTAATTAGATGTATCGATTGATTTGAATAACTTAATAAGAACGTTAGATCCATGATTTTTTATAAGTTAGGGAAGTGCTGGTTTGTAATGAAAGAGTGGAGAGAAAAATAAACCTGTAGACTAGGATGGGAGGGGGTGGGGGGGGGGGGGGGGGGACGAAATTAAATCGGACGAAAAAACATGAATGCTATTCTACCAACTGAGCAATTAGGAGTAGAGATAATTCTTAAGTTGCACATGGGGTCTACCATATTTGCTATAGATGGCTTAGAATCTCATAGTGTATTAAGATCAGTTTGGGTCTTACCGTGGACCCCATGTGCAAGCTTGTTACTCATGTCTACACTATTCTTTTTCCTTGAAACATGTTGGTGGAGAGAGAAAGGAGAAGAAAAACAATTTTCTATTCCTTGGCTTAGTCTTAGTGCTATGACCCAGCCTTTAGAACTTTAGGTTAAGACCACCCTCCACAATGTTTGTCACCAGGTTTTAAGCCTATTTCATTGATTAAGGCCCATGTTTTCACACATTGTAGATACTAAGAAATAAAAATTACTCCCTATGTTCCATAATTATTTTCGTGGTTTTAGTTCAAATTTGAACTAAAAGCACGGCCAGAATTATGGAATGGAGGGAGTATTTCTCTGTTCTTTCACATGATTTGAGGGGTTAAAACTAGTAGGAGAGAAAAGGCAAACATGTGGGCTCCTCCACCCTAAGGCCCATGGGGTTATTAAACATTGGTGGAATTCTAGTTTGCAATAGCTCATTTGAGTGGGGCTTTAGATTATGACAGACTTAAGAAGTATACATTGGTGATGTTGAAGGGTCAAGTTCTCTGTCGTCTATTACTCTCTCCCCATACGTTCCTTTCAATCGTCACAATGTGTTGTTCCTTCACGCATGTTACCCCAACTAGCCTCTCCATGCGAGCAAAGGCTTGTGGATGATGGCAACATGTGATGGTCTGTCAAGGTCGATGCGTCAGTACCTACTCCGAAGATGTATCGGTGGAAGACGGCGTCGCAACCTCTTAGAGTGCGCCGGACGGTGTGTGCCCCAAACTCGACAAGAGGCTTGGTTGGGACCTCCGGCTTTAGATGTTAGGCTTTGGTGCGAGATTTGTTTGGTATTCGGCTCGGACATTCGTCACCCCTTCATCAAGTGGTTAGAACTAGCGACAAATGTTGTCAAGATGGTGTCTTCAGACTTACTGATGTATTACTTTGTAAGGTCTTTGTGAATAATTAATAAAATGGTTGCATGCATCGTCGAGATGCAGAGGCCTGGGGTCATCCTCCTTTTCAAAAATAAACATGTGATGGCCGGCGAAGGAGAGGCATCAATGACATTGTCTCGAGCGATCAACCTAACCCTTTCCCTTGACCATCCTTTATGGCTCACCAAATGTCCTTCTTTGCCCATGAATTATGGTTGTGATGAACGGGCGAGTGAAGGAGATGTCCTGAACCTCCATGACTAGGAGGGGTGGCGGCGGCGGGTCGCTCCTATGATAATGTGATCGTTTCTCCGTGTAGACATGGCTCCACTGCAAGGCAAGGATTCTATGGATTTCAAACACAAGGAGGAGATGGAGGAGAACGAGAAGCAACAAAAGGGAATAAGGCGACACGAGGCATGATCTTTTGTATGAAGTGAGCTACTCCAGCAAGGCTCGGTTTGCGGTTGTTGAACTACATGGTGCGGTGTATTTTTCTATATATACTCTGCCATGGAAAATGATAGTCATAAAATTACACATGCAAAAATAGGTTAAACAAATGGGACTGTGATAATCCACTACAATGTCAAACACAGCCTAAGTCCTCCAAGGTGATCGTACACTCGTTTTCTTCAGGAGTCCTTGCAGAAGTGTGTAGCGTGAATTTTCGGCTAGTTTTATGAGCTTCTTAATCTTTGTGTGGAGAACCAAAATAAGCATCACACTAATCGCATGAATGGCAATTTATATCAAGTTTGTGCTGGACATATATGGCAGTACCGCCCTAAATTTTGCCTTGAATGTTGGAGCCTTCTATGTGATGCGGGGCAGTGAACTGACATGTATCTTTTAGAAAATAGCTTAGCCCAAACAGAAGAGAAGATAAATATGAAAGCTCAGATGGCATGAATTTTTGCTTTCCTTTATCCCTTTGTTTACTTTGTTTATGACTTGCTTGGTTTCCCGGCATCACGTTTGGCAATCTTAAATGTATAGGAACGAGAGGCATCAGGAATTTTGATATCCCCTACCTCGATCCCTGCATTAGACCATCTGACTGCAGCGGGGATAAACACTTCCGAATCACCACAGATCCTCGATGTGCTTCTATTGCTGAGAGCTGGATCAACAACACACGTTGGGTAGCAAAGTCAGGCAATACTAGCCATGACTAGAACATCTCAGTGACACGGTCTGCCCCAAGATTGTGTTCCCACATGTAATTGATGTGATCGTTCTTCTGCTCACCTTGCCTGGTATGCAGGTGTGAGGGCACCACCTATCGTGTTCTTAATTAAGCCTTCCCGTTTAATTGTACACAACTTAATCCAAAGAAAACAAAAGTTGTCTAGTCTTCATTCCTACAAACCAAAGAAACGTCAAGAAAAATTTCCTATGGTATTATTGAATCCTAAAAAATCATATACAAATCCAGCCCTAAGTTGTCACGAACCTTGAGCTAGGGCAATGAATTACAACAATATGCTAAGCTCGACAAGTATTTCTGGTTGTTATTTGCAAATGAAAAGATGACATTATTTCAATTGTTGGTCGAACCTATTTGGAGGATAGCTAGACCATCAATAGGAATTCCCAAAGGTCCATAAACTTCATGGATCAGAGTCATGTACGGGTATGGCAATGGCTCGAATAAAAGTACTATCATTTTCAACTCATTTTGCACCGCCCTCCTCTTTTTGGTGGATATCTTGAATCACTCCGACGTGTGCTTGGTGACTATTGCTTCTCGTTGTGTATTGGTATTTACTCATATAATAAATATAGATGTATGTGAATACACGCTCTGATGGTTATTTTCCCCCTATCCCTTTTAACCCGAGTACAATTTTGTTTTAACTTCTCGACCTACTAACATAGAATTTGGTGTGTACCCGGTACCCCCTTTTGATTGCACGAGACTCCATTTCCACATGGTAGATAACCTTGCATCAAAACGACTTGATAATATAGAATATAGTTCACACTTCTCTATTTAACCTGGGCGTTGGACACATTTGGAGTACAAAATGTAGCGCTTTGCGTGAATGTCAGTTACGTTTAGGGCATTTAATATACAAATGGAGTCATGCAATTATATACCATGCTTGTGTACTAGTTGTAAGTCATGGCCACTTGATAAAGGTATTATCTAAAACATGGCATGCAAGTTGTACTCTATTCAAATACTATAAACAAGTGGAAGACATCCTTATGTAAGTTTAAAAAAGTTAGCACGTCGATTTTCGGTGTTTTAATTAGATTCATTCATCTACTCAAAGTTGCAACTAAGTCACCTGGTATATATATGGTTCTATGTTTGATAGATTACATGGTGCAAAGAATTACACATACTAAAGAATTATACTTGGCTTACATGTTGCAACATTTTACCCTCACAAACACCATACTACTCTTCCACTTAGCAAAGGATGTACCCATGGCATTTGAAGTCGAACTTGAGATTATTTGGGAATATTCAAAAGATGGAAACATAACTATGGATCATTAATCTTGCAAATGCAACATAAACTAACATGGATAAGATTTATTTAATGTCTCCTCAACTCAAATTAGCTAAATTAGTCATGTGTTGCTTTGAGTATGAAGCAGATTCATATTATTCACATTTCATTCAAGATGTTTTCCAGTCTTTCACGACAGAATTATGATTATATCAGTGGCATGATATTGTATTAGTGAAAAGATCAACGTGTTCATTACATGTTATACTATGTTGTTCTTTTGATCTATATAAAAATTGAGGAACAATGTATGCTTTGAGGGCATCACATTTGATATCTTATGATGGTAGTAATGATTTGAAACTCAATGATGTATGGCATTACCGATGATGTATCGATGCATATGCTCTCGTATTAGTGAAGCTATGTCCAAGATTTGGGGTTTGTTAACCATACATGTTTCGGAAAGAAGTTAGTTTATCATATTCTAGGTACTAGTTACTACTCCCTCTGTTCTTTTATATAAGGTGTATTTGTTTTTGATAAAATTTCATAATATAAGGTGCGTTTCTTCTAAATCCTCGTAATTCCCTTTTTAGCCCTCCAGAAAAATGGAAAGTATATCTCTCCTGATTGCATGTATCTCTTCTTTTATCAAAGTAAGGAAACTATCTCTCTCTCGATTGCATGTATCTCTTACTTTCCTGGACTCACTGATTTACTTGCCACTAACCAATAAATTTCCTTAGGATAATTTTGTCCTAACACCTCTATAATTATGTGTCTTGGTCACCATGCCCAAAATAATACACCTTACATAGAGGAACGGAGGGCAATCTTAAATATAGTTGTCGGTGTCAAAACCGGCGGATCTCGGGTAGGGGGTCCCGAGCTGTGAGTTTAGGATCGATGGATAACAAGGGACAAAGGAGACGATGTTTACCCAGGTTCGGGCCCTCCTATGGAGGTAAAACCCTACGTCCTACTTGGTTGTATTGATGTGTATGAAGATTACAGAGTCGATCTACCTCGAGATCAAATAGCCAAAACCCTAGATGAGTTTTTCTACCCTCTACGATCTAAACCCCCCGGTTTATATAGACACCGGGGGTACCTAGGGTTTACACATGATAAGTCTCCAGCCGGAAGTAAAGACGTTGATCCCCTCATCTTGACTTGGAGTGCACGCCGCGTCTTCGGAGGTTTCCTTCTAGAATGCGGGGTCGTCGCATACCCCGGCCCTTCCTGCGATAATCAGAGAACGGCCCACCAAGACGGCCTATGAGAGATAGGCCGGCGGCCTGAGGACCCCTTAGTCTAGGACTCCCTCAGTAGCCCCCGAACTAGCCCCCAACGCCAGGGGTCATGACACTAGCAGCTTCGCATGATCAGAGTTTCCGGCTTGCGGGGTGAGTTCTTTTCCCCCTTTATGATCGGCTGGCTCTAGACCGGCCGCCGATGACATGTAGTTATCCGAACATGTAGTTATCCAGACGCCACAAGTCGCTTAACCTCGAAGGCCGAACGTCAAATCGTGAATAGTATTTCCTGACAACCTTTCTGACGAAGGGTCGTGGCCTATCACGACCGCTGAGTCGGTTACAAAAACTCGATTCGCGGTTCGAGGCCATTTCTCCATTGGCACGTCTTATCAACGTGTAGATCGTGTCCCGTTTCTTACGGGATATGATTAGTGCCCTAGGTTATCCCACGCACGCATAACGGCACGATTGTTTCGGGAAGTGGCGAAGCCAGCGGCGCAGTAAAAGGGAGGCTCTTGGTATTACGGCACCCCATAAAAGGGAGAAAACCCTCAAGGCCTATTCACGCTCCAAATTCGCACCCTTTGCCTCCTCAACCTTCCCAAGCTCCGAGAGCCCAGATCCATTTCTTCCTCAATCTTCCCTCCGAGTTCAGCCATGGCTAGTTCAGGCTCCATGGGCAAGTGGGAGGCCTCCTCCGTCACCGATAACGACATTCGGGAGCTAAAGCGTGCCGGCTACCTCTCCGCCAACATCGCCCACCGCGCTCAAGAGGCGAATCAGGTGGTTCCCACACCGAAGCCGGGCGAGAGGGTGGTGTTCGTCCCCCATTTCATCCGGGGATTGGGCTTTCTGCTCCACCCCTTTGTCAGGGGCCTCATGTTCTTTTACGGGTTAGATCTCCCTGACCTCCCCCCGAACTCCTTCATGCACATCTCGGCGTTCATCATCGTCTGCGAAGCCTTCCTGCGGGTACAGCCGTACTTCGGCCTGTGGCTCAAAGTGTTCAACGTCAAGCCGAAGACAGTAGTGGGCGCGCATGCGGATTGTGGAGGGGCGGTAATCAGCAAGCTCCCCCGTGTCGAGTGGCCGGACGGCACCTTTATCGACATGGTCAAGATCTGGCAAAAGGAATGGTTCTACATCACCGAACCAAGGAGCGCGGACTGGGTGGCACCTGCCGAGTTCAGATCCGGACCCCCCCGCGAGGCTAACCTCGTGGCTCAAGAAAGGCCTTGACTGGGGGTCGGCCGCAGAGGTAAAATTGATGCTGAAGCGCATCTCCGCGATGATTGAGGCCAAAATCGAGCTGGTCAACGTGATCCAGGTCATGCTCCGCCGCCGTCTCCTCCCCTACCAGCACCGGGCCTCCCCAATGTGGGCTTACCAGCTCGAGGACCCGGCCACCGTGCGTCAATTCTTCCGCACTACCCACGAGAAATTGTGGAAAGTGTTATTCAAGCCCCAGAAGAGCTGGCCGGTCGAGGAGGAGGACACCGGTATTGACGCCGAAACCCCTCCTACCAAGGTATGATAAAACTTTAATTCTCCGGCTCTGTTTTTTGACAAAGAGTTGAACCCCTTCTCCCTCATCTTCACAGAAATGGCTGAGCAAGGTCGTGCAAATTGACTATCCGGCCCCGCAGCCCGAAGACTATCGGTCGGATCTGTTGACGGAGATGCTCGTCGTGGCACCGTATTCTGCGCCAGAGAACAAGGAGAAGAAGAAGAAAGGGGAGAAGAAGGAGGCCCGAGAGGGTCTTCGTCTAAGGGGTCCTCCGGACAGTAAGTCCGAGGAGACCCATGCCTCTTCTACTCACGAGGAAGAGCACGAGGACGAAGGGGAGTGCGACTCCCCCCTCACAAGGAAAAGGGCGGCGTCAGCGGACGCCGCGGAGGACCTACCTTCTCCTGCCCCGAAGGGGACATGCCGGACAAAGGCAGTCCTGCCCGACGATAACTTGGACTCCGATAAGGAGTCTGAGGCTTTTGAGAAGGTTCCCTAAAGGAACCCAAGGGTTAAGCCCCCAGCCCAGAGGTATGAATCTGAAGACTCTCTGGGTCACTTATATAGAGCTTTTAATGCTAAATGGGCGAACGTCTTTCAATTTGTAGCCCACCACGCGATCTCCCCACCGACCAAATCTCAGACGGGGAGTCTTGGCCCGCCGACCTGGCGGAAAGTGGGACTGCGTCACATCCTACGCCTCCTGAGGTCTCGAAGGAAGCCGTGGAGGTGTTATCACGCCAGGCTCATTCTGAGCCGAACACCGGCGGTGGGGGTGACGACGTTATGGCTGAGGTTAATACCTCGGCCGCTGAAGACCAGGAGGAGGGACATCTCCTCGCAACTAAAGAGGGGGGACGAGGTCCGGTCCAGTCCCCTCCAAGGACATCTCCGGAGCGCTCTATGCCTCAGGAGCTGCCAGCCCAATCCCCCACCGGAGGGAGGGTTGGAAGGTCACTACCGGTGCTGCCCATGACTGGGTGGCCGGCCGTGATGGAGGAAGCTTTATCCGGCTCCTCCATCGCCGAAGATCACCGCGCCCTTATGGGTGCGGTTTTGCAAGGCATTCAGTCCGTTGATAGCGGACTGAAAGAGGCCTTCAACGGTCTCTTGACGGGCTTCAAGGTGAGCCACGTAATACTCTTTTTTCTAGAAAAAGTTAATTTACCAAGTTTATGCAATCCTTATAAGTGTAGTAGCCCCCGAGCCCTGGGTGAGTTTGAAAAACCCACCCGGGGGTCAAATGTCCGAAAATTAGTAATGATGCTCAAGGCACTCTTTATCCCTCATTATTCTAAGAGCTCCGAAGAGTACTTAGCAGAGGGTCTGAATCCGATAGCTCGGGAGTTTTAATGCACATAAGTTGTTTTGTAGGCCTCGTGATCGGCGGCGGCTGCCAACGCAGTGGAGCTTGCCGAGCTAAACCGGAAGCTCAAGAGCTCCGATGAGGAGCTCGATCGCCTGAACAAGAGATTTGACGAGACGCAAGGTGATTCCGAATTGTATCATTTGGACTATTGTCTATCCTCATTGATTGAGATATCCGGATTGTTATCCCTAAGTGTTATTTACTCATTGTTACCATAGCTGTGGCCACGGAGGTCGAGAACCTCAAGGCCGAGTTGAAAAAGGTGAGGCAGGAAGCAGCGGATGAGAAGGCGGTGGCCGAACAAGCAGCAGCCGAACTGTCGGCGTTAAAAGCCGTGAGCGACAAGCATGAGGCCCGAGTGGCAGAGGTGCAGCAGGAGCTCAAGGATGCCAGCACGAAGTGTGAGGCCCTTGAGCAAAAGAACGAAGACCAGTCCACCGAACTATCCACGCTGAAATCCAAGCTCAAAGCGAAGTGAGTTGATAAGCGGTTCTTTGAAGAAGAACTCCGCCAAGTTAAGGCGATCGCGGATGGTAAGCCGTACTTACTGCAATGTGCCTTTGGTGGTAACATGTTTGCATGGCTCACCCGGGTGTGGCGTTCCTCAGGCGCCTTTACGGACCTCTCGAGGAGTGCAGCGGACGCGAACAAATACTTCGCCTCTTGGGATGGGGATGTTGAGCCTCGGCTGTTCTGGACGCAATTTCAAGCCCCCAAGCATCCTCCCCTCCTGAGCAAGCAGATGAAACAATTGATGGAGCTGCACAGGATGGCGGAGCCGGCCATGAAGGACCTCTGCATCTGGCTGTGGCCTGCAGAGCCGTTGCCGAGTAGTTACTTCGGCTTGGTGCAGAAACTGTGCGACGCTGCGCCTCGGATTGACGCTCTAAAGCGCTCTACGTGCATCGAGGGAGCTCGGATGGCCTTTGCAAGGACCATGATGCACTTTCTGAGGCTCAAGCCGACCGAGATGGCCACCGCGCCTCCACCCCCTGGGAAGGAGCATATGCGCCCCGAGCAATACTTTTCCACCGTGATGGATGGTGCTCGGGCGAAAGAAGCCCAATGCCCTAAGGATGTAATTTATGAATGAGCATTTTGTCATGTATCCGATGACTATTCCGCTTTATAATGCGGTTGCATGGTTTATCATGTCTTTAAGCTTTGTATTATTTTGACTCCTATGTGGCCGTTTTATCTGAAAGTTGCAAGTCGTCGGCTTCAGCCCCCATGTAGATACTACACGAGGTGTTTCTACCTCCACACTGTGACCCTTAGCCGACGTATCGGTGCCCGAAGGCGGTAGTGCGACGGGAACAAGGCAATCGGACTATGATGCTTTAGTGCTTTCACTTAGCCGTAGGAGCTTGACTACGGGGGCTGATGACTAGCCCCCAGTGTTTTTGTGATATTCGGATACACCGAGGTTGAAACCAGCATCACATGGTTTGTAATCGTACAAACCCCTCGTATAACACGGAATAACCTCTATCGATTTTTAGTTTGACACTTATGCTCGGATTGCAGACCGGTTCTCGCTTATTATGACAGTCAATTTTCGGCTTTCTCCACTGAGGTACTTGACCAGGCGAGCTGGAAGCACAATCGCAGTGGTTCTCCCTTTACCCTTTTAGCCGAACGAGCGGAACGTAAGAGGGCAAACACAGGAGCCGGGCAACCCAACCATTGACCCAAGACATAATTCGGAACCGATTCATATAACGCAACATTCGAGACGCCGAACACATAAACAACAATGCCGGGGTGATGCTTGGGGCGATTTTTATAGTCAAGCCCCCGGTCTATTAGCCGGTCGCATCGTAATATGTACCGAACAGCTTTGCTATCGGCGTCGGTGAGTAGAGAACAGAGTATGTGACATAAAATACAGCGAGGAGGTCGTAAAGGATGGTCTTTATTTCTGATGAATTCTTATAACTCAAACTGCCGAAGCAACTGTTACAGGTATTTTGAAATGAAAAATAAAGTTTACAAAGGAGAGGTTTTACCCGGGGTCTTCGATGGGTGGCTTGACGTCCTCAATGTGCCCTGTCGCATGTCTGCTCCTTTGCTCCCGAGGGGGTTGCGTTCCTTTAAAGGTGATTGCTACCGGCGAACGGACCTTGGGAAGAAGATCTTGAGAAGTCGCCGCAGTGTGGATGAGCTTTACGCTTGGAAGGTCCTAGATGGTACCTGTGGTTTGTCCGAAGACATGTGTTGGCAGTAGTTCGGTCCAGCCGAACACTTTCCCTTTGATAGTGGGTCCCCACAGCTGCCCATGGTATTTTGAGCGCGAAGTTGTGCCTTGGCACATATTTTACGGGAACTAGGGCTGTGCTGTGGGGGGCGTATCCCTATTTTTGTTGTGCTGTGGGGGGCGTATCCATATTGTTGGGCGGAAGATAATTCCGGAAGATAACACTACTTCCAGATTCACGGTGCCCGAGCAGCGGGCTTCGACGCCTGGGATCACTCCCTTAAAGGTAGTGTTACTAGGTTTGATCCTTGACAGATCTATACCCATCTTTTTCACCGTGTCTGAGTAAATCAGATTAAGGCTACTTCCTCCGTCCATTAGGACTCTAGTGAGGTGATACCCATCGATAATGGGGTCTAGGACGAGGGCTGTCGAACCTCCGTGACGGATACTGGTCGGATGGTCCCGTCGGTCGAAGGTGATCGGGCAAGCCGACCATGGGTTAAACTTCGGGGTTACGGGCTCTACGGCGTAGACCTCCCGAAGGGCACGCTTCCTCTCCTTTTTTGGTATGTGAGTGGCATATATCATGTTCACAGTTTTTACCTCTGGAGGGAACTGTTTTTGTCCTCCATTTCTTGGACCGCGGGGCTCGTCATCGTCCTCGCTCCGTGGGCCCTTGCCTTGCTCTTCGGCTGCGAGCTTGCCAACTTGTTTGAATACCCAACAATTACGGTTGGTATGAGTAGCGGGCTTGTCTTGGGTGCCGTGGATCTGGCAGGGCCTATCCATGATTTTGTCCAGTGTGGTAGGTCCGTCTCGATTTCCTTTAGAAGGTTTCTTCCGATGTCCGGATTTTGGGTTGCGGAAACCGGCATTAACGGCCGTGTCCTCAATATCGCCGTTGTTGTGTCGGCGTTTGTTTTTGTTACGTCGTGGTTTCCCATTTCCAACCCGGACTTCGGAGGTGCCGGGGTCTTCGGGGTTATGGCCTCGTCGAGCTAGCCAGTTATCCTCACCCGCGCAAAAGCGGGTCATAAGTGAGGTAAGGGCGGACATTGTCCTCAGCTTGTCCTGGCCGAGCTGATGACCTAGCCACTCGTCCCGGATATTATGTCTGAAGGAGGCTATTGCCTCGGCATCCGGGCAGTCAACGATCTGGTTTTTCTTGGTCAGGAACCGATTCCAGAATTGCCGAGCCGATTCACCTGCTTTCTGGACAACATTGCTCAGGTCGGAGTAGTCCGGTGGCCGGACATAAGTGCCCTGGAAGTTAGATCGGAAGGCATCCTTGAGTTCTTCCCAGCTCCCGATGGAATTCTCGGGGAGACTGTTTAACTAGTGTCGAGCTGGCCCCTTAAGTTTTAGGGGTAGATACTTGATGGCGTGGAGATCATCTCCTCGTGCCATATGAATGTGGAGGAGGAAGTCCTCAATCCACACGGCTGGGTCTGTTGTCCTGTCGTATTGCTCTATGTTAACGGGTTTAAACCCTTCAGGGAACTGATACTGCATTACCTCGTCTGTGAAGCACAGTGGGTGGGCAGCGCCTCTGACCCGAGCTATGTCATGCCTACGATCGGCGGTCGATCGGGCCCGGTTTTGTTCCCGACCTCTATTGTTGCGGTCGAGCCAAGACTGGTACCCGTCCTGTCTAGCGGGGGAGTACCCTCTAGATCCGTAGATGGATCTTGTGTGGCCTGCTCTATAATCCAGGTCCTGTCGTAAGTCATACCTGTCCCCAGGCTCTGCTGGCTCTTTTCCTCTCCTGCGGGGTACCGCAGGTCTGTACTCGGCCTCCCCGGCCGTCCTATCCCGTCCTCGGGGAGGGCGGTCCGGCTGGTTGTACGGAGTATGCCTGGGAGGCGATGTTTCAAGGACCTCGTCATCGAACTGCGGCAGCAGCCGCCGGCGTGGGTAGCTCTTGGGTTGGTCCGATAGATTGGTACCGTACCCTTCTTCGGTTGCCAAGACCTTCGTCCATCTATCATTGAGAGTGCCTTGTTCGGTTTTGAGTTGCTGTTGTTTTGCCTTCAGGCTTCGGGCGTTGGCTAAAAGCTGCCACCTAAACCGTTCCTGATCTGCAGGGTTTTCGGGGACGGTGAAGTCTTCAGCTTCCAAGCTGTCCTCCTCCTCGACAGGGGGAAGGTAGTTGTCATCCTCGGAATCATTAAGATCCTCGATGTCGCGCCGATCTTCGGGCCTTTCCTGGTCCTCCAGTGGCTGTTCGGGGACTTCAGGGTCACCGAGGTCTTCCGGGGTGTCGTTTTCCCCGGTGCCTGCAATGGCCTCCCTTCCCTTGTTTGCCTTAGATCGTTTGCGTTGTTTTCGGCGCCTTGACGGCTCCTCACCGGATTTATCGCCATTCTTCTTAGGGGTGCGATCACCCTTATCGTTGGGGGTATCTACCATGTAGACGTCGTAGGTGGAGGTGGCAGTCCATCGCCCAGTGTTTACAAGGGCGGGGGCGCCGTCCTCTTCATCCATGTCTTCTGCCTCCTCGGAGGCGTAGTCCAGCATATCGGTTAAGTCTTCGATAGTGGCTACCAAGTGGGTGGTGGGTGGGTCGAAAAATTCCCCATGACCCGCTTTCAGACCAATCTGAGCATGGGTCGAGGTCGGGTCGTCTGTGATTTTTATTGATAGGATCCGATCCAGCGCCTCGTTGATCGCCGAGAGCTCGACCGGATCGATCCGCCTAGGACTTTCGGAGTTAACCTTCAACGTGTCCGTACAAAGAGTGTGTTCGGCAGGGGCCGACCCCTGGCCCTCAGGTACTGTAACTGGATCCGAACTAAGAGCCAGATCATCGGCAGGGATAGACCCGAGGGCGGAGTCAAGAAGGAGATCCGAAGTTAAGGCTTCGGAGACTTCGGGCTCGTCAGATGAGATCGCGAGCCCAGCGAATGAAAGATCGCCCCGGGAGTCTACGGAGAACTCTAAGTTCCCGAATCTAATCTCTTGATCGGGGACGAGACTCCCGATCCGACCAGGGTGGCCGGTCGGGTCGGCGTGCAGCACGATGCTGCCGAAAGCAAAAAATCTGTTCGGGGGTGAAGGAGTCCTCGTTACGGACTTCATTACTAATGATTAGGCGAGCCATCAATTCCTTTTGTGATCCCACAGCGGAACTCTCAATGAAAGCACCAATGTCGGTGTCAAAACCGGCGGATCTCGGGTAGGGGGTCCCGAGATGTGAGTTTAGGATCGATGGGTAACAAGGGACGAAGGAGACGATGTTTACCCAGGTTCGGGCCCTCCTATGGAGGTAAAACCCTACGTCCTGCTTGGTTGTATTGATGTGCATGAAGATTACAGAGTCGATCTACCTCGAGATCAAATAGCCAAAACCCTAGATGAGTTTTTCTACCCTCTACGATCTAAACCCCCTGGTTTATATAGACACCGGGGGTACCTAGGGTTTACACATGATAAGTCTCCAGCCGAAAGTAAAGACGCTGATCCCCTCATCTTGACTTGGAGTGCACGCCGCGTCTTCGGAGGTTTCCTTCTAGAATGCGGGGTCGTCGCATATCCCGGCCCTTCCTGCGATAATCAGAGAACGGCCCACCAAGCCGGCCTATTAGAGATAGGCCGGCGGCCCGAGGACCCCTTAGTCCAGGACTCCCTCAATAGTGATGATATATGAATTGTGACACTGATTGAAGAATTGGTGTACAAGAGCAATGTTAAAAAACAGTAAGGTGCCGAACCTATAATCAACGATTCCCTATTTTTGCGATGGCACAATGTGCAAAAGATGGGGCATATGTAGTTTTACCAGATTTTTTGGATAGAGAATCTCATGATTAATGTACAATATCTATGAAAATATGAATTACCTAGCAAGCGATAACAACAATCGAGAAAGTTTGCTTGTACAAACCGACAATAACACAAGCCTAATATATATAGTGATGATATATGAATTGTACTGCTGAGTTTGTCCTATGTTATAATTAAATTTCTTTAAATGTGGGTGGAGTGAAAGAGCTAAAGCAAGAAATGCCTATAAACTCGATATATCCTTTTTAGGTGAACTTTTATTATTTCGAGTACCACATAGGCAGTACCCGAAAATAAATACCACAAGGTTAAAGGGACATACCATGCAAAACCTAAGTTACGACTCTAAAATGTACGAGGCAAATCCTTCATTGCTCATTTCATCATATTGCGAAATAGGTTTGGGATGCATCCAGGATTTGAGCACCAACAAATTCATTCACCTCGTATGCAAAAGGTAGTTCAAAATCTATATAGTTCATTGGATATGATGCATTTCAATATTCTAAACTTTTGAGTCTGAAATTTGAATATTGCAGGCATCAATAAATGCAAGTGAGACGAGACAATCTACTCGGTCACGCTCAAGAAGGTTTTTGAACCATATGCGGAATTTCGTAAGAACGAGCAAAGCATAATAATGTTCGCTTGTGCATTCTACAACATTGTGATGCTTGTATCTTGTGCTTGGAACCTTGTATTGAACCTTTAGTTTCTCTGCATATATGAGTTACATCACATGTCGTGTGTTGTTCTGTCCTTATATCAAACCTGAACCTTAACTCTAGGGAACCATTTAACCTAAAAAATAGGTGAAAGGACGTGGATGTCGCCTAGAGGGGGGGTGAATAGGCGCTTTACAATAATTACGGTTTAGGCTTGAACAAATGTGAAATAAAACTAGTGTTTAATATGTCAAGCACAAAACCTAAAACAACTAGGCTCACCAATGTGCACCAACAACTTATGTTAAGTAAGATAAACAACTAAGTGATAGCAAGATATATATAGCATGAAACGATATGGCTATCACAAAGTAAGGTGCATAAGTAAAGGGCTCGGGTAAGAGATAACCGAGACACACGGAGACGACGATGTATCCCGAAGTTCACACCCTTGCGGATGCTAATCTCCGTTCGGAGCGGTGTGGAGGCACAATGCTCCCCAAGATGCCACTAAGGCCACCGTAATCTCCTCACGCCCTCGCACAATGCAAGATGCCGTGATTCCACTAAGGGACCCTTGAGGGCGGTCACCGAACCCATACAAATGGCAACCCTTGGGGGCGGTCACCGAACCCGTACAAATTGCTCGGGGCAATCTCCACAACCTAATTGGAGACCCTGATGCTTGCCCGGAGCTTTACACCACAATGATTGAGCTCCGAGACACCACCAACCGTCTAGGGCGCCAAGGCACAAGCTCTAGGGTGCACAAACACCCAAGAGTAATAAGCTTCTCAAACTTCACTTCCACGTATCACCGTGGAGAACTCAAACCTATGCACCAAATGCAATGGCAAGGGCACACGGAGTGCCCAAGTCCTTCTCTCCCAAATACCACCACAACAACCAATGCTATGGAGGAAAATGAGAGGAAGAACGAAGAAGAACACGAAGACCTCCAAGATCTAGATCCAAGGGGTTCCCCTCACATGGAGGAGAAAGTGATTGGTGGAAATGTGGATCTAGATCTCCTCTCTCTTTTCCCTCAAGAACTAGCAAGAATCATTGGAGGGATTTAGAGTTAGCAAGCTCGAAGAAGGTCAACAATGGGGGGCAAACACGAGCTCCAAGGATTAGGACCATTGGGGAAGAAGACCCCTTAAATAGCCTCCCTCGAATCCAACCATTATGCTCACAAGTCGTGCACAAGCGGTACTACCGCTCGGGGGAGCGGTACTACCGCGTAGCACAGTAAAAACAGCCCAACGAGACAGAAAAACACGAGTGGTAGTTCTGCCAGAGAGGTAGTACCGCTTAGGGGAGAGGTTGTACCGCTTGAGAGGTAGTACCGCTTGAGAGGTACTACCGCTCTCTACTACCTCTCTACTACCGCTCGCAACACAGAGAGCTGAAAATAAGCGGTAGTGTTGCGGTAGAAGGGAGCGGAAGTACCGCATAAGCGGTACTACCGCTCGGGGGAGAGGTAGTACCGCTTGAGAGGTACTACCGCTCTCTACTACCGCTTAAAGCAGTACTTCAGCCCAAGCAAAACCGAAACCGCCATAACTTTCGCATACGGACTCCGAAAAGAGCAAACTCAAGCTTGTTGGATAGATGATGACAAGTACTATCATGCAATGGAGAATAAATGCCAATGGGATAAGGAAGATGACCTTCCCAAGAATTATCCGGCAAAATCTCCAACACCGAAAACACAAATAGAAGATGCATATGGACTCCGTTTTCGATGAACTCGAGCTTGTCATGAAGCTGACCATAAGCTCAAGAACCCACATAGAGAAAAGCTAACCAAGAACCAAGAAAGATGATGATGCCAAGAATGCAATGGTTTGAGCTCTCAATGAACGATACGATCAAACTACTCACTTGAGAGCCCCTCTTGATAGTACGGCTATCGATCATGTAACACGGTCTCCCAACTACCACCATGAGACCGGTAAAATAGAAAACCCTATCAAGGTCAAACCTATACCTTGCACATAGTCCACTTGAGCTAGCTGATGGCGATCTTGTCCTCCTCAATATGGACTACCTTTCTTGATTGCGTTGGCTCGATGAAGACTAGTTGGTTGCTCCCCCATACTCCACTATGGGTGAGCCACTCTTCGGCACATCTTCACAAGTCCATTGTCACCACAATGAACGGCAAGCTTCAAGCATGATCTCTTTGTGATGCTCCACTTGAACTTGCACAGCTCAATCTTGATGACGATCACCACTTGATGTCATCCTCCATGGGTTGTATGAGATCTTCCTCTTGACGCAAGCCCATGGAAACATACCTAACCCCACATAGAACTCTCACTAAACCATGGGTTAGTACACAAAGCGTAATGGACAATACTTACCGTACCATGAGATCACTTGATCCCTCTTGGTACATCTTGTACACTTTGTGTGTTGATCAACTTGATTCACTTTTTGACTTAGTCTTGATCAACCTTGTATCATATCTTCTCTATGACCAATCTTTGGATAAAACCATGAATACCACCTTGGTCACCATGTGAACTCCTTGAAACCAACAGATGGACTTCAAGAAGTGCCTATGGACAAATCCTTTGAATATAACTCAAGGCAACCATTAGTCGATAGGGGTTGTCATCAATTACCAAAACCACACATGGATAAATGTGCTCTTACAATCTCCCCCATTTTGGTAATTGATGACAACCACTTTCAAGAGAGTTTATATAAGGAAATAAGCACAAACAAGAACACACATGCAAAGTAATAATGCATGGGTATGAGATGCAAATGCTTAAGCAATCAAAAGAAAAACTCTCTAAACTTTCCAACCTAAAATCTCTAAACTTTCCAACCTAAACTCTCTAAACTTCTCCCCCATTGGCATCGATTGCCAAAATGGACAAAAAGCTTAGAAAGCCAATATAATAGGTGTTCCTCCAGAAAGTGTATATTTGTCAAAAAATGAGTGCAATGAAATACACATATCCAATGATAAGTAGTTGGAGGAAAACAAACTATATTGAGTATCCATAGATTGCAAAAGGATCGTATGGCGCAAAGACATACAAAAGAGTGAGACAAGCAATCAAAAGATACCAATTGGACCAACCAGTCACATGATCCAACAAGCCACGTTAATAAAATATATTATGATATGGGCAAAAGAGTGTTCGAAAGAAACTAGAGAAGCTCCCCATGATTTGTACACTATTAAGAATTTTTGTATTTGGATAGAAGAGCACAAAATAGGATCATCACTCCCCCAAAATCAGTAGAAACACACAACAAGTGCAAGCGAGTAGATAAAACAATAAGCATAGCACTTGCGCCAAACATATGGTTGAGCAACATGTAAAAGAGGCAACTTAAGAATAGGCTCACCCAAAATGATGTGTGTGAGTCATGGCAAAGCACTTGAGAAGACTAATATAAGGATGCGCATAAAGCATCAACATAGTCTTCATGAAGTGAGACACAAAGTGCAAGACATATCCTTCCCACACACACCAACCGCAAGCAAATGGGTTCACAAGCTTACTAATAGGAAAATTAAGAACCAAAGCTCGTGACAACCCATGCTGAAGATAGTAAATAATAGCCTTGTCGAGAGGAGGGTTACCAATCGAAATAGCAAAACCCTCGTCAAGACAAGCATGAGGAAAATAATCTTCACGACCAACGAGTGCATCAAGATGCAAGGATATAAGATCCGCACTCAAGACAAATACTTTCACAAAACCACCAAGGAAGTAAACAGGGAATGAAATGGTGGACGTGAAAGAAACGAGGATATCAACTAGATATGTAACTTCTCTCATGTGTATAAGATTCTAGATAGAAGTCAATCATGATGATGTATCCACAAAGAATGATGTACACACGAAATAGTTACAAGAAGGAACGGACAAGATATCCAAAAAGGAAGTCATAAATATACCAATAAGATCTTTCCTTGAAAGCATAGCACATGGCCTAATATTTTCTTATTGTACATGAGTGAACTCCCAGCACACGAATATCAAAGACATCACAACTAGCAACAAGAGATCATCGTTGGGATGCTTTGAGGAAGGAAACAAGTACCACAAGAACGAATCAATAAAATCATGCCATGATGCAACCTACACAAGGTTGACTGCAAGAAATGTATGCATGAAGTAGATACTTGTTACCGAGATAGCATTGGAAGATGTAGTAGATAATGGTTCTTTGATCATCCTAGCTTGGCTCCGATAAGCACATGGTGTCAACACCTTCCTTTTAAGTGACCCTAGCATCCAATGCATCTCCAATTGTTCCTAGAACAACAACACAAACAAAATGGTACCCAAACTCATCGGGACCAAAGTGTTAGAGAACCAACAATACATAGGACAAACTCCACATAACTATGTGCATATAGGTATGAAATTGAATTTCATGCACACTTTAGCCAATTTATGACATGGTGGAGTTTCCCCTATATATTGGGTCAAAGAAAGAAAGCATGCCAAAGAAAGTACATATGGTAGATATGCATGCTCGAGGCTTTCAAAAATCAAATCAACACATAGTTGATAAGATCCCAAAAGACAAGGTATCAAGTGAGCATAAGATACAAAACGAAAAATTATCACTTGAAGGATACCAATTAAAAGATATATCAAGGAATGAGATATCCATCGACACATGCCAAATAAAAGGCAAAAAGATAGCAATTGAAGGAAAACAAACAAGAGGTATCAAGTTTCCAAAAGAGAGCTAGGTTCCAAACAAACCAAGCCCTCGGCAAATTTTCATGATGGCACAAAGCACCATAAAGGAAAGGCTTGCCTTCCACCAACACACACTTGATAGGGATCAAAAGATTTTATGATAAACATATAATGAGAGTGTTCTAAAGAAAATAGGATAGCTCCCCCAAGAGATGAGCACTATAGAGAATTTGCGTTTGAATACAACATGCACAAGATGGGATCATCACTTTTCCTATATCCATAGAAACACTAGACATGTTCAAAAAGATCCACAAGAGGCAAGGAAGACAAACGGATAAATAAAATCCACTGTAAAGATGATTAGCAATTTCTACCACATAAAAGAATACCAATTGTCAAAGGACAAGAAGTATCTGGAAGAAATTCCATTGGTAGATTGCAAAGATATCCACCATCATCTTCACACCAAAATCATAAGCAAATGACACTTGTAGAGCCAACATGCGACCTAGGAACGAGATAATTTACAATATCAATTCTAAGTGGCAATACCTCAAATGTACACATTTTCTAGGCTTGTAACATGCACATAGCATATTACTCCCCCATAATGTGATAATCCATTAATCTCTTAAAAGAGCCAACTAAGATATAAACACGATGCAAAAAGGTTCAACACAAGACTCACACACACATGATGTGCAACCCACCATAAATAGGAAGCACAACATATACAAACAGATGCAAGGTACAAAACCACAACATGCAAAGGGGCAAGTAACTAACAATGTATTCAATTTAAGTACAAGTTACCGCAAGGAGGAACATTGGTTATAAGATAGAAACTTGACGATCCAAAAGACTTGGCTTGAGAAAATATGAATGATGAAGAGCCCTTAGTTCTTCATAATGTATCCAAGTCTCCAATGCCCTCCATTAATACCTATTGATCAAGTTTGTGCTTGTTGGTCCCCAACCAAGTTGTGTCCTAAGAGGTTAGTCACAATAGACATGGCTACCCAAATGGTTCTTTTATTGACACCACTTTGAGTACCAACACATTTGGCAAACACATTGCCAAGATTATCCTTCCCAAGAGAGTAGATATCCTCAATAATAATTGGGTTGGATACTTTACCATTAGTGCATGAACAAGCAAAGTGACCCTTCTCACGACATAAGTAGCAACATCTACCCTTTACTTTCTTCTCAATTGATTTCTCAACTTGAGGAGCGTTGACTTGGGTCTTCTTGGGAAGAGGCCTTTCTTCAACTTGAGGTTGAGCATGAGATTGAACTTGTGGCCGCTTCCCTTGTTGCTTGTCACTATGGGGCTTCTTCTTCAATGGGCAAGATCTAACATGGTGCCCTTCTATTTTGCACTTCAAGCAAATAATCTTGGCCGAAATCTTGACTTGTTCTTGGCCCTTCTTCTTGTAGCTTTTGGACTTCTACTTCTTATTGGAGTTGAATCCAAGTCCACCCTTGTCATTTGGGGATTTTTGCACACTCAAGATATTGTTGAGTGTGGACTTCCCTTCATGACTCTTTTCCAAGTCTTTCTTCAAAGAAGTAACTTGGGCCTTGAGCTCTTTGATTTCCTCTACATGGTTAGTATCAACACAAGGACTAGAGGAAGTAAAAGCTTCATCATTAGAGCAACAAGGCAATGAAAGTAATTCATCACAAGATGTAGCAACATTACGAGTAGATGAATTACGAGGACTAGCACATGGCAATGTAGCATTTTGACAAGTAGTGCTAATATCCACATAAGGCTCACTTGATGTTATCTTGGTAGTAATAGCCTCATGAGCTATCTTTAGCACATTATGGGATACTAGAAGATCACCATGAGAGCTAGAAAGCTTTTCATGACTTTCTTCCAATTTCCCATAATTGCTAGATAGCAACTCAAGTTGAGCTCTTAGCTCAACATTCTCCTTTAATATGGATGCTTCACAAGAAATAGAGTTAGTAGCACAAGAATCATCATTTACAACAAGAGGAGAAGGCACCTTGGCAACCTCTTTTAAATAAGACGCTTCAAGTTGAGCATGAGACTCGGTGAGTTCGATGAGCGAACTCTTAATGAGCCTTGAGCCATTTTCGAGGTGCTCAAAGTCCTCAAGGAGTTTAGCATGTGCAACTTCAAGCTTATCATTTTTTGTTCTAAAATCATTAGCCACCTCGAGAGCTCTATCATGGGATTCCTTTAATCCAGATAATTCTAGAGCAATGGTCTCCTCAGGAGATTCCTTGGTGGTTTGTTCATTTTCAAGAGCTTGAGATAGCTCCGCAATCTCATTAGCGTAATCACGCTCATGACCTTCCATTTTCTCAATGGTGGCCTCATGCTCCTCGAGATGAACTTCCAACTCCTCAATATATTTCTTGCCCTCAATGGCAATAGAAATTATTTCGATGAAGTTGGAACGAGCAAGTTTATTCTTATGAAGAGATTTGAAAATCATTTCTCCCTTAATTTTTAAGGAAGCAATAGTATCATCCTCTTCATCAATAAGCTCATCCTCATTATTATCAACATCATCATCATGAGAAATATTGGGGTTCAAAGTAGGAGATACCTTTGAAGCCTTAGCCATAAGACAAAAGTGAGAAACAATAGATGATGATGTAGGATCCCTTGAAACACCATTTAAGACCACATCTTGTTCCATGGAGTGTTTTGTTTCCTCTACATTGTTATCACAACAACTCGAGGAAAATGATGCATTTTTATCATGGCAACAAGACATAGCAAGCATATCATCATGAGATTTATACAAACAATTTGTACATGATATGCAAGGACTATCAACACAAGCATGTGAAACATCTAGAGTGCTTGAAGTGTTAAAGTCCAAAGAGGAAGCATTGCAATAAGATATTGATGAAGGATCATCAACAATAAGGCCACTATCATCATTGCAACGATCAACACTACTCACCATATCATTACCTTGTGGCAGTCCACATGTAGGTGAAGTAGAAGAAGTTGAGAATACAACATGACCGGAGGTGGAGGGAGAACAATCATCCCTACAAAACTTGGACACACCATATTTATCTTGAAGCTTTGTCCACAACTCATGAGCATCCCGGAATGACATGAGTTGAAATATAACTACATTGCTCAAAGCATCGAAAAGCACATTTAAAGCTTGAGCATGGAGATAATACTTTTTCTCATACTCTAAAGATATTTGTTGAGAATCCTTTGGAGAAGAAAAACCCATATCTACAATTCGCTCTAAATTTGGGTCCATGATCCTAAAGAGATTAAGCATGCGAATTACCCAAACAACAAAATTTGTGCCATCGAAACTAAGAGTGTCAGAGAATCCTAAATCCCTAGTCGACATCCTTACTCTCTAGGTGGTAAAACCTAATAACGAGAGACCTTGCTCTGATACCAATTGAAAGGACGTGTATGTCGCCTAGAGGGGGGTGGTGAATAGGCGCTTTAAAATAATTACGGTTTAGGCTTGAACAAATGCGAAATAAAACTAGCATTTAATATGTCAAGCACAAAACCTAAAACAACTAGGCTCACCTATGTGTACCAACAACTTATGCTAAGCAAGATAAACAACTAAGTGATAGCAAGATATATATAGCATGAAACAATATGTCTATCACAAAGTAAGGTGCATAAGTAAAGGGCTCAGGTAAGAGATAACCGAGGCACACGGAGACGACGATGTACCCCGAAGTTCACACCCTTGTGGATGCTAATCTCCGTCGGAGCGGTGTGGAGGCACAATGCTCCCCAAGATGCCACTAAGGCCACCGTAATCTCCTCATGCCCTCGCACAATGCAAGATGTCGTGGTTCCACTAAGGGACCCTTGAGGGCGGTCACCGAACCCATACAAATGGCAACCCTTGGGGGCGGTCACCGAACCCGTACAAATTGCTCGGGGCAATCTCCACAACCTAATTGGAGACCCCTACACTTGCCCGGAGCTTTACACCACAATGATTGAGCTCCAAGACACCACCAACCGTCTAGGGCGCCAAGACACCCAAGAGGAACAAGCACTAGGGTGCACAAACACCCAAGAGTAATAAGCTTCTCAAACTTCACTTCCACGTATCACCGTGGAGAACTCAAACCTATGCACCAAATGCAATGGCAAGGGCACATGGAGTGCCCAAGTCCTTCTCTCCCAAATACCACCACAATAACCAATGCTATGGAGGAAAATGAGAGGAAGAACGAAGAAGAACACGAAGAACTCCAAGATCTAGATCCAAGGGGTTCCCCTCACATAGAGGAGAAAGTGATTGGTGGAAATGTGGATCTAGATCTCCTCTCTCTTTTCCCTCAAGAACTAGCAAGAATCATTGGAGGGATTGAGAGTTAGCAAGCTCGAAGAAGGTTAACAATGGGGGGGGGGGGGGCAAACACGAGCTCCAAGGATTAGGACCATTGGGGAAGAAGGCCCCCTTAAATAGCCTCCCCCGAATCCAACTGTTATGCCCACAAGTCGTGCACAAGCGGTACTACCGCTCGGGGGAGTGGTACTACCGCTTAGCATAGTCAAAACAGCCCAACGAGACAGAAAAACACGAGTGATAGTTCTCCCAGAGAGGTAGTACCGCTTAGGGGAGAGGTAGTACCGCTTGAGAGGTAGTACCGCTCGGGGGAGAGGTAGTACCGCTTGAGAGGTACTACCGCTCTCTACTACCGCTCGCAACACAGAGAGCTGAAAATAAGCGGAAGTGTTGCGGTAGAAGGGAGCGGAAGTACCGCATAAGCGGTACTACCGCTCGGGGGAGAGGTAGTACCGCTTGAGAGGTACTACCGCTCTCTGCTACCGCTTAAAGCAGTACTTCAGCCCAAGCAAAACCGAAACCGCCATAACTTTTGCATACGGACTCCGAAAAGAGCAAACTCAAGCTTGTTGGATAGATGATGACAAGTACTATCAAGCAATGGAGAATAAATGCCAATAGGATAAGGAAGATGACCTTCCCAAGAATTATCCGGCAAAATCTCCAACACCGAAAACACAAATAGAAGATGCATATGGACTCCGTTTTCGATGAACTCGAGCTTGTCATGAAGCTGACCATAAGCTCAAAAACCCACATAAAGAAAAGCCAATCAAGAACCAAGAAAGATGATGATGCCAAGAATGCAATGGTTTGAGCTCTTAACGAACGATACGATCAAGCTACTCACTTGAGAGCCCCCCTTGATAGTACGGCTATCGATCCTATAACCCGGTGTCCCAACTACCACCATGAGACCGGTAAAATAGAAAACCCTATCAAGGTCAAACCTATACCTTGCACATAGTCCACTTGAGCTAGATGATGACGATCTTGTCCTCCTCAATATGGACCACCTTTCTTGATTGCGTTGGCTCGATGAAGACTAGTTGATTGCTCTCCCATACTCCACTATGGGTGAGCCACTCTTCGGCACATCTTCACAAGTCCATTGTCACCACAATGAACGGCAAGCTTCAAGCATGATCTCTTCGTGATGCTCCACTTGAACTTGCACAGCGCAATCTTGATGATGATCACCACTTGATGTCATCCTCCATGGGTTGTATGAGATCTTCCTCTTGACGCAAGCCCATGGAAACATACCTAACCCCACATAGAACTCTCACGTAGACCATGGGTTAGTACACAAAGCGTAATGGACAATACTTACTGTACCATGAGATCACTTGATCCCTCTTGGAACATCTTGTACAATTTGTGTTGATCAACTTGATTCACTTTTTGACTTAGTCTTGATCAACCTTGTATCATATCTTCTCTATGACCAATCTTTGGATAAAACCTTGAATACCACCTTGGTCACCATGTAAACTCCTTGAAACCAATAGATGGACTTCAAGAAGTGCCTATGGACAAATCCTTCGAATATAACTCAAGGCGACTGATACGTCTCTGTCGTATCTACTTTTCCTCACACTTTTGCCCTTGTTTTGGACTCTAATTTGCATGATTTGAATGAAACTAACCCGGACTGACGCTGTTTTCAACAGAACTACCATGGTGTTGTTTTTGTTCATAAATAAAAGTTCTCCGAACTGGACGAAACTTTTTGGAGAATTATTTTAGAATAAATAAAAAATACTGGGGCCCAGAACCACCGGAGGGGGGCACCTGGATGGGCACGATACACCAGGGTGCGCCAGCCTCCCAAGCGCGCCCTGGTGGGTTGTGCCCACCTCGTGGCCCCATTGACCCTAATTCCGACGCTATAAAATACTATTTTTGGAGAAAAAAATCAAGGAGAAAGTTTCATCGCGTTTTACGATACGGAGCCACCGCCACATCCTGTTCTTCATCGGGAGGCCAGATCTGGAGCCCGTCTGGGGCTCCGGAAAGGGGAATCTTTGGTCTTCGTCATCATCAACCCTTCTCCATCGCCAATTCTATCGGCGTTCTGGGAACGGGGGTATCCAGACCTGCGTGCCTGCGGCCCAGCGTGTGGCCCACCACGACGGCCCAGTACGGCCTGGCAACAAACCTCCCAGGACAAGACCCTCGTTAGGGCCCCGGCCTCGCGAGGAAAGCAACACCAAGACCTCCAGGGGAGCGGCCTCCCCAGGTTGCCTCCCGAGGAGCGGAGATTCCTATGCAGGCGCCTAGCCTCAGGAGGCAGCGATGACGTGAGCCATGACGACCAAGGCCAGCGGGCGCCAGCGGGCGCAGAGGGGACAGTTTCCCCTTTGGTGCTAAGGAGGCAAGGACGTACGCGGGTTCCCAAGGGACCCCCCAAAGGTTTCCATTTCAGTGCAACAAGACCAAGACCACGAGCTCGGCGGGATGGATGTCATCGTCGATCCCACCTCTGCGTCACGCCCTGTTGCTTGGTAGGCGAAGACCACCTTTAGTCAGGATAAGTTGTACCTCCTGTCCACTTTCAAATTTGGCCGTTGTGGGATCCCTTCCCGCCTGTGCGATAAGGGAAGAGGACCAAGGCCACTATAAATAGGGACTAGCCTCCACCGTAGAGGGGGGCGGAGAGAGATCAACCGAACCACCCACAACCAAGAGCCCTCGTGAGGTCGCTCACCACTGTACTTGTTCATCCCCGAACCTCCTCGTGAGGCCAATCCACCAAAAGCAGGAGTAGGGTTTTACACCGAAGGTGGCCCGAACCTGGGTAAATCATGTGTCTTTGTTTATTTTCCCGGGGTGAAAGCAGTGGGAGGGTCGTGGTGTAGCTGCGAGATTGAGCAGGGTCGGAGGGCGAGCGCACCCCTGTGTTCGAACCATTTCTTGGGTCTGCGGAGCCCCGATTCCGACATTTGGCGCGCCAGGTAGGGGTGCACCGACGTCCTTCGGTTCCGACGACTCCCGCTTCACCAACCCCATGGCCGGCTCCCGACACGCGCGCCCCGAGGGCACGGTGCCAGACGGCCGTTACCAGGCCACCGGAGTCGTCGCCAGCACCGTCGCCGCTCGTGCCACCCATGCACCGCCGGGCTCCTCGCGCCCCCCTCTGCGGCAGAGCGCCCGGCCCGCCGCGCCTCCCATGGGATCCTCCTCAACCTGTGTCTACGTGGCAGACCTGAACGCGCAGGACGCGCAGCTCATGGCAAGCGAGCTGCTTCGCCATCGCCCGGCGGACGGGGGCTACGACGCCTGGGCCGACCACATCGCCGAGCTAGTCGTTGTCGCGAGAAGGGCCTTGTCTCCATACCTCCCTCTCCGACCCCCGGCGCGAGGAGCGGGGGGCTCGGCCAGCGAGCCGTCTCCACCGTCGCGCGACGACGTGCCCGGCCCCCAACCCGAGGAGTGATACGTCTCCATCGTATCTACTTTTCCAAACTCTTTTGCCCTTGTTTTCGACTCTAATTTGCATGATTCAAATGGAACTAACCCGGATTGACGCTGTTTTCAGCAGAATTGCCTTGGTGTTATTTTTGTGCAGAAATAAAAGTTCTCGGATTGACCTGAAAATTTACGGAGAACATTTTTGGAATTAATAAAAAATACTGGCGAAAGAATCAACCAGAGGGGGTCCACCCATTGGCCACAAGCCAGGGGGCGCCCTCCCCTAGGGCGCGCCTTGGCGGCTTGTGGGCCCCCTGCAACTCCTCCGACCTCAACTCCAACTCCATATAACCCTATTCGGGGAGAAAAAAATCAAGAAGAAGAGTTCATCGTGTTTCACAATACGGAGCCGCCGCCACCTCATGTTCTTCCTCGGGAGGGCAGATCTAGAGTCTGTTTTGGGCTCCGGAGAGGGGAAATCGACGCCGTCGTCATCACCAACCATCCTTCATCACCAATTTCATGATGCTCTCCGCCGTTCGTGAGTAATTCCATCGTAGGCTTGCTGGACGGTGATGGGTTGGATGAGATTTACCATGTAATCGAGTTAGTTTTGTTAGGGTTTGATCCCTAGTATCCACTATGTTCTGAGATTGATGTTGCTATGACTTTGCTATGCTTAATGCTTGTCACTAGGGCCCGAGTGCCATGATTTCAGATCTGAACCTATTATGTTTTCATGAATATATATGTGTTCTTGATCCTATCTTGCAAGTTGTAGACACCTATTATGAGTTATGATCCGCATCCCCCAGGGTGATAATAACTGGGATTCTTTCCGGTGATTACCGTAGTTTGAGGAGTTCATGTATTCACTAAGTGCTAATGCTTTGGTCTAGTTCTCTATTAAAAGGAGGCCTTAATATCCCTTAGTTTCCATTAGGACCCCACTGCCACGGGAGGGTAGGACAAAAGATGTCATGCAAGTTCTTTTCCATAAGCACGTATGACTATATATGGAATACATGCCTACATTATATTGATGAATTGGAGCTAGTTCTGTGTCACCCTATGTTATAACCGTTGCATGATGAAGGCCATCCGACATAATTATCCATCACTGATCCATTGCCTACAAGCTTCTCATATATTGATCTTTGCTAAGTTACTTTTCCGTTGCCACTGTTACGATTGCTACAAAACCGCTACTGTTACTTTTGCCACCGTTACCGTTACTTCCATACTACTTTGCTACTAAATACTTTGCTGCAGATATTAAGTCTTTCAGGTGTGGTTGAATTGACAACTCAGCTGCTAATACTCGAGAATACTCTTTGGCTCCCCTTTTGTCGAATCAATAAATTTGGGTTGAATACTCTACCCTCGAAAACTGTTGCGATCCCCTATACTTATGGGTTATCAAGACCTTTTTCTGGCGCTGTTGCCGGGGAGCATAGCTCTATTCTCTGAGTCACTTGGGATTTATATCTGTTGATCACTATGAAGAATCTGAAAGACCCAGAAACCAAGATCTATCTCTCTACTACGAGGGGAGGTAAGGAACTGCCATCTAGCTCTGCACTTGATTCACCTTCTGTTATGAGTAAATTTGCGACACCACCACCTTCCAGTAATTCTGATATGTCGCAAGTAATTGATGATGCCACTTCTGCTATGCTTGATAATACTGTGACTTTGGGTGAATTTCTTGATGAACAACTTGCTAGGGTTAGAGAGAATGAGATCACTGAAACTGATGATATTTCTGAAACTGATGAAATTATTGAAACTGTACACTTTCAGACACCTGTTAGACCTAGCTATCCTAGATATGAATTGCCTGTTATACCTGAGGGTTATGTTATGGATGGAGAGGTAGCTAGGGACTTTCTTGCTTGTAAAGATAGACATTATCTTAAGAAATTACTATGCAAGTGGAAAGAAAAATCTTTGAATGCTAGAATGCAATATGATCCTAAGTTTGCTACTTCACCTATCTTTGTTACTGATAAGGATTATGAATTCTCTGTCGATCCTGAGTTAATTACTTTGGTTGAATCTGATCCTTTCCATGGTTATGAGTCTGAAACTGTTGTGGCACATCTTACTAAATTGAATGATATAGCCACCCTATTTACTCATGAGAAAAAAATGCGTTATTACTATATTCTTAAGTTGTTTCCATTCTCATTAAAGGGTGATGCTAAGATATGGTTTAATTCTCTTGCTCCTGGTTGTGTGCGTAGTCCCCAGGATATGATATATTACTTCTCTGAAAAATATTTTCCTGCCCATAAGAAACAAGCTGCCTTGCAGGAAATATTTAACTTTGTGCAAATTGAAGAAGAGAGTCTCCCACAAGCTTGGGGGAGGCTTCTCCAATTACTTAATGCTTTGCCTGATCATCCTCTCAAGAAAAACGAAATACTTGATATCTTTTATAATGGACTAACCGATGCTTCTAGGGACCACCTAGATAGTTGTGCTGGTTGTGTTTTCAGGGAATGAACTGTTGAACAAGCTGAACTACTATTGAATAATATATTGAGAAATGATAATGATTGGACTATTCCCGAACCACCTCCAAAGTCCACTCCGAAGAAAAGAGGTATTCAATTTCTCAGTCCTCAAGATATGCAAGAGGCAAATAAATCTATGAAAGAAAAAGGTATTAAAGCTGAAGATGTTAAGAATCTACCACCTATTGAAGAAATACATGATCTTGATAACCCGACACGGGTAGTAGAGGTAAATTCTCTCCATAGATTGGATGAAGGTGATATTCCTTATAATAAGTCTGCTAGCCAATGCTTGGATGAGTTTGATAACTTTATTGTTAAGCAAGAAAATTTCAATGCTTATGTTAGTAGACAATTGAAACACAATGCTTACATGCTTGATCGTTTAGGTGAATATATGAGTAGAACTGTTAATGATCTCAAGCTTATCAGTAAACATGCTTCCATGGTAACTACTCAAGTAGAACAAGTACTTAAGGCACAAAATGATTTGCTTAATGAGATGAATGATAATGATGTTAGAGTAGTGACTAGAGGTGGTAAAATGACTTAGGAACCTTTATATCCTGAGGGCCACCCTAAGAGAATTGAGCAAGATTCTCAGAGAATTAATACTGATGCACCCAGCCATTCTAGCAAAAGAAAGAAAAAGAATGATGATAGGACTTTGCATGCCTCTAGTGAACCTGTTATTGCCACACCTGAGAATCCAAATGATATTTCTATTTCTGATGCTGAGACACAATCTGGTAATGAACATGAGCCTAGTGATAATATTAATGATGATGTTAATGTAGATGCTCAACCTAGTAATGATAATGATGTGGAGATTGAACCTGCTGTTGATCTTGATAACCCACAATCTAAGAATAAAAGATATGATAAAAGAGACTTCGTTGCTAGGAAGCATGGTAAAGAAAGAGAACCTTGGGTTCAGAAACCCATGCCCTTTCCTCCTAAGCCATCCAAGAAAAAGGATGATGAGGATTTTGAGCGCTTTGTCGAAATGCTTAGACCTGTCTTTTTGCGTATGCGTTTGACTGATATTCTAAAAATGTCTCCTTATGCTAAGTATATGAAAGATATTGTGACTAATAAAAGAAAGATACCGGAAGCTGAAATTTCCACCATGCTTGCTAATTATACTTTTAAGGGTGGAGTACCAAAGAAATTAGGAGATCCAGGAATACCAACTATACCATGCTCCATTAAAAGAAACTATGTTAAAACTGCTTTATGTGATTTGGGAGATGGTGTTAGTGTTATGCCTTTCTCTTTATATCGTAGACTTGATTTGAATAAGTTGACACCTATTGAAATCTCTTTGCAAATGGCTGATAAATCAACCGCTTTACCCATCGGTATTTGCGAGGATGTGACTGTTGTGGTTGCAAATGTTACTATCTTAACAGACTTTGTTATTCTTGATATTCCCGAGGACGACAACATGTCGATCATCCTTGGTAGACCCTTTTTGAACACTGCATGGACTGTTATTGATTGCAACAAAGGCAATGTCACTTTTCATGTTAATGGTAATGAGCATACGGTGCACTTTCCGAAGAAACAACCTCAAGTTCATAGTATCAACTCTATTGGAGAAATTCCAACAATTGCTATTGGAGGTTTTAAATTCCCTCTACCTACTGTCAAGAAGAAATATGAAATAATCATGGTAGGGGACATGCCTGTCCCCGTTGAGGTAACTTAGTGTTATTCGAAAATTCATCGGTTTCATGTTACTCGAAAGAAGTTTGTTAATAAGACTTGATCAACCTTGTTAATGAATTCCTTTTGACGGGCAAGAGATGGATGAATTTAGAAAGCACAACCTTCTATACCCAACTTTTACTTTCTATTATTTAGATTAAATAAAGTAAAAATGCTATTATTTTTCTGTTTTTTGAATTATCCGTGCAATAAAAAATGACCTGAAAATAAAAGTTCTCTAAATGCCCTGAAAATGTAGTATGATTTTTTCTGGATTATTTAAGAATTTCTGGCGCTGAGAATACATCAGGGGGCTGCACCAGTGGGCCACAAGCCCACAGGGCGCGCCCACCCCCCAGGGCGCGCCCTGCTGGCTTGTGGGTCCCACGTAGCCCCCCCTCACTTATTCTAGCACCCATCCACTTCGTTTTCCTCCATAAAAAATCCCACCATTGCTCAAACCCGTGTCCTAGCTCATCTTGCTGCCATTTTTTATCTCCTTGTGCAAAGCTCCATTTGCAAAACTGTTTTGGGGGATTGTTCTTCGGTATGTGACTCCTCCAATGGTCCAATTAGTTTTTGTTCTAGTGCTTTATATATTGCAAATTTTTGCTGCTGTGGTGACCCTGTTCTTGAGCTTGCATGTCAAATTTATATGGTCCCAAGTAGCTTTGATGCATGATTTAGCCTCTAGGCACTTATGGGAGTGGTTGCTTTGAATTTTGTTGAGTTTTGTTCATTCTTATTTTAAGACACTAAAATTTTAGAAAATTTTCAAAGGATGAAATGTTTAGGAAGATATACCAAGGTGGTTCCTCGAGGAAGGAAGCCCCAAGGCTCGCGATACATGAGCCGGACCTTGAACCACCAAGAGAAGCTCAAGTACGGCCTTGCGAATGGCCGTTGGATCAATTCATGGTTCATGCAGGTTTCAAGGATAAATTTTATGCATACGTACAAAATGCTGGCCTTGAGGATTTCGTGTCAGATAAATGTCGGCAGTACTATCACCTCACTGATTCATTTGTGCGAAGATTTAAATTTACATCCCAGCGCAATACTCACTCTGTCCTGTTTGATCTTTATGATAAATAATATACCATGGACCTAGAAGATTTTAATGATGCATGCAAAATCCCACAATGGGGCATTCGTAGTGAGCCTCGCAAAACTGAATTTAACGATTTTCTTGCTAGCATCACTGAGGGAGAGACTAGAAATATCACACAAGCTACCATAGGGAGCATTCATTTTCCTGCCATACACTATTTTGCTCTCTTTATAGGTAGATGCATTAACGGTAAACATGATCATTGCCACCTTTGTGCATCAGATCTTAGTATCCTCAAGTGTGCGGTGATGGATGCTACTTCTCGAGCATGCGTTGGTTTCCGTGAAGAGGAAAGAATGATGCAGCAAAGTAGATAAGTATTTCCCTCAGTTGTTGAGAACCAAGGTATCAATCCAGTAGGAGATACAAGCAAGTCCCCAATAGGTGTACCTACACAAAGAATCAAACACTTGCACCCAACGCTATAAAGGGGTTGTCAATCCCTTCACGGTTACTTGCAAGGATGAGATCTAATAGAGATAGATAGAATAGATTGCTTGAACGGAAAGTAAAACAAAAGTAAAAAGATTGCAGCAAGATATTTTTGGTGTTTTTGGTTTTAGATCTGAAAGTATAAGATGGAAAATAGACCCAGGGGCCATAGGTTTAACTAGAGGCTTCTCTCATGATGGCAAGTATTACGGTGGGTGAACAAATTACTGTCGAGCAATTGATAGAAAAGCGAATAATTATGAAGATATCCAAGGCAATGATTATGCATATAGGCATCACGTCCGTGTCAAGTAGACCGAAACGATTCTGCATCTACTACTATTACTCCACACATCGACCGACTCCTGCCTGCATCTAGAGTATTAAGTTCATGAAGAACAGAGTAACGCATTAGGTAAGATGACATGATGTAGAGGGATAAACTCAAGCAATATGATGAAAACCCCATCTTTTTATCCTCGATGGCAACAATACAATACGTGCCTCGCTACCCCTACTATGTCACTGGGTGAGGACACCGCAAGATTGAACCCAAAACTAAGCACTTCTCCCATTGCAAGAATTACCAATCTAGTTGGCCAAACCAAACCAATAACTCGAAGAGACTTGCAAAGATATGAAATCATGCATATAAGAATTCAGAAAAGACACAAATAATATTTATAGATAATCTGAACATAAACCCACAATTCATCGGATCTCGACAAACACACCGCAAAAGAGTATTACATCGGATAGATCTCCATGAAGATCATGAAGAACATGGTATTGAAGAGCAAAGAGAGAGAAGAAGCCATCTAGCTACTAGCTATGGACCCGAAGGTCTATGGTGAACTACTCACGCATCATCGGAGGGGCAATGGAGTTGATGTAGATGCCCTCCGTGATCGAATCCCCCTCCGGCAGATTACCGGAAAAGGCTCCAAGATTGGATCTCACGGGAACCGAGGCTCCTGGCAGCAGAAAAGTATTTTCGTGGCTCTCTCTGGTATACAGGGAATATTTGGGAATTTATAGGCCGGAGATTAGGGTTGGGGGAGTTGTCGTGGGCCCACAAGCCAGGGGGCGCCCCCCCCCCTAGGGCGCGCCCCTGTGGCTTGTGGCCACACGGCAGCTCCTCTGCCTTGGTCTCCAAGCTTGGTAGTTGTCTTCTGGTCCAAGAAAAATTATTCCGAAGATTTTATTCCGTTTGGACTCTGTTTAATATTCCTTATCTGCAATACTCAAAAACAAGGAAAAAACAGAAACTGGCACTAGGCTCTAGATTAATAGGTTAGTCCCAAAAATAATATAAAATAGCATATTAATGCATATAAAACATCCAAAACAGATAATATAATAGCATGGAACAATCAAAAATTATAGATACGTTGGAGACGTATCAATGGATGATAAACGATATAACTTGGGGGCTATTATTGCCAGGAGGTTACATCTTAACGCTAAGGATGGAGATTTCTTTGGTGGGATTTATGCCACCCGGTTAGCTAATTATCTTGGGGTACCCATAAGGGGGAATGATATTGAGTTACCACCTGCTTTTCTTGATTATAATGCTATGGTACGCTACCAGTTTCTTGAGAGGAACGAACAGTCCCTCCTTTACCGACTAATCTTCGACAGGCAGCGTGATGTCCATATTACCCTTCCTGCTCCTGTTTTCTTTAACTTTCAGGTAAAACGGAGATATTTTATAACTAGAAAGGAGGCGAACGAGTATGAGAGAGGGGTGGAGGCCGCTCGCCTCCATGCTGCAGCCCTTCAGGCAGTAGAGCTGCGTCCCAGTACGTACCCGACTATAACTTTGGGTATCCACCAGGCCAGCCGTGGCCATAGACCAACTTAGGCCAAAAGCCTAAGCTTGGGGGAGTACGTATTCCTCACTGAAATTACATTCATGTTCACACACTCATTTCAGTTGTCGGTGTTCATACTTTTTCATTGTATTATCCATGTTAGTTTATTTCTTTTTCTCGCTTTCTTCTTGCGTGTTGGAAAAACCTTAAGAAAAAAAAATTAGCTCTAGTTTTACTTTCTAGTATGTTTAGTTGTAGTATTAAAAGAAAACCCAAAAAGATTTCTCGTTCTTCTTTTGCTTGTTGGGAGCTTTCCCGTGTAAATAGTTTTTCTCGTTCTTGTTTTGAAATTCTTTTCTTTGGGTCGAGAGGAGAAGACCACGATGAAAATGTTGAGTGGCTCTCATATGCATTGTTGTTTATCTTACAGAGAGCCCATATTACCTTGTCTTCTTCTTTAAATAATTGTTTGCAGATTCCAGCTTAGTCCACTGCACGTGCACTCTTATTATTATTCACACCGTTCGGTCGTGCAAGTGAAAGGCAATAATGACGATATATGATGAAATGATTGAGATGGAGAAAAGCTGGTATGAACTCGACCTATTTTGTTTTTGTAAATATGATTAGCTCATCGTTCTGAATTCAGCTCGTTATGGATGAAACATGTTTGCAATGACAATTAGAGATTGTAGTTGCTCATGCCATGCCTAATTAGCTAGGAGTGTATAATAGTTGTCTTGAGTGCCAACATGAATTTTAAAATGGTTATGATGTAGTATGATAGGATGGTATCCTTCTTTGAATGATTCAAGCGGCTTGACTTGGCACATGTTCACGCATGTAGTTGAAACAAAATCAACACAGCCTCCACAATATTTATGTTCATGGTGATTTATATCCTACCCATATATGGTGGTTGTTTTGAGGAAGGTGGGTTTGATGTACCGGCGAAAGTTGCGCGGTACTAGAGAGGCTAGCAAAGGTGGAAGGGTGAGAGTGCGTATAATCCATGAACTCAACATTAGTCATAAATAACTCACATACTTATTGCAAAAGTCTATTAGTTATCAAACAAAGCATTAGACGCATGCTCCTAGGGGAGAGGTTAGTAGGAGTTAACCATCACGCGCTCCCGACCCTCACACAAAGGTTGACAATCATTAAACAAATCATGCTCCGACTTCGTTACATAACGGTTCACCATACGTGCATGCTACGGGAATCACAAGCTTCAACACAAGTATCTCTTCCAATTCACAACTACTCACTAGCATGACTCTCATATTACCATCTCCATTATCTCAAAACTATATGCAAGGAATCAAACTTCTCATAGTATCCAATGCACTTAATATGAAAGTTTTTATTATATCCCTCTTGGATGCCCATTATATTAGGACTAAAATCATAACCTAAACAAATTACCATGCTGTTTTAAGAAAATCTCAAAATAATATAAGTGAGGTACGAGAGTTCAATAATTTCTATAAAATATAACACCACCGTGCTCTAAAAAGATATAAGTGAAGCACTAGAGCAATATTGCCTAGCTCAAAAGATATAAGTGAAGCACATAGAGTATTCTAATAAATTCACAAATCAGCGTGTCTCTCTCAAAAAGATATGCAGCAAGGATGATTGTGGCAAACTAAAAAGCAAAGACTCATATCATACAAGACGCTCCAAGCAAAACACATATCATGTGGTGAATAAAAATATAGCCTCAAGTAAATTTACCGATGGATTGAAGACGAAAGAGGGGATGCCTTCCGGGGCATCCCCAAGCTTAGGCTTTTTGGTATCCTTGAATATGGCTTGGGGTGCCTTGGGCATCCCCAAGCTTAGGCTCTTGCCACTCTTTATTCCATAGTCCATCAAATCTTTACCCAAAACTTGAAAACTTCACAACACAAAACTCAACAGAAAACTCATGAGATCCGTTAGTATAAGAAAAATAAATCACCACTTTAGGTACTGTTGTGAACTCATTCTTTATTTATATTGGTGTAATATCTACTGTATTCTAACTTCTCCATGGTTCATACCCCCCCGATACAACCCATAGATTCATCAAAATAAGCAAACAACACATAGAAAACAGAATCTATCAAAAACAGAACAGTCTGTAGCAATCTATAGACTTCGAATACTTCTGTAACTCCAAAAATTATGAAAAATTATGAAAATCAGGGAAATTTGTATATAAATCTTGTGTAAAAATTTCAGATCAAAATCACGTCCCAGTGAATTTACAAAATTCCTGGACTGAGAGCAAAAGTTTCTGTTTTTCAGCAAAATCAAATCAACAAACACCGTAGACCATCCCAAAGGTCTTACTTGGCTCAAACACTAATTTAAACAAGAAAACAAAATTATTACAGAAGTAATAATGTGGAAAACACACCAAAACAGAAACAAAAAACAGAAAGCAAAAAATAAAATTGGGTTGCCTCCCAGCAAGCGCTATTGTTTAACGCCCCTAGCTAGGCAAAACGCAATAGATCTAGGTATTGTCATCTTTGGTATGCAATCCATAAGCAGCTCTCATAATAGATTCATATGGTAATTTTATTTTCTTTCTAGGAAAGTGCTCCATGCCTTTCCTTAATGGAAATTGGAATCTAATATTTCCTTCCTTCATATCAATGATTGCACCAATCGTTCTAAGGAAAGGTCTACCAAGAATAATAGGACATGTAGGATTGTAATCTATATCAAGAACAATGAAATCTACGGGCACATAATTCCTATTTGCAACAATAAGAACATCATTAATCCTTCCCATAGGTTTCTTTATAGTGGAATCCGCAAGATGCAAATTTAAAGAACAATCATCAAATTCACGGAAACCTAGCACATCACATAAAGTTTTTGGAATCGTGGAAACGCTAGCACCCAAATCACACAAGGCATGGCACTCATAATCCTTAATTTTAATCTTAATAGTAGGTTCCCACTCATCATAAAACTTTCTAAGTATAGAAACTTCCAACTCAAGTTTTTCTTCAAAAGATTTCATCATAGCATCAACAATATGCTTAGTAAAAGCTTTGTTTTGATTATAAGCATGAGGAGAATTCAACATGGATTGCAACATGGAAACACAATCAATCAAATAGCAACTATCATAATTAAAGTCCTTGAAATCCAAAAGAGTGGGTTCATTGCTATTTAAAGTTTTGACCTCTTCAATCCCACTTTTATCAATCTTAGCGTTAAGATCTATAAACTCCAAATCATTGGGACGCCTTTTAACTAAAGTTGACTCATCTCCAGTCCCATCTTTATCAAGATTTACATTATAAAACAAAGATTCAATAGGAGTCACATCAATCACTTTAAGATCTTCATCAATATTATCACGAGAACACACCTTTTCAAGCCATTCACGCTTAGCACGTATTCTAGCAGTTCTTTCCTTACACTCATCAATAGAAATTCTCATAGCCTTTAAAGACTCATTAATATCATGCTTATGTGGAATAGATCTAATTTTCAAAGAATCAATCTCAAGAGAAATTCTATCAACGTTCCTAGCCAAATCATCAATCTTGAGCAATTTTTCTTCAATCATAGCATTGAAACCCTTTTGCGAACTAATAAATTCTTTAATATTATTCTCAAGATCAGAGGGCATTTTATTATAATTTCCATAAGATTTTCTGTAGGAATTACCATAATTATTAGAGGAATTACTAGGAAACGGCCTAGCATTGAAATTACTTCTATACGCGTTATTACCAAAATTGTTCCTACCAACAACATTCACATCCATAGATTCATCATTATTTCCAATCAAAGAAGACAAAGGCATATCATTCAGATCAATAGGAGCACCCTTACTAGCAAACAATTTCATCAATTCATCCATCTTTTCACTCAAAGTATTAATCTCTTCAATAGCATGCACTTTTTTACTAGTACGAGATCTTTCGGTATGCCATTGAGAGTAATTTGCCACAATATTATCTAGGAGTTTGGTAGCTTCTCCTAATGTGATTTCCATAAAAGTACCACCCGCGGCGGAATCTAAGAGATTCCTAGAAGCAAAATTCAATCCAGCATAGAAAATTTGTATAATCATCCATAAACTCAAACCATGCGCGGGGCAATTTCTAATCATTAGTTTCATCCTCTCCCAAGATTGTGCAACATGCTCATGATCAAGTTGCTTAAAATTCATTATATCGTTCCTAAGGGAGATGATCTTAGCGGGCGGAAAGTACTTGGAAATAAAAGCATCTTTACACTTATTCCATGAATCAATACTATTTTTAGGCAAAGATGAAAACCAAGTTTTAGCACGATCTCGTAGTGAGAACGGAAATAGCTTCAATTTAACAATGTCATTATCCACATCTTTCTTCTTTTTCATATCACACAACTCAACGAAAGTATTTAGATGGGATGCGGCATCTTCATTAGCAAGGCCGGAAAATTGTTCTTTCATAACAAGATTTAGCAAGGCAGCATTAATTTCATAAGATTCCGCACTAGTGGCGGGAGCAATCGGAGTACTAATAAAATCATTATTATTTGTATTGGAAAAATCACACAACTTGGTATTCTCTTGAGTCATCATGACGAAGCAAGCAAGCAAGCACACAAGCAAACAAAAGGCAAACGAAAAGACGAACGGAAGAAGGGCGAAGAAAGAGGCGAATCTTTTTGGAAAATCGTTTTAGAAGTGGGGGAGAGGAAAACGAGAGGCAAATGGCAAATAAAGTAAATGCAAGAGATGAGTTTGTGATGGGTACTTGGATGGCTTGATGTAGATCTCGCCGGCAACCACGTCAGAAATTGACAAGTTGACGAAAAAGTTCTTGTCTTGACTTGCTTTGTATCTCCCCGGCAACGGCGCCAGAAATCCTTCTTGCTACTTCTCGAGCATGCGTTGGTTTCCATGAAGAGGAACGGATGATGCAGCAAAGTAGATAAGTATTTCCCTCAGTTGTTGAGAACCAAGGTATCAATCCAGTAGGAGATACAAGCAAGTCCCCAATAGGTGTACCTACACAAAGAATCAAACACTTGCACCCAACGCTATAAAGGGGATGTCAATCCCTTCACGGTTACTTGCAAGGATGAGATCTAATAGAGATAGATAGAATAGATTGCTTGAACGGAAAGTAAAACAAAAGTAAAAAAGGATTGCAGCAAGATATTTTTCTTGTTTTTGGTTTTAGATCTGAAAGTATAAGATGGAAAATAGACCCGGGGGCCATAGGTTTCACTAGAGGCTTCTCTCATGATGGCAAGTATTACGGTGGGTGAACAAATTACTGTCGAGCAATTGATAGAAAAGCGAATAATTATGAAGATATCCAAGGCAATGATTATGCATATAGGCATCACGTCCGTGTCAAGTAGACCGAAACGATTATGCATCTACTACTATTACTCCACACATCGACCGACTCCTGCCTGCATCTAGAGTATTAAGTTCATGAAGAACAGAGTAACGCATTAGGTAAGATGACATGATGTAGAGGGATAAACTCAAGCAATATGATGAAAACCCCATCTTTTTATCCTCGATGGCAACAATACAATACGTGCCTCGCTACCCCTACTATGTCACTGGGTGAGGACACCGCAAGATTGAACCCAAAACTAAGCACTTCTCCCATTGCAAGAATTACCAATCTAGTTGGCCAAACCAAACCAATAACTCGAAGAGACTTGCAAAGATATGAAATCATGCATATAAGAATTCAGAAAAGACTCAAATAATATTCATAGATAATCTGAACATAAACCCACAATTCATCGGATCTCGACAAACACACCGCAAAAGAGTATTACATCGGATAGATCTCCATGAAGATCATGAAGAACATGGTATTGAAGAGCAAAGAGAGAGAAGAAGCCATCTAGTGTTGGAAATATGCCCTAGAGGCAATTAATAAAGTGTTTATTATTATCATATTTCTCCGTTCATGATAATGGTTTATTATTCATGCTAGAATTGTATTGACCGGAAACTAAATACATGTGTGGATAATAGACAAATACTATGTCCCTAGTATGCCTCTACTAGACTAGCTCGTTGATCAAAAGATGGTCAAGGTTTCCTGACCATGGACATGAGTTGTCATTTGATAACGGGATCACATCATTACGAGAATGATGTGATGGACATGACCCAACCGTTAGCATAGCAAATGATCGTTCAGTTTATTGCTATTGCTTTCACTATGTCAAATACACGTTCCTCTGACCATGAGATCATGCAACTCCTGGATACCGTAGGAATACTTTGGGTGTATCAAACGTCACAACGTTACTGGGTGATTATAAAGGTGCACTACAGGTATCTCCGAAAGTGTTTGTTGAGTTGGCATGGATCGAGATTGGGATTTGTCACTCCGACTATCGGAGAGCTATCTCTGGGCCCTCTCGGTAATACAGCATCACAGAAGCCTTGCAAGCACCGTGACTAAAGAGTTAGTTGCAAGATGATGTATTACGGAACGAGTAAAGAGACTTGCCGGTAACGAGATTGAACTAGGTACTGGATACCGACGATCGAATCTCGGGCAAGTAACATACCGCCAGACAAAGGGAACAAAGTATGTTGACATATGAGGTTCACCGATAAAGATCTTCGTGGAATATGTAGGAACCAATATGAGCATCCAGGTTCCGCTGTTGGTTATTGACCGGAGAGTCGTCTCGATCATGTCTACATCATTCCCGAACCCGTAGGGTCCGCACACTTAAGGTTCGATGACGATTTAGTATTATATGAGTTATGTGATTGGTGGCCGAAGTTTGTTCGGAGTCTCGGATGAGATCACGGACATGACGAGGAGTCTCGAAATGGTCGAGAGGTAAAGATTCATATATTGGAAGGCTATATTCGGACGTCGGAAAGGTTCCGAGTGATTCGGGTATTTTTCAGAGTACCGGGGAGTTACGGGAATTCACCGGGAGAAGTAATGGGCCTTATTGGGCCATACGGGAAAAGGAGAGGCAAGCCACGTGAGGAGGCGCACGCTCCCCCTTGCCCAAACCGAATTGGACTAGGGGAGGGAGCGCAGCCCCCTCTTTCCTTTCCCTCTCCCTTCCCCCTTTCCTACTCCGTATGGGAGGTGGAATCCTACTAGGACTAAGGAGTCCTAGTAGGACTCCCACACTTGGCGCACCCCTAGGGGGCCGGCCTCCTCTCTCTCATCCTTTATATACGGGGGCAAGGGGGCACCCCAAATCACAACAATTGTCCTATAGCCGTGTGCGGTGCCCCGATCTCCGTTTTCCACCTCGGTCATATTTTCGGAGAGCTTAGGCGAAGCCCTGCCGGAATCACTTCACCGTCACCGTCACCACGCCGTCGTGCTGACGGAACTCATCTACTTCCTCGACGTCTTGCTGGATCAAGAAGGCGAGGATCGTCACCGAGCTGCACGTGTGTAGAACTCGGAGGTGCCGTACGTTCGGTACTCGATCGGTGGAGCTCGAAGGATTGTTCGACTACATCAACCGCGTTGTGAGACGCTTCCGCTAACGGTCTACGAGGGTACGTAGACACACTCTCCCCTCTCGTAGCGATGCATCTCCATGGATAGATCTTGCGTGAGCGTAGGAAATTTTTTGAAATTCATGCTCCGTTCCCCAACAGTGGCATCCGAGCCAGGTCTATGCGTAGATGTGATTTGCACGAGTAGAACACAAGTGAGTTGTGGGCGTGGGTGTATACATATTGCTTGCCGTTACTAGTTGATACTTGATTCGGCGGTATTGTGAGATGAAGCGGCCCGGACCGACATTACGCGTACGCTTACGCGAGACAGGTTTCACCGCTAAGTGCACTCGTTGCATAAAGGTGACTGGCGGGTGTCTGTCTCTCTCACTTTAGTTGAATCGGTTTCAATGAAGAGGGTTCTTTTAGAAGATCAAAAAGCAATCACTACACCACGTTGTGGTTTTGCGTAGGTAAGAACGGTTCTTGCAAACCCGTAGCAGCCACGTAAAACTTGCAACAACAAAGTAGAGGACGTCTAACTTGTTTTTGCAGGGTATGCTGGTGATGTGATATGGTCAAGACATGATGTGATATAAGTTGTTGTATGAGATGATCATGTTTTGTAAGTTATCAGGCAACCGGCAGGAGCCTTAAGGTTGTCTCTTTATTGTATGCAATGCCAACGCTATGTAATTGCTTTTCTTTACCGCTATGAGTTAGCAGTAGTAGTAGTAGCAATAGCCGGCGAGACTACCACAACGCTGCGATGGAGATCAAGGTGTCACGATGCTACGATGGAGATCATGGTGTCAATCCGGTGACAATGGAGATCATGACGGTGCTTGGCTGATGGAGATCAAAAGCACAAGACGATGATGGCCATATCATGTCACATACTCCCTCCGTTCCTTTATGTAAGGTGTATTATTTTTGGCACGGTGACCAAGGCACATAATTATAGACATGTTAAGACTAAATTACCCTTGGCAAATTTGTTGGTTAGTGGAAAGTGAATCAATTACTTCAGAAAAGTATGAGATACATGCAATCGATAAAGAGATAGTTTCCTTCTTTTACTATAAGGAGAGATACATACAATCAGAAAAGAGATACTTTCCTTTTTTAGGAGGGCTAACCAGGGAATTAGGAGGAATCAGAAGAAATGCACCTTACATTTTGGAATTTTATCAAAAAACAAATACACCGTATATAGAGGAACGGAGGGAGTATATTGAATTGCATGTGATGTTAATCCTTTTATGCATCTTATTTTGCTTAGGACGACGGTAGCATTATAAGATGATCCCTTCACTAAATTTCAAGATAAATGTTCTCCCCTAGTATGCACCATTGCGAAGGTTCAACGCTTCTAAGCACCACGTGATGATCGGGTGTGATGGATTCTTTCGTTCGCATACAACGGGTGTAAGCCAGTTTTACACACGCAGAATACTTGGGTTAAACTTGACGAGCCTAGCATATACAGATATGGCCTCGGAACACAAGAGACCGAAAGGTCGAACATGAGTCATATAGTAGATATGATCAACATGAAAGATGTTCACCATTGATAACTAATCCACCTCACGTGATGATCGGACGTGGCTTAGTTGATGTGGATCATGTTACACTTAGACAACTTGAGGGATGTTAATCTAAGTGGGAGTTCTTAAATAATTTGATTAATTGAACTTCAATTATCATGAACATAGTCTAAATAATCTTTGCAATTGTATGTTGTAGATCAATGGCCCGCACTGTAGTTCCACTGAATTTTAATGCGTTCCTAGAGAAAGCTAAGTTGAAAGATGATGGAAGCAACTATGCGGACTGGGTCCGTAATCTGAGGATCATCCTCATTGCTGCACAGAAGACTTATGTCCTTGATGCACCGCTAGGTGTTGCACCCCCTCCCTCGTATGTCGACGTTATGAGCGCCTAGCAGACACGTGTTGATGACTACTCGATAGTTCAGTGTGCCATGCTTTACGGCTTAGAACCGGGGCTCCGAAGATGTTTTGAGCATCACGGAGCATATGAGATGTTCCAAGAGCTGAAACTTGTATTTCAAGATCATGCCCGGGTCGAGAGATATGATGTCTCCGACAAGTTCTTTAGCTGTAAGATGGAGGAGAATAGTTCTGTCAGTGAGCATATACTCAAGATGTCTGGGTTGCATAACCGCTTGACTCAGTTGGGAGTTAATCTTCCAGATGATTCGGTTATTGACAGAATTCTCCAATCACTGCCACCAAGCTATAAGGGCTTTGTGATGAACTATAATATGCAAGGAATGGAAAAGTCTATTTCCGAGCTCTTCGCTATGCTCAAAGCTGCGGAGGTAGAAGTCAAGAAGGAGCATCAAGTGTTGATGGTAAAGATGAGCACTAGTTTCAAGAAGGGCAAGGGAAAGAAGGGGAACTTCAAGAAGAATGGCAAATCAGTTGCTGCTCCCACGAAGAAACCCAAGTCTGTACCCAAACCCGAGACTGAGTGTTTCTACTGCAAGGGGACTGGTCACTAGAAGCGGAACTGCCCCAAGTACCTGGCAGATAAGAAGGCTGGCAACATCAACAAAGGTATATTTGATATACATGTTATTGATGTGTACCTTACCAATACTCGTAGTAGCACCTGGGTATTTGATACTGGTTCGGTTGCTCATATTTGTAACTCGAAATAGGAGCTACGGAATAAACGAAGATTGGCTAAGGACGAGGTGACGATGCGCGTCGGGAACGGTTCAAGAGTTGAAGTTATCGCCGTCGGCACGCTACCTCTACATCTACCCTCGGGATTAGTGATGAACCTAAATAATTGTTATTTCGTGCCTGCGTTGAGCATGAACATTATATCTGGATCTTGTTTATTGCGAGACGGTTATTCATTTAAATCAGAGAATAAAAGTTGTTCTATTTTGATGAATAATATCTTTTATGGTCATGCACCGCTTGTGAATGGTTTATTCTTGTTGAATCTCGATCGTGGTGATACACACATCCATAATATTGATGCCAAAAGACGCAAAATTGATAATGATAGTACCACATATTTGTGGCACTGCCGCTTAGGTCATATTGGTGTAAAACGCATGAAGAAACTCCATACAGATGGACTTTTGGAATCACTTGATTATGAATCATTTGAGACGTGCGAACCATGCCTCATGGGCAAGATGACTAAGACTCCGTTCTCCGGAACAATGGAGCGAGCAACAGACTTGTTGGAAATAATACATACCGATGTATGCGGTCCGATGAGTGTTGAGGCGCGCGGTGGATATCGTTATGTTCTCACGTTCACAGATGATTTGAGTAGATATGGCTATGTCTACTTGATGAAGCATAAATCTGAAACATTTGAAAAGTTCAAAGAATTTCAGAGTGAAGTAGAGAACCATCGTAACAAGAAAATAAAGTTCTTATGATCTGATCGTGGAGGAGAATATTTGAGTTACGAGTTTGGCAATCACTTAAAACAATGTGGAATTGTTTCACAGCTCACGCCACCTGGAACACCACAGCGTAATGGTGTGTCCGAATGTTGTAATCGTACTCTATTAGATATGGTGCGTTCGATGATGTCTCTTACCGATTTGCCACTATCATTTTGGGGTTATGCATTAGAGACAGCTGCATTCACTTTAAACAGGGCACCGTCTAAATCCGTTGAGATGACACCGTATGAACTGTGGTTTGGTAAGAAACCTAAGCTGTCGTTTCTGAAAGTTTGGGGATGCGATGCTTATGTCAAAAGGCTTCAGCCAGATAAGCTCGAACCCAAAGCGGATAAGTGCGTCTTCATAGGATACCCAAAGGAGACCGTTGGGTACACCTTCTACCACAGATCCGAAGGCAAAGTATTCGTTGCTAAGAATGGATCCTTTCTAGAGAAGGAGTTTCTCTCGAAAGAAGTGAGTGGGAGGAAAGTTGAACTTGATGAGGTAATTGTACCTCCTCTGGATAGTAGTACGCCACAGAAAGAAATTTCTGTGACATCGACACAGACCAGAGAAGAAGTTGATGATGATGATCATGAAACTTCGGATCAAGTTGTTACTGAACTTCGAAGGTCAACCAGGACATGTTCCGCACCAGAGTGGTACGGAAATCCAGTCTTGGAGGTCATGTTGCTAGACAACGATGAACCTTCGAACTATGAAGAAGCGATGGCAAGCCCGGATTCCGACAAATGGCTTGAGGCCATGAAATCCGAGATTGGATCCATGTATGAGAACAAAGTATGGACTTTGGTAGACTTGCCCGATGAACGGCGAGCTATTGAAAATAAATGGATCTTTAAGAAGAAGACGGACGCTGATGGTATGTCACCGTCTATAAAGCACGACTTGTTGCTAAATGTTATCGACAAGTTCAAGGAGTTGACTACGATGAGACTTTCTCACCTGTAGCGATGCTAAAGTTTGTCAGAATTATGTTAGCAATTGCCGCGTTTTATGATTATGAAATCTGGCAAATGGACGTCAAAACGGCATTCCTTAATGGATTCCTTAAGGAAGAATTGTATATGATGCAACCGGAAGGTTTTGTCGATCCTAAAGGTGCTAACAAAGTATGCAAGCTCCAGCGATCCATATATGGACTGGTGCAAGCATCTCGGAGCTGGAATACTCGCTTTGATGAAGTGATCAAAGCGTTTGGGTTTATACAAACTTATGGAGAAGCTTGTATTTACAAGAAAGTGAGTGGGAGCTCTGTGGCATTTCTCATATTATATGTGGATGACATATTATTGATGGGAAATGACATAGAATTTCTGGAAAGCATAAAGGGTTATTTGAACAAAAGTTTTTCAATGAAGGATCTCGGAGAAGCTGCTTACATATTAGGCATCAAGATCTATAGAGATAGATCAAGACGCCTCATTGGACTTTCACAAAGCACATACCTTGACAAGATTTTGAAGAAGTTCAAAATGGATCAGTCAAAGAAAGGGTTCTTGCCTGTATTGCAAGGTGTGAGATTGAGTAAGATTCAAAGCCCGACCACGGCAGAAGACAAAGAGAAGATGAGTGTCATCCCCTATGCCTCAGCCATAGGCTCTATTATGTATGCCATGTTGTGTACCAGACCTGATGTGTGCCTCGCTATTAGCTTGGTGGGAATGTACCAAAGTGATCCAGGAGTAGATCACTGGACAGCGGTCAAGAATATCCTGAAGTACCTGAAAAGGACCAAGGACATGTTTCTCGTTTATGGAGGTGACAAAGAGCTCGTCGTAAAGGGTTACGTCGATGCTAGCTTTGACACAGATCCAGATGACTCTAAGTCACAATCTGGATACGTATTTATTCTTAATGGTGGAGCGGTCAGTTGGTGCAGTTCCAAGCAGAGCGTCGTGGCGGGATCTACATGTGAGGCAGAATACATAGCTGCTTCCGAAGCAGCACATGAAGGAGTCTGGATGAAGGAGTTCATATCCGATCTAGGTGTCATACCTAGTGCATCGGGTCCAATGACTATCTTATGTGACAACACTGGAGCAATTGCTATAGCAAAGGAGCCCAGGTTTCACAAGAGAACCAAGCATATAAAGCGTCGCTTCAACTCCATTCGGAATTTGATTAAGGATGGAGACATAGAGATTTGCAAAGTACACACGGATCTGAATGTGGCAGACCCGTTGACTAAACCTCTTCCACGAGCAAAACATGATCAGCACCAGAATGCGATGGGTGTTAGATTCATTACAATGTAATTGACTCTAGTGCAAGTGGGAGACTGTTGGAAATATGCCCTAGAGGCAATTAATAAAGTGTTTATTATTATCATATTTGTCCGTTCATGATAATGGTTTATTATTCATGCTAGAATTGTATTGACCGGAAACTAAATACATGTGTGGATAATAGACAAATACTATGTCCCTAGTATGCCTCTACTAGACTAGCTCGTTGATCAAAAGATGGTCAAGGTTTCCTGACCATGGACATGAGTTGTCATTTGATAACGGGATCACATCATTAGGAGAATGATGTGATGGACATGACCCAACCATTAGCATAGCAAATGATCGTTCAGTTTATTGCTATTGCTTTCACTATGTCAAATACACGTTCCTCTGACCATGAGATCATGCAACTCCCGGATACCGTAGGAATACTTTGGGTGTATCAAACGTCACAACGTTACTGGGTGATTATAAAGGTGCACTACAGGTATCTCCGAAAGTGTTTGTTGAGTTGGCATGGATCGAGATTGGGATTTGTCACTCCGACTATCGGAGAGGTATCTCTGGGCCCTCTCGGTAATACAGCATCACAGAAGCCTTGCAAGCACCGTGACTAAAGAGTTAGTTGCAAGATGATGTATTACGGAACGAGAAAAGAGACTTGCCGGTAACGAGATTGAACTAGGTATTGGATACCGACGATCGAATCTCGGGCAAGTAACATACCGCCAGACAAAGGGAACAACGTATGTTGACATATGAGGTTCACCGATAAAGATCTTCATGGAATATGTAGGAACCAATATGAGAATCCAGGTTCCGCTGTTGGTTATTGACCGGAGAGTCGTCTTGATCATGTCTACATCATTCCCGAACCCGTAGGGTCCGCACACTTAAGGTTCGATGACGATTTAGTATTATATGAGTTATGTGATTGGTGGCCGAAGTTTGTTCGGAGTCCCGGATGAGATCACGGACATGACGAGGAATCTCGAAATGGTCGAGAGGTAAAGATTCATATATTGGAAGGCTATATTCGGACGTCGGAAAGGTTCCGAGTGATTCGGGTATTTTTCGGAGTACCGGGGAGTTACGGGAATTCACCGGGAGAAGTAATGGGCCTTATTGGGCCATACGGGAAAAGGAGAGGCAGGCCACGTGAGGAGGCGCACGCCCCCCCTTGCCCAAACCGAATTGGACTAGGGGAGGGGGCGCAGCCCCCTCTTTCCTTTCCCTCTCCCTTCCCCCTTTCCTACTCCGTATGGGAGGTGGAATCCTACTAGGACTAAGGAGTCCTAGTAGGACTCCCCAGACTTGGCGCACCCCTAGGGGGCCGGCCTCCTCCCTCTCATCCTTTATATACGGGGGCAAGGGGGCACCCCAAATCACAACAATTGTCCCATAGCCGTGTGCGGTGCCCCGATCTCCGTTTTCCACCTCGGTCATATTTTCGGAGAGCTTAGGCGAAGCCCTGCCGGAATCACTTCACCGTCACCGTCGCCACGCCGTCGTGCTGATGGAACTCATCTACTTCCTCGACGTCTTGCTGGATCAAGAAGGCGAGGATCGTCACCGAGCTGCACGTGTGTAGAACTCGGAGGTGACGTACGTTTGGTACTCGATCGGTGGAGCTCGAAGGATTGTTCGACTACATCAACCGCGTTGTGAGACGCTTCCGCTAACGGTCTACGAGGGTACGTAGACACACTCTCCCCTCTCGTAGCGATGCATCTCCATGGATAGATCTTGCGTGAGCGTAGGAATTTTTTTTGAAATTCATGCTCCGTTCCCCAACATCTAGCTACTAGCTATGGACCCGAACATCTGTGGTGAACTACTCACGCATCATCGGAGGGGCAATGGAGTTGATGTAGATGCCCTCCATGATCGAATCCCCCTCCGGCAGATTACCGGAAAAGGCTCCAAGATTGGATCTCACGGGAACCAAGGCTCCTGGCGGCGGAAAAGTATTTTCGTGGCTCTCTCTGGTATACAGGGAATATTTGGGAATTTATAGGCCGGAGATTAGGGTTGGGGGAGTTGCCGTGGGCCCACAAGCCAGGGGGCGCGGCCCCCCCCTAGGGCGCGCCCCTGTGGCTTGTGGCCACACGGCAGCTCCTCTGCCTTGGTCTCCAAGCTTGGTAGTTGTCTTCTGGTCCAAGAAAAATTATTCCGAAGATTTTATTCCGTTTGGACTCCGTTTAATATTCCTTATCTGCAATACTCAAAAACAAGGAAAAAACAGAAACTGGCACTAGGATCTAGATTAATAGGTTAGTCCCAAAAATAATATAAAATAGCATATTAATGCATATAAAACATCCAAAACAGATAATATAATAGCATGGAACAATCAAAAATTATAGATACGTTGGAGACGTATCAATGGATGATAAACGATATAACTTGGGGGCTATTATTGCCAGGAGGTTACATCTTAACGCTAAGGATGGAGATTTCTTTGGTGGGATTTATGCCACCCGGTTAGCTAATTATCTTGGGGTACCCATAAGGGGGAATGATATTGAGTTACCACCTGCTTTTCTTGATTATAATGCTATGGTACGCTACCAGTTTCTTGAGAGGAACGAACAGTCCCTCCTTTACCGACTAATCTTCGACAGGCAGCGTGATGTCCATATTACCCTTCCTGCTCCTGCTTTCTTTAACTTTCAGGTAAAACAGAGATATTTTATAACAAGAAAGGAGGCGAACGAGTATGAGAGAGGGGTGGAGGCCGCTCGCCTCCATGCTGCAGCCCTTCAAGCAGTAGAGTTGTGTCCCAGTACGTACCCGACTATAACTTTGGGTATCCACCAGGCCAGCCGTGGCCATAGACCAACTTAGGCCAAAAGCCTAAGCTTGGGGGAGTACGTATTCCTCACTGAAATTACATTCATGTTCACACACTCATTTCAGTTGTCGGTGTTCATACTTTTTCATTGTATTATCCATGTTAGTTTATTTCTTTTTCTCGCTTTCTTCTTGCGTGTTGGAAAAACCTTAAGAAAAAAATAATTAGCTCTAGTTTTACTTTCTAGTATGTTTAGTTGTAGTATTAAAAGAAAACCTAAAAAGATTTCTCGTTCTTCTTTTGCTTGTTGGGAGCTTTCCCGTGTAAATAGTTTTTCTCGTTCTTGTTTTGAAATTCTTTTCTTTGGGTCGAGAGGAGAAGACCGCGATGAAAATGTTGAGTGGCTCTCATATGCATTGTTGTTTATCTTACAGAGAGCCCATATTACCTTGTCTTCTTCTTTAAATAATTGTTTGCAGATTTCAGCTTAGTCCACTGCACGTGCACTCTTATTATTATTCACACCATTCGGTCGTGCAAGTGAAAGGCAATAATGACGATATATGATGAAATGATTGAGATGGAGAAAAGCTGGTATGAACTCGACCTATTTTGTTTTTGTAAATATGATTAGCTCATCGTTCTGAATTCAGCTCGTTATGGATGAAACATGTTTGCAATGACAATTAGAGATTGTAGTTGCTCATGCCATGCCTAATTAGCTAGGAGTGTATAATAGTTGTCTTGAGTGCCAACATGAATTTTAAAATGGTTATGATGTAGTATGATAGGATGGTATCCTTCTTTGAATGATTCAAGCGGCTTGACTTGGCACATGTTCACGCATGTAGTTGAAACAAAATCAACAGAGCCTCCATGATATTTATGTTCATGGTGATTTATATCCTACCCATGTTTGCATTCAATGTTGGTTAATCTCAATGCATGTTTATGACTGTTGTCGCTCTCTAGTTGGTCGCTTCCCAGTCTCTTGCTAGCCTTCACTTGTACTAAGCGGGAATACTTCTTGTGCATCCACTTCCATAAACCCAAAGTTGTTCCATATGAGTCCACCATACCTTCCTATATGCGGTATTTACCTGCCGTTCCAAGTAAATTTGCATGTGCCAACCTCTAAACCTTCAAATAAATATTCTGTTTTGTATGCCCGAATCGCTCATGTAGTGATTAGGGGCTGTCGGTATCCTCCATGCTAGGTGGGTTATTCTCACAATGAGTGTTTATTCACTTATCATTCACGAGAAAGTGGCTGGTAATCGGGATGCCTAGTTCCATGCTCAAAAATCAAATCAAAATATAATGAAACAAAACTCCCCCAGGATTGTTGTTTGTATGGACGGTACCCGTGGATTCGGCCAGCCGTGGAGTGTGTTTGATTGGTGGAGGTGTTGGGGAACGTAGTAATAATTCAAAAAATTTCCTACGTGTCACCAAGATCAATCTAGGAGATGCTAGCAACGAGAGAGAGGGAGTGCATCTTCATACCCTTGAAGATCGCTAAGCAGAAGCGTTGCAAAGAACGCGGTTGATGGAGTCGTACTCGTGGCGATTCAAATCGCGGAAGATCCGATCCAAGCGCCGAACGGACGGCGCCTCCGCGTTCAACACACGTACAGCCCGGGGACGTCTCCTCCTTCTTGATCCAGCAAGGGGGAGGAGAAGTTGAGGGAGAGCTCTGGCAGCACGACGGCGTGGTGGCGGTGGAGCTCGTGGTTCTCCGGCAGAGCTTCGCTAAGCACTACGGAGGAGGAGGAGGAGGTGTAGGAGGGGGGAGGGCTGCGCCAGGGGCAAGCGGTGCAGCTCCCATGCGCCTCCCCACTATATATAGGGGTGGAGGGGGCTGGTTTCTTGCCCTCCAAGTCCATTGGGGCGTTGGCAAAGGTGGGAGGAAAGAAATCCCATCCTTTCCCTTCCCCACCGATTGTTATCCCCCCTTTTTAGGGATCTTGATCTTATCCCTTCGGGATATGATCTTATTCCTTCTAAGGGGGGATCTTGGTGCGCCTTGACCAGGGGTGTGGGGCCTTGCCCCCACTACCCACGTTCATGTGGGTCCCCCCATCCAGGTGGGCCCCACTATGGAACCTTCTAGAACCTTCCCGGTACAATACCGAAAAATCCCGAACATTTTCCGGTGGCCAAAATAGGACTTCCCATATATAAATCTTTACCTCCGGACCATTCCGGAACTCCTCGTGACGTCCGGGATCCCATCCGAGACTCCGAACAACTTTCGGTAACCACATACAATTCCCATTACAACTCTAGCGTCACCGAACCTTAAGTGTGTAGACCCTACGGGTTCGGGAACCATGCAGACATGACCGAGACACCTCTCCGGCCAATAACCAATAGCGGGATCTGGATACCCATATTGGCTCCCACATGTTCCACGATGATCTCATCGGATGAACCACGATGTCGGGGATTCAATTAATCCCGTATACAATTCCCTTTGTCCATCGGTATGTTACTTGCCCGAGATTCGATCATCGGTATCCCTATACCTTGTTCAATCTCATTACCGGCAAGTCTCTTTACTCGTTCCGTAACACATGATCCCGTGACTAACTCCTTAGTCACATTGAGCTCATTATGATGATGTATTACCGAGTGGGCCCAGAGATACCTCTCCGTCACACGGAGTGACAAATCCCAGTCTCGATTCATGCCAACCCAACAGACACTTTCGGAGATACCTGTAGTGCACCTTTATAGTCACCTAGTTACGTTGTGACATTTGATACACCCAAAGCATTCCTACGGTATCCGGGAGTTGCACAATCTCATGGTCTAAGGAAATGATACTTGACATTAGAAAAGCTCTAGCAGACGAACTACACGATCTTGTGCTATGCTTAGGATTGGGTCTTGTCCATCACATCATTCTCCTAATGATGTGATCCCGTTATCAACGACATCCAATGTCCATAATCTGTTATTGTATTTTTTTTTGGACCTCTTGGAGTTACATTTAGAGATATAACGATTGGCAGATTCGATGCGAGCCATCAAGCAAATTTCCACTCGGTCCATTTTTCTTCTGAAAGATGTGAAAAAATTGATCACCATATATATATCATCCCTTAATCCAAGGCTGAAGTGTTGTGCTGCATACCGGTAGGGTACACGAATCACTTATAAGCACCCTCAAACAGTATGCATCTCACCAGCCTACAGAACTATCACATACAAATTGTTCCAAATCCTTTTAGTTGGGCGGTGGCAATTCTCGATTTGAATGGTATGATGTAGTTTGAACACCAACGCTACTAAGGGTGCTGACTGCTAGAACATCCAAACATATGACTGCAGATCTGCTGCATTTTAATTATATAGAACAGCTCGAAATAGAATAAAATCCCTAAGAAACAAACAGAACTGAAAGCCCGAAATAGGCCTGCACTCACTTTTTTCCTCCTCGCTGCCGACGACCTCTACCCGCAGCACCCGGTCAGAGAAGGCCTCGTTGTCCAAGGCGAACTCGAAGCTCTCGCCCACCACCGCCTCCGCCTCAGCCTCGGTAGACGCGTCGACTCGGAGCCTTTTGCGAGGCATCCATATAACTGGCTTCCAACTACCTTCCGCCATCCCTCCCACCTCTGGATGCGCCGGTGGCCGTAACCCTAGCTAGCTCTCGCCGGAGGAAGAAGGGAGAAATAGAAGCGAAGACACACTCCAACCTAGCGTATCCCACTAATCCAGATGGAGCAGATCCAACGGTGAAGATGAGACAGACGCAAAAGAATAGCACTAGTATTAAGGATTTGGTCTTTTTTTTGTTTTAGAAAAATAGTTCAAAGGGACATCCTAGATCTCAATGGACAGGCTGGACACAGAACGACCAATATATAAATAACGAAAATTACATTGAAAATTATAATACGAAAATAACATATTTTTTCCTTCAATCGAAAACCCGCCAGAGATTGAATGAACCAACATTAAAGAAAAGGGACACCTCAGCCGTTATCGCCATATTAGGATTTACTAGCAAAAGAGCCCGTGCGTTGCAACGGGAAAAAAACGTGGACTGGCGAACCGGCTCTACCATAACAGCGTGTTTGTTTCAGAGGAGATCCGAAATAGGGTTTCTCCCCGCTTTATATTATAAAGCAACGAACACCGATCACAGGGTAACTGCTGGGGCGAACAGCACATCAAGCCCAAAGACAAAAAATGAGGAAGAAAAAAATGCCAACAACGGCAGCTCGGCAAGCACGGAGGATCCGCCACCGCTGCACCAAGCAACTACGTCCCACCACACACCATGACACCGGATCGCCGCGTGCCAAGCAACACCTCCAACAAGGAATGCGACGCCAACGACGTTGCTGCCCGGACAAGTCCTAGGGTTTCCCCCGGCACGCGGAGGGGAGCGGGGGATGGATAGCACCGACGCCCTTCAAGAAGGAAGGGCGGCACCCACAGGCGTCACCACGTCGGAGCCGGATAGACCGGCAAGGATTTCTCCCGCATCTCCAAGCACCGCCACCCACTCGAACCGGAGCCATCCTACCATCTTGCCGCCCACAAGCACGCACCACCACGGTCTTGGACCCCACCACGCCGCCAAGCTGCGAGTACCACCACGAGGTCGAGAGGACAGGGGCAAAGCGCATCCAAAGGCAAGGGTGGAGACACCGGAGCCGAACGGGAGGGAACCGCCTCCACCGCAGCCGCGCAGGGACTCGTGCCCCCAGCGTCGCCGCAGTCCGCCATCCGGACGCAGCAGCCGAGGCATACCAGGCCACCCGGGCCCGGCCGGGCCCATCTCGGGCCCGCAAAGCTCTGGTCGCCGCACTGCTGCACGCCGGCAACCTCGCCGCGACCCACTACCATCCAGACGCCCCGCCACCGCCGCCCGATTGCTACGCCGCCGCCCAGCAGCCGCCGGCCCGCCCAGACCCAGATGGGGCCCGAAGGGCCCAGATCTGGGCCTGGCGGGCGCCGCCAGCCCGCGCCACCGCGACACCCCGCCGCCAACGGCGCCGCCGCCTGACAGCACCACCTGCGCCGCGCCCGCCCCGCGCCGGAGCCGCAGCATGAGGGGAATCGCCCCGGGCCGCCGCCGCCGGGGCCGCCCCGGGCCGAGCCCGGCGCCGCACGCCGGCGACGGCGGAGGAGGAGAGGAGGGAGGGACCGCTGTTTGGAAACGTAGTAATAATTCAAAAAATTTCCTACGTGTCACCAAGATCAATCTAGGAGATGCTAGCAACGAGAGAGAGGGAGTGCATCTTCATACCCTTGAAGATCGCTAAGCGGAAGCGTTGCAAAGAACGCGGTTGATGGAGTCGTACTCGCGGCGATTCAAATCGCGGAAGATCCGATCCAAGCGCCGAACGGACGGCGCCTCCGCGTTCAACACACGTACAGCCCGGGGACGTCTCCTCCTTCTTGATCCAGCAAGGGGGGAGGAGAAGTTGAGGGAGAGCTCCGGCAGCACGACGGCGTGGTGGCGGTGGAGCTCGTGGTTCTCTGGCAGAGCTTCGCTAAGCACTACGGAGGAGGAGGAGGAGGTGTAGGAGGGGGAGGGCTGCGCCAGGGGCAAGGGATGCAGCTCCCATGCGCCTCCTCACTATATATAGGGGTGGAGGGGGCTGGTTTCTTGCCCTCCAAGTCCATTGGGGCGTTGGCAAAGGTGGGAGGAAAGAAATCCCATCCTTTCCCTTCCCCACCGATTGTTATCCCCCCTTTTTAGGGATCTTGATCTTATCCCTTCGGGATATGATCTTATTCCTTCTAAGGGGGGATCTTGGTGTGCCTTGACCAGGGGTGTGGGGCCTTGCCCCCACTACCCACGTTCATGTGGGTCCCCCCATGCAGGTCGGCCCCACTCTGGAACCTTTTAGAACCATCCCGGTACAATACCAAAAAATCCCGAACATTTTCCGGTGGCCAAAATAGGACTTCCCATATATAAATCTTTACCTCCGGACCATTCCGGAACTCCTCGTGACGTCCGGGATCTCATCTGGGACTCCAAACAACCTTCGGTCACCAACGTATATCTCCCATTACTACTCTAGCGTCACCGAACCTTAAGTGTGTAGACCCTACGGGTTCGGGAACCATGCAGACATGACCGAGACACCTCTCCGGCCAATAACCAATAGCGGGATCTGGATACCCATATTGGCTCCCACATGTTCCACGATGATCTCATCGGATGAACCACGATGTCGGGGATCCAATTAATCCTGTATACAATTCCCTTTGTCCATCGGTATGTTATTTGCCCGAGATTCGATCGTCGGTATCCCTATACCTTGTTCAATCTCGTTACCGGCAAGTCTCTTTACTCGTTCCGTAACACATGATACCGTGACTAACTCCTTAATCACATTGAGCTCATTATGATGATGTATTACCGAGTGGGCCCAGAGATACCTCTCCGTCACACGGAGTGACAAATCCCAGTCTCGATTCGTGCCAACCCAACAGACACTTTCGGAGATACCTGTAGTGCACCTTTATAGTCACCTAGTTATGTTGTGACGTTTGATACACCCCAAGCATTCCTACGGTATCCGGGAGTTGCACAATCTCATGGTCTAAGGAAATGATACTTGACATTAGAAAAGCTCTAGTAGACGAACTACACGATCTTGTGCTATGCTTAGGATTGGGTCTTGTCCATCACATCATTCTCCTAATGATGTGATCCCGTTATCAACGACATCCAATGTCCATGGTCAGGAAACCATGACCATCTATTGATCAACGAGCTAGTCAACTAGAGGCTCACTAGGGACATGGTGTGGTCTATGTATTCACACATGTATTACGGTTTCCGGTTAATACAATTATAGCATGAACAATAGACAATTAACATGAACAAGGAAATATAATAATAACCATTTTATTATTGCCTCTAGGGCATATTTCCAACAGGAGGGGGAGTAAAAACTTTATCATTCTGTTTGGGAACCGCCTATAATGTATCTAGCATGGAAGATACCGAGATCTCTTGGTTGTTATGTTGACAATGAAAGCATACCGCTCAAAATTTTATTCATCTCTGTTTTAAAAAGCTCAAGCTCTGGCACCTCTGCAAATCAATGCTTCCCTCTGCGAAGGGCCTATCTATTTTACTTTACTGTTGAGTCATCCTCCTCTTATAAAAAACACCAGTTAGAGAGCACCACCGTCATTTGTATGTTTGGTTATTAATTAATATTGAAGTATGACTGTGACTAGATCTCTTTTACCATGAATTACAATTTCCAGTCAGCCCTTGTTCTTCAGAGGTGCTCTGCATTTATGTTTTGCAGTCTCAGAAAGGGCTAGCGAGATACCATTATATCATATTGTATCATGATTGTTTTGATAAAATTGTTGTCATTCGAGATTTATTATTATTGCTCGCTAGTTGATTATGCCATTGATATGAGTAAATGTGAGACCTAAATGTTATTGTGAATGTGGTTAGCCCATAATCTTTGCTGAAAACCTGAACATCAGTTAGACATATTTACAACAACAAGATCAAACAGAGTTTGTAAAAGTTTTTCTTTGTCACTTTCAGTTTGTCAACTGAATTGCTTGAGGACAAGCAATGGGTTAAGCTTGGGGGAGTTGATACGTCTCTATCGTATCTACTTTTCCAAACTCTTTTGCACTTGTTTTGGACTCTAATTTGCATGATTCGAATGGAACTAACCCGGACTGACGCTGTTTTCAGCAGAATTGCCTTGGTGTTATTTTTGTGCAGAAATAAAAGTTCTCGGATTGACCTGAAAATTTACGGAGAATATTTTTGGAATTAATAAAAAATACTGGCAAAAGAATCTACCAGAGGGGGTCCATCCATTGGCCACAAGCCAGGGGGGCGCCCCCCTCCCTAGGCGCCCTGGCGGCTTGTGGGCCCCCTGCAACTCCTCCAACCTCAACTCCAACTCCATATAACCCTATTCGGGGAGAAAAAAATCAAGAAGAAGAGTTCATCGCGTTTCACGATACGGAGCCGCCGCCACCTCCTGTTCTTCCTCGGGAGGGCAGATCTGGAGTCTGTTTTGGGCTCCGGAGAGGGGAAATCGACGCCGTCGTCATCACCAACCATCCTTCATCACCAATTTCATGATGCTCTCTGTCGTTCGTGAGTAATTCCATTGTAGGCTTGCTGGACGGTGATGGGTTGGATGAGATTTACCATGTAATCGAGTTAGTTTTGTTAGGGTTTGATCCCTAGTATCCACTATGTTCTGAGATTGATGTTGCTATGACTTTGCTATGCTTAATGCTTGTCACTAGGGCCCGAGTGCCATGATTTCAGATCTGAACCTATTATGTTTTCATGAATATATATGTGTTCTTGATCCTATCTTGCAAGTTGTAGACACCTATTACGATTTATGATCTGCATCCCCCAGGGTGACAATAACTGAGATTCTTTCCGGTGATTACCGTAGTTTGAGGAGTTCATGTATTCACTAAGTGCTAATGCTTTGGTTCGGTTCTCTATTAAAAGGAGGCCTTAATATCCCTTAGTTTCCATTAGGACCCCGCTGCCACGGGAGGGTAGGACAAAAGATGCCATGCAAGTTCTTTTCCATAAGCACGTATGACTATATATGGAATACATGCCTACATTATATTGATGAATTGGAGCTAGTTCTGTGTCACCCTATGTTATAACCGTTGCATGATGAATGCCATCCGACATAATTATCCATCACTGATCCATTGCCTATGAGCTTCTCATATATTGATCTTTGCTAAGTTACTTTTCCGTTGCCACTGTTACGATTGCTACAAAACCGCTACTGTTACTTTTGCCACCGTTACCGTTACTTCCATACTACTTTGCTACTAAATACTTTGCTGCAGATATTAAGTCTTTCAGGTGTGGTTGAATTGACAACTCAGCTGCTAATACTCGAGAATATTCTTTGGCTCCCCTTGTGTCGAATCAATAAATTTGGGTTGAATACTCTACCCTCGAAAACTGTTGCGATCCCCTATACTTGTGGGTTATCAAGGAGCCCCAGCAGGGTCTGACCCGCGCTGTACTCCTTCTCCTTAGGGTCCCAGTGACCGGTTTCGGGCCGTCGCCCGGCAACGGCGGAGGCACGCACGAAGGAAGTGACGGGATGTTCGGCGCTCGCCACAACGCACGCGCCCAAGACCTGGCGCATCATCGACCGCCCGGGCTTTCCTGGCGTGAGCGCGCCAACCGACGCAAGGACCGGGCAGCTCGAGCCGCCGAGCCTGGAGGTAATCACGGTGGAGACGCGAAGGATGCCGACGGCAACAACCCTCGCCAAGATGGACGCGGCCAACCTCGCGGTGGCGGCGGAGGCGGCCAACTTCGGACAGATGCTCGGTGCAGGCGGGTTTGCGGGCCACGCGCCCAGGATGGAGTCGCCCTGTTGCCCGGGGAGGTCAACTATGAGGCACGCAGTGAAGGGCCAGAGGGAAATCAAAGCCCTCGCGCGGCAGCCTACGTCCCAAGCGGCGCCGTGGCAGACGTCGGCACCGCGAGTCTCGCACCCGCCGCAGGCACCACCACCCTCTCAGCGTAGGGGGGCCACTCCCGGCGCCCCTCTTCAAGTCGAGCCCGGGGGCTCCCACCGCGGAAGCACCCGGCTCGGTCGGCGCAACGAAGAGGGCGCCCGGGGGCATGTGGAGGCGCGCCGCAGTGGGCGCCCTCGCGAGCAGGTAACGCAGTGCCGGGCGCCAGGGCCACAGGAATCGTTGCCTAGGAGATCGGCAGGACGCGAGAGGCGCGGGCCACGCGCGGCAGGCTCCGCGAGGGCACCGCGCTAATTGGGTCATTCTCCAAAGGACCCCGTGCGCCCCATGGCTCGGGGGGTGCCGGCACAATCCTCGGGAGGCAGGGCCCAGCGAGGCCTCCGAGACGCGGCTTGGTTGGCGCCCTGACGCCTCCCGAGGCGGCTACATCAACATAATACTCCTACGGTCGCGCGGGGTGCGTTGCGCTCATGTTTGGACCGTGGGAGCGCAATCCCGCAGTCACGCGGGGAGCAATGCACTTATGTTTGGGCCGTAGGGGCGCGCAACCGCGCCGAAATGCGCGGGGTGACTCAAGAACTGAATTGGGAACTCCTGAGCCTTGTGCCTGGGTGTTCGCCCAGCTATCTACAACCGTGACACTCACACGTAATAATGAGTGGGCTGTATACGCCCGAAGCCCCCGAGGACACGGAGGGGTTCCCACCCACGCCCAAGTGGAAGCCCCATGCTCCGCGCTGGTGGATGACACTGTCTTTCAACGACTATGCCCACGCCCAGTGGAGGCCCTACGCTCCGTGCTGGGGGAAGACGAAGACTAGTTTTAGGAGCCGGACGCGGCTGTTCTTTGCTCTCTTCTGTAGCTGAATTTGCCACTTTTTGGAATGAAGTTTGAAGTTTTCACGTCTTATTCGAAAAAGGGGTGGCAAATTTTCTCCTTGCAGCATTTCTCGTTTTTGAGCTTCTTTTTAAGGGGGTTTGGTACCCGCCGGCTCTCTCGCGCGCCCCGCGAGCGGGGGCTGGGCACGATGCACACCTCGCCAAAACCTTGGCGTCCTAATCCTCGCGCGACGCTCTCGAAGCGAGCCAGCAGGCAATATTGCCTCCGGCCCCCGGCCTCAGGAGCGCCCATCTCCTGGCCTTACCGGGCATCGCGACCCGGCATACCAGTGACGATCGACCCTCGCTCGGGGGCTCAGACCCACGGTCGCCAGAGGAAGGACGACCAAGGAAAGAAGCTCCGGAGGAGTACGCCCTCGCGACGCAGGAACCCGCTACAAGCACGCCAAGCTAAGTTATCCTAATCGCGACAAGCGGAAACATTTCAATTTGCAGCGACATAAATGCTAGGGTACGAAACGAAATACGCTAACATAAAGGCGCAAGCGCCATAGTTCATTACACGCCCCCACGGGGCTCTCCATGGTTCTTGATGCAGGAAATATAAGCAAAAGATGGCCTCCCGAAGATCGTCACTCCTGAGGCCTGGCTCTGGCGCCATCCGCGTTCAGTCAGAGTCCTCCTCGTCCTTGACGTGGGCACGGCGGCATGGCGGCTCGGCGTCCTCCTGGGCATGGGCATGGCGCCATGGCGGCTCGACGTCCTCCCTGGTTCGGGCATGGGCGAACGTCTGCCACCTGCTGTTCAGGACTTCCCTTGGGAGGCCTCACAAGGCGGGCCTCGCGAGCAACGCCTTCCCCCACGCGAGCCGCTCGTGCACCAAAGGCGAACCCCTAAGTGTCACGCCTCAGGAGCCTTCGTGCCATCAACGCTCGAACATGAAGGAGATGACCCCTCCCGCATGCACTCGCGGGGCCGGCATGGGCGCTACGGGAAAGGAAAGACAACGCGGAAGAGGGAGAGTCGGGCTCTCGAGGTGCCGCCCCTAAGAGACCGGCGCTGGCGCGGCCCGTGTCTCCTCAGGACGTCAGCCTCGCGAGGTTCGAGCGGGCAGCCATCGCTGGGGTCTGCTCGGCGCTCCCGCGAGACCCCCTGAGGAGAGTCCGAGGCAAAGCGACAGCCTGGCGAGGCAAGTACAGGTACAAGGAAGTGTGCGGGGGCGCGCGAAGGAAAACGAAAAACCTCGCAGAAGGAATGAGGACGCTCCGAGCATAGCGAGCAACTACTACTCAAAAGCAAAGGTATAATACAAACGTTTAACGCCCTCCAGGGGCCAAATGGTTCTTGATGCAACAGGAATGAGAAAAAAGGAGCTCAGGCAGAGGAGGCGCTGTCTCCATCGTGGCTCCTGAAGGTCTCAGCGCCGAAGTTGCCGCCTTCCTCGGAGGACGCCGCCTGGGCAAACCGCTCGACCAGGGATTCCACGTGCTCGTGCACCTCGTCCCTGAGGGGCCTTCGGAGCTCCTCGGGCACCGGCTCTGGCGCTTGGGAGAGGTCGAGCGTGGGGGCGTGACGGCGCAAGTTGGAGAAGACGCGCGTCAGCGCGCTATCCAGAAGGTCGCGCGCGCTGGACTCGATGTCCTCATCCACCTAGGAGACACCAGACTCCAGCGCCTCCACCACCTTGTGGAAGAATTTGAGGTAGCCCCCGTCGCCGTGTGCACACGGCAGCGCGGGGGCTTCCCCGACGAACCGGTGGACCGCGCTGCTCGCACGACGGGCGATGTCCAGGTACTGCTTGGCGCGCTGCGCCTCCATCATCTTCGCGAGCGCCACGTCGTCCCTGGTTGCCTGCACGGCGCTAGCGGCCCCCTCGACCTGGGCCTGGAGGGATGCCATCTCCACCGTGGCGTCCTCCTCACCCCGAAGCGCGGCTTGGAGAGCGGCCTCGGCGCCCTGTAGTTGGGTCCTGAGCGCATCCGCCTCGCCCTGAAGCGCGTCGAGCCTGCGCCTCTTGGGCGTGGGCGCCCTGAAAGGGGCTGGTGATCAGACTCGCCGAGCCAGGCATGATTCGCAAGAAAAGGCGAAGGCGATGACACACTTACTCGTCGGTGGCGGTCCAGCGTCGGCGCGCCTGGACAGGCCTCGAAGGCTGACCCCCGCCGCCCCCAGGAGATAGTGGCGGCACCAAAGATTCCGCTCGCGCTCCGGCGCTGGCAGCACTCCCCCCGGACACCATGAAAAGAAGAAAGGGGGAAGAGGGTGGTGTTCCTGCGAAGGTGTCAAACGGGAAGGTGTGCGAGGATGGCACTGCCCCTCGGGTGAGGCAGGTTTATAGGCGCAACCGCGGTCCCCGAGGCGTTGTGGGGAGTGGAGGCGGCGCACGCTCCTCGGGCGCCACGTGTTGTACTCGACCCGCGGGCAGCTCTGTCTCACGTCGCATCGTCCCCCCTGACGGGTCACTTCAGCGTGGGCCGGAGAGGAAGGAAAACACAAGAGGGCAGCGTCAATCAAGGAAGGGCAATGATGACCGACGCAGCGCACCGGCTTCACGTCAACTTGACTCGGGGTGGTTCCCGAGGCCTTGCGGAAGAGGAGGAGTCCCGCGACCTACCAGGCGCCACGCGTCGAGCCTGGTCCGCAGGCGATTAAGGGCCCGCGGCGCTTCACCCTTCCTTCCTTGGCTTCGCCCGAAGCCAGCCCGAGCGCGCCTTGGGCCCGGGGGCTATTGTCGGCGTTCTGGGAACGGGGGTACCCAGACCTGCCTGCCTGCGGCCCAGCGCGTGGCCCACCACGACGGCCCAGTACGGCCTGGCGACAAACCCCCCCCCCCCAGGACAAGACCCTTGTGAGGGCCCCGGCCTCGCGAGGAAAGCGACACCAAGACCTCCAGGGGAGCGGCCTCCCCAGGTTGCCTCCCGAGGAGCGGAGATTCCTATCCAGGCGCCTAGCCTCAGGAGGCAGCGATGACGTGAGCCATGACGACCAAGGCCAGCGGGCACAGAGGGGACAGTTTCCCCTTTGGTGCTAAGGAGGCAAGGACGTACGTGGGTTCCCAAGGGACCCCCCAAAGGTTTCCATTTCGGTGCAACAATACCAAGACCACGAGCTCGGCACGACGGATGTCATCGCCGATCCCACCTCTGCGTCACGCCCTGTTGCTTGGCAGCCGAAGACCACCTTTAGTCAGGATAAGTTGTACCTCATGTCCCCTTTCAAATTTGGCCGTTGTGGGATCCCTTCCCGCCTGTGCGATAAGGGAAGAGGACCAAGGCCGCTATAAATAGGGACTAGCCTTTACCGTAGAGGGGGGCGGAGAGAGATCAACCGAACCACCCACAACCAAGAGCCCTCGCGAGGTCGCTCACCACTGTACTTGTTCATCCCCGAACCTCCTCGTGAGGCCAATCCACCAAAAGTAGGAGTAGGGTTTTACACCGCAAGGTGGCCCGAACCTGGGTAAATCGTGTGTCTTTGTTTATTTTCCCGGGGTGAAAGCAGTGGGAGGGTCGTGGTGTAGCTGCGAGATTGAGCAGGGTCGGAGGGTGAGCGCACCCCTGTGTTCGAACCATTTCTTGGGTCTGCGGAGCCCCGATTCCGACAATTTCCATTATGCTCCCCACCGAGAGTGAGTAATTCCTTCATAGGCTTGCTGGTCGGTGAGGAGTTGGATGAGATTCATCATGTAATCGAGTTAGTTTTGTTAGGGCTTGATCCCTAGTATCCACTATGTTCTGAGATTTATGTTGTTATGACTTTGCCATGCTTAATGCTTGTCACTAGGGCCCGAGTGCCATGATTTCAGATCTAAACCGTTTATGTTATCACCATTATATCTATGTTCTTGATCTGATCTTGCTAGTCATATGCACCTATTACGTGTTCTGATCCGCAAACCCCGGAGTGACAATAGTCGGGATGCTTTCCGGTGATGACCGTAGTTTGAGGAGTTCATATATTCACCGTGTGTTAATGCTTTCCAGTTCTCTATTAAAAGGAGGCCTTAATATCCCTTAGTTTCCTTATGGACCCCACTGCCACGGGAGGGTAGGACAAAAGATGTCATGCAAGTTCTTTTCCATAAGCACGTATGACTATTTCGGAATACATGCCTACACTACATTTATGAACAGGAGCTAGTTCTATGTCGCCCTAGGTTATGACTGTTATATGATGAATATCATCCAATGAGTTCACTGATCCAGTGCCTACGAGTTTTCCACTTATTGTTCTTGCTAAGTTACTATTGATGCTGCTACTGTTCCAACTACTACAAAACTATTGCTATCACTGTTACCGTTACTGTTACTATTGCTACTGCTATCAAAACTATCATACTATTGTGCTACTGATCACTCTGTCACAGATATTTAATATCTAGGTGTGGTTGAATTGACAACTCAGCTGGTAATACTCGCAAATATTCTTTGGCTCCCCTTGTGTCGAATCTATAAATTTGGGTTGAATACTCTACCCTCGAAAACCGTTGCGATCCCCTATACTTGTGGGTTATCAAGACCTTTTTCTGGCACCGTTGCCGGGGAGTGTAGCTATATTTGTTGAGTCACTTGGGATTTATATCAATTGATCACTATGAAGAATCTGAAAGATCCAAAGACCAAGATTTTTCCCTCTAAGACGAAGGGAGGTAAGGAACTGCCATCTAGCTCTGCACTTGATTCACCTTTTGTTATGAGTAAGCTTGCAACACCACCACATGCTAGTAATCCTGATATGTCGCAAGTTATTGATGATGCTACTTCTGCTATGAATGAAGCTTATGATAATGCTAGTACCATGCTTGATGATAATGTGACACTAGGTGAATTTCTTGATGAATAAATTGCTAGAGCTAAAGAAAATGAAATTACTGAAACTGATGAGATTGCTGAAACTGATGAAGCCTATGAAACTGATGACTATGAAACACCTATTATACCTAAGATACCTGAAGGCCTGGCTCTCCTTGATTTGAAATGCCTAAGATACCTAAAGGTTATGTTATGGATGAGGAGGTAACTAGAGAAATTCTTTCTTGCAAGGATAGAAACGATCTTAAGAAATTGTTACGCAAGTATAAGGAAAAGACTTTGAATGCTAGAATGAAATGTGATCCTAAGTTTGCTACTTCACCTATCTTTGTTACTGATAAGGATTATGAATTCTCTGTCGACCCAGAGTGTAGGGGAACGCAGCAGAAAACAAAAATTTTCCGACCTACGTACCAGCCCAGGATCACTATGGAGACTGCATACAAGGTTTGATCTTTTTCGTTACCGACTCGTAGCGCAGCGGAAGTAGAGTCGATGACGAACGGCGGTGCAGATCCCCGCAGCTAGGATTTACAACCTCCCAACCGCGAGGATGTACTCCCACGTCAGCTCACCGGACGGATCTCCGGGCAGCCCTTCGGGAGGCATCGGGACAGTCCCTCGGATAGTCCCACCGGACGGATCCTCGGACAGCCCTTCGGGAGGCCCCTGGACAGTCCCTCGGATAGTCCCACCGGACGGATCCTCGGACAGCCCTCCGGGAGGCCTCTGGACAGTCCTTCGGATAGTCCCACCGGACGGATCCTCGGACAGCCCTCCGGGAGGCCTCACGGACAGCCCTTCGGGCGGGTCACTCGGACAGCCCTTCGGGAGGCCCCTGGACAGTCCCTCGGATAGTCCCACCGGACGGATCCTCGGACAGCCCTCCGGGAGGCACTCTCGAACTAAGACCGAAACTACGATCTCTCTACAGAGTTGCACACATACGGTGTCATCTATCCGGCAGGGCTTCGCCGTCCAGAACTAGTTCCCACCGGAACCCAGACAGCCTTTCGGCTCTACGAAACTATTTCGCTGGGAGGGAGAGAGAAGCCAGAAATGTCATGGCATGTGTATGTGAGAGCAAGGATCAAGCTTATGGGGCTGCCTCCTCCCCTCTATTTATAGGAAAAACAAGGGGTAGGATGGGCATATCCAAAATGCCATGTCATCCCAAAATATCTTGGGAAGATATTTGTGGAAAGCCAACTTCCAACCATATCCATAAATCTGATTTCACTATTCACGACGACATTTTTCAGCATCCGGTCGAACTGAAAATATTTATGTGGGCTTAGAACAATTCCAGTACCCACTAAAATAAGTTTCAATGCGATCCGGAACAATTCCGGTTTAGTGATTTTCATCTGCGAAAAGCATCTGAAGCGGTTCCGGCAGCTCCGGAACATTTCCGGTTTTCATCCCGGAAAATTCCAGAAAGTTTCCAGAACGATTCTGGCACCCTCCAAGAATTATCAGGCATGTGCCGAAACCAATCTGACTTTATGGTATCCTCTGAAACAACTTTTCAGTTTTACCGGAACTATTCCGATATCCTCTCCGGAACGTTTCCGTTTCGTCCGAAACTTTTTCGGTGAATTTCTCTCAGACTCCCCGTCTAGTATTCAGCAGATAGATGACCCTTAAGCGTGTGACCCTATAGGTTCGGTGAAGTATAGACATGACCCGAAACTCTTTCCGATCAATGATCAACATCGGAGCCGTGGACACCCATATTGACCCCTATACCCACACGAATGAATATTCGAGTGAACCTCCAGTTGCCGTGTGCTATTCCTGTTGCTTCGCGATATGTTACAAATACCCGAGGTGAGAAACATCGGCATCCTCGTGGATCAATACTTGTCCACAATGCCAGTTACCTCGTTGCCGGTATTGTTCTCTTTTCTCGTTCCCGTGTTCCGGCATCCCTGTGATCAAATCACCCTGTGTCTGGCCAGACGATGATGGATACCGTAACACCGAGAGGGCCCAGAGATATCTCTCCATCGTCGGAGGAGCAAATCCCAATCTTGAGCTATCAAGTCCCTTGACATACTTTTCCATGAACCCGTAAGCCGCCGTAATAGCCACCCATTTACGGATGACGTTTAACAAACCCCAAAGTTCATGAAGCAAGCATGAAGAAACTCGACACTCTCATGGTCTAAGGAATTATGCAAACATTAACTTCTCTGTGTTATTAACCATAAACTTATGACGAATGTATCTCATAGCATAACATCAATCGGGTCGATTCAACACAAGTGTTCTACCAACAATTGTACCCTCAAAATTGCCGGCATAGCCATGCCCATGATCAGGAAAACAGGATCATCATGCAATACTTGAGCCAGTCATAGAGGCTTGACTAGGAATACATTTTACCGTTTATTATCCCACACGTGCATATGAGTCTTCCTCCGAGCCTCGTGGTTATTGTAGACTCGAGAACCATAGCAGTTATAGCATGGAACATAAACCTAATTATGAACAGGGAGATAATCAATAACATTTATTATTGCCTCTAGGGCATATCTCCTACACAGAGTTAATTACTTTGGTTGAATCTGATCCTTTCCATGGCTATGAAACTGAAACTGTAGTGGCACATCTTACTAAGCTGAATGATATAGCCACCCTCTTTGCTCATGATGAGAAGATTCGCTATACTATATTCTTAAGTTATTTCCGTTCTCATTAAAGGGTGATGCTAAGAGATGGTACAATACTCTTACTCCTGGTTGTGTGCGTAGTCCCCAGGATATGATTTACTACTTCTCTGAAAAATACTTTCCTGCTCATAAGAAACAAGCTGCCTTACAGGAAATGTTTAACTTTGTGCAAATTGAAGAAGAGAGTCTACCACAAGCTTGGGGGAGGCTTCTCCAGTTGCTTAATGCTTTGCCTGATCACCCTCTCAAGAAAAATGAAATACTTGATATCTTCTATAATGGACTAACTCATGCTTCTAGGGACTTCCTAGATAGTTGTGTTGGTTGTCTTTTAAGGGAACGAACTGTTGAACAAGCTGAGGATTTATTGAATAACATATTGAAGAATTATCATGATTGGAATCTTCCTGAACCACCGCTCAAACCCACTCTGTCGTGGTTTTGTCACGGCAGATGTCCTAATGTAAGGACTTAGGGGTGAAGCCATCGCTACGGTGGTTAACTCGAAGGGGTTGATCGGGACGAAAGACACGGGTTTACCCAGGTTCGGCCCCTCTCGAAGGAGGTAATAGCCTACGTCCTGCTTTGAGTTGTATTGATTGAGTATCGATTACAAGGGAGCGGATTCGCTTGACCTAGTACTCGATCAAAGGTTTCGTGTCCTCAACCGCCCAGGCAACCCGCCTTTATATACACAGGTCGAGGCCCTAGGCTTACAAGAGTCCGGGACGGGTTACATCTAGTAACCGACCTTATCTCTAACTATCCTTGCCTTGTCTGGCAAACCATCCCTCGGCGGCTTACGCCTCCGGGTCACACGTAGCCTTTCGGCTCTGGGCCTCTTATAGGCCCATCTGGCAAGTCACTTCCAGGCCTTGTCCTGACCTTTCACCCTGCTCAGCCCTTACTGCTAAGCCGCCAACCTCATGACCCGGCCCCTCCTGGGCGGGTCTCACCACGGGGCTATATCCCCAACATTAGGCCCAGATTGATTTGAACTGGTTCATGTCAATCTTCAAGTCTTCTAGTTGGCGAGTCTTGCATTTCTCGTAAGCACTTGACCTGCAGTAAATCTTCATGACCCGCCATGTGAAAATGGGTGACATCATCTCTGACAAATCCAAAAAATCTGGACGACATCACAACGGATCTTTGCATTAACTAGTCAACCCGAGAATCAAGGCGTTTTCTTGGTCAATCATCATTCCGTCTCCTCGATTCCCATGCAAGACTGTTGTTGTTCCATCCCCTTATAAATAGGTGCGTGGGGCCCTTATCCTTTTCACTTTCCCCCGTCGCTGCCTCTCTCTTCTTCTTCCTCCAGACGCTCGCGCAGCCGAAGCCCCTCCTCGCCGTCCGGACCTCGCCGTCGTCCTCGACCAGGGCCGCCGCATCAACCTGATTGCGTCCAGAGCTCACCAGCGCGTGTTCGCATCTCCTGCATATCTCAGGTTCCACCATCTTCCTCTTTACAGATCTGCATTAGCTCGCCGGTGTTCTTCCGAGCTCGCCGCCGTTCCTCAAAGTTCTTGTCGTAAATGAAGAGGGAAACACTCCCAGGCCTTCATCCGCTAACCAAAACCTGTGGCGTTTTCCTTGATGCATTTTCCTTGCTCATCGTAGATCATCTCTTCACAGGAATTCGTACACAAATTGCCTGTTCTTCCATGAACTTTTTTAGGGTTTAGGAAATATTTTCCTTTTATTCTATTCCGTAGATCTTAAACGGTAGTTGTAATCAGTGGAAGTTGTTTGCCCACACTTAGCATTTTTCCCAACACTTGTTAGCAATTTGACCCGCCGCCGTGCTACCGGGTCTCCCTGGCGAGATATAATCCAGTTCATACTTATAGCTGACGGCGGCTTATAATTTTAATACAGACCCGTCAGATAGCGTCGTCATCTTAGAATCATAGCCGTTTTGGTCATGCAGCGTTTTTAACCCGCCGCATATCCATGCTTTTCCACAGCCTTTTAACCCGCCGTTATGGCTAAAGCCCCTCCTTCCTGCGACTGGGTAGGCTCTGGGGTTACCGAAGAAATGCTCAACGACTTTATAGTCATGGGAGCTCTGCCGGCTCAAGATGTTATTCATTGGCGGGTTCCTGGCAATGAAGTCACTCCCAAGCCACAGGAGGGGGAAGTTATTGTCTTCACGGATCATCTTCTCTGTGGCTTCTCTCCGCCCGGATCAAAGTTTTTCTGGGACGCCCTGCACTTCTACAATCTGCACCCTCAAGACATTGGCCCCAACTCTGTAACCAATTTGTGCCAGTTCCAAATTCTTTGTGAAGCCTATCTGCAAGAAGAGTCGTCTGTTGACCTCTTCAGGGACTATTTCTATATCAACCGCCAAACAGAGATTGCGGATGGACTGAGCCTTGAACTCGGAGGTGTTTCCATTCAGAGACGGAGGGATGTATCTTTTCCGTCGGCAATTTTGCCTAGTCATCCCAAGGACTGGAATAAGACCTGATTCTACTGCAAAGATACCTCCCCAGAAGGAGAAAATCCACTATCGGGTTATCGTCCTTACCGGCTTAGCACCGGCACCGAGCTCCCAGACCGGATGTCTGCCGCAAAGCGCGCCCAATATGGTCCAACTTTTTCAAAGATAAGGGCCCTGTTAGCCAACGGGTTAACAGGTGTTGATCTGACCCGCTGCTGGGTCTCTTGGAGAATTATGCCGCTGAGCCGCCGCAATGCCTTAATGTGCCAATACACTCGCGAGGTGGATGATCCTCAGCGCTTCAACCGGACTCCCCTGACAGATCAGGACCTCAATGCAATCGTTAAATCCTTGTTGGGTGAGTCACAAGAAACTTGCAACAAGATGGGGTTAAGCCCTTTTTATGCTGTTAACCCGGCTCCGAAGGTGAACCTTTTCATCCTAATCTTCACTCTTTCTTTTAGATGCTGCATTTCATATGCCCTATTTAACTTTTCTGCCAATGCATATATCATATGCAGGCCGGCTCTTCTTTCTGGAACAAAAGACTAACCACTACCTCCAAGAAGGAGAAAGGCAAGGCACCCAAAGCTCGAGCTCCGGCTCGTAAAAAGAAACAAACAACTGAGGAGTTGTTCGGGCTGGACGACTCAGAGGTAGAACTTGACTCCCTTGGCCTTCTTTTCATGCAACTTATTGACGCTGACTCCTCTCAGGATGACGTGGAGGCAAGCGAAGCCGGTGCCGCAGAGGTAACTATCATCTCCTCTGACTCAGAACCTCTGCCAACAGAGAAAATCCGGCGGGTCATCCGGAAAGTAAAGTTTTCACACCCTCTTGCTCACTTGGATCCCGACTTTCTTTTGAAGAAACAGCAACATGACACCAGACGTCAGACCCGGAGCGACGGCTCTGAAGACCTGGTGGCCAGCTTACCTGATACTCCGGCTCGCCGGAAACGTCGCAACGAGGTATTTCATAACTCATATTTGTACTTCTGCATATTAACCTTGCACTGTCACTTGCTCATACTGCTTAATCTAATTGTGTCAGGAATCACCTCCTTCGTTTGGTGACTCGACTGCCTCCAAACTGCCTCCCCTTGTCATCAACCCGGGGTAAACTTCTTTGCATCCTCTTTCTGCTTATTACTATTATGTCCTTGCATATAACTAACAATGAAGTCCTTGTTCGCAGGGCCCAGGCCAAGAAAAGAAAACTGAGTGGGTCATCTTCCCGTCCGGATGTCCCAGAGCCGGAGGACCCGAAGCTTGACACTCCTAGAGTTCAAGTAGAACCATCTGAGGTTGGCCAAGGTGCTCATGACGACACTCCCCAGCCTACTGAGCTGGTGGATGCTGATGTTGTGATTCCTGAGGCCCCTCTGGAGACGGATCCTAAGCCGCCTAGCCCCCTGCCGACAACTCAAGACGTGACTGCCCAAGAAGAAGAGGTCACTATCACCGGCTCAGTCTATGCCGCTCCGGCCCCCTCCAACGCGCTAACCAAACACATCAGCAAGGATGAGGCGCCTTCACCTGAGAAGGAGAAAACTAAGCTTGATCTGCCCAACTTGGAGAAGCTGACTGCTGATGAATTGCATTCGGGTTATCTGAGCCGCCTTGCCGCGAGCCGGGACATGGAGGCCAAACTAGTTGATATGATGAAAAGGAAATATGAGGTACTCCACTTTTCTGTCCTCTGTATATCCTTACGTAGCCGCCAAGGGCCGGCTTATATTCTCGAAGATAAGCCGGGTCTTCAATAATATGTAGACTTTAATAGACCAACATGTAGCCCCCAAGGGCCGGGTCATTATACCAATAATGAGCCGGGACTTTTTGCGGATCTGTTCCTATAAACTTGTAGAGCAATGTGTATCCCCCAAGGGCCGGGTTATCTTCATGAAGATGATCCGGGTCTTGCTTGTATTTGGATAAACTTGAAAGAATTGATGCACATTAGCCCCCAAGTGTCAAGTATATTGCTTGCAATCTGCTTGAGACTTGTAACAATCCTCTGCAGTACCTCTAAGCACTACTATGAGCCAGACTGGCGGCTTAAAATTGATAATCTTATTGTCTTACCATTTGTTATGTGTAGGAATCTTTAAATTTGGCCGAGTCTAACGTGGCAGACCTTAAGAAGAGCCTGGCAGCGCAACAAGACGCCCGAGTTGAAGCTGAGACAAAGTGGCGGCTCTCTGCGTCAGCACTGGAGAAAATCAAGGCAGATTTTGAAGCATACAAGCAAACCGCTGAAGCCAATCAAGCCACCTTGACCAGACACGCAGAGGATGCCGAGGGCCGTCTTAAGCCTGTCACGGAAGAGCTAACCAGCTTGAAGCGCCATATAACCCGGATGACCGAAGCCGTCTTTGGTAAGCATTGCTGGCTATTCTGTGATTTTTTTGCCAAATATTCTCATAAAGACTCGCCTGGCGACTTACAAATTTGGCCTGTTTGCAGGGCAACGAACTCGCCAGCTTCCGGACGACAACTCGTTGAAGCTGAAGGCTTTATATGCCTTCACTGAACAGCTGTATGCCGGAAGCCTATTCACCATCAGGGCTGTCTTTGGCGAAAAAGGAGTACCAAAGCTGATCAAGGATGTGTTGAAATGCCTTTCCACCGTCCCCAAGCACTTTGAAGAAATGAAGAGATTAGCCGCCCGCAAGGGTGCAATTTCTGCTTTAAGCCGGGCTTTGGCATATGCGCCGGAGCTCAACCCGGAGGAGATGACAGGAGGTTTCCCGCAGCTGAAGGCTGACGGGTCAGAATTCACCCAAAACGACTACGCCCGTTGCTTCAGAGCATCTCGAGTATTGGCCAGCCAGTTAGCTGCAGAAGCTGATTTGAAGACATACCAGGCAGCTTACGACGACAACAACATGCGAGTTCGGGCACCCACATTCGAGCCAAAAGACCTGACTCCTCAACGGCGTAAGCACATCTTTGCCCCTGACGTTGACCCGTCTCCAATCTTGCATGATGAAGCCGAATTTGAAGCTTTACTCAACTGCAACTGGGATGTGGACAACCTTTAGATCCAGGAGAGCGAAGACCCGGTGCAGGATGACCCATCGACGAGCTAGGCGAATAGCCGGTCCCCAATGACGTTAACCTAGGCAAAGCTGAGCCGCCGGGTTATAACTTGTGAAAAAACTTGAGCCCCACATTTTGGGTCCTCTGAGGCCTTGTAATAGCGTAGGAAAAAGTTGATTGCCTGTGTTGTGCCTTCGCGCACTTTTTGAACCTCTCCAACTCATAGGCCGGCGGGTCAAAACTTTTCCGGTATGAATATCTTGACATGATTATATGCCTCAGTATGAATTCATCGATTCCCACTGGCGGGTTATACTCCATGAGCAATGCTAAGCCGGAATTACCCAGGAACTTAGAATCTTATCATGAAAGACGCCTGCAAAAACAAACAGTAGAATATATACTTGTATATCTCCTGCTTTGTAAGCCGGCTTTAAAGGCACAACAAGAAGAGATAACTCTTATTTTTTGTTTTGTAAGAAAAAATTGTTTTGCTTCAAAGAAGCTAGGCATAAAAGCCTGAAACCTCATAAGCCGGCTCTCACATGACATAAATCCGTCGTTTAAACCTTAACAAGTCCAGGGTCTTTTAAGAAAGATTGACGTTGCTAAGAGTACGAACGGGCCACATAGCGGAGAGACTATAACAGACAAGGCGAGTTTATCCTAGCTCACTGTAAGCCGGCTCTCTCGTGACAAAAAGGCGTCGTTTTAACTCTGAACAGTTCAGGGTCTTTAAAAAGATTGACTGTCAGGCGTACGGCAGGTCACATGGTGGAGTAGCAAGTTGCAAACAGGCAGGTTTAACTCGAATATGGCATATAAAGCCAGTCAAGAGGGTATGAAAGCTAAACCCAGTGGGTTGGAAGCCCCCAAGTGACCTTACGAAGAATCAACTCTTTGCACGAAACTTGGTGCAGGAAAACGGCAGAGGCCCCGAATTATAGGGATGCCGGCCTTATTATATTATAAAAAGTGGTATATACAATGACAGAAGTATGTACATTGATGAGAGCCGGTGGCTCAAGTATAATATGACCGAAGATGAGCAATGTTCCACGGCCTGGCAGTTTCCTCCCCAGAGGTGCGTGACTTGTCGCCCTCTCGTATATCAATAAGATAATAGGAACCATTGTTGAGATTTCTGCTGATCACAAAAGGTCCTTCCCAGGGAGGTGACAATTTATGCATATCTGTCTGGTCTTGAATCAGCCGGAGCACTAAGTCGCCTTCTTGGAACGTCCGGGTCTTGACTCGGCGACTATGATAGTGACACAGATCTTGCTGGTAAATCGCCGACCGCGCTGCCGCAAGATCCCGTTCTTCATCTAAGGCATCCAAAGCATCCTGACGCGCCGTCTCATTATCAGTTTCAACATAAGCCGCCACCCTGGGCGAGTCATGACGGATATCACTGGGGAGAACAACTTCTGCGCCACAAACCATGAAGAAAGGCGTGTAGCCTGTTGACCTGTTGGGGGTGGTTCTTATTCTCCAAAGAACTGAAGGTAACTCCTTCACCCAACAACCCGGCGTTCGCTCCAAAGGAACCATAAGCCGGGGTTTTATCCCTCTCAAAATTTCCTGGTTAGCACGCTCTGCCTGGCCATTGGACTATGGGTGAGCCACGGAGGAAACATCAAGTCGGATGTGCTCGCCGTCACAAAACTCTTTCATAGCCCCCTTGGACAGATTTGTACCATTGTCAGTAATGATACTATGAGGATAACAAAACCGAAAAATCAGCTTTTTGACGAACTGAACTGCCGTTGCGGCGTCACACTTACTGACCGGCTCTGCCTCAACCCACTTAGTAAACTTGTCAACCGCCACCAAGAGGTGGGTCTTCTTGTCTTTAGACCTCTTAAACAGTCCAACCATATCAAGCCCCCAGACCACAAACGGCCAGGTGATTGGAATCATCCGTAACTCTTGAGCCGGCACATGAGCACGCCTTCCAAATTTCTGACACCCGTCACATTTACTGACCAAGTCTTCTGCATCTGATATGAGCTGTTAACCAGTAAAAACCGTGCCAAAAAGCCTTCGCCACCAAAGATTTTGACCCGGCGTGATGACCACAATCGACAGCATGTATCTCTTGCAAGATTTCACGGCCCTCGTCAGGAGAGACACATCGCTGAAAAACGCCAGTCACGCTACACCTATGCAACTCGCCATTGACAATAGTCATAGACTTAGACCGCCTCATAATCTGTCGCGCCAGGGTCTCGTCTTGGGGTAACTCGCCGCGGGTCAGATACGCCAGATAAGGCAACATCCAATCAGGGATAGCGTGGAGAGCCGCCACCAATTGTCCTTCCGGGTCAGGTATAGCAAGATCCTTCTCAGACGGTAATTTAACCGACGGGTGATGCAGTACATCCAGAAACACATTAGGTGGCACCGGCTTACGCTGAGACCCCAGTCTTGATAACGCGTCAGCCGCCTCATTCTTCCGATGATCAATATGATCCACCTGATAGCCCTTAAAGTGACCAGCAATAACATCAACCGCCTGGCGATAAGCCGCCATGCGAGGGTCCTTAGAATCCCACGTGCCTGATACTTGTTGGGCCACCAGGTCTGAGTCGCCGAGGCATCTGACCCGGCTCAAATTCATATCCTTGGCCACACGAAGCCCATGAAGCAGAGCTTCATACTCAGCTGCATTGTTAGTACAAGGAAACATTAGCCTTAATACATAACAGAACTTGTCACCTCTAGAGGAAGTTAAAACAACTCCAGCCCCTGATCCTTCCAACTGTCTGGAGCCATCAAAGTGAATTGTCCAATATGTATTGTCCGGCTTTTCCTCGGGTGCTTGACACTCTGTCCAGTCATTGATAAAATCCACCAGGGCTTGAGATTTAACAGCCGTCCGAGGTACATACTTCAGATTAAGAGGCCCAAGCTCAATTGCCCACTTAGCAATCCTGCCGGTGGCTTCTCTATTTGAATGATATCTCCCAAAGGGGCAAAGCTGACCACCGTGATTGGATGCCCAAGGAAATAATGCTTCAGCTTGCGATTTGGCATGAATACTCCAAACACCAGCTTTTGCCAATGCGGGTATCTTTGCTTGGATTCTGTCAAAACCTCGCTGACATAATAAACCGGCCGCTGGACTGGATATTCCTTGCCTGCCTCCTTGCGCTCCACAACGACTGCAGCATTGACGGATTTATTATTAGCCGCCACGTACAGGAGCAAAGGCTCTTTTTCCACCGGAGCAGCCAAGATGGGCGGCTCAGCCAACTGCTTTTTGAGCGCCTCGAACGCATCATTGGCAGCATCGCTCCAGACAAAGTCATCTGTCTTCTTCATCATCTGATACAAAGGAATAGCTTTCTCACCCAGGCGGCTTATGAACCGGCTTAAAGCGGCAATACGACCCGCCAAGCACTGGACATCATTAATGCACACCGGCTTAGACAAAGAAGTGATGGCCTTTATCTTATCTGGGTTAGCCTCAATGCCCCGCTCAGAGACCAAGAATCCCAAGAGCTTGACTGCAGGCACACCAAACACACACTTGGCCGGGTTAAGCATCATCTTGTACATCTGTAGATTATCAAAAGTTTCCTTCAAATCATCTAGCAAAGTCTCCTTCTTCCGTGATTTAATCACAATATCGTCCACATAAGCATGAACATTGCGTCCGATTTGACTATGAAGACAGTTCTGCACGCAGCGTTGATAAGTCGCCTCGCGCTTTTGAGCCCGAAAGGCATAGACACGTAGCAGAAAGCTCCAAAAGGCGTGATAAAAGATGTCTTTTCTTGGTCTTTGACTGCCATCTTGATTTGATGATAACCCGAATAAGCGTCCAGGAAACATAAACTCTCACAACCCGCCGTTGCATCAATGATCTGGTCGATACGGGGGAGAGCAAATGGATCAACCGGACACGCCTTGTTGAGATCGGTGTAATCTACACACATGCGCCACGTGTCGTTCTTCTTAAGTACAAGCACGGGGTTAGCTAACCACTCCGGGTGAAAAACCTCCACGATAAACCCTGCAACCAAGAGCCGGGCCACCTCTTCCCCAATAGCTTTACGCCGCTCTTCATTGAAACGACGGAGGAATTGTTTGACTGGCTTAAACTTAGGATCCACATTAAGGTGGTGCTCAGCGAATTCTCTCGGTACACCCGGCATGTCAGAAGGCTTCCATGCAAAGATGTCCCGATTCTCACGGATGAATTCGATGAGCGCGCTTTCCTACTTGGGATCCATATTGGCCCCAATAGTGAACTGCTGAGATGAGTCGCCAGCAACAAAATCCACCAACTTGGTATCTTCCGCCACAAATTTCAGGGGCGGCTCAGATTCAGTGCTGGGCTTCTTCAACGGGGTCATATCCGCCGGGTCAACATTGTCTTTATAAAATTTGAGCTCCGCCTCAGCACAACTTGATTCTGCATATGCCGCATCGCCTTCCTCACACTCAAGAGCAATCTTCCGATCACCATGCACTGTAATCGTTCCCTTCAGACCAGGCATCTTGAGATGCAAGTAAACATAACAGGGCCGTTCCATGAACTTAGCATAAGCCGGCCTTCCAAACAGGACGTGATACGGGCTCTTGATTTTAACCACCTCAAACCACAAAGTCTCCACCCTGTAGTTGAACTCATCACCAAAGGCTACCTCAAGGGAAATTTTCCCTACTGGATAAGCTGATTTGCCGGGCACCACACCGTGAAAAACTGTGGACGATGGCTTGAGGTCCTTGTCAACCAGGTTCATCCGGCGAAAGGTGTCATAGTACAGGATGTTGATGCTGCTGCCACCATCCATAATCACCTTGGTGAACACGTAGCCTCCTACTTGGGGAGCTACCACAAGGGATAAATGCCCCGGGTTATCCACACGCGGCGGGTGATCCTCCCTGCTCCAAGTTATTGCATATTCAGACCATTTTAAGTACTGCGGAAGAGCCGGCATGGCGGCGTTAACCGCCCGCTTGCGCACTTTCTGATCCCGCTTATCAAGGCTTGTTGTAAAAACGTGATACTGGCCTCCATTAAGCTGCTTTGGGTTACTCTGATACCCTGACTGGTTGTTTTGTTGCTGACCCCCATTGCCAGACTGCTGATTATGACCTTCATGGTTACCTTGACCTTGATAACCAGAGTTCGAGCCACCTGCGCCGAAGCCAGACCCATGAGAGCCGGATCCTGACCCGCCGGGCGGTCCGTTGCCGTTACCTTGATGTTGGCTAAGGCTGTAATTCCGGAATTCCCGCATAACCCAACAGTCCTTCCAAGCATGAGTGGATGGCTTATTGGGCAGGCTGTGCTTCAGGCAGGGGTCATTAAGTATTGCTTCCATGTTGAAAGGCTTATTTTTACCGAAAGGCGGTTTACCGTTCCCCTTGCCACGGTTGTTCCCAGCATTAGTATTGGCTACCAGATCTGACCCGCCGTCTGGATGCTTCCGCTTACCGCCATTGCCTGGATTGTTATTTCCTACCCCGTTCTGCTGCTGACCCTTGCCGTTGCCGTTCTTCTTTCCTTTAGCCGATTTCTCATCATCAGACCCAGGATCCTTCGTGTTGTCAGAATCTGCATATTTGGTGAGAGCCGCCATGAGCTCTCCCATGTCCTGGCAGGAATGCTTGAGCCGTCCCAGCTTCTGCTTAAGGGGCAAGAAATGACAATTTTTCTCCAGGATCACAACTGCCTGAGCCGCCGTGATATTGTCAGACAAATGAATGATGGTTGAGACCCGCTGGACCCAATGATGGGCCGACTCATCCTCACGCTGTACGTAGTGATCTAAGTCAACGATCGTCATAGGCTGTTTACACGTCCCTTGAAAATTCTAGATGAACTTCGCCTTCAACTCGGCCCAGGAATTAATGGTGTTGGGTGGCAAACCCTTTAACCATGTACGAGCCGGCCCTTCCAACATCATCATGAAGTACTTGGCACAGACTGCATCACTGACATCCAGCATCTCCATGGCTAGCTCATAACTCTCGATCCAGGCTTCCGGAGGCAGATCAGATGTATAATTAGGTACGTTTCGCGGGCCCTTGAAATCCTTCGGCAAGCACTCGTTCCGCAGAGCCGGTGCTAAACACGGCACTCCCACGGCCCTGGAGGTGGCTCCGGCTCCCACCGAAGTGGAAGGTGTTACTTGGGGCAATTCTTGATAAGCCGCCGCGGCCGCTGCCGCCTCCCGCTGAGCTCTGGCGTGATATACAATCGCCTGAGCATCGACAACGGGCGGGTCATCACGGGGCGGGTTCCGACGTCGCTCACTGCTAGAGATCGCCAGTGACTCCAAACGCCGGCTATAACTGCGGCTTGGGATGGGGGTTGAGTGCACACGACTCCGGCTGTAAGTATACTTCTCCTGTTGAGCCACCGCAGTCTGTAAATACCCAATGGCATTCCGCGTCTCCTCTGCGAAGGGCGTTCCATCGGTGATGGGGAGTGCATTGAGCCTGGCAGCCCCGCCACCATGTTCTCCACCGGGTTAGAATAATGACCAGGTGGTGTCAAAAAATGTTGCGGTGGGGTCTGATTCCTGCGGGGCGGGTCTGGCTGCCGACGCTGAGTCGCCCCCCTATTCCCAGGTACTTCCGCCGTTCGGGTCACGGTCAGAGGCGCGTTCTATCCTTCCCTCGGCGTGTTGAAAAGATTTCTTGGCTCATACTGATCAGGCAGGCGGATCTGATGCCTCATCCGAATAAATGCATCCGAGGCTTGTTGATCCAGATTGAGACGAAAAGCTTTCGCCCTGAGGCGCTCCGACTCAGCATCCATCTGAGCCTTCAACGCATTGATTTCCTCCTGGGCCTTGGTCATCTGGTCCTTCAACCTCGCGATCTCCGCGTTATGGTTTGCTTGGTTTTCTGCTATGACCTCGGTTCCCATCAGAGTCGTAAGTTCATTCATCAGATCTAGCAAAACTTGAGCCGGGGGCCTAGCTAACCCGGCCCCCGCCGCGTCGGCCGCCGCCGTCCCAGCCGTCGTGCTGCCAGAAGCCGGTGCTGATCCAGCCATGAAGATGGCAGCTTGGCTCGGCAGCTCATAGGGCTACGGGTCATGGTAACCCTCAAAGTAGCCCCCAAGTTCGCCGTTGTGAAGCTGGTAGATTGATTCCACCTCTCCGCTCGAGGATCCATCCTCTGAGCAGATGAGGGTTTCCTCCCGTGACATGAAACCTTCCTCAAGTTCCGCGCCTTGGGTGAAGCCGACGAAGACGTGCTTCCGGCCCGGGTTGATCCGGGCGGGCCGCGCGCGCCGGGCCGACTCGACGAGGTTGGTGCAGATGTCCGGCCCGGGCTTAGATCCGCCGATCTTGCCGATGAAGACGTGAATTCCGCCAAAGGGGACCCGGTACCCATACTCAATTGAGTCGGCCTCGGGGCCCCAGCCAGTGTCGTCGATGTAGAGCTTGCCGCGGCGACTCTTGGTCATCCTGCCAATGGCGTATCCCTCGATCCCTGGGAGAGAGCCCTTCGAGTACTCCAAACCACCAAGCATCTGCCCCACGGTGGGCGCCAACTGTCGTGGTTTTGTCATGGCAGATGTCCTAATGTAAGGACTTAGGGGGGAAGCCATAGCTACGCCGGTTAACTCGAAGGGGTTGATCGGGACGAAAGACACGGGTTTACCCAGGTTCGGCCCCTCTCGAAGGAGGTAATAGCCTACGTCCTGCTTTGAGTTGTATTGATTGAGTATCGATTACAAGGGAGCGGATTCGCTTGACCTAGTACTCGATCAAAGGTTTCGTGTCCTCAACCGCACAGGGAACCCGCCTTTATATACACAAGTCGAGGCCCTAGGCTTACAACAGTCCGGGCAGGGTTACATCTAGTAACCGACCTTATCTCTAACTATCCTTGCCTTGTCTGGCAAACCATCCCCCGGTGGCTTACGCCTCCGGGTCACATGCAGCCTTTCGGCTCTGGGCCTCTTACAGGCCCATCTTGCAAGTCACTTCCAGGCCTTGTCCTGACCTTTCAGCCTGCTCAGCCCTTACTGCTAAGCCGCCAACCTCATGACCCGGCCCCTCCTGGGCGGGTCTCACCACGGGGTTATATCCCCAACACACTCCGAAGAAGAGGGGTATCTTATTTCTCAGTCCTGAAGATATGCAAGAGGCAAAGAAATCTATGAAAGAAAAAGGTATTAAAGCTGAGGATGTTAAGAATTTACCACCTATTGAAGAAATACATGGCCTTGACACACCACCACCTCCATATGTGGTAGAGGTAAATTCTTTACTAAAGTTTGATGAAGGTGATATCCCTTTCAATAAACATCCTAGTCAGTGTATATATGAGTTTGACAACTATATTATGAAGCAAGATCATTTCAATGCACATGTCCTGAAACAATTGAAATATAACTCTGATATGATTGCTCGCTTGAGTGACTTGCTATTTAGAATCAGTAATGATGTTAGAGGTGTAGGAAAACATGTCTCTATGGTTCAAACTCAGTTAGAACAGGTTGCTAAGTCTCAAAAAGAATTGCTTGATGAAATGAATAATAATATGAATGATTTTGCTGCTAGAGTAGTAACTAGAGGAGGTAGAATGACCCAAGAACCGCTTTATCCTGAAGGTCATCCTAAAAGAATTGAACAAGACTCTCAGAGAATTAATACTGATGCACCTAGTCCTTCTAGAAAGAAAAAGAAAAAGAAAAATGATAGGACTTTGCATGCCTCTAGTGAACCTGAGATACAAAAACCTCCTGATAATAATGATGTCTCTGTTTCCGATGTTGAAACTCGGTCTGGTAATGAACATTCACCTAGTGATAATGAAAATGATAATGATGATGTTCATGTAGATGCTCAACCTAATAATGATAAACAACCAGATAATGATGTTGAAATAGAGCCTGCTGCTGATCTTGATAACCCACAACCTAAAAATAAACGTTATGATAAAAGAGACTTTGTGGCTAGAAAACATGGTAAAGAAAGAGAACCATGGGTTCAAAAACCCATGCCCTTTCCTCCTAAACCATCTAAGAAAAAGGATGATGAGGAATTTGAACACTTTGCTGAAATGATTAGGCCAGTCTTTTTGCGTACCCGCTTAACTGATATCCTGAAGATAGCCCCTTATGCAAAGTACATGAAAGACATCATCACTAATAAAAGAAAGATACCGAAGCTGAAATCTCCACCATGCTTGCTAATTATTCTTTTAAGGATGGAGTACCTAAAAAACTTGGAGATCCGGGATACCAACTATACCTTGCTCCATTAAGAGAAACTATGTCAAAACTGCTTTGTGTGACTTGGGAGCCGGTGTTAGTGTTATGCCTTTATCCTTATATAAAAAACTTGATTTGAATAAACTCACACCTACTGAAATATTATTGCAAATGGCTGACAAATCAACTGCCATACCTATCGGTATTTGTGAGGATGTGCCCGTTGTTGTTGCAAATGTTACTATCTTAACAGACTTTGTTATTCATGAGATGCCCTAGGACGACAACATGTCGATTATCCTCGGTAGACCCTTTTTGAATACTGCAGGGGCTGTTATTGATTGCAATAAAAGCAAAGTCACTTTTCATATCAATGGTAATGAACATACGGTGCACTTTCCGAAGAAACAATTCCAAGTGAATGGTATAAATGTTATTGAAGAATCTCCGACCATCACTATTGGAAATTTTCAATTACCTCTACCTACTGCCAAAAAGAAATATGATATACTTATTTTTGGGGATATGCACATCCCCATTGAGGTAACTTAGTGTTTTATGAAAGTTCTTCGGTTTCATGCTAATCGGAAGTGGTTGTTAATAACACTTGATCAACCTTATTAATGGATCATTTTTTAGAGGTATGAAGTTGATGAATCTAGTAAGCACAACTCTCTGCTCCCACATTTTATTTTATGTTTTAGTTAGTCAAATAAAATAAAATGACATGATTATCCTGTTTTCTGTTTTCTCCGTGCAATAAAAATTGACCCAAAAATAAAAGTTCTCAGAATGTTCTGAAAATTTGATACGATTTTTTTCCGAATATTTCTGAATTTATGGTGCAAATAATACCAGAGGGGGTGCACCTAGTGCCCACAAGACACCAGGGCGTGCCAGCAACCCCAGGCGCGCCCTGGTGGGTTGTGGCCCCCACGTGGGTCCCCTCACTTATTCCTTTAGCCCACATCATCCCCTACCTCCAGAAAAAAATCACCACAACCATCATTCCCGTTCTTGCTCTCAACCCCGCGGATTTCGATCTCTTTGCTCGAAGCTCCGTTTCCGAAACTGTTTGGAGGGATTGCTACTTGGTATGTGACTCCTCCATTGCTCCAATTAGTTTTTGATTTAGTGGGTTATTTTTAGAGTAATTAGCTACTCTTGGTGATGCTGTAGATGAGCTTGCATGTTGAATTCTTAGAGTTCTAAGTAGTTTGAATGCTTAACATGGCCTCTATGCATGCTTAGGAGTAGTTGCTATCAATTTCACAAAGTTTTGTTGACAAAAAATTTGTGTCTCAAAAATATTTCATAATTTTGTTTGCAAATAAACATGCAATTCTTTAGGAGTTCTTCGAGGAGGAGATCCTCGGAGGCCTCATCAAGTGGAAGCTCGGTTCGACAATCTTATGTTGAGCCAAGCGAAAGCTCGATGCGATATGCCGCCACCAAATCATGCTTGTAGCCGTGCGACGAGTTCATGGAAGGTGCAGGTATTAAGGGGGAATTTGAACAATTTATCCACAATACAGAACTTGCTCCCTTCATCGCAGATAAGTGCCCTCAGCATCTCGAACTCATGAAAACATTCACAAAGAAATTTAAATATTTTCCTCGTGAGTCTAGAGTTTCATTCAACCTTTATGACCGTTCCTTCACCATGCCTTTAGAAATGTTCAGTGAAGCATGCAAACTTCCATATTGGGGTTCCCTTGATGAACCAACAAAATCTGAGTACGAGTCATTTTTGGTTAATCTTTGTTATGGTGAAGATAGGGGAGTAACACAAGGAAGAATTAAAAGTATCCATTTCCCATCAATACACTACTTCGCACTCTTTAATGGCAAATGTATCGTAGGCAAACAAGATTGTAGCACACTGTGTACTCCTGATTTGAGTCTCATACACACTGCCATAACAGGAAATAAATGTTATAATCTCGGAGCAATTGTTGCACGGAGATTGCAGCACAATGCTGCTAGTGGTAATTTTTATGGAGGGATTTATTCCTCCCGTGTAGCAGAGAGACTAAATGTATCACCTTGGCCTAATGACCCCATCTTACCTATTCAGTATTTAGACTTTGAGGCCATGAAGCATCATAAGTTCCTTACGGGCACAGCAACTAATTATACCTATAACTTGAGATTTAATAAAAAAACCTTGTGCCTGTCACTTTGTCTGCTCCTGCTCTCTTTGATTTTCACGGTAGGGGAAGATACTATGTTCTTGAGAGTGAGGCCCGTGCGTACAATGCGGAGGTTGAAGCTGCCAGGAGGGCCAAGGAGTTTGCCCTAAGGGCCTCGGTGAGCCATCGCTCAGACTATTATCCATGCGGATGGTGATTACCAAGCTAGGCCAAAAGCCTAAGCTTGGGGGAGTACGTATTTCCACCGACATTACATTCATGTTCACACATTTCATTCCAGTTGTCGGTGTTCATACTTTTCCATTGTAATATCCATGCTAAATTTGTTTTCTCGCTTTCTTCTTGTGTGTTTGAAAAACTTTGAGAAAATCCAAAAATATTTCCTACTTCTTTTCGGTTTTTCTTTCTAGCCTAGTTTAATTGTAGTATCAAAAGAAAACCCAAAAAGATTTCTCGTTTCTACTTTTGCTTGTTGGGAGCTTTCCCGTGTAAATAGTTTTTCTCGTTTTTGTTTTTCCTCTTTAATTTGCTTTCTTCAAGAAAAAATAAAAACTCAAAAAATATTTCAGTGTGTTTCTCTGAAATTCTTTTCTTTTTGTGTGAGTCGTACCAAGGAGAAGACCACGATGAAAATGTTGACTGGCTCTTATATGCACTATTGTTAATCTAACAAAGAGCCCATGTTACCTTGTCTTCTCCTTTTGAATAAAATGTTGCAGATTCCTGCTTAGTCCACGGCACTCTTGCACTATTATTATTTTCTTATCATTCGGTCGTGTAAGTGAAAGGCAATAATGACGATATTTGATGAATTGACTGTGGCAGAGAAAAGCGGGTATAAACTCAACTTGTTTTTGTTTTTGTAACTATGTTTAACCTTGTATCCTTGATTCAGCATATTATGATCAAACATGTTTGCAATGACCATTAGAGATTATAGTTGTTCATGCCATGCTTAAGTAGCTAGGAGTGGATAATGATTTATCTTGGATGTCAACATGCATTAAAATGGTTGTGATGTGGTATGATGATATGGTATCCTCCTCTGAATGTTTCAAGTGGCTTGACTTGGCACATGTTCACGCATGTAGTTGAATCAAAACCAACATAGCCTTCATGATATTTATGCTCATGGTATCCATATCCTACTCATGCTAGTAGTCAATGTTTATTATATGTAACGCATGGTCATGACCGTTTTCGCTCTCTAGCTGGCCGCTTATCAATCTATTTGCTAGCCTTCGCCAGTACTAAGCGGGACTATTGCTTGTGCATCAAAATCCTTAAACCAAAGTTATTCCAGATGAGTCCACTATATCTACCTATATGCGGTATTACCCTGCCGTTCCAAAGTAAATTTGCATGTGCCATCTCTAAAAATTCAAATGAACATTTGTTTTGTGTGCCTGGACCGCTCATGGAGCGACAGGGGGCGATCAGTATCTTCCATGCTAAGCGGGTTATTCTCATGATGAGTGTTTATTCACTTGTCCTTACACGAGAGGGGCGGTAATAGGGATTCTCAGTCCCGAAACCAAAAATTACAAATAATTAAACAAAACTCCCCCAGGAATGTTGTTAGTTTGGATGCGGCTAGCCGTGGAGTGTGATTGTTGGTGGAGGGGGAGTAAACCTTTACTTTTACCGCTTGGGAACCGCCGCTAATTTGTTTAGCATGGAAGATATTGATAACTCTTGGTAGTAACGTTGACAGGAAGGGTGTACCTCCCAAAAATTATATCTATCTCTGTTTTAAAACTTGAGCTCTGGCACCTCTGCAAATCCCTGCTTCCCTCTGTGAAGGGACTATCTATTTACTTTTATGTTGAGTCATCACCTTCTCAAATAAGCGCCAGACCTGAGAGCACTATTGTCATCCTCATGCATTGTGTATAGTTGATGTTGGGTGCAGCATGACTGGATCTTTTCTACCATGAATTACAATGTTTAGTCGCTGCTTGAACTTTGGAGATGCTCTGCATTTATGTTTTGCGGTCTCAGAAAGGGCTAGCGAGATACCACTATTGTCATATTGTATCATGATTGTTTTGATAAATTGTTGGCGCTTGAGATATCTTATTATTGCTCGCTAGTTTCTTATGTCATTGATATGAGTTAATATAATTTCTAAGAGTTATTGCTGGCATGCTTAGTCATAATCTTTGCTGAAAACCCGGGTGCTACTTAAGCATATATATGTAAACAACAACAAAAGAGTTCGTAAAAGTTTCTCTTTATCACTTTCAGTTTGTCACCTGAATTGCTTGAGGACAAGCAATGGGTTAAGCTTGGGGGAGTTGATACGTCTCTATCGTATCTACTTTTCCTCACACTTTTGCCCTTGTTTTGGACTCTAATTTGCATGATTTGAATGAAACTAACCCGGACTGACGCTGTTTTCAGCAGAACTACCATGGTGTTGTTTTTGTGCAGAAATAAAAGTTTTCGGAACTGGACGAAACTTTTTATGGATTTATTTTAGAATAAATAAAAAATACTGGAGCCAAGAACCACCGGGGGGGCACCTGGCTGGGCACGATACACCAGGGCGCGCCAGCCCCCCCCAGGCACGCCCTGGTGGGTTGTGCCCACCTCATGGCCCCACTAACCCTAATTCCGACGCTATAAAATCCTATTTTTGGAGAAAAAATGAAGGAGAAAGTTTCATCACGTTTTACGATACGGGGCCGCCGCCACCTCCTGTTCTTCATCGGGAGGCCAGATCTAGAGCCCGTCCGGGGCTCCGGAGAGGGGAATCTTCGGTCTTCGTCATCATCAACCCTTCTCCATCGCCAATTCCATGATGCTCCCCACCGGGAGTGAGTAATTCCTTCGTAGGCTTGCTAGTCGGTGAGGAGTTGGATGAGATTCATCATGTAATCGAGTTAGTTTTGTTAGGGCTTGATCCCTAGTATCCACTATGTTCTGAGATTGATGTTGCTATGACTTTGCTATGCTTAATGCTTGTCACTAGGGCCCGAGTGCCATGATTTCAGATCTAAACCGTTTATGTTATCACCATTATATCTATGTTCTTGATCCGATCTTGCTAGTCATATGCACCTATTACGTGTTCTGATCCGCAAACCCCGGAGTGACAATAGTCGGGATACTTTCCGGTGATGACCGTAGTTTGAGGAGTTCATGTATTCACCGTGTGTTAATGCTTTGTTCCGGTTCTCTATTAAAAGGAGGCCTTAATATCCCTTAGTTTCCTTATGGACCCCGCTGCCACGGGAGGGTAGGACAAAAGATGTCATGCAAGTTCTTTTCCATAAGCACGTATGACTATTTACGAAATACATGCCTACATTACATTTATGAACTGGAGCTAGTTCTGTGTCGCCCTAGATTATGACTGTTATATGATGAATATCATCCAACGAGTTCACCGATCTAGTGCCTACGAGTTTTCCACTTATTGTTCTTGCTAAGTTACTATTGCTCTTGCTACTGTTCCAACTGCTACAAAACTATTGCTATCACTGTTATCATTACTGTTATTGCTGCTACTGCTATCAAAACTATCATACTACTGTGCTACTGATCACTCTGCTGCAGATATTTAATCTTCAGGCGTGGTTGAATTGACAACTCAGCTGCTAATACTCGCAAATATTCTTTGGCTCACCTTGTGTCGAATCTATAAATTTGGGTTGAAGACTCTACCCTCGAAAATTGTTGCGATCCCTATACTTGTGGGTTATCAGCAACCATTAGTCCATAGGGATTGTCATCAATTACCAAAACCACACATGGATAAATGTGCTCTTACAATAGGGATAATTAGTTTTATGCCCCTAGTTGTGTCCCGCTCGGCTGTATTATCCCTAATTTCATAAACTCACATGTTCTGTCCAAGCCACTTTGCAATTCTTATGCTTTTGCCCTTTGACCGTTTGACCATCACTTTGAATACTTCATAACAAATTCATACTAAATCAGAAAAATGCAAAGAAGATACCAACATGTTCGAAAAAACATCACCTATATGTCAATGTCATTTGCACTCATGACAAAAGTGTTGGAAAGTGCCCATCCGAGTTTTAGCTCTTATAATACCACCATAAACAGTAAAATTTAAAAACATTCAAAAAATTCCAAAAAAAATGGTGGCAAAGAATGGCAAATGTTTTATGTGCTTGCCAAGTTTGATCAGAAAATGACATTCGTGGAAGTCATGGCAAAAGAACATTTTGCTATGACTTCTACGAATGTCATTCCTTGATCAAACTTGGCACAAGTTTGATAATGACATTTGTGGAAGTCATGGCAAAAAAACATTTTGCCATGACTTCCACGAATGTCATTCCCTGATCAAACTTGGCAAGCACTTAAAACATTTGTCATTCTTTGTTACCAATTTTTTTGGATTTTTTTAGATTCACTGTTCATGGTGGTATGATAAGAGCTAAAACTTGAATGGGCACATTCCAACACTTTTGTCATGAATGCAAATGACATTGACATATAGGTGATGTTTTTATGAACATTTTGATATCTTATTTGCATTTTTTATGATTTAGTATGAATTTGTTATGAAGTTTTCAAAGTGATGGTCAAACGGTCAAAGGGCAAAAGCATAAGAATTGCAAAGTGGCTTGCACAGAACATGTGAGTTTTGAAATTAGGGGTAAAACAGCCGAGTGAGATACAACTATGGGCATAAAACTAATTATCCCAAAAAATAGACCTAAAATAAAAAAAGGGACCCTCTTGTCGGCCAATACCAAGGTCCACCGGCCTCCATGGCCCTAAGGCCACCCAAGACGAGGTGGACCGGCAGAGGCGCCGACAGGAGACAGAGAAATCCTAATCGCTTGCAAAGTCGCAAGGCAGTCGCAGGAGGAAGCAATGGGGTACGAGTCACACTGTACAGTGTAGTTGTTTCCCGAGGAAAAAACCCAGTGTAGTCGTTAGACATTGAGGAATCAATGCAACATTGTACCCTACACTTGCGCCGCAGAGATGACAAATGTGGCTTAGTAGTCGAAAGTAACCAACCAGTTTTGAAGATTACTCCATTCGTCCTATAATATAAAAGCGTTTTTGACCTATACTAGTATCAAAAACGCTCTTATATTATGAAACGGAGGGAGTACCTTTTTTACACACTAGTATGAGTATATTTTCTTTGTCACCATGCACAACGTTTTGTCAATATTACGCTGCTTGTTCCTTCGAAAATAAAAGGCAAGTCTCGCTTCTGTATCCATTTGTCCCTCACTAATCCCGCTCAACACATCGTTGAACACGTGCTTGTGCCAGCCCAGAGTTTTTACACTAACTAACAGAATTACTACCGAACCAACATGTGGTTCGATGGTTAGGAGAACGGTGATATCCCTATCCACTAGAGGTTAAGTTCCAGATTTGACATTGGTGCTTGCAATTTTCTGGATTTATTTCAGATCTTCTGGTGATGTGCGTTATGTGAGAAGAGACATTTCCGTCGACTACGAAGACAATATGCCCGTGTATTAATCTAGTGCCCACTGCCAGCTTTTGTTTTCCGCGTGTTTTTTGGCTTTTCAGAAAATCTGTACTACAAGGTTAAAGAATTATTGTACCGTAGCAGAGCTAAAGTGTTCAGGAAGGCGTCTAACGTAACATCACAGATCTCCTATTTTGGTTGATGACATGTTTTGCATATAACATAAGTAGTTCTGCTATGTTTTGTACATATAGAATCTCATGATTCATAACAATGTATGTATGAAAAATATGAGCTAGCCAACAAGCGATGATAACAATCAATAAAAAATGCTAGTAAAATGCTTAGCACAACTAGAATATATATGTGATGGCATATGAATTGTATTGTTAAGTTAGCTCCGTGACTATAATTGACTCCCTTTAAATGTGGTTGGAGTGAGAGAACAAAAGTGAGAAACAACTATAAACTCAGTATATTTTTTAGGTGACTTTTATTACTCGGAGTGACACATAGGCAATACCCGAATATAAATACCCCAAGGCTAAACAGCCATACCATACAACATCTAAATCATGGCACTAAAATGTCTAAAGAAAAAATTTCGATGTTCACGTTGGCAAAGTAGGTTTGGGATGCATTCAGGATGTACACGCCACCAAGTTTATCCACTCGGTAAGCAAAGTAGTGGAAAACCTATGTACAGTTTATTAGATATGATGCAATTCGTAATTCTAAACTTTCGAGACCGGAGTTTGCGTATCATTTAACTATTAAATATGCCACCATTATTTTATAGTAGAATAAAAGATCTAGCACTTGACGGTCATTTATGATAATTATGTATTCATAATTTACTATATAACTATTTTCTTTCTATACTGTTTGCAGATTCCTATCTCCATCAGTCCAACGATACAATCAAGTTGGTTATGCTCGACAAGAGCTTGGCAAGGGAGATGGTTCAGAACCGCATGCCCAATTTCACGGAAGCTACCAAAGCTCAAGTCTATCCATTTGAGACCAACCCACTATAGTTGCTAGACTTAGATTTTGTTTGTTTGTACTACAACTTTCACGGTTACAACTCCAACAACTCGGCTTGGAAGCAAAAATTGCAATTGCTAGAGATGGTTCGAAAGTTGGAGTTGAGGCGCAGTCGTTTGGAGCACCGTATAAGTACATTTGTGTCGCAAAAATGGCATCCGTGGCTTCCTCGTCGAATATAATCAGCTCTGGTGATTATCCATTTCACCGGCTATGAAGATATCTTCTTCGTCACCGTGCACAAAAAGAAACCATCGTTTTGCCAATGTTACACGAGTAAACATGATGTCGTTGCTTTTTCCATGGAAAAGAAAAGGCAAGTCTGGCCTTTGTATCCACGTATCCCTCGCTAATCCCGCTCGACACGTCGCAGAGCACGTGCCAGTGCCAGCCCCAGCCCCAGTCCTTCCTTATGCTGTAATTGTATATTCATAAATTACCGTGAAATATTTATTTGTATTTTTTACATACGTCGAGGCATTCGAGCGTAAGGAAAAAAATCACTTGGCTATGCCCAACAAGAGTTTGGCAAGGGAGATGGTCCAGAACTGGATGCCGAATGTCTTGGAGACAAGCAAAGCTCAAGTCTGTTCGCTTGAGATCACCTGAGTATAGTTGTTAGACTTGGAGGGATCGCTCCAACACTATACCCTACACTTGTGTCACATAAATGGGATTCGTGGCTTCCTCATCGAATATAACCAGCTTTGAGATTATCGTTTTTACACGTTGAGGATTTTTTTCGTCACAGTGGAAAGAAATAAACCATCCTTTTGTCTACTCAAGTAAACAAATTATCGTTGCTTGTTCCCGAGGGAAAAAAGCAAGAAATTGATTGTTAGACCTGGAGGAAACTCAATGATGTGCAACATTATCGAGTGGATGGATCAATGCACATGCTCTCTAATTAGTGAATCTACATTCAAGTTTTCGAGTCAATTAACCATATATACTTACTAACTAATTAGCTTCTCATATAAAGATAGTTACATCAATTGAAGAATTATTGTACGACAACAACGCTAAAGTATTCGGGGAGGCGCCCAACCTAACATCAAAGATCTCCTATTTTGGTTGATGGCATGTTTTACACATAACATAGGTAGTTTTGCCATGTTTTGTACATATAGAATCTCATGATTCATAACAATGTACATATGAAAAATATGAGCTATCCAACATGCGATGACAACAATCAAGAAAAAAATGCTAGTAAAATCCTTAGCACATCCAGAATATATATATATGTGATGATATATGAATTGTATTGTTTAGCCCTGTGACTATAATTGACTCCCTTTAAATACAGGTGGGGCGAGGGAGCTAAAGTGATAAACAACTATAAACTCAATATTTTTTTGGGTGGACTTTTATTACTCGGAGTAACTCATAGGCAATACCCGAATAGAAATACCACATGGCTAAAGAGCCATAACATACACCATCTAAGCTATGGCTCTAGAATGTCTGAAGGAAATCTTTCGATGTTCATCTCATCATGTTGACAAAGTAGGTTTGGGATGCATTCGGGATGTACACACCACCAAGTTTATCCACTCGGTAGGCCAAGTAGTGCAAAGCCTATATGATTCATTAGATATGATGCAATTCACAATTCTAAACTTTTGAGACCGGAGTTTGTGTATTGTTTAACTACTAAATATGCCATCACTATTTTATAGTAGAATAAAATATCTAGTACTTGACGATCATTTATGATAATTGTATATCCATAAATTACTATAGAAATATTTTTTCTATACTATTTGCAGGCTCCAATCTTTACCAGTCCAACGATACAATCCACTTGGTTATGCTCGACAAGAGTTCGGCAAGGGAGATGGTTCAGGACCGCATGCTCAATTTCATGGAAGCAACCAAAGCTCAAGCATGTTCATTTGAGACCAACTCACTATAGTTGTTAGACTTGGATCGTTTTTGTTTGGGCTACAAGTTTCACGGCTACAACCGTGGCAACTCGGGCTGGAAGGAGCAACTGTAACCGCTAGAAATGAACATTTTTTTTTTTAGAAAAGGAGGATTACTCCGGCCTCTGCATCTGAGCGATGCATGCAGCCACTAGAAATGAACATGGGAGTTGAAGCTGAAGTGTAGTCGTTTGAAGCACTGTATACAACATTTGCAGTCGTAAAAATGGCATCCGTGGCTTCCTCGTCGAATATAACCAGCTCTAGGGATTATCCACTTCACCGGATATGAAGATCTCTTCTTTGTCACCGTGCACAGAAATAAACCATCGTTTTGCCAATATTAGGCAAGTAACCGTGTTTTTTTTGTTTTGAGCATGGCAAGTAAACATGTTGTCGTTGCATGTTCCCCGAGGAAAAAAAAGCAAGAAGTTGAATGTTAGGCTTGGAGGAAACTCAATGATGTGCAACGTTATCGAGTAGATGGACCAATGCATAGGCTCTCTATTAGCGAATCTACATTCAAGTGTTTGAGTCAATTAACCATATATAACTAAATAATTAGCTTCTCATATAAAGATAGTTACACCAATTGAAGAATTATTGTACCACAACAACGCTAAAGTGTTCGGGAAGGCGCCCAACCTAACGTCAAAGTTCTCCTATTTCGGTTGATGGCATGTTCTGCATATAACATACGTAGTTTTTGCCATGTTTTGTACGTATATAATTTCATGATTCATAACAATGTACATATGAAAAATATGAGCTAGCCAACAAGCGATGACAACAATCAAGAAAAAAAGCTAGTAAAATCCTTAGGACAACCAATATATATATGTGATGATGTATGAATTGTATTGTTGAGTTAGCTCTGTGACGGACTCCCTTTAAATGCAGGTGGAGCGAGAGAGCTAAAGTGAGAAACAACTATGAACTCAGTATATTTTCTAGGTGAACTTTTATTACTCGGAGTAACACATAGGCAACACCCAAATATAAATACCACAAGGCTAAAGAGCCATACAATACAAAATCTAAGTTATGGCTATAGAATGCCTAAGGCGAATCCTTCGAGGTTCACCTCATCATGTTGGCAAAGTAGGATTGGGATGCATTCAGGATTTATACACCACCAATTTTACCCATTCGGTAAGCAAAGAGTAGTGCAAAGCCTATATAGTTCCTTAGATACAATGCAATTCATAATTGTAAACTTTTGAGACCGGAGTTTAGCGTATTGTTTAACTACCAAATATGGATATTTCTACACCATTGTAGCAGAATAAAAGATTTACTACTCGACGATCATTTATGTTAGCTGTATAATCATCAATTACCGTACAAGTGATTTTTCTCTATACTGTTCGCAGGCGCCAAACTTCCCTGGTCCAACGCTACGATCCACTTGATTATGCTGGACGAGAGCGGGGTAAAGGAGACGATCCAGATCCGGAAGCCCAATTTCATAAAAACAGGCAAAGCTCAAGTCCGTTGGCTAGGGACTAATTCGTGTCAGTTGTTAGACTTGGATCGTGTTTGCTTGGGTTACAACTTTCACGACTACAGCTGTCGGACCTCGGACTGTAATTGCTAGCCGTGACGAAAAGTTGAAGCTAGGTGCAGTCAATTGCAGTACATTCCCCCCCCCCCCCCCCCACCCCCACCCCCCACCCCCCGCGTCGCCCGCTCTGGCGACTCGGGGGCGAATAACCTAACCCCGCCGCCACCTCCCCCCGTCACCGTCGTCCCCTCGCCGCCGCCTGAGGCGCCCACCGGCAAAGCTCGGCCGGCTCCGGGGACGGCGGCGGCGGGGCGTTTACTCCTGCCGGGCAGCGTTGTGTCTTGGTTCGATCCGAAGGGGTGGCTTCTGCTGGATCTTGCTTCCACGGGTGCGACGGCCGGCAAGAGGGTGCCGTGTGCTAGTCTTCGGCGGGGTAGGGAGGCGAGGGGATGGCGGGATGGTGCTCTGCTGCGGCCGCCGCGCCATGGCAGGGTTCGGTGGTGGCCGCGCGCTGCAGGTCTCTGGCGGGTGGCTCCGGATCTGGCTCCGGCGAGTCAGTCGGCAGGGCTGCGGGTGGCCAGGCTATGGAGGTGGAGGTAGGAGGAGGCGGGGAGATGTGGTCGCCTGAATTGATTTTGGGCTGGGTCTCTTGCTGGTGTCGGCGGTGCGCAGATCTAGGATGCTTTGCCTCCGACGGTTCCATCTAGTTGGTGGCGTCAACGGTGCAGGGCCCAGGGGCTTGCGCAGGTGAAGGTCGGTGGCGGTTGTAGTGGTGTGGTAGTGCTGCAGCGGCTTGGATCGATCCGCCCTTCCAACGTCAGTGCTCGAGGTGAGCAGTTGCGTCTGTGGAGGGCCTCCTTCTGAACCTGGTGAGGACGCTTGCCGCGGTCTGGAAGAGGGTGGTGAGGTCTCACGCTCATGGGCTTGCCGGACATGGCAGCCAGCATGGTGTCGGAAGGACTGGGATACAAAGTCTCAGGCGAAAGCCTAGTGCCGGCCTCATCGGCAGTGATGATGGCGACGCCTTCGGGCGCCGCTTCTCTTCTTGAAGGCATCATCATGGAGCTTCTGTAGCCCGTTCTTTGGTATGCTCCGGGCGAAAGCCTTAGATTCTTTTCTGAATCGGACGACGATGGCATCTTTGATGTCGCTGTCCCCCTTGGGGGCGTTGTCTTGGAGCTACGATTCCGCTGTTGGTCTTTGATGTCTCGGTTGGAGCGTGGCTGGTTTGTTGGAGTGTATGGTGGCGGCGGTGGAAGTGATATGTGGCGGCGGTCATTGCCTTGGTCATCTTCATGCTGATGGCTGATCTCTCTCTTGGGGGCTAGTGGCGGCGGTGAGGTCTCGGAGTTCGCTGCCCTTCGACGACGCTTGAGGTTTGGTTGCCTCAGGTGCTCTGGATCTCTCTATTTGTGATGGTGGCCGTGGTGTGGCCCAGAGGAGGTGTAGGGCTGTCTCGGCGGAATATTGCCCTTCGGCACGGTCTGTGGCTCTCTCCGTCGCGACGTGCCTAGGCAGTGGGATGCCCTTCGACAGTGGTTGCGACTTCCTAGCTCTTCAAGGTGCAGAGGGATCGCATGGCAGGTGGCGACTTCTTATCTACATCTTCTCGGTGGCGGATCTCCTTTCGACTGAGCCAACTAAGCTAGCTCTCGCTCTCCTCGGTCTGCCTGGTGGTGATGGATGCTAAGTTCTTGGTGGTGGCTGCTCGTTGTAGCTTGCTTCTTGTTCTTCTTTTGTTGTTACTTCTTCTTCTGCTGTTGTCCCTTGTTCTTCTTGTGTGTGTTGTAACTTGCTTCTCGTTTCTTCATCTGGTGTTCCTTGTTCTTCTTGTATCTGTAGTACCCTCTCTGTTGTATCTCACTCTTATATATAATGAAAATGGTTCAGGCCGGCGTAAGCCCACCGTAGCACCGTCAAAAAAAAAACATCTTTGTGGCAAGAACATGACCAGCCCACGGGATTGTCCATTTTACCGGATACGAGGATCTGTTCCTCGTCGCTGTGCACAGAAATAAACCATTATTTATCAATAAGTATTTATCAATAATGTGCAAGTAAAAGTTGCTGTTGCTTGTTGAAAAGAAAAAGGCAAGTCTGGCCTCTATATCCACGTAGCCCTCGCTAATCCCGCTCGACACGTCGCAGAGCACGTGCCAGCCCCAGCCCCAGCCCCCGCTCCGGATAGGAACTCTCACTGTTACACCTATTATTACCTCCCTCCAGTTCAAAACTCCACCATCCAGATCCCGCCACGTCGCCATCGCTGACGAGCAGGGCCTTCATCGCACGCCGCGCAGCAAAAGCCCGAGCCGACGTGACATGACCAGCAGATCCCACTGACACGGCCGGCCCCATGCCCTCGTCCCCACACGTCATGGACGCGACCGCTCCGCCGCTCAGTGCAGGTGAGCGCGCACCGCCTAACAGCGGCCTGGAACCGTCCAGAAGGCGGCACGGTCCTCCGCGCCGTCTGCCCTCGGCAGTCGGCCGCGCACGCTGCGTGCGCCCGGTCCATGCGACCCAGAGGCACCAGTCCATCCGCAGGTGCATGGACCGGGCGCAGGCCAGCTTCCGGCCCGGTCACGCCGTCCGCGTGGCGCAGCGCGCAGGAGGCCACGGCAGGACGGGCACGCACGGGCCACCAGAGGAGAACCGTTATCTTCACCGTGCCCCCGCTCCCCACAATCCCAAATCGCAGAGCGAGGAACTCAAATCCCTCTCCAACCCTCCCCTCCCCTCCCCTCGCGGATCCACACTCCTCCCTTGCGGCGGCGGCGAGAGCGGGAAGCGAAAACTCGAAACAGCCCCGAGCGGCGAGCATGGCCAGCGGCGGCGAGCACGAGGCGGCGGCGGCGGGCGAGCAGACGCCGCTCAAGAAGGCGGGCGAGGGGGAGCAGGGCGAGGAGCTCCAGGCCCCCTCCGGCTGGACCAAGAAGGTAGCGCGCTTTCCCCGCCTGCTCCAGCTCCCCTAATCCGGCGCCGGGTTTCTAGAGCCCTCCGAGCTCGGATTCGAGGGTTCCTCGCTTCGATGCGCGGGGGAAATCTGGCCTGCGCGTTCCGGGTCGCGTTCTAGGGTTTCGGAGCTAAGACGAGCTGGGATCCCCCGCTGGTCGTGTGGGTGCGCTTGTTGACTTTTAGCTCCGCGGAGTTCCAGCTCGGGTTGTTGTATCCTAAGCTTAGCTAGGGTTCGTAGTTCCTTGGCCTGCGATTACTGGTATTTTGCGATTCGTTTAGCCAGGGTTCGTGAGTTCACGATCTGTTTAGCTAGCGACGTTTCCAGGTTAGGGTTTGTAGTTCCTTGGCCTGTGATTTCTAGTATTGTTGCGGTTCGTTTAGCTAGGGTTTGTAGTGCACGGTCCGTTTAGCTAGCAATGGATGTACGGCTTTGACGTGACCCTGGCAGGATTTTGTGATACTGAGTCTATGTGCTACTAGTTTAGGGTTCATAAGCCCTATTGGCAGAGGTTTAGGGTTATGAGTTTTACTATAGCTATGTTTAGGTTATATTGCATTCTTTTGGTTCATGGTGAAGAGCGCACGTTCAGCATTACTGAAGCTGTATGAATCGTGATGTTTGAGCTTTTGATTCACAGTCATATCTACTGGTACCTTTGTTTGAACGAGCTAACAGCAGCTTTTAGCGATTCACCATGTTTCTGGTATAACTTATGAAATATCCCCCCACAGGCACTTGCGAGTGAATGAGTCTGCTCAAGTCTCCTGGAAGCAGCCAGGCAGTCACTAGCAAATAACAACTAGGTTTAACCTGCCATTTCTGGGATTTGACAGTCCAACAAAACTCTACCTCCAGTATGGTTTTACTTGGACAGGGGTGTCCACTTCTTATGCTGCATAAGATGCCCTTAATCCGCGTCGGATTCGGAAACCTGCATCCATGTCCGAGTTAAATTTGCCTTGTCCTACCCGAACCCGAGTCGGATTCGGACACTCCTATACATGTCCAAGTGCTAACCAGCCATTTTTTGTCACGTTGTGGTCCTGCTTGTTGATTTGTTTGTAGTGCAGGTCTCATTTGTTTAATTTATACCATGTATAGCTTGGTCTGCTTCACCAAATTAGTGTTTGTATAGTAAGGTTGGGTTCAGGGATTGTGTTGTATAGATATAGCAAGATGTTATTTCTTAAAGCGTCTCGATGATGAAATCGTTTTGTTATTCAAACTATACCATATGTTGTTTCTCTGTGCTGATATCCAAGTATTTTCTTAAGTTTCTTCATTGTTTACTATTCTGGTAGAAGGTCACATACAATGGCCTGTGAGAAAGGGCACCACATACTTATAATTCTATGAGGATGTGGTAGGAGCCTTGGACGTAGGTGGTAGATGAGATAGTTTATTGTATATATCAGGGAGACTGTGTTACGAAGGTGGGATGGGATTTTCTGTTTGCAACTAAGAGTCTCCATAAAACCTACCCATTTGTGATGTTATTTCCAAGTCAAATCTGGTTCTGTGTTATCCAGCTAACTTTCTATCTTTGTGCGTCCGCTGAGCTGGTTTTCCCTATTTGGTAAGTGCTAGTGTGATTGAAATGACGATTGCATCGTACTATGTATTTGCCCTGGTTGCAGTACTCTTGAATTTATGTTTGTTACACTTACTGCTGTTATATTCTCTTGAGATCAAGCTTCTCAACCCATCGTATTGATATACTTACTATCATGTCTTTGCAAAATATTTATTTGAATATTGTATAGAGCTTGTAGACCCTGGCTAAATTATTAAATTGAATAGTATTATGTGGCCCGTCTCGTGCATGCTTTAAATAAGATGTTGTCCTCCTCTTTGTATTTATTTTCAAAACACTTAAGTCGTGTCCAAGACTTCAGTCTTGGATGGACTTATGGTACAAGTATCATGTGCAATTTGTAGGCTTAGTAAAATACACGGTGGAACTGTTTCTTTAATAATATTATTGTGATTGAATGGTAAATACACACAGCAACAGTCAGCATGAAAGAGTGCAACTGCTGTGTCGGCATAGTCTATTGTGGTTATCTTGTTGTTTTGTTTCTCCACTCATATTCTAGGCAGATCAGCATAGCCGTTGATGTCATTTTGTAGCATGTGCTGGTTATGAATAAACATCTTTCCGTGACTTGTTTAATTGCATTTATTTACTTTGTTGATTCTCAAATAATGGTGGCAGCCAGTTAAACAAATACTGGAGAATGCTCGAGGGGTGGTACCTCTCTGGGACCCAGACACTGAAGACTTGGTTGGACTATCTTAATAGTTGATGCTAATGGAAATCCATGTTATAAGTGAAGCATTTACGTGGTAGTTAGGCTACCAGGCCATGTTTTTAGTATAGTCCTCTTTTTGGTGTATGAACATTATTTTTTCCTGGCGATCATCTTGGAAAGTGAAATGATCTATGGAAGTTGGAGTTTCAATTGAATAATAGCTTGTGCACTTATTGGACTGCATGGAGATTGATCCTGCAGGCTGGGATGTACTCTTTGGGTGTGCTCTTTTAAGGCCACTGGCTTGGTAATTTTTGGAAGTTTTACCTTATCACTCATCTAGTGTTTCTGAATTCTTCTCGAGGATTGCGCAGAAATAATCATAACATGTTTAAGGAAACATTACAACAACAACAACAACAAACATTGCCGCTAAAAAATCATGTGTAGATTGAATCTTATTTGACAGGCTAGTCCTTGGGGGCATTCTGCACGCCACAGATCTCTGTTCTAGGCAGAACTAGTTAGGCTTGACATATGGTGTAACTAACTTCATTACTGATTACTGACATGTGTATGTATACAATCTCGAATTCATTCTCTCATGAACAATATATCTCTGAATAATCACGTTTGTTTTGTCTACCATTTGGTACAATGTGCAACTGATGAGCTAGGGAGATACACTCACTAAAGTGCATGATATTCTTGTGTTGAGTCTCCTGGTTGGTCTTCATCTGGTGCTCCTCTGCTCCAGTTGCTTTCCTACAAAGTTCTTGCACTCAAAGTTCACAGTTTGTCTGGTTCGGTGTTCCCTTTTTGGTGATGAGAGTTGATATCTGTTTTTTGTTCAGGGAAGATTTTTTGGTTATTTAGAATGGTGGTTCAAGTACTTCAGTTTACTTATTATCTTCTCCCAGTGGTTTAGTTGAAATATTCCTTTACACTTGAATATGCATTACCAGTACATGTATGAACAAATTGACAGATGCCATGTGGGATTGGAATTTATTCTTTTTACGTTTCTGTAGCATTTTCCATGATGGTGCTTAAATAATATTTTTGCTTCCTGTGCAATTGCAGCTTAATCCCACTCGAGGTGGGAAGTTTGAGGTTGTTTTTGTTGCACCAACTGGTGAGGAGGTCAAGACCAAGAGAGCTTTAACTACATACCTAAAGGCACACCCTGGAGGCCCTGCACTTTCAGAGTTCGTCTGGGCAACTGGTACATGCCTTAACTCATCATTCCTTGATTACTTTATTTATGATTTAGGTAGGACTATCATTTTCCAATCAGAGTCTTGCCTATACTGAAAGATCCATAAGCAGGCAATACTCCCAGACGGTCCTCACGTCTAAGTGCAAAGCCCAAGGCTGAGAGCCCGGAAGACGAGAAACCCTCACGCCGAAGTGGAAAGTCTAAGGCTACTGAGAGCCCGGAAGATGAGAAACCTTCCAAACGGGCAAGGTCATCAAGCACCAAGAAAGGCAAAAAGGGGAAACAGGAGGATGCAGAGGACGCAGAAGCTGAAAGTGGAGATCATGCTGATGCTGAAGAAGCCAAAGGCACTGAAGTGGAGATGAAAGATGCTGAAGAAGCCAAAGGCACTGACCTGGACCTGGAGATGAAAGAAGCTGACAATGCTCAGGAAGAGAAGAAAGAGAAAGAGGCTGGTAGTTCGGTTGGAGAGAAGAAAGAGGCTGACACTCTTGCTCAGGAAGAGAAGAAAGAGGCTGACACTGTTGCTCAGGAGGAGAAGATAGAGGCTGAGGCTGTTGCTCAAGAAGAGAAGATAGAGGCTGACGCTGTTGCTCAAGAAGAGAAGAAAGATGCCCCCGTTACTGATGCCCCAGAGAAGACTGAAGAAGTGGAAGGCAAGGCAGCTGAATCTGAAGTAGCTCCCGTGGAGGTTGAGATGCCTGACCCTGTATCAGAGAACAAGGAAAACGAGAAGCCAGCTGAATTTGAAGAAGTCCCCGTGGAGTTTGATATGTCTGACCTTGTATCAGAGAACCAGGAAAACGAGAAGCCAGCTGAATCCGAAGAAGTCCCCGTGGAGTTTGAGATGTCTGCCCCTGTATTAGAGTCGGCTGAATATGAAGTAGCTCCTGTGGAGGGTGAGAAAAGTGAAAACGGCCTGGCAGTCGAATCCATAGTGCCACCTCCAGCATCTTCAGAGAGGAAGAAAGAAGAGGCAGATAGCACCATCAATCCAGCGACCCCTCCTCCAGCGGAGGTGAAGGCAGATGCTCCAGCGGCAGAGACAGCAAAAGCCACGGAGAATCCAGCAGACAACGCTGCTCACAAGGATGACCAGGGTAACACCGAAGAACAATCCAGCGCGAACGCCGACAACAATGGACAGATCCATCCGGGTGCTTCCACCGTGAAATGCACCTGAGGGTAGGTTGCGTGGACGACAGGCGAGGCGAGGCGAAACGGGGAACAAATTTGGTCTCTGTGTGCTTAGGATGGAATCCCGCATTTGCTTTGAGAACTGTAAGCGTGTTTAACCTGACAGCGCCCGTAATTGTAGGCTCCTCTTCTCCGCATACTTCACAGCTTGTTTTCTTATGAGGTGCTGCAGGGCATCTGGCTGGCTTATGCCGCCTCGGTCATTATTATCATTTGTAACTTGTTAGAGTGCACATTAATCTCAGGAGGACATAGACATAATACTTATGCTGCTGTTGTTGTAACCTGACCTTTTATGCCCTTTGCCTTGTGTTGCTATTCATAAATGTAAGCCATGTTGGCTTGAACATGTTGTTGGCTTACTAGCTGCGGTAGAGTAGAGTTACAGTTAATCTCTCTCTTCTGCAAATGTTTTCCCTAGCAGCCAGTCCTGGTTAGGTTCAGTTATAAGTTTGTTCTCGGCTGTTCGTAGTACATCGTTGTTCTGTGGCATATCGTGAATGGTTTCTGGATCCATTGCCCGAACACGCAATAGTAATTAGTCATCGAAATGCTTGTTGGTGACAATTATTCTCTATGAGAGCGTTTTTTACACTAGTTTTACTGACGCTCTTATATTAATGGACGAAGAGAATATATCATAGTCTTGTTCTAACCTCACTCCTGTGGCTTTTCCCGGTTGTGCCGCAAGTAAAAAAGGTTGGAGAGACATGCGAGGCCTTGCTTATCCTGAATGTTAGTTTTTATTCACGTTTGCTATTTGTTGAAATTTTGTTTGTGTTTGGTAGTGGTAGAGAGTAGTCCATGAGGTTGAGCTGGGCACAACATGGGTGGTGTCCCGGCTGCGAGTTCTCATTGGGACCACACCGAAGACGAGATGGCATTGTTGGCTGTGATCTCACTGGTGGAGGAATGACAATGGGTCGATTGCTGTGGCAAGGCGGCGCACTGCAATGCCCTCTAGTTGCGAGTGGCGGGGGCATGCAATTGAGCTAGCGGTGGGGATGAGGAAGAGGAACATTGCATTGTTGAGGAGGAAGATGAAAACAATGCAGGTGGGATGAGGTTGTGTGGGTCGGGGAATATAATAGATTGAAACTAAAACTTCGGCATCGGTCTTAGAGGAAGACCTACCTAGCCATCTGATTTGTCTCAATTCGATGCATTATAGCCGGTAGATTCTTTTTGCCATCGTTGAGATCCAACTGCCCCAGCGATCGTTCGTGTTGCACATGGAGTGCTCGTCGCTCAAGCACCTCACTAAAAAATTGAACGAGCAGCAGCGACAAACTCATGCTACCCACGGTGCGTTCTATTCTTGCATCCGCCTGTGCCGCGGGCACGCCTCGTCGCCACCACTAGCCATGCGACACCTCTGCCGTCTCGTCTCGGTCCCTCGTCGTCGTAGCGAATGTCGTCCTGTCGCCGGTGACAGTTACGTTGTCCCCTATTGTTGTCGCTCATGCAACACAAAGTGTCCTCCATGGATGCTGCTTTACAGCTACACTGTCCCCCATTGCTGCTACTTAGCAACATCACCGCCACTCATGTAGCACATGTGCCCTTCATGAATGCTGCTTTGCAGCTACGCGGCCTCCAGCGATGCAGCGGAGGAGCACCGGTTGCCCGTTGCAGTGCCGATGACCTATGTTTGCGCGGTGCATTGTAGCATCATGTGTAGGCCCGCATTGACCACATATGCATCGCGATGTGAAGCCCCACGACATCCCCCTGCTGTCACACAAAATCATTAGCTATTGCAGCAGCATCGAAGTCGCTGCCTCACCGTCACAATGCGACATCATAGCATTTGTCGTCATTGCTACACAATGGCCGCCCGTCCCGGCCGTCGTCACAACAGTGGTGTTCCTGCAAAAAACAGGGGTTGCAGGTGTGGTGGTGGCACATACGACAGGACCCTTGCTGTTGCAGTGGCTGGAGTCGCCCTCCCCGAGCCTTGCAACAACCGCGCTGTTGCGGTGGCCGACGTCGGCCTTCTCCTTTGTGTAGGAATGATGAGTGCGGAGAATGGCGAGGATGCAACAACTTTGTGATTGTGTCACCCCTCTGATTTCAAACATTGATTGAGTTGGACGGAGGATGCATCAGGCAGCAGTCGATGGCAGTCCTCACGATTCCCCAATAATTGTGGCGGTTCTTGCCATGGTATCCTCCCCTCTAGCCATGACAGACAGGATGTAGGGGAAGAGAGAATGTGAAAGAGAGAAGCTTCGTACTTCCTCCATTTCTTTTCAGTCAGCATATAAAATTTGATCAAAGTCAAATTATGTAATGTTTGAATAATTTTATAGGAAAAAAACATTAACATTCACAATATGAAATCAATATTATTAGATGCATCATGAAATTAATTTTCATACCACATAGCTTTAGTATCGTAGATGTCGATATTATTTATATAAATTTGGTCAAACTATGCATAGTTTGACTTCGAACAAATCTCATACGCGGAGTAAAAAAACAGAGGAAGTAAGCGATAAGGTTGAAGAAAGTGGCAAGTGGGCCCCACACGTGGCACCTGCATGCAAAGGAGGCGGTTGACGGGGAGAAAGAAATCAACCGGGTGAAACAAATTATTTTCGAAAACTTTTCCAGGCAACTATTCTATTGGTGGCAATTAAAAAATAAATTCTATCGGTGGCCCCATTTTTAGTCGAAACTGCTCTGTGTGCGACTGTTTTCCATCCGACCCATGTACGATAGCATGATCGAGGGTTACAGCTAATAATAATACAAAGCAATATGATGAACGGCCGTGAAACGGTGTCGTACCAAAACCGTACCTACAAAGGAAAATCTAGCAACACTCTTTTGGTAGGTGGCAAGGTGAATTCGGGCCAGTTACCTTTCGCACTTTCGTGCTCCGCGCATCGCAACTTTAAAGTTTTGTCTCGCTCGCTCGCCCTTTGTTTTCAATTGCGGTGGCTGTGGCTGTGGGTCTTGGTTGTTGTTGCTCCGGTAGCCGTTGCTCCGCCCTCATCCCATCGGCCGCTCTGCCCCGCCAGCCGATGCTTTAAAAAACGGCGGCCCGCATTTCCCCTGCTCTTTTCTAGCCGTTGCGCGACCCCCCCCCCCCCCCCTCCCCTTGCCATCTTGGCGTTTGCGCCCACAATTTTTAATCACTCTCAGCCTACGGCGGAAGCATCCTAAAGCAGCGGCAATCAGTGCCCCCACCCCACAGCCACACTGAATCAGCAAGGGGAACGATCGCATCGCATTGCCGCCGCCGCGCAGTGAGGGAGAGGGGATCGGTCGGGGCGGAGGATGAGAGGCCTCAGATCGCGGATCCTCCGGACCCTGCAGTCCTTCCCCAGCGCCGCCGCCGCGCAGTCCAACGCCCTCCTCCCGCCGCCCGACGCCGCCGCGCCCGAGCCATCGGAGGCCGCGCCCAAGCCGGCGCCCGTCCCCGATGGCGGATGCAATGGCGACGATGACGACAAGGAGAACCTCTCGCCCGAGGCCAACCCGCGGAAGGCCAAGAAGATGAAGTTGGCCTCCGGCCGCGAGGGTGACTCTCTGGAGGAGTCCTACCGCCGGCCGGAGCTCGAGTCGCCGAGCCTCTTCGACCCGGACCTCCTCGCCGCCTTCCGCGGCGTCGTCGACGCCTACGCCCAGGCGCTCGAGAAGACCCAGCGCCGCGGCGTCGACGCCGACGACGACATCGCCGCCGCGCTGGACGCCGGCGGCCGCGACGAGGACCCCCTGGCCGGGCTCGAGAGCCGGTGCCCGCCCGGCGGGGAGCGCGCCGTGGTGCTCTACACCACGTCGCTGCGCGGGGTGCGCAAGACGTTCGAGGACTGCGCCACCGTGCGCCGCCTGCTCGACGGGCTCCGCGTCGCCTTCCTGGAGCGCGACGTGTCCATGCACGCGCCCTACCGGGACGAGCTCCGCGCGCTGCTGCCGCCGCCGCCGCCGCCCGGCGGCGACGGCGCCAGCATGCCCCTGCCGCCGCGGCTGTTCGTGGACGGGAGGTACGTGGGCGGCGCGGACGAGGTGGTGGCGCTGCACGAGCGGTCTCGGCTCCGGCCGATGCTCCGGCGCGCCGCGCGCCGGGGCGCGGGCGACGCGGCCTGCGCGGTCTGCGGCGGCGCCTGGTTCGTCGTGTGCGGCCGGTGCAGCGGCCGTCATTGGCTCTATGACGACGGCTCGGCCGCCGCCGCCGCCGTCGCCGCCAGCCGCGTGCCGTGCCCCGGGTGCAACGAGAACGGGCTCGTGCCGTGCCCCCTGTGCAGCTGAGGCGATCCTCCGACAAACATGTAAATCTTTTTGTGTGTTATTACCAAGGAGACAACGAAATTCTTTGCGATCATTTCACCCTGTAGTAAGTAAGTACAGTGCTACTCTATAATTTATCATGTGCCGTTTCTTAATAATTTGTTGCATCAAGCTGAGCCAAGAAACAATTCGGTGACTCTAAAACCCAATTTGCAGCACTAGTGCATTGCACAACTGCTGCTGCTGCTGCTGAGTTGAATCCCAAGGGTTGGTTTTTGTCAGACATTTGTTCTTCTCTGCTCATTTCACCCTGCAAATTGTGAAATCGAAGAAGCTGTCAGGAACTGCATTCGGCCGAGGTTGCTGGCGGGGAACCGAATCTCAAGGGCGAGTTTTTGTCAGGCTTGCTGTCAATGCCTGAAAATCGTGACATCGCGGAAGCCATCCTGTCAGAAACAAATTGATGTCAATGCCTCCTGATGTTCGAGGTAACACATTAGCAAGAGTTGTTGGAGAACACACATGTTTGGATGTGTGGCAGGCAAATTAGTTTGTTTCAGTTTAAACCATGCGTTAATAAACCAGATTTTACACCTATAATCCTATAAAAGCTTTGATGGGGGGTCTTGTAAATCAGTCTCACTCGTCAGGAGGACGTGGCGCTTGGGCATCAACACCCCATCAATGAACAGAACCCATAATTTTGAAAGAATTTTCAAGGAAATACATATGGCTCTGAACTCGTGCTTTATTATGTTCCATTTGAAAAACTACAACCATAAACCTTAGCGACACTTTGTATCATGCGATGTGATTCGGCGAAGGTGGTGGTGACTGCACCTTCCCTGGTTCTCATTCTCAAGGTTATGCACCAAAGAATGCACGAGACACTCAAAATAGACTTTTGCCTCGCTTTATAGATAAATCCACTTGACTAAACGATACAATGTGTTAAAGGAAATTCCAGTACAAGCTGATTGAATGAAAAAACTAGACTACACACGACCAACAAGGCACCACCCAATGAACTCACATATTTTGGGAGAAACCACCGGTCTATGCCTTAAAGTCTCCATTGAACTATGCCTAACAACTCAAAAAGTAACAAGTTTGGTTAGCATAGATCACGATTTGTTTTGGTGGAAGCATAGATCTTGGGTATTTGGTTGAAGGAATCAAAGTGGAGTGAGTTTTTTCAAGGCTGACAATGCGGGCGGGTGTGTGTGTGTGTGGGGGGGGGGGGGGGGGGGGGTACTAAGATTTTGTGGATAATACGGTTGTAGGTACAAGAATGGGGAAGTGGAGTTTTTTAGATTTGAGCTTGGTGAATGGTATAATCAGAAAAAATAAAATAAAATCTAAAGTTTCTTTGGTGAAAACATTGGGAAAAGTTTTACGTGCTCACAAATTTTTATCTTGAAATCGCATTCTTGGAAGTCGTGGCAAAATAAACAAAATTGATGCTCCAAGAGTGTAATTTTCGAAAGCATATTGGAGTGCCGATTTTTTTTTTTTGCCACGACTTCCACGAATGTCTTTCCAAGATGAAATTTTATGGGCACTTAAAACTTTTGTCAATGTTTACACAAAAAAATCAGAATTTTTGAATGTTGTTTCGTTACTTTCTGATGTTACTGTTCATCCCCGAGTTCAAATGAGCTCGGGAGCAGAAGGTGACTTTTGCAAGAATGGGTCTTATATAGCTCCCCTCAAAATCCAATTGTTTATGCCTCACTTGGCGTATCCCAAAGATCTGACAGGTCTAGAACCCAAAGCTAACTTAACATGCCTAGTACCGAAACCACAGCTAACTCCAGAGATTTAGGCCTCTTTTGGTTTGAAGGAATTTCACAGGAATTCTATAGGATAAGATTATTTTAGGAATTTTTTCCTTTCGAGCCCTTGGTTCATAGGAATGGATTTCTATTCCTACATAGGATTGATTCTTATCCTCCACATTTCAAAGGAAAAATAAAAATGAGCCTAGACTCAACGGTAAAATCCCTATGATGTGAACCAAATGACATCTCTTTTCCCAATCCTACTCATAGAATTTAAGACGCATGTCATCTCATTTCCTATAAGTTTTTATTCATGTGATAATCCTATCATATGAACCAAAGGAGGCCTTAGGGTGTTCAAAGCTGAAAACCAACCACTATTTAGAAAAGACATCAACAATTAAGTTTAACCAAAGGGTGACATGGGGTCCCCTTGTCTCGAATCCCTCTTTGTAAATAAAAATATATCATTAACCTTGGCTCCTGAGAGCCATGAATTCAGTTTATCCATCTAGATCGGAAGCCTAAAACAAAGAATTTCCACAACAAATAAATCTACTTTATCGTAGGCCTTGCCTTATCCTAATCTATCTTAAGAACAAGACCTTTTTCTTTCTGGCCGATCTACAACGTTAACAAGTTTTCTGAAGGGGATGTGAATTCATGTCAACTGCATATCAAGTGAAAGAACATTAGCCCCGTATGATATTTATGCTTGCGCCCCAAAACAATTTAAATTTTTTGGTGATTTTTTTTCTAAAAGCACCTGAAACGAGATGGCATGTGCCAAAAATTCACTTGTTGCTTTGGTCAGTATTTTTGTGTCCCCCCTCTCATTTATGTCATATAGCAAAGAACGTGATCAAGTGTAATGTGTGGCATTTTCTCAATTGTCAAAACTAAGGGGAAAATCTATCGATTCCCTATGACTTTTGTCCTAGATCTCAAAATTGGTGACTTCCTAAAAATGATTATTCATTGTTTGGAAACGTTCTCTAAGAGGGGCGACATGGCAGACAATCATGAAGCCTTAGACGTCACCCAATGCCAACGCCTCTTGCCGCAGCCAAGGCGCGTGGTGGGGCAAAGCCTACGAGGAGATCCGGTTCAGGGGCAACTTTTGGGGAAGGCTTGGAGGCTGGAGGGTTGTTGCGACCAGAGAAGGAGATGTGAGCTTGAGTGTAGGTCTTTATCACGCGGTGCTCGACCGCTGCATTGGTGAAGCCGGCGACGGTTGGACGAATCCAGCACGATATGCTTTTCTACGACGGTCGGGCCTGGCTAGACCGCCGGAGAAGACGGGCTCGACACATGGTCATGGACGACAGCGAATTCGATCTCAAATATGAATTGGCGTACATCGGCGTGGGAAATTTGTCTTAGATTTTCATTCTTCATGTTTGGTTGGGACAGCGTGTTGGTAACACTTTGCTAGATTAGGAATAATGTCTTCCCCGTCCTATCCTTGTTTCGTTGGTGCGCCTATCACTGGAAGGAGCCGTATGGTCTTGTGTCTCTTGCGGGTCTTCTGGCACCCAGTCGATTTAGCTTTCCGGGTGGACCTGTTTGGACTGGGCCGACTGGCGTGATCTTTGGAGTTTATACATGCCCTTATCAACGTTCTTTTTTATGAGGGTGGCGATTTGCTTTAGAGATCGCAACCGCTGATGTCACCTGGTCTGAATCAATAACCTGGTCTATAAGCTCCTAGGTTTTGAAAAGTTTGCTCCGCCAAGACGAAGGCCTAGAGGCGGCATCGAGTTGTGCTCCCGACGCGGCGATGTTGGATGCACGAGGAAGAAGAGACTTCGACACCTCCCTGATTTTGAGTGTATTTTTATTTTTATTTTTGGGTATGGGTGTTTGTAAGGTTGTGCTTGTGTGAAGCTTAATGTATGGTCTTAGCCCTTTTCGAAAAAAAAAACAATAAAAATAAAAATGATCTCCTTTAAAAATTGTCAACTCCAGCCCAGTTCAAATGATTCAATTTGACATCGCATTTTCAGTTTCCCCCCCTAGACAGTGAGTTCTCCACTTCTCCTGGCCACCGCTTCGTCCCCGCCGCCAACAGCCCGCGCCGGACGGATCTGCCGCCCCCACGCCTCCCCTCTCAGCTGCTCCACGCTCGCCGGAGCGGCGGATCTCCGACGCGTCTCTCCCTCCCGCAGGTCAACTTCCCCCCCTCTCTCGATCTGAGAGAAAATGGCAAGGGCCGACCTTGTGAGAGACGGAGTGGCTGCGTGCTGACCCTATCAATTATCCCCTCTTATTGCAGGCAACAACCGGAATCTAGGCAGAACCGCCTACCATTCCACCGGAATTGGAAAACCTAGTTGCGGCGCCTCAACCTCGCCTGAACCCACCGACCGTCGATGGCGGCCGCTGCGGGGACGTACGGCAGGCTCGACAAGTCATTCAAGCTTGCCGCTCGCTCCATACTCACCGCCTTCTCCCGCGAGGTTGGTTCCCGTCCTCCTCCTCGTGGCTTCTGTTTCTACCCTCAACGGCGCCGGGGCGCGTGCCTAGTGAAAAGGCTTCCGGCCCTCGCCTTGAGTGGGATCCGTTCGACTTATGTGCCTTTGAGATGAATTGACTCGAGTTATTCTTGCATCTTAGGATCTTAACAATGCTTTCCCATCATTCACGGACGCCGAAAGGGAGCGCCTGTACCAAATGTTCATCTATGTGAGTGTTCCAATCTTTCCTCTGTTCACAATTACTGCTAAATCTGTCAATCTTTGCCGTATGCCATTAAAAGTTTGGATTGTGTATCTGTATCTGCATCTGAATGTGACTCTTAACTTCTTATCTGTTTCCCCTTTTGTTTTGTTTCAGGTGATCAAGTCTTTGCATGGCAACATAGTGGTACAGTTTATTGTGCCCAAGCTGGTTTCTACTTTCTAGTATAATGCAAATATTTAAGGCTGCACTAAACACTTAAATTTGAGCAGAGTTTAACTGCCTGATCAACTCCTGTATATGTTGAAAAAAACCATACATTACATGCACTTCTAGATATGTGTGGTGCTAACTGGCTGGTGACACAATCTTATCTTCACAAACAGAAATACCCAGCACCTTGTCCTGTCCTTTTTTTCATGGCATTGTATTACTTGCAACCTGTGCAATTATTCAGAAATTTGTCATTTCATTTTACTATGCGCCTTAGGGCATGGCAAGACATACTCAATGTCTAGGCTACCAAACACCATTTCAGTGGTTAAAAAGAAGGTGATGAGCTAATAACTGTATTATAGTGCAGGATTAGTTCATAATTAGTAATGCCAAATTTGCTAGTATCTGCTCTCCTTTGTGCCCTCTCCATGTGCCTAACCACGATATTTTGAGCGGACTTGGGCGCTTAATTTGTTTACTTTTTGCATATGCTCCTGAACTACGAAGCTGATATATCCTATGTTATGTTTGCTGAACCTGATGATGTTTTATTTATTTCTTGCATGCGCTAGCACTGTATTGATGCCATTGTATTGAAGTGATACCTGTTCATGCTGCAGGAGGAGTTCCGAAATGTCTGCGACGAAATAGAAGTAATTTCTTGAGCAATACTTCCTCACGATGCTGATAGATTTTGAGCACACTTTTGGGCTCAACATAATCTGCTTCAAGTTTATTAACACCTGCACAAATGTTGCGATTTGTAGCAGCATTTTTGAATGTTTAATGACATGACTATCAATTGTTTTAGATTGCTACTGCCCTTGACAAGGTAGATCAATTTGTCGAAGAACAAGCTCTGGACGTATTATCTTCAGACAAGTATGAACTTTTTCCTTTGCCTTTGAGATTCTGTTGTGGAATTTCTGGGTTCTAAATAGTGTTTACTCTTTTAAGAAATACGATCACACGGTACGGATAGGCTGGTTAGGATTCGCAATTGCAGTGGAGGTTCTCTTTTGCATGCTACTCATTACCCAAACCTATATAAATGGATGAATATGTTCTTTCTGGAAACCCATCACAACTTTTCTTGATTTTATCCTTCATCCAGAGTTAACCAAATACAGTTCACTCGGGATGAAAGCTCATTCAATTATGAACATATATAAATGCATGAATATGTTCTTTCTGGAAGTTTGTTAAAACTTAAAAGTCACACAATATAGTTTACTTGGGATGACAGCTCATTCATTTACAGGACTAGCATTGAAGACATCAAAGAAAGGATATCAAAGGAGAAGAAGGATGAAATTGAACTTTTAAAAGGTTTACTAGAAAAGGTATTATCCATCTAAAAAGCAGTTTTGCAGAATATAGGTGTGATAGCCTTTAAGTTTATCTTCAAAATGGGCTTCAGCACTCCCTGCCCTGTGGTTGAGTTTTGAATTATAGTATTTTAGGTTTTGACTAAAATGCAGTTGAGTTCTTGTCACTCCATGGCCCCCAACATGGTATTTAGGTTTTTTTTTGGTGTGGTGCTGTTACTGCTGTAAGTGTTACATGATGGTCACCTTAAGAAGTGTGGACAGAGCAATTTATCTTCATCTCAAACTAATACTAACTAGCTTCCTGCTCACACCAATAATACAGACTCAAGAAAGGAACAATGCCATGAAGGCCCGAATCGAACCCTTGAAGCAAGGGGAGGATTTCAATGACACAAAAGATGTTCTCACGAAGGTCTTACTTTAGGTCTATGTTTCTGTCGTGCTTCCTTCTTATTACCCTTCCTGTTTTTATTTGATTTCCTGGGACTCGTTTTGCAGCTGAAGGAATGGAATTCTGCGTGTCAGAGCTGCAATGACCATTGAGCTTCTCTGGTTACTCGATGGAGTCAAGAGACATCTGCTGTGTAGCTTTGTGTGGTTGTAGAGTGGAAGTTGAGTCAGGAGTCATGCTCCCCCATGAACCAATGGTGCTAACCAATTGTAACGTGATTTTTTTTTTTTCTGATTTGCAAGACGTAGCTGTTGTGTTTTCGTTGGCTCCTGTTTCCTGCACCCATAATTGATGTTTGCTTTAGTGATCATCCAGATGACACTCCTGGTTCCATGTTCTCCCTTGACATTTGTTTTTCAGTTTGGTGTCCCAAGTCTTCATGAGAAAAGCCCAAGGAAAAAATATATGTTTTCCCAAAATTACTGCGCTTGTATATAAGGAAATCTGGCAAAAAGGAAATGAAGAACACATTTTGAATCTGAAGTTGAAAGAAATATCAAGGTTGCTGTAACACTCCATAGCATAGCCATTTTACCTCTCTCTCTCTCTTTTAATTTGTAAATTTCCACCCTAATATGGTGCCAATACTGAATGTTGCCTCCTTTTCTTCAAGAAAAATATATGATCTGAATCATGACATAGGTTTAGCTGCTTCTGATATACTACTGGTTAGCAACTGGGATCAAAATTGGTTGGTTTGGGATCTAATCATGGTGGGGTGTGGAGTCTGGAGGGATTGCAGCAAGTCAGGTGACCAAGTACTCTACAGAAGCAGCTTCTTTGGAGACGAACTCTCGCCAGCAGACAAGCTGGGGTTCACCAAGACAGCCATCCAGGCAAAACCAGACTCTTTTTACTGTGTACTGTACTAAGCAGGTGTTCTCCTCGCCTTCTGCGTGCATAGTTAGTTTGTTCAGAGATCAGTCTCAAGTCTGAATTTTAGGAAAATAATTTCCCTGTAAGATGGAGTGGGTTCTCTTTGATCCTTAGATCTTTGCAAAATTCTTCATTTTGCATGATGAAATCAGGGGTGGTGGTGATATTGATGTGAAGCGCCTGCCGAAGACGCCGGCGCCACCTCGGCTTGGCCGAAAGTTGACTGATTCACTCACAGAAGGTATGATCAAGATAGTCCATGGTTGGTACCGAGTTTTCTTTTGGGCCTCTATATATGTCTATGACATGCCACGTTTAATCCTCCAGGCTAGATTGTGGATACATATAGGCACTTCCTACCCAAGTCTTCTGAAGAACAGGTAAGATGAGACATGTTTTTTCTTAGTTCCATTAGCTGGAATCAGCTTTTCCACATGTTTAGTTTGCCTGACGACTTATGTGTCTTATGACCGGTTTTCTGACGCTTAGCCTGATGAGTAAATAGTGTCGTAAATGCATGAAAATGACCTGGCCTACAAGGCTACAAGCACCCTATTTATATGCCATATTTCTCTAGGATTTGTTCATCTACCAGATTAAAGTAGGCCCACTGCCTCCACTATACTCCAGGACTGTAGACATCAGCACACACAAGCAGGTAGTTAGAATTAGTTGGAACCAGAAGAAGCTGATAGAGCCCTGCATTGCCACCTTCTGCAGCTAGCCCACCACTACTTATTAGTTGCAAGATCAGAAGCGACATAGAGAGTAAGCTGAACGAAGAGGCTGCCATGAGCTACTGGGGAAGTTCAGGTACCTCGCCGGCGTGGGGGGCGGCCCGCCATGGGCCGTCTCCGATGGTGCCCCTCATGGTGGTGCTGGCCCTGGGATGGGTCATCTACAACGAGACCCTGCTGGGGTGGTACGAGCAGGTGACCGAGGTGCGGGACACCGTGGCCGACAATGCGATGTTCTTCATCCTCGCCGCCGGGCTCCTGCTGCTCGCAGTCGTCCTCCTCAGCAACCAGATGGAGGTGGTCCTGGTGCCGGCGGTGCTGGTGCTGGTCATGCTCTTGATCCAGAACATCGTTGTTGCCGCGCTCCTCCTGCTGCTGGCGGCGTACCTGGCCGGAATTTACTACTACCCGCCTCACCAGGGCTACGGTGGCGGTGGCGGCTTCGCCGGGGCCGGGGGTGACTGGACAGGCTGGGGCTGCGGGCTGGGGTTCTACATGCTGCTGCTGCTTTGCCTGGTGCTGTGCGCCATGTTTTCAGAGGAGGGCGGCAGCTGGTGGATCCCAGGCGTGCTGCTGGCTGGGTGCCTGCTCTGCCTCAACCTCTTCTCTGGTGGCAAAGTCTTGGGCCAGGAATACTTTTGACTCCTCTGTTCTTCGGGACAGAGCTTAGTTATGGTTGCTTCGTGGCTTCGTGGCTTAGATATTAGCCTACTATATGAGTGTGGATGATCGGCGAAACTTCTTCGGTCTTGTAAATTTAGGTGGCCTTTGTTTGGGCTACAGCTAGTGATGTAAGGGCGTGTACTGTACTGGCTTTTATCAGTTGTCAGTAAAAACTGGAGACAGTTCAGTATACTCCCTTTGTAAATTTTTATAAGATGTAGTTTTCTTTTTTGGACCTTTATAACTATCAAATGTTCGGATTTTAGTAATAGACAATAACGATCCTTATTTCACTCTAATTATATACATGCATGCATTAAAATGACTAATTTTCCTTTCACGTACACTTCTCCCTCTAATTACATGCATATACGCACTAGAGGACGAAAAGCTGATGTCATCCTAGATTCTTTCTTTTTTCAAACTTCAAAATATTTTGTAGCTCAAACCGTCGCTCCGATTGAAAAACCGTCTTCACAAAAAAAAAAAAATCGTCTCGACGAGATCTTCGAAACTAGATCTCATGTTGATATATTTTGTTGTCTTTTTTTTCGGACCAAAAGTTACCACATCTGGCTACGCAAGTTATCACGTCTGTCATACATAAGTTACCATGTCATTTACATAAAAGTTTTCAGGGTATGTTTTCAACAATTTTTTTATCTCAGGGTCAAAAAGTGATTATGATGTTTACAGTGAGTTATCAGCTTTGTTGTGTATATTATCATGTTTCATAAAAGTTATCGGGGTATGTTTTTCAACAATTTTCATTCCCTCGGTCAAAAAATTACCGTGATATTTGTATATGAGTTATCAGCTCTTATGCGTGTGTATTATCATGTTATTTACACATGAATTATTGGGAGGTATTTTTTAACAACATTTTTTCCCGGTCAAAAAGTTACCACGTCTGGATTAAGTAAATTATCAGCTCTGTTGTATGTATATTATCATGTTATTTACACACAAGTTATCAGGGTATGTTTTTCAACAAACTTTTATCTCGGGGTTATTTTTCAACAGTTTGTCCTCGGGGTCCAAGTTATCATGGTGTTTGTACCTAAGTTATCATGTATATGATGCGTTATTACCATGATGTTTAAACAAAAAGTTACCGGGGTACATTTTTTTATAACTTTTTTCTTTCAGGTCAAAGTTGCCGCGGTGTTTGTGCCTAAGTTATCAGGGTTGTCATGCAGAAATTATGATGCTATTTACACATAAATTATCGGGACATGTTTTATTATTTATTCACCCTTGGTCAAAGTTATCATGACATTTATACGTAAGTTATCGGGTCCCTCATGCACAAATTATCATGCCAATTGCACAAAAGTTACCGGTGTATGTTTCAACCCAAAAAATCTCTAATATGAAGTTGCCATGACATCTGTACGTAAGTTTGTGGAGACAATGTCCTACCTCCGACAAAATAAAGTTTGTATACTAATAAAAAAAGAAAAAAAGTCAACTACAAAAACAAAAACTTAACAGAGAAAAGTTGGTAGTTGGGCCAACACTTGTTTACCAGGAGACGGGTTCAAAAACCCATATGTGTGTCTTTTCCCACATCAAAACTATTCGCCAGGATTTTTTACATCTGTATTTTTCCGTACCAAAAAAAAATCAACACACAAAGTTAACTGCAAAATAATTCTTTTTGTAAACAAAATATAAGCAGGTGAGTTGGTTGTTGGATTGGTTTAGTTACCAAACGACCAGGGTTCAAATCCCAGTCAACGCATCATTTTTTATCGCTCAAAAAAATTACGAGCGCTGGCAGTAATTTTTATCGCTAAAAATACGAGCGCTGGCAGGTAAAGAGGACGTGCTAAAAATACGAGCGCTGGCAGGTAAAGAGGATGTGCGGGAGCGAGCGAAAACTGTGGAAGATGGGATCCCGCGGGCGTGGAGTGGGTTGTGTGGGAGCGAGCGAAAAAATCATGGGGTGATGGCTGGGAAGTTAGGCTTCCCTGGATCGTTCGATCCGGATCTGACGGGAATCAGATCGTTCGGATCTATTCCTAAATTCCGAACGTTTGGAAATTACAAATTTCGTTCTTTTTTTGATAAAAGAGAGCTCCCCACTCCGATTTCATATAGAAGAAATCATAAGAAAAACAAACCAAAAGCAGAAACATGCAAATATGTGATTGCAGTACAGGAGCGCCCCCTCTCCAGTAACTTAGAGAAGGAATGTTCCCGTGCTACAGTGCTAGCCTAGTGTAAAATGCAAAAGGAAAGTTAGAGACTGTTAGCAGGTTATTTATTGTTGATATCTACTGTAGATATAAATAATCTAAAATTAATTTTATTTCACCATCAATTTGTTTGTATGTAATTACTATAAATGCACATAGTAGATCTGTAATTTACAAACTAATTAAAATCATTTTAGCCTTAATCATACGGATTGGACGAAGGCAAGTTAGCATATTGTAGCTTCTCTAAGAGCATCTCTAGCAGACCCCGTATATCGCCGACCCGCAAAACTCGTTTACAGTTCGCGGAAAAACGGTTTTGCGGGCCGGCGTGGGCTGCTGCGGAGCAGACCCCGCATAGCGGACCTGTAAAACAGAATATCCGCATATATTCCGTTTTACAGGTCCGCTATGCGGGGTCTGCTCCGCAGCAGCCCGCGCCGGCCCGCAAGTCAAATGGGCTTTTATCTGAATTTGACACATATGATACATATTTAGAATTATGAATTCAATACAATCAGATGGGGTTCCCGAGATGGCGATTGCGAGGAATGCAAAGACGGCCGACGGTCGATCCTCGCCGTCTCTTTCGGTTCTCATCTTCGTGCTCCTTCACGCATCTGCTGCCGCTGGTTCGGAAGCAACATCTCAACATCCGAACAATCCGAATCGGACGAATCCTCGAGCAAAAACTTCTCGCAAGGGCTTAGTTCCATCTAAAATCATAAAAACGAACGCCGCACGACCTAACTTTTCATATCGCATCCGAAAGCACAAGCACAAGTACCCACCGGCGGCTTGTGGCGGCTACGGCGACTCCGGGCAGCTCGGCTCGGCGGATCCGGGGAGCCGGTGAAGCGGTTAGGTGGAACCGGGTGAGGGGCGGCCCGAAGGCGTGATTCCGCCCGCAGATATGGCCGGAATCGCCGGCGGCGGACGGGCGGAACCGGTGGCGGGCGGCCGCGGAAGGGGGTGGGGAACGCGCGCAGGCTGAAATGTCCCTCCCGCCAACCGCTTTTCTCACATACGGGGCACCGTCGGGCCGAGGGGGAAACGTGTGTTTTCGCGGGTTGGAGGAGGGATTTTACCGCGCCCCTCAAATTTTTTTACGGGTCCGACGCGTTTGCGGGGTCTGATCGGGCGGCTTTTTTCATGTTGACCCGTATTTTGGTGGTTATTTTGCGGGTCGGGGCATTATACGGGGTTTGCTAGAGATGCTCTAACATCCCTTCTTAATGTTAGAGGATCTGGTTCCCTCCCCCCCTTCCCAGGCACAGCTGGGGCGATCACACCCAAGTTCTTTTTTTGTACTTGGCAAAAGCAGCTTATTTGAGCAGAAATAACAGATTCGTAGCAGGAAACTCGCAGTGTCCATCTTCAAGAGCACCACTCCATTTTTTTCATCCTGTGATTCTCCCGGCGCCAGTTCTCCATCCATGTGTTGCTTTGAAGATTTCTTCCGCTACCCGCTCAACCTGCCTTACGCCCACCATCATTTGTCTTTCTCTTTCTGGGTTTATTTGCAAGACATTCCAATCATGCAGATTTTATAGGATCAAATTAACAGGAACACAGTGATCAGTGACCTTGTTGTTATCAAACACTACTCTATTCCTTAATTTTCATAAAGTTCAAAAGATTGCAGAAATACCAACAACCATAAGATTTATGTCATTTTTGCTGAATTTTTTAATCCATATGTCAAACAAATCTTTCACATTATCAGGAATATTAAATAGATTGAAAGCACAACTCATAATGTTCCAAAGTAATCTGGCTATAGAACAATTAAAGAACAGACGATTAAATTAATGTCCCCAGAGCACCCCCTACGAATCAGGTTATCTTTGGTAAAGATATTGTTCCTTAGTACTAATCACATAAACACCTTAACACGTGGGGGATTTTAACTTTCCACAAAAACTTGTGTGGATATTTGTACCCAGATTGTATCAAAAATATATAGCAAGATTTAACCGTGTATTCCCATTTTTAGTTAATGATGATTTGATCAAATCTTTTTGATCAGTCAAAATAACATTCTCACATGCACTTTGTATGTGTTCCCAGAGTTTCAAAGATTCCCCATATAAGGTTCTGCTAAATCGACATTTTGGAGACCTTTTTCAAGTATCTCTGCCAGATACTTGTTTTTGTCAAAACATATATTGTATAACCTAGGGAAATTGTTTTGTAGGGATTTTGGTCCTATCCACCAATCTTCCCAAAACCTAACATTCCTACCATCACCCACATCAAATCTACATAAGGAGAAGAAGAACTCCTTGTGTTTTAATAAATCGGTCCAAAATTGGGAGTCCCCCTGCTTATGCTTGATACTAGTCAGGCACCTTTCTTTTTGGTACTTATTTTAACCTAACATTGCTACCATAGCCCTTCTGTATTGTAGATTTTCCACCACCATTTACACATCAGAGCCTTGTTCATCAAGGTTAGGTTTTGAATGCCCAAGCCTCCCATATCTTTTGGTCTACACACATCACTTCATCTGACCAGGTGATATTTATTTTTGTTAACATCCTCCTGCCATAGTAATATAGCTCTAAAAAAATCAATTCTCCTGTTTAACGCCACACGCAACCCATAAAAGAACATCGTGAGATAAGGGATCCCAATAAGGGAAGATTGAATCAGGGTCAACCTCCTAGTTGTTGCCACTAGCCTACCCTGCCAATTGCTACATTTCCTCTCCATTTTATCTTCAGGAGGTTTCCAATGTTCATTCCTAATTATTTTTTCATCTACTGGCAATCCGAGGTATTACAGAGGAAGTGTCCCAATAGTGCAGGTAAAAATTCTAGCATATTCTTCTTTTTTGTTGACAACTTCACCAAACAGGAATAATTCACTCTTATGGAAATTAATTTTCAAACCAGACATCTGTTCAAAAAGACATAATATATATTTCAAATTATGAGCACATTCAAAATCATCCCATAACAGGAAAATTGTGTCATCAGCATATTGCAACATGTTGATTCCACCACCCAGGTTATCAGTCAGTAACCCTTTTACCGGGCCTTCATCTTTTGCATTATTCATCAAAATGGCTAATGCATCAGCAACAATATCAAAAATTAAAGGAGGCAAAGACTCCCTATCTCAGGCCTTTATGTGCGGGGAAATAATGTCCCAAATTACCATTTACTTTAATGCAAGCATTACCTCCTCTAATGGTTTTTATAATCCAATCAATCCATTGGTTAGGACAACCTTTCATTTTAAGTATTTGTAGAACAAAGGGACACTTTACTTCATCATAAACCTTTTCAAAATCCACCTTAAACAGCAATGCTTTCTGTTATTTCTTATGAACACTGTTTAAGGCTTATTGCAAGATAAGGACCCCTTCCATAATGTACCTCCTTTTGAAAAAAGCAATTTGTACTGGAGAAATAATTTCCCCAACCACCCTATTTAGCCTATTCAATTAGAACTTTAGTGAAAATTTTGAAACTAACATTTAACACGCATATAGGTCTTTATTTCTGTATTTGATTTGCATCTTTGCCTTTTGGTACCAGGGTAATAACCCCATAGTTTAATCTCCTGATATCTAAAGTCCCTCTGTGAAAATAATCAAACATGACTTTTAGATCATTTTTAACGAAATCCCAAAAGTGTTGATAGAATTTAGTAGTAAAGCCATCTGGCCCAGGTGATTTGTTATGTACCATTTTGGAAACAACTTTTTTATCTCCTCCGTAGTGAATTCATTTATTAATTATTTTTGAGCACTTTCAGGTATCATAGTTGGGTTAACAATGTTCACAGATAGAGTAGATACTTCAGGATGTCCAAACAGCTGCTTGTAAAAATTAGTAATATAATCCATTAAGTTTTTGTCCCCTTAAATCTTCCCCTCTGAGGGATCACTAGAAGAGTGTCTAGAGGGGGGGGGGGTGAATAGACTACTAGCAGGAATTTAAAACCTAACCTTTTCCCAAGTTAATTGGTTGGCAGATTTTAACAGTTATAGAAAGTCTAGCAAGTCTAACAGCCCTACACATGCATGTCAACAAATATGGCAGCGGAAAGTAAAGACATTGCACATGAAGTAAAGAGTAGAGATATGGAGATCAAACGCAATTGGAGACGCAAAGATTTTTCCCGTGGTTCCGATAGGTGGTGCTATCGTACTTCCACATTTATGGAGTCTTCAACCCACGGAGGGTAACGGTCGCGAGAGTCCACGGAGGGCTCCACCCATAAGGGTCCACAAAGTAGCAACCTTGACTATTCCATAACGGCTTCCGTCCACGAAGGACTAGCCTCACTATGGGTAGATCTTCACGAAGTAGGCGATCTCCTTGCCCTTACAAACTTATTGGTTCAACTCCACAACACGAAGTAGGAGGCTCCCAAGCGACACCTAACCAATCTAGGAGGCACCACCCTCCAAAAGGTAATAGGCTCGGTAATGACGATGAACTCCTTGCTCTTGTGCTTCAAGATGATAGACTCCTCAACACACAATCACTCTCTCACAGATTTGGCTTGGTGGAAGAGATGAGATTGGTGGAAAGCAACTTGGGGAGGCTAGAAATCAAGATCCATATGGTTGGAGTGGAAGATCTTGACCTCAACACAAGGGTAGGTGGCTCTCTCTCAGAAAACTGGATGGGGCAAGTATGGAATAGTTCTGAGTGCTTTTCTTTCGAGTAGGTGGTGGTGAAGGGGTATATATAGGCATCCCCAAAAATCCAACCGTTACACACAAAATGACCAACTCAGTGACACCGATGTGTTAATATCGGTGGTACCGAAGTGACCAAAAGGTGGCAACTTTTGAATCTCGGTGAGACCGATATAGGAAACTCGGTTGCACCGATAAGGTGACCAACGGTCAGATTGACATTCTCGGTGATGCCGATCCAACAATCTCGGTGGTACCAATATTGTGAATTTGCGTAACAGAAAGTTGGCAACCTAAACTCGGTGGCACCGGAATGGAATCGGTTGCACCGAAGTGGCTAGGGTTTGGCTGAGTCTGTCTGAGTTTGGGAATCGGTGGCACCGAGTGGAAAGTGTTGGTTGCACCGATTTTGAATATTTGGCTATGGACAGACTTTGTGGAAGAGCTTGTGGGTGTTTTTGGTGACTATCACTTGTGCATGTATGAGCATTTTGTTCACCAATCAAAACCTTACCCCCTTTTAATAGTATTGACTTTCCTATGGACTCAAAGTGATTTCTCACAAATGTAAAAAGTAGAGTCCTCTTGCTTGAAGCTTTGCCAATCCATTTCCTTGCATCTTGGGGTATTTCCACAATCTCCACAATCCTTTTTCCAGCCCTCTCTGTGGACTATATCTGAAATACACTAGGTAAAGGTGTTAGTCCAAGAGACAATGTATGTTGTCATGAATTATCAAAACCACCAAGGGAGCATGTTGTGCTTTCAATCTCCCCCTTTTTGGTAATTGATGACAACATACAATCAAAGCTTCAAATAAAGATATACATGAATATAGTGAAGACTTTGAGAGACACATGACTTAGATTTGCTCCCCCTAAATGTGTGATTCCTTTAAAGGATAGTTGCTTTGGAATGCATAGACACACATGTAGTGGAAGGGATATAGTAAGTCATATGTATCTTGGCTATATGCATCAAATATATAGGAATGGGATGTATCTTTGTTCAAGACTTCACTCTTGCAAACAATATGTGCAAGAAGCAAGGGATCATCTTGACCAAAGATGTGATGCAAATACTTACCTTGAGTTCTTGAGCATTCTTGTAGTAGAAATACACTTGAGAAAACAATGTTAGGAAACACAAGAGTATTCAACCAATCAACAAGGCAATAGAACTAAAAAATACCAAGATATGGAGAACATATAGAAGATAGTATTTCTTAAGATTGATATGTCTCCAAAATTATTTCTTTCTCCCCTTAGATATGACAATATTAGAACATCCTCTCCCCCTGAATCTCAGCATGTAGATATTGGGATTGGATAGGGTGAGAAAAGTAAACTTCCAACTCATCTTAGATGTTTCTCCAAATGAATTTTTTTCTCCCCCTACTTTGATATTCTCCCCTTGTTTATGATATTGGCTCTCCCCCTTGATCATATCTCCCCCTTTGCATAAGCATGTATCTTCCTCTTTAGCATCAAGCTTTGGTATTCTCCCCCTTTGGCATTAATTTCCAAAAAGGTCAAACACAGGAATTGATACAGGGATCATTGATAGGAAGGGATCCTTGAGAACAAGGGTCATTGAATGTAGGGTTCATGGAAATGAAAACTGAGGGAATCATTGAGAAGAATTTCTCTCCCTAAGATTATCTTTTGTTATTCTCCCCCGATTTTATTTTGAAACGGGATCATCAAAGTAATAGAATTATTGCTTAAAAGATTACAAAAGAAACATAAATTCACAACTGCGAACATAAATAACAAATCGGTGACTCCGAGAGAGATAAATCGGTGGTACCGGGATTTTGTGGTGCAGCTTATCTGCAATGTCGGTAGAACCGAGATATATGTATCGGCGGCTCCGAGGCAAAAGCGACTAAAACAGAAAAGAAATAAGAGACCAAGTTTCTGGGTTTTTTTTTTTAAATTTCAAAGGGAATGTGAAAGTTTTTACAAAGGGATATCAACTAGAGAAGATTTGAGTGGTTCCAAGAAGTCTTCGCAAAATAGAAAGTGAACCATCCAAAATACTTAACTAGATGATGGGCGGTGACTAGGTCACCTATATTAGAGTATATTGACTTAGGAGCCAAGCAAGAATACTTGATCATAGGTCATACTCTACGTTAAGCTCAAAATGGGGTTACCATTTTTCGATTAAGCATTTTAATGTCTTCATATCACTTGAGTTGCTTTAGCTCATGACTTGGAGTAAAGCCTTTTCAAGGATATGAGTGCATACCTTTGAGTGATGTTGATGACGAGGCTTGTAGGTGAACTTCTTGAGGATGCTCGAGGTTGATGAAGATCATCTTGAGTTGGGGGCAAACCTTCTCGTTTGAGTACACTTGTCACCTACATAGGTTAGTCATGCAAGGAAGAGCAATAGATATATCCATTTTACATGATACCAATAGAGATTTAGCAATGATCACATCAAGTATATGTCAAGGATATGGTTGAGTTATCTTCTTCCTTCCATCACCAAGAGGGATTGTGGATACTTGGTCATGACAAGATTGCTTATGATTTGAGTTGAGGGCAATCTTGTGGAATGAAGTTCTTCCAAGTACCTACAAAAGATTAGATGCAATACAAGGGAGCATAGAATTCCATGGCATAAGATAACATGTTAGTGCTTCATGGAAATGTCAAGAAGGCTCATGCCCTTGCATGCATCCGAGTGAGTCTAGCTCAAGTTTGAAGCATCAATGATGTTTAACTCACTCCTCAAATAGAAAAATGTTTTCTCATCCAGTGGTTTGGTAAAGATATCGGCCAATTGCTTGTTAGTGCGAACATGCTTAAGATTGATATCTCCTTTGGTAATATGACCACGAATGAAATGATGTCTAACTTGAATATGTTTTGTTCGAGAATGTTGCACAGGATTATGACCAATTTTAATAGCACTTTCATTGTCACAAAGTAATGGAACATTTCTAACATGGATTCCGTAATCCTTAAGCGTTTGTGTCATCCATAATAATTGTGCACAACAAGATCCAGCAGCAATATATTCAGCTTCGGCAGTAGATAGAGATACCGAGTTTTGTTTCTTGGAGGACCAAGATACAAGAGATCTACCCAAAAATTGACAAGTACCCGAGGTGGATTTTCTATCAACCTTGTCACCAGCATAATCCGAATCGGAATAGCCAACAAGGTTAAAGGAAGATCCTTTGGGATACCAAATGCCAAAGTTTGGTGTTTGTATCAAATATCTCACAATACGTTTCACGGCCAAAAGATGACACTCTTTAGGTGCAGCTTGATATCTAGCACACAAACAAACACTAAGCATAATATCGGGATGAGAGGCACATAGATATAGTAATGAACCAATCATAGACCGATAAACCTTTTGATCAACCGGTTCATCCTCCTTGGTAAGATCAACATGTCCACTAGTAGGCATGGGGGTTTTCATACCTTTGCACTCTTGCATGTTGAACTTCTTGATCAAGTCCTTGGTATACTTAGTTTGAGAGATGAAAGTTCCTTCTTTCGTTTGCTTGATTTGCAAACCAAGAAATAATTTCAGCTCACACATCATAGACATCTCATACTTCTCGGGCATCAACCTTCCAAATCTTTCACTGAATTGTGGGTTAGTAGATCCAAAGATAATATCATCCACATAGATTTGGCACACAAATAATTCACCATTAACTCTCTTAGTGAACAAGGTTGCATCAATTTTACCAATTTCAAACCCTTTTTCAATGAGAAACTTCGTTAAGCATTTGTACCAAGCACGAGGGGCTTGCTTAAGACCATAAAGGGCTTTACGAAGCTTGTAAACATGATTAGGTTTCTTAGGATTCACAAAACCAGGCGGTTGCTTAACATAGACTTCTTCTTCAATCTCACCATTTAAAAAGGCACTTTTAATGTCCATTTGATAAAGCGTGATATCATGGTGATTAGCATAAGCAAGAAGAATGCGAATAGCTTCAAGTCTAGCGACGGGGGCGTAGGTCTCACCGTAGTCCATACCTTCGACTTGCGTATATCCTTGGGCTACGACACGAGCCTTGTTCTGTACGACTTGACCGTCTTCATCTTGCTTGTTCCGAAACACCCATTTGGTTCCGATGATGTTTTGCTCATCCTTGGGCTTCTCCACGAGTGTCCACACTTCGTTCCTCTCGAAGTTGTGAAGCTCTTCATGCATCGCGTTCACCCAATCAACATCTTCTAGAGCTTGTTTTACCTTCAAGGGCTCAATGCTAGAGATGAAAGAATAATGCTCACAAAAGTTAGCTAGGCGAGTTTTAGAGCGAGTGATTCTCCCTGTTTGTATATCACCAAAGATTTGGTTTAGGGGATGGTTCTTGGTCACTTGTGCTCGAACTCGGGTCAGCTTCCGATTGTTGGATGGTGGAGCTTCTTCTTCATCATCATCTCCTTCATCTTCGTTGTTGTTGAAGGTGTCGTTCCCTTGAGGTGGTGGCGAAGGAGGTTGTGGTGGATCTTCATGATGTACTTCCTCCTCTTCATCATCGTGTCGTGTACCGCTTGTGGATGCCTCCATGTCATGTTGTGGTTCACCTTGACGTGAAGTAGGGGCTTCCACTTGAGTTGATGAAGTACTTTCCTTCACCTCCATGGGACGAATCTTGCCGATGGGCAAATCTAGGATAGCTTCTGGAGGGTCCTTATCACCTACATCATTTGGCAATTGTTCGACTTGCGAACCATTAGATTCATCAAACTTCACATCTACCGTCTCTTCAACCTTTCGAGTGAAGTTGTTGTAGACACGGTAAGTGTGAGAGTTCGATCCGTAACCAAGTAGGAATCCTTCATGAGATTTAGGAGCAAATTTAGTACGACAATGCTTATCAAGAATGTAGCACTTTGAGCCGAATACCCGAAAGTATCCAACTTGGGGTTTGTTACCGGTGAGTAGCTCGTATGCCGTTTTACCGAGAAGCTTGTGCAAGTAAAGTCGGTTCGTGGCATGACATGCTGTTTCCACGGCTTCTGCCCAAAAGTGTCTTGGCGTCTTGTATTCGTCAAGCATCGTTCTTGCCATCTCAATAAGCGTTCGGTTCTTCCTCTCAACAACTCCATTTTGTTGAGGCGTGTACGTAGCTGAGAACTCATGTGAGACACCTTCTTCGTCAAGAATGGTATCCAGATGGGTGTTCTTGAACTCCGATCCATTATCGCTCCGAACCTTCTTGATCTTCACTTCAAACTGATTTTGCGCTTTGCGAGCGAAGTTCTTGAAGATCTTTTGAACCTGCGACTTATCATCAAGAAAGAATACCCACGTAAATCTGGAAAAATCATCAACTATAACTAGACCATAGGAATTTCCACCGAGACTCTTGTAAGCATTGGGACCAAAAAGATCCATGTGAAGTAACTCGAGTGGTCTCCTAGTAGTCATGATATTCTTAACGGGATGACTTCCACCTACTTGCTTTCCAGCTTGACAAGCACTACAAACTCTATCTTTGTCAAAGATAACATCTTTAACACCAAGTATATGATCACCTTTGATAAGCTTGTCTAAGTTACGCATGCCAACATGTCCTAGTCTTCTGTGCCAAAGCCAACCTTTAGAAGATTTTGCAATAAGACAAGTATGAGGTTTGGATCTCTTAGTGAAATCGACAATGTATAGATCACCTCTACGGAAACCGGTAAAGACCATTTTATGATTATCTTGACGAAACACTTGGCAATCTACTTTCGTGAATAGCACATTAAAACCAAAGTCGGCAAGTCTAGATACGGAAAGAAGATTGTAGCCAAGAGATTCAACAAGCATAACATTTTGGATAGAGCTATCATGGGATATGGCCACCTTACCAAGACCAAGTACCTTACCCTTGGAGTTGTCTCCAAACGTTACGTACCTTCGCGGTCCATGGTTTGGTGTGATCTCTTCAAACATTTCTATATCTCCGGTCATATGATCGGTACATCCGCTATCGAGAATCCACTCTTTTCCTCCGGACATGTAATCCTTGAAGTTTGCCATGAGACTTAGATTCTTCATGATCTTCTCATACTCGATGTCGAACAGCTCATCTTCATCATAGTAGCCATGTTCCACATTGTCATCATCAAGTGGGAAATCCTCGTCATAAAGAACAAGAGATTCGTTAGGATGGTGATCATGACAATGTTCAAGTTTATGAATGCGAAGGGCCTCTATAATGATATTGTTGATAGTTGTGACATCTCCTTTAGCACGCATGAGGTCTCTAAGCTCAAATAGACAATCATCAAACTTGGGATCACTAGGCGTCATTTTGCGGAAGGCAATAGTTTTATGAAGAATTTCATCAAGATTACTCAATGAATAACTTGGATATCGTTTCTCCAAGTCATTCCACAAAGTGTAAGCACATTCAAAATTCTTCATTTGATTAAGCACATTTCTAGGCAATGCTCTAACAATGAGATTAACAGCTCTAAGATTGCATAGCATATCAATTTCCTCTTCATGTGTGGGATGTAAAGGATCAATGGGAGGTACATAAGGGCACTTAACATATTTGCTCAATTGAAATTCATTAAACAGCTCAAGCATCAAGGTTTTCCATTAACTATAGTACTCTCCATCAAGAATAGGCACTCTACAACTCAAACTCCCTATACTAGACACATCCATCTTCCTCCTCGGTGATTAAACCGAAGCAATGGAGACCAAAGCTATGATACCAATTGAGGGATCACTAGAAGAGTGTCTAGAGGGGGGGTGAATAGACTACTAGCAGGAATTTAAAACCTAACCTTTTCCCAAGTTAATTGGTTGGCAGATTTTAACAGCTATAGCAAGTCTAGCAAGTCTAACAGCCCTACACATGCATGTCAACAAATATGGCAGCGAAAAGTAAAGACATTGCACATGAAGTAAAGAGTAGAGATATGGAGATCAAACGCAATTGGAGACGCAAAGATTTTTCCCGTGGTTCCAATAGGTGGTGGTATCGTACGTCCACGTTTATGGAGTCTTCAACCCACGGAGGGTAACGGTCGCGAGAGTCCACGAAGGGCTCCACCCATAAGGGTCCACGAAGTAGCAACCTTGACTATTCCATAACGGCTTCCGTCCACGAAGGACTAGCCTCACTATGGGTAGATCTTCACGAAGTAGGCGATCTCCTTGCCCTTACAAACTTCTTGGTTCAACTCCACAACACGAAGTAGGAGGCTCCCAAGCGACACCTAACCAATCGAGGAGGCACCACCCTCCAAAAGGTAATAGGCTCGGTAATGACGATGAACTCCTTGCTCTTGTGCTTCAAGATGATAGACTCCTCAACACACAATCACTCTCTCACAGATTTGGCTTGGTGGAAGAGATGGGATTGGTGAAAAGCAACTTGGGGAGGCTAGAAATCAAGATCCATATGGTTGGAGTGGAAGATCTTGACCTCAACACAAGGGTAGGTGGCTCTCTCTCAGAAAACTGGATGGGGCAAGTATGGAATAGTTCTGAGTGCTTTTCTTTCGAGTAGGTGGTGGTGAAGGGGTATATATAGGCATCCCCAAAAATCCAACCGTTACACACAAAATGACCAACTCGGTGACACCGATGTGTTAATATCGGTGGCACCGAAGTGACCAAAAGGTGGCAACTTTTGAATCTCGGTGAGACCGATATAGGAAACTCGGTTGCACCGATAAGGTGACCAACGGTAAGATTGACATTCTCGGTGACGCCGATCCAACAATCTCGGTGGTACCGATATTGTGAATTTGCGTAACAGAAAGTTGGCAACCTAAACTCGGTGGCACCGGAATGGAATCGGTTGCACCGAAGTGGCTAGGGTTTGGCTGAGTCTGTCTGAGTTTGGGAATCGGTGGCACCGAGTGGAAAGTGTTGGTTGCACCGATTTTGAATATTTGGCTATGGACAGACTTTGTGGAAGAGCTTGTTGGTGTTTTTGGTGACTATCACTTGTGCACGTATGAGCATTTTGTTCACCAATCAAAACCTTACCCCCTTTTAATAGTATTGGCTTTCCTATGGACTCAAAGTGATTTCTCACAAATGTAAAAAGTAGAGTCCTCTTGCTTGAAGCTTTGCCAATCCATTTCCTTGCATCTTGGGGTATTTCCACAATCTCCACAATCCTTTTGCTAGCCCTCTCTGTGGACTATATCTGAAATACACTAGGTAAAGGTGTTAGTCCAAGAGACAATGTATGTTGTCATGAATTATCAAAACCACCAAGGGAGCATGTTGTGCTTTCACCCTCTTCCTGTTCCAAACTACTAATTTTAATTTTTCTATGCCTGCCATTAGCTTTGGCATGGAAATATTTGGTGTTGCCATCTTCTTCTAAATCTCATCTATTTTGGCACTCTGCTTACATTTAGCCTCCTCCTGACTTAGCAATTTGTCCAGTTGAGCTCTAAGTTCTTTTTGTTCTTGTCTATCTTTAGCAGAGAAGCAAATTGTTCACAATATTTATCAATTCTATCTAAATTCCCCAGAATATCTTTCTTTAATTCTCTATACCAAGCATTCATATTTTTGTTCCATCCTTCTAATTTGGGTATCAAGTTCCTAAGTTTATGTTGCCACTTATAAATGCTAGAGCCTCTAATTCGTCTATCATTTCATACATCAGCTATAATTTTATCTAGACCCTCTCTCTGGAACCAAGAATTCCGAAATCTAAAAATGGGACCAGTTTTAACAATATCTCCAGTGTCTATCAACAAGGGGACATGCTTAGATTTCGCTCTAATTAAAGCAGAGACCTCAGTCAACGGATAATTTTCCTCCTAGTCAACAACACACAAATTCTATCAAGTTTTTCAAAAGTAGGTTGAGGTAGAGAATTTCCTCAAGTATATTTCCTGCCATGCATCTCTAGCTCCCTCACCCCAACCTGTTCTAGAACTGCATTAGATAAAAATATCTAGTGTCCTAGAGTCCCAGGTTTATTTTTTCAGAAGCATTTCTAATAATATTAAAATCTCCTCCTACAAGGATGGGGTTAAGACTTCTTTGGAATATCTAGATAATTCAGCCAAAAATCTAGCTTTACCAGCAGGCTGCGCATCCCAATAAATCATCACCAAATCTCATAGAAATTTATCTTCTGTGTCCTGCACTATCATTTTGATGTAGTAGTCCCCCTCTTCCTGTGTTATCACATCTAAAGGAGTATAATTAACCCCTACCTACAGCCCTCCAGACTTCCCTTTGGCAGGAGTGTGATGCGCCAATGAAAATCTCTTCCAGCACAGATTCCTTATAAGTCAGTTCTGGAAAAGTCTTGCCTCATGGTTTCCTATAATCCCAGGAAATCCACTTTCATATCCATCACCATTTCTCTAAGGAATCTTATTTTAACATCCCCACCAAATCCTCTCATATTCCAAAAAACCCATCTCATTTTTTCTTCTTACATTTTTTTCCCGAGTCTTCTATATTCTTAAGGAAACAATAGATTTCCTCCCAGAACTCTTGGGGGATCTATTTTTATGTCTATGTTTTTTATGGGTAAACATTTCTCTTAATGGCTCCCACCCTTCTCTTTCTTCATCTATATTACTATTGTCTTCCTCACAGACCAAATCCTCCAAACTATATTTCCCTGTGTCTATCATATGGACCACATCTTGTCTCCGCACATTTTTATTAGTCATATTATTATTAATGTCAACCCATAGATCTACCCTGGCTTTTCCCACAACTTTAATAAGATTGACATTATAGCCAATCATGTCAATTTTGTCACCCAAATTCACCCCCACTTTGTCAGTAATCCTATTAAGATATGTGTGAGGAAAGTAGAAGATCTGGGATTTCTGCCTTACCATATTCATCTTTCTCGGTAGCCCTCTTCTTAGCTAGCTCTTCTATATTACAGTCATCCTCGTCTTTGTGTCTATCACACCTTCTCAACAGCTCTAGGATTTTTTGATCACGCTCTCCTCTCTCAGCTTTTTTGACCATGGTTCCAAAAGAATCTTGCTCCTGGCTTGTTGTGTAGTCCACCTGATCTAGATATCCACCCCCTGCTCCAAAAAACCCAGATCAGCAGGTATATTTTGACAAAGCTTCTCTACTTCCACTGTCTTCTTCTCTTTTTGCAACCTTACTATTACTACATTCTCCATTCAAGAGCACACCTTCCCCATTTTTGCCCACCATGTTCTTTTACTGTTGTAGATACATCCCACCCAAGGTGATGTGATTTCCATCATGTCCTGTGTTTTTGCTCCTTGTATTCTGATCATTCACTATTGTATCAACAACATCTTCCAGGATGATAAAGTCAAAGATTTTTCTCTTATTTCCCTCATCCATATTATACCATCCCTGCTCAGCCATAGATTCCAACTAGAAACAATTATTTTATAGTTATCTCTGTTCCAACAGGTATTTTGTGCAGACCCCTCACCCCAACCTTCTCCCTGATCTCCTCATTGTGTATGTTTTCCACATCAACTTCCACTACAGGACCCAAACAAATCCAACTTCATAGACCCCTAGGTAATGTCTCAGGGAGTCAGGTACACCTGTCATTTGTATCCATATGGTGTGCAATTTTCCTTTAGCTTTATCGTCAGGGCTCAAAAAGTCCACCTCAACCATATCACCAGTTCCTAACAAAGTGAATTTCTAAAATAATTCCACTAATTTTGCTTTATTGGGGAACCTCATCACAAAAGACTTGGGGCTCTGAAACTTATCTCTCCAAGTCCAACCCCATTCAAACATTCTGTTAAACCCTTGAACTAAGGTAGTCTCATTAAGCTGGCCAGAATGCACCATAACAATTGCCATGGGATTAGCATGTTCAGCTACAGATATCTCTTTGGTAGTTTCAACAAACAAGCACCCCAAGCCTCTAGCACCATAACCTACATATTTGGCAATAGGTTTAATCAAGATAGTACAAACCTCTATTCTATGTGATCCTCTCTGACAAACCACACAGAAGATATTGCTCTTGCACTCCTTGCTCCCATGCCCTGTTCCCTTACACTTGCCACATATTTGCTCCCTTGCACCACTTTCCTGTCCACTATGTCCATTGCCTTTGTCCTTTTCTCCCATGTCATCACCAGCAAGAGGTAGCATATTGCTTTTTGGGATATTAACTAACAAGTATTGATACTGCTGAGCTAATTGTTCAGGTGGTAGGAAGAAAAGTTGTCCCATTCCCAAACCAATCAGCAACATTGGAGGGAAATTCTGGCGAGGGTGTGTGTGCAGACCCCCTCCCTGTACCTGATACACACTACCATGTTCTCCATCATGTTGCCTCCCAGACCCCTCACTGTTGTGCCCCAAAGCCCCACTGCCAGCAGATATCTCTCTACGTTGATTGTAAACCCATCTCCCTCCCTGATCAGTGTTGTTACCACCCCTAGATCTAGCCCCTCCACCTGGGAAACGATGCTCCCCAAACCTGTTTTGAGCAGATCCACCACTGCCAGATCCACTATGGTTTTCCCTATTCCACCTATGAACCCCTCTTCTCTACTTCTGCGCTCAAAATGATCAAAGTCCCTCTCATCATGTCTCACAAAATTTCTGCCAGCAGGAATCCCAGATCTATCAGTGGAGAAATTATTCCTACCTCTAAAACCTCCACTATTTGGTCATGGCTACCATGGCCCATTTCTTCCAGCCATCTTCACTTCAAAGCTTGCTCAAGCGTCGTCTTCCTCTCCAAGTCCTCCCATCGCCACTCCCTCCACTGTATGGTGTGGTGGAAGAAATCAGAAAGGCTAGGGAAAATATATGTGTGTGGTTGCTTTATATACACCACACCACACCTCCCCTCCCTAGCTGGGCCACAAGCGAGATGGGATTTTTCCACTCCATCTGTCACATGTTGAGGCCCATATCCTACCTTTACCCACTCTAATCTTTGCCCAAACCATTTGAAATCAAGCACCTCACCCACTCCTTCTTCTCCATCTGGGGCATCTTCATCCCCCAATTCCCTCCAAGACAACTCCAAGATCTCATTGATAGGAATATTAATTTCACACATGCAATTTCTATCAAAACAATTCATTCTTAATTTCAGTGTCTGTCACTTTTTAATAGCAAAGTGATCATCACCTTCAATCCTATCAAAGACATTCAGAATGATGCACAAATCTTCAGGTCGAGGCATGAGAGGTTTCATTCTAATTAAAGCTAAATCTACCCTAGCCATGTGATATTTTCCCAAATTCGGGGACTCGGTACATGGAAATTGAAATCCTTCTCCTTCTCGGTTTGTTTCCTGGTCATTTTCTGCACCTATATCCTTATCAACATCATCTAATAACATGTTGCGGACATATTCATCCATCCTCTGCTTATTTCTGTAGTTCCCAAGATCAATGCGTCAGTGTTTTTTGACCTCTCTGCTCGACAGCCCCCCACAATCCAGTGAATCATGTCGCAAGTAGGGAGAATGAGGCGGAACATTGAGATTAAGTGGATCACTAAACTTACCTAAGGTAGAACCCGACGAACTCTCCTCCTCGTCGTCGAAGATCTCCCCAGCCAGTAACCAGAAGCGGCTACCAGCCGGAGAGCCCCCTACCGAGGCGGGAGAGGGCCTTGAGTCATGTATAGCGGCGGGGAAGTGAGGAGAGCATCGCAGCAGCCCCGTCACCGTCTTCACCTTCTTCTTCACCGGATCCATCTCCTTCTCGTCGTCGATGATTTCGATGGGCATCTCCACCGAGCCCGGTGCCGGTAGTCCCATCGCCACCGCCACCGCGCAGCCGCTTGCTGTTGCGGATCCACTTTGAACCGCAGGGACTTGTAGACCTTTCACTTGCGGCGCTGATCTGGATCTGGAGATTCTGCATCTAGCATCACCCCCAGAAGCACCCCCATCGCCGACTGTGCTTGGAAGCCCGGGAAGCACCGGAGTAACTCCGCATCGGTCATCCTCACACGCGCTGCAAACGCCGCATTGTTGAGCCTATAAGCCGCTGGGAACTAGCGGTCGGTCTCTCGCAACCACCCCAGCCACACCTCAGCGCCGTCGGCGAGCGCCACCATTTGGTCCTCCCTCCACGACATCGGAATCATGATGGGATGGAGCTATCGCGGGTGGATCTGGGCTGGAGAGGGGAGCGACTGGCACATGCGTGGGAGGGGAAGCGTGCGTGTAGTGGGGATAAGCCTCCCCATTTGCTCCCCCATTAACCACCTTGAGGCGCGCGACGTGCCGCACCGAACCCACACGCGGCATGGTATTAACCCCTGCCAAATGGCACGGGAAACATACCAGCGCGCCCGCGATGTACGACTCCTCTTAGGTCCATCTCCTCGCATCGATCATGCGGCCGTCTGTGGATATAGCAGAACTAAGCGATCACCTTATTGGAGAAGCCATCCTGGTCGGAATTCGAGCAACTCCGGTGTTGCCAGGTCGGGAACGAAATCACATGCATGTCTCGTGTCCATCCCTCTCTCCCTGTGTTGACAGCTTGCCTTCATTTATATTACTTTACATAGGGAGTACTTGTGATTCCTTCCATAGGAGCTTGCCAAGAACTGATTCAGTTTACTAAGCAACAATCACAGTACACACGTAGAGACATGTTTAGCGAATATCCAATTCCGAGCCAGGTCTCATTTGCACCCGATGAATTGTAAATTAAAAAAAATATTTTAAGATGGGGAAACACCATGTTCATCATCAACACGAAGCACATACACCAAAGAGAAAGGTTGTAAAATGGGGAAATTAATAGCACCTTCGTATGTGGTGTTTCAGGTATACTACTGAAATAGCACTCTCAACATGATTTGGCAAATCTATCTACAGTTGAAGTTTGCTCACTCTCAAGGATAATAACTCTATTGAAAGATTGTGGATGTCGCCTAGAGGGGGGGTGAATAGGCGCTTTAAAATAATTACGGTTTAGGCTTGAACAAATGCGGAATAAAACTAGCGTTTAATTTGTCAAGCACAAACCCTAAAACAACTAGGCTCACCTATGTGCACCAACAACTTATGCTAAGCAAAATAAACAACTAAGTGATAGCAAGATATATAACATGGAACACTATGGCTATCACAAAGTAAAGTGCATAAGTAAAGGGCTCGGGAAAGAGATAACCGAGGCACACAGAGATGACGGTGTATTTCGAAGTTCACACCCTTACAGATGCTAATCTCCGTTTGGAGTGGTGTGGAGGCACTATGCTCCCCAAGAGGCCACTAGGGACACCGTAATCTCCTGGCGCCCTTGCACAATGCAAGATGTCGTGATTCCACTAAGGGACCCTTGAGGACGGTCACCGAACCCGTACAAATGGCAACCCTTGGGGGCGGTCACCGAACCCGTACACTTTGGCAACTCTTGGGGGTTATAGTAAGAAGAGGCAGTAGAAAAATGCCAATGATATAGAGATGTGAAACCTCTATGAATGAATAACCGGCAAAAACCCCAACATTGAAAACATCATGGAAGATGCATGTGAACTTTGTTTTCGATAAACTCGAGCTTATTATGAAGATGACCATAAGCTCCAAATCTCACATAGAGAAACACCAAACAAGAACCAAGAAAGATGATGGAAAGATGCAATGGTTTGAGCTCTCTACGAACGATACGATCAAGCTAGTCACTCGAGAGCCCCCCTTGATAGTACGGCAATCGATCCTATAACCCGGTCTCCCAACTAACACCATGAGACCGATAAAATAGAAAACCTATCAAGGGCAAACCTATACCTTGCACATTGTCCACTTGAGCTAGATGATGGCGATATTTACTTCCTCAAGTTGGACCATTTTTCTTGAATGCGTTGGCTCGATGAAGGCTAGTTGATTGCTCCCCCATACTCCACTATGGGTGAGCCACTCTTCGACACATCTTCATAAGTCCATTGTCACCACAATGGACGGAAAGCTTCAAGGACGCGATCTCTTCATGATGCTCCGCTTGAACTTGCAAACCGCAAACTTGATGACGATCATCTTCCTTTTGATGCACGCCCATGGAAAACCTAACACAAAGAACTCTCACATAGAACATGGGTTAGTACACAAAGCGCATTAGACAATTCTTAGCATACCATGAGATCACTTGATCCCACTAGGTACATCTTCTATGCTTTGTGTGTTGATCAATTTGAATCACTCTTTGTACTTAGTCTTGATCAACCTTGTATCTTTCCAACTCTCTTCATTAGGATGATGTCTTGAAGGTAAACATGAATGTTTACACAATCTTCTTCTTCAAGACATGCTCGCAATAGGCTCAACTCTCACATGACCAATCTTTGGATAAAACGTTGAATAGCACCTTGGTCAACACATATTCTTCTTCTCACAACCTTGAAACCAACAAATGGCTTCAAGCAATGCCTATGGACAAACCCTTCAAATATAACTCAAGGCAACCATTAGTTCATAGGGATTGCCATCAATTACCAAAACCACACATGGGGGCACCATGCTCTTTCATCTACCAAGTACATATTGTGTCTAAGAGCATCTCTAGTCCTGCTCTCATCCTTTAATACTCTAAATCTATCCTTTAATCTCCTAAAATTTGAGAAAATAAATTTTGTGCACCTATCTTGTTTCCTAAACTTAATCCCTTGATCGAACTCGACCCACGTGTAAGACTCTCTTCATCATCTTCTTCCTTCTTTCTCTTCTTCCTTTCATGCGGCCAACAACGACTTCTCGCCAGTAGATGACGTCCATGAGATATCATGGGCCTAGGTCACAAATAATTTGATAGAGGCTTACCAAACACGAAGTACGCTTGCGAGAAAGTAGAGGGAATTCGTCCTCCACAGGCCCCGATTTGGAACAATATGATTCATCAGGATGGACAAAGTATTCTCCTTTATGTGATATTTTTCCTCTATACTTGCTTCTCCGCCCATAGTGCAGCTTTGCTCATGGCCAAGGACGACGGGAAGAGGCACCGCCGTGGTCGGAGACTACGGGGAAGACGAAAAGTGAAGAAAATAAGATCATCAGAATCTCATCGGAAACAGGGGGAGGCTAGGGTGGGCAGTGCTGATCTTGCCCAACCTAGTAGTGAGAATCTCCCTATATTTACCAATAGTATGCTAGCGGGAGAAGGGGGGTGTTCTTTAGGGCGCTAAAGGTTGTGGGGAAGGGCTAGGTGGGTGATAACCCCTCAAACCATTTTAGGGTGATTAATGATTTTTAGACGAAGGGCTAAATATGCTCTAATGCATCCTACCCATTTAATACTCCCACAGTGCTAATAGACGGATTTTGAAGAAGGGAAAAGGACTAGTATCATGTTAAAAATGAAAATAAAGGGGGTATTGTCTTACATTTCTTTTAGCCCAACCTCTAGATGCAATATTGCAATCTTAAGGACCAGTAAATAGTAAAAAGAAAAAAATGTAATAGACACTAGGTGGCGGTGGCACTCACAAGGGGGGCAGAAACCCTAACACTACTAGGGAAAAGCTTATAGGTAGAATGTTACTAATAGCGCCGGTTATGGACCACGCGCTACTACTAAGTACTAGTAGCGCACACGAAATAGGGCGCTACTGGTAGAATTTAGCAGTAGCGCCTTGTTAGTTAACAAATCCTACCGCTAAGTGGGCCAAAGGGTGCCCCAGGGTCGGCATAAATTAGCAGCGATGGCCCGAAAACAAGCGCTACAGCTAAGACAATATCTGTATTGCGTTTACTCCAGGGAGCGCTACAGTTAAGTTTCTACGGGTAAGCCTGTGGGACCCTTATATCAGCAGCGCGTGTCTGCCAAAAGCGCTACTGCTAGTTGAGATAGCAGTAGCGCCCTTCGTGAAAGGGATGCTACTGCTAATTTCCAACGGTTATGCTGGTGGGCCCCAGTTAACAGCAGCGCGCTGCAAGAAATAGCACTACTGCTAGTTTAGCTACTAGTAGCGCGCTTATCCCACCAGTGCTACTGCTATGGTCGGTAGCCACTAAATATCTGCCACCTTTTCCCCACCTCCTCTTCTTCTCCCCACTCTTCTTCCCCCTCCTCCCTCTCTCTCTTCTTTGCCCCTCCATCACCTCCATTAATGCCCTCCCTCCCCCTCTCTCATTCTTTGCCCTCCACCAGCACCTCCATTAATGCCCTCCACCCCCTCTCTCTTTCTTTGCCCTCCACCATCACCTCCATTAATTAATTACCTAACCACTCTCTTTAATATTTTAGCCCTCCACTAGCTAGCTTGTTCTCTCTCTTCCTAGTTACCTCACTATCTAGATCTACTAGCTAATTAAGAAAGAGACTTGAATATATATCTTCGTATCGGCGGGCTTGATCTCTATCGACATAGGTGAGGAAAAAGAAGAGATAACATGCAATAATGGAAATATGTGTATGTGTTTGTGCGCGCGCGCGATAGGATCGAGCGATGTGATTGTGTGTGTGGCATGTGTGAGTTGCCTATATTATGTATTTGTTGAAATGTGCGTGACATGAGTTGCCTATGTTTTGCCGAAATGTCGATTCATTTCCGTTTCGGCGAATTTCGGGCAAACTCGTCATGTCCTATGTTTAGGGAAGGTCATGTCAAATGTTTGTATGAATTTGTTGCATGTATGTAAGTGGTTATAATTATTTGGCATCGCGCAGGCAATCATGAAGGTCCATGGAAGGAAGGTGGAAATATACCGGCAATCCGCGGTGGACGACATGTATGAAAAAAAATGGAAGGAGGTTTTATGTCCGTGTCGTAAATGCAAAGGAAGAGTATGGCTCGACCCCTTTAAGGCTGACAATTTCAAGGCGCACCTGCTCATGTATGGTTTCATGGATGGCCATACACGATGGATAATTGAAGACGATGATGATGAGGACGTCGACGGGGCAGACAATAACGACATGGGCCGAGACGAAGAGATGATCGAAAATGTGCCCGAAGAAGAGGGCGTGGGAAATGGCGCCGTACATGGCGCAGAAGAGGTCGGACCTGGCGCAGAAGACGCGGACACACCGCAGTCTTCGTCCCTACTAACTTCAGCCATGGGGGACCCACATGTTCGAGAACTGCTTCGCAAGAGGACGACTAGCGACAGAGCTGCTTCTAGAGAGGAGGCCAAGTTGGCGCAACTGGAGCTAGACTCGAATACTCCATTGTATGATGGTTGCGATCCCGAGGTGACCCGCTTGAGTTTCACACTAGAACTGCTCAAGACGAAGGCAAAAAACAAATGGACAGACGCAAGCCTGGATGACCTTTTGAAGTATCTAAAGAAAGTTCTTCCCGAGGGAAGCCTGTGTCCCACTAGTGTCGAGGAGGCCAAAACAATCATGTGCCTTCTTAATCTGCCGCACATTAGATACCACGCATGCATTAACGATTGCATCATATATCGGAACGAGCACGCGGACAAACCCATCTGCCCAAAGTGCAATGCTTCACGATATAAGAAGGCCGGAAAGAAAAATCCACAGAAAGTCATGTGGTACTTTCCCATCACTCCCCGTCTGCCGCGATATTTCTTAGATCCTAAGGAAGAAAAGCTCATGCGATGGCACGCGGATAGGGTGAAACCAGACGATGGAGATAATCTGAAGTTGAGACACATCGCAGATGCTAGTCAGTGGAGAGCATTAAACGCTGAATACAAATATTTCACAGATGATCCAAGGAACATCGTGCTTGGCGCTAGTACTGATGGGATGAATCCGTTTGGCAAGCAGAACACCAACCATAGCACATGGCCCGTGTTTGTATGGATGTACAACCTCCCCCCTTGGAAGTGCATGAAGGCAAAATACATACACATGACTATGCTTATTCAAGGGCCAAGACAACTGGGAAATGATATTAATCTGTATCTCGGGTTACTAAAAGAGGAGCTAGACACGTTATGGAAAACGCTGGCCAAGACATGGGACGCCAACACAGGAGAGTATTTCGACATGAGAGTCGCGTTGATCACGACGGTGCATGACTATCTCGGTTACGGATATCTCGCAGGACAGGTGTGCCACGGATATTGCGGATGCACCAGGTGCATGGATGACACAACGTCTCAGCAGCTATCGAAAGATGGTGGTTCTTTAAAAATCATGTACATGGGGCATCGAAGATGGCTCGAGAAGGATGACCCGTGGAGAAAACGTGGAGATCTATTCAATGGCAAGGTCGAGCATCGAGGACCTCCACGTAAGCAGAGCGGCATCAAAATTGATGAGTTGTTGAAGAACTGGGAACAGTGCCCCTCGCCGGGAAAGACGAATAAGAAGGCGCCGGAGCCACTGCTGAAGGTATGGAAAACGAGGTCTGTTTTCTGGGACTTGGAGTACTGGCCCAAACTAGACACGCCTCATAGCCTTGATCAAATGTATATCACGAAGAATATCCTTGAGAGTTTGCTTGGAACATTGGTGAACATGCCGGAGAAGACCAAAGATGGGCCGAAGGCAAGAAAAGACTTGGAAGTTTTGGATATCAGGAAAGATCTCCACATGCCCGGTGAAAAGTCATCGGAAGAGACGGAGACGGAGACGGAGACGGAAGATAGGGGCAAAAAAGCAAAAAAGAAGGGAGAAGAATATTGCCCCCCCTCTTGCTTCACCTTAGACCCGAAGGAGATCGATCAATTCTTCAAGTGCCTTGCTGGAATCAAAGTTAGTTCCGAACACTGTGGGAAGATAAGCAAATATCTGGACACCAAGAAAAAAAGGTTCAGCGGGATGAAGTCTCACGACTGTCACATGATGATGACGCAGTTACTCCCGGTTGCACTTAGAGGGATTTTGGACACACACGTCCGTGATACACTTATTGATCTATGCCACTTTTTCGACACTATCTCTCGAAAGTCGATCAGTGTGAAGCAACTGAAAAGGCTACAGGAAGAGATCGTTGTCATACTAAATGAGCTAGAGATGTACTTTCCGCCCGCGTTCTTCGACGTCATGGTGCATCTGTGTGCCCACATCGTGGATGACATCATAGACCTAGGGCCGACATTCCTACACAGCATGATGCCGTTCGAGAGGATGAATGGGGTCATCAAAGAATTCGTTCGTAACATGTCCCGTCCGGATGGAAGCATCGCGCAGGGCTATCTGACCCAAGAGTGCATCTCCTTCTGCGAGAATTATCTAGGCGTTGGAGAACCTGTTGTTGGTTTGCCCGTCAACAAGCACTGTGGAAGGCTGAAAGGAGAAGGTCACATCAACAGCCGGAGGGAATTGAATGTGTACCGCTCGGGCCGACAGGATAACTTTGACATAGCTAACTTGGTAGTGCTACAACACCTAAACGTGGTAGATCCTTTCGTGGCACTGCACAAAGAGGCCATCGCAAAGAAGTACCGTGACTGTGGACTGCACAGGACGGACGCTGAAGTTATTAGAGAGCACAACTCCACTTTCTTGCGTTGGTTCAAAGAGCGAGTTGTGGCTAATCCCCCGGAAGAGGGCTGTCTAGACGGAAAGTTGATATACGCCTTAGCACATGGCCCGTCAGTCAATCTCGCGACCTATCAGACATACAATATCAACGGATACACATTCTACACGGAGGCCAAAGATATGAACAGTGAATACCAGAACTCAGGGGTGATGATGGAAGCCATGACCGGCGATGTAACTGAAAGATACTACGGAAGGGTTGAAGAGATATGGGAGTTTGAATACTCTGGATTGCATAGCGCGAAGATGTTCCTGTAGGGTAACGCAGCAGAAAACAAAAAATTTCCGACCTACGTACCAGCCCAGGATCACTATGGAGACTGCATACAAGGTTTGATCTTTTTCGTTACCGACTCGTAGCGCAGCGGAAGTAGAGTCGATGACGATCGGCGGTGCAGATCCCCGCAGCTAGGGTTTTACAACCTCCCAACCGCGAGGATGTACTCCCTCGTCAGCTCACCGGACGGAACTCCGGGCAGCCCTTCGAGAGGCCTCGGGACAGTCCCTCGGATAGTCCCACCGGACGGATCCTTGGACAGCCCTCCGGGAGGCCTCTGGACAGTCTTTCGGATAGTCCCACCGGACGGATCCTCGGACAGCCCTCCGGGAGGACCCTCGAACAGCCCCTCGGGCAAAAAGATCGAACCTACGACCTCTCTACGGGGTTGCACACATACGGTGTCATCTATCCGGCAGGGCTTCGCCGTCCAGAACTAGTTCCCACCGGAACCCAGACAGCCTTTCGGCTCTACGAAACTATTTCGCTGGGAGGGAGAGAGAAGCCAGAAATGTCATGGCACTTGTATGTGAGAAGGAGTGAGCTTTGGGCTGCCCCCTCCACCTCTATTTATAGGAGAAGGAGGGGTGGAGGGGCTGAAATTTCAGCCACATCCATCCATGTCATCTCCAAGATATTTTGGAGCAAAAGCCCAATAAGGTGGCTTTCCAAAAAGTAATCCAAAAAGCACTTTCACTATTCACGACGACATATTTCAGCGTCCGTTCGATCTGAAAATATTCATGTGGGCTTAGAACATTTCCAGTACCCACTAAAATAATTTTCAACGCGATCCGAAACAATTCCGGTTTAGTGATTTTCATCTGCGAAAAGCATCTGAAGCGGTTCCGGCAGCTCCGGAACATTTCCGGTTTTCATCCCGGAAAATTCCAGAAAGTTTCCAGAACGATTCTGGCACCCTCCAAGAATTATCAGGCATGTGCCGAAACCATTTTTGACTTTATGGTGTACTCCGAAACAACTTTTCGGTTTCACCGGAACTATTCCGATATCCTCTCCGGAACGTTTCCGTTTCGTACGAAACTTTTTCGGTGATTTTCTCTCAGACTCCCCGTCTAGTATTCAGCAGATATATGACCCTTAAGCGTGTGACCCTATAGGTTCGGTGAAGTATAGACATGACCCGGAACCCCTTCCGATCAATGATCAACATCGGAGCCGTGGACACCCATATTGACCCCTATACCCACACGAATGAATATTCGAGTGAACCTCCAGTTGCCGTGTGCTATTCCTGTTGCTTCGCGATATGTTACAAATACCCGAGGTGAGACATGTTGGCATCCCCGCGGATCAACAACTTGTCCACTATGACAGTTACCTCGTTACCGGTATTGTTCTCTTTTCTCGTTCCCGTGTTTCGGCATCCCCGTGATCAAATCACAAAGTGTCTGGCCAGACGATGATGGATACCGTAACACCGAGAGGGCCCAGAGATATCTCTCCATCGTCGGAGGAGCAAATCCCAATCTTGAGCTATCAAGTTACTTGACATACTTTTCCATGAACCCGTAAGCCGCCGTAATAGCCACCCATTTACGGATGACGTTTAACAAACCCCAAAGTTCATGAAGCAAGCATGAAGTAACTCGATACTCTCATGGTCTAAGGAATTATGCAAACGTTAACCATCTCTGTGTTATTAACCATTAACTTATGACGAATGAATCTCATAGCATAACATCAATTCGGGTCGATTCAACACAAATGTTCTTCTAACATTGTGCCCTCAAAATTGCCGGCATAGCCATGCCCATGATCAGGAAAACAGGATCATCATGCAATACTTGAGCCAGTCTTAGAGGCCAGACTAGGAATACATTTTACCGTTTATTATTCCACACGTGCATATGAGTCTTCCTCCGAGCCTCGTGGTTATTGTAGACTCGAGAACCATAGCAGTTATAGCATGGAACATAAACCTAATTATGAACAGGGAGATAATCAATAACATATATTATTGCCTCTAGGGCATATCTCCTACAGACTCCCACTTGATCTAGAGTCAATAATCTAGTCAATGCTAATGCACTTTACACCTATGGCATACTGGTGTAAAATATGCTTCGCTTGTGGTATAGCCTGATGTCCAACGGATCTGACAACTTCAGCTCCGTGTGTAACTTTGCATATCCTCGCGTTTTCACGCTTTCACAAAATTCATATTTTGTGTGGACTTGGCTTTGCATATGTGTGAATCATTGGTCTAAACCTGATTCCTCAGACTGAGCTATGGAGCAACTATCTGCAATAGTGTCCCAAAGACCAAAGCCATCTTGGAACCATACTAAGTTCATGAATGAACTATATGATTCAACAACTTCTTTGTCGCTTCTTAAGCGTCAACATACTCAGCCTTTGTTATAGAATTCGCCACAGTATCTTGTTTGGAACAATTTCCAACTACCGTGCCACCATATTGTGTATTACACAAAACCCTTAACTTAAATCGAAAATCGCATGGAGCATTGATGAAGACTGTATCGATGTAATTACTTACAACGAGCACTTCATAATCTCTGCTTGCGAGAAAACATGTCATCACTACTACTCTAGTACTCAATGACATCTTTCACTGTTGTCCTATGATCAGTACTTTGATCACTATGGTATTTATACTCGCAACAACTTTGGAGTATTGGACATATCTGGTTGATTTACATACCATGGAATACATGATTAATCCAAACACAAGAGTGTGTGGAATCTCCATCATGTATTTTGCTCATCAGTGTTTTGAGACACCGAGTCTTGCAAAACTCTTTCCATGTGACTTCGGCAAGAATCACTCCTTGGCGTTTTTAAATGCTAAAAAGTTTTAGCATCTTGTCAATATGTATTCATAGCTTAGCCCTATTAGGTAAATCTATCTCCATAGATCATCATGCCTAATATTGAGGCTATTTAGCCTAAGCACTTCATCGAAAAACTATTTTCAAATGAAGTCCTAATTCATGTCAAGAAATTTATTTCCAATTAACAATGTGTCAAGTACACAAGGTTTTTAGAAATATTATCATGCTCCCACTTACTTTCTTGAATCACAAGCATCTTCGATACCCATTTGATGAAGTCAAACCCTTTTGACCATTCCATCAAAAACGAAGATTCCAACTCCACTTTGCTCTCTTCTGTCCATTGCTGGAACTCTGAAGTTTGCATACTTACTAGCATCCTCTGGATCGACAAATTACTTTGGACTGTATCACATACAAGTCCTAGGTTTCATTTCCATCAGATGGAAATCCTTTTGTCATCCATGTTTCATATCTCATGATTGAAATATGTATTAATTGCTAGTTCAACCCGAACCGACTTTAAGCATCGCTACGGTGAGACAATCTCATCGTAGTCAACTCCTTGAACTTGTTATTGCAACAAGTCGAGCTTTATGGATAAAACATTTTATCCGTATCAGTTTTTAGTTCCATAAATATTCGTTAGACTCTAAGTCTTCCGAAAGGTGTATCAAGATTTTAATCTTGAATCACTTATATGGAAACTATCTCGGATTGTATTGGCATTTAGCCAATTCTGGAGTCAGGGCCCATCAACGCTTCCTTGTGTATTGTAGGTATACTGTTGTCTAACAACAATATCTCGTTTGCGCACCTGATAGGTTTGCACGAGCTTTGCCTACGTGGTTCAGCTGCAAGTTCGACCGAAGTCCATACATTTTATTGTAGAGACTTCCGTATCAGTCTCAGTAGGAAACTCCAGAATCACTTCCAAGGTTCCTTTCCTTTGATCTGATGACGAAGATACTGTTTCTCTCATCGAGTTGCACAGTCCTCCCACTCACCTTTTGTAAGAACTATTCTCTTTAAAAGCATACCGTTTTGTGGCAAAATCCTTTGCCTCGGTATAGTGGTGGGGGAATACCCAATGACTTGGGATAACCTTACAAAGTAGCACTTGTCTGATTTGGAATAGGTTTGTAACCTTTTACACAAGCCCCATATTCCAAATGTTAAGAAAAGATATAACATGGTTGGGCGTACCATACCATGGCGCCATTTCAACAGACCCGATGGAGCTCTTTTCAGTGTAAAAGCCGCAGTCTCTAAAGCATTACTCTTTAAAAGGGATAATGGCAAATCTATTTATGTCATCTTTGATCTTACCATGTCATAAATGGTTCGATTACATCTTCACGGACTTTCCATTTGCAGTGGTGTTCCGGGACGTGCAAGTTATGAAACCCCTTTCACAACTCATCAGACATTCGCTAAACTTGTAACTCAAATATTCCTTTTTGCAATCGAATTGTAGAAACATAATTTTCTTGTTACAATATTTTCTTCTTCATTTTGAAAACCTTTCGAATGATTTCAAAAGATCCAGACTTACATCTCATCAAGTAAATATCCATATATCTACTTGAGTCATTTCTGAAGATAGATAAATCCACTACTTGCAATAACATTTATTGGACTACACACATCATAATGTATGACCACCAACATGTTCTATGCTCGTTCCTTATGGCCTGTGAATGGTATTTCAGTCACTTCACTTTTCAGAGGAAAGTTGCAAGTGTCAGATGATTCAAAATCAAACGACTTCAAAATCCATCATAATGGAATTTTTCATGCGGGTTTCTCCAATGTGACCAAATGCAGTGCCACACTTGTGTGGTATTCTTTTAGTCTTGCGACATTTAGCGTCAGTGTTATGGATGTATCATATTTCCATCAATATTCATAACATACATCCCATCTAGGATGGAAGCATGTCCCTTCATGTTATTCATAATACTGAACAACAATTGTTGTTTTTATGAACAACTCTTTTGCAACAAACATTGTGCAATGGGCTAGAGTGTATGAAACTCTAAAATGAATTATGAAAGTAAACACAGAGGTTATGTATTATTATCAATATTCATAACATACATCTTATTCATAATGAAAGTATGGCCCTCATGTTATTCATAACACCGAACATCAAAAGTTCTCTTATGAACAACCTTCTTGCAAGATACTTTATGCAAAGGGCTAGAGTGTGAAACTCTAAAATGAATTATGAAAATAAATACATAGGGAATACATCGATGGAAGGCATAGTAACATTTACTATGTTCCCTGCGTGTATCTAAACCTCATCCCTGGCTAGTCTTTCAGGCCATAGTAGTTCTTACATCGAGTTGCAACAGAATGCAATCGAGCGGGTATCTTTGTGATTAACTCACAATACCCAAGAATTTGTGATTAACATGTTTAACCATAATTCCCAAGAACTATATCTTTGACCAGCCTTCTATACATCAAAAACTTGTATGACATTCATACATGAGCTGGATATTCCAGTCTTCTTTCCTTTTGCCTTTATACTTCTAACAGTTTAACTTTTAGTATTTCTCCTACTCTCAGAAGAAGCATCCAACTTAAGAGTGGCGTTAGCCCCAGACTTCCTAGGCGTTAAAGTCTTACTAACACCCTTCAGACACTTCCTTTCTCTTTAAGTTGTTGGTTTATTCACCTTTCATCATATGACAGGCGTTCTCCTAGATCCCTCTCTTATCAGTCTAATGCATAGTAAACTTCTTTACTAACAGTTTGCAAACAAACATTGCTTTGGATATCTCATATCTTTTTGGCCTTTGTCTGTCTCTGAAAAGGATTTTCAGATTCCATGAATATCACATAACTATCCAAACTTTCGAAGTTCGGGTCTCATGGAAGCAAACATATTGCACTTTGACTGAAAAGGAATTCTAGCTTTTGGATCGAAGGACGAGAGTCACATGATCCATAGCATTAGCGGGAGAATACCGAAAGTATGCGATAGGAAAAAATCCTTCTCGGCACTCTAGAGGACAATCCTCACATTACGTTACCAACCGTAAAGTTTTAACCAGATATTTAACAGCTATTCAATTTTAATAGGGAAGGTGGAAACGTGAGCCATTAGTCTACAACTATGATGCAAACCATACTTAGACAGTGTTCAAAATTAATTGCACCGAGAATTAAACAAGGTAATTCTACAGTGCGCTCCCACTCAAATCAATATCTCTCATAATTGATTGTGAGCGATTCAAGATCCAAATTACAATTCAACGCCAAGGATGTATCCATCTCAAGTGACGAGAATTGCAATCGGTAGGCCAACTTGCCAATCACATCTCTATGTGACTCTTGTTCATCTTTCGATGGGCGTGTTTCGAGCTCAGGACTTTCAAGCTAGAACGTCAAGACAACCAAGTGATCTCGCTGCGAGGTCTCAACTCACCCGCCTCACACATCCCTAATCGTTCGTACCCATGTATCCATGTGATACCCCGAAAAGTTAGGTGCCGTGACGGTGCTACACTTGGGAGAACACTAACTACTTGATATTTTTGTGAGAGATCACCCTAATAAAAGCGACTACCGCGCAATCAAAAGGGTGCATCATAAGGGATAAACATCTCAGGCAATTCAAAATAGCATGATATGGTATAGCCCTTTCTGACGGAGAAGTCTTTCATTTCTTCGTCTTCGGCATTCGCGTTGGTGTTCACCTTCGCGAAGATTGCCACCACCTTGTCGATGCACCAGATAATATTGCTATCTCTATAGCTAATAAAATAAGTGCATTACATAAGGTTGACACGCAGGTCATTAAAGTGCAATCATATGGCTCCAGCCATCATGCCAAATCATGACACGCAGGTCATGTTAATTTTACATCATATAGTCATCTCATACATAATCAAATTAATATGAGCACTGCTATACCACATCATATGCACATGCAAACCATCCTGCAAAACCAAGTTAGACGCCTCTAATCGGTTCATGCAAAAACTTGTTTTACGTGGCTTCTAAGGTTTCGAAACAAACCAAAGCTACCAACGTCCATCTTCAAGCATGATAATCCAAGTCGCTAGATTAACATTGCGGGGTGTATGAAACACGAGATAATAAAATCTCGAGCCCCATACTAAACTTCGTCATACGCGTGACCCCCGTGCAGATCATATCTGCATTGCCCTTTCGTTTGCGAAACATCCATCTTTCTCAACTATGGTGGAACCCAAAGAACTGTTAGCACTTCGTTGATCTGTCAATCAGCATACTCAGGAGCAGCATGAAAGGATCGCGGATTGCCAGAACTTTGTGAGATTCCACCATGCCGTCAAGATCAGGACTACGCAAATTCCAGGGAAGCAACAAGAACATCGGGTAACAGATTTCATCTGCTACCCGCACAAATAATTTTCAGCAATAGATCTCATCTACTACCTAATTATATTGTGCAACACCCATACATCTCTATGTATTCTAGATCGCAACCTGCATCTACGCATAGCACGGCTCTTGATGCCACTGTAGGGTAACGCAGCAGAAAACAAAAAATTTCCGACCTACGTACCAGCCCAGGATCACTATGGAGACTGCATACAAGGTTTGATCTTTTTCGTTACCGACTCGTAGCGCAGCGGAAGTAGAGTCGATGACGATCGGCGGTGCAGATCCCCGCAGCTAGGGTTTTACAACCTCCCAACCGCGAGGATGTACTCCCTCGTCAGCTCACCGGACGGAACTCCGGGCAGCCCTTCGAGAGGCCTCGGGACAGTCCCTCGGATAGTCCCACCGGACGGATCCTTGGACAGCCCTCCGGGAGGCCTCTGGACAGTCTTTCGGATAGTCCCACCGGACGGATCCTCGGACAGCCCTCCGGGAGGACCCTCGAACAGCCCCTCGGGCAAAAAGATCGAACCTACGACCTCTCTACGGGGTTGCACACATACGGTGTCATCTATCCGGCAGGGCTTCGCCGTCCAGAACTAGTTCCCACCGGAACCCAGACAGCCTTTCGGCTCTACGAAACTATTTCGCTGGGAGGGAGAGAGAAGCCAGAAATGTCATGGCACTTGTATGTGAGAAGGAGTGAGCTTTGGGCTGCCCCCTCCACCTCTATTTATAGGAGAAGGAGGGGTGGAGGGGCTGAAATTTCAGCCACATCCATCCATGTCATCTCCAAGATATTTTGGAGCAAAAGCCCAATAAGGTGGCTTTCCAAAAAGTAATCCAAAAAGCACTTTCACTATTCACGACGACATATTTCAGCGTCCGTTCGATCTGAAAATATTCATGTGGGCTTAGAACATTTCCAGTACCCACTAAAATAATTTTCAACGCGATCCGAAACAATTCCGGTTTAGTGATTTTCATCTGCGAAAAGCATCTGAAGCGGTTCCGGCAGCTCCGGAACATTTCCGGTTTTCATCCCGGAAAATTCCAGAAAGTTTCCAGAACGATTCTGGCACCCTCCAAGAATTATCAGGCATGTGCCGAAACCATTTTTGACTTTATGGTGTACTCCGAAACAACTTTTCGGTTTCACCGGAACTATTCCGATATCCTCTCCGGAACGTTTCTGTTTCGTACAAAACTTTTTCGGTGATTTTCTCTCAGACTCCCCGTCTAGTATTCAGCAGATAGATGACCCTTAAGCGTGTGACCCTATAGGTTCGGTGAAGTATAGACATGACCCGGAACCCCTTCCGATCAATGATCAACATCGGAGCCGTGGACACCCATATTGACCCCTATACCCACACGAATGAATATTCGAGTGAACCTCCAGTTGCCGTGTGCTATTCCTGTTGCTTCGCGATATGTTACAAATACCCGAGGTGAGACATGTTGGCATCCCCGCGGATCAACAACTTGTCCACTATGCCAGTTACCTCGTTACCGGTATTGTTCTCTTTTCTCGTTCCCGTGTTCCGGCATCCCCATGATCAAATCACAAAGTGTCTGGCCAAACGATGATGGATACCGTAACACCGAGAGGGCCCGGAGATATCTCTCCATCGTCGGAGGAGCAAATCCCAATCTTGAGCTATCAAGTTACTTGACATACTTTTCCATGAACCCGTAAGCCGCCGTAATAGCCACCCATTTACGGATGACGTTTAACAAACCCCAAAGTTCATGAAGCAAGCATGAAGTAACTCGATACTCTCATGGTCTAAGGAATTATGCAAACGTTAACCATCTTTGTGTTATTAACCATTAACTTATGACGAATGAATCTCATAGCATAACATCAATTCGGGTCGATTCAACACAAATGTTCTTCTAACATTGTGCCCTCAAAATTGCTGGCATAGCCATGCCCATGATCAGGAAAACAGGATCATCATGCAATACTTGAGCCAGTCTTAGAGGCCAGACTAGGAATACATTTTACCGTTTATTATTCCACACGTGCATATGAGTCTTCCTCCTAGCCTCGTGGTTATTGTAGACTCGAGAACCATAGCAGTTATAGCATGGAACATAAACCTAATTATGAACAGGGAGATAATCAATAACATATATTATTGCCTCTAGGGCATATCTCCTACAGTTCCGTGTCAGATGGGCTAAAAACATACAAAGAGAAAGCCGACATTTCACAACCATGTGTATACCCGATGCCAATACCATGAGCGCCACCGCCAAAAATGAGCCATGGGTACATGTTAAGCACATGACACAATGCTTATTCATAGAAGACCCTCTCAATTCCAACCGTGTTGTCGTGAGGAGAGGCAAAAGGAGCATCGTCAGAATGGATGGAGTCGCCAACGAGGAAGATGATACGTCTCCAACGTATCTATAATTTTTGCTTGTTCCATGCTATTATATTATCATTCTTGGATGTTTTACAATCATTTTATTACAACTTTATATCATTTTTTGGGACTAACCTATTAACATAGTGCCAAAGTGCCAGTTGCTGTTTTTGCTTGTTTTTTACTTCGCAGCAAATCAGTACCATACAGAGATGAAACGCTGCGGGGATTTTTGTGGATTTTTTACGGACCAGAAGAAACCAGATGGGCCAAAGAACACCAGAAGAGGGGGCCCAGGGTGGCCAGCACCTAGATGGGCGCGCCAGAGGCCCCCTGGCGTGCCCTGGTGGGTGCTGGGCACCTCCGGCACCCCCTCAACCGACTATCGCGCCTATAAATTCCTTGGAAATCCAAAAACCCTAGAAGAGTCGACGAAACACAATTCCAGCCGCCACAAGTTCCAGAACCGCGAGATCCAATCTAAACACCATCACGGAGGGGTTCATCTTCCTCATAGGTGCCTCTCTGATGATGCGTGAGTAGTCCACCATAGACCTATGGGTCCGTAGGCAGTAGCTAGATGGCTTCCTCTCTCTCTCTCTCTCTTATGATTCTCAATACAATGGTCTCTTGGAGATCTATTTGATGTAAACTTTTGCGGTGTGTTTGTTGGGATCCGATGAATTTTGAGTTCATGATCAGTTTCTATCCATGAATATTATTTGAGTCTTCTTTGATCTCTTATATGCATGATTACTTATAGCCTCGTATTTCTTCTTCGAAACTTTGGTTTAGTTAGGCCAACTAGATCGATTTTTCTTGCCATGGGAAGAGGTGCTTTGTGATTGGTTCGATCTTGTGGTGTTCTTTCCCAGTGACAGAAGGGGCAGCAAGACACGCATGTATCGTTGCTATTAAGGATAACAAGATGGGGTCTATTCCTACATGAATAGATCTTGTATACATCATGTCATCATTCTTATTGCATTACTCCGTTTTTTCATGAACTTAATACACTAGATGCATGCTGGATAGCGGTCGATGTGTGGAGTAATAGAGGTAGATGCAGGCAGGAGTCGGTCTATCTATCTTGGACGTGATGCCTATATAATGATCATCGCCTTGGATATCGTCATGACTATTCGATTTTCTATCAATTGCCCAACAGTAATTTGTTCACCCACCGTGCGCTATACTCATGAGAGAAGCCAGTAGTGAACCCTACGGCCCCCGGGTCTACTTTTCTATCATATTGCTTTCCGATCTACGTTTTTTGCAATCTTTGTTTTCATATCTACAAAACCAAAAACCCAAAAATATATTGCTGCATATTTACTCTTTTTATTTGTGTTCTTGAGAGATCTATCTCTCCTATCTATCACTACCTAATCTATCTTTTTACCGTAGAGAGATTGACAACCTCTCTTTCGCGTCGGGTTGCAAGTATTTGTTGTTTGTGTGCAGGTGCTGCTTATTGGGTGGTGGTGATCCTCCTACTGGTTCGATAACCTTGGTTTCATAACTGAGGGAAATACTTACCGTCGCTGTGCTGCATCATCCCTTCCTGTTTGGGGAAATATCGACGCAGTCCAAGCCACGTCAAAGGAATTTCTGGTGCCGTTGCCGGGGAGGAAGCAGTCTCTTCTACGTGCCTATCGTAGGCGCCGAGGGGACTCCATCATCATCTACCAGGTTCCTAATCACAAATCTCATCTCCTTGCAATTACATTATTTGCCATTTGCCTCTCGTTTACCTCTCCCCCACTTCACCAATTTGCCGTTTTATTCTCCCTCTTTTTCGTTTGCCCTTTTTCTCGTCAGATCTCTTGTTTGATTGTCACCATGAGTGATTTTGGTATGGCAGAAACGGATGACGGAAGGACTCCTAAAATTGGACGTCCTGCCAATCTTGATTCTAAAACTTTCGTTTTGGGGCAAGGGAACGTTATAGGAAAAGAAACTATTCAAGAGTTTTTTAATTGCGTTGGGAATTTGACTCTCGATGATACCCCTATTCTGAAAAGAACTAAATCTTATGCCTAAGCTATCTCGGCGTTAGTTCTAAAACTTGAAAATAGATTTATTCGTACCCATCCTACCTTGCAAAGATTGTTTTATGAGCTACCCGTCATTAAGAATCCTAAGGCTAAGAAGTTGGCTACCCTTGTTCTCATGCTTGAATTTGATCATATAGTACGGGAAGCTAGGGAGATCTTTGACTTTTATGGTATGAGCCATGAAAAACCGGTGATAGGAGAAATCATTTACAATAATGATTACATGATGAGATATTTGCTTGGAAATAATCAAATTTTTTATGAGAATCTCAAAAAGGAAGTCCCCGTTTTAGACACGATCCAACATGTTTTCAATGATGTGAACCAACAATATTCGTGGATTGTGGCCGGTAATCAAAGGGGGTACGTAGAGGGACAACTTGATAGTGCCAAGGTTGATATGGATGATGTGTTTCAAGTTTTATTTGCAAAACCTCTTGACAAAAGTTCCTCATCCAAAACTAAAGATGACAATACTTGAATCTATCCAATATGCCTAGCTAGGGGCGTTAAACGATAGCGCTTGTTGGGAGGCAACCCAATGAATAAATAATTTTTTGCTTTTTTCCTTTCTGTTTTTGTGTGTTGACACAATTATGCCTCTGTTATGATTGTGTTTTTATGGTTTATTTAGTGTTTGTGCCAAGTAGAACCGTTAGGATGATTCATAGGATGAGTAGAAGTGATGTTGAATCTGAAACAGAAACTTTGCATCCAGTATATGAATTTTCATGTTTTGCTGCACGTAATCTTGAGCTGAAATTTTAACACAGTGTTGCTATACAAATTCCTTACGTTTTCCTAATTTTTCAGAATTTTTAGAGTTAAAGAAGTATGGATATGGTACAGATTACTACAGACTGTTCTGTTTGAGACAGATTCTGTTTTTGTTGCATTGTGTGCTTGTTTTGATGAATCTATGGGTTATATTGAAGGGTATGAGCCATGGTAAAGTTAAAATACAGTAGGTATAATGTAATTATAAAATTTGAATGGGTTTACAACAGCACCTAAAGTAGTGATTTGCTTTCTTATACTAATGGATCTCACGAAGATTTTGTTGAGTTTTGTGTGATTGAAGTTTTCAAGTTTTGGGTGAGATCACGATGGATGAAAGAATAAGGAGTAGCAAGAACCTAAGCTTGGGGATGCTACCGCACCCCCAATATATATCCAAAGAGTAACAAGCAACTAAGCTTGGGGATGCCCCCGAGTGGCATCCCCTCTTTCTTGTAACGACCATCGGTATTTTACTTGGAGCTATATTTTTATTCGTCACATATCATGTGTTTTGCTTGGAGCGTCTTGTATCTTTGCTTGCTTTGTTTGATAGTTTTTCCTTTGTATCCTTGCTGTACACACCTATTTGAGAGATCCACAATCATGCTATGATTTGTTAGAATTGCTCTATGTGCTTCACTTAAACTTTTTGAGCTATAGAATTGCTCTAGTGCTTCACTTATATCTTTTTGAGCAGGGTGTGCTTGGAAACTTTTGTAGAAATACTCTCATGCTTCACTTAGATTAATTTGAGAGTTAGTAAAATTTTGAAGAAATCCTCTCATGCTTCACTTATACCTTTTTGAGAGATGAAATCTTTATGCTCATGTGCTTCACTTAAATTTGTTTGAGCTTGCCAAAAAGCAATGGCAATATATGAAACTAGTCCCAAAGTGATAGACATCCAAGGAGGATATAATAAAAACTTTCATGAAGATCATTGGACAAATTAAACTTGATTCCTTGTAATAGTTTTGAAACATGATGATAGTAATCTGTGAGTTATGTTAGTGAGTAATTATGCTTAGTAGGAATATTGGTGTTAAGGTTTGTGATTTCCTATGCATGCACGAAAGTCAATAGTTATGCAATGAAGTTATATCCTACTTGTGGTGCATTATTCGGTGTTAGTTATGTTCAATGCTCACTTATGTGATTTTTCGTTTCTTGGTTTGGTTGCTTCCCAATATTTGTGCTAGCCTTCACTTGTAATAAGTAGAAATACTACTTGTGCATCCAAAATCCTTAAACCAAGTTTTGCCTTATGAGTCCACCATACCTACCTATATGCGGTATTTCCATGCCGTTCCAAGCAAATTTGTATGTGCCATATCTAATTTTCAAAATAATTTTTCTCTTTTGTGTGCCCGTACCGCTCATGAAACGGTGGGGAGTGTCCAATATTTTTCCATGCTAGATGTGTTATTCTCAAGATGAGTGTTTATTCACTTGTCATTGCACGAGAGTGTGGCGGTAATAGGGATGCCCATTCCCGAAATGAAAAAAGAAAAAATATTTATTTTATGTTGTCAAATAATAAATTACTTGGAAAGTGTTGGTATGGAAGGCAACCGTGGATACGGCCCGCCATGGAAGTGAAAGTTTGGTGGAAAAAGGAATAAACTTTATTTTCTGTTTGGGAACCGCCTATGATATATCTAGCATGGAAAGTATTGTGAGCTACTTTGTCGTTTTCGTTGATAGGAAAAGCATGCCACCCAAAATATTTTCTCTCTCTCAATTTAAACCTTGAGCTCTGGCACCTCTACAAATCCCTACTTCCCTCTGCGAAGGGCCTATCTATTTACTTTATGCAATTTTTCTTTTTTCTTTGAGTCTCCATCTTCTCTTATAAGCACCAACTAGGGGGCACTATGATCGTACTTGAGCATTGGGCATAGCTAATATTTGAGTGTGTTTCATGAATGGATCAAAGATTGAGCATGATGGGCTAGGGATAACTTTCTTTAGTGTTGATATTTTGAAAGACATGGTTGCTTATTGACATGCCTGAGTATTGAAGTCATTATGTTAAAACTAGAATCATTTACAAGTCCAAATGTCCATGCTATACAAAGAAGAAAAGAATATGATGAACATGTTAGGCAGCATTCCACATCAAAAATTCTGTTTTTATCATTTACCTACTCGAGGACGAGTAGGAATTAAGCTTGGGGATGCTGATACGTCTCCAACGTATCTATAATTTTTGCTTGTTCCATGCTGTTATATTATCATTCTTGGATGTTTTACAATCATTTTATTACAACTTTATATCATTTTTTGGGACTAACCTATTAACCTAGTGCCAAAGTGCCAGTTGCTATTTTTGCTTGTTTTTTACCTCGCACGAAATCAGTACCATACAGAGATGAAACGCTGCGGGGATTTTTCTGAATTTTTTACGGACCAGAAGAAACCAGATGGGCCAGAGAACACCAGAAGAGGGGGCCCAGGGTGGCCAGCACCCAGATGGGCGCGCCAGAGGCCCCCTGGCGCGCCCTGGTGGGTGCTGGGCACCTCCGGCACCCCCTCAACCGACTATCGTGCCTATAAATTCCCTGGAAATCCAAAAACCCTAGAAGAGTCGACGAAACACAATTCCAACCGCCGCAAGTTCCAGAACCGCGAGATCCAATCTAAACACCATCACGGAGGGGTTCATCTTCCTCATAGGTGCCTCTCTGATGATGCGTGAGTAGTCCACCATAGACCTACGGGTCCGTAGGCATTAGCTAGATGGCTTCCTCTCTCTCTCTCTTATGATTCTCAATACAATGGTCTCTTGGAGATCTATTTGATGTAAACTTTTGCGGTGTGTTTGTTGGGATCCGATGAATTTTGAGTTCATGATCAGTTTCTATCCATGAATATTATTTGAGTCTTCTTTGATCTCTTATATGCATGATTACTTATAGCCTCGTATTTCTTCTTCGAAACTTTGGTTTAGTTAGGCCAACTAGATCGATTTTTCTTGCCATGGGAAGAGGTGCTTTGTGATGGGTTCGATCTTGCGGTGTTCTTTCCCAGTGACAGAAGGGGCAGCAAGACACGCATGTATCGTTGCTATTAAGGATAACAAGATGGGGTCTATTCCTACATGAATAGATCTTATCTACATCATGTCATCGTTCTTATTGCATTACTCCGTTTTTCCATGAACTTAATACACTAGATGCATGCTGAATAGCGGTCGATGTGTGGAGCAATAGAGGTAGATGGAGGCAGGAGTCGGTCTATCTATCTTGGACGTGATGCCTATATAATGATCATCGCCTTGGATATCGTCATGACTATTCGATTTTCTATCAATTGCCCGACAGTAATCTGTTCACCCACCGTGCGCTATACTCATGAGAGAAGCCACTAGTAAACCCTACGACCCCCGGGTCTACTTTTCTATCATATTGCTTTCCGATCTACGTTTTTTGCAATCTTTGTTTTCAGATCTACAAAACCAAAAACCCAAAAATATATTGCTGCATATTTACTCTTTTTATTTATGTTCTTGAGAGATCTATCTCTCCTATCTATCACTACCTAATCTATCTTTTTATCGTAGAGAGATTGACAACCTCTCTTTCGCGTCGGGTTGCAAGTATTTGTTGTTTGTGTGCAGGTGCTGCTTATTGGGTGGTGGTGATCCTCCTACTGGTTTGCTAACCTTGGTTTCATAACTGAGGGAAATACTTACCGTCGCTGTGCTGCATCATCCCTTCCTCTTTGGGGAAATACCGACGCAGTCCAAGCCACGTCAGAAGACTACGACCAGTACGGTGACCCGATGAGGGAAGATGATGATCACGATGAACCATACATCAAAAGAAGAAACAGGACAACATTACCTAAGAAAGATCATACTCCCTGGAAAAGGAAAAGACACAACGAGGGGATCAATTATTCGACAACGAACAAAAGAGGAAAGAAGCAGATCAGTCTCAAGCGTTGTCGCCCGCACGCTAATTAAGAAACGACCATAATTTATGTGTACCTATTTTGTATGAGTACTTAACACCGTTATCGGTCAAATGATGTAATATATATATATATATATATATATATATATATATATATATTATGCACTAATTATATCGGTCAAATTATTATTAGCAATTAGGAAAAATAAAGAGAAAATGGAAAAAGGAAAAGAACAAGGGAAAACAATAACATATCTACAGAATTTACAGAATAAACAAAATAGTTAGCAGTAGCGCGTTTCTAAGAAACGCGCTATAGCTAACTTAGCTATAGCCCAGCCGTTCGAACCCTATCTCATCCCCAACCCCACTCGATCTCTCCCTCTCACTCTGCTGCCCCGGCCGGCAACCCCGCGTGACTTCTGCTGCCCCGGCGACTCTGCTGCCCCACGCACGGCGACCTCGACCCCGACGCCTCCTTCGCCCTCGCTGCGACCTCGACCTCGCTGCGCCTCTGTTGCCCCGCGCGCGACGACCGCGACCTCGACCTCGTTGCGCCTCTCCTTCTCCTCCGGCCGCCGTGCTCGCATCCCCACGCCTCCTCCGCCCGTCTCCGTCTCAGGTGAGCACGCTCTCGATCCCTTCCCTGGCTTGGTTATTTGGTTGGGCTGATTAGGGTTTGTAAAACAAATAAAAATTAGGTTTGATATGGGTTCTTGTAGGGCTGATTATTTGGCAGGCCTAATTATTTGGCAGGGTTGATTTGATAGTAAAACAGAAAAAGTTAGGGTTAAGAAAAAATTCAGTTAACTAGATTGTAAAACAAAATATTAGGGTTCTTGTAGGGTAGAAAATATTTAATATATGTTTCTAAAAATGAAAACAAAAAATTAGCTGTCCATTTGAAGTTGTTGTCCAAATTGGACCAGATACAATGTGTTGTGGGCCTGAGGCCATTCTTGTTTGCAGGGAAACTTATTCTGAGTGGCCTATGTTTTGCCGGAATGTTGATTCATTTCCGTTCCGGCAAATTTCAGGCGCTCGATATGTGCCATTTTTAGCATAGGTCATGCCGAAATTTACCGTGAATTTCGACATTACGTGTGCTTCAAAGTAGACATATCGAGTGCCCGAGATTTGCCTGGACGGGAATGAAATGACAGCCAGGCAAAACATAGGCCATTTTTTCAAGAGTCATTATTCATTTTATTATATAAAGCTCGAGAAATTAAACGACTAGATTGAACCCTAGGAAACATGGCCGACAACGATGAAGCCGGAGATGAAGCAGCACACGTTTACTTCAACTATCTGGCTAGACAGGAGATGGGGACGGCCACTGATGCCAACGCCGATGGCGCCGATGGCGCAAACGGCACCGACACTGATGCCACCCACACCGGCACTGAGGCGGAGACGGCCACCGATGGTACCTCCCAAGCCAGTGATGGAAAGAAGGGAAAGAGGACACGACACCCAAATCAGGTTGGCATCGGAAGACTGGTGATCACGGAGGTGTCAGAAGGCGATTTCGAGCAAATTGAGCCGCGGGACGTGACAGCGACGTACGGCAACCAACTAGCATGCATCCTACGGGATACCGCTAACATCAATGTCGCAAAATTATGGCAAAATGAACCTTTGCGACACCTGCTCCTAAATAGGTTGCACGCAATATTTTTGTTCCCCGGTCGGGATGAAAAGAATATCAATGACCCGTGGGATGATCCGGCCATGAAGAAAATAAACAACAAAGCCCTAGGAAAGTTCAGCAACGCACTGAGCGCCTGGAAAACAAGGGTGAAAAGGGCGATTGAAGTAGAGCATGAAACCTATGCCCAAATAAAAGAAGACAATCCGATAATTTCGGAAGAGGACTTTGAAAAGTTCAAGGCGACTTGCGCTGAAGAAGCAGCCAAGGCCAGATCGGAGAAAGGCAAGGAGCTTCAGGTAAGGAACATGGGGAACCACCACATCGGAAGTCGTGGTTACACGGGCAAGAGGCCCGTGTGGGCTAAGGAGGACGCGGAACATGAACGTCTAGGGCTCCCAGACCCCTTGGCTGAGTTCACCGACCAGCATGAGCATGACTTCATCAGGGCCCGATTCAAGTGGGACCCAATAAAAAAGGAATTTTACACGGACGAGCCTACGAGGGAATTCATGAGATTATTGGTAATTATCATTTTACCACCTTATATTAGCTTCTGATCAAGTCGACGACGTTCTAGTCAACATTCCTAATTGATTCACGCTCATTTTGCAGAGAGAGCAACACAAGCTTGCAGCCGAAAGCGACTCGTCGACTCAATCGTCGGCGCCGAAGTACAAGTGGGACGCCCCTTTCAACCAGGCACTCAACATAATGTACGGAAAACCGCTGGATAAGCCGCCTTCGTATGGACGTGTGCACGCCGTCGGAGACGGCGCCACGTGGAAGTACTACTATAGGGAGGACCCCGAGGCCAAAAAGCAGAGAAAGAAGTTTAGTCAAGTGACTATCGACGAGAAGGTGGCACTGGCGTTGGAGAAAAACAAAGCTGAAACCGTAGCTGAGGCAAGAAGGGCATCGGTAGATGCCTGCAGAAATGATGTGGCAGCTGCATTGACAAGCTTGATTCCATCTATGGTCAGTTGGGTGCAACAGAATCCACACCGCCCCGCAAATGAATTTCCCATGCCCAGCTTCACCGGGAGCAACTCGTTGAACTTCGCACCCGCACCCTTACTTGCTATGGCGACCGCACCCGCACCTGCACCCTCTGACAGCAGCACATGCTCCGTCTCTGGCTTAAATGTCGGGTCGTTGACATTGGCCGAGCTCGATGCCCTCACGGTAAATATGCATCGCACGCTCATCAACATAAGTAACTAATCTTTAGTTCCCGTTGCCTTTCGGATCTCTGACGCCGCACACATGTCTTTGTAGGCCGACTCCATTCTGTGCACCCTCCTCTACCACATGAACGGCGGGTTGGTGGTTGTGGGGAAGGCTACTATAATGAAGCCCAAGGATCGCTCGTTCCATGGCCGGCAGATGCCTGATAACGCCTTAAGGGTCTCCGTGGCGAGTGTGGAACATGGCTACGAGGGTTTATGTCTTCCCGTACAAATAGGTGGAGAGGATGACGAGACACCGACACAACTTGGCGAATCGAAAAATTGGCCTATCTTGTGGCCGAAGAATCTTATTCGTTTGGAGGTGGTTGGGAGCAATCCAAAGGGACCTGAGCAAGGTATGACCACAACCCCACCTACGCAATTACGACTACCGTGTGCGCTGCTGGGTGAGGGCGAGCGACACGAGGAAGGGGGTCCAACCGTTCCGGACCCGGTTGATGATGTCGTCCACATGGATGAGGATATGGATCATGACATTGGAGACGAGGACCCTCTCTAATGGCTCAATACCGGCGCTGACACCTACTATGAGGACGTAGTGATGAGTCAGCCATATGAGGAACAGCCGGAGCAGGAACGTCCTCGAGAGTGCAAGAAGTCTTTGTTCATGCAAGCCTCATAGGACACCCCTCCAGATGTCGCCTCAACCCAAGCTCAACTATTAAGACAAGATCGTGCAATGCTTAGCCCAACAACACTGGGGACGGTGGTCAGACAGGGTCTGACACCAGCACCTGATCGCACCAAGAAGAAGCAGAGGAAGAGACCGGCGAGGAAAGACTCGGTTGCCGCCAAAGCTGCGAAAGTGGCTTCTAGCAGCCAGCCGCCTCTGCATACCCGGGTTGCAGACAGTGTACCGATCAAAGGTGCGCCGTCTATCCATATCGCGGGAAAGCCAATGTTACCGGAGGATGCGCTAGCTGCCATAACAGGGGATCTCAGGAGACTGCATGACCATGTGTTGTCGACGGAGAGAAGCCTTCTCTCCTCGAATGATCCAGGATACCCGCTTTATACGGTCCATGTGCCGTGTATTGACAAGGAGTACGTACACGCCTGCCTTGCGGACCTGTTCTTCCTGCGATTTGACTACATCTTCGAGATGTTCCTAATGAGGTGGCTAGATTTGTCGTTCGTCCGTCTTTATGCGCTTCATATGAACTACATCGTCAGGAAAGAGCAAATCAGTGGTCTTGCGGTCGCGAACCCGTACTACATGCGTGAGGGATACTTGTCAGTCCATGAAGCCAACCGCAAATATGCGACGGGGTACATGGAAGAGTTCATGGTCAACCATAAGGACAAGGAAGCGATTCTCGTACCTTATCATCCCAGGTAAGTCATCCGCGGATAGCCACTATAGCACATACCTCCTTTCGTGCATTTCAATCGTTACTTTTGCACGCATGAACACTAAGTTGATTGTGTATTTATTTTGCGCAGCCACGAGAGCGCCATTCTCATCGTTCTTTACCCGCGTTACTCCCGCGCACTGTATTTGGACCCGTCCATGAACATACAGAAGAAAGATTACACAGACATCAAATATGTTCTGGACAAAGCTCTCATGGGCTTCAGCATGCGGGGTGGATACATCCAATTGAAGAAGACATTTAGGGGCACGGTGGGTTTCGCCCACAAGACTAACTTCTATTGCGTCCAGCGACCGGCAACAAGTAATAAGGATGGATTCTACGTCATCCATCTAATTCTGGAGTACAGAAGGGATCAACAGTCACTTCGCATGACATCTACATCTGATACCCATATCCAGAGATGGGCCGAAGCCTTAGAAACCATACCGGATCATCTACTACGAAATGAATTCTACCGCATCCAGCAGGAAATTGCGTCGATCATCATCAAAGACGTCATTGAAGAGAATGGGATGTTCTACGGCGGTCCAATATCGCGGCGTGACGTCCGCACCCGCATAGCCCTACTACGTCAGGACACCACGCCTTTCACCAAGCTTGGGTGCATCCTCCCGGATATGGACGAATGGCACGAGTGCAATGCTTAAATTAACGATGACATTGTGCCTGTTTAGTTGTTACTTTCTCTACAACCGGAACTTGGAATTTATCGTTACGACGTAACTATTAGATGTAAAAGCTATCGCACTCTATTTAGTTATCTATGTTTATGTTGCTTCTATTTGCTAACTATTTCTCTCCGCAGGCCGACGTCGTATATTATGTTGCATATTAATGTTGAATTCACTGGATAATATATGCATCTCTGACAGGTATATAGATCATCCATGCCGAGGTGGTATGCCGTGTACATTGGGAGGGTTCCGGGAGTGTACAAGGAGTGGCCAGAGTGTCAGGCCCAAGTGTATCGCTTCCCGGGCGGCAGCCAGAAAGGGTTTGATAGCAGAAACGAGGTGGAAGCTAGTTACTTGAGGTGGACGCTAGCGCGAGAGAGAAATCAGAACCGGCGCCTCAAGAAGTACTACATAATCCCGCTTGTGCTCATCGTGATCGTCCTTCTCTTGTATGCGATCAGATCATAGCTAGGTTACATAGATGATGAAACATGAGCGTGATCATGGGTAGTTGCATGTATTCGAGACTTCTAATAACTTGTATCGCTATATCTTCGAGACATGAACGTGATCGACTATTAGTGATGATGATGATATGAGATGAAAGAACTTCTTTTATTCATATATGTTTCAATGAATATGCATGTTGTTATCGTATAGAAGTTGTATCTGTATAAATAGAGCAAAAAACGCAAAAAAAACATAAAAATATTAGTAGTAGCGCTGGAAAAATATTACCTGCAGCGCGCTTGTAACCAGTAGCGCTGGGGGAGGAGGAGCGCTACTGCTATAGGATATTACCAGTAGCGCTGGGTAGAACACGCGCTACTGCTAAAATTTAGCTGTAGCGCCGTAGCAGTAGCGCGGGTACCCGCGCTACTACTAGTACAAAAACCGGCGCTACTAGTAGGCTTTTCCCTAGTAGTGTAATTGCCTAGGAGGTAGAGGAGAACGACTGAGCTAAGAGGATTCCAAATGCAATTAACAACATGAATAAGATTTGTCTTTCTTGCATAAGTGATTATTACTTTATAAAAGATTATATATGACTTAATAATTTTTGTGGGGGAGGGGGGATTTGAGTGTGTCGTTATTGGCCGACGTTCGTGCTAATCTGTTGTATATCATTCAATCCTATAGAATATACCCTAAAAGACATGGTTTTAATATATATTATGAGTTGAGTGGCATATTTCCCATCATAATATTTGAAAATATTTATTCTATTTTGAATTTGTATCCCGTGGTTGTGCATCATAGTATTTTATTTTCTCTCATTCACACTCCAAGTGCACCTTTATATTCGGTAGTATCACCCCTTACAATAAACATGCACAGTGTTTTGTTATAATGGTATCCATTCGTCAGAACCATACGACTCATAAATGCAGGAAGCATGAAAACATAAGAGTTGGAGTGGAGTGTTCTCTTGAGTTTTGTAGGATTACAATACCACGGGAATTTGGATGAAGAGTCTTTGATGCGACAGGAAAAACAAAAAATGCACCAAAAGGTTTGAGTGGATAGAGATTTTATTCCAAAATAGAATGCAAAACTATTCTTAGGAATATTTCCCAAGGATACCAATCCTACGAATTAGGGGGAGGAAGTGGAAAACAAGATAGACATGGCGACGCCGACAACATCACAGTTCACAAAGCTCGTTCCGTTGGAGGAGGCTGAATGCGAGCTGGAGGAGGAGTGACGGCCGGCAAGAAACACATGATCGTTGAGCAAAATTCGTGTAAGTATCCAATCAGATATCGTTTCCCACGAGGAGCGAAGGGGAGTATTAATTTTGTCATTTATGTCACACACACAAGTTGTCACGGGTCTTGTGTGAATTAACTGTCTGAACACTTGCAAGGATCAGTATTGTTCTGAAGACATAAATATACCATATGGGTATCGAAATTGGTTGCAGATGGAAGAAAGTGAAGAACACTAAAGTAAAGAATGTAAAAGTAAAAGACTGAAAATAAACGGGTTGTTTGACTGCAGTAGGAAGGTTAGGCACGGAGAAACTTTGGTTCAGGGTATACATCAAATGTGCCAGTATAGTGGTAATACCAGTTACCTTTTTATGTGATTCCACTTCATCGTTTGGTAGGCGGTTCACCCTTGAGTAGTCGAAATCCTCCATGCAGGGATCGTTCCCCTCTATTGTCATGCATCAACGTTGCTTTATGAATGGTTGTTTCAACAATTAAGGTTGTGAGGCCGGAACAATGCTTTTAGTATCATCGTGTATTCATGTTTTTCTTATATCATCGTTGCTCCTCATAGACACCAACACATTTCATCTGGAGGTCATGTATTCGCTGAATGATATGTGTCACTGATGACCCACAAGTATATGGGATCGCAACAGTCTTCGATGGTACCATTTCACACAAATTTATTGATTCGACACAAGGGAAGTCAAAGAATATTTATAAGACCTAGCAGTTGAGTTGTCAATTTAACCACACCTGAGAAGTTACTTCCTTGTAGCAAAGTATTAGTAGCACAGTAATATGATAGTTTTGATAGTGGTAGTAACAATAGCAATAGTAACAATAACAATTTTGCAGTAATTGGAACCGCAACAACAATAGTGATTCAAGCAACACAATATTACGAGAAAGCGTAGGAATGGAGTAGCGATGGATATTTGGATGACATTCAACATATAACAGTCACAAGTCACAACCTAGAGCGTTACACAATACCTCCAATTCATCAATCATATGTAGGCATGTCTTCCGTATATAGTCATCCCTGTTCGTAACAGCAAATTGCATGACATCTTTTGTCCTACTCTCCCGTGGCAGCGGGGTCCTAATGGAAACTAAGGGTAATTAGGGCGCTCCTCTTAATAGAGAACCGGAACAAAACATTAACACATAGTGAATACATGAACTCCTCAAATTACAATCATCCCCGAAGAGTATCCCAATTATTGTCACCTTGGGGTCCACGGTTCAGAACAATAACACATGCATATAACTTGCAAGATATGATCTAGAACTCAAATATATACATGAAAACAGTAGGTTTATATCTAAAATCATAGCACACGGGCCCTAGTGACAAGTGTTAAGCATAGCAAAGTCATAGCAACATCAATCTCGGAACATAGTGGATACTAGGGATCAAGCCCTAACAAATTCACCCGATTACATGAGAAATTTCATCCATCTCCATCTACCTCCAGTATGCCTACAATGAGATTACTCACTCTCGGTGATGAGCATCATGAGGTTGTTGATGAAGAAGGGTTGTCGATGATGACGACGATGATTTGCCCTCTCCGGAGCCCTGAACGGATGCCAGATCAGGCCTCTCGACGAAGAACAGGAGACGGCGGCGGCTCCATATGGTAAAACACGATTAAACTTTCTCTCTGGGTTTTTTTTCTCGGGAAGACGGGATATATGGAGTTGGAATTAGGCCAAACGGAGGCCGGAAGGCCCCACAAGGAAAGTTGGGTGCGCCCCCTGCCTTGTGGGCAGGTGTTGTTCCCCCTCGAGTAGATATTTGCACCAGAATTTTTTATATATTCAATAAAAAATCTCCGTGAAGTTTCGTTCAATTCTGAAAACTTTTATTTCAGCACAAAAAACAACATCAAGGTAGTTTTGCTGAAAACAGTGTTAGTCCGGGTTAGTTTCATTCAAATCATGCAAATTAGAGTCCAAAACAAGAGCAGAACTATTTGGAAAAGTATATACGATGGAGACGTATCAGTTACCTGTGTATGTCTTTCGATCATGTTGCATGGGCCCTTAAATTGGAGAACACATATTGCGCTTGCCACAGATAAACAACTTAATAATCAATCATGGGAGTAGTTTCACAAACAGCGACATATAAAATGAATACTAAATGAATCTCACCAATCTCCTACATCTCCTACTCCTAAGGGGAATTACTCGCGCATGAAAGGGGAATAACTAATAAGAGATCAAACGTAGAGGAGCCATATTGATAATACGGCAAAAGAACCACAATATTATGAATGATCGATTCGATCTCAATCTCTGAAGTAGTATGAATAGAGATGCAAACCCTAGCCTTACAAATTGGTATAACTCTCTCGATGGTTGCGTTGCCGGTGAATGAAAAGGGGTGAAGATCGGACAAGACCTGAATGAATCTAAGTGAAGCTCCTCTCTCCCGGATCTCTTCTCTCTTCTTCAGATGGTGGAATCTCCCCTCTGGTTGCCTCTGGTCACATATGCCCCTTTACGAAAGTTGTTTGGATGATACAGGGGAGGCGGTGTCGGCTGGTATGACCGATGTACGAGCGCCCACGCTCGTACCAGACACCGTCTTCTTCTCTGGTGCGCCAAATGACAATGTGCCAAAAAGGTAAGTTGTTCTAGATTTCTCAAATGACTTGCGCATTGTATTGCTTCCTTCCAGAAGTGTTTGTTCCTGCACATCAAGTTGAAAAGCACGGTTTCTTCGTTCTTGAAGGATTAACGTAAAAAGAGAGGCAAGGACCGGCAAAAGCTTTTCGGAAAACCAAATAAATACCCATGTGAAAGTGTACATTGAGTCATCAAGAAGCTCAAGGAGCACCTTGTCACAACACACGCCTAGCTCGCCGTAATCACCCAGGGGTGGTTGAGGAGCACTTCGCTATTGAGGCGTCCGTCGGCACCCCCCGCCCGGTCACATACGCGGCATGGAAGAGGTTAATGGCTCCGGTCTATGCCTACCTCGGCGCCGGCGGCTCTTCCTCCTCTGACGAGGAGTACACGTCAAAGGGCACCGACTACGCCTTGTCGTAAGGCTCCGGAAAGGGGCACGAGCCGTCGTGATCTCCTTCGACAAGGAGTAGAGAGGTACTTTAGCTCAATTAAATGGTAGCTTAGGTGAATTCGAGTACTTTTTAGCTTAATTTGTCAGTTTATGTACAATTATGCACTTTGTTAGCTTAGTCGCGTTTGAAATGAGTAGTTTGTGAACATTTGTGATTTGGGAAGTTAAATTTGAAGGAAGGACTATGTGCCAAAAAGTTGAAACTCTTAAAATCCGAGGAGTTGAATTCTCAAAGCTGAATCGGAGAGTCAAAATACAAGGGTAGGCCTACATATCCTGTTGCTAGAACGTGTCAAAGTCCACGCGAAGACCAGGACTCTGTCCACACTGCTCAGCTTAGAAGCTGGTTGATGATTGATGATAGGTGCATTTTCTGGTTAGTGATGGTAGTAGTCGACGTGTTGGTCTTTGTCTTTGCTTACCCAATAAAAACTCGATGTCGGCTCGTTCTTGGCACCAACTTTCTCTCTGGAACACTTGAATTAAAATTGCTTTCGTATATTGTAATGGCATCAATCTAATCGCCGATTTGCACAATGCATTGCGACAGAATTCGCATCAATACAAAAATACATTTCCTTGGAACCAACGGAAAACAGATAATACTGCAACATCTATGCAATCCGCAGAAAAATGCAAATCCTAACAAGTAGAGTAACAAGCAATCGTCGAAGAAGAGGACACGCTAAGCTAATGGGACGGCGGCATCCTCGGCGGCATCGGCGGGCACTCCGGCCGCGGCAACCCCGGCAGCCCTCCGCGGGCAGCGCTAATGGGACGGCGGCATCCTCGGCGGCATCGGCGGGCACTCCGGCCGCGGCAACCCCGGCAGCCCTCCGCGGGCAGCGGGCGGCGGCCCAAGCCCTCCGCGGCAGAGCGGGCACGTCCGTTGCTTCCGGAGCCACTTGTCGACGCCGCAGCTCGCGTGGTAGAAGTGCCCGCAGGCCGGCACCACCCGCACCAGCTCGCCGGCCTCGCCCTCGCCGTATTCCGACAGGCAGATGGCGCACCGGTCCTCCTCTTCCTCCTTCTCCTTCTTCCTCGCGGCCGCCTGCTCGTACGTCATGAGCGTGTCGTCGCCGAGGGCGCGCTCGACGTCGGCATCGTGCACCGCGGCGCTCCCCGTGGCGTCGTCGCAGGCTCCGCCGGAGGCCATGACGGCCACGGCGACGATGAGCACCGCCATCACGACCACCGCGGCGATCTCAAGGTGGAGCGCGACGTCCGGGTCCATGCTCCTTGCCTCCTTGGCCAATGCCAATGCCAATGCCAGCGAACTGTCGCTCCAGTCCAGCCTATGTATAGGAGGCTCCGGTCCAGAGCCTTCTCGGCCAAGTCAGGCGGCAGTGTGTGGGAAAGGCAGGGGGTTGAGGTTTCCCAGAATGTTTCAGCCGATTTCCTTTCTTCTTCCGGTGGACAATTCCCGCGCGGCTGTCTGGTTACACTACTCCGGTTTTGGACTTGATTCAATTGTCTTCTTCTTCTCTCTCTTTTTTGAATCAAGATGTGATTACCGTGTAACTTCTATCCCTTTGCTTCTCTTAGTTTAATGGAAAACAACGTCGCTGTCTTCCAGTTAAGACGGCCTCACTGGTTATGACTAGTAAAACTGTTTGTTCATCAGTTGACTTTTGCTTTTTACTTAAAATCCAATCATGTTTATTATTCCTTCAATTAAAAAAGCTATCCACGTTATTATGATATGTTTTCTTTCGATGCACATTGGGTTTTTCTTTCTCTTTTGCGGGGGATGCACATTGGGTTACTGTTCTTAAAATTGAAGCAAAAAAAGGCTAAGATTGTGTCAACTCGCACTGAGTAGCTCTGCGTTTCCTCGGACAGTAACGTTTTGGCTTATAAATACTCCACGGTGAAATTCGCAGCAAAATCGTCGAACTTTTCAGCTGTGTCACAGACCGGCCCTAGTCGAGGAAAACCCTTCTCGCTTCTAGAACGTACATGTGAGTATCCTTGTGAGCTCTTTGACTCTGGTGACATGTCGTTTCACGCCGACATCTCTCGGGTCCGAGTCCTTCCTCTTCCCACCGGAAATAATCCATGCGACCTTCTCAGCTGAGTCGCGAGGAGAGCGTAGCCTAGTCAGAAGACGTCAAGAGTCAACTGAGGAACCCAGTACCCTCCCCTGTAAGTGTTGGTAGATTGATGGCCATGTTTTGAACATGTTGATAATGAACTTAACGGTTCTGCTGACTATTTACAAAACGCGTAGAGAGACGAGTGGAAGGAGAGCAGAGAAGCCCTGAGGGGACGCCGGCGAGGCCTCGGACGGGAGCGACACGGAACCGACGGCGACACAAGTGGAGGGGAGTCAAGGTTGACAGGTTCGGATGGAGGGTGCGGGCTCGCCGGAGAAAATCTGGTGCCTGACGTGATTTAGAGGGATTTCCCGGGGGCGGCCGTGGTGGTGGCAGAGGCCAATTAGGTCTGGGTTGGAGGGTGCCCGAACGAGCTGTGACGACTGACTGACGTCCACCGACGGCATCTGCGTGGGCGAAAAGCTTTCCGGAATGCTCCGACCGGTTGTTAGATCCTCCTCTGTACCAAACTGGTCCGACGGCGCGATCCTTGTCGACGGCTGGATGGACGGGGTGCGGGGTCCCGGGCGCAGAAAGGGGGACAAGTGCTCGTCGATGTCCGCATTCGCTCCCTGGGACGCCGCCGATTCCCTCTGCCACTGCCTCCGTCGTCAATTCCTCTGGCGATGTTCTCCGGCTTGCAGGATGTCAATGGACAAGGCGGACGCAGCCTCGGTCGCGGCGGTCGGGGACGAGCAGGACGACATCTCACGCAGCGGATCGGCACCGGTGACGAGGATCGGGAGCAAGGATGGCAGACGGCGAGGGCTCTGACGCGTGAAAGGGTGGAGGGAGGTGGGGGGGGGGGGGGGTGGGAGGGTTTGGTTGATTTGATGCAATTTATGATGTGTTAGGACTGTTAGATCCAACATGATGGACGTGCCCGAACCTTTTCATATCCGCCCCGCATTTGGGCTGGATATAAGGGATGCCGGTTAGCCCGAGCATTTGAGCCCCGTTTGAGGTGTCCGTTTCAATCGGATTTTTCTGACTGGTCACTAATCGGGCCGTCCGTCTCATGTTTGAGAAGGGTTTGAGATACCCGGCATTTTAGTTCAACAGCGGGGACAAAATCGACCGGTGCAGATAATTTTTGCATGCAACTGTGGCATGGATTCTTCTCACCTAATTCGCTATCGGCAGTGGTTTATAATTTGCCTACCTGTGTTAAACGTATCAGAAATATGAAATGCTATCAGCTGGACACGTTATCACCTAATCCCGATTAATTAAGCCGTTTGGCATGATGCGTGATGCACCGTAACAAATTCGCTCCGGAGCCAGCAAAATTCCTGGAGCAAAGAATGACTGCTCCATTTCATCAGCAAGCTGACGTGCCTAACTAAACGAAGCTGTACACTGCATCCTCGATCTTTCTACTAGAATAGCAAGCAGCTGGAGCTGATGGGGAAAGAAAAATGATCGACTATGCTGCTGCCACGACGACGACGGCGGCGGCGGCGCGGCTCGGCACGGGCGGCCAGAGCGCGCCCCGGCAGAGCGGGCACGTCCGGCGCGTCCGGATCCAGCGGTCGGCGTCGCACGCGGCGTGGAAGAAGTGGCCGCACGCCGGCACCACGCGCACCAGCTCGTGGGGCGCCTTGGCGTACTCCGACTGGCAGAAGGCGCAGCAGCGCTGCCGCGCCCTCGCCGCCTCGCCCGCCTGCGCGTACGCCACCAGCGTCGCGTCGCCCAGCGCGCGCTCCACGTCCTCGGCCGCCGCCGCCGCGGCGGCTCCGGCGTCGTCGCGGCAGGCGCCGGAGGCTGCGGTGGCGAGGGCGACGATGAGCACCGCCACGGCGACCACCGCGGCCACCTCGAGATCGAGCGCCACGGCGGAGCTCATCACTTCCTCCCTTCCTTCCTGGCCTGATCGATCGAACGGACGGCAGGGCGCGACAGTAACCTTGTAATTGTATGCGCAGCGTGTGTCCTCTCCCATTGGATTCGCGTGGCCTCTTTTGTAGTAGGTACTACTATATCTTCATTGTTTGAGCTTAGCCAAATTAATGGGCCATCTCGGTGGCCTTCTTTTCCGTGTCTCGCCTCGCTCGGGCTCGTGCTCTGCTATCTGCTTTGTGTAGTAGTACGAGCTGGCTGTTTCACAGAATATTACGATGTCGGCAAATTTCCTTTTTTCCGGTGATCAACTCGGCTACGTTGGAATCTTCAGTTGTACAATATCCACTTCCACTTGTGCGTGTGTTGTTTTTTCCTTTTCTTTTCCCCGCGTGATTGCCACTAAAAGTTGGAACAATTCTGTAATCACCTTTGGTACTTTTATTATTATACTGTCACCTTATTTTTGAAAGGTTGCTAAAATTCGTGTCTGCAAACATAATATCACACTTTGAGACATAATGAGACTTGGACCGATATCTCTCCCGACCCACGCATCCCTCTCCGCCAACCCTCCCCTCCCTTCCTCCTTCGTCGCCCGCGAAGGCCCCTCTCCGCCAACTCTCCCCTCCCTTCTTCCTCCCTCGCCCGTGAAGCCCGGGAAACCTTAACGTGGCGGCGCGTCTCCCCCTCCCTTCCCCTGGTGGCGAGGTTTCATCCGGTGGTGCTCATGGCGGCACTGCATAGCGAGGTTCCGACGACGGCCCTGCTCGGCGCCGATGGTGGTGGGGTGAAGCTATGCCCCGGTGGTTGCCTAGGGCCTAAACACTACTGGTTTGGTTCCAGGTGGATTAGCAGGCATGGTGTCAGTGGCTGCTAGGAACCGTGGTGGTGTCAGCGGCGGTAGCGTTGTGGTGTCGGCCGTTTTGGCTGTGGTGCTACTCTTCACAGGCGGCTTCTATGGCAAGGTGTTGCGGCAGCCACGATCGCAGCCAACAGGGACGGGGTTGCCCCATTTCGATGGGCTGGTTATGTGGCGATGCGAATAAAATCCTACTCGGCTTTCGGCGTTGGTCGATGGCGGCACTGAAATCCATGGTTTTTGTTAAAACTCCTGGTTCATCCTCTGTTGGCTTGGAAGTTCTCTCGCCGATTTTCTGGAGTTTTCAGGGCCTCTTGGTGAACCTTAGACGTCAAAAACTAGTTTCACACAATAGTTTCTCGACGTCTCAAAGAAGGTGACTTAAGATCGCAGCCACAGTAAAATCAATTCCTATATTGGTTAGGAATACGCTGAAATGACATGATAACGATGAAAATGTCAAAACCTAAGGCCAACCAGCACGACACAGCCTTAAAAGCAACATGAAGAAAGGGTGCGAGACAAACGAATTAAGATTAAGATCCAAATGCCAGCACGGCACATAATCCAGATAACAATCTATAACTCCAGCAAGATACCCAAGACAGAAAGTAACAGGTCCGTTGTGCATAGTGCCAGACTTTAACAAAAACGCACGTTGCAAGACTACACTGGGGAGGTGGACAAGAACGCTCTTCACTCGTCGTCGTCCTCGTCGTCGGCACCAGCAGAGTTGTTGAGGGCGTTGAGCCTTTCGACGAGGCTGGCCTTCCTCTGCTCATAGGTCAGCTTCTTGGGGTTGTACCTGCATCCAAAAGAAGAAATTTAGAGTGCAACTCACAACCAGGTGGAAAGAAAACAGTAGACAAGAGTAAAGAGACTGGGAGACAGCATGATGAAAGAGCTGGCTGACTATACAGACCTCTTGTGAGTCTTGGGAGGCGCCTTGGTTGACTTCACCATGCTGGGATCAGCACGGATGGCGGCGTGAACCTTCTTGTAAACTGCTTCCATGTCATCAGCTGAGATTCCCCTCTTGATGTACTCGCTGAAGTGAGTTTGGTACTTTTCTGGTTCCTCATCTGCTAGTGACTGGAACAAGAGCAAGGCAAATGTTAAATAAGAGATGAAAGGGATCTAGGTAGCACAGCATGAACAGCAAGAAATGGAAAGGCTCAAGTAATACAACATCTAGAGAGCAATGGCTTCCAACTCACCCTCATGTAGTCAGCAACATGTCCTCCAAAGATGTACTTGCGGTGAATCTCAGCATCAAGCGACTTCTCGTCCTTCTTGAAACCAGCAAACCTCTTGTCACTGTGGGGAATGTCCAGACCACCGTCCAAAGCTCCCTGCAGGACCAAAAATCATTACACCACGGGCAAAAAAAGCCCAGAAGGGTTGCCCTTGAATCAAAAACAAAATAAGTTCTGAAGTGCAACAGAATAGGGAGCGATGTATCACTTTATACAAATGACATAAATAGTTGCTACAGAAACTTGACACAATTAAACAGAGCAGCTAAAAAGCATTCAGGGCAATGGTGTAATTAACGAACTCAAACTGTTAAGCAGCTAAAGAGGAACGACCAACGGTGATTTGCCAAGAGTTTTTCATTCAAAGGCTCGTGACATTGAGTGTCCATCTGCAATTATAAAATTGTGCAATCATAACATCACATACCTTAAGTGCACCAAACACGCGGTTTCCAGTGGTGGTCCTGATAAGACCAACATCCAAGAGCGCACGGAAAGGCCTCCTCTCATCAGAAGGCTCAACAGAGAAGTCCTCACCGGTGGCCTGAGCACAGACATAGATCATGTTTGTTCATCAGAAGCAGTAACTCAGGTTTTTTGACTGAAAAAATTATGTTGCAATCAAATTATACCTCAACATTGCCTTCATACTCCTCATCCAGATCACGGTACTTGAGCACACGGCGAGCCAAAAGCAGACCAGTGCAGTAGGCTACATTATGTATCCAGAAATGAAATTAGATAAGAGTAATGCATCAAGATCGCAGCATGCATTTGGCATTCATTCAGTAGACAAAACCAACCTGCAGCATAGTTGGTGAGGCCAACTTCAAGACCATAGCGAGGCAACTCATGGGAGTAGGCCGCAGCCATCACGATATCACCAGCAATGGTAGCATAAACAATTTGGGCCGTGACATCCTTGTTGGTCTAAAGTACTATTGTTAAGTGATACAACATGCTTCCACGGTAATAATAAGCAGCATATAGATGATTGACAAGTGCACATAGATAGTATAATGACAACACTTTGAAGGATACAAATCGCACAACAAACCGGTACTTGGGAGTATTGTACTTGTTCTTGTCCTGGTTCGTGAGCCTCAGCCTGGCCCTGTAGTCAGTCTTACCCTCTGAGAAAACAAGGGAAAAAAGAAAATCACCCAATCAGAATCACTGTCAAATGGCAGAAGCAGCAGATTCATTGAGTGGCAGGTGTTAAGACGTACGGCGCCTTCTCTTGAACTTGACTTGGAAACGCTTGGAGTACGCCCTGGTCTTCTGGTTCTTGATGAACACCTAAAAGACACATCCAAGAAAAGCACATGAGTACACCTATGTGTGAAACATTAGTGCTACCCAGGAACTACTAGTAACCAATCAGGTGGCGCAAACCAAACAATTAAGACAAGATTTTAGGAGGTTCATATAGATACATTAAATGACGAGAAACCTCATGGAATCTGAGCTTAGGAGTAATCGCAAATATTGCCTAAATACCACCTAGTCTACAGTGGCGCAGAAACAAAACCGCACTCTAGTAAACCACAGTGATGAATCTGGTCTAAGAAATGGGAACTTCTAGTCACATCAGTTGCAAGACAATTAGAGCAGGCAATACTACCAAAGCATGATTCGCGGGCAATACAATCCTATGAAGCAGCACAAGTCCAGATCTATCAGGCTCTTGGACGATTTCTCCACGGCACAGAGCAGAAGCCGCGCAGATCTGACTAGGAAGCGCTGAACCCTTAAGCCCTGAATTGGGTAGCGCAAGCTACGAAAGAAAAACAAAAAACCTAGGCGACGATTCCTGCGGCGCAGGCTCAAGAAAGCAAGAAGCTACGGGTCGCTACCAAGCGAGCGGCGGAACGAAGCAGCAGCCATGGAGGACGAGGGGGAGGGGAGATCGGACGTACCATCTCGCCTGCGAGGAGGGGGCTCCTGCGGAAGGAGGCGGCGGCGGCGGCGGCGCGGGCGGGCGGGCGGGCGAAAGGGCTAGGGATGGGAGGCAGCGAGGTGGCGCTTATATATACGGGGGCGCGGGCCTGGCTGCCTGCTGGGCCGCGGGACGAGTGGGCTGGGGAAGGGTGCCCTCTGTTGGGCTTCTTTCGGCCAGTTTCTAATCTTTCTTTCTTTTCCTTCGACAGGACAGGGCAGGAGAGTATAACGCCCGCCTGTTGCAGAGGGGAGCAGTTGCTCGTTTCTTCGCCCGTCGTCTTCCGTCTCCCTCCGGCAGATCACCGTTGGCGATGGCGATGGCAATGGCAATGGCGATCCTGTCTCTGCTCCTGGCCGGCTGCGTCTTCCTCGCCGTGCCGGCGCCGCGGTGTGCGGTGACGGCGGCGGACCACGTCGTCGGGGGCTCGATCTGGTCCATCCCCACGAGCAACGACTACTACCGCAATTGGGCGGGCAACAGGACTATCTTCGCCGGCGACAACCTCGGTGAGCCGGCCACCACCACCGCTCCCTCTCGAGTGTGATGTGCTGTTGGTGTTAGTCCTCTGACGACGAGAATGCGTGCGTGCGTGCGTGCGTGCAGTGTTCAGGTTCGACGCGGGGATGTACGACGTGGTGGAGGTGGCGGGGTGGGAGTACAAGCGGTGCACGGCGGAGGACCCCTACTCGGACACCTTGAAGAGCAGCCCCGCCGTGATCCACATGGACTTCGCCGACGTGAAATACTACGTCTGCACCGTCGGCAACTACTGCTCCCTGGGCGTCAAGTTCTACGCCGTGGTCCAGAACCCAGGCTAGCCCACCACAAAACCTACTTTCAACTGCCACTATGTAGTACTACTACGTATGTTATTCCAAGATGATGGAAATGGATCATAATGTGTATGATGATGATGATGATGATGCCAGGCACAACACTAGATTAAAAACCACAAGCATGCTTTGCAAAACTGTCAACGGTTCTTGCTTAGACAAGGTATTCAGACGGACAGCGTGCGTTAGTTTTCACAAACAGATTTTGCTTTTATACGAGTATCACACTACATCAGAAGTAGCCACATAGCAATTTTTAAAAGACATGGATACAGTCCCGGCGCCATACCGGCAAAAATCAGTCTCATCGATAACACCAACAAAACCCCAGAGAGCAGGCCGGCATCTTCATCTTGGGTCCCAAAAAAAGCTTGCTTGCTGCCCAACCTAGCTTACTGTTGTGCGCACTGCACTCTTTGGGCACCGCCTCCAGGCATCTCGTCGTCCTCGTCGTATGCCTCCTGGGCAGCAGCATGGGCCTTCCGACGCATCTCCTCCTCCATGTTGACGTCATGCATTGTCGTCTCCTCGCATTCGTCAAGCTCCATGTCAGTCAGCTTGGATGCAGGCTTTGGTGGAAGCACGGCCTCGAGAGCCTTGCACTGATCCGGTGCCAGCGAGTCAGGGAACTCCACTGTGAAATGAATGTAGAGCTTGCCCTTCATGAAAGGCCTCTGGTACATCGGCATTCCCTCGTCGCTGATTGCCTTGAATGAATCTGATCAAATTTTGAAACCAAAGGTTATCAACAGGCACATTTTTGCATGAGTACAGATTGGTTGCCGAGGTCTACGAGGCCTTACCAGGCTTGACAACTTCACCAGGGTTTGATTTAATGAGCAGCTGCCTGTTGTCCAGATGGGTCAGAACGAGTTGGAACCCACAAAGAGCTTCAGTGAGGGATATGGTGTGCTCATAGAAGAGATCATCGCCCTTTCGCTTGAACTTGGGGTGTTCCTTCTGCTGGACGACAAATACAATGTCTCCAGTGACAGTGTCAGGCTGATAACAAAACACACTGTTAGTTTGTGGACATAGAAGCAAAGATATAATAAAGAGTGCGTAACAAAGAATATCACAGACTGAACAAGCATACCGCCTCATCAGCTTCACCAGGGAAGGTGATCTTCTGGTTGTGTTGCATCCCCTTCTCAACGTGAACCTCCAGAACTTTCTTCTCCTGAAGAACCTTCTCACCCTTGCAGCCTGGGCAGCGATCCTTGTCGTTAATACTCTCCCCGGTGCCCTTGCAATCATTGCAGGCCTGCTGCATCTGCTGTATCATGGAAGGCCCCAGCTGACGAATAGTCACCTTCATGCCTGAACCCTGGCAACCTGGGCACCTCATGGAAGCACCAGACTTGGAGCCCTTGCTGAAATAAACAAGGAACTATGTTCAAGAACAGCACTGCAGGAAACACATGGCCAAGCGGGTTACTGGGAAGGAACAAACCAGACTTACCCCTTGCACTTGGAGCAGAGGACACTACGGGAAAGAGAGAGCTTCTTCGAGGTACCATTGTAAAGATCTTCTAGAGAAGCTTTAAGTGGATGGACAACATCCTCTCCCCTCCTTTGCCTTCTGCCCCTGCTGCTGCCACCACCACCACCTGTGCACAAAATATACATATGCAATTTAGAACATCAAGACGGCATGTACTATATAACAGAGTTTGACGGTCAAACAAGAAAATAGGTTGCCTTCAAACAATACCTCCAAAAGAGGGACCGAAAAATGATGAGAAGATGTCAAATGGATCAACTCCACCACCACCTCCTCCACCCATTCCTTCCTTGAGAGCATCTTCACCATACTGATCATAGATCTCACGCTTCTCAGGGTCACTCAAAACCTCATAGGCTTGTGCCAGCTCCTTGAACTGAAATAAAAGTTAAACAACAGATACACCCAAGATAAGCGATTCATTCTGCAGATCATGGCAAATCAGCAAATAACTTTAGCATGAGAACTAAAACAATGCAGTAAAACGACAATGATTTATTTGTGCTTGCAAGATACATTTGAACCTTTCCAGGCAGAATTCCATAATGTTCTTTCACGGTTCAAAGAGTAAAATTTGTTAAATTTACATCAAAGCAAGAAATATCATATTACACAACATAAGCAAGACAAAAAAGCGAATTTTGCATCACTCCACTACAGCAGAGTAGCAGAATAAAGAGATTAGAGTTGTCAAGCAGATCAATTACCCAATATATCACAGATAAGCAAGAGGCAGAATAAATAAACCAGCATCATACAGATCTAAGAACTGTCCAACAGATAAATTACCCTGATCGATCACAACATTTAACTAATAGAACATTATCCAAACAAACTGGGCACATCTGCTCCAGAGCTAAAATGGGGGTGCTGTAGCAAATCATAAGTTCTGCATAGATGTCATATGATAAGCTCGCTTTACAAAATTCCAAAAACAGGACCCGGCCACTGCATATTATTTTCTGCCATCGGCATGGGATTCGACACTCCCATACACAATTATCAGCAGGGACATCATGCATGACCAATGAAATGTATATCCACCCCATGTGATAAGGCTTGCACGGTATGGGAATGTTGCATGTCCTACAATGCTGCCCTATTGCTTCACCCCTAAGAAGTAACAAATGGGCACGGTCACTGTCGAGGGGTGGTAGAATGGTTGTGTACGAGGTGTCACGTGGACATTGGACATTGTTGTTGGTACTCATATATGACTCATGGGGACATCAGAGAAACAAGAAGCAGCATCAGATGTCTTCCCATGACACTAACAAAACGGTTGCCACCTTATAACTACTAGAAAAGACGTCTAGATCCCGAGATGAATCACCAAATGAGTTACTAATGAGCATTTTTTTAGGCTACTAAATCTTACTCCCTCTGTAAACAAATGTAAGACGTTTTAGGTAATTTGTTTACAGAGGGAGTAGCTAACAATGAAGATGCAAAATAACTGGCCCTGCAAAAACATGCAAATGACCCCTCTTCCCTGAAACTAGCCAAACTAATATTGGAAACTTTCCTACACCTATAACACAAGATACTGCCAAATTTACGCTCAGGGAAACTTTCCTACACCTGTAACACAAGATACTGCCAAATTTACGATCAGGGAAACTTTCCTACACCTATTAATAGTCAGCACTTGGCAGAAGGCAATACTCATCCCCCAAGATCGCGATCATGATCGATTCACAAGCTCACAGCAAACCACAACAACCAGGGCGAGCACTACCTGACTAGCCACAGCAAATCCTCAACGGAAACTACAAACCCCAGCAAAACAAGATCATGAATCCACACAAAATTCGCAGCTCGGCCACATCACAGATGCTCCTACGCGAATGACTCCCTGCACTGCACGAACTCCCCGCGCCCGATCTATCTACCTTTACCAGAGCAGATCAGATCACCAGATCGCCCCCGAACGACCCAAAAAGTAGCAGCTAAGATGCGGCGATCGCGCCGGGGCGAGGGGAGGGGAGCGATCGGACCTTCTCGGGGTCTCCGCCCTTGTCGGGGTGGTTCTTGATGGCGGCCTTGCGGTAGGCCTTCTTGAGGTCGTCCTGGGCGGCGTTCTTGGGCACCCCGAGGACCTCGTAGTACTTGGTGTTGTCGCTCTTCTTGGGGGCGCGGCCGAACATCTTCGCCGGCGGTGGGTGGGTGGGACAGCGGGTAGGCCCCTCCTCGCGCGCCGCCGGTCGCCTCTCTCCCGCGGAGCGGGCGTGGGAGCGGAGACGAGGAGGCGGTCAAAGTCGGGCGGCGTAGCGAGTGAGGGAGAGGGTTTGGCCCCGCTGGATACGCCAGGGCTAATGTAGAGAACGGAGTACGTGAGCTGGCTGCGGAGGCGTATTCTCTGTCGCGGGCCGCGACGCGGACCGGAATTGTTTACTGCTATGGAGGGGAGCCCGGGCCCTGGATTGTTGGGCCAGGTTCGGTCCCCGGCCAGAGATTCCAGCCCAAATGCGCCATCGTATGGGCCAGAACTCATCTTTGATCGATCAGGGTCGTACGTCCAGAGCCCTGACGGTTTAGCACCGTGCCCACCCGCCTGGTGGCTGCTCTGCATCTGTGCCATTTTCTCAAAAAAAAAAAAAACCTCTACATCTGTGCCCCCCGCGGGCTGATTCAGGCAGGCGGCCAGCTGGCCAGGAACAGTTCCAAAAGACAAAAGCCAACGGACCCCTCTGCATCAGAAAGGCTCTTGGCTGCAGAAAATACAGTACAAAGTACTCCCTCCATTTAAAAATAAATGACTCAATTTTATACTAACTTTAATACAAAATTATACTAAGGTTTAGACATTTATTTTAGGACGAAAGGAGTAATTAAATATTTTGGGTGTGGTGAAAGAAAATCATCTTCATGAAGTAGAAAATTTTAACCCTGTATGTCCGCGAATACGTGCCAAGAGTGTTTGTGGACATGCTCATGGAAACTCCATTTGTGCGTGCACCATCATCGGTGTCCTAGCCATGAGGGGTCTCTCACCAGATCGATTCCCGACCTGGAGGGTCGGGTTGAGGAGGGGTTTTGTTCTATGCCATGTTGGATGGGCGACGGTGGATTACACGAAGACTCCAAAAGATTTGACGTGCAAGACAAGAAGACGAAGCTGTTGGACTTTACCTTCACCTACATAGCCGACTCATATATATTCATAGATAGACACTTTGGAATCTCTCGGTACTCGTCTATATTTTATACACTCCCCAACGCACTATACACGAGCATGGTGTAGGGTATGATCTCCCCCGTGAGAGATCAAACCTATGTAAGACATTGCTTCATGTTACCATCCAGCCCAACGACCTAGTTGGGATACCCTACCGAAGGATCTGCCGAATTGAGCTTCGACAGTGGTGGCCCATACAGGTCCCGTTAAGCGAACTCAGGGGCTCGAAGGGAGTCAAGATCGACTCCCAAATCAGTTCTGGCAATATCTTCGTGTCAGACAAGATGTTTGATTTTGACGTCACCACCTCTGTTGCTAACTCGATTGGCCACCTCGATCAGGTCAAGACCTTCATTCCGGCACAGACCATCACATTCGGCAACCTGGAGTACTCCCGCGGAGAGCTGATCCTCGAGGGATTGGTGCCGTGCCAAATCCAAGAGGAGTAGGGTCGGGTTTTTCGGATTCGACTCACCACTCATCTCAACGCCAACGTCGAGGTATCACCGACGTCCTGGAGGGCGCCACCGAGGAGGCAGAGGACATCGAAGAGGAATCCGATGAGTCCACGGGCAGGCGACCCCAGCCATGATGCCCTTGCGCAAGTGACACGCGACCTCGACCTACTAGTGCTACATGGTGGACTCCAACTGGACAAGCCAGAGCTCTGGCAATAACCCTGATCTGGAAGACCCGGACTACGACCCGTTGGCCGAGGAGAAGCACAAGGAGCGAGCACCACTGCGGTCGCCCAACGAGATCAATGATCAGGGTTTCTTGGCACTCGAAGAGGAGTTCAACAATTGTTGGAAATATGCCCTAGAGGCAATAATAATTTAGTTATTATCATATTTCCTTGTTCATGATAATCGTTTATTATCCATGCTATAATTGTATTGATTGGAAACTCAAATACATGTGTGGGTACATAGACAACACTGTGTCCCTATTATGCCTCTAATAGACTAGCTCGTTGATCAAAGATGGTCAAGGTTTCCTAGCCATAGATATGAGATGTCATTTGATAACGGGATCACATCATTAGGAGAATGATGTGATGGACAAGACCCAAACTATGAACATAGCATATGATCGTGTCAGTTTATTGCTATTGTTTTCTGCATGTCAAGTATCTGTTCCTATGACCATGAGATCATGCAACTCACTGACACCGGAGGAATACCTTGTGTGTATCAAACGTCGCAACGTAACTGGATGACTATAAAGATGCTCTACAGGTATCTCCGAGGGTGTCTGTTGAGTTGGCATGGATCAAGACTGGGATTTGTTACTCCGTGTGACGGAGAGGTATCTCAGGGCCCACTCGGTAATACAACATCACAATGAGCCTTGCAAGCATAGTGACTAAAGAGTTAGCCACGGGATCTTGTATTACGGAACGAGTAAAGAGACTTGCCGGTAACGAGATTGAACTAGGTATAGAGATACCAATGATCGAATCTCGGGCAAGTAACATACCAAAGAAACAAAGGGAACAGCATACGGGATTAACTGAATCCTTAACATAGAGGTTCAACCGATAAAGATCTTCGTAGAATATGTAGGAACCAATATGGGCATCCAGGTCCCGCTATTGGTTATTGACCATAGAGGTGTCTCGGTCATGTCTACATAGTTCTCGAACCCGCAGGGTCTGCACACTTAACGTTCGGTGACATTTCGGTAGTATTGAGTTATGTATGTTGGTGACCGAAAGTTGTTTGGAGTCCCGGATGAGATCCCGGACGTCATGAGGAGCTCCGGGATGGTCCGGAGGTAAAGATGATATATAGGAAGTCCCGTTTTGGTCACCGGAAAAAGTTCGGGCGTCACCGGTAGTGTACCTAGGGTTCCGGGGGTCCACCGGGAGGGGCCCACTCACCCCAAGGGCCACATGGGCCTAGGGGGTGGCGCACCAGCCCCTGGTGGGCTGGCCGGCCAGCCCCTAAGGGGTCCCATGCGAAATTGGAAGGAGGAGGCCAAAGAGGAAGGAGTCCTCCCAAGACTCCACCTCCCTTGTGGGGAGGAGTCCTAGTTGGGGGAGGACTCTCCCCCTTGGTTCGGCCGACCCCTCCTTGGTGGAGGGGCTAGGGCTGCCTCCCCTCTCCCTTCCTCCTATATATACTAGAGGTTTTGAGGGCAGCACCTCACCTGAAAAGCCACGGCTGCCTCTCTCTCCCTCTAGATCTGTTCTCCACTAGATCGTCTCGGTCGTGCTTGGCGAAGCCCTGCCGGGACAGCTCCACCACCACCACCACCACGCCGTTGTGTTGGCGGAGAACTCATATACCTCTCCGCTCCCTCTTGCTGGATCAAGAATGTGAAGATCGTCATCGAGCTGTACGTGTGCTAAACGCGGAGGTGCCGTCCGTTCGGCGCTAGATCGGAAGGACCGTGATGGGATCACGGGACGGTTCGTGATTGGATCGCGGGATGGATCGTGATCGTATCACGGGACGGCTAGCGATTTGGATCGCGAAGACGTTCGACTACATCAACCGCGTTTCTCAACGCTTCCCGCTTAGCGATCTACAAGGGTATGTAGATCCACTCTCCCCCTCGTAGATGCTCATCACCATGGATAGATCTTGCGTGTGCATAGGAAATTTTTTGTTTCCCATGCAACGTTCCCCAACAGTGGCATCATGAGCTAGGTATATGCGTAGATGAGATCACGAGTAGAACACAAAGGAGTTTTGGGTCGTTGATGCTCAGATTGCTTCCTCCCTTGGTCTTTTCTTGATTCAGCGGTATTGTGGGATGAAGCGGCCCGGACCAACCTTACTCGTACGCTTACGAGAGACAAGTTCCATCAACTGACATGTGACTTTGTTGCATAAAGATGGCTGGCGGGTGTCTGTCTCTCCCACTTTAGTTGGATCGGATTCGACAAAGACGGTCCTTGAGAAGGTTGAATAGCAATGTGTGTATCACCGTTGTGGTTTTGCGTAGGTAAGAATCGTTCTTGCTAGATACCCGTAGCAGCCACGTAAAAAATGCAACAACAATTAGAGGACGTCTAACTTGTTTTTGTAGGGCATGTTGTGATGTGATATGGCCAATTACATGATGAGATATATGTGATGTATGAGATGATCATGTTTTGTATAGAATATCACGACTTGCATGTCGATGAGTACGGCAACCGGCAGGAGCCATAGGGTTGTCTTTAATTTATTTTCGCCGTTTTTGCTTTACTTTATCGCTATGAGTTAGCAATAGTCGTAGAAGCAACAGTTGGCGCGACAACCTCATGGCGACACGTTGATGGAGATCAAGATGATGGAGATCATGGTGTCATGCCGGTGACGATGGAGATCATGCCGATGATTTGAAGATGGAGATCAAAAGCACAAGTTCATGGCCATATCATGTCACTTATGATTTGCATGTGATGTTAATCCTTTTATGCATCTTATTTTGCTTAGGACGACGGTAGCATTATAAGGTGATCCCTCACTAAAATTTCAAGATAAAATTGTGTTCTCCCCGAGTGTGCACCGTTGTGAAAGTTCGTCGTTTCGAGACACCACGTGATGATCGGGTGTGATAGACTCTACGTTCGCATACAACGGGTGCAAGCCAGTGTTGCACAAGCGGAACACTCGGGTTAAACTTGACGAGCCTAGCATGTACAGACATGGCCTCGGAACACAAGAGACCGAAAGGTCGAACACGAGTCATAGTAGATATGATCAACATGAAGATGTTCACCATTGAAACCACCTCATCTCACATGATGATCGGACTTGGGTTGGTGAATTTGGATCATGTGACACTCGAATGACCAGAGGGATGTCAATTTGAGTGGAAGTTTTTTAAGTAATATGATTAACTAAACTCATTATCATGAACATAGTCAAAATGTCTTTGCAAATTATGTTGTAGATTACTAGCTCGCGCTGTAGCTCCCTTGAATTTTTATATGTTCCTAGAGGAATAGAGTTGAAAGATGATGGTAGCAATAATGCGGACTGGGTCCGTGATATGAGGATTGTCCTCATTGCTGCACAGAAGGCTTATGTCCTTAATGCACCGCTCGGTGCGCCACCCCCTCAAGCGTCGTCTATAGATGTTGTGAACATCCGACAGGCACGTTCTGATGACTACTTGATAGTTCAGTGCGTCATGCATTACGGCTTAGAATTGAGGCTCCAAAACGTTTTGAACGTCACGGAACATATGAGATGTTCTAAGAGCTGAAATTGGGATCTCAGGCTCGTGCCCGTGTTGAGAGGTATGAGACCTCCAACAAGACTCTTTGCCTGCAAGATGAAGGAGAATAGCTCAATCGGTGAGCATGTGCTCAGATTGTCTGGGTGCTACAATCGCTTGAATCGAGTGGGAGTTGATCTTCCAGATAAGATAGTGATTGATATAGTTCTCCAAGTCACTGTCACTAAACTACTAGAGCTTCGTGATGAACTATAAAATGCCAGGGATGGAAATAATGATCCCTGAGCTATTCGCGATGTTTGACACCGCGAAGGTAGAAATCAAGAAGGAGCATCAAGTGTTGATGGTTAGTGAAACCACTAGTTTCGTGAAGGGCAAGGGCAAGGAGGGAAACTTCATGGATGGCAAGTCAGTTGCTGCTCTAGTGAAGAAATCCAAGGTTGAACCCAAACCCGAGACTAAGTGCTTCTATTATGAGGAGAACGGTCGCTGAAGCGGAACAACCCTAGATACTTGGTAGATAAGAAGGCTGGCAACGTCGACAGAAGTATATTTGATATACGTGTTATTGATGTGTAGCTTATTGGTACTCCTAGTAGCACTTGGGTATTGGATACCGGTTCGGTTGCTAAATGTTAGTAACTCGAAATAAAAGCTACGGAATAAACGGAGGCTAGCTAAGGGTGAGGTGACGGTGAGTGTTGGAAGTGTTTCCAAGGTTGATGTGATCACCATCGCACGCTCTCTCTACCTTCGGGATTAGTGATGAACCTAAATAAATGTTATTTGGTGTTTGCGTTGAGCATGAACGTGATTAGATCATGTTTATTGCAATACGGTTATTCATTTAAGTTAGAGAATAATGGTTATTCTGTTTACATGAATAATACCTTCAATGGTCATGCACCCAATGAGAATGGTTTATTGAATCTTGATCGTAGTGATACACATGTTCATAATATTGATGCCAAAAGATACAAAGTTAATAATGATAGTACCATATACTTGTGGCACTGCCGCTAAATGTCATATTGGTGTAAAGCGCATGAAGAAACTCCATGCTGATGGATCTTTGGATTCATTCGATTTTGAATCAGTTGAGACATGCGGACCATGCTTCATGGGCAAGATGACTAAGACCCTGTTTTCCGGTATGATGGAGCGGGCAAGTGACTTATTGGAAATGATACATGTTGATGTATTCGGTCCAATGAGTGTTGCAGCGTGCGGTGGATATCGTTATTTTCCTACCTTCACTGATGATTTGAGTAGATATGGGTATATTTACTTAATGAAACACAAGTCTGAAACATTTGAAAAGTTCAAACAAATTCAAAGTGAAGTTTGAGATCATCGTGACAAGAAGATAAAATGTCTACGATATGATCGTGGAGGTGAATATCTGAGTTACGAGTTTGGTATACAACTTAAGACAATGTGGAAGTTGTTTCACAACTCACGCCGCCTGGAACACCATAGTGTGATGGTGTGTCCGAACGTCGTAGTCGTGCTCTATTGGATATGGTACGTACTATGATGTCTCTTATCGATTTGCCACTATCGTTTTGGGGTTTTTCATTAGAGACAACTACATTCACTTTAAATAGGGCACCATCTAAGTCCGTTGAGATGACACCGTATGAATTTTGGTTTGGCAGAAACCTAAGCTGTCATTTCTCAGAGTTTGGGAATATGACGCTTATGTCTGATAAGCTCGATCCCAAAGCGGAAAGGTGCATCTTCATAGAATACCCTAAGGAAACAGTTGGGTATACCTTCTATCTCAGATCCAAAGGCAAAGTGTTTGTTGCTAAAAACGGGTCCTTTCTCGAGAAAGAGTTTCTCTCGAAAGAATTGAGTGGGAGGAAGGTAGAACTTGATGAGGTTATTGAACCGTCACTTCAGTTGGATAGTAGCACAACGCAAAAAGATGTTTCTGTGGCGCCTACACCGAATGAAGAGGAATTTAATGATGATGATCATGACACTTCGGGTCAAGTTACTACCGAACCTCGTAGGCCGACAAGAAATCGTACCGCCTCTGAGTGGTACTTCAATCCTGTCTTGGAGGTCATGTTGTTAGACAACAGTGAACCTACGAGCTATGAAGAAGCGATGGTGGGCCCGGATTCCAACAAATGGCTAGGAGCCAAGAAATCCGAGAAAGTATCCATGTATGAAAACCAAGTATGGACTTTGGTAGACTTGCCCGTTGAACGGCAGGCCGTTGAGTACAAATGGACCTTTAAGAAGAAGACAGACGCTGATGGTAAATGTCACCATTTAAAAAGCTCGACTTGTCGCAAAGAAGTTTCCGACAAGTTCAAGGAGTTAACTACGATGAGACTTTATTACCCGTAGCGAAGCTAAAGTCTGTTGGAATTATGTTAGCAGTTGCTACATTTTTCGATTATGAAATCTGGCAGATGGATGTCAAAGCATCATTTCCTTAACGGTATCCGTGAGGAAAGGTTGTATGTGATACAACCGGAAGGTTTTGTTAGTCCTAAGGATGCTAAAATGTATGCAAGCTCCAACGATCCTTCTATGGACAGGAGCAAGCATCTCGGAGTTGGAATATACGCTTTGATGAGGTGATCAAAGTTTTTGGGTCTATACAAAGTTTATGAGAAACTTGTATTTACAATAAAGTGAGTGGGAGCACTATAGAATTTCTGATAAGTATATGTGGATGACATATTGTTGATCGGAAATGATGTAGAATTTCTGGAAAGCATAAAGGGTTGTTTGAAAAGGAGTTTTTCAAAGGAAAACCTGGAATGAAGCTACATAAATATTGGGCATCAGGTTCTATAGAGATAGATCAAGACGTCTGATAAAACTTTCAATGAGTACATACCTTGACAAGATTTTGAAAGAGTTCAAAATGGATCAGTCAAAGAAAGAGTTCTTGCCTGATTTGTAAGGTGTGGAGTTGAGTGAGACTCAAAGCTCGACCACGGCAGAAGAAAGAGAAAGGACGAAGGTCGTCCCCTATGCCTTATCCATAGGCTCTGTATAGTATGCCATGCTGTGTACCGCACCTGGTGTGTGCCTTGCCATGAGTCTGTCAAGGGGTACAAGCACTACTGGAATCAGAGGATTTGCCATCTGCCAGCTCTTTGCCGTCTACTGGAGATGGCAAAGAGAGTCTTTATCGTCAGCTAAACAGGAACGGACGGCAAAGAACAGGCTGACGGCAAAGATACTATTTGCCATCAGCCAGGGCTTTGCCGTCTGCCAGCTGACGGCAAAGAGCCGGAAGGCAGACGGCAAAGAACCCACCTGGGCCCCACTGGCCCCGTGGGGGTGGTGGGCCGTATGCTGGCTCTTTGCCGTCTGCCTGGGGACTCTTTGCCGTCCGCCAGCAGACGGCAAAGAGGCTCTATACCTAACGTCGTCAACGGCCACCCCACCCCCCTCTCTCTTTCATTCTCACTCTCCCTCTCACCCCCGAGCTGCGCCGCCCCGCCCCACCGCTGCCCTCGCCGCCCGGCCGCCACCGCCGCCCCTCCGCCCCTGCCCACCGCCGTCACCGCCCCTGCGCCCCTGGCCCCGCCGCCCTGCCCCCCGCCGCCCGGACGCCACCGCCGCCCCCCCCCCCCCCCGCCGCCGCCCCGCCACCCCCGCCGCCCCTGCCCCCCCCCCCCGCCGCCTCGACGCCCCCCGCCGCCAGGCCGCCACCGCCGCGCGCGGCGCCCCTGGCGTCCCTGCGCCGTCCCCGTCCCCCGCCGCCCCCCGCCAGTGAGTACCACCGCCGGCCGCCCCCTTTTTTTTTCGTTTTTTCTGTTTTTTATTTCTGTTAAATTAGTTAGTTTATTAGGTTAGTTTTATTAGTTTATTAGCTTAGTTTATTAGGTTAATGAGCATAGTTTTATTAGTTTATTAGGTTAATTAGTTAGGTTAGAAGAAAAAAAAAGGAAAAAAATGAAAAAGGAAAAAGGAAAAGAATAAGAAGAAGAAGAAGGAAAAGAAGAAGGAAAAGAAGAAGAAGAAGAAGAAGAAGAGGAGGAGGAGGAGAAGAAAGAAGAAGAAGAAGAAGAAGAAGAAGAAGAAAAAGAGGAGGGGAGGAGAGGAGAAGAAGAAGAGGAAAAAGGAAAAGAAGAAGAAGAAGAAGAAGAAGAAGAAGAAGAAGAAGAGAAGACCCCCCGACCCCCGACGCCACTGACCCCCGACGCCACCGACCCCCGACGGCACTGACCCCACTGACCCCCGACGCCACTGACCCCCGATGCCACTGACCCCACTGACCTGTCAATGCTTGACCGATTACATAAAGGAGGCCTTCCACATGTCGTTCCCGATAGTGATGATGATGATGCATTTATTGATGACAGTGATGATGATGATCCCGGAGCATATATAGATGATGAAGATTATTATTAGTTCATGTCAGGTATTCAATTTTTATTATATACATGATGATGATACACTTAAATTATATACATGTCGGTATTCAATTTTTATTATTCATGCATGTTGGTATTCAAATTTTTTATGTTGTACTAATTTCGTTCACTCTTTGTCATGGCAGGTGTTGAAAGATGGTGGGCGCGGGTCTAGAGCGTTCCGCGGCTCAGTCTTCGTCGGCACGTGGTGGGTGGGGTACTTTCATTCCACCACAGCATCTCCGAAGAGCGTTGCTCGACTGTATGCAGACACAGGCGGGAGCTTCTTCGTCGGCATCATTGCCCACCGGGAGAGGAGGTCGGGGGAAGAAGAGAGGTACACATGCCCGTGCTGGGAGAGGTAGGAAGGCTTCTACGCCTTCCTCGCCACCACCCCCAGCTGATTCACCCGAGCACAGGACTGCTAGGGTGGACCCGTCTGAGGAGGAGGCTACGCGGACTCCGGTCCACGAGCCTAGGGTGGACCCGTCTGAGGAGGAGGCTAGGCGGACTCCGGTCCACGAGCCTTGGGTCGACAAGCCTTCGTCCCACGAGACTCCTGTCCCACAGGCTTCGTCCCACGAGACTCCGGGGCAGAGCAGGGATCATGGTACGTCCCAGCAGACCCAATGGGATAGCTGGCCGGAGCCGAGTGGCCATGCTGATTGTGGCGGGGATGGATTTTCTGATAGCGAGGATGAGGTGGTTGAGGGGGGGAAGGTCTACCAGCGTGGTGGTACACGGCTCCCCCCCGTGCCGTCGACCCGCGAGCAGAGGTGGTTGATTAGGCCTAAGGGGAAGAAGTAAGTGCATTTACTCTTTTTTAACCTTTTGCCTTCACGTTTCTTCAAATATCTAATGCGTTGGCTTTGTCATACTGCAGGGGTTGGACTCATCCCAAGGGTGCCCGCAGGCCCAACTCCGTCCTTGGTGTGATTTGCCGGCACAACTTTCCGGGGTTTGTCACGTTGCCCGGTGAGGGCAAGGTTCGAGAGCTAGGATTGACTTGGGAGCACTACTTGGCTGCCCCGGCCCCGCCGGAGACGAGGATCGACGGTGTCTTGTGCCACACGAGGGCCGACATGGTTATCAGACAGTTTTGGGTAATTTTTCCTTTACACAATTAAAAATCAACAATAGCTATTTATTGTACTAATCAGTGTTGTCTCGTTTGATTGTAGACCTACTACAGGTGTGAGGAGGGGTACGAGGAGGCCGCGACGCAGGTTATCGATGGCGAGTGCAAGCGCCTACTACAGAACTTACGGCACGAGGCTCGACCGCAGGCTGTTCGAGACTACTACGCCTCGGTGAAAGTTAAGAAGGAAAAGACGAAGTGCCGCAGAAAGTTTCTGGACAAGGAGTAGTACATGAAGGTAATTACCTTTTCTTAAGGCCTTGTACTTAGTTTCCTTGATTTGATTCGTAGGTGTAGCGCTCAAATTAATCTTTACTCACTTAGGTGCCCCCGAGATGGTGTGCGGATAAGATGGATTGTTGGGAGGCGTTGGTGGATGAGTGGTGCTTAGAGCAATGGCGAACCGTCCACGACAACGCCAAGGACCGGCGTGCCAAAATGGTTGGTGTGCCACACCATCAAGGCAGCGCCGACCTATATCAGTTCGGGGAGAACTGGATATGTGGTTTGCTTCATTATTCATGCAATTCATTCTTGATGCTTGCTTGAGCCCTTTACTAATACTTTGTTCCTCTCTCTCTCTCTCTCTTTTTTAGGCGCACTACAATAACACGGAGGTGCCAGGGATGTACGACCTATATGCCATGGCCCATACTGCCTCGTACAAGAAGGCCAAGGCATTCTCGGAGTCTGACCTCGATCATCCCGAGAACTTCACCAACATCTCCTCCCACGACAAGCTCGTGAGGTACAGAGATGAGGGGATGGCGAGGAAAGGGGAGGACTTTAACCCGAGCCATCATCCTATTGATCCAGAGCTGGTGATGATAGCTGGCGGCGGGAGGCCCCATGGCTCGATAGCCATTGGAGATGGACCTATACGGTCTTCTCGCACTCTCCGGGAGATCAAGGCGCGCCAAACGAGCTCCTGTCCTGAGATAAGGCCTCGTCCACGGCCAGTCGAGCTCGCCATCGAGGTTAGTCATACGGACTCAGATAGCTTTCCTCCATTACATTGTCTGTGCGAACAAAGATGATTACAATGCTAATGAGGAGTTGTGTTGCAGGCTGCTCTGCAGAAAGAGAGAGAGGCAACCCATGCGCTTCTGGAGGAACAGGCCCGGCAGGCGGCGGAGGAGAAGAGGGATTTGGAGGAGAGGACGGCTAAGTTGTTGGAGGAGGAGAGGGCACGGAACGATGCGTCTAACTGGGCCATGTACGAGCTCATCGTGGTAAGTTTCTTCTTCATATTAGCCAAATCATGCACTACAGGTTCGTTTCATTAATAACCAATATGATTGACTTGTCAAAACCAAATGTGCAGTCTCTGTGTGAGAAGACCGGCCAGACCCCTCCGCCGATGCCAGTCATTACCACGGCGGGAACGGTGAATTTCATTTCAATGGTCATTAGTTACTAGTCTTAACATTTCAGTGTCATCATGCTAACGAGACTTTGCAAATGATCTTTGGTGCAGCATAACTCCCGAGCCGCATCGCACGATCCTTCTCCAGGGCCAAGTAGTGCTCCAGGTGACATCGGCCCGAGCAACCCCGGTGCTTCACCTCCGTGATGACGAGGACGGTAAGCCCTAATATGCCACTTACTTGGCTCATTTTCTCAAAGAAAGACAAACTTAGCACTTAGACAAAATTACGTACTTTCGGTCTGTCGGAGCTCCTTGTGAGAGTTTCATGCCTCTTCTTGATGGAGGAATCCCGACTGTTGTCGCGGGGGTCGTTTCTTCTTCTCCTTCTCTCGATATATACCTTGGTATATTGCGGGAGAGGAGAAGGGGAAACGACCATCACCGACGGTCGAAATATTAGTGTTAGGTAGTGTCCACCAACATACACCACCATATAAGTGTGAGTGAGTGCGCACCATATACACCATGAGGCATGAGAGTTTTTGTAAGGAAAACCTCGAAAGACCGAAAGTCAAGCTCAACAAATGGCATAATAACCTTAGTTAACTCAAAAATGGCATAATAGCCTTGGTAACCTCATAAATGCCATATATTTAGCTTATTATCTTGTAAAATGACACAATAAGCTTAGTTAGGTGAAAAATGGCATAATTACCTAGGTTAGCTCTAAAATGACACAAATAAGCAATAAGAAGAAGAAAAACAAGAGGAGAAAGAGAAAGAGAAGAAAAAGCTTCTTCATCATCTTCTTCTTCTTCTTCTAGATCTTCTTCTACTTCTTCTAGTATTCTTCTTCTAACTTTCTCATTTCCAATTTTGCAGATTTGATTCACTTCACGGCAGCTTGCTTTGATGGAGTGATAGTGTTTACTTTCTGTTTTCATTTTGTATCGATGAACTTATGTAAAACTTTCTACCTATGGATGAAACTATGTATGTATGGATGAAACTATTGTAATATGGTGAAACTTGCACTTTTGATTTGATATGTTTGTTCGATGAGCATATTCATATGGCATGGATATGGGTTTTGTGAAATATATATGTATATCATACATTTTGCTTGTGAAAATGCTTGGATATATAAAAAATAAATATAAAAGAGGCAATATGGTCACTTTGCCGTCTGCCACCGATGGCAAAGGTGGCTTTGCCATCTGCCACCGACGGCAAAGGTGACACATGTCAGCCGCCTGTGCAACCTGGGAACATCAGGCCTTGGGCCATTTGTCCCCTTTGCCGTCGGTGGCAGACGGCAAAGGGTGGGGGCAGACGGCAAAGGGGGCCGACGGCAAGGGTGGGGGGGGGAAGACGGCAAGGGTGGGGGGGGGCAGATGGCAAAGGGGGCCGACGGCAATGGTGGCCATGGCAGACGGCAAATGGTGCCGTTAGCCACCTGACGGGGTTAACGTCAGTGCTACACCGTCGAGCCTCTTTGCCGTCCGCCCCCTGATGGCAAAAACCTTTGCCGTCTGGTGAGCCCAGGCAGATGGCAAAGAACTCCTTTACCGGAATTCACAGTGTCGAAACTGTGGCCGTCTGCCGGCTGACGGCAAAGAGGTTTGCCGTCCGCAGTCCTCCTCTTTGCCGTCCGCCATGGCAGACGGCAAAGTGCCTGATTCCAGTAGTGAAGAGTGGTCCAGGAGTGGATCACTGGACAGCGGTCAAGATTATCCTTAGTAACTAGAGGACTAAGGAAATGTTTCTCGATTATGGAGGTGATAAAGAGTTCGTCGTAAAGGGTTACGTCGATGCAAGCTTTGACACCTATCCGGACGACTCTGAGTAGCAGTCCGGATACGTATAGTGGAGCAGTCATTTGGAATAGCTCCAAGTGGAGCGTGGTAGCATCTGCAGTATGACATATAGATTTGCAAAGAACACACGGATCTGAATGTTGCAGACCGTTGACTAGAACCTCTCTCACATGCAAAACATGATCGAACCCCAGAACTCATTGGGTGTTAGATTCACTATAATGTTAATCACATGGTGATGTGAGCTAGATTATTGACTCTAGTGCAAGTGGGAGACTGTTGGAAATATGCCCTAGAGGCAATAATAATTTAGTTATTATCATATTTCCTTGTTCATGATAATCGTTTATTATCCATGCTATAATTATATTGATTGGAAACTCAAATACATGTGTGGGTACATAGACAACACTGTGTCCCTAGTATGCCTCTAATAGACTAGCTCGTTGATCAAAGATGGTCAAGGTTTCCTAGCCATAGACATGAGATGTCATTTGATAACGGGATCACGTCATTAGGAGAATGATGTGATGGACAAGACCCAAACTATGAACATAGCATATGATCGTGTCAGTTTATTGCTATTGTTTTCTGCATGTCAAGTATCTGTTCTTATGACCATGAGATCATGCAACTCACTGACACCGGAGGAATACCTTGTGTGTATCAAACGTCGCAACGTAACTGGGTGACTATAAAGATGCTCTACAGGTATCTCCGAGGGTGTCTGTTGAGTTGGCATGGATCAAGACTGGGATTTGTTACTCCGTGTGACAGAGAGGTATCTCAGGGCCCACTCGGTAATACAACATCACAATGAGCCTTGCAAGCATAGTGACTAAAGAGTTAGCCACGGGATCTTGTATTACGGAACGAGTAAAGAGACTTGCCGGTAACGAGATTGAACTAGGTATAGAGATACCAATGATCGAATCTCGGGCAAGTAACATACCAAAGAAACAAAGGGAACATCATACGGGATTAACTGAATCCTTGACATAGAGGTTCAACCGATAAAGATCTTCGTAGAATATGTAGGAACCAATATGGGCATCCAGGTCCCGCTATTGGTTATTGACCATAGAGGTGTCTCGGTCATGTCTACATAGTTCTCGAACCCGCAGGGTCTGCACACTTAACGTTCGGTGACATTTAGGTAGTATTGAGTTATGTATGTTGGTGACCGAAAGTTGTTCGGAGTCCCGGATGAGATCCCAGACGTCACGAGGAGCTCCGGAATGGTCCGGAGGTAAAGATTGATATATAGGAAGTCCCGTTTTGGTCACCAGAAAAAAGTTCGGGCGTCATCGGTAGTGTACCGGGGGTGCCGGGAGGGTTCCGGGGGTCCACCGGGAGGGGCCCACTCACCCCAAGGGCCACATGGGCCTAGGGGGTGGCGCACCAGCCCCTGGTGGGCTGGCCGGCCAGCCCCTAAGGGGTCCCATGCGAAATTGGAAGGAGGAGGCCAAAGAGGAAGGAGTCCTCCCAAGACTCCACCTCCCTTGTGGGGAGGAGTCCTAGTTGGGGGAGGACTCTCCCCCTTGGTTCGGCCGACCCCTCCTTGGTGGAGGGGCTAGGGCTGCCTCCCCTCTCCCTTCCTCATATATATACTAGAGGTTTTGAGGGCAGCACCTCACCTGAAAAGCCACGGCTGCCTCTCTCTCCCTCTAGATCTGTTCTCCACTAGATCGTCTCGGTCGTGCTTGGCGAAGCCCTGCCGGGACAGCTCCACCACCACCGCCACCACGCCGTTGTGCTGGCGGAGAACTCATCTACCTCTCCGCTCCCTCTTGCTGGAACAAGAAGGCGGAGATCGTCATCGAGCTGTACGTGTGCTGAACGCGGAGGTGCCGTCCGTTCGGCGCTAGATCGGAAGGACCGTGATTGGATCACGGGACGGTTCGTGATTGGATCGCGGGACGACTAGCGATTTGGATCGCGAAGACGTTCGACTACATCAACCGCGTTTCTCAACGCTTCTCGCTTAGCGATCTATAAGGGTATGTAGATCCACTCTCCTCCTCGTAGATGCTCATCACCATGGATAGATCTTGCGTGTGCGTAGGAATTTTTTTGTTTCCCATGCAACGTTCCCCAACAACAATACACATTGCAATCAAGCTCGGGGGAATCTGCGAAAGTAAGTTGTAAAGTTGGCCCTAAACCATAATTGTCTGGCTGGGAGGGTGCAAGACCTCGAAGACCAATGGCAGCAAGTCCTCCAGCTTGGGAAGAACTTGAGGAGCAAGCACACTCCAATGATACCCAAGAAGACCTCGGTCATGCAAGGGCGAAACCGGATCAAAGCTATGGGTGCAGCTGCAGACCACAATGTGGTTTATCATCGCACGTGGCCTAAGAACCTGCACGCTCGTGGAGAAGATCGGCCTCCCCGACGTGACCGCGACGGTCAGCAAGACGGCACCGACAAGGGCATTCCAGTTAGTCAACAAGCACGCCGCGACACCTCGCGGCGTGGGTTGCTCGTCATCCAACACACGGGAAGGTCGGGTCCCCGCCGAAAGAAGTGGCGCTGTGTTGATGTCGACATAATACAACATGCACCCAACGACGAGTGTGGACTGCAGCTGAGACTGAACTGTTTGGCGTCATAGAAGTAGGGCGACTGAAACTACTCCGGCGAAGGCGTGTGTGTCCATGGCCCGCCATCTCCGCCCCCGCCAAACCCCTGCCCCCTATCCCGCCTCGCATGGCACCCGCCTCTTGATCCTTTGCATTGTTTTTGATACGGGGGCTTGGCGTGTCGCCGAGTTGATATTGCGAGCGTGACCATCTTCTCTGATCCTCTATCTCCGCCAGCTTCGATAGCTCTTCGTATGGGTCGAGGTGGCGGCGGAAGGCGAAAAAGCGAGGGAATTGGGGTGAAGAGCGGTGGCGATCGGAGAGGTGAGGAATGGGGGATTTTGACGCGGAAACATTGTGAACCGCTTCAAACATGCGGCCTCCGCATTGGTTTTCGATGGTTCGGCGACGTCGACGTCCTACGTGGCTGAGGCCCAGACTCCCGCAAAACCCCTCCTAGTTTGCGTCTGATCTGCGGGATAGCTAGACGTGTCCACGGACAAATAAATAACTGTATTGGATGGCAAATTGCGTCCGGACAACTCGGTCAAGACGTTTGCGAGCGATTTGTTATTAAAAAAATGGTGTACACTCGTAGGATAAAAAAATAGTTACTCAACAAATCTTCCCGTAAAAATGGGTGGCAAGAGATAAAACTGAGGTTTCAGACTTTTCGATGTCAGGACTCAACAGATCATTTCTATGTGATTTCCTGTCCCTATTTTTTTGCTTCGAAGAAACGAAAAGTGCAAATAAGAGGGAGAGAAGAAGAGTACACCCCGAGGCAGAAAAGAAGAGGGGCTCACGACGCGCGACAGAAGAGGCGAGCGGCGGAGCGGAGGGAGGGAATGCTCTCCACTCTCCAGCTTCCTGGTCTCAGGCTCCCGTCTTCGCCCCCCAGGTGAGCCCCAGGTTCCCAGCCCATCCCATGTCCAGAATCCCCAATCCCGTAGGCATTTCGACGAGCGCCTCTGGGCTGCGGGTTCATCTCCGGACTCCGGTGTCTCTGGGGTGCGATTTATAGTCTAATTATAGACCCCCGACTGAATGATTGACGGGCCTGCGCTTTGATTCGAGTCCCGTTTTCACCATATTTTTTGGGAAAATTTCGTAACGTCCGAGCTCTGCGTCCCTCTGCTCGCTCGTCTCGCGGCCCGCGGTTCTGATTTGTGCGCGCGTTCGGTGGCTTGGAGCTGCCGTTGCGGGTACAATGGTGTGTTTTTGTTGAATTTTCTCATGGAATCCGCGTGCCATCGAAGTCGTCGCACTCTCGCAAGATTTATACGGAGTGCCGTAAAGAGGTTCTGTTGACAATCTCCGCCCCCACTCCTGTTCTTTCCTTCACAAAGCTGGGTTTCTTTTGGGGGCTGGCCGTGCCTTCGTTCGCTGTAAAGTTCACGGTGAACTTTCAAGGTGCTTGCTGGCTGGGTCTTCTTATGTCGGAGTTCTGCGACTTCTTACATTTTTTGGGTCGCCTGCAATGCAGCCCTTGAAATCTTCGTGTTGAACTTGGAATGTATCCCCCCTCTTGGGAATTATTCGAGTTTTGCTCAGTTTTTAGCTGCATTCGCAGGGTACAAATGTTGCTTACGTTTTGCAGAACCATACCGAAGTTTCTGAAAGTCTGCTTCTCTCCCTTTCTGGGTTTGATACTAGTTTGCTGAACTGTTCTTCAGTTTCGGCCTAGCGTGCAGAAAATTCTTGCGTGTACTGTATATTAGGTGGTGGAGTAGGATTACCTATCAGCATCTCTGCTAGTTTGCTGCCGTAGTCTTGACTGGTATCCTACACTTTTATGGCAAACCACCAGTGAAGGAATGACAGAATATTTTTGTTGCTTCCAGCTGACCTTATCATACAACCTAGGTTCTTTACTGGACTGCCACTAATCATTGGAAGCAACTTGCATGTGCTAGCTCTTATTCTACGATGCATCGCTCGAGATTCTAGCAATTTTTATGTAGTTTTTCTTGGTTTTAAGCTGTGAGTCATCTTTGTTCTTTTAGTAAGTTTCAAGCAGAAGCAGCTTTGCTTGTGTAGTACAGTAACATTGCAATATTCTGAATGCAGGTCTTAGGCTCTCTGATTGGAAGAAAGGAAAGGTTGGGTTATAATGGGCATTTCAGCCAAGTGGATTAAATCACTGGTTCGCATAAGAAAGCAGGAAAAGGGGCGGAGTTCAGAAAATCAAGAAAAGGCAGAAAATGCCGAGAGCAGCGAAGCCGTAAGTCATGGTATCCGCCTTGGGTTTATAGCGTGTAATCATAATGAATGGCTGAACTATGATGCGTGAACCTATGATTAGTTTGTTTGTCTTTTGTTTTTGTTTTCTTCTCTTATGAGCACAGCTTGATAGGTGTGCATGCTTTTGGTTTTTGTCTTTCTATGGGGGATTTGGGAACATGACAAAACTTAACGAATGAGCAAAACTGCAGAAGTGGATGGTGTACCAAATTTGGTTTGTCAGATGCCACACAAGTGCTGTTGTTGGCATGTCTTTGTCATGGGCTTGATGCTCAACAGCTCTGCTCCACTGTCAATAGTTCCAAAATCAGAGTTACTCTGTGCATGCCAGTGTTGTATCAACACTATAAATAAATACCATGCAGATAGGTAGGGCTGTTAAAAAATGGTTGACTTCAATCTGTCTAACTGTGGTTCAAATTTTGGTACCAAGTTTTTAACGTGTTAACTTGTCTGTAACAGATAACTGGTTGATTCGTGCACCACTAGATGATTGCATTGCCCTTTATTCCTTCAAGTAATGTCTTTATTTTTTTGAAATATCTTATTTATTTTAGTTCTCAGGGCGTCAGTTTGTAAATTTGACCAAACTAAACTTCCAGCCACCGAAGGACTTTGCTAGTATTTCATTTACATATAGCTGATGTAAGAGTTCCGATACACAACTTCATTCTATGTCCACTTAAATCAACCTTAAGTATGAGTGTGATATGTATTCTAGTCTGTCATGTACCTCACACTATAGTGTTACTTTGCAAGCATAAATTCCAAATTTGTAGTGTACACTATTAAGGTTTTGATTTTTTAGAACATCTCCCCACTTGACTTACAAGTGTTACTGCTCTACTTTTCGATCATGATGGTTTTGATAAATATTGCAGAGCTCTTCTGCTCGACAGTTACACAAACGAAAGCATTCTCTGGATCCTGCAGTAGAAGAACTTGCAGTACCTAGTGAAACATCGACGGATGGCACCAACACACAGTTAGGTTCAAATTCCATTTCATCAGAAAGTGCATCACGTGATGCGCATGTTTCTCAGACCGAAGAACTTCCTAGAGAAGGGGATTTGGCTGCAACAGTTATTCAGTCTGCATTTCGGGCATTCTTGGTATGCTATTTCTTTGAGCACCGTGTGTTAAACAATGCATAGCATCATGTACTCTCTTTGCCACGTCGATAAAGCAATGTCACCACTCTCATATAGTGAATGTGCCCATATTCATGTTTCTGTTATTTATTTAACTAAACCCGGAGATTGTCAGCCAATACAAAGGGCAATAGAGATTTGTTCTTCAATGATCAGGAAACGACCATGTGAAAACAAATCTTATCCCTGAATTAAAATTATAGTTGTCTAGATATATAATTATTTCTTATTCGTGTAATATTTTAGCTCATGGTTTCAAGCATATATCATAGTTCGCTGGTTCTGACATATTGATCTCTTGTTGCTTCTATACAGGCTAGGCGGGCTTTACGAGCACTGAAAGGTATAGTTCTACTCCAGGCCCTTGTGAGGGGCCATATTGTGAGAAAGCAGACAGCAGAAACACTTCAGTGTATGCATGAGCTGGTAAGGGCCGAAGCTCGTGTCAGAGCAAGGCAAGCCAGTGTTGCATTAGAAAACCAAGTGGCACGGAAAAAGGTCCCTGAGCAAGATGATTGTGAGAACCATGTTCGAGAGATTGAGGTAGGCAACCTAATCCCTCAGAAATAAATATGTTGCTCTATGTCCCTAAATCCCGATCTATCATTCAGTTACACAAACTACACTTTAAGACATACTCCCTCCGTCCCATAATATAAGAGCGTTTCTGACACTAGTGTAGTGTAAAAAACGCTCTTATATTATGGGACGGAGGGAGTATCATTCAGTTACACAAACTACACTTTAAGACATACTGGACATTAGAGTTTAGTTTTATAAATTCAATGTATTAAATTTAAGAGTGAATTCCGGTTTTTACCTCCTATTTTGACATTTTTGACACTAATTACCACATTTAGTGGGATTTCATCCGTTTTACCCCATTTAGCAAAAATGTTGCCACAATTTACCATGTTTAAATTTTTATAAGCGTTCTAACCGAGGGTCCCAATTGTAAGGTCCAGCTGGCACACCACATCGGTGGGTTTTTTCTGCATGCCGAACCGCATCGCACTTAATTCTCACGACCATACAGGCTCGATATGATCGCACTAGAGCAGCTCGGGAAATATACACTAACTCTCTACCAGTCAACATATTCTCTACTTGACTATGTGTTTAGATATGCACATGCATCAAAGTTAGTGAAATAGCATCTTTACACACCACTATTAATCTGGTCCACATGCATACTTAAGGTCGTACATGATAATATTGAAAAAAACATACATGATATCAGATTATATCTGTAACAATTTCTCCTACAATTTATTCAATGGGATCATGCCATGCTTATCAAGTACAATCATCTCATCACAATACTTCTTCAAACCAGAAATAAGGAGCCTAAACCTATCTAATATGCATGCTGGACTGAGAGACAATCTAGCTATAAAAACTTAACCACCTGGGGTGAGAAATTAAGGATGCAACCATGCATGGGATGGGAGAAGATTTTCGTACTGCTCCAAGAATTGCCAGCGGCCACACCTTGAAGTCTTGTCTGTCGCTCGTCCCCTGCCTTGTCCTACCCACTCCTAACAAATGAGGTAGTGATTTTTGGCCAGATTAAGGCAGGACTGCACGTGTGATTGGAACGCGAGCGATGCGTGCCGTGAATAATGGAGGATAGTGTGGTGCGGCCCGACCTGGGGACTTGGCCATCCGACGAGCTGCTCTGTTGCGATCATATCGAGCCTGACCGGTCAAGAGATGGCAGGCGATGCGGTTCGGCGTGCAGAAAAACCATGAGAAAAAACCCCGCCGATGTGACATGCCAGCTGGACCTTACAATTGTGACCCATCGGTCAGAACGCTCACAGAAATTTAAAAAGGGTACATTGTGTCCACACTTCTACTAAATGGGGTAAAACGGATGAAATCCCGCTAAATTGGGTAACTAATGTCAAAAATGTCAAAACAGGGGATAAAAACCGGAATTCACTCTAAATTTAATTACAAGTGGTATGTTGAAGGATGGAAGTATACATGCCATCGCACTAAACACGGTTCATCTGCTGACCTGGCTTAGGGACAAGAACATATTATTTTCAAGGGTTGACTTGCTCCTAACCACGAACCATTTAATTATTGTGCATCTGTCCTAGCTGTATGTCCTGAATGAACGAGATTTTTCTTCAACCCTTTGATATTCTGCCAATTATTGCAGCAATAATATATACATTGCCATTAGACCTGTTGCTCATTACCATTTTCTTGGTAACCAGTTGTTTTTTCTGAAATGCAAAAGTAGAGCAAGTCATACATGGGTGGCATAATTTTGTTTATTGACTAGATGCTGTTTAAGGGATAACTTTGTTTACTTCTGCAACAACAAATGCAGGAAGGCTGGTGTGGCGGTATTGGTTCTGTGGCCGAAATGCAAGCTAAAGTATTGAAAAGGCAGGAAGCTGCTGCAAAACGAGAGAGAGCGATGGCGTATGCGTTGACCCATCAGGTAATTTTGGAGGGTACCATACCAGAACACATTAACTAATTGAAACTTGTTAAATGAGGTTAACTTGATGATCTAGAATCGAACTGTTTGTTGAATGTACACTTGTTCCTGATCCATTAGTCAGGTCAGGAAGTTAATGCCGTAAGCAAGAAGTCAATTAGCGGATATTTCATGCTTGCTCTCCTCGTGAATTATTTAACGGTCTAGCGAAAAAAAAAACAACTTTCATAGTAAATTGGAGTTTTAGAAAACTATGATCCGACTAAACCCACTATTGTGGGAATTTACTAAACAGTAATCCCATATATCTAATGTGCTTATGTTTTTCTCTGAGGATTGTTATTTTTTCACTGGGTGCTGCATATGTTTTGCAAATATAAACAACTGGTAAGATTAAAAGCACTTCTTTCTCTTGGAGGACTAAAATTCAGATAATAAACTAGAAAATAGAAAAGATCATATAAACTCGCTCAATAGTGAGACAAATTAGAAAGTATTGCTCTTCTTATTCTGGTGAGACTAGATTAAATGGTTTACATCAACGAAATATGGAAAGTTCAATTGTTACAGTAGGAAAAAATATTACGTACTCCCTCCGTAGAGAAATATAAGAGCGTTTAGATCACTTTTACGGAGGGAGTACTACTTTTTAGGGAATGTACAGTAGCTAGTTTAACATACTGCAGCCAAAATTTTACTAGTGTGTTCTACAATTTAGTTTGAGTTAGTGCACCTAGAAACCATAGGTAGCATTTTAAGAATGATCTTAACATGTACTCCCTCCGTCCCAAAATAAGTGTCGATGATCTAGTACGAAATTTGTACTAGTTTAGTACAAAATTTGCGACACTTATTTTGGGACGGAGGGAGTAGATGATGATTGCCCATGCTGACAATTCTGTACTATTTTTTGATATTTGTTAACCACCCGAAAGTCATTAACTTCTCTTATTCTCTTGATCAGCGGCAAGCTGGTTTAAGGCAGCATAAGCCTACAAACCTGCAAGGATCCGAACTTGATGACAACCACTGGGGATCAAACTGGGTAGAGAGATGGGTGGCTGCACGTCCATGGGAGAACAGGTTACTTGACAGCAATGCCAAAGAGAGCATGCCAATGTGTGATGATAATCAGGATGAGGAAATAAAATCTCAGGTCACACCAAAGGGCAAAGCGCCAACTTCAAACACTCCTCCTAATGGCCTGAGCAAGAAGAAAGGTGCAAACCATAGGAAGTCATATTCAGATGTAAATTTCACTTCATTTGGGCGATCGTCAAGTGTACTGCCTTCAACCTCTCTAGGAACATCCAAACAGAAGCAGAAATTGGATGATGAGGTTTTTGAGGAAGTCAGCTCCCAGCCCAAAGATATAGCTTCTTTGGCTGTGCTCAATCAGAAAGAAAGGCGCGGACAGCTGAATACATCAGCCAAGAAGCGTCTGTCCCTGCCAAATAACGGTAAAATACATAATAGTTACAACCCATCCATCATTTTCATCGTTTTCTTAGCATACATGCTTGAATCCTAGAAGGATTTCTCATTTTGTTAGTTGTATTTCCATGAACTCACTTTCTAGCATGCTTGCAAATACTAGACTCTCACTTTCTATGTACATCTCCCCTTTTTCTGCCATGCATTTCCATGAACCAGCAGTATATAACCCAGCCAGTTTTGATGTTTCTAACAGTCGGCGGGGGAGCAGCAAAGGGGCCAACCAACAGAAATCCGATGAACCGATCCAGCAGTGCCAAGTCCGACCCGAAACCACGAGCGAACGCGCCTAACCAAGCCCGAAAACAAGTCGAACTGCAGGCCTGATTGCACATACTACCATTTCCAATCTGACCTGGGCAGATCTGTTCCGTTCCGTTCCTGGTGTGTCGTTTCTCCAGTTGTGCAGGCCTCATCTCCGTACATAGTAATTTTTTCGGTAAAAAGATTGTACATCAGGTTGACGGCGTGTTTCGACATTCCCATTGTGCATGGTCGCGGGGTTGCCGGTTGCCATTGGTGCTGTTGTGTTGTCCATTCTTGGTTTTGCTTATGTTTTGCCATCTTCGTATGCTGTTCTAACTGCTGAAACAAGTGATTGTGTTGTTGTGCAGTCTTAATTTTTCGTTTCTGATGACAAACATGTACACTCGTTTATTTCATTTCTCATTTCGTTTGCTTATTTTTCATTTCTGATTGTTTCAGCAACCTGTGCTGCATCAGCAGTAGAGATCATACATTCATACATGTATGTTGGTTGTACACACAAGCTTCTGCTGCAGTGCTGCTATATGCCTTGTAGTATGATTGAGGTCTTTTTTTTGAATCGAAGAGAGTACCCCTACGTGGAGGTTGCATGTGGATCCTGCTTTTGCAAAGCACCGGCCCCTGCTTGTACTGTTGCGTCGTTGGGGGTTAGGGTAGTACAATCATGCAGGTCAAAAGCTGCAACTTTTGCTGGATTTGTGTATGATTGAAACACGAGGCTCAACCTGCGCTTCCTTTGTTCGCCTCCACTTCACGTGGCTGCTCAGCGTTTACGGCCGTAAATTTCTTGCAAGGCTAGAAAAGACGATGCTTAGGGCATGTACAATGATGTTATTTTAGCAGTGTCACGTAGGATAAATGATGAGGTGGAGGAGAGAGAACTCATAAGAAAAGACTTGTCTTCTCTTATATGTCTCACCACGTTTTTAGTAATAACTAGTTATTGAAGATAAGGCTAAGATATGACCCATTGTAGACATTTTTTTTGTCATTTCTAAATTACATGCAAGACTTAAGATAAGACTATCTTATCAACCATTGTACATGCCTTTATCATCGCCTGTGGCGCTGTTGCGTACAGGAATGCGCACTTAGGGCATCTCCAGCCTTACCCATATATTTGCTCTGCATCCTCTGTCCGACCAGACCGCAGATAATACTGCGCGTTCTCGTCCTCGACCGTCAGTGCATGCGCACGTGCTACCACCTCCGCTTTCACCTGCGCCGGCTGTTCGTTGCAAGCGGTGCGTTGAGCACGCGCGGCCTCGTAGAGCACCCGTTGCTCCTCATTGAAGTTCGGGTTCGCCGCGATCATGGCGGCCACGGCCTCCTCGCTTGCGCGCTCGTCGTAGATCTGACCCTCCGTCAGCCGGTGCTGCTCGAGGAGGAACATGTTGTACCCATGCTCCTCCTGCGTGTTGGAATGCCAACATAGGAGACGTCGCAGGCTGCTCCTCCTTTGCCATGGCGGCGTCATAGTGCGCCCGCTCCATGGTCAAGCCGGCATGCACCGGTGCGGGGTCCGATGCGGTGTCGTCGTTCGAGCCCATCTCCATCGTGGGATCGTCGTTTGAGACCTCTGGCAAGCTAGCTAGCATGCCTTGCTCGATCTGCCTGGCGCGACGGGACTGCCAGCCGGCAGCAAGAGCGGTCACCTCATGTTTCATCTCTGACGAAAGACTACCCCACAGAGTGTTCCCGCTCGCGGTCATGGCGGATGTGGAGCAAAGGAGGAGGATGTGGAGCGGAAGTGTTGTGGTGTGGAGTTAGCCGGGTGTGGCTGCCTTTAAATAGCCGGTTCCGGTGAGGCCAAGCGTCCGGGTGCATTAATGCGTGATGCCGGAGTTGTTTCCTTGGCTGGCGAGCCTGCTTAGTGGCGACATACGGACGGACGGACATTGAACTGGCGTGGTAGATATCTGTCTCGTCCCGTACAACAAACATCTCTCCGGCATTGAACAGGCATGGACACCGGGGACGCGGCGCGGGTGACTCTCTCGGCCGGCGCACCGCTTCAGTGGCAGTGCCAGTGAGAGGTCAAGTCCGCTTTGGGCTGGTGTCATTGCAGAGCGGCCGCTCTAGAGCGACATGAATGCGGGCAGCTGGCCACAAGAGGGAACGCGTGTGGGTGCGGGTGGTTTTTTGGGTGGGCAAGGAGAGTCACGCGCGGGCGTGACAGCGGTCTGGACGCTCGCACCCCCACTTTGTCTTTGGTTTGTGGGGAAAAGTGCTTCCAAACCGCCGAGCGGACCGATACAGGACCGCGTTGGATGGCAGAACACGTGCGGACCGTGCGGCCCTGACGTTCCGGGTGGTATGAGGGTCGGCGTTGGAGTCCTTACAGTGTTATTCTTTTTTGAGAATTCTCGCACAACCTTATTGATGCATCAAAATGTTCATAGGTACAATGTTTGGGTCATTAGGATTCACCAACCAAATGTGACCACTTTGTCCTTCGAGCCAATTTTCTCGCCGCACTTTAGTTTTTATCAAAAACTTGTAAGCCAAACTGACCGTCAAACATCACCTCCTCTCCGGTGCCACGCCCAAAAATACGCGACTTGTGCACATTGGGATCTTCGTAATTTAATCTGCATCAATAGGCAAAAAGATCAATGGAATGTACTCCTCATTCCATGTGGTTGATGCTGGTAAGAAAAGATCTGAAACCTTATCTGGTGGGTTGTTAATAAGCGAGGAAATTTGCCTCAAAGATGACTCCTTGGGGATCACATTGGCGTTCCATATGTCTGTAGTCTGTCCATTACCAATCCTCCTAATAATACCTTGCTTCATAACGTCCCTCCCTTGAAGGATGGATCACCAAATCTGAGACGACGAGAGCTCAACTCCGTTGTAAGGATAGAACCCTCGGGGTAGTAAGTTGTCTTAATAATTCTTGCACTTAAAGAAGATGGCGCCTGCAATAATCTCCACGCTTGTCTTGCTAAAAGAGCAAGGTTGAAAAGTTCCATGTCTCTAAAATCAAGACCACCAAGGTACTTTGGTCTTGTCATCACTTCCCATGAGACCCAAGCGAGTTTGTGTTGTCCCTGTTTGCACCCCACCAAATTTTACGCACAACTCAATAAATGTTCTTGCACAAACCTCATGGGAGCTTGAAACAAGCCATCGCATAAACTGGTATCGCTCGAGCCATTGATTTTATAAGGACATCCTTGCCACCAGCTGACATAAGCTTACCCATCCAACCCTTTAATTTGTCCCAAATTCTGTCACTCAAATATTTGAAGGTTCCATTCTTGGAGTCTCCCACGTCCATAGGCATTCCCAAATATCTACCAATTAATTATTTATCTAGGACATGGAGATGACCTTTAACTGCATCATGTACAATCCAAGGACATCCTTTACTAAAAAGATGAGGATTTACCTCTATTAATTCTCTGTCCTGAAGCCATACAACAAGTTTCAAGTAGGTTTGATATCCGCTTCATTAACACTCGCCTTTAAAGACAACATGCTATCATATGCAAATAAAAGGTGATTCACCGACGGAGCCGTCCGTGCAACCTTAACTCCACTGAGCTGTGATGTTTGATTCTAGGATTTTAAAAGGCACTAAAGGCCCTTTGCTGCTAACAACAAAAGATATGAAGAGATACGATCTCCCCGCTGAATACCTTGAGTAGGCTTAAACTCCTTCAATTTGTTTCTATTAAAAGAACTGGAAATAAACAAAGCTCACCAAAATCATAATGACTGAAATCCAGTGAGATTCAAACCCCAGTTTCTCCATTATCGCCGTAACTTCACTCAACTCTGTCAGAAGCCTTCATCATGTCCAACTTTAACGTGCAAAAGTTGTTATCTTTTTTATCCACTCTTCTTCAGAATAAGCACTCATAAGCCAAGATAATTTTATTTGTAATTAACCCCCCCCCCCCAAAACAAAGGCTCACTGTTCCTCTGAAATAATGTCAGGGAAGATCATCTTCAGACGATTTGCAAGGACCTTTGTTGCTATCTTGTCAAAAACATTGCAGAGACTAATTTGAGAGAACTTAGATAAGAGACTCGGATTTGATACCTTTCGGATTAGCACCAAAACCGTATCAGGACCACCGCCCCACTTTTATCTTTAGGTGGCCCGGACCAGTTGATGATACTATATACCAGGGGTGGCTCACTGGCCAGAAACCCAGTAGGAGGCCAACCGGGGGACCTACAAGGCCCGCCAACAAGAGGGAGCTCGAAAGAAAGGATAAGCCCCTAAGATTGCCTTGAACCTCAAATTGATGGCAGGGGCAGCCAAGATCGCATCTGCCCCCCTATAAAAATAGACTCTACCGTGTATACAAGGGGAGGCTAGAGGGCTCTCATTCCTATCTACTCTCTCATAGAACAACTCTCGACGGACTCAAACATCTCTGTAATCCCTCGCTCGAGGTATAACCATGATCAATAACAAACACAAGCAGGACATAAGGTAATACTCCATCATGGAGGCCCAAACCAGGGTAATTTACTTGTGCGACCTCCGATCCGAGACTTCCATCTACGCTAGGTACCCTACTCAAGGATCTGACGGTTTTTCACACCGTTAGTTGGCGTACCAAGCATGGGCCAGCGAAAGCTGGAGACCGATCTCATATCAGATCTTCTTCAGCCTCCAGCGACCTCCCGCTGGGGGAGAACCTTATCTTTGGCTCCCTCACCTTCACCGCCGAGGGGGCGGGCAAGGTCAACATTAACCCACTGGCCCACCCACTCTGTACGATCTATGCTGGCGCCATGGATTTCATCGTCAACAACCATGACGACCTATGTATGTGCCTGCCACCGATCCAACATATCGCGTCAACATCTCCATTAACAACGATGGCATCTTCGCCACCCAACTTTGGCCCAGGGGGGCTTCCGGGTTCCAGCGCCAGAGTCGCGTGTCAACATGCACTCCTCACACACCTACACAACCAGCTCGTCCAGGAGGCCGACGACTGGTCAAATTTGGCAGTCTACACAAGGCCTACGCCGCTGACCTCTGACTCAGAGGCCGACATCACATCAACTGCCCTAGCACCCAACGTCCACGCACCGCAGGTTGGACACTGTGGCAACTTCGCCCATCTCCATCAGCCTACCCCAACCTCACACCTTGTGCTAATGGTGTGCAGCAACTGCTTCATTACACACACGCCAAAGTGCTGCATCATCGATGGTTCCGGCTTCGAAGATAGAACCAGTGTGGTCGATCTCATCTCACTCTAAGATGATGAGAGCAGTGAGGCCGCCCTCCATCCCCGGTCACAACGACTGTTGAGGGATCCCCAGGATCCGAGAAGACACGGGTTTGGAACCTCGGGGGGAATCAGAGCCGTCCGCTACTTGTAGATGCGTTCGGTTTTTCCCCGAAGAGGAAGGGATGATGTAGTATAGTAGTGATAGGTATTTCCCTTGTTATCAAACCAATATGAAGTTATCCAAACACACGGTCAACAATTCTTGCACACACAAGAGCAAATACTTGCACCCAACGCGGGCAAGAGGGTTGTCAAGCCCCTTGTACTCGTTAATTGAAAAGATTAAATCTTGATAGAGTAGGATAAATAAATACCAATAATAAGTAAATAGATAACATCATATATTTTTATATGTTTTCAATATATAAAATATGAAGATGGACTCGGGGGGCCATATCGTTCACTAGAGGCATCTCTCTCATTAGCATAGTAGCGCTGGGTACACAAATTACTGTTGGGCAATTGATAGAAAAGCAAATAATTATGTCGTTATTCATGGAATGATCTATATATAGGCATTACGTCCATGACAAGTAGACCGACTCCTACCTGCATCTACTACTATTACTCCATCAATCGACCGCTATCCAGCATGCATCTATGGTATTAAGTTCATGACAAACAGAGTAATGCTTTAAGCAAGATGACATAATGTAGAGAAAGTGAAAGGACCACGATGTCGCCTAGAGGGGGGGGGGGGTGAATAGGCGTTTTTTAAAAACTTCTACGGATTTGGCTTTATCCTAATGCGGAAACAAACTAAGAGGATACTTTTCAAGGACAAATCCTAAATATACCAGGCTTAACTAAGTGCACCAACAACTTAATCTAAATGAGGTGAGCACAACAATATTACTAACAAGCACAAGTAAGTTACACAAACTTACTTGAGCAATATCACAAGATATGTAAGTGTATCACACAAGATAGCAATTCACACTAAACACAAGATATATCAATAGTAGCAAGTATGAATTGCGGGATATAGAGTGTAGGCCTAAATAATTAATCTTTACAAGGAAATAGCCAACACAATATAATGAGGACAACAATATGTAGTGAATGTACGCTCAAGTAACCAAAGTAAACCACAAGTAAGGAGTTAGGGTTAGGGATAACCGAAGTCACGGAGACGAGGATGTATCCCGATGTTCACTTCCTTAGAGGGAAGCTAGTCACCGTTAGAGAGGTGGATGTTACCACGAAGGCATACCAACGCCACAAAGGCTCTCCCTATTCTCCTTGAGATATCACCACAAAGGCAATTCCCAACCACTAGTGGTAGACCTTGAGGCGGCCTCCAAACCTTCACAAACTTTCCGGAGGACAAATCACAAGTTGATTCCTCACCGGAGTACTCCTACCGCCTAGGAGTCTCCAACCTCCAAGAGTAACAAGATCAAGGGGGAAATGCTCAAGACTTGGTCAAATCACAAATTGCTTTGGTCAAAAGAGAGAGGAGGAGTGGATGTATGCTTGGATGAAATCTCTCTCAAGAACTCTCATATATCTCTTCGGGATTTACCACAAGAATGCTCAAATCCCTCTCTCTCAAATCCCACCAAAAGCAACTAATGCTATGGAGGGATGAGAGAGGAGAGGAACAATGGAAGAGGTCAACAAATGAACCCTAGATCCATGGGATAGTTTTCCCCCACATGGATTGGATCTTTGAGGCTTGGGGGAGGAGGAGAGAGCTCAAAACAATGGGGAAATCTCAGATCCGAAAGCTCTGACTCGTTGGGGAAGAAGGGTACCTTATATAGTGCCCCACCAAATTTGCCCGTTATGCACAGAAAAACGTAGCCCGGAACTTCTGGGCTTGCCCGGAGCTTTCGGGCTCCCTATTGGGGCAGATGGTGTAAACTTTCTGGTTAGCCCGGAACCTGCACGGAACTTCTCGCCCCCGGAACTTCCGGGTAGGCCCGGAACTTCCTGGCTCCCTTGGGGCTAGGTTATCGCAAACTTTCTGTTAGCCCGAAACTTCCGGGGTGTCAAGCCCGGAACTTCCGGCCCCCCAATAAACAGCCAACATTCTAAAAGTAAAACATGCATAACTTTTACATACGGACTCCGATTTTGATGATCTTGGGCTCGTTTTGTAGCTATTGAAAAGCCCAAGGTCCTCACATAGAGAACCAACCAATATCAAACAAAATGGATGATGCAATTAATGCAAAGGTTTGAGCATAGAATTTGGGGAACCCTTTTTGGCGTATGGTTTTACTTTGAGATATATGATAGGAGTGGAATTTGTGTGTAGAAGATGTTGACTTGAGCAAGTCCATCATGAAACCCTTTGATCCCCTCTTAATAGTGCAGGATCCCTATAACTCAAGAATAATAAAATAGCTATACTAGATAGCCTCCGAAAATCCATTGGGCATATATCCTTTTCGATGGTCGTTGATCCATGCAACTACAACCAAAGGAACTAATACCTTTGACTTGAGCATTCCACTTGAGCTTGATGTTGACATTTATTCTTGGCTCAAGATGGAAGCATAACATTGGTGAAGTCTTCAAGTAGCTCACACATACACAATGTGGGAATCCTTGCTTTGTATTCATCTTCACTTGTCCATCATGTGAACATCCACAAGCTTGAAGCATGTAATCCTTCGGGATGGTTATCTTGAACTTGCCCTTGTCAACCATGATCATGATCACTTGATGTCATCATCTCATGGACACTTGGAATCTCACTCTCTTGACGCGAGCCCATGAGAATAACCTAATCCTCATAAACATAGACAACACATAGTATGGGTTAGTACACAAAGTGCAATTGACAATTACTTACCATACCACAAGATCCCATGTGGTACATCATTTGCGCTTGTGTGATGACCATCTTGGAGTTAAATCTTTGATCTACATCTTGGTCAACATTTATCTTTGATCCATGATTAATCTTGATGTCTTGAAGGCTCTGTTAATCTCTTCACTATGCTTCATTGCTTCAAGACATGATCACCAATATCTCAATTCATCTTGGCAATATCAAGTTTCTACATGAATATCATACTGTCCATCACTTGCTCGTTTTCATGCTCCAACATAGTATCTTGAGAGGCACAATGAATTCTTTACTTGAATTACTTGCTTAAATACATAACCATCCATGAGTCAACATATGAGCTCATCATGATCCTATCTTCAAGCCATATGTAGAATTATTCTCTTTAATTATTCTCTCAAGATCTTGATTCATCATGGTTCAACCCATAAGCTTAAGCATGACAACCTCTAAGATACTCAATGAACTCCATATAGATCACATCTTGTTTTTCACATGGATTTCATCTTGATCATATTGATTCAATCATTGACTCAATCTTGATGAAACATCTTTATGTAGATGACATTCATTCAATCTTCTTATTGCATTACCCATGGAACAAACATCCTTCAGTTCATCCAATATTCTTCATGCATTGCCAATGGGAATTTCCTTCAAATGTATATCTCAATGCAAACATTAGTCAATTAGGATTGTCATTAATTATCAAAACCACACATGGGGACTACATACACTTTCAGAAAGCAAGACCAAGTAATATGTTCAGACCCCATCGTTTTCTCCTTAGTAGCTGATGACCCACAAGTTTATGGGATCGATGATAGTACTTTCGATAAGTAAGAGTGTCTAACCCAACGAGGAAAGGAACGAAATGACAAGTGATTTTTTGTACGGAAGTTCCGCAAGCACTGAAAGTAGCAGTGATAGATGGTTTTATAACAAGGCAATTCGTAACAAGGAACAAGTAATAATGGTAACAATGGTGCAGCAAGGATGCCAATCCTTTTTGTAGCAAAGGACAAGCCAGAATGTACTCTTATATGAAGCAAAGCGCTCTCGAGGACACATGGGAATTTCGTCTAGCCATGGTTCATCATGTTTAGTTGATTCGCGTTTGTTACTTTGATAATTTGATATGTGGGTGGACCAGTGCTAGGGTTGTGTTCTTACTTGAACAAACAACCCACTTATGATTACCCCCTCTCGCAAGCATCCGCAACTATGAAAGAATAATTAAGATCAATCTAACCATTGCATTAAACATGTGGATCCAAATCAACCCCTTAAGGAATAACTCATAAACTAGGGTTTAAGCTTCTGTCACTCTCGCAACCCATGATCTACTTATTACTCCCCAATGCCTTCCCTTAGGCCCAAATATGGTGAAATGTCATGTAGTCGACGTTCACACGACACCACTAAAGGAAGAGCAACATACATATCATCAAAATATCGAACGAATACCAACATCACATGATTATTTATGACAAGACTTCTCCCATGTCCTCAAGAACGAAAGTAACTACTCAGAAAGCATCAGCATGTTCAAGATCAGAGGTGTAATGAATATGCTTAAGGATCTGAACGTATAATATTCCACCAATTAGCATAAACTACAAGATGTAATCAACACTACTAGCAACCCACACGTACCAATCTGAGGTTTGGAGACAAAGATTGAATACAAGAGATGAACTAGGGTTTGAGATGAGATAAATCTGGTGAAGATGTTGATGAATATTGGTCCTCCCACGATGGAGGAAGCGTTGGTGACGACGATGGCTTCGATTTCCCCCTCCCAAAAGAAAGTTTCCCCGGCGAAATCGCTCCGCCGGAGAGCAAAAAGTGCTCCTGCCCAGGTTCCGCCCCGAGACGGCGACGCTTCCTCCCAAAAAGTCTTCTTATGTTTTTTCTAGGGTAAATGACATCATATAGGATAAGATGGGCACCAAGGCCTGCTAAGGGGCCCACGAGCAAGGGTGGCCCGCCCTGGGGGTAGGGCGCGCCCCCATGGCTCGTGGCCACCTGGTGCATCCCCTTCTGTCGATTCTTTTGCCAATATTTTTTATATATTCCAAAATAATTCTCCATCAATTTTTAGCTCATTTGAAGTTCCAGAGAATATCTAGCTCTTCGGTGGTCTTTTCCGGTCCAGGATTCCAGCTGTCGGCAATCTCCCTCTTTGTATGGAACTTGCAAAATAAGAGAGAAAAGATAGTAGGATTGCATCATAAGGTGTAATAATGACTCAAAACATAATAAATATCAACGGAAAAAACATGATGCAAAATGGACGTATCAACTCCCCCAAGCTTAGACCTCGCTTGTCCTCAAGCGAAAGCTGAACTCTATAATCATGACCGCATGCTTAGAGAGAGAGGTGTCGATAAAATAAAATACGAACATGAAATCATCATGATCATTATCATAGTAGCAACATAATATCATAAGACTTGTCATGAACAAGTGACAATCCGTCCACACGCTAAATTATGAATCATAAACCTTATTGGAAACTAACAAACTGTGTTCTCAGTCATTGAAACAATTGCAATCCATCATATTTTTAGAAAGAGTCTATGTGAGAGTTTTGTTTAGCAAGTTCACATACTCAACTATCATTTAGTCTTCTATGATTTCTGACACTCACAACATATTTGTGAAGCAAAAAGTTTCAATCAGACACATAGGAAGATAAGGGTTTATAATCACCACCCAACTGTTTATCTCAAGGATAATGTCAACAATAATAACTTATGATCACCTACATCCAACTGGATATATGTGACTGGATCTTTCCCCACCATATGATGCTTGCCAAGTAGAGAATAGTAAGAACGGAATAGGGATTAATATATTGACTCTTACATAAAAGTAAATACAAAAATGTAAAAGAAAGGCCCTTCGCAGAGGGAAGCAGAGGTTGTCATGCGATTTTTATTTGGATGTGCAAGCTCTTAATGGAAAGGAACGCCACTTTATATTGCCCCTTATGATAGCAAACTTTATTATGTTGTATGTCGCTTTTATTTCTTTGCCATCACAAGTTCGTACAAAGCTTATTTTCCCTTTCAATAAAAGATCATACATATTAAGGAGCAATTTTTATTGCTTTTGCACCGATGCAACTTACTTGAAGGATCTTATTCAATCCATAGGTAGATATGGTGGACTCTTATGGAAAGAAATTGGGTTTAAGGGTTTTTGGATGCACAAGTAGTATCTCTATTTGGTGTGAAGTTTTGACTAACAAATGGTTAGGATCAAGCATCACATGTTAGAGGATCCATGACAATATAACTTCTATGTGAATATAAGCAAACATAACTCATTACGTTGTCTTCCTTGTCCAACGCTGATGTCTACTTGATGTCTACTACGCAACTTTATTCTTGTAGACTTTGTTGGGCCTCCAAGCGCAGAGTTTTGTAGGACAGTAGCAATTTTCCCTCAAGTGGATGACCTAAGGTTTATCAATCCGTGGGAGGTGTAGGATGAAGATGGTCTCTCTCAAACAACCCTGCAACAAAATAATAAAAAGTCTCTTGTGTCCCCAACACACCAAATACAATGGTAAATTGTATAGGTGCACTAGTTCGGCGAAGAGATGGTGATACAAGTGTAGTAATGATAGTAGATATTGATTTTTGTAATAGTAACAATAAAAAACAGCAAGGTAGCAAGTAACAAAAGTGAGCACAAACGTATTGCAATGCTTGAAAACAAGGCCTAGGGTCCGTACTTTCGCTAGTGTAATCTCTCAACAATGCTAATATAATTGGATCACATACCATCCCTCAACGTGCAACGAAGAATCACTCCAAAGTTCTTATCTAGCGGAGAACATAAGAAGAAATTGTTTGTAGGGTACGAAACCACCTTAAAGTTATCCTTTCCAATCGATCTATCCAAGAGTTCATACTAAAATAACACCAAGTTATCCTTTCCGATCGATCTATCTAAGAGTTCGTACTAAAATAACACCATATGATACGCATCAACCAACTCTAATGTCACCGAGATACTCCAATGTAACCACAAGTATCCATGAGTTAATTATACGATACGTATCAAACAATTTTAGATTCATAATACTCAATCCAACACAAAGAACCTCAAAGAGTGCCCCAAGATTTCTATCGGAGAAAGTAGGACGAAAACGTGCATCAACCCCTATGCATAGATTACCCCAATGTCACCTCGGGAATCCGCGAGTTGAGTACCAAGACATAGATCAAGTGCTCTCAAATCCATAAAAGTATTCAATCCGGTAATAACGAAATCTCAAAGGGAAAACTCAATTCATTACAACAAGATAGAGAGGGGAAAACACCATATGATCCAACTATATTAACAAAGCCCGTGATACATCAAGATCGTGACATCTCAAGAACACGAGAGAGAGAGAGATTGAACACATAGCTACTGGTACATACCCTCAGCCCCGAGGGTGGACTACTCCCTCCTCGCCGTGGCCTCTGCTGGGATGATGAAGATGGCCACCGGAGAGGATCTACCCTCTCCGGCAGGGTACTGGAACGCCTCCAGATTGGTTTTTCGTCGATACAGAGAGTTGCGGCGGCGGAACTTCTGATCTAGGGTTATTTATGGGGGTTTCTAAATATATAGGATTTTTGGGCATCGGTTTCACGTGAAGATGGGCCACGAGGGGCCCACAAGACACCAGGGCGCCAGAGGGGGATGGCGCGCCCTCGTGAGTTGTGGCCACCTCGTGGATCTTCTGTCCTTCCCACGAAGCTTCTAGTGCCTCTTTTGTTCCAAAAAAAAAATCATCAAAAAGTTTCGTTGCATTTGGAGAACTTTTATTTCTGCATAAAAAACAACACCACGGTAGTTCTGCTGAAAACAGCGTCCGTCCGGGTTAGTTCCATGCAAATCATTCCAAAACCATATAAAATTGTTGTGAATATGGAATGAATACTTCATAAATAATAGATACGTTGGAGACATATCAGCATCCCTAAGCTTAATTCCTACTCGTCCGCGAGTCGGTAAATGATAAAAGAAAATAATTTATGAAGTGTGAATGGTAGCATAGTGCATAAGTTTGATCAATGATAATTTCAACCACTTTTCCTAGCATCATAACAGCTACTCTTTCTCATAAAACTCATCATGATAAAGTAGCAACCAATTCACATGTTATGGTTCAAACAATGAATTCTCTTGAAACTTAACAACCTATGTTCTTAGTCACCAAACAATTGCAATTCAACTTATTCTCAACAAAGTCTAAGTAAGAGCTCCACATACTCAATCATCATATAGTCTTCTATGATTGCTAATACTCAAAGCATATTTTTAGAACAAATGGCATCCATCGAACACAGAGAAAGATAGGGGCTTAATGTTTCGCCTCCCAACTCATTTATCATAGAGATAATTGTCAACAATAATAAGTCATGATCAAATATATTTGACTGGCCATATGTGCCTAGATCTTTCCCCACCACATGATGCTTGCCAACTAGAGAATAATTGAGGTTGGAATGAGAATGCATATTATTGACTCTTTCATAAAAGTAAATACTGAAAGGTAAAAGATAGGACCTTCGCAGAGTGAAGCAGAGGTTGTCATGCGCTTTTTGGTTTTGTATGCACAATCCCTTAATGCAAAAGAATGTCATGTTATATTGCCCCCTATGATAGCAACCTTTATTATGCAGTCCGTCGCTTTTATTACTTTGCCATCACAAGTTCGTACAACACTCTATTTTCTCTTACACTAAATGGTCAAACACATTTAGAAGCAATTTTTATTGCCTTTTTGCACCGATGAAAATTTACTTGAAGGATCTTATTCAATCCATAGGTAGGTATGGTGGAGACTCATGGCAATAAACTAGGTTTAAGGGTTTTTGGATGCACAAGTAGTATCTCTACTTAGTACGAATTTTTGGCTAGCAAAAGATCCTAAGCAAACACCACATGTTGGAGGATCCATAACAATATAACTTCTATGCAAATATACACAACCATAACTCATTACGTTGTCTTCCTTGTCCAACTTCAACTAATTTGCTCAAGTTTGAAAATAATTAATGGGTATTCACAATCATAGAAGATGTCCAAGATAATATATTTGTATGTGAAAGTTCTCTTCCTTATACTAATCATTCACGAATTGCTTGTATGACCAATATTGTGATTGTCAAGCTTCAAAAGATTTCACTTTCTAAACCCAATGTGAAGCTACTACTAGGCATGATATGAACATATAATTTCAACTTCATTGTATTCAATTCATTCAACAATTTACTCATAGGATATGAGTGAAGCACAAGAGTAAATGACATGCTACTCCAAAAAGATATAAGTGAAGATCAAGCGAGTAGTTAAGTAAATGGGTAGCCATTTGAGAACTCTATCTCATCTAAAAACTTTCAGATCTAAGTATTTTATTAAAACAGCAAGTAAAACAAAATAAAATGACATTCCAAGAATAGCAGACATCATGTGAAGAAGCAAAATCTTAGGCTCAACCGCTACTAACCGATAATTGTTGATGAAGAAAGGTGAGATGCCTACCGGGCATCCCCAAGCTTAGATGCTTGAGACTTCTTGAAATATTATCTTGGGATGCCTTGGAAATCCCCAAGCTTGAGCTTTTGTGTCTCCTTAATTACTTTTATATCACGGTTTCCCTAAATCTTAAAAACTTCATCCACACAAAACTCAAAAAGAACTCGTGAGATAGGTTAGTTCACATAAGAACAAATCAACACTTCATGTACTGCCAAGACCAGTTGCGCAATAATTTTCAAACATTATTTACTGTTTACTATCGTTTCCACAATTTATATCTACCAATATAGGCTATGGAAACTATAGGATAAGTAGATAACAAAACTATGACAGCAATCTGTCCAAACAGAACAGTATGTAGCAATTTATGAAAACAGTGTACTTCTGTAACTCAAATAATTATGAAAATTTAGGACATGATAAAGAATTTATATGATAACACTGTGTAAAAATTTCAGAAACTTTCCACGTTCCAGTAAAATATGAAAAATTCAAACACTACAGAGAAAGTTTATGTTTTTACCTAGCACACATCAAACATGCAATGCAAGCATCCTAAGGCAATTCTTGGAACTTTTTTATTGAAAAACAAGATTATAAATAACACCTAACAGAAAATAAAAAAATATAATGACGATCCAAACAAAGCACATATTATGTGACGAATAAAAATATAGCTCCAAGTAAGATATACCGATAGTGTTGAAGACGAAAGAGGGGGTGCCTTACGGGGCATCCCCAAGCTTAGGCGCTTGAGTCTTCCTTGTATATTATCTTGGGGGTGCCTTGGGAATCCCCAATATTAGGTTCTTGTCACTCCTTATTCTCCTCATATCGGTGTCTCACCCAAAACTTGAAAACTACAGTCACACAAGACTTAACGAAACTTTGTGAGATCGGTTAGTATAATAAATAAAGATCATTCACTTAGGTACTATCAAGACAAGATTCATAATTGTTATCATATAATACCTACTGTATTCTACCATTCACATAATTTATATCACTGAATATAAGCTATGGGAACACTAAAACAAGCAAACTATGCATGCAAAACAGAATCTGTCAAAAACAGAACAGTCTGTGAAGATCTGTAGTATAACCATACTTCCCTGTCTCTAAAAATTCTGAAACATTAGTACAACCTGAAATTTTTTTATATAAACACTTTGTAAAAATTTCAGATTTTTTTGACGCTCCAGTAAAATCAGAGAAATTCTTTACTGGAGGTAAAAGTTTCTATTTTTGCACAGAATCAAATCAACAAGTATCCATACTATCCCAAAGGCTTTACTTGGCACATTATTGAAATAAAAGACACAAAAAGTGATTACTACAGTAGCTTAATCATGTGAACACACAAAAACAGAAAGTAAAAGTGTTGGGTTGTCTCCCAACAAGCGCTTTTCTTTAAAGCCTTTTAGCTAGGCATGATGATTTCAATGATGCTCACATAAAAAGTAGTAATTGAAATATGCAAGAGAGCATCATGAATCTCATGACAAGTACATTTAATTCTAACCCACTTCCTATGCATAGGGATTTTGTGAGCAAATAATTTATGGGAACAAGAATCAACTAGCATAGGAAGGCAAAATAAGCATAACTTTGAATCTTTCAACACATAGAGAGAAAACTTGATATTATTGCAATTCCTATAAGCATATGTTCCTCCCTCATAATAATTTTCAGTAGCATCATGAAGTAATTTCACAATATAACTATCACATAAAGCATTATTTTCATGATCTACAAGCATAGAAAATTTATTACTCTCCACATAAGCATATTTCTTCTCATTCATAATAGTGGGAGCAAACTCAAGAAAATAACTATCAAGAGATACATGATTGACATAACCAAATTGAAAATTAAAACCATGATGACAAGTTTCATAGTTATAATTATTATTTATAGCATACATGTCATCATCATAGATAGGTGGCATGCCATCATCATAATAAATATGCTCATCAAAACTTGGGGGACTAAAAATATCATCCTCATCAAACATAGCATCCCCAAGCTTGTGGATTTGCATATCATTAGCATCATGGATATTCAGAGAATTCATACTAGCAACATTGATATCATGCTCATCATTCAAGGAATTCTCATTAAGTATTTTCATAATTTCTTCCTCTACCAATTGAGCACAATTTTCCGAATCCTTATTTTTACGAAAGACATTATAAAGACGAAACAAATGAGGCAACCTAAACTCCATTTTTTGTAGTTTTCTTTTATAAAACCAAACTAGAGAAAAACAGGAAACTAAAAGATTTAGTTGCAAGATCTAAAGATATACCTTCAAGCACTCACTTCCCCAGCAACGGCGCCAAAAAAGAGCTTGATGTCTAGTACGCAACTTTATTCTTGTAGACTTTATTGGGCCTCCAAGCACAGAGTTTTGTAGGACAGTAGCAATTTTCCCTCAAGTGGATGACCAAAGGTTTATCAATTCGTGGGAGGTGTAGGATGAAGATGGTCTCTCTCAAACAACCCTGCAACCAAATAATAAAAAGTCTCTTGTGTCCCCAACACACCAAATACAATGGTAAATTGTATAGGTGCACTAGTTCGGCGAAGAGATGGTGATACAAGTGTAGTAATGATAGTAGATATTGATTTTTGTAATAGTAACAATAAAAACAGCAAGGTAGCAAGTAACAAAAGTGAGCACAAACGGTATTGCAATGCTTGAAAACAAGGCCTAGGGTCCGTACTTTCGCCAGTGCAATCTCTCAACAATGCTAATATAATTGGATAACATAACCATCCCTCAACGTGCAACGAAGAATAACTGCAAAGTTCTTATCTAGCGGAGAACATAAGAAGAAATTGTTTGTAGGGTACGAAACCACCTCAAAGTTATCCTTTACGATCGATCTATCCAAGAGTTCGTACTAAAATAACACCAAGTTATCCTTTCCGATCGATCTATCTAAGAGTTCGTACTAAAATAACACCACATGATACGCATCAACCAACTCTAATGTCACCTAGATACTCCAATGTCACCACAAGTATCCATGAGTTAATTATACGATACACATCAAACAATTTCAGATTCATAATACTCAATCCAACGCAAAGAACCTCAAAGAGTGCCCCAAGATTTCTACCGGAGAAAGTAGGACGAAAACGTGCATCAACCCCTATGCATAGATTACCCCAATGTCACCTCGGGAATCCGCGAGTTGAGTGCCAAGACATAGATCAAGTGCTCTCAAATCCATAAAAGTATTCAATCCGGTAATAATGAAATCTCAAAGGGAAAACTCAATTCATTACAACAAGATAGAGAGGGGAAAACACCATATGATCCAACTTTATTAACAAAGGCCGTGATACATCAAGATCATGACATCTCAAGAACACGAGGGAGAGAGATTGAACACATAGCTACTGGTACATACCCTCAGCCCCGAGGGTGGACTACTCCCTCCTCGTAATGGCCTCTGCCAGGATGATGAAGATGGCCACCGGAGAGGATCTACCCTCTCTGGCAGGGTACTGGAACGCCTCCAGATTGGTTTTTCGTCGATACAGAGAGTTGCGGCGGCGGAACTTCTGATCTAGGATTATTTCTGGAGGTTTCTGAATATATAGGATTTTTGGACGTCAGTTTCACGCGAAGATGGGCCACGAGGGGCCCACAAGACACCAGGGTGTGCTAGAGGGAGCTGGCGCGCCCTGGTGGGTTGTGGCCACCTCGTGGATCTTCTGGCCCTCCAACGAAGCTTCTAGTGCCTCTTTTGTTCCAAAAAAATTGTCAAAAAGTTTCGTTGCATTTGGAAAACTTTTATTTCTGCACAAAAAACAACACCACGGTAGTTCTGCTGAAAACATCGTTAGTCTGGGTTAGTTCCATGCAAATCATACCAAAACCATATATAATTGTTGTGAATATGGCATGAATACTTCATAAATTATAGATACGTTGGAGACGTATCACTACTACACAAGTTTATTCTTGTAGACTCGTGTTGGGCCTCCAAGCACAGAGTTTTGTAGGACAGTAGCAATTTTCCCTCAAGTGGATGACCTAAGGTTTATCAATCCGTGGGAGGTGTAGGATGAAGATGGTCTCTCTCAAACAAACCTGCATTCAAATACAAGAAATCTCTTGTGTCCCCAACACACCCAATACAATGGTAAGTTGCATAGGTGCACTAGTTAGGCGAAGAGATGGTGATACATGTGCAATATGGATGGTAGATATAGGTTTTTGTAATCTGAAAATGTAAAAACAACAAGGTAACAAGTGTCACAAGCAACCCTAGAGTTCGTACTAAAATAACACCAATGATACATATCAATTAACCCTAATGTCACCTAGATACTCCAATGTCACCTCAAGTATCCGTGGGTAAATTATGCGACATGCATCAAACAATTTCAGATCTATCATATTTAATCCAACACAAAGAACTTCAAGGAGCACCCCAAGATTTCTATCAAAGAACGTAGGACAAGAACGTGTATCAACCCCTATGCATAGATTACCCCAATGTCACCTCGGGAATCCGCAAGTTCAGTACCAAAACATACATCAAGTGAATCAATAGAACACCCCATTGTCACCACGGGTATCCACATGCAAGACATATATCAAGTGTTCTCAAATCCAATATGCAATCCAACATAACGAGATCTCAAAGGGAAAGATTCAATTCATGACAACAAGATAGCAAGGGAAACACACCATATGATCCAACTATATTAACAAAGCCCGTGATACATAAAGATCGTGCCATCTCAAGAACACGAGAGAGATTGAACACATAGCTACTGGTACATACCCTTAGCCCCGAGGGTGAACTACTCCCTCCTTGTCATGGACTCTGCCGGGATGATGAAGATGGCCACCGGTGATGGTTTCCCCTCTCTGACAGGGTACTGGAATGTCTCCAGATTGGTTTTTCGTCGATACAGAGAGTTGCGGCGGCGGAGCGGAAATTCTCTCTTTATTTCCGGGGTTTCTGGGATTTATAGGATTTTTTAGCATTGGAATCACGCACACCGGAGCCACGTGGGCCCCAGCACACAACAGGGCGCGGCCTGGGTGGGCCTAATGGCTTGTGGCCCACAGGTGGCTCCCCTCCGGTGGTTCTTCGCTCCAATATTGCTTATTTCCTCCAGAAAAATCATCAAAAAGTTTCGGGCGGTTCCGAGAACTTTCATTTTCTGCACAAAAACACCACCACTGTAATTCTGCTGAAGACAACGTCAGTCTTGGTTAGTTCTAAATAAATCATAAAAAGTGCATCAAAGCCATATAAAAGTATTGTAAACATAGGTGAATATGGCATGAATACTTCATAAATTATAGATATGTTGGAGACGTATCAGCATCCCCAAGCTTAATTCCTACCCGTCCTCGAGTAGGTAAATGATAAAATAAATAATTTATGAAGTGTGAATGCTAGCATAATGTATAATATTGACCAAGGATAATTTCAGCCACTTTTCTAGCATCATAACCAACAAGTATTTCTCATAAAGCTTCTGATGATCAATTAGCAAGTTATTCACATGTTAAAGTATAGACCATAAACTTTCTTGGAAACTAGCAAACTATGTTTTCAGTCATCAAACAATTACAATTCATCTTATTTCCAGGAAGGGTCTATGTAAGAGCTTTGGTTTAGCAAATCCCACATACTCAACTATCATTTAGTCTTCCATGATTGCTGACACTCAAAGCATATTTTTAGAACAAATAGTTTCAGTCAAACACATAGGAAGATAGAGGCTTAATGTTTCGCCTCCCAACTTATTTATCTCGGGGATAATGTCAACAAATAATGAATCATGATCACCTATATTCAACTGGATATATGTGTCTGGATCTTTCCCACCACATGATGCTTGCCAACTAAAGAATTAATAGATTGGAATAAGAAGTTGACTCAACATGAAAAGTAAAAGATAGGCCCTTCGTAGAGGGAAGCAAGGATTTGTAGAGGTGCCAGGGTTCATTGTTTTAAAGCAGAGATGAATATGTAATTTTAAGTGGTATACTTTTCCTGTCAATGTCACAACAGAGTTTTCAATATCTTCCATGCTAATCACATTATTGGCGGTTCCCAAACATAATTAAATTTTTTACTCTCCCTCCAGCATTCAAACACATTCCATGGCTAGCCGTATCCATGGGTACTGTCCAAACAATCAACTTTATAGGGGGAGTTCTTGTTTATTTACCGTCCAAACAATCAACTTTATGGCTAGCCTCCGCCGGGATGATGAAGATGGCCACCGGTGATGGTTTCCCCTCTCCGGCAGGGTATTGGAACGTCTCCAGATTGGTTTTTCATTGATATAGAGAGTTGCGGCGGCAGAGTGGAAGTTCTCTCTTTATTTCTAGGGTTTCTGGGATTTATAGGATTTTTCAGCGTTGGAAGCACGCGCAACGGAGCCACGTGGGCCCCAACACACAATAGGGCGTGGCCTGGGGGGGATGGCTTGTGGCCCACAGGTGGCTCCCCTATGGTGGTTCTTTGCTCCAATATTGCTTATTTCCTTTAGAAAAAATCATCAAAAAGTTTCGGGCGATTCCGAGAACTTTCATTTTCTGCACAAAAACAACACCACGATAATTCTGCTGAAAACCGTGTCAGTCCGGGTTAGTTCTAAATAAAGCATAAAAAGTGCATCAAAGCCATATAAAAGTATTATAAACATAGGTGAATATGGCATGAATACTTCATAAATTATAGATACGTTGGATACGTATCAAACGCCAACTAGTTGATCATGCATATAATATTTAATGGGGACTCAAAATCATAAAAGATGTCCAAGATAGTATATTGTGATACCTCTCTTTCATTATTACTTTTTCATGACTTGCATCAATGACCAATGCTATGTTTGTCAACTTCCAACAAATTTTACCAATTATACTCTTTTCATGTGAAGTCATCACTCGCCATGGGATTAGCGTATGATCTTTTTATTCTTTTCATTGCTAGGATTGATGCAAGCAAGTGAAACAAACAAACTCAAACTAATCTTTATTATATAACTCTCACACTTGATTACATAGATATATAGCTCGCAATGCAAACACTCGAAACTAGATCATACTAAAACTTTATTCATCTAAATCATAGGATAACTAAGGATCGAACTAAAATTGATAATGATGGTAAAAGTGATGGTGATACGATACCGGGGCACCTCCCACAACCTTGGAACAAGCCAAGGGTGGTGCCCATACCCGTGTACTCAAGTTTCTTTCTTCAGCGATGGTGGTGATGAAGTTGTGGGGTTCATGTTCGTGGCGATAATGCCCCTTAGAGTACGAATCTCTTCCTTGAGCTTGTCGACCTCTCACCTCAGGTCGAAGTTCTCCTTGTGAAGCTTACTCGTAACGGTCAAAGCACCGTCCATCAAGGGATGGATTTTGCCTGCAGAAGAGGAAGCAACATCCACTTGCGCACGACGATAAGGGGTAAATCGAGAACTGGAGGGTGCAACCTTATTTGGCAAGCTCGACTTTTTGAACTCCACATGCATATCTCCAGGTTGAGGCAAGGGTTCCTCTTCTTCTTCCTCGCCTGAGGACTCCATCCTTTTGAGATCGGCCTCCTATTCTTCCTTAGTTGTCCATCCATAGAGATCAAGATCTGCCTAGCCTTGGGATCTGTCGTGAGGTGCGAAACGTAGCTCTCCCCGTCTAAATCTTGAGATGACATAGTGCTTCTATATCTGACAGAAAACAATCCTAAACAAGAACAGAGGGAAAACTTGTGATACGGTGGTCAAAACATCAAGGAGTATATATAATGAATTTTTCCCATGCAGGACAAGTCTACGAAAGGAAAACAGAGTCGGGAAAGTCCATGAGGGGCCCATTAGCGAGGCAGGCGCACCCCTGGCTCGTGGCCACCTCGTGCACTTTCCTGGCTGGTTATTATTTTTGTAATTTTCTATTATTTTGAAACGAACAAAAAATGCTTTTATGGAACTTTTGGAGTTGGTTTGCTTACCATACCACATACGTGCCCTTTTTCAGGATTCTGGAGCATTTTAGAAGGTCTCTTTTATGTGCTCCTCCGCTGTTATTGTTTGGATAATGTTGGTTTGCTTGTTAATGGGTGTACTTGAAATATAATGTTTAATTCTTTGCCCATTAACCACCTTAGGATTTGTGCCTTCGGCGTTGTTGATCTTGATGGCTCCGGAGCGATAAACCTCCTCGATAATATAGGGTCCTTCCCATTTAGAGAGGAGTTTTCGTGCAAAGAATCTGAAACGATAGTTGTATAATAGAACATGATCACCAATGTCAAATTCTCGTTTTTGTATTCTCTTGTCATGCCATCTTTTAACCTTTTCTTTAAAAAACTTGGCATTTTCATAAGCTTGTGTCCTACATTCATCTAGAGAACTCATGTCAAATAACCTCTTTTAACCAGCAAATTTGAAATCATATTTAAGTTCTTCAATTGCCAACCTTATGTTCTAACTCTAGAGGTAAATGAAAAACTTTTCCATAGACAATTTTATAGGGAGACATACCCATATGATTTTTATAAGCAGTTCTATATGCCCACAATGCATCATCTAGTTTCTTAGACCAATTCTTCCTAGATCTATTGACGGTCTTTTGCAAAATTAACTTTATTTCTCTATTGCTCAATTCAACTTGACCACTAGATTGAGGATGATATGTAGAGGTAATTCTATGATTGACATCATATTTAGCTAAGAGTTTACGAAACACACCATGAATAAAATGTGAACCACCATCAGTCATTAAATATCTAGGGACTCCAAACCTCGGAAAGATAACTTCTTTAAGCCTTTTAATAGAAGTGTTGTGATCAGCACTACTAGTTGGAATAGCTTCTACCCACTTGGTAACATAATCAACAACAACTAAAATATGAGTATATCCATTAGAGGAAGGAAAAGGTCCCATATAATCAAAGCCCCAAACATCAAATGGTTCAATAACAAGTGAATAATTCATTGGCATTTCCTAACATCTACCAATATTACCAATTTTTTGACATTCATCACAAGAAAGGACAAACTTAAGCGCATCCTTGAAGAGAGTAGGCCAATAAAAATCAGACTTTAGTACTTTATGTGCAGTTCTGTCTCCCGCATGGTGTCCTCCATATGCTTTGGAATGGCACTTCCGTAGGATTTGTTCCCGTTCATGCTCAGGTACACAACGTTTAATAATACCATCTACTCCTTCTTTATATAAATGTGAGTCATCCCAAAAGTAATGTCTCAAGTCAAATTAGGTGGTATATATTTAGCGACAATGTAATTATGCTAATCTGCATACCATGGACTACTGCGAGAAGTAGAAGGATTTATAACAGCTAATTGCTCATCAAGAAAACTATCATCGATGGGCAGTGGGTCATCAAGAACATTTTCCATCCTAGACAAATTATCTGTTATGGGGTTTTCAGCTCCCTTCCTATCAACAATATGCAAATCAAACTCTTGAAGTAAGAGAACCTACCTAATCAGTCTAGGTTTAGCATCTTTCTTTTCCATGAGATATTTAATAGCAGCACGATCGGTGTGAATTATTACTTTAGAATCAACTATATAAGATCTGAATTTATCACAAGCAAACACAACCGCTAGAAATTCATTTTTAGTAGTAGCGTAATTCTTTTGAGCGGTGTCTAGAGTTTTACTAGCATAGTGAATGACATTCAATTTCTTATCAACTCTTTGTCCTAGAACAACACCAACAACATAGTCACTAGCATCACACATTATCTCAATGGGTAGGTACCAGTCAGGTGGTGAACAATAGGTGCATAAATTAAGGCTTGCTTAAGTATTTCAAAGGCTTCTACACAATCATCATAAAAACAAATGGAATGTCTATTTGCAAAAGATTGGTAAGAGGCCTAGAAATTTTAGAGAAATCCTTAATGATCCTTCTATAGAAACTAGCGTGACCAAGGAAATTTCGAATACCTTTGATATATTGAGGACATGGAATTTTCTCAATTGCATCAACTTTAGCTTTATCTACCTCAATACCTTTGTCGGAGATCTCATGCCCAAGGACTATACCTTTGTTCATCATAAAGTGACACTTCTCCCAATTCAAGACAAGATTAGTTTCTTCACATCTCTGCATAATTCGATCAAGGTTGTGTAAGCAATCATCAAAATAGGTTCCATAAACGAAGAAATCATCCATGAATACCTCAACAATCTTTTCATAAAAGTCAGAGAATATAGTAGTCATACATCTTTGAAAGGTAGCACGTGCATTGCATAAACCAAAAGGCATATTCCAAAAGGACAAGTAAATGTGGTTTTCTCTTGATCTTCTTTTGCTACAGTTATTTGAGAAAAACCAAAGTATCCATCTAAGAAACAAAAGTGTGTATGCTTAGACAATCTTTCTAACATTTGATCAATAAAAGGCAAGGGGTAATGATGTTTTCTAGTAGCTTTATTTAGTTCTAAAAGGTTAGCACTGATAATAACATGATATATCTTGTCTTCAAAACCTTAAGAAGAACCTTAAGTAATCTCTTTTCTTCATGTTCTAAAAGGTTAGCACTGATAATAACATGATATATCTTCTTTTCATAAACATAAGCATATTTCAGTGTATCTGGTAGTTTCTTTAACTCAAACACAGGGTCACTCTTAGGAGGTAGAGGGTCTCCCAAGGTTTAAACATGCAAATTATGTTTAAGGATTGGTGTTTGATTAAAGAATATATCATCTATTTCTTTCCTTTCTTTCATATGCATATCATGTTCATGGTCTAGCAAATATTGTTCTAATGGATATGTAAGAGGCACAACAATAGAGGCAAGACCAATTATTTCATCTTTACTAGACAATTCTTCCTCATGCATATGTCTACTAAACTTGGAGAAATTAAATTCATGAGATACATCACCAAAGTTAACACTGATCGTTTCCTTAGTGCAATCAATTTTAGCATTAACATTATTCAGGAAAGGTCTACCAAATATAATGGGACAAAAATTATCTTGTAATGATCCAAGAACTAAGAAATCAGTACGGTATTTGATCTTACCACACAAGACATCAACATCTCTAACAATCCCAAGTGGTGAAATAGTCTCTGTGTTTGCAAGCTTAACAGTAGCATCAATATCTTCGAACTCAACAGATGCAATTTCATGCATAATTTCTTGATAAAGAGTAAATGGAATAGCACTAACACTAGAACCCATATCACATAAGCCATGATAACAATGATCTCCAATCTTAACAGAAACAACTGGCATGCCAACAACATGTTTATGTTTATCTTTAGGATCTTGCTTAGCAATGCGAGATGCTTAATCAAAGAAATATATAACATGACCATCAACATTATCAACCAATAGATATTTAATCATCGCAACTTTAGGTTCTACTTTTATTTGTTCAGAGCGTCTTTTTGGTTTGATATTACTTTTATTAACCACAATTGCAACTTTAGCATGTTCCCTAATCCTAACAGGAAAAGGTGGTTTCTCGATATAAGAAGTAGGCACAACTAGATCAACATTATAAATGATTTTTTCTTATTTAGTTACAACAGGTTCCTCACAAGTTTATTCAATAGGTGGGTGAAATTTAAACCACTTCTCCTTAGGGAGATCAATATGAGTAGCAAATGATTCACAAAAAGTAGCTACTATCTAAGAGTCGAGGCCATATTTTGCACTAAACTTATGAAAAGCTCCAGTTTCCATAAAAGATTTAACACAACCAAACTCAAAATTTATGCCTGACTCTTTACCTTTGTTGATTTCCGAATCTTCAGAGTTGCGTTTAATTCTTTCTAGAAGATCCCATTTGAATTCAATAGTTCTCTTCATAAAGGAACCAATAGAGGTTGTATCGAGTATTGATTGATTATCATGAGAAAGCCGAGCATAAAAGTTTTGTAAGATTATTTCCCTTGATAACTCATGATTGGGGCATGTGTGAATCATAGATTTAAGCCTCCCCCAAGCTTCAATGATACTTTCTCCTTCACGAGGACAATAATTATATATATAATTCCGATCACGATGAACCAAGTGCATAGGATAGCATTTCTGGTGGAATTCCAGTTTCAATCAATTCCAGTCCCATGTACTGACATCGTCCAATAGCCTATACCAAATCATTGCCCTTCCCTACAAAGATAAAGGGAAAACCTTCTTCTTAACACCATCTTCGAATAAACTTGCAAGCTTAAATAATCCACAAATTTCTATATAGATCAAGTGCATATCAGGATGTATTGTTCCATCTCCTGCATAAGGATTAGCTAGCCGTTTATCTAACATACCCAAAGAAATTTCGGAGTAAATATTTTATGTAGGTTCAGTAGGTTGAGGAGCGGCTCTTACCACTTCCGGAAGAGGTGAAGGTACCCCGAACAAATCCCTCAAAGTATTATCTTCCATAGTAACAAGTGACAATAAATTTCAGCACATAACAGAAGTGTTTCCTTACCAAGTTCCACTTACCAATGGTGATTCACTCCCCTACAACGGCGCCAGAAAACAGTCTTGATGACCTACAAGTATAGGGGATCAATCATAGTCCTTTCGATAAGTAAGAGTGTCGAACCCAATGAGGAGCAGAAGGAAATGACAAGTGGTTTTTAGTACGGAAGTTTCTACAAGCACTGAAAGTAGCAGTGATAGATAGTTTTATAGCAAGGCAATTCATAACAAGTAACAATGGTAAAAATGGTGTACCAAGGTGGCCAATTCCTTTTTGTAGCAAAGGACAAGCCATAACGTACTCTTATATGAAGCAAAACGCTCTCAAGGACTGATGTCTACTACGCAATTTTATTCTTGCAGACTTTGTTGGGCCTCCAAGCGCAGAGTTTTGTAGGACAGTAGCAATTTTCCCTCAAGTGGATGACCTAAGGTTTATCAATCCGTGGGAGGTGTAGGATGAAGATGGTCTCTCTCAAACAACCCTGCAATCAAATACAAGAAATCTCTTGTGTCCCCAACACACCCAATACAATGGCAAATTGTATAGGTGCACTAGTTCGGCGAAGAGATGGTGATACAAGTGCAATATGGATGGTAGATATAGGTTTTGTAATCTGAAAATATAAAAATAGCAAGGTAGCAAGTAACAAAAGTGAGCACAAACGGTATTGCAATGCTTGAAAACAAGGCCTAGGGTCCATACTTTCGCTAGTGCAATCTCTCAACAATGCTCATATAATTGGATCACATAACCATCCCTCAACGTGCAACGAAGAATCACTCCAAAGTTCTTATCTAGCGGAGAACATAAGAAGAAATTGTTTGTAGGGTACGAAACCACCTTAAAGTTATCCTTTCCGATCGATCTATTCAAGAGTTCGTACTAAGATAACATCAAGTTATCCTTTCCGTTCGATCTATCTAAGAGTTCGTACTAGAATAACACCACATGATACGCATCAACCAACTCTAATGTCACCTAGATACTCCAATGTCACCACAAGTATCCATGAGTTAATTATACGATACGCATCAAACAATTTCAGATTCATAATACTATATCCACACAAAGAACCTCAAAGAGTGCCCCAAGATTTCTATCGGAGAACGTAGAACAAGAACGCGTATCAACCCCTATGCATAGATTACCCCAAAGTCACCGCGGGAATCCGCAAGTTGAGTACCAAAACATATATCAAGTGGATCAATAGAACACCCCATTGTCACCACGGGTATCCACATGCAAGACATATATCAAGTGTTCTCAAATCCAATATTCAGTCCAACATAACGATATCTCAAAGGGAAAGATTCAATTCATCACAACATGATAGCAAGGGAATAACATCATATGATCCGACTATATTAACAAAGCCTGTGATACATCAAGATCGTGACATCTCAAGAACACGAGAGAGAGAGATTGAACACATAGCTACTGGTACATACCCTCAGCCCCGAGGGTGGACTACTCCCTCCTCATCATGGCCTCCGGCGGGATGATGAAGATGGCCATCGGAGATGATCTACCCTCTCCGGCAGGGTACTGGAATGTCTCCAGATTGGTTTTTCGTCGATACAGAGAGTTGCGGCGGCGGGGCGGAGAGTCTAGGGTTATTTCTGATGGTTTCTATATTTATAGGATTTTTGGGCGTCGATTTCACGCCAAGATGGGCCACGAGGAGGGCATGATACACCAGGGCGTGCCTGGGCCCTCTAGCGCGCCCTGGTGGGTTGTGCCCACCTCGTGGCTCTTCTCCGGTGGTTCTTCGCTCCAATATTGCTTATTTGGTCCAGAAAAAATCACCAAAAAGTTTCGGGCGATTCCGAGAACTTTCATTTTCTGCACAAAAACAACACCACGGTAATTCTGCTGAAAACATCGTCAGTCCGGGTTAGTTCTAAATAAATCATATAAAGTGCATCAAAACCATATAAAAGTATTGTAAACTTAGATGAATATGGCATGAATACTTCATAAATTATCGATACGTTGGAGACGTATCAAGGACACATGGGAATTTCCTCTAGTCACAGTTCATCATGTTTAGTTGATTCACGCTCGTTACTTTGATAATTTTATATGTGGGTGGACCGGTGCTAGGGTGCTATTCTTACTTGAACAAACAACCCACTTATGATTACCCCCTCTTGCAAGCATCCGCAACTACAAAAGAAGAATTAAGATAAATCCAACCATAGGATTAAGTGATTTCTATTTTCGTGCCCCTGGTTTCTTAGTTGTGCTTAGTTTTGCCCAAGCCCACTAACTTTGCTCTCTTTTACCCTCCCCCTCCACCACCTGCTCAGAAAAGGCCAAACGGAGCACCACCATCCAGTCAAAGCCTTTGACCGTTACCTTTGGCTAGTGGGCCGATCTCATATCCTGACAGGTGGGGCAACTTACCTCTCGCGCGATGTTTTTAAACGCGTAATGGAAGGACAATGACACAGTTGGTAATATAAAAAGTTGTTGTGCGACGTTTTAAGGCAGAAATAACCAAGGTCCAACCGGGCGATAAAACGGTCATCAACGGAATGAGCTTATGTTAAGTCAGGTGGGTCCAACTTAATTTGGGAGTGAATCAAGCCCCCATGCTGGACTGAACCCTCCATGCTCCCCTCTTCGTTCTCGGCAGCGGGATGCGGGTGGCGAAGCTATCGTTCTTGGTTGCGGCGTGGATGAGGTGAGTGAATTCAAAACCCTGCTTCGTGCCGATTTAGATCTAAGCGCATCGCCTCTGTTTTCTATGGATTTGGAGTCTAGATTGTCTGGGGCGTGGGTGGGGTGAACGAGATGGAGCCGGCTCTGACAAACAGGGGAGATGGTGCCGCAAGGGTTGCTTCCGTTGATTGGAATTAGATAGAATTAGGTGACCCTATAGATTTGTTCACTGCACCAATGGCCGACATTGAGATGGCAAATATTTTTTGAATTCTAGCAGGTGATATAGATAAGGAGGACAGGGGTGAATCTAGTTTGCCTGCTGATGCTAACAGAGATTCATCTGAAGATGTGGACGGACAGTTGATGGAAGATGGTGTTGATCATGTTGATGATGCAGACGATGATGATCTAGTGAATGTCTATGACAAAGAAAACCCTGTAATTGAAGTGGAAAAGTTGTGGCCAAACATGGATGAGTTAGGATGTGTTTCAATACTTATGCAGTCAAGCATGAGTTTCAGGAGGGCTTTTGTTTGTTTCAAGGCTTGCTGGAAGGGGTTTTTGGACGGTTGCAGGCCTTATTTGGCTGTGGATGCAACTGCTTTGAACGGAAGATTTAGGGGACACTAGTAGCTGCTTGTGTAGTTGATGCACACAACTGGCTATTCCCAGTGGCATATGGTGTGTTGGAGATGGAGTCAGAGGAAAGTTGGGTGTGATTTTTGAAGAATTTGTGCAACATTATAGGGCAGCCACCAGGATTGGCTATACACACATATGCTTGCAAGGGTTTAGGGACTGCGGTAGGTGTAGTTTTCCCTAGAGTTGAGCATAGGGAATGCATGAGGCACCTAGCTACTAATTTTACGGAGAAATTCAGGGGTAAAATATATGATGAGAACCTATGGCCAGCATCATACACTTGCAACCTGAGGAAACATGAGCACCACATGAGAGTTTTGTATGCTGAAAATGCTGTTCTGCGGGAATACATGGAAGAGCATCATGGAATGGTGTGGTCAAGAAGCAAATTCAATGAAATATGCAAGGTAGACTATGTGACCAGTAACCTTGCCGAGTGTTTCAATTCAAAAATTAAGTCAGTGAAAGGGCTTATGTTGTGGCAAGCATTTGACAAGATTAGGCAGATGGTCATGATAAAGATGGGCGTAGAAGAATTGCAGATACACAATATGTTGGCCATGTCATGATCCCATCTGTGATAAAGGCATTGCATGCTAGGGAAAGAGGATTGAGGATGTAATACATTAGACGATCAACACACGAGGCTGAGGTAACATATAGTGACTCTAAAAACAGGGAATGGAGGTACCAAGTGTATTTAAGTAATAAGGCATGCAGTGTAGACAATGGCGGATCCGTGGGCAGCCATGCATACATGGCCCGTTTTTCATGACCAGCATCGATGGCGAAGCTAGAGAGGTTGATCAGTATGTCTCTGAATACTTCTCTGTTGCAAAGTTTAAGGCAACATATGCTAAGAACGTGCCTGTGATACGTCTCCAACGTATCGATAATTTATGAAGTGTATATACCATATTCACCTCTGTTTACAATACTTTTATATGGTTTGGATGCACTTTACATGATTTATTTAGAGCTAACCAGGACTGACGCTGTTTTCAGCAGAATTACCGTGGTGTTGTTTTTGTGCTGAAAATGAAAGTTCTCGAAATCGCCCAAAACTTTTTGGTGATTTTTTCTGGAGGAAATAAGCCATGTTGGAGCAAAGAACCACCGGAGGGGAGCCACCTATGGGCCACAAGCCATCAGGGCACACCCCCCTAGGTTGCGCCCTGATAGCTTGTGGGGCCCACATGGCTTCGTTGCGCGTGATTCCAACGCTAAAAATCCTATAAATCCCAGAAACCCCAGAAATAAACGGAGACTCTCCGTTCCGCCGCCGCAACTCTCTGTATCGATGAAAAACCAACCTGGAGACGTTCCAGTACCCTGCCGGAGAGGGCAAACCATCACCGGTGGCCATCTTCATCATCCCGGCGGAGGCCATGACGAGGAGGGAGTAGTTCACCCTCGGGGCTGAGGGTATGTACCAGTAGCTATGTGTTCAATCTCTCTCTCTCTCTCTCTCATGTTCTTGATATGTCACGATCTTGATGTATCACGGGCTTTGTTAATATAGTTGGATCATATGATGTTATTCCCTTGCTACCTTGTTGTGATGAATTGAATCTTTACCTATGAGATCTCGTTATGTTGGATTGGATATTTTGGTTCAGAACACTTGATGTACGTCTTGCGTGGGATACCTATAGCGACATTGGGATATTCTATTGATTCACTTGATATATGTTGAGGCATCAACTTGCGGATTCCGGTGACCTTGGGGATCTATGCATAGGGGTTGATTGCACGTTTTCATACCACATTCTCCGATAGAAATCTTGGCGTGCTCCTTGAAGTTCTTTGTGTTGAATTGAATATGATAGACCTGAAATTGTTTGATGCATGTCGCATAATTTACCCATGGATACTTGAGGTGACATTGGAGTATCTAGGTGACATTAGGGTTGATTGATATGTATCATTGGTGTTGTTCTAGTACGAACTCTAGGGCTGTTTGTGACACTTATAGGAATAGCCCAAAAGATTGATTGAAAAGAATAACTTTGAGGTGGTTCTACTACATACACCAATTTCATCTTATTGTTCTCCGCTAGATAGGAACTTTGGAGTGATTCTTTGTTGCACGTTGAGGGATGACCATATGATTCAACTATGTTAGCATTGTTGGGAGATTGCACTAGTGAAAGTATGAACCCTAGGCCTTGTTTCTAAGCATTAATACAATGTTTTGCTCGTTGTTTTACACTTTTTACCTTGCTGTTTTTATATTTTTAGATTACAAAAACATATATCTACCATCCATATTGCACTTGTATCACCATCTCTTCGCCGAACTAGTGCACCAATGCAACTTACCATTGTATTGGGTGTGTTGGGGACACAAGAGATTTCTTGTATTTGATTGCAGGGTTGTTTGAGAGAGACCATCTTCATCCTACACCTCCCACGGATTGATAAACCTTAGGTCATCCACTTGAGGGAAAATTGCTACTGTCCTACAAAACTCTGCGCTTGGAAGCCCAACAAAGTCTACAAGAATAAAGTTGCGTAGTAGACATCAAGCCGTTTTCTGGCGCCATTGCCGGGGAGGTGCTTGCTTGAAGGTATATCTTTAGATCTTGCAATTAAATCTTTTAGTTTCTTGTTTTTCACTAGTTTGGTTTCATAAAAGAAAACTACAAAAAAATGGAGTTTTGGTTGCCTCAATTGCTTCGTCTTTTTAATGTCTTTCGTGAAAATGATGGTTCGGAAAATTGTGCTCAATTGGTAGAGGAAGAGTTTACGAAAATACTTAATGAGAATTCCTTGAATGATGAGCATGATAACAATATTTTTAGTATGAATTCTCTGGATATCCATGATTCTAATGATATGATATGCAAAGCCACAAGCTTGGGGATGCTATGTTTGATGAAGATGATATTTTTAGTCTCTCAAGTTTTGATGAGCAAATTTATTATGATGATGGCATGCCTCCCATCTATGATGATTATGATGATGATGTCGTGGGAACGAGCCTGACAGTAGAAGATAGGGGTACGAAAGGAGAGGGCAGAGTCCTAGCTACGGCGAGGATGTACACACGGATGTATGAGTTCAGGCCCCTCTCGTGGAGGTAACAGCCCTACGTCTCAGGTGCTCGGGAGCTTTTCTATCGTGTGGAATATAGGAGTTACAGGGTGCGAACCCTTGTGCCAGAGGGGAGGGGCGGCTTATATAGAGTGCCTGCCCCTCATAAATGTCCGACATCTAAGGGTCCGATCGTGGTCATAAAGATGTACGTTACTGGTAATGTAAGTAATAAAGGCTACTTATGGTCTAGACGAACGCCTGTCCGTTAACCTCCCTGGGGCGGCTTCTGGTCTTCTGCGGTCGACTGTCTTCTGGTTCTTCCGAGTGAAAGATAACTGTCGAGTGAAAGGTAATCTCCGAGTGGATATTGTCGAGTGACTCGTATGTCTTGGTGATTTCAGTCGGAGACTTCCTTGTAGTCCTTAAGCTTTCTGGGGCAGTGTCCTTAGGTAGGGTATGTAGGTCAGGCCTATGACCCTACCCTAGGTACATATCCCCATCATTAGCCCCCGAATGGATCGTGGTTCGAGTGAAAAAGGGATCGACGCGGGTTCTGACAAGACACAAAAATTCCGAGTGCATTCTAGGGCTTCACTGCAATCTGCGTTGATTGGAACCTTTGTCAGTCGTCCTGATCGATTCTGTTTTGAAATGTATCCGAGTGAATTTCAGCGCAAAATCTGGTCCGAGTGGCCAACAGGGTCCTCTGATGCGACGGGTCGCTTCGTCAGGCCCGGATTTCACGGGATTTGAAAATTGGGTAAGCGCGCGCCACGCGATGATGACGCAACGACTGGGGCAAGTGGGAGCACGACGCCTCGATTTTCGCGCCGCCATTTCCGCCACGTACTGCTCTTCCTCTGAAATCGGGATATCCAGAGATTTGGCGGGCCCACAGGTGAGTGACCCACTCGGGCAGATATAAGAGGCGACGGCACCGGGGCCGGTACAGTGTTTCTCCCCCAAATCTTCACTTCTCCTCCGCCTCCCCTGCTCCATGCGCACCGCTCGACTCCGCCTTGACGACCGCCGCCGCGATGACGAAGAGCAAAACGGAGAAGCTCGAGCGCGCCAAGAAGGGAGGAGCCAAGGCGAAGAAGCCGTCGGGCGCCCGATTCACGGCACCGCCGGGGTGGATCCAAGGAGATTTCCTCCCATCAACCGTCAAGGCGGAGGACGTCCAGAACCTTGTCGACGACGGGCTGGTTGCTGAAGGGTCGTGGAGGCTGTCGGAGGGGGAGCCTGAGCCGGAGCCGCGCGACGGCGAGCGAGTCCTCCTCCTCACCCACGTCGAGCGAGGTTTTTCTATGCCTCCCCATCCATTCATCCGCGGTTTCTTGAACTTTTTCGGAGCGCAACTCCACCACTTTCCTCCGAATGCCATCTCGTACCTAGCTGTGTTCATCACCATGTGCGAGTGTTTCCTGGGTTGTCCTCCTCACCGGGGCTTATTCAAGCACATATTCACCATTCGGTCCCAATGTGTCAAAAAAGCCAATCCTAGTGATAGCAAGACCAACGTCATCCAGCTATGGGGTGGTCTGGGGCTTCAGAAGAGGGGTAGGAGTTCGTTTCCGTCAATGACTTTTCCTGATTCTGTTCGGGGCTGGCAGTCGACATGGTTTTACTGCAAAGACGTTGCACCCCCCAATATGTCGACTAGTCTTCCCCCTTTCACTTTAGATCGACCTACTACTCCCAGGACACTGAGTGTGGCTAAGGGAGAGAAAGTCCAGGTTGGGATCCTAGTGAATGCAGTAGTTGATCTGATCCGCGGCGGAGTGACTGGTATGGATCTCCTTGAGACGTTTCTCAGTCGACGAATCCAGCCTCTTCAAGCTAGGGATCATACTATGTGGCACTATTCAGGGCCCGAAGATACCACTCGGACACATCCAGAGGAAGTCTCAGACGAGACTGTTGCTCAGTGGCTCAGAAGCATCACTGGAGCCTGTGATAACCCTCTGGGAGCCAAGCGAATCTTGCCCTTTTCTGCTTTGAACCCGCCAACGAACCTGGTGAGTTGCATCTTTGTTGAGTGCTTTCATATTTTGTCGAGTAACTGCGTCTTCAGTCGACTGACTTCACAATTTGCATCTTGCAGGAGTTTACGAGTATGTATTCGCCCGTGCCAAATGGGGAGCAGCCAGAGTACCCTGAAGAGAGCGCAGGCGACATCGGAGACGTTGACTACGCTGACGACAGTGAAGGCAGTGATGACGACCTGGAAGAGATTGAGGAAGGCGAGGTAGAGGCCCAGGCTCCTTCGCGTGTCGAGCGTCGTACCAAGCTGCGTGAGGACCCGGAGGCCGCCCCAAGCAAAACTTTGGTGTCGAGCACCCGAAACCCGAAGCGCGACCGTGCCGCGACATCTGGGTCGACTGAAACAGCTGCGAAACAACCCAAGCCAGACGTGCCAAAGCCTCGGAAGGCCCTGCCTCGTATCAAGATTGCTGTGCCTGTCGCCTCAACGTGAGTGTTTATTTTGTTTTCCTGCTGCTATGAACCTTCATGTCTTTGCTGACCGAGTGAAATTTATTCGCCAGAGCTGCTACCTCAGTGACGTCGCCCCCGCGGGATGAGGGGGATCACATGGAAGTGGACACTCCTGACGCGGCCACTTCTCAAAGAGGTATAATAAATCTTCACTGTAAACTAATTTTCTGAAGGTAATTTGCCGAATGAACCATCTGACGTTGTCGATTGAAAGTTGAAGACATCATCCATGTGGAGGACGATGAGGAGCCGCAGCAGGGTGCTGAAGGTGAAGTTGCTGCCATGGACACTCCATGGGTACGCACTCGGAGAACGTCATCAGAACAGATGCCACGTCAATCGACCGCCGCGTCTTCCCAAGAGCTTGGTTATTCTTCCCGAGCCAGAACCCCTGTGGTTCCTTTGTCGAGTGCTCCACCAGCGACTTCAACCCTTGTGGTTTCAGCGCCGATCGGGCAACCTCAAGCACCTCTCGTGACATCAACTGCAACACCGACTCACCTGGCGCCTGCATACCCTCTGTACCACGTCCCAGAAGACCAGACTGGAGCTGCCAAAGAAGCCATGATCCAGGTTGGGCAAATGATGCTGCGGACAAAGGAGGCATACGAGGCCAGCAAGTTAGCCTATGATGCCAGCTCAGCGCTTCAAGCTAACGTCCGAGTAAGTCCTCTGTTTGCTTCTTTTGTTTATACTCGGACAGGTCAGACCTGATCGAGTGATTTTGTATCCAGTGGGGGCACGCTGAGTGCACCCACTGGGTGTAGTCCCCGAGACTACTGTCGATCATTTACGATGGGCAGTAGTCTTAAGAACTTTGGATTCGGAGTCCTTTTTCGTACTTGGAGTACAGTTGTCACCTGTCCTGCAGGTTTCATGGACATCATTTCCATCAACCATGATATGACGCTTTGCAGGGGTGTGGGGTGGGGCGGCGGGCCGCCATCCAGTCGACTGGACATGTTCTTTTCCACTCGGGAGTGAAAAAACATTATCGTCGACTGAACTACTTTTTTGTTGATTTCAGAAAGCTTGTGGGCTCGGGACCAAGTTCGTCGAGCTGGAGAAGGAAAAGAATCGACTTCTGCTAGATCTGGAGCTGACGAATAACAACCTGGACCGTGCACAGACAGAACTGAAGACCTTGGGAGGTAATCCTTGTCGATCAGTTGCATTATTAGTTTCATCTTCCATCCTTTGAACCGAGTGAATCCACTCGAATAGACGTACGTGATGAGAACTGCCGACTCCAAGCGCGACTCAACAATGCTATTTCTTTAGATACCATGAAGAAGGCGTTCGAAGACAAGGACAAGGCACTCGCCGACGCTCAGAAGGTGGCGAGGGAGAAAACTGAAGCTGCTGAGAAGAAGCTTGCCGCAGCCAGCAAATTCGAAGAAGAGAATACCAAACTCAAGCAAGAACGAGCCGACTAGATCAAAAAGCTCGAATTGCAGACCAAGAGAAGGAGCGCCTTGGAGCAATACTTAGGAGACTTCGCGAAAAAGATGGTCAGCATGCTTGAAGGTAACTTTCTCCTGTCGAGTGAATTTCTTTGATTTCTTCATAACGGCAATGTGATCATCCTTTCGCTTTCTCCTCGCGCAGAATTCTGTCAAGATTTTGAGAAGGAAACTGAAGAAATCGAGCCAAATCTGGATCCCACCAAGTCACCTGTCGGGGACGCTGTGGCCATGGACATGTTTCGACTTGAAGCTCGTCTCAGGAATGTCCAAGGTTATGTCACTCGACTGAGGGCTGCGTTGGAGAAGGTCTACAGGGAATTGTGGCCTGAAGACTCCCTCCAAACTGACCTCAAGTCAATGATGACCCACCTCAATGAGATCCCTGGTCGAGTGCAGGCATGGAAGAAATCCGCCGCTCGCTGCGGTGCTGATGTGGCACTTTCACTCGTCCGGGTTCATTGCAAGGAGGCCAGGGAGGACAAACTGAAGGCTCTCCAAGTGATCAATACAAAGAAACTTCAATTTCAAGACTTCATGGAGACCTTCATTGAAGCAGCCACTCGGATCGCCGACGGAATTGACTTGGATACCTTTGTCGAGCCCTCAAGCCCCACTGGTGCTTAAAAAACAGTTGACACTTTATTTGCCTCGGTATGCCGAGTGATGGTGTAACCGATTAAAACTTCGTTCAGGCCTTAAGCCTGAGTACCTTTGCTTGCGTGGAGAACTTTTAGCCGCGCTAGGATTTATCCGCGTTTTGCTTTATAATCCTTCGCTTGGTTAAGTTTGTCTCGTTTCCGAGCGAGATGGATGTTCATTGCTCGAAAGAATTTTAAACTTAGGCAAAGGATGGTTCGCAGCTAAGTTTCCGAGTGAATGGATTGATATCCACTCGGCATAAATTGTTAACTTAGGCGAAAACTGGTTCGCAGCTAAGCCCCCGAGTGAGAGGATTGCTCGTCACTCGGAGAAGTTTTGAACTTAGACGAAGACTGGTTCGCAGCTAAGTTTCCGAGTGAATGATATCTTATCCACTCGGAAGGGTTTTTAACTTAGGCGAAAACTGGTTCGCAGCTAAGCCCCCGAGTGTGAGGATCGCTCATCACTCGGAGTAGTTTTGAACTTAGACGAAGACTGGTTCGCAGCTAAGTTTCCGAGTGAATGATATCTTATCCACTCGGAAGGGTTTTTAACTTAGGCGAAAACTGGTTCGCAGCTAAGTTTCCGAGTGAATGATATCTTATCCACTCGGATGCGTTTTTAACTTAGGCGAAAACTGGTTCACAGCTAAGCCCCCGAGTGTGAGGATCGCTCATCACTCGGAGTAGTTTTGAACTTAGACGAAGATTGGTTCGCAGCTAAGTTTCCGAGTGAATGATATCTTATCCACTCGGAAGGGTTTTTAACTTAGGAGAAAACTGATTCGCAGCTAAGTTTCCGAGTGAATGATATCTTATCCACTCGGAAGGGTTTTTAACTTAGGCGAAAACTGGTTCACAGCTAAGCCCCCAAGTGTGAGGATCGCTCATCACTCGGAGTAGTTTTGAACTTAGACGAAGACTGGTTCGCAGCTAAGTTTCCGAGTGAATGATATCTTATCCATTCGGAAGGGTTTTTAACTTAGGCAAAAACTGGTTCGCATCTAAGCCCCCGAGTGTGAGGATCGTTCATCACTCGGAGTAGTTTTGAACTTAGACGATGACTGGTTTGCAGCTAAGTTTCGGAGTGAATGATATATTATCCATTCGGAAGGGTTTTTAACTTAGGCGAAAACTGGTTCGCAGCTAAGCCCCCGAGTGTGAGGATAGCTCATCGCTCGGAGTAGTTTCTGAATAAGAAATTGTGCGATCGGAATCGACAAAAGACTGCAGGGGTCATAACTTTAACAAACGACATTGTCTGGAGAACTCTTATTACATCAAAACCATTCAGTCGTCAAGTATAAAAACGTCGAAGCAAATCCGCGTTCCAGGCGCGCGGTTCGTCGATATTCTTCTTCAGGTTGAAGAGGTGGTAGGCTCCATTGTTCAGCACTTTGGTGACGACGAAAGGGCCTTCCCACGCTGGGGCCAGTTTATGAGGTCGCTGCTGATCCACTCGGAGCACAAGATCACCTTCATGGAACGACCGACTCTTGACGTGCCTCGCATGGAAGCGGCGCAGATCTTGCTGGTATGCAGTCGACCGAATCAAAGCCATCTTGCGTTCTTCTTCTAGGAGGTCCACTCCGTCTTGTCGTGCCTGCTCAGCCTCAGCTTCTGAGTAAAGATCTACTCGGGGAGAATTGTGAAGGACGTCGCTGGGCAAAACGGCTTCGGCTCCGTATACCAAAAAGAACGGAGTTCGTCCAGTCGACCGATTAGGAGTCGTCCTCAAGCCCCACAGAACAGATGGCAATTCAGTGACCCAAGCTCCAGCTGCATGTTCAAGATCTCGCATGAGTCGAGGCTTCAGCCCTTGAAGGATAAGGCCATTCGCTCGCTCAGCTTGACCGTTAGACTGGGGGTGCGCAACGGATGCGTAATCCACCCGAGTGCCTTGAGAGGAGCAAAAGTATCTGAACTCTTCTGAGTCAAAGTTTGAACCATTGTCCGTAATGATACTGTGGGGAACTCCATACCGGAAAGTTATCTCTTTCATGAATTTGATTGCAGTGCGGGCGTTCAACTTCTTGATGGGTTTGGCTTCAATCCACTTAGTGAACTTGTCGACTGCTACTAGTAAATGAGTAAATCCACTCTGGCCTGTTCGAAGGGGACCAACCATATCCAAACCCCATACTGCATACGGCCAGACGAGTGGAATAGTCTTCAAGGCAGACGCAGGCTTGTGTGACAGGTTCGAATAGAACTGGCACCCTTCGCAGTGATCAACAATCTCCTTAGCCATCTCGTTGGTGCGCGGCCAGAAGAAACCCGCTCGGTATGCTTTGGCAACAATCGTCCTGGAGGACGCATGATGACCACAAGTTTCTGAGTGAATCTCCTCCAAAATCATTTGACCTTCTTCAGGAGTGATACATCGCTGAGCTACGCCAGTTACGCTTTCTCTGCAGAGTTGTCCATCTATAACAGTAAAGGCCTTGGATCTGCGGACTATCTGCCGAGCTTCATCTTCGTCATCTGGGAGTTCTCGCCTCAGGATGTATGCAATATAAGGTACAGTCCAGTCGGGCGTGATCACCAGAATCTCCATGACCAGATCTATGACCGCTGGGACTTCAACTTCAGTCGGATCAGAAGCGCTCTTTGCTTGCGGGGGCTCTTCAGTGAAGGGATCTTCTTGTACTTAAGGAGAATGTAGGTGCTCAAGAAACACATTACTGGGGACAGGCTTCCGAGTGGATCCAATCTTTGCTAGCTCATCAGCTGCTTGATTTTTCACTCGGGGAACATGATGGAGTTCCAGACCTTCAAACTTTTTCTCAAGCTTCCTTACTGCATTGCAGTATCTAGTCATAGCGGGATTCCTGACATCCCACTCTTTCATCACCTGATTGACCACCAAATCAGAGTCACCGTAAACCATCAGGCGCCGGACGCCGAGTGAAATGGCCATACGCAACCCGTACAGGAGTGCTTCATATTCAGCTTCATTGTTGGAGGAATCAAAGTGAATCTGCAATACATAGCTGAGTCTATCACCTTTTGGGGACACCAATACTACACCAGCACCAGACCCATTCAGCATCTTAGAGCCGTCAAAGAACATGGTCCAGTGTGCCGAGTGAACTTGGATTGGCTGCTGCTGTTCGATCCACTCGGCAAGGAAATCAGCAAGAGCTTGAGACTTGATTGCTTTCTTCGCTTCAAACTTGATATCAAAATAGAGTAGCTCAATAGCCCATTTAGCCACTCGACCAGTCGCATCTCGATTATTGAGGATTTCAGACAATGGAGCATCACTGACGACTGAAATTGAGTGATCTTGGAAGTTGTGTGCCACCTTCTTCGCTGACAGATATATACCATATACGAGCTTCTGGTAATGTGGATACCTTTGCTTCGAAGGAGTCAACACTTCAGAAATATAGTAGACTAGACGTTGAACTTTGTAAGCCTTGCCTTCTTCTTCCCGCTCGACAGTTAGAACTGTACTGACGACCTGATTAGTGGCCGCGATGTACAATAGCAATGGCTCTTTGCTGTGCGGAGCAGCAAGCACCGGCTGGGTGGAAAGCAGGGCTTTGAGCTCGACAAACGCTGCTTCAGCTTCTGGAGTCCACTCGAATGTATCAGACTTCTTCATCAGTCGGTATAAAGGCAGTGCCTTCTCACCGAGATGAGAAATGAATCGACTCAATGCTACCAAGCAACCTGTGAGCTTCTAGACATCATGCACTAGCTCAGGGCTTTTCATTCGGGTGATGGCACTGATCTTTTCAGGGTTGACATCGATTCCTTTTTCGGAAACGAGAAAACCGAGTAATTTGCCACCAGGAACACCGAAAGTGCACTTAGTTGGATTTAGCTTGATATCATACCTCCTCAGGTTGGCGAATGTTTCAGCTAAGTCAGACAACAGGTCGGAACCTTTGCGAGACTTGACGACAATATCATCCATGTACGCTTCTACATTCCGAGGAATCTGATCAAGCAAACATTTTTGAATCATGCGCATGAAAGTAGCGCCAGCATTTTTTAGACCAAAGGGCATGGTGATATAACAGTAACACCCGAATGGGGTGATGAAGGCTGTCTTTATTTCATCTAGACCAAACAGACGGATCTGATGGTAGCCAGAGTAAGCATCAAGAAAAGATAGACGCTCGCACCCCGCAGTTGAGTCGACAATCTGATCAATGCGGGGGAGCGGAAAATGATCTTTCGGGCAGACCCGATTGATATGTTTGAAGTCAATACACATGCGGAGTGATTTGTCCTTCTTAGGGACCATGACGACATTCGATAACCACTCGGAGTGGTAAATCTCACGTATAAACTTGGCCGTCAAGAGACGAGCCACCTACTCGCCGATTGCTTTTCGCTTCTCTGTTGCCGACCGACGCAAGTGCTCCTTCACAGGCTTGGCCTTCGGGTCGACTCTAAGTCGGTGCTCAGCCAGTTCCCTGGGTACACCCGGCATGTCAGCAGGCTTCCATGCGAAGATGTCCCAGTTCTCACGGAGGAACTGGATGAGCTCGGCTTCCTATTTGCTGTCGAGTGTCGTTGAAATGTTAGTCGGGGCAGCAGTTGGATCTGTCGGGTGAATGTTCACCTTCTTCACTTCGCCTGCCGACTGGAAAGCTGACTCAGAAGCGGGCTTCTTAGCTCGCAACAGGTCAGCAGGATCAATATTCTTCTGGTACTCTTCCAATTCAACCATAGCCATCTGATGATCAGCGATTTTGGAGCCCTGCTGAAGGCACTCCTCAGCTCTCTGTCGATTGCCAGTGACTGTGATCACACCCTTGGGCCCGGGCATCTTCAGCTTGAGATACACGTAGCATGGACGAGCCATGAAACAAGCATAAGCCGGACGGCCAAGGATGGCGTGGTACGCACTCTGGAAGTCCACCACTTCAAATGTCAATTTCTCTTTGCGAAATTTTTTATCTGTGCCGAATACCACATCCAATGCTATCTGGCCGTGTGACTTGGCCTTTTTCCCAGGGATGATGCCATGGAACTGCATGTTGCTTTCACTGAGACGGGACATCGGAATGCCCATCCCCTTTAGGGTATCCGCGTACAATATGTTCAAACCGCTCCCACCATCCATCAAGACTTTGCGGAGTCGAGTGCCCCCCACAACTGGGTCCACCACCAGCACTTGCCGACCGGGGGTAGCGATATGAGCCGGGTGATCTGACTGGTCAAATGTGATAGCAGTCTGAGACCACTTAAGGTATGTGGGGGTGGAAGGAACGGCCATGTTGACTTCTCTGTTGATAACTTTAAGTCGACTCTTGCTTTCAACATCAGCAAAAATCAACAGAGTGGCATTGACCTCAGGGAACTCTTCTTTGTCTTCTTCATCCTCTTTTTCAGGATCTTTCTCACTCGGCTGACTCTCCTTGAACTGCTGGATCAGCAAATGGCACTGTCGAGTGGTATGCTTCGGCAATATTAAATTGCCCTCTTCATCTTTCTTCGTGTGGATTGCACATGGTAAATCCAAAACATCCGTACCCGACTGATTCTTTGACTTCTTGGGGGTGAACTTAGCTTTGGATTTTCCCTTATTTTTGCCTTGTGCCGCCAGAGCGGCTGCTTCTGCCTGAGCAGGGGGATCAGCCTTGCGTTTCTGCTTCCGACTGGAATTTCCGCCAGCATCATTGTCGACTACTTTTCCTTTACCGCTGCGGAGGCGGTCTTCCTCTTCGCCGTTGGCGTACCGAGTAGCAATCTCCATCATTTTGCTCAGGGAAATATCACCTGTGCGACCGAACTTCAGATAGAGCTCTCTGTACCTAACACCAGCCTTGAAAGCACAAACAGCTTGATGTTCGGAAACATTCTCCACTGTGTGATGCAGAGTGGACCAACGCTGAATGTAGTCTCTCAAGGTTTCATTGGGCTTCTGAACACAGTGCTGCAAATCAATCAAACCGGCTGGGCGCTTGCAGGTGCCCTCAAAGGTTCTGATGAATACTCGGGCCAGATCCTCCCAGCAATAGATGCTAGAGGGAGCCAAACGATTCAACCAAGCTCTGGCAGAACCATCTAACATCAAGGACAAATGCTTCATGGCTATGTTATCGTTTCCTCCACCAATCTGCACAGCCACTCGGTAATCATCTAACCATGTCTCGGGCTTCGACTCGCCAGAAAACTTGCTTATTCCAGCCGCCAACCTGAAGTTGGGGGGAATCTCTGCAGAACGAATGGCTCTGCTAAAACATTCGGGGCCAGAAACAACAGCACCACTTCCACTCGGATAGTCTCTTTCATAACCGTCCCTGTGGGCTCTGCCTCTGTCGATCCGCCTTTGAGCAAGGACATTCCTCGCGCCAAATCCAGGATTCCTCTCATCACCGAACGGGTGCCTGTCGTCATTATGCCGGAGCACATATGAACCACTCCGCGGAGGAGTAAGCACTCGACGGCGGTCATCACGATGATAACGAGGAGCAAACTGATCTCGCCCCTGATCTCTGTATTGATCTTCACGGTAACCTCCGCCTCTATGACGCAGAGGCGACCCAGGGCTGTGAGCCGACTGAACTGTTTCTGCCCTGGGCGAATTGCTGTGTAACCTGTTCTGCGACTGAGAAACAGCTGCATTCTGCTGCTGTGCTACCTCGAGCAACGTTCTGATCTGCTGCAAACCTCTGCCAGCCTCTGACCGTGACGGCTGAATAGAATCTGCAATCTTAGCAGTAGCTGCAACATTCAAAACTGGAGTACGGAATACCTCGACGTTATTCTGGGATCCACTCGGAAATAACTGTCGCTGATGTCGATTGGGACGCGGTGGACGCTGGCAAGCACGCTCGTCGAGTGCCTCCTGCATCTCTTTGAGCCGAAGGTGCGTGGCCTCCATGGCATGTGCTTCAGCAGTCGCACCAACGATGGGAGTATGGAGAATATCCTCATCCCGGCGGTGCTGCTTATTCGACGGTCCTTTAGCCTCGCGCCTGGCATGGCTGAAGCCAGGCGGCGGACTCTGATGAGAACCAGCCATAAGAATTTCAACCGTAGGATTGCAGCTCTCGCACTCGGAGGGAACGTCAGACTGATCTGACGCCGAGTCGAACGCGCCGTGAAGTGACTCGGCGGGCTCGATAGCCACAATCTGCGGGGACGAAACTTGGCGAGCCGCCGGATGTCTCACCCAACACTGTAGCCGCGAACGACCGGATCGCTTGCGGCGGCGAACAGCAGGAAGGGCTGATGAATACGGACTCGATGGCTGCAGGAGAAGGACGCCGCAGGAGCTCGCGCAGAAGTGCGTCGCTCCGCGAATCGGGAGCGCCTCAACGTCCAGAGGCGCTTCCTGGAGCCATGCCGAATCGTCGGCGATGAAGGTGAGAGCACCGAGACGGATCTCGTGGCCCAGGAACAAATCACCACCGGAAGACATGACGAAGGAGAAAAAATGCAACCTCGCCGGAAGTCGCTTAGACGCCTGCCCCACGGTGGGCGCCAACTGTCGTGGGAACGAGCCTGACAGTAGAAGATAGGGGTACGAAAGGAGAGGGCAGAGTCCTAGCTACGGCGAGGATGTACACACAGATGTATGAGTTCAGGCCCCTTTCGTGGAGGTAACAGCCCTACGTCTCAGGTGCTCGGGAGCTTTTCTGTCGTGTGGAATATAGGAGTTACAGGGTGCGAACCCTTGTGCCAGAGGGGAGGGGCGGCTTATATAGAGTGCGCTGCCCCTCATAAATGTCTGGCATCTAAGGGTCCGATCGTGGTCATAAAGATGTACGTTACTGGTAACGTAAGTAATAATGGCTACTTATGGTCTAGACGAACGCCTGTCCGTTAACCTCCCTGGGGCGGCTTCAGGTCTTCTGCGGTCGACTGTCTTCTGGTTCTTCCGAGTGAAAGATAACTGTCGAGTGAAAGGTAATCTCCGAGTGGATATTGTCGAGTGACTCGTATGTCTTGGTGATTTCAGTCGGAGACTTCCTTGTAGTCCTTAAGCTTTCTGGGGCAGTGTCCTTAGGTAGGGTATGTAGGTCAGGCCTATGACCCTACCCTAGGTACATATCCCCATCAGAGGACATGTATGCTATAAAGAATAATTATAACTATGAAACTTGTCATCATGATTTTAATTTTCAATTTGGTTATTCCAATCATGTATCTCATGATAGTTATTTTGTTGAGTTTGCTCCCACTACAATGAATGAGAAGAAAATTGCTTATGTGGAGAATAATAAATTTTTTATGCTTGTAGATCATCAAATGGATGCTTTATGTGATAGTTATATTGTGAAATTCCTTCATGATGCTATTGAAAATTATTATGAGGGAGGAACATATGCTTGTAGGAATCGCAATAATATCAAGTTTCCTCTCTATGTGTTGAAAATCTTGAAGTTATGCTTGTTTTGCCTTCCTATGCTAGTTGATTCTTGCTCCCATAAATTGTTTGATCACAAAATCCCTATGCATAGGAAGTGGGTTAGACTTAAATGTGCTTGTCATGAGATTCCTGATGCTCTTTTGCATGTTTCAAATACTATTCCTATGTGAGCATCATTGAAATCATCATGCCTAGCTAAAAGGCATTAAAAAAGCGCTTGTTGGGAGACAACTCAACACTTTTCCTTTCTGTTTTTGTGTGTTCACATGATTAAGCTACTGTAGTAATCATGTTTTGTGTCTTTTATTTCAATAAAGTGCCAAGTAAAGCCTTTGGGATAGTATGGATACTTGTTGATTTGATTCTGTGCAAAAACAGAAACTTTTGCCTCCAGTAAAGAATTTCTCTGATTTTACTGGAGCGTCAAAAAATTCTGAATTTTTTTACAAAGTATTTATATGCAAATTCTTTAAGTTTTCCGAATTTTGCGGAATTTTGAGAGACAGGGAAGTATGGTTATACTACAGATCTTCACAGACTGTTCTGTTTTTGACAGATTCTGTTTTGCATGCATAGTTTGCTTGTTTTAGTGTTCCCATGAGTTATATTCAGTGATATAAATTATGTGAATGGTAGAATACAGTAGGTATTATGTTAGAACAATTATGAATCTTCTCTTGACAGTACCTAAGTGAATGATCTTTGTTTATTATACTAACCCATCTCACGAAGTTCCGTTAAGTTTTGTGTGATTGAAGTTTTCAAGTTTTGGGTGAGACACAAGAGGAGACTAAGGAGTGACAAGAAACTAAGCTTGGGTATGCACAAGTCACCCCGATTGGACATCACATGTTGTGTTACTGGAAGTACTCCTTCAGTGTCTCCACCGCCAGAACCTGCTGTGAAGACCAAAAGAACAAAGGCAGTGGATCTACCAAGTAACCAAGCAAGGAATAGAAGGAGCAAGGTGATGAATCCAGCAAAAAACATAAGGAGCCAGAAAAGGATTGGAATTTGAGTTTGAACTTTGAAATGATGCGATCTTGAGCTTGAGCTTGAACTTTGTTATGTTCTGTACATTTCGATGTTCTGAACTTGAGTTGGAAAATCGTAATGTTGTGAATTTCGATGTTCTGAACTTGAGCTACTTTTGTGATGTACTTTGAAAATTTTATGATGGGCATGAAAAATTTGTGATGGTCATGAAAATTTTGTTCCAAATGAAAATTTTGTGATGAGCATGAAATTTTTGTTCCAAATGAGCTCCAAAGCAAGGATAGACATCCCCATTTCTAATATTTTTTTACCTTCTCTAAATGAGCTAAAAAATAACCTTGACCCAATATAGGGTCCATCCCCAATATGGGATCGTTTGGAGAATCTATGCCATGGTTGACCCTAAACCCTAACTCATTTCCCTTGAAAACCTTGCAACCTTGTTGGTGATAGCTAAGTTTTGTGAAGGGGATTTCATGAACATATTCATAGACGTGGTTTCTTATTTATTTTCTAGCAACCTAGTAACATAAAACAATGACATGCGCACGTTTCACATTTTTTTGATTTTTTTAAATTAGTTATGCCCAACCCTAATCACTGAAATCCTCTCAAAACCCCTCTCAAAACCCCGCACCATCCGAGCCATTGGATTGCTGTTCGGGGACGGTATGGATCAGGCGCTAGGGTTAGACATGGTCGATCCGCGAGAGGCGACCTGCTTGGCTGGATTCGGTCGGGTGTTCCGTGGCCCACATGGCAGCGACAAAAGAGGGACAAGTGACATGAGGCCCCAACACATGAGCCAATGAATCTCACTCGTGCGTCCACATTTCCCCCTTTCTACCCAAAACCTCGGTTGGCACACCTCATCGACGGCGAGCTTGACCTCCTCTCCCCCACCCCACCCACCCACTATCTCCACACCTACTTGACGACGAATTTGACCCCCTCCCGGTCTCCACACCTTGTCGATGTGCGACCCACCACGTTGAAGTCGTCCTCCTTGCCGGATCTGGGCAAATCAGGGCGGTCCGGGATCTCAGCGGGACGTTAGAGTGGGTAAGAGCGTTAGAGTATTTTGGGATTACATTTTAGTACATGCCCAGTTTTATGAGCTAGTTTATCAATGATACTTGTGATCTGCGTTGGGTTTTTCCCCGAAGAGGAGGGAATGATGCAACACGGTATAGATAAGTATTTCCCTCAGTGAGAACCAAGGTTATCGAACCAATATGAGGATCACACAACTCCTGTCTTCAACACCTACACACAAAAAAGCAAACACTTGCACCCAACGCGGGCAAGAGGGTTGTCAATCCCCTTGAACTCGTTACTTGCAAGCAAATGAGTAGTGCAGATGATAGTTGATAATTATGAATCGCAAAATAAGGGACCCTTGAGGGCGGTCACCGAACCCATACAATTGGCAACCCTTGGGGGTGGTCACCTAACCCATAAAATTGGCAACCCTTGGGGGGGGGGGGTCTCCGGAATCCGTATAAATTGCTCGGGCCAATCTCCACAACCTAATTGGAGACCCCGACGCTTGCCCGAAGCTTTACACCACAATGATTGAGCTCCGTAGCACCACCAATCGTCTAGGGCATCCAAGCACCCAAGAGGAACAAGCTCTAGGGTACCAAGCACCTAAGAGTAATAAGCTTCTCAATTTTTCACTTCCACATATCACCGTGGAGAACTCAAACCGATGCAACTAATGCAATAGCAAGAACACACGAAGTGGTTATGTCCCTCACTCTCAAATCCTACCACAAGAAAAAAAGCTATGGAGTAATATGAGAGGAAGAACAAGGAGAACACAAAGAACTCCAAGATCTAGATCCAAGGGGTTCCCCTCACATAGAGGAGAAAGTGATTGGTGGAAATGTGGATCTAGATCTCCTCTCTCTTTTCCCTCAAGAAGGAGCAACAATCATTGGAGGGATTGAGGGATAACAAGCACGAAGAGGGTCAACATGGGGGGGGGGGCAAACACGAGCTAAAAGGATAAGGTCCATTGGGGAACAAGACCCCCTTTTATAGGTGGGAAAAACCCAACAGTTATGCTCACTAGTCATGTACAAGTAGTACTACCGCTCAGGAGAGCAGTACTACCGCTTGACATGGTAGTTGATACGTCTCCAACGTATCGATAATTTATGAAGTATTCATGTCATATTTGCCTATGTTTTTACTATGGTTTTATGATTTATTGGTACTAACCTATTAATGGTTGCAAAAGCGCACAAGTTCTTGTTTCACACTTTGATGTGCAGGAATTAATTGGAAATTGTCGAAAAAACGCAAAAGGAGTCTTGTTGGAGGAGGACTCTGACTTTCCTGAAATATGTCCACGAACAGTTTTTAGAGATCGTCAGTTTGACCCCCGAAGACGGCATCAAATGGAAAAAGCTAAAACTAGGAAAGTGTGGGGAATTTTATGGCATTGATTCTGGACTCCAAATTAGTCCAAAACGGAGTCCGGATGCGATCTGTAGACCCGTTTTACTGGAGGAAAATATCCGATTACGGGATTACGAGAATTGATGTCGTGATTGAGTCCAACTCTGATCATATCTGATGTATTCGGCCAAGCCACGACTTTGAAGACTCATGATGGCTGTGAGGAGTCCCTAGGAAGGTTCTAGAGGTGCCCAACAGCCATTGGATCAAGGGTCCATCCATCGGAGGGCCATAGAGCACCACAGAGGCACATATAAGTAGAGAAAAACCCTAATTTCGGGAGAGCCACCAAAAGCCACGAATTTGCCTCTCCCTTGGCAGCTGCCAAGAAGTGGAGAGGCTCCTCCATTGCAGCACCAAGACCAAGGAAGAAGGGGGGCAAGGGGCCACCGCCCGTCGCCGGCGTCGTGGCCGCCATCGCCTCCATCTCTTTGGGGCTGCACCTCTCCATCAACAACTCTCTCTTTCTCACCATGATAATGTGTGAGTAATCCACCTTGGGTCCGAGGGTTTGTACCGGTAGCTATGTGTTTAATCTCTCTCTCTCTCGTGTTCTTGAGATGGCACGATCTTGATGTATCACGGGCTTTGTTAATATAGTTGGATCATATGGTGTTTTCCCCTCTCTATCTTGTTGTGATGAATTAAGTTTTCCCTTTGAGATTTTGTTATTATCGGATTGAATACTTTTATGGATTTAAGAGCACTTGATGTATGTCTTGCATGCGGATACCCGTAGTGACATTGGGGTATTCAAGTGATTCACTTGATATCTGTTATGGCGTCAACTTGTGGATTCCGGTGACCTTGGGGATCTACGCATAGGGGTTGATTGCACGTTTTCATGCCTTGTTCTCGATAGAAATCTTGGGGCACTCTTTGAGATTCTTTGTGTTGGATTGAGTATTATGAATCTGAAATTGTTTGATGCGTATCGTATAATTAACTCATGGATACTTGTGGTGACATTGGAGTATTTAGGTTACATTAGAGTTGGTTGATGTGTATCATATGGTGTTATTCTAGTACGAACTCTTAGATAGATCGATCGGAAAGGATAACTTGGTGTTATTTTAGTACGAACTCTTGGATAGATCGATCGGAAAGGATAACTTTAAGGTGGTTTCATACCCTACAAACAATTTCTTCTTATGTTCTCCGCTAGATAAGAACTTTGGAGTGATTCTTCGTTGCACATTGAGGGATGGTTATGTGATCCAATTATATTAGCATTGTTGAGAGATTGCACTAGCGAAAGTACGGACCCTAGGCCTTGTTTTCAAGCATTGCAATACCGTTTGTGCTCACTTTTGTTATTTGCTACCTTGCTATTTTTATATTTTCAGATTACAAAAACCTATATCTACCATCCGTATTGCACTTGTATCACCATATCTTCGCCGAACTAGTGCACCTATACAATTTGCCATTGTATTGGGTGTGTTGGGGACACAAGAGATTTCTTGTATTTGATTGCAGGGTTGTTTGAGAGAGACCATCTTCATCTTACACCTCCCACGGATTGATAAATCTTAGGTCATCCACTTGAGGAAAAATTGCTACTGTGCTACAAAACTCTGCGCTTGGAGGCCCAACAAAGTCTACAAGAATAAAGTTGCGTGGTAGACATCAACCTCTTTTCTGGCACCGTTGCCGGGGAGGTGAGTGCTTGAAGGTATATCTTTAGATCTTGCAATTAAATATTTTAGTTTCTTGTTTTTCACTAGTTTGGTTTTATGAAAGAAAACATACCAAAAAATGGACTTTAGGTTACATCAATTGTCTCGTCTTTATAAAGTCTTTCGTGAAAATGATGGTTCGGAAAATTGTGCTCAATTGGTAGAGGAAGAATTTATGAAAATACTTAATGAGAATTCCTTCAATGATGAGCAGGATAGAAATATTGCTAGTATGAATTCTCTGAATATCCATGATGCTAATGATATGCAAAGCCACAAGCTTGGGGATGCTATGTTTGATGAAGATGATATTTTTAGTCCCCCAAGTTTTGATGAGAAAATTTGTTGTGATAATGGCATGCCTCCTATCTATGATGATTATGATGATGAAATGTATGCTATAAAGAGTGATAGTAACCATGAAACTTGTCATCATGATTTTAATTTTCAATTTGGTTATGTCAATCATGTATCTCATGATAGTTATTTTGTTGAGTTTGCTCCCACTATTATGAATGAGAAGAAATTTGCTTATGTGGAGAATGATAAATTTTCTATGCTTGTAGATCATGAAAATAATGCTGTATGTGATAGTTATATTGTGGAATTCCTTCAGGATGCTATTGAAAACTATTATGAGGGAGGAACATATGCTTGTAGGAATTGCAATAATATCAAGTTTCCTCTCTGTGTTCAAAGTTTTGAAGTTATGCTTGTTTTGCCTTCCTATGGTAGTTGATTCTTGTTCCCATAAATAGTTTGCTCACAAAATCCCTATGCATAGGAAGTGGGTTAGACTTAAATGTGCTTGTCATGAGATTCATGATGCTCTCTTACATGTTTCAAATACTATTCCTATGCGAGCATCATTGAAATCATCATGCCTAGCTAAAAGGCATTAGAGAAAAGCGCTTGTTGGGAGACAACCCAACACTTATACTTTATGTTTTAATGTGTTAAAATCATTAAGGTACTGTATTAATAATTTTTTGTGCCTTTTATTTCAATAAAATGCCAAGTAAAGCCTTTGGGATGACTCACAAGATGAGTAGAATTGATGCTGAACCAAAACAGAAACTTTTGACTCCAGTACAGGATTTTGCATTTTTTACTGTAGCATGATAATGATCTGAAATTTTTACACAGTCTTAATATACAAATTCTTCAGGTTTTCCTAATTTTTCAGAATTTTTAGAGACAGGTAAGTATGGCTATAGTACAGATCTTCACAGACTGTTCTGTTTCTGACAGATTCTGTTTTGCATGCATAGTTTGCTTGTTTTAGTGTTTCCATAGCTTATATTTAGTGGTATAAATTATGGGAATGATAGAATACAGTAGGTATCATGTGGGAGCAATTATATATCTTGTCTTTACAGTACCTAAGTGAATGATTTATCTTTATTACACTAACCCTTCTCACGAAGTTCCGTTAAGTTTTGTGTGATTGAAGTTTTCAAGTTTTGGGTGAGACACCGATATGAGGAGAATAAGGAGTGACAAGAACCTAATCTTGGGGATGCCCAAGGCACCCCCAAGGTAATATCCATGTAAGACTCAAGCGCCTGAGCATGGGGATGCCCCGGAAGGCATCCCCTCTTTCGTCTTCAACACTATCGGTATATCTTACTTAGAGCTATATTTTTATTCGTCACATAATATGAGTTTTGCTTGGAGAGTCATTTTATTTTATTATTTTCTGTTATGTGTTATTTATAATCTTGTTTTTCAATAAAAGTTTCCAAGAATTGCCTTTAGGATGCTTGAATTGCATGTTTGATGTGTGCTGTGTAAAAACAGAAACTTTCTCTGTAGTGTTTGAATTTTCATATTTTACTGGAACTTGGAAAGTTTCTGAAATTTTTACACAGTATTTGCATATAAATTATTTATCCTGTCCTAAATTTTCATAATTGTTTGAGTTACATAAGTGCACTGGTTTAATAAATTGCTACAGACTGTTTTGTTTGGACAGATTGCCGTCATAGTTTTGTTATCTACTTATCCTATAGTTTCCATAGCCTATATTGGTAGATATAAATTGTGGAAACGATATTAAACAGTAGATGATGTTTGAAAATTATTGTGCAACTTGTCTTGGCAGTGCATGAAGTGTGGATTTATTCTTATGTGTACTAACCTATCTCACGAGTTCTTTTCGAGTTTTGTGTGGATGAAGTTTTTGAGAATAGGTAAGACCATGATATGAGAGGATTGAACGAGATACAAAAGCTCAAGCTTGGGGATGCCCAAGGCACCCCAAGTAAATATTTCAAGAAGTATCAAGCATCTAAGCTTGGGGATGCTACGCATCCCACCTCTCTTCATCAACAAATATTGGTTAGTAGCGGTTGAGCCTAAGTTTTTGCTTCTTCACATGATGTGTGATATTCTTGGAGTGTTATTTTTCTTTTGCTTGATGTTTAATAAAATACTCAGATCTGAAAATCTTTATTGAGAGAGAATCCTCACATAGCTACTAAATTGTTTGACTACTCATTGATCATCACTTATATCTTTTGAGAGTAGCTTGTCATTTACTCTTGTGCTTCCCTTATATCTTATGAGTAAATTGTTGAATGAATTGAATACCATGAAGTTGAAATTATATGTTAATATCTTGCCTAGTAGTAGCTTCACATTGGGTTTAGAAAGTGAAATCTTTTGAAGCTTGATAATCACAATATTGGTCATACAAGCAATTCGTGAATGATTAGTATAAGGAAGTGAACTTTCACATACAAATATATTATCTTGGACATCTTCTATGATTGTGAATACCCATTGATTATTTTTAAACTTGAGAAAATTAGTTGAAGTTGCATAAGGAAGACAACGTAATGAGTTATGGTTGTGTATATTTGCATAGAAGTTATATTGTTATGGATCCTCCAACATGTGGTGCTTGTTTAGAACCTTTTGCTAGCCAACACTTCGTACTAAGTAGAGATACTACATGTGCATCCAAATCCTTGAGCCAAGTTTCTTCCATAAGAGTCCACCATACCTACCTATATATGGCATTTCACTGCCATTCCAAGTAAATTTGCATGTGCCACCTCTAAACATTCAAATAAACATCTGTTTTGTGTGCCTGGACCGCTCATGGAGCGACGGGGGGGGGGGGGGGTCAGTATCTTCCATGTTAAGCGGGTTATTCTCATGATGAGTGTTTATTCACTCGTCCTTGCACGAGAGGGGCGATAACAGGGATTCCCAGTCCCGAAATAAAAAAAATACAAATAACTAAACAAAACTCCCCCAGGAATGTTGTTGGTATGGACGGTACCCGTGGATTTGGCTACCCGTGGAGTGTGTTTGATGGTGGAGGGGTAGTAAACCTTTACTTTTACCGCTTGGGAACCGCCGCTAATGTGTTTAACATGGAAGATATTGATAACTCTTGGTCGTAACGTTGACAGGAAGGGTGCACCTCCCAAAATTATATTTATCTCTATTTTTAAACAATGAGCTCTGGCACCTTTGCAAATCCCTGCTTCCCTCTGCGAAGGGGCAATCTATTTACTTTCATGTTATTTACTATTCATGTTGAGTCAACTTCTTATTCCAACCTCAGTTTATTAGTTGGCAAGCATCATGTGGTGGGGAAAGATCCAAACATATATATCCAGTCAAATATATTTGATCATGATTTATTATTGTTGACAATTATCTCTATGATAAATGAGTTGGGAGGCGAAACATTAAGCCCCTATCTTTCTCTGTGTTCGATGGATGCCATTTGTTCTAAAAACATGCTTTGAGTACTAGCAATCATAGAAGACTATATGATGATTGAGTATGTGGAGCTCTTACTTATACTTTGTTGAGAATAAGTTGAATTGCAATTTTTTGGTGACTAAGAACATAGGTTGTTAACTTTCAAGAGAATTTATTGTTTGAACCATATCATGTCAATTGGTTGCTACTCTATGATGATGATTTTTATGAGAAAACGTTGATGGTTATGATGCTAGAAAATTGACTGAAATTATCAATGATCAAACTTATATGCTAGCTTTCACACTTCATAAATTATTTCTTTTATCATTTACCTACTCGAAGACGAGTAGGAATTAAGCTTGGGGATGCTGATACGTCTCCAACGTATCGATAATTTATGAAGTATTCATGTCATATTTGCCTATGTTTTTACTATGGTTTTATGATTTATTGGGACTAACCTATTAATGGTTGCAAAAGTGCACAAGTTCTTGTTTCACACTTTGATGTGCAGGAATTAATTGGAAATTGTCGAAAAAACGCAAAAGGAGTCTTGTTGGAGGAGGACTCTGACTTTCCTAAAATCTGTCCATGAACAGTTTTTAGAGATCATCGGTTTGACCCCCGAATACGGCGTCAAATGGAAAAAGCTAAAACTAGGAAAGTGTGGGGAATTTTATGGCATTGATTCTGGACTTCAAATTAGTCCAAAACGGAATTCGGATGCAATCTGTAGACCCGTTTTACTGGAGGAAAATATCTGATTACGGGATTACGAGAATTGATGACGTGATTGAGTCCAACTCTTATCATATCTGATGTATTCGGCCAAGCCACGACTTTGAGGACTCATGAGGTCTGTGAGGAGTCCCTAGGAAGGTTCTAGAGGTGCCCAAGAGCAATTGGATCAAGGGTCCATCCATCGGAGGGCCATAGAGCACCACAGAGGCACATATAAGGAGAGAAAAACCCTAACTTCGGGAGAGCCACCAAAAGCCACGAATTTGCCTCTCCCTTGGCAGCCGCCAAGAAGGGGAGAGGATCCTCCATTGCAGCACCAAGACCAAGGAAGAAGGGGGGCAAGGGGCCGCCGCCCGTCGCCGTCGTCGTGGCCGCCATCGCCTCCATCTCTTTGGGGCTGCACCTCTCCATAAACAACTCTCTCTTTCTCACCATGATAATGTGTGAGTAATCCACCTTGGGTTTTTGGGTTTGTACCGGTAGCTATGTGTTTAATATCTCTCTCTCTCTCGTGTTCTTGAGATGGCACGATCTTGATGTTTCACGGGCTTTGTTAATATAGTTGGATCATATGGTGTCTTCCCCTCTCTATCTTGTTGTGATGAATTGAGTTTTCCCTTTGAGATTTTGTTATTATCGGATTGAATACTTTTATGGATTTGAGAGCACTTGATGTATGTCTTTCATGCGGATACCCGTAGTGACATTGGGGTATTCAAGTGATTCACTTGATATATGTTATGGCGTCAACTTGCGAATTCTGGTGACCTTGGGGATCTACGCATAGGGGTTGATTACACGTTTTCATGCCTTGTTCTCCGATAGAAATCTTGGGGCACTCTTTGAGGTTCTTTGTGTTGGATCGAGTATTATGAATCTGAAATTGTTTGATGTGTATCGTATAATTAACTCATGGATACTTGTGGTGACATTGGAGTATCTAGGTGACATTAGAGTTGGTTGATGCGTATCATATGTTGTTATTCTAGTACGAACTCTTAGATAGATCGATCGGAAAGGATAACTTGGTGTTATTTTAGTACGAACTCTTGGATAGATCGATCGGAAAGGATAACTTTAAGGTGGTTTCGTACCCCACAAACAATTTCTTCTTATGTTCTCCGCTAGATAAGAACTTTGGAGTGATTCTTCGTTGCACATTGAGGGATGGTTATGTGATCCAATTATATTAGCATTGTTGAGAGATTGCACTAGTGAAAGTACGGACCCTAGGCCTTGTTTTCAAGCATTGCAATACCGTTTGTGCTCACTTTTGTTACTTGCTACCTTGCTGTTTTTATATTTTCAGATTACAAAAACCTATATCTACCATCCGTATTGCATTTGTATCACCATCTCTTCGCCGAACTAGTGCACCTACACAATTTGCCATTGTATTGGGTGTGTTGGGGACACAAGAGATTTCTTGTATTTGATTGCAGGGTTGTTTGAGAGAGACCATCTTCATCCTACACCTCCCATGGATTGATAAACCTTAGGTCATCCACTTGAGGGAAAATTGTTACTGTCCTACAAAACTCTGCGCTCGGAGGCCCAACAAAGTCTACAAGAATAAAGTTGCGTAGTAGACATCAATAGTAAAATGGAGAGCCATCGGCAGTACATCTTCTCTACTACCGCTGAGAGTGAAGGAGGAAGCCGGAAGCTCGGCTAGTGTGGAGGTGCTCGTGGTAGTAGGCGCGGTACTACCGCTTGGGTAGGAGCGGTGGTACCACACCACTGCCGCCCTACTACCGTCGATGCGAACAAGTCTGTGTTGGCCCAGCGGCAGTGCCAGCGGCACAGGGTAGCAGAGTACTGCGGAAGCGGTACTACCGTTGACCGAGCGGTACTGACGCTACCTAGAGCGGTACTACCTCTTGGGTGCTTCAAACTTGCCCAAGGAAAACAGATGGATGCAAGAAGAGCGAAACTGCCATAACTATTGCGTACGAGCTCCGGACTTAGCAAACTCAAGCTTGTTGGATAGAGGATAACAAGTACTATCCAAATAGTGACCACCTTCCCAAATATCATAAGGAAGAGAACCTTCCCAAATATGAACCATCAAAATCTCCAACACGGAAAACGCAAAGATTATGCATACGAAATCTGCTTTTGATGAACTCGAGATAATCAAGAAGATGACCGTAAGCTCCAAAAATCACATGAAGAAAAGCCAAACAAGAACCAAGAAAGATGATAATGCCAAGAATGCAGTGGTTTGAACTCTCTACGAACGATATAATCAAGCTACTCACTCGAGAGCCCCCCTTGATAGTACGACAATCAATCCTACAACCCGGTGTCTCAACTATCACCATGAGACCGGTAAAATAGAAAACCTATCAAGGACAAACCTTTGCCTTGCACAAAGTCCACTTGAGCTAGATGATGACGATCTTGTCCTCCTCAAGATGGACCACCTTTCTTGATTGCGCCGGCTCGATGAAGACTAATAGATTGCTCCCCCATACTCCACTATGGATAAGCGTCTCTTTGGCACATCTTCACATGTCCATTGTCACCACAATGAATGGAAAGCTTCAAGCATGTGATCTCTTCGTGATGCCTCACTTGAACTTGCACACCACAATCTTGATGACGATCACCATTTGATGTCATCCTCCATGGGTTAAATGATATATTCATTTTGATGCACGCCCATAAACACATACCTAACCCCACAAAAACTCTCACATAGACCATGGGTTAGTACACAAAGCGTATTAGACATTGCTTGCCATACCATAGGATCGATTGATCCTTCTCGCTACATCTTCTACGCTTTGTGTGTTGTTCAACTCGAATCATTCTTTGTATTTAGTCTTGATCAACCTTGTATCTTGTCTTCTCTCTTCATAAAGATGATGTCTTGATTATAAAAATGAATGATCACACAATATTCTTCTTCAAGACATAATTGCAATAAGCTCAACTCTCACATGATCAATCTTTGGATAATTCCTTGAATAACACCTTGGTCAACACATAATCTCCTTCTTATAACCCGAAACCAACAAATGGTCTTCAAGCAATGCCTATGGACAAACCTTAAATAATAACTCAAAGCAACCATTAGTCCATAGAAATTGTCATCAATTACCAAAACCACACATGGGGGCACCATGCTCTTTCGACAATCATATGGGACATATTCCAACAATCTATTGTATTCCTGATTGAGGCATCAAGCAGATTATCTGAATTGTGTAGCAGAGCTTCCATAACGGCCAATCCCCCTCACCTACACTTTTTTACCTTACCATATTGCTGGTCGTGTCTGGTTATAAACCAACAATGAACACAAGCACATGTATCAATTATAAACACCAACAACTCGATCAAGCCAACCAACCACTCAGTCGCACAGAATCATTTTTCCCCGTCAGAATCTTCTCTATTTTTTTTGTTTGACACATGCCAACATGTGTGAAAATCTCGGAGAACCAATACTAAATCCAACATTCATAAGTATTTCACTATACAAAATAGTTGTATTAGTTCCTGGCCCCCGACACAACACTGATATTTCCCGCAGAAATTCCTAACGAGTTGACTAGTGTCATAGCCCAATATAGCCCCAACGATCGCCAAGTCTCAAACTTGAAAACGACCATGACAACACTACAAGGAGAGACACACACAATGAGGCTTGTCCGACGACGCCCCTCCCGCCTTTAATGCCTACATGGAGGGACACGGTAGCGCCGGTGACCACAATGGCAAGGGATCCGTGAGGAAATGGTGATTTCTGACGTCATGTCCGTCTCTGTTTAGTATTTAGTTATTTTAGCTTAAATTTTTGTCTGTTTGCCGACGATCAACGGCCTATTTTGGTACGATGAACTGTGATGCTATGTCCGTATGAACTATGAATCTACGCCTCTCTTGTTGCTAGGTCTTATGTGACAAGCTCAATGCATTTTCTTTCATGTTGCATGGATAGGAAAGATTTAAGGGTCCGGATACGAGCTACATGGTCGTGGACGCGGACATTTGGGTGACTACCGGTCTAAGAGCATCTACAGCCACAACTCGCAAATCCGGCCCCTCAAACGCCCGTGGGCGCATCCGGGCACGTCCGCGGGCACTGACCAGGTGAGGGAGTCCGAGATTAAGGAGTCCTCGGGGTGTTGGCTTACCTTCTCTGGGCCAGCCCGGTGGACCGCCTTGTGGCATCTTCGGGAAGGCCGGACTACAGAATGACCCCATGCTTAGGGGGGAAGGTTCCGGAGACTTGGTGTGTCCTCCAAGTAAGAATGGGCGTATCTATGCCCGGATGGAAGCCAACCATGTGTAACCCTAGGTACCCCTGGTGTCTATATAAACCAGGGGGCTTAGTTCGTAGAGGGACACGTTAACTAATCTAGGGTTTAGCTCTTTTGATCTCGAGGTAGATCAACTCTGTAACCATCATACTCATCAATACAATCAAGCAGGACATAGGGTTTTACCTCCTCATGAGGGCCCGAACCTGGGTAGACACCGTCTCCTTCGTCCCCTATTACCATCAATACTAGATTCATAGTTCGGGACCCCCTACCTGAGATCTGCCGGTTTTGACACCGACATTGGTGCTTTCATTGAGAATTCCACTGTGAGATCACCTGTGGATCGATGGCTTGCCTAATCATCAGCGAACAGGCCCGTAACAAGGACATCTTCGTCCCCGGACAGGTCTTCGCATTCGGCAGCATTGTACTGCATGCTGAATCGACCGGCCATCTAGGCCAGATCGGAAATTTTGCCCACGGTCAGGAGATCAGGTTCGGGAACCTAGATTTCACCGTCGACTCCCGTGGTGATCTGTTCCTTGCGGAGTCCTCGGTTTCGTCCGACGGACCCGAAAGTCCCAGAACTTTAACTTTGGGCCCTCTATCCAGCTTGACCCTCAGATCTATCTCCGTCGGAGGACCGGCCTTGAGCTCGGACTCATTGATAGTACCTGAGTACCTGGGTTCGACCCTTGCCGAACATGCCCATCCCGAAGACACCTTGGAGTTTAACTCCAAGGGCCCCCAGGAAACCGATCTGGTCGTCCTCTCATGGTTGAACGAGGCTCTAGACCGGATCCAGTCAATGGCAATCGAGGATGATCTTACCTCAACCCACGTTCCGGTCGACCTAGAGGCCGGTTATGGGGAATTTTATGGCCCACCCGCCTCCCATTTAGTAGCCACTGTCGAAGACTTAACCGACATGTTGGACTACGCCTCCGAGGAGGCAGAGCACAAGGATGAAGAGATCGGCGACCCCGCCCCTGTGACCACCGGACGGTGGACATCCACCTCGACCTATGATGTCTATATGGTGGACACCCCTACGATAGGGACAACCACACCCCCAGGAAGAACGGCAAAAAATCCGGCGAAGCGTCAAAGCGCTGGAAACAACACAAACGATCCAAGACCAACAAGGGAAGGGAAGCCATCGAGGCACCGGGGAAATTGACACCCCGGAGGACCTCGGCGACCTTGAAGCCCCCGTGGAGCCGCTAGAGGACCCGGAAAGGCTAACAGATCAACAGGACGCCGAGGACCTCAATGATTCCGAGGATGACAACTACCTCCCACCCGCTGAGGAGGAGGAAAGCCTCGAAGCCGAAGACTTCACCGTCCCCGAAAACCCCAAGGACCAAGAACGATTCAGGCAATAGCTCATAGCCACCGCTCGAAGCTTAAAGGCAAAGCAGAAGCAGCTCAAAGCCGAACAATACACCATCAACAACAGATGGACGAAAGTCCTGGCAGCCGAAGAAGGGTTCGGCATTGAGCGGCCAGATCAAAACAAGAGTTACCCGCGCCGGCGCCTACTGCCGCAATTCAACGATGAGGCCTTTGAGCCCGAATCTCCCAGGCGTGCCCAGTACGACCAGCTGGACCGCCCCCCTAGAGGACGGGACAGGGTGGCTAGAGACGCCGAATACTGGCCCACGTCATCTCGCAGGAGGGGAAAGAGGCCAGCACAGCCTGAGGATCGATACGATCTACGGCAGGACCTGGACTATAGGGCAGGTCACACTAGATCCATTTACGGATCTAGGGGACGCTCCCCCGCTAGACGGGATGGCTACCAATCGTGGCTTGACCGCAATCACAGAAACCGGGAACAATACCGGGCCCAGACAACAGCCTACTTCCGGCGTGACGTAGCCCTCAGAGGCGCCGCGCACCCACTGTGTTTCACAGACGAGGTCATGCAGCACCAGTTCCCCGAAGGGTTTAAACCCATAAACATAGAACCATATGACGGAATGACGGACCCGGCCGTGTGGATCGAGGACTTCCTCCTTCACATCCATATGGCCAGAGGAGACGATCTCCATGCTATCAAATACCTACCACTCAAATTGAAGGGACCAGCTTGGCACTGGTTAAACAGTCTCCCCGAAAACTCCATCGGGAGTTGGGAGGAGCTCGAGGATGCCTTCCGGTCTAACTTCCAAGGCACTTACGTCCGGCCCCCGGACTCTTCAGACTTAAGCAACGTCGTCCAAAAAGCTGGCGAATTAGCCAGGCAATTCTAGAATCGGTTCCTGACTAAGAAGAACCAGATCATCGACTGTCCGGACGCCGAGGCAATAGCCTCGTTCAGACACAACATCCGGGATGAATGGCTAGCTCGCCAGCTCGGCTAGGATAAGCCGAGAACAATGTCTGCCCTCACCTCACTTATGACCCGCTTTTGCGCGGGCGAAGACAATTGGCTAGCTCGCCGAAGCCACAATCCCGAAGACCCCGGCACCTCTGAAGTGCGGGACGGTAACGGAAAGCCAAGGCGCAACAAAAATAAACGCCGCCATAGCAATGGCGACTCGGAAGACACGGCCGTAAACGCTGGTTTCCGCAATTCCAAACCCGGACAATGGAAGAAGCCCTCTAAAGGGAACAGGGATGGACCTACCGCTTTGGACAAAATCATGGATAGGCCCTGCCAGATCCACGGCACACAAGACAAGCCGGCTACCCACACCAACAGAAACTGCTGGGTATTCAAACAAGTCAGCAAGCTCGCAGCCGAGGAGCAGAGCAAGGGCCCGCGCAGTGAGGACGACGAAGAACCTCGCGGGTCGAGCAATGGCTGGCAGAAGCAATTCCCCCCCAAGGTAAAAACTGTGAACATGATATATGTCACACATATACCAAAAAAGGAAAGGAAACACGCCCTTCGGGAGGTCTACGCCGTAGAGCCCATAGCCCCGAAGTTTAATCCATTGTCGGCTTGCCCGATCACCTTCTATCGTAGGGATCACCCGACCAGTATCCGTCATGGAGGCTTGGCCGCCCTCGTACTAGACCCCGTCATCGATGGGTACCACCTCACTAGAGTCCTTATGGACGGAGGAAGCAGCCTTAACCTGATTTACTCAGACACAGTAAAAAAGATGGGTATCGACCCTTCGAGAATTAAACCCAGCAACACTACCTTCAAGGGAGTCATCCCCGGTGTCGAAGCATGCTGCTCGGGTACCGTGACGCTGGAAGTAGTGTTCGGCTCGCCTGATAACTTTCGTAGCGAAGACTTGATCTTCGATATCGTGCCTTTTCGCAGCGGCTATCATGCACTGCTCGGTCGTACATCGTTCGCTCGCTTTAACACCATTCCCCATTACGCATACCTGAAGCTCAAGACACCTGGACCTAAGGGGGTCATCACCGTCAATGGCAATACGGAACACTCACTCCAGACTGAGGAACACACAGCGGCTCTAGCGGCCGAATTCCAGTCCGGCATCGAGGCACCAAGACCCCGACCAGGCGACAAGCTATGACAGGCGAACAAGCGGGTTCGAGCACGACCCGATCTCTCGGAGCAATATCTTGTTCATCACAAATAGGGATACGCCCCCCTCAGGACGGCCCCGCTACCGGTCAGGTATGTACCTAGAAGGCACAATTTCGCGCTTAAAATACCATGGGTAGCTAGGGGGAGGGACACCCTATCAAAACCGAGTGGTCGGTTCGACCGAACTACTCTCAACACAGCAGGCGTCAAGCTCATGCATGTCACGGTGATTCTACATGTACCTCTCTCAAAGGTCCGTTCGCCGATTAACACCACCTTTAAAGGAGCACGCTACTCTTCAAGAGCAAAGGAGCGGAGGCGCACCGGGATACGCCAAGGACATCAAGTCGCCTATCAAAAACCCCGAGCGAACCTCCCCTTTGTATAAGTTTATTCCTAAAACAAAATACCCGTAACAATTGTGTCCGCAGTATGAATTGTAAAAATTCATCATATATAAAGGTCATCTTTTACGGTCTGGTTATGGCATTCTATAAAGTGTTTTCTAACTCCCCGCCCCCAGAAACAAAACTGTCCGGTACATGTCTGATGCAATCGGCTAATAGACCGGGGGCTTAACTATAAAGCTCCTCCCAAGCATCGTCCCGGCATTATCCTTTATATGTCCGGCATCTCGGATTTTTGCGTTATATGCACCGGTTCCGAATTATGTCTTAGGTCAAAGGTTGGGTTGCACGGCTCTTGTGCTTACCCTCTTACATTCCGCTCGATTCGGCTAAAAGGGTAAAGGGAGAACCACTGCGATTGTATTTCCAGCTCGCCTGGTCAAGTACGTCAGTGGAGAAAGCTGAAAATCGACTGTCATAATAAGCGAGAACCGGTCTGCAATCCGAGCACAAGTGTCAAAATAAAAATCGATAGAGGTTACTCCGTGTCATACGAGGGGTTTGCATCTTCGCAAACCACGTGGTAATGGTTTTTTACCTCGGTATACCCGAATATCACAAAACACTGGGGGCTAGTAACCAGCCCCCACAGTCAAGCTCCTTCGGCTAAGTGAAAGCACTAAAGCCACATAGTCTGATTGCCTCGATCCCCCCCTCTCGCACCACCACCTCTGGGTTCCGATAATTCGGTTAAGGATAAAACTGCGGAGGACGGAACACCTCTTGTAATAATTACATAGGGGCTAAAGCCGACGACTGGCAACTTTCAGTTCCAAAACGGCCACATAGGAGTGAAAATAATCCAAACATGAAAAAGCACGATAAACCGTGCATACACATTATAAAACGAAGTATTCGTCGGACATACAATAATGTGTTTATTCGAAAATTACATCCTTAGGGCATTGGGTATCTACCGACCGAGCACCCTCCATCGTAGCGGCGAAGTACAGTTCGGGGCGCCTATGCTCCTTCCCAGGTGGCGGGGGCGCTGTAGCCATCTCGAGCGGCTTCATCCCTGGCCAATGCATCATAGTCCTCGCAAAGGCCATCCGCGCTCCCTCAATGCATACAGAGCGCTTCAGGACCTTAATGCGGTAGGAGGCATCGCAAAGCTTCTGCACCAGGCCGAAATAACTGCTCGGTAGTGGCTCTGAAGGCCACAACCGAATGCAGAGGTCCTTTAAGGACGGCTCCGCCATTTGATGCAGTTCCATTAGCTGCTTCATCTGATAACTGAGAAGGGGACGGGGCTCGGGGGTCTGAAATTGCGCCCAGAACAGCCTCTGTTCCGCATCCCCGTCCCGAGCCGCAAAGTGCTTGGCCGCGTCCGCCACACTCCTCGGAAGATCCGTAAAGGCGCTTGAGGAACGCAACGGCCATGTAAGATGAGCAAACCTGTTACCACCAAAGGCACATTGCAGTAAGTACGTCTTACCATCCGTGATCATCCTGACTTGGCGGAGTTCTTCCTCAAAAGACCGCCTATCTACATGCTCCGATTTAAGCTCGGAAGACGACGTGGAAAGCTTGGCCACTTGGTCCTTGGTCTTCTGCTCAAGAGCCTCGCACTTAGCTTGCATCTTGGAGCTCTTGCTGCACCTCGGCCACCCGAGCTTCGTGCTTGTCACTGGCAACCTACAGGGAGCTCAGTTCGACATCCGCTTGCTCGACCGCCATCCTATGATCGGCGGACTCTTGCTTGGCCTTCTCCAGTTCAGCCTTGAGGTTCTCGACCTCGGAAATAATGGCTGCAAATACAATGGAAGGCCAAATTTCAGGAAATAAAAACTCGAGAACCTCAATCAACGAGGATAATACACGGTCTCCGCGATAAAATTCCAACTTACTTTGCATTTCATCAAACCGTATGTTCAGACGGTCAAGCTCCTCGTCAGAGCTCTTGAGCTTCCGGTTTAGCTCGGCCAGTTCCACGTCATGGACAGCCGCCGTCGATGACAAGGCCTGCAAAGCAAACTTGTGTGAGACACACCTCCGAGCTGTTGGCCCTAGACCCTTTTTTGCCAGATCATCTCCGGAACCAATCAATTTCCCAGGAACTCGGATCGTTTTTGCTCGGAACCTAAGGTTCTCTGATCCCCGGGTAAGTTTCTTAAACTCACCCATGGCTCGGGGGCTACTATACCTATACGGAATATATAAACCTCACAAATAAATTTTGCTTAGAGAAAGGAGCATTACATGGCTTACCTTGAAGCCCGCCAAAAGACCGCCGAAGTCCTCCTTCAGTCCGCTATCAACGGACTGAATGCCTTGCAGAACCGCATCCATAAGGATGCGGTGGTCTTCGGCGATGAAGGAGCTATGCAAGGCCTCCTCCATCATAGCTGGCCACCCGGTTGTGGCCTGCCCCGTTACGGGCGGCACCGGTGGCGGCACCGCGGCTCCCCCTTGTTGAGAAGGTAGAGTCGTCGATCTCGGAGGCTTGGTGGTCTCCGGAGCCGTCTTCAGAGGGAGCTCCGATGACTCACAACCTCCCTCTATATTTACCAGGAGGGGCTCGACCTCCTGGTCTTCGGTCACCGAGGTACGGGCCTCGGTCATGACCTCCTCACCCTCAGTATTCGGCCGAGGAGGGGTCCGCCGGGATATCACCTCCATGGCCTCTTCAGCGGCCTGGGGAGGAGAAGTGCGGGACGCAGTTCCGCTCTCCGACAGCTCGGCTGGCGGGCGATCTCCCTCTAAGACCTGTTCGGTCGGGAGATCGCGGGCCAGGCTGCAATATGGAAGACATTTGTCCGGTCAGTAACAGAAACTTTGTATAAGCAAAGTGTTCGGACTCGGTACCTCTGGGCCGCGGGCTTGGCCCTGGGGGTCCTCCGAGGGATCCTCTTGAACGCCTCGGATTCCTCATTGGAATCCGGGCTGACGTCGGGCAAAATCACCTTGGCCCTGCAGGGTCTCTTCGGGGAGGGGGGAGCTGGGTCCTCCTCGGCATCCACAGATGTCGCCCTCTTCCTTGGCTGGGGGGAATCGATTTCCCCCCTTCCTCCGTCTGCTCCTCCTCGTGAGCGGAGGAGGCCTGGGTCTCCCCGGACCTAGCATCCGGAGGGCCTCTTGGGCGAAGACTGTCTCGGGTATCCTTCTTCTTGTCCTTCTTCTTTTTGACCTTCTTCTCTGGCGCCGAATACGGTGCCTCGACCAGCATCGCCGTTAACAGGGCCGACCTGGGGGCTTCGGGCAGCGGGGGAGGGTCGTTTATCCGCTTGGCCTTAGCCAGCTATTCCTATGGAAACCAAGGAAGGAGATGTTAAAATCCTTGCTAAAAGATTGAACCTGAAGATAAAAATTGAAACTTTACCTTGAGAGGAGGGTGTTCGGCGTCCAGGCCGGTGTCTTCCTCCTTGGCCGGCCATTCCTCCTGAGGCTTGAACAGTGCCTTCCATAGCTTCTCCCGAGTAGTGCGGTAAAGCTTGCGCACGGTGGGAGGGTCGTCGAACTTATAGGCCCACATCGGTGTAGCCCGGAGCTGGCAAGGGAGGAGGCGACGGCGAAGCATGACCTGGATCACGTTGGTCAGACCGACGTTCGCTTCCAGCATTTGTGCGATGCGATCCTGTAGTGCTTTCACTTCCGTGGCCGACCCCCAGTCTAGGCCTTTCCTGATCCATGAGGTCAGCCTCGCGGGAGGTCCAGATCCGAATTCGGGAGGGGCTGCCCAATCTGCGACACGTGGTTCAGTGATGTAGAACCACTCCTTTTGCCAGGTTTTGATGGTGTCGATGAAGTTGCCCTCCGACCACTAGACCCGCGGGAGCTTGCTGATCACCGCCCCCCAGTCCGCATGCTGGTTGCTTACGGTCTTCGGGTTGATGTTGAAGACCTTCAGCCATAAGCCGAAATGCGGCTGGACCCGCAGAAAGGCCTCACAGACGATGAAGAAGGCCGAAATGTGCATGATGGAGTTTGGGGGAAGGTCGTGGAAGTCCAACCCGTAAAAGAACATCAAGCCCCTTACAAAGGGGTGCAGCGGGAAGCTCAGTCCCCAGATGAAATGGGGAATGAACATCACCCGTTCCCCGGGCTTTGGCGTGGGGACTACTTGGCCCTCTTCGGGGGCGCGGTGGGCGACATTGATCGGGAGGTAACCGGCGCGCTTCAGCTCCTGGATGTCGTCCTCGGTGACACACGACGCCTCCCACTTGCCTTGCGATCCTGAACCAGCCATGGCCGTGCTCGGGGAAGAGGAATGGGTGTCTTGGGAGGGGCTGGAGGAAGACTAGATCTGTGCGCTTGGAGCAAGGAAGGCCTGAGAGAGCCAATCTGGGAGCGTGGAATAGCTTTGGAGATGTTTTCATCCCTTTTATGGAAGGTCGTAATACCAAGCGTCCTCTTACTGCGCCGCGAGCTGCGCCGGTTCCCGAAGCGACCGCTCCATTATGCGCGCGTGGGATAACCCAAATCATTGTTCATATCCTGTAAAAAATGGGGCACGATCTTTACGTCGCTTAGACGTGCCAATAAAGAGGCGGCCTCAAACCGCGAATCGAGTTTTTTGTAACTGGTTGAGTGGCCGCGACCTGTCTGAGCCTTTCGTCAGGAAAGTTGTCAGGAAGGGCACCATTCATACTCAGGAGTTTGGCCTGCGAGGCTAAGCAAGGTATGTTCGGAAAGCAAGGTGTCATCGGTGGCCGAGCTAAAGGTGACCGGGCATGAAGGGATGAAAGGAACTCGCCCCACAAGCCGAACACTCTGGACGTGTAGAGCAGCTGGATGTCATGAAGACCGGCGTTGGAGGCTAGTTCGGGGTCTACTGAGGGAGTCCGGGATTAAGGGGTCCTCGGGCTATTGGCTTACCTTCTATGGGCCAGCCCGGTGGACCGCCTTGTGGCATCTTCGGGAAGGCCGGACTACGGAATGACCCCATACTTAGGGGGGCAGGTTCCGAAGACTTGGTGTGTCCTGCAAGTAAGAATGGGTGTATCTATGCCCGGATGGAAGCCGACCATGTGTAACCCTAGGTACCCCTGGTGTCTATATAAACCAGGGGGCTTAGTTCGTAGAGGGACAAGTCAACTAATCTAGGGTTTAGCTCTTTTGATCTCGAGGTAGATCAACTCTGTAACCATCATACTCATCAATACAATCAAGCAGGACGTAGGGTTTTACCTCCTCACGAGGTCCCAAACCTGGGTAAACACCGTCTCCTTCGTCCCCTATTACCATCGATCCTAGATTCATAGTTCGAGACCCCCTACCCGAGATCCGCCGGTTTTGACACCGACACCGGGCGCGCCTCATATTTCCCTCTCCACATCCACGTATCTCATATCCGGCACCCTATATCCATACTACACATGCAACTTTGAGGTACTCTATGTGATCAAACATCGGACAACAAATTCGGAAGCAAATGAACATAAGATTAGCGGCAAACAGACATCAATCATCACCCAAAAGATCATCTTAGTTCATCGGACATAGTTCTAACATTACTACAACTAACTATATAAACAATGCGGAGGGGGAGGGGGAGATACCCACTTCCTCACCGGACCTTTCCCCTTTGGATCACTAGCGCAGATGTAGCCGCCCGCGGCTGGCGGAGGCTCTTGGTCGTCGTCGGAGGAGGTGCCGCTGTCGCCGTGGTCTGAGTCGAAGAGGACAATGAGGCCCTTCATCCGCCGGACCGCCCTGTCCTGCTCCCGCTTCAACCTCGCGATTCGGGCCTTCTCCTCTGCTGCCTCCCTCGCCTCGTGCTCCGACTGCTCAATAGCTAGCCGGAGCGCCTTGAGGTTCTTCCTTCGGAGGAGGCGATCATCCGTCTCTGGTGTCGTGAGCGACCGGCGGTACACCCATGCGAGGAGGCGTTCGTCCTCGTCGGGCTCAGCCGGCATCCCGCGGCGGCGGCGCGCGGACTACTCCGCTTCCCTCTCCCTTGCCCGCTGCCTCTTACGGCTGGCGGCGTGTGCCTCCGATTCCGGAGTGCGCGTGCGGGCCGCCGGAGCGGGCACTAGGACCCAACGCTGCTCGCGTGGAGGAGTGGCCGGCGGGGGGAGGACACCGCGCGGGGCAGGTGCGGACTGTGCAGTCCTGCCGGAGCTGCACGCGGGCCGGGAGGGTCCAGCTCCGGCATCCACGCTCCGCCGGCGCGGGAGCTGCGGATTAGCTCCAGATCCGGAGCTGCCGTCGGTGTCCACCTTGGACCGTTCCCAGGCGATGAGGAGGTCTAGCTCCTCGTCGTAGTCTACGTCGGAGCCAGAGCAGCTGCCGGAGCTCGACATTGGAGTCGATGGGATCGGAGGAGGAGAGGGAGAGGAGGGGACGGAGGGAGAGAGAGTGAGCTAGGGTTCGGAGAGAGGCGTCCAGAGTGGGGTTTTTATGGGACAGCGGTGGGGTCAATGGTGGGCCGGGCCTGTAAGACGAACACGCCCGGACGTGACCGGGCCGCCCCATATCCGCCCTATATTTAGGCTAGATATGAGGGGTGTCGGTCAGCCCGGGCGTTTGAGACGGGTTTGAGAGGTCCGGTTGGGTCCCGTTGTTGTAACCGGTCACTGATCGGATGACCTGTCCGGGCGTTTGAGGGGGGTATGAGGGGTCCGGTTGTAGATGCTCTAAGAGCATCTCCAATAGAAGATGTAGATGCAAAAATAACTATCTTTTACATATCCGAGGCCCAAAAATGCTGCTCGAATAGATGATGTAGATGCAAAAAAAATTACATCTCCACCTCCCGGAGATGAATCCTATAACACCTCGCGGTGCAAATTTGCATCTCCAACCACAAGAGATGTAAATCCAAATGCAAAACGGCCAGCCGCGCTCCAACCCAACCGCCACCATGAAAGCTCCCAACTGCCTGATCCCCTTTCTGCCGCCGCCGCCGCCGACGACTGATTTCAGCCAGCTCCGGCACCGCCCTGCTGCCCCGGCCAGCTCCGACGCCTCTCCTACCCATTCTAGTATGCCGCCGACCATCCCTGCCGCCCGAATCCAGCCATTCGCCGCGCTGCGAGCAGAGGAGCGGTCGCGAGCAGAGGAGGCCTGCAGCTGCTCGAGGGTGCGCCGAGGAGGACCGCTGCTGCTCGAGGGCGCGTCGAGGAGGGCCGTCGCTGCTCGAGGGTAGCCGCCATGGCCCGAGCTCGGCTCACGGGGCTCTGCCGCCGCTCGGATCTGCCGTTGGTCGTGGCTGACGGTGGCGTCCCGCTACCTGCGCTCCGAGATGGATGTGGCCCGGGCTGCCGATGTTGTGGCCCCGCCCCGCAGCCCTGGCCAGCTCCGGCGCCTCCATGCGCCTCTGCTGCGTGGCCGCCGGCCGTTTTTCATCTTTAAATTTACATCATCTGTTGGAGTTGGATTTTACATCACCAAATATACATCATCCGTTAGAGTTGGGACGTTTTTGAGGATGTAAAAAACACATTTTGATGATGTAAATTATACAACACCAATTTTTACATCTTCAAATTTACATCATCGGAATGCTCTAAGAGGTTTCCGGGCGGCACCTGGCTGGTCAGCAGAGGCACAATACGACGTGGGCAATTTGTCAACGGGCTAGACTAGAGGCGTGTGGAAAGCCCCCATCGCTCACGCACCACATGCTCTCCTCTGACTCTGACCACCCTGATGCAGGCCTAAACTAATCGAGATCGGGGAGCTCGTAATGTCAACGGCGCACTCGCTCGCCACGGTGATAGGAAATCACGCTAGTTTATGCTCCTTAATTAATAAACCACTCTGACGTAGGAGTGGTTGTAGGAATCTCGCCACCCGTTTCCAAGGGCTGACTTCGAAGGCAAGTCAGATCACGCGTCTCCACTCCACCTCCTCCTCCGCCGAATATCAAAAAGGAGGAGACCCAGATGACATTTCTGCTCTATTCTATGCGCACCTCCAAAGTCCAACTCCAACCCATTCCTTAGACCAGTGCTTTGTGTCGTTGCACCCATCAAAGTCCCAAGGAATCTACCGATTTCATGGAGTATTTTCTTCTCCGTCCAAGCCAGCAGACAATGGCTGCTAACCGATCCATTGACTTTGCGTCCAGGCTCCGCTCCTCCCATTTCCACTTCTGTTATAAAAACCCATCGGCCTCCGTCCATCCATTTCCATCTCAAACCTCAGAGTCACACAACCCAAAGACGCCGAGAGCCGCCGCGAGCAGCAGCCAAAGGGCGCAACGTTCCTCGTCCTTCTCCGGCGATGACGACCATGGCCGTCGACTTCGCGGGACGCGGCCACGCCCCCCGTGGCCTCGCGGCCGGGGAGCAGCAGCTGGCCTTCCACGAGGCCGCCGCGGCAGGGCTCAGCAGCCTCGAGCTCCTCGTCTCGGCGCTCTCCCCCTGCGCCGACTGCGCGCCGCCGCCGCTCGGAGAGATCGCCGACCAAGCGCTATCGGGGTTCCGCCGGGTCATCGACATCCTCGGCCGCCCCGGTAACGCCCGCTTCCGCCGCGGCCCTGCTGGAGCTGCCGCTGCCTCGTTGACTCCCCCTCCTGCCTCTTCTCCTCCGAGGATGCCGGCCCAGGCACCGGCACCGGCACCGGCACCGGCAGCCTCGCAGCAGTTGGCGCCCCAGAAAAGCCTGACGCTGGACTTCACTAAGCCTTTGAAGGCGCCGGCAGCGGCAGCCACTGCTTCGGTGACGTCGACGTCTTTCTTCTCGTCGGTGACGGCGGGGGGCGAGGGCAGCGTGTCCAAGGCCCCGGGCCAGCTGGTTTCCTCCGGCAAGCCGCCGCTCGCGGCTGGTACCAAACGCAAGCAACAGCAGCAGCAGACTCCCTGCGCGAGCGGCGCGCACTCCGATGTCGCTGCCGCCGCCGCCGGTGGCCGGTGCCACTGCTCGAAGAAGCGCAAGCACCGGGTGAAGTACACGACGCGCGTGCCCGCGGTGAGCTCGCGCACGGCGGACATCCCCGGCGACGACTACTCGTGGCGTAAGTACGGGCAGAAGCCCATCAAGGGGTCCCCTTACCCCCGCTGCTACTACAAGTGCAGCACCGTCAAGGGCTGCCCGGCGCGGAAGCACGTCGAACGCGCCACCGACGACCCCGCCATGCTGGTCGTCACCTACGAGGGCGAACACCGCCACGACACTTCGCCGCCGGCCACCGCTAATTAGAGCTCCCTGGCAACGACTGGACTGGATCTGGATGTGCTTCTTCGATTTGTTCTTTGTACCCGCAAGTTTCGGATGCCGCTTTGGTAGTAGGTTGAGTCCAAGAAGCTACACGGCCTACACATGCATGTACATTGTACACCACTAAGAGCATCTCCAATAGATGATGTATATTTTGGTGGTTCAAACCGGTGATGTAAAAATTTGAAGGACCAAAAAGTGTTTTTTACATTTTTGAAAAAGGCTCAACTCCAACAGATGGTCCAAAACGGAGATGTAAAAGAGCAACTCCAACAAACGGTCCAAAACAAATATGTAAAAGACCGGCCGGCGGCCGCGCGGCGGCTGTTCAGCCACTGTACAAATGCACATATAGCAAAAAATATCTTAAAACATCTTAAAAAATTATACATGTCCACAATATGAAATTATTACATAGTTCTTCAAATCTACCATAGTCAAATGCAACACAAATACAACATAGTTTTCCCGGCATAAACAGACAACCGCCGTCAAACATACTATCCAATCCCAGTTTAAATCATCAAGTTTCGTCATTTTTTTACCTTGGGGAATTCCATCGAACACCTTGTGCGCGGGGTGGAAGAAGATGGCCGGCGGTTGGATTGGTAGCCGGTCGCTGCTGCGGACGGCTGCGGACGGCGGCGCAGAGGAGAAGGGAGCTCGGGGGCGGCGGAGGAGCTCGGGGACGGCGGCCGGCGGTTGAATCCCGCCGTGACTGCTCGGGGACGGCGGAAGAGCTCGGGGACGGCGGCCGGCGGTTGAATCCCGCCGCGACTGCTCGGGGACGGCGGAGGATGGCGGAAGAGCTCGGGGCCGGCGGCCGGCGGGGGAGGCGACGAGGGCGAGGGCGACGGAGGGCGTCGGCGGCGATTTGGGGCGGTGGCGGCGACGACGGGGGCGATTTGGGGCGGTGGCGGCGGCGATTTGGGCGGGCGGGTGGTCGCAAGCGGGCGAGGGCGGTGGCGGGCAGACGAAGGGCGAGGACGGTGGCGGGCGGCGGCGGAGGAGGGCTGTGGCGGGCGGTGACCGGTGCTCGGGCGGGAGGGCGGTCGCGAGCGGGAAGCGAAATGAACAGGCGGTTGGGCGTTTCGCGGGCGGCCGCAGTTTTGGACCAGATGTATTTCGTGATGCAAATTTGCATCACGAAGTGTTCCATTTTACATCTCCGGGAGGCGGTGCTTCAATTTTTTTTACATATGGACCATCTGTTGGAGCAGCGTTTTTTGCTCTCGGAGATCCAAAAGTTAGGTATTTTTACATATGGACCGTCTATTGGAGATGCTCTAACTAACAGTTTTCGGTTTGTATTTCAAATTTATTTTCTTACGTATGCATGCAAAATATTTGCGCAACAAACATAGTAAGAGCATCTACAGTCGGACATTGCAAATCCGGACCCTCAACGCCCGCGGACGTGCCCGGACGGACACTGACCGGTCACGCCTCAAATAATGCATTCCACATCCGGACACCTCAAATTAGAAACATCAAATCCATATTATTACATGCAACGTAAACCTAATACTAAGCAGAGGTTCCGGCGGCTGGCTGCACCCCTCGTAGTGTCGGTCCGGCCGCCGGCGAGGTAGAGTAGGACATGGGACACTAGCCGGCTCACGGGACTCGATCCACCACCGTCTCCCATGCCCTACTCTTCCTCGTCGGAGCCCGTAACCCGGACGTTCTCACTTTATACCCCAACTCGGCGGAATCCCGGGCGTCGGATCTGCTGCAACCGCGCAATTAACGGGCGCATGCAGATCCACCATATCCCAGGGGCAGCGTTGCGGGGACGCGTGGCGAAATTCACGGCGCAAAAATCGAGGCGCCGCGGCCACCTCCCCCACTTTCCTGACACAACTGTCACGATCGCGCGCGCGCTTCTCCATGATTTTGAAATCGCCGGAGATTTCGCAGCGCCATGGCCCGAGTGAACTCCGCGTTCGCTGGTGCGTTCCGACGTGCCAAAACTCACCGAGTGAACCAAAAAGACATGTCGAGCACTCGGACAAACCTTCGGCTACTCCTAGAGTACCCGAATGGAGGCCAGAGAGAAGTTTCAATAATCTCATCTTCAAGCCTTAGGATTGTCTCTCCCGAGAACTAATCTACATCAGGTCGAGTGACTTGAATAGTCAGGCTGTTCGAGGCATTCGGAAGTTACTTAACTTGAACCGGTTGTGGCTTCAATACCGAGTGAGAAACGACTCGACTCGTTTCCAAGCGTTCCCGAAACGCTACCAACGTCACGACACGTTGGTCACTCGACTCCCAAAACCTCAACCGATTCGAGGGCTACTAACGAGGTCACCTACCCTGGGTAGTGTCATAGACCTCATATCTAGGACACACCTGGGGTCCTACAAGTTCACAGAAGTCTCTGGACTACCTTAGCACTCGTACGAATGTACAAGATGCACTCGTATCCTTGGAAGTCACTCAGACTTTATCAGCCACTCGGCCTAGCTTTAGCACCCGGACGTGAAGAAGCAGAGGCGACGTGGGAGCTACAACGTTTGAGGCACTTAACTCACATAAAGTGATGTGAATACTACATTACTTGTAACGCTCGTAGTTAACACGGCAGTTTCCAGTAACTCCGGCAGTTACTAGCATTAATGGCCCTTGTAATGGTATTCGGCTGGCAGTGACGTACTCTATGTAAGCCACCCCCCGACGCCAGAGGAGGGGTTACGAACTCCTTGTAATCAGAAACATACGCAAAGCAAACACTTAGCCCCAGATCTCGAGACGTAGGGCTTTTACCACTTCTGAGTGGGGTCCGAACTCGTAAATCCGAGTGTGACACTTGCTCCGTAGCTAGGCATCGCCCTTACTCGTACGGACCCCCCGTAGTACTGTCAGTATTACTCCCACGACAATGATGATGAGGCATCAAGTGATGGCGTCAAGAGGATCCCTACACCAAACTCGGTTGCCTACTCCAAGCCAAAAAGACCAAGTGGACAAGCAAAAGAAAAGAAGAAGAAGAAGAAGAAGAAGAAGAAGAAGAAGAAGAAGAAGAAGAAGAATAAGAACAAGAAGAAGAAGAAGAAGGGATGAGATGATGACATAAAGAATGCTATGGAGGCTATTGTGATGGCAAGAAAGGAAGCAAACGAGGAGAGGTGGGTGGCAAGGAGCCAAGAGTCGGCGGCCGAGAAAAGGAGGGTGGCGGCCGAGGAGAGGAATGTGTTATTGGAGGAGAAGAAATTGGCCATGGAGGTGCAAGCTAGATTGTTGGAATATGAGAAGCACCTCTTCTTCATGGACACATCTAACTTCGATGATATGAAAAAGGAGTACATCAACCTTTGTCGTGATCAACTCTTGGTCCAAAAAAATGATGGGCATGGGATGCATGGGAGCTACCATGGGAGGCATGGAAGCTATCATGGGAGGCTTTGGAGGCATGGGAGCTACCATGGGAGGCTTTGGAGGCATGGGAGCTATCATGGGAGGCTTTGGGGGCATGGGAGCTACCATGGGAGGTTTGGGAGCTACCATGGGCGGCATGTGAGGCATGAGAGGCATGGGAGCACCTATGGGAGGCATGGGTGGCTTGGGAGCTACCATGGGAGGCATGCGTTTTGGGTCTCTCATGGGAGGCATGGGAGCACCTCACATGATGCCTCACATGCCTTTGGATGATGCCTTTGGAAATAGTGCGAATAACGTCCGAGTTTCCAATCACGGTGAGGTGCTTGAAGATGATGAAGAGGAGGAAAAAGAGGAGGAGGACGAGAAGGAAGAAGAGGACGAAGAAGAGAAGGAAGAAGATGGAGCATGATTGTTGATGTTTCATTCGTTTGTGTGAACTTATTTGTCATGAACTTGCTTGTGGTTAGATGGTTTTGCACTATGCCATGAATTTGAACTATGCTATGTTGCTTAACTCATGATTTTGCATATTTTTAATGTTTGAGATCATGTTGTATCATATTGTCAAATTGGTATGTGTTGTTTCATATTTGCCAAGCGCAGGTTGGGCGCGCGCGCTGGTTTTTTACCGTGCCTGGTGAAGCTCTACAACAGCGCGCTAAATTTTGCAGCGTCTGAAAAAGCTACCACACGTCTACGGGCGCTAAAACGCTATTTCGGCGCTGCAAAAAAAAATTAGCGCGCCGCGCTACCGCGCGTCTGTTGGAGATGCTCCAGTGATTGGAAGATCTAAGTGTTGTGTATGTCTCGTGAAAGGAAAGGGAAGTGTATGTCTTGTGTACTCCGTGCGTATTCAAATTATAATGAAAAGAGGAGAAAGGAAAAGAAAAAAAAGAAAGGAAAGGAAAATAAATTTATTGGAACAACGGATTAATTTGAATAATTGGAATATTTGGAATTTATGGGAATAATTTGGATTAATTTGAATTATCTTGATAATTTGGATTAATCGAAATAATGGGATTAATTTGGAATAATTTTATTTATTGGTATAATTTGGTTTAATTTGAATTATTTGAATTAGTTTGGAATCATGTGGATAACTTCAATAGTAGTGCTACCCCCAGCTAATAGGTCTACTTCTAGTAGAGCTACTCCTACTACTACACGGTTACTACTCCTAGTACATGTCATACAATATTCATACTACTCAAATTACTCCAATATGCTCACTAATTGACGAAACAAGCAAACGCCATTGTTTGTTTGCTTGAGTCCATGAATCAAGTAGCATGAACCAATTGGCACTGATGTCTCATGATTTGTGAACATGAAAGAAACCATATCTCCCAATCATAAAATCCCACCAAGCAACAATATTAAAAATCTATGTGACCCTACATTTGGCCATCTCAACACCACAGACTGCCATCATTGATGATCGTACTCCTTGAATTGGTGTAATTATCAGGACTTTAGAAATGCAAGACTGCTTACCATGTTTAACACTGCTTACTACTCCCTCCACTCTATAATGTAGTGCATATAGATTTTTTTAAAGTCAAACCTCACGGTTTTTCGCCAACTTTGTGAAGAAAAAAAATTTACATATAGAATTTCAAACATATATCATTAGATTCATCATAAGATGTAGTTTCATATTATATATATATGGCATTGTAGATATAAATAATTTTCTCTATAAACTTGGTCAAACTTTGAATTTTGAAAAAATATATACGCACTACATTATGGAATTGAGGGAGTATGTTTCTTGTGCAAGTTTTTACATATGTAAGAAAGTAAATTTGAAATCCAAAAACAAAATTATTAGTTAGTGGTGTGGAAGCATGTGTAGGCCGTGTAACTTGTGGGAGGTGATGACAACTTGTGTCATCATGCACAACATCATTATGGAGGATGAAAGTGAATGAGCTGTGAAAGGTATGGAATTTTAGAATATGGTCCAGCTTAGAATCCAGCCACGGAGGATTTTGTCCAGACACAACAATAAATACTACATCGAGCAACTCATAAGAAGCTTAAGAATAATCTGATTGAGCATATGTGGGAGGTTAAAGGGGACAATTAGAACATAAGTTGAATTCAAGTTCGTCTGTTTTACTTGAAAATTTAATGTTTGGAATGTAATATTTTAATTTGAACTAGCGTTGCATTAGAATATTTTCACTACTAGAAGAATTATGCTTATCTATAGTTTTTTTTGGAGTGCCGCGGTCATAATAGCAAAGAAAATATGGACGGACAAGGACGGACGTTTGTGGATTGAATTGAGTGACCGGCTCGCGTCTTGTATCCATGTTCTTGGACGCAGGCACGGACATGGACATATAGTGAGTCCGAATCAGGGAACGGCGTTGGAGATGCCCTTAGTGTAAACCTGATCATCCTCCGGACCGGGCCGGGTTCGGGCCGGGCTTGACAAAGCCCGGTGTCAAAATTCCAAGCCCGAACCCAGCCCGGCCCGGCCCGAACACGTGAACAGTGTCTTTTTTTTATTAAAATAATTATATTTGGGCTATTAAAATATTATAATATACCTATATTTTAAATAAAGTATATAATTAATGTCATTTCGGGCTTATTTCGGGCTTTCGGGCCGGGCTTCGGGCGAGCAATTGGAGCCCGAACCCGGCTCGGATGCCGGCCTTCGGGTCGGGCCTTCGGGCCGGGTAGTCCATGAACAGGTCTACCTTAGAGCATCTACAGTCGGACCCTCATACCCTCATCAAACGCCCGGGCAGGCAGGCTGGTCACTGCCCGATCACAAAAAATCGACCCAGACGGGCCCCTCAAATCGGCCTCAAACGCCCGGGCTGACCGACACCCCTCATTTCAGCCCAAATATGGGGTGGATATAGGGGAGCCCGGGCGCGCCCGGGGACGCCCGCCTGGCCCGCACTGACCCGCATCGACCCCACATATATTCGTCCCCATCCGCTCGCCAGACCAAACCCTAGTCACTTCACTCTACTCCCCTCCACTCCCATCCGCCACCCAAGCTCACCTCCAGCGATCTCCGGACTTCTCCGACATGGCGGGCAGTTGATCTGATCCTTCACCTCCAGATCCGTCGACCACGAGCTCATCCCATGCGGCCCCGAGGAGGAGATGGCTATCCGGGTGGCGTTCCGCTGCTCTCGGGAGGCAGCCACACGACGGCAGCGGTCGGACTCGCAACGCCGGGAATCCATTGCATCCGCACAACCGGTGCTTGGATCCGGCGTCGCTGCCTCACCGGAGGCGCTGCGGTCCGTCTGGCGTCCGAACGCCGTGGCGGAAGCGCAACCCCTCTGTTGGCGCGCCGAGAACGAAGCATGGCCGTCCACGGACGATGCCATGGCGCGGCGTGCCCGCCGGGCGAGGCAGCGGGCAAGGGAGGCGGCGGAGGCCCTCACGACGGTGGACGTTGGAGAGGGCGAAGGGAGGCAGCGGACCAGAGATGACGAAGAGCGCCACCGCGAAGGCCGACAGGGCGAAGAAGTCCTCGCGCGAGTCCTCCTCGAGCGCGGGCGCCCCGGCAGGCTTCGTCTTGGGCGACTGGCTAGCGCCTCGGACCACCGCCAGCCGGTTGAGGGACCTGGAGAGCCAGGGCCTCCTCGTCGCCGGGAGCTGGCGGCTGCCAGAGAAGGGAGAGGTCGAGCCCGCGCCGCGCGGGAACGAGAGGGTACTCCTCACAACCAACCTCGACCGAGGTTTTTCTTTGCCCCCTCACCCTTTCTTCCGTGCGTTCTTAGAATTTTCCGGAGCTCAACTCCACCATCTTCCCCCCAATTCCATTACCTATCTGGCCGCTTTTGTTTCTCTCTGTGAAAACTTCCTTGGTTGCAACCCTCACTGGGGTTTATTCAAACACTTGTTCACATGCCGAGTGATGAATGTGAAGAAAACCGCTTTGACTGAGGAGAAGACGAATGTAGTCCAACTGTGTGGGGGCTTAGGTATCCAATTGAGTGGTAAAGGTAGTTCCCCCGCGATGACTTTCCCGGACATGGTCAAGGGCTGGCAGTCGACTTGGTTTTACTGTGAGGACATCCCAGTCGGAGAGGGTCAGTCGGGCCTTGATACGTCTCCAACGTATCTATAATTTTTGATTGTTTCATGCTGATATATTATCATTCTAGGATACTTTTTGGGTATTTATTTACCACAACAACAACAAAGCCTTTAGTCCCAAACAAGTTGGGGTAGGCTAGAGGTGAAACCCATAAGATCTCGCGACCAACTCATAGTTCTGACACATGGATAGCAAGCTTCCACACACCCCTGTCCATGGCTAGTTCTTTGGTGATGCTCCAATCCTTCAGATCTCTCTTTACGGACTCTTCCCATGTCAAGTTCGGTCTACCCCGGCCTCTTTTGATATTTTCAGCATGCTTCAGCCGTCCGCTATGCACTGGGGTTTCTGGGGGCCTGCGCTGAATATGTCCAAACCATCTCAGACGATGTTGGACAAGCTTCTCTTCAATTGGCGCTACCCCAACTCTATCTTGTATATCGTCATTCCGGATTCGGTCCTTCCTTGTGTGGCCACCCATCCATCTCAACATGCGCATCTCCGCCACACCTAACTGTTGCACATGTCGCCTTTTAGTCGGCCAACACTCAACGCCATACAACATTGCGGGTCGAACCGCCGTCCTATAGAACTTGCCTTTTAGCTTTTGTGGCACCCTCTTGTCACAGAGAATGCCAGAAGGTTGGCGTAACTTCATCCATCCAGATTTAATTCGATGGTTCACATCTTCATCGATATCCCCATCTTTCTGCAACATTGACCCCAAATATCGAAAGGTGTCCTTCTGCAACACCACCTGCCCATCATGGCTAACATCCTCCTCCTCCTCGTGCCTAGTAGTACTGAAAGCGCACCTCATGTACTCGGTTTTAGTCCTACTAAGTCTAAAACCTTTCGATTCCAAGGTTTGCCTCCATAACTCCAACTTCCTGTTGACCCCCGTCCGACTCTCATCGACTAGCACCACATTGTCCACAAAGAGCATACACCATGGGATATCTCCTTGTATATCCCTTGTGACCTCATCCATCACCAAGGCAAAAAGATAAGGGCTCAAAGCTGACCCTTGATGCAGTCCTATCTTAATCGGGAAGTCATCAATGTCGCCATCACTTGTTCGAACACTTGTCACAACATTATCGTACATGTCCTTGATGAGGGTAATGTACTTTGCTGGGACTTTGTGTTTCTCCAAGGCCCACCACATAACATTCTGTTGTATCTTATCATAGGCCTTTTCCAAGTCAATGAACACCATATGCAGGTCCTTCTTTTGCTCCCTATATCTCTCCATAAGTTGTCGTACCAAGAAGATGGCTTCCATGGTTGACCTCCTAGGCATGAAGCCAAACTGATTTTTGGTCACGCTTGTCATTCTTCTTAAGCGGTGCTCAATGACTCTCTCCCATAGCTTCATTGTATGGCTCATTAGTTTAATTCCACGGTAATTAGTACAACTCTGAACATCCCCCTTGTTCTTGAAGATTGGTACTAATATACTCCGTCTCCATTCTTCTGGCATCTTGTTTGCCCGAAAAATGAGGTTGAAAAGTTTGGTTAGCCATACTATCGCTATGTCCCCAAGGCCTCTCCACACCTCAATGGGAATACAATCAGGGCCCATCGCCTTGCCTCCTTTCATCCTCTTTAAAGCCTCCTTGACCTCCGACTCCTGGATTCGCCGCACAAAACGCCTGCTAGTATCATCAAAGGAGTCGTCCAAATCAATGGTAGAGCTCTCACTCTCCCCATTGAACAGCTTGTCAAAGTACTCCCGTCATCTATGCTTAATCTCCTCGTTCTTCACCAGGAGTTGATCTGCTCCATCCTTGATGCACTTGATTTGGTCAACATCCCTCGTCTTCCTCTCTCGGATCTTGGTCATCTTATAGATGTCCCTTTCGCCTTCCTTCGTGTCTAACCGTTAGTAGAGGTCCTCATACGCCCGACCCCTTGCTTCACTCACAGCTCGCTTTGCGGCCTTCTTTGCCATCTTGTACTTCTCTATGTTGTCTGCACTCCTATCCAGATATAGGCGTCTGAAACAATCTTTCTTCTCCTTAATTGCCTTCTGGACATCATCGTTCCACCACCAGGTATCTTTAGCTTCTCTTCTACTTCCCTTGGACACTCCAAACTCCTCTGAGGCCACCTTACGAATGCAAGTCGCCATCTTCATCCACATGTTGTCTACATCACCTCCTTCCTCCCAAGGGCCCTCCTTAATGACCCTCTCCTTGAACGCCTGAGCTACCTCCCCCTTGAGCTTCCACCACTTCGTTCTAGCGACTTTGGCACGCTTGTCCCGCTGGACACGAATCCGAAAGCGGAGGTCAGCAACCACAAGCTTATGCTGAGGGACAACACTCTCTCCAGGTATCACCTTACAGTCTAGGCATGCACGCCTGTCTTCTCTTCTCGAGAGAATGAAATCAATCTGGCTAGAGCGTTGCCCACTACTGTAAGTCACTAGATGTGATTCTCTCTTCTTAAAGAGGGTGTTAGCTACGATCATGTCGTAGGCTAGCGCAAAGCTTAAGACATCTTCTCCTTCTTGGTTCCTGATGCCATAGCCAAATCCCCCATGCACCCCTTCAAAACCTGTGTTAGATGTGCCCACGTGGCCATTGAGGTCTCCTCCTATGAAGAGCCTCTCGTCAATCGGTACACTCCTAACCATGTCCTCTAGGCCTTCCCAGAACTCCCTCTTGGTGTTATCATTGAGGCCTACTTGCGGGGCATACGCACTGATAACATTGAGAACTAAGTCCCCAACTACTAGCTTGACCAGGATAATCCGGTCCCCACGTCTCTTGACGTCTACCACTCCATCCTTGAGGCTCTTGCTGATCAAGATGCCTGCTCCATTTCTGTTTGCCACCGTCCCCGTGTACCACAGCTTGAAGCCGGTACCCTCCACCTCCTTCGCCTTTTGTCCCCTCCATTTGGTCTCTTGGACGCAAAGGATATCAACGCCTCTCCTCACCGCTGTATCAACTACCTCCCGAAGCTTACCTGTCAGAGAACCTACGTTCCAGCTACCTAAGCGAATCCTCCTAGGTTCGGCTAGCTTCCTTACCCTTCGCACTCGCCGAGTCAAATACGAAGACCCTAGCTCAATTTCCACGACACCCGGGCGCCGATGTAGCGCGCCACTAAGGATGCGACGACCCGATCCTCGCTCACTTGCCACCGTATCCAGATCACGATACGGCGCGCCACCTGGGGGGTGACGGCCCGGCCCTTGCCCATTTTCCACCACACCCGGGTTCCGATGTGGCGCGTCACTGAGAAGGTTACGCCCCAACGAAAATCTATTGGGTTTCATCTCCATAAGAGTGGCTGAGTTTTGACGTTGGCTCGCCAAGCCTATCACAACCTTCCTCCTTTACCCGGGCTTGGGCCCGGCTATGTTGAGACAACATAGGCAGAGTTTGGGTATTTATTTACCAATTTATAATATTTTTGAGCACTAACCTATTGACTCAATGCCTAGTGCCTGTTCCTGTTTTCTGCGTGTTTTTGCCTTTTCAGAGTTACTACCAAACGGAGTCCAATTGCCATGAAACTTTTTGGTGATTTTTTGACCAATACAAGACCTAGAAGATTCGGAGGAGGGCCAGGAGATGCACCAGGGGCCCACCACATATCCAGATGCGCCCCCTAAGGGGGGCGCGACCAGATATGTGGTACTCCCCTGGAGCGTCCCCCGATGTCGTTCTTTGGCGTATAAATTGACATCTACCCTAAAAACATCAGAAGCGCTCCTGAAACACCTTTTCCGCCGCTGCAAGCCTCTGTTCCGACGGGAGTCCATCTACACCTCCGTTCCGGCACCCTACCGGAGGGGAGATCGATCACGGAGGGCCTCTTCATCAACCTTGCTGCCCTCACCATGATGTGTGAGTAGTTCACCACAGACCTACGGGTCCGTAGGTAGTACCTAGATGACAATCTCTCTCTCTCTCTCGATCTTCAATACAATGTTCATCGCATCTTTGCCTTCATCTATCTGATGTAATCCCTTTGTATGGTGTGTTTGTTGGGATCCGATGAATTGTGAGTTTATGTTCAGATTATTCATGAAAAGTATTTGAGTCAAACCTGATTACTATGATTCTTATTTGCATGATCATCATAGCTTCGTAATGCTCTCCGATCTATTGAGATAGTTTGGCCAACTAGATTGATATTTCTTCGGTGGGAGTGGTGCGTTGTAGTAGGTTTAACCTGACGAGTTTCTATATCCCAGTGACAGAAGGGGACAAGTTGCGTCTTTGTGTTGTTGCTACTAAGGATAAAACGATGGGGTTTATTCATATTAGTTGAGTTTACTTTGTCTACATCATGTCATCGTTCTCCAAGCATTACTCCGTTTGTCAAGAACTTAATACGTAGAGAGGCAAGCATAGAAGCGCTCTTGAAGTGGAGTAACAGTAGTAGGTGCAGGCAGGTGTCGACCTATTTGCTTATGGACATGATTCCTATATACACATGATCATTGTCGTGAACATCGCATAATTATTTGCTTTTCTATCAATTGCCCAATAGTAATTTGTTTACCCACCGTATGCTTTGCTTATGAGATATGCCACTAGAGAACTCTACGGCCCCCGGGTCTATTCACTTATAAATTCACAAACGCTATCATTACCTTGTTGTCATTTATTACCTTTTATTTTATTTTGCACTTTACTATTATCTACAATTATCTACAAAACTCACTTGCTTGCAAATAACGAGATCAAGGGGATTGCCAACCCTCTTGCCGGCGTTGGGTGCAAGTTGTTTGTTATTTTGTGTGCAGCCGCTGAAGACGGTTGAGGATTGGTATTCCTATTGGTTCGATAAACCTTGGTTTCATAACTGAGGGAAATACTTACCCACTTTGTGCTGCGATTACCCGTTCCTCTTCACGGAAAACCCAACGCAGATCACGAGTATCAGGAAGGATTTCTGGCACCGTTGCCGGGGAATACCATCACCAACTATCAAGTAACTTCGCACAAAATTTCATTCACTTGTTCTTCTTTTTATTTGCTGTTATATTTAGTTTATCTCATAAAAAACAAAAATAAAAAAATATTTACCTTTGCTTTTTACTAGTTCTTGCTTGAAGTCATGGCTAGTTCTTCTTTTGTGCGTGTCACTCCCAATAATGATGTTATCAATTTTACACAAAGGGGAGGAGAAAGTTTGAAGGATGCACGGTATAGGATTTGCCATGCCCAAAATAAAACAACTAATAAGCTATCCACCACCAATTTGCTTCATAATTTATATGTTGGTGTGAAAACTTGGTATAGGTTTGTCCTTGACACCATCACCGGTGGGAACTTCTTAATGTGTCATACTTTGGATGCTTATAATGCAATTGAAAATCTTGTTGGAACACCACCCTTTATCGTTAATGAAACCAATTTGACATTGGAACATGTTATGCAAAGGCTTGATGCTATTGAAAAGAAAATGATCACTAGTGAGTCTATTGAGGAGTTAGATAAAAAACTTCATAATCATATCACTCAATTTGGGTCACGGGTAGGAATAACTTTGAAAACTTTAAAGGAAAAAGATGCTACTATAGATAAGAGGGTAGAACAAGGATTGGGTAGAATTGATAAAATGGAGGAGGTTATTGACAAAGTGAGCTCCGCTTTCACACTATCCAAAACTAGTGCTAGTACCTCACAAGGCAAACATCCCAAGTTCATATTTATTCCTAAGAGCATTAGTACACCTCCTTCCAAAAGAAACGGAGATCACAAAATGATTAGTGTTCACCCCAACTTTTTGAACTTGATAAAGGAACCTATGGTCAAACCTTCCATTGTTCCTATTAATCATAGTTGTGTTATCAAGGAGCTGAATGTCAAAGATGACAACACTTGAAACTATGCATTATGCCTAGCTAGGGGCATAAAACAATAACGCGTGTTGGGAGGCAACCCAATATGTATCTTTATTTTTGTTTTTACTTTCTGTTTTTGTGTGAAAACATGATTGTTGCCTCTGTAATGATTGTGTTTTTATGTTTTAATTAGTGTTTGTGCCAAGTAAAGCCTTTGGGATGACTCACAAGATGAGTAGAAACGATGCTGAATCCGAAACAGAAACTTTGACTCCAGTGCAGGAATTTTCATTTTTTGCTGGAGAGCAATAATGATCTGAAATTTTAACACAGTATTGCTATACAAATTCTTTACGTTGTCCTAACTTTTCAGAATTTTAGAATTACAGAAGTATGGGCTCTTTATAGATTGCTACAGACTGTTCTGTTTTAAACATATTATGTTTTGCCTGCATAGTTTGGTTGTTTTGATTATGCCATGGACTATATCAGGGGGGTGTAAGCCATGGGGAAGTTAGAATACAGTACCTATTATGCAAAAATGAATTTGAATACATTTATCACAGTACCTCAAGTATGCAATTTGTTTCTTATACTAACGGATCTCACGAAGTTTTGTTGAGTTTGGTGTGATTGAAGTTTTCAAGTTTTGGGTGTGATCACGATGGACTACGGAATAAGGAGTAGCAAGAGCCCAAGCTTTGGGATGCCCAAGGCACCCCAAGTATAATTCTAAGGAGACTCAAGCGTCTAAGCTTGGGGATGCCCCGGAAGGCATCCCCTCTTTCATCTCAATCCATCGGTATGTCACTTGGAGCTATATTTTTATTCATCACATGATATGTGTTTTGCTTGGAGCGTCGTTTGCTTTTGTTTGCTTTTACTTTTAGTTTGTCACAATCATCATTTGATGGACACACCTATTTCATAGAGACACACCTTCATGATAATTTGCTAGAATACTCTACGTGCTTCACTTATATCTTTTGAGCTAGGCAGTTGCTCTAGTACTTGACTTATATCTTTTTGAGCACGGTGGCGTGTAGATTTTATAGAAATAATATGCTCTCGTTCTTCAATTAAATTTTTTTGAGAGCTGAGTAATAGTGACGGTAATTTGCATGGGTCATAAGACTAGTCCAAGAATATTAAGTATTCAACGAATGATAATCAAAACCATCGTGTAGCACATATAGAGAAGTTGTGGGTTAATGGCATTGATGTGGTAATATGAAAAAGGTGTGAATCCAAAATTGTTGATTCGTAGAAGTGTCGAGATTAAGAGGTGTCAACTTGTTATTCATCTAATAATTAAAGAGGCATGGTGATTATGTGTGAGCATTTATATTCCTCGTTGAAATCCTAGTGTTGTTTTGAGTCGGGGGCACACGATGGTTAACTCCTACCAACCTCCTCCCTCGAGGCATGCGAGGAGTACTTTGATTTGTGATAAAACTAATAAAAGTTTGCAATAAGTATGTGAGTTCTTTATGACTAATGTGACACCATGGACATACACATCTTCACCTTCTCATATTTGCTAGCCTCTTCGGTACCGTGCATAGCCCATTCTCACCTCGAGGATCGGTGCAAATATTCGCCGGTGCATCCAAACCCCGTGACATAATACGCTCTGTTGCACATAAGCCTCACTATATCTTCCTAAAAAGAGCCACAATACCTACCTATTATGGCATTTCCACAGCCATTCCGAGATATATTGCCATGCAAATTCCATCGTCACTTCACATGACTAGTTCGTTCATCATCATAATGCTTTGCATGATCGTATAGACCTGACATAATATTTGTTGCAAAGCCACCGTTCTTCATATTTTTGATACATGTCATGCTAGATCATTGCACATCCTGGTACCCTGCCAGAGGCATTCATACAGAGTCATATCTTCCTATCAGTTCTTCATGTTGAGTTGTAAGTAAATAAAAGTGTTATGATCATCATTATTAGAGCATTGTCCCAGTGAGGAAAGGATGATGGAGACTATGATTCCCCCACAAGTCGGGACGAGACTCTGGACAAAAAATGAAATAAAAATGGGGGAGGCCAAATGAGCCCACCATATATAAAAACAGAAAATGGGGGAGGCAAAAAGAAAAAAAAGAGAAAAGCTCACCATAAAAAAATGAGAGAAAAGAGAGAAGGGACTTTGCTACTATCGTTTACCACACTTGTGCCTCAGAGTGGCACCATGTTCTTCATATAGAGAGTCTCCTATGTTGACACTTCCATATGCTAGTGGGAATTACCTTTTCATATAATAAACTTGGCTTGTATATTCCTATGACGGGCTTCCTCAAATGCCCGAGGTCTTCATGAGAAAGCAAGTTTGATGCACACCCCACTTAGCTTCAGTCGAGCTTTCATACACTTATAGCTCTAGTGCATCATTTGCATGGCAATCCCTACTCCTCGCATTGATATCTATCGATGAGCATCTCCATAGCTCGTTGGTACACCTAGTTGAAGCGAGACTATCTTCTCCACTTTTTACCCCTTTGATACCTACCACCATATTCTATTTCAGTTATATGCTATGTCCAATGGTTCACGCTCATGTATTGCGTGAAGAATAAAAAGTTGATGCATATTGAAAAAGTACGATTCTATTTTAGTTATATTCTAGCATTCAAAGATTTTTCCTTCCACTTGCATAGTAATTTCTTAAGATCATCTCTATCCTTACAAGCAAGAAAGTCCCTAGCTACCTCTCCCTCCATAACATAACCCTTAGGTATATTAGGCAATTCATATCTAGGAGAGCTAGGTCTAACAGGTGTCTCATAGTGTTCAGTTTCAATAATTTCATCAGTTTCAGAAATATCATCAGTTTCAGTATTAACTCTAACAATTTGTTCATCAAGAAATTCACCCAGTGGCACAGTATTATCAAGCAAAGTATCATCATAAGCATCATGCATAGCAGAAGTGGCATCATCAATTGCTTGCGACATATCAGAATCAATAGCAGGTGGTGGTGTCGCAAATTTACTCATAACAGAAGGTGAATCAAGTGCAGAGCTAGATGGCAGTTCCTTACCTCCCCTCGTAGTAGAGGGATAGATCTTGGTTTTTGGGTCTTTCAGATTCTTCATAGTGATGAACAGATATAAATCCCAAGTGACTCAAAGAATAGAGCTATGATCCCCGGCAACGGCGCCAGAAAAGTACCTTGATAACCCACAAGTATAGGGGATTGCAACAGTTTTCGAGGGTATAGTATTCAACCCAAATTTATTGATTCGACACAAGGGGAGCCAAAGAATATTCTCGAGTATTAGCAGTTGAGTTGTCAATTCAACCACACCTGAAAGACTTAATATCTGCAGCAAAGTATTTAGTAGCAAAGTAGTATGGAAGTAACGGTGACGGTAGCAAAAGTAACAGTAGCGGTTTTGTAGCAATCGTAACAGTGGCAACGGAAAAGTAACTTTAGCAAAGATCAATATATGAAAAGCTCGTAGGCAACGGATCAGTGATGGATAATTATGTCGGATCGCATTCATCATGCAACGGTTATAACATAGGGTGACACAGAACTAGCTCCAATTCTTCAATATAATGTAGGTATGTATTCCATATATAGTCATACGTGCTTATGGAAAAGAACTTGCATGACATCTTTTGTCCTACCCTCCCGTGGCTGCGGGGTCCTAATGGAAACTAAGGGATATTAAGGCCTCCTTTTAATAGAGAACCGGACCAAAGCATTAGCACTTAGTGAATACATGAACTCCTCAAACTATGGTAATCACCGGAAAGAATCCCAGTTATTGTCACCCTGGGGGATGCGGATCATAACTCGTAATAGGTGTCTACAACTTGCAAGATAGGATCAAGAACACATATATATTCATGAAAACATAATAGGTTCAGATCTGAAATCATGGCACTTGGGCCCTAGTGACAAGCATTAAGCATAGCAAAGTCATAGCAACATCAATCTCAGAACATAGTGGATACTAGGGATCAAACCCTAACAAAACTAACTCGATTACATGGTAAATCTCATCCAATCCATCACCGTCCAGCAAGCCTACGATGGGATTACTCACGAACGGTGGAGAGCATCATGAAATTGGTGATGAAGGATGGTTGGTGATGACGACGGCGTCGATTTCCCCTCTCCGGAGCCCAAAACGGACCCCAGATCTACCCTCCCGAGGAAGAACAGGAGGTGGCGGCGGCTCCGTATCGTGAAACGCGATGAACTCTTCTTATTGATTTTTTTTCTCCCCGAATAGGGTTATATGGAGTTGGAGTTGAGGTCGGAGGAGTTGCAGGGGGCCCACAAGCCACCTAGGCGCGCCCTAGGGGGGGCGCCCCCCTGGCTTGTGGCCAATGGGTGGACCCCCTCTGGTTGATTCTTTCGCCAGTATTTTTTATTAATTCCAAAAATATTCTCCGTAAATTTTCAGGTCAATCCGAGAACTTTTATTTCTGCACAAAAATAGCACCAAGGCAATTCTGCTGAAAACAACGTCAGTCCGGGTTAGTTCCATTCAAGTCATGCAAATTAGAGTCCAAAACAAGGGCAAAAGAGTTTGGAAAAGTAGATACGATGGAGACGTATCATGCAACCCGATGCATGACATGGCAATATGCAGAGCTAGGCATGAGCTAACGCAGTACTACACGTCACAGATGGAGCGGAATAATTTCTGATGATATTTCCCGGGTCTCAGGCTAATACCGGACAGATGAAAATGATGGAAAAGTTCCATGTTCGTTATGATAGGAGCACGTGACAGAAGAACGGACATCGTATTCGGATTCGTGGGATTTTTCTGATCAACTTTCATGTATAAAATATTTTCATTTGACTTACAGTTTATTTTATATTAATTTTTAAAGTTTTATTAATATTCAGAAATTAAACAGATTTAATGTAATTCAATAATTCAATTATGACATCCGCATGATGTCATGCTGACATCAGCAGTCAACAATGGGGTTGACTGGTCAAATCTGACCAGTGGGCTCCACTGTCATTGACACAGTGCTAATCTAAGTTTAATTAACAATAAGCAGATTAATTATTAGGGGGGACCCACATGTCATACCCTGTTTATTTATACTAATTACTTAACTAAACACATTATTAGTTTAGGGTGTGGACCCCACCTGTCATTGTCTCTAACTAATTAACAGAAATAATTAGTCTGATTAGATTTAAGTTGATTAAGTTAACTAATTAATTCATTACTTAATTAACTAATTAAATTAATTAATTAAACATTTATTTATTTTTAAACATTTTTTAAAACGTTTTAGGGGGTGTGGGCCCCCTCTTTCAGGCTCACGGGGAGGTGGGGGTTAGTGGGGGGTTAACCCCACTAACCAGATCGGGGCCGGCTAGGGCAATGGCCTCGGGCAACCGACGGCCACCGGAGGCAGGCCGGTGGTGGGCTCGCATCGGCCGGTTAGCGCGCGGGCGAAGGGGGGAGCGGTGCTACGGCGAGGGGGGAGTAGGGGCCGGAGCGGGGCCGCGGTGCATGCGGCGCGGACGTGTGGTTGGGGCAGGGCGAGCACGGGGCGCGTGGGGTGGGGGTGAGCGCGAGGCCATGCGTCTCCGGGCAATTTTGAGCGCGGCCGGGACACGCGCGGGGTGGCGCCGGTGTGGTGAGCGCGGTGGTGGCCGAGGCGCGACGGCTGCAGGCGAGACGGAGCAGAGGGAGTGGGGGAGCACTGAGGGCTCACCGGCGGTTGTAGGGAGGGGGCAGTGGGCGTGGGGAGGGGCGGCGAGGTCCGGCGACGGTGCTGGCGACGGCGGGCGGCGTCGGCGTCGGCGGGCGGCAGCGGGGCGATGGTTCGCCCGATCTGGATCGGGTGGGGGAGAGGGGATTGGGGGAAGTGGGGACGTGGGGGTGTCGGTGCCCCCCAGAGGGGGGGTTATAGGTCCAGGGTTAGTGGTCCGAGGCCCATGGGGGGTGGGCTTTTTGCTCTTTTTTATTGTTTTATTTTGTTTTGCTGTTTTGCTTTCCTGTTTTTATTTAGTTTAGTAGCAATCTAGCTATTGTAAAAATATGGTATTGGGTCCAATAATCCAACAACATTTTTATACAATGCCACAATTTATTCGGGGGCCGTTTGAAAAGTTTTGAATTAGCAAGATTTAAAAAAAGCATTAATAAAAGAATTGACCGTTGTTTTATTTATTTTTTGAGGCACTTAATCACATGATAAAATGTTGGTTCCATTTTTATAAAAGCTTAGGGAATATTTAAAACCTATTCATGATTTTTATTTCCTGATTTGCAAAACTTTTTAATCCGCCTTTTAAATGAATTTGAATTGCAGGGGAATTTGAATATGGATCTGATTTCAAAAGTGATCATAATTGGATTAGCAAAATGAATTAGCTTAATCCTCGTGGTACTGTAGCTTGGTTACAAAGATTACTGTAGCACTTAATCCAGGGTGTCACAACTCTCCCCTACTAAAAGAAATTCTCGTCCCGAGAATTAAGAAGTAGAAGGAAAGAGCTCGTGGTATTCTTCACGAAGATATCCTCGCGTTCCCAAGTGGCTTCATCTTCAGAATGATTTGACCACTGCACTTTGAAGAACTTGGTAACCTTCTGACGAGTCCGACGTTCAGTTTCATCGAGAATGCGGACCAGGTGCTCTTTGTAAGAAAGTTCTTGTTGCAGCTCAAGCATATCATGATCCACTGCTCGGATAGGATCCTTGAAGCAGCGGCGGAGCTGTGACACATGGAAGACATCGTGAACCTGACAAAGGTTTGACGGTAGTTCCAATTGATATGCCACTTTTCCACGCCTTTCAAGAATAGTGAAAGGACCAATATATCGATTAGCCAGCTTGCCCTTGATCCCAAAGCGGTATGCACCTCTCATTGGCGTGACTCGAAGATAAGCCTTTTCACCAGGTTGGTAGACCATATCTTTGTGACGACGGTCATACTAACTCTTCTAACAGGACTGGGCAGCCTTCAGATTTGCATGAATAATGCGGACTTGATCGTCCGCATGCTGGATAATATCCGGACCGATAAGTGTATGTTCCCCAGTTTCTGACCAATTCAGAGGAGTCCGACACTTTCGTCCATATAACACTTCAAAGGGGGCCATCTTCAGACTAGCTTGATAGCTATTGTTGTAGGAGAACTCAGCATACGGGAGAGGTTCCTCCCATTTCTTGCCGAAAGAAATGTCACAAGCTCGAAGCATGTCTTCGAGAATCTGGTTGACTCTTTCAACTTGTCCCTGGGATTGAGGATGAAAAGCGGTGCTAAAGGACAGATGAGTTCCCATAGCTTCCTGGAAACTTTCCCAGAATCTTGAAGTGAATAAGCTGCCACGATCTGAACTAATCACCAATGGAATACCGTGGAGTGAAACAACTCTGGACATATAAAGATCTGCCAGCTGACTAGGAGTGATAGTTTCCTTGACAGCCAGAAACTGTGCAACTTTGGACAGTCGGTTAATGACAACAAGAATAGCTTCATTACCCCTCTGCGATCTGGGAAACCCAGTGACAAAGTCCATTTCAACATGGTCCCACTTCCATTCAGGAATGGTAATAGGTTGCAGAGTTCCAGCAGGCTTTTGATGTTCTGCTTTGATCCGACGGCAAATGTCACATTCTGAAACATAGCTTGCAATGTCTTGTTTCATGTTTGACCACCAGAACCTTTGACGGATGTGTTGGTACATCTTGGTACTACCCGGATGAATATAAAGAGGTGTATCATGAGCTTCTTTCATCACTTTCCTGTTGATGACCCACAAGTAATCTTTTTGACTTCACTGTTGATGACCCACAAGTATAGGGGATCAATCGTAGTCCTTTCGATAAGTAAGAGTGTCGAACCCAACGAGGAGCAGAAGGAAATGACAAGCGGTTTTCAGCAAGGTAATTTCTGCAAGCACTGAAATTGCAGGTAATGGATAGTTTGATAGCAAGATTATTGGTAACGAGCAAGTAACGGTAACGGTAAATAAGGTGCAGCAAGGTATCCCAATCCTTTTGTGGCAAAGGACAGGCCAGAACAGTCTCTAGTAATAGGCAAAATTTTCTTGAGGGTACACGGGAATTTCAGCTAGTCACTTTTATCATGTTGGTTTTATTTGTGTTCGCTACTTTGATAATTTGATATGTGGGTCGACCGGTGCTTGGGTGCTATTCTTACTTGAACAACCTCCCACTTATGATTAACCCCCTCGCAAGCATCCGCAACTACGAGAAAAGTATTAAGATAAAATCTAACCATAGCATTAAACGTTTGGATCCAAATCAGCCCCTTACGAAGTAGCGCATAAACTAGGGTTTAAGCTTCTGTCACTCTAGCAACCCATCATCTAATAACTACTCCACAATGCATTCCCTTAGGCCCAAGGATGGTGAAGTGTCATATGGTCGACGTTCACATGACACCACTAAGGGAATCACAACATACATATAATCAAAATATCGAACACATATCAAATTCACATGATTACTTGCAACATGACTTCTCCCGTGACCTCAAGAACAAAGGTAACTACTCACAAATAATATTCATGCTCAAGATAATAGGGGTATTGAATAGCATAATGGATCTGAACATATAATCTTCCACCGAATAAACCATATAGTAATCAACTACAAGATGTAATCAACACTACTAGTCACCCACTGGTACCAATCTGAGGATCTGGTACAAAGATTGAACACAAGAGATAAACTAGGGTTTGAGAGGAGATGGTGTTGTTGAATATTGGCCTCCCAAAGATGAGAGGGGTGTTGGTGATGACGATGGCTTCGATTTCCCCCTCCGAGAGGGAAGTTCCCCCGGCGGAATCGCTCCACCGGAGGGCAAAAGTGCTCCTGCCCAAGTTCCGCCTCGAGACGGCGGCGTTCCGTCCCGAAAGTCCTCTCCTTATTTTTTCTAGGTCAAAAGACCCTTTATACCATAAGATGGGCACCAGAGGTGCGCCGAGGAGGGCACTACCCACCAGGGCGCACCTGGGGGGCCTGGCGCGCCCTGGTGTCTTGTGCCACTAGGGTGGCCCCCTCCGGTAGTTCTTGGCTCCAGTATTTTTTATTAAATCCAAAAATATTCTCCGTAAAGTTTCAACTTCATTGGACATGTGCAAAATAGGTATCTCTGATGTGCTTTTTCAGGTCCAGAATTACAGCTGCCGGTATTCTCCCTCTTTGTGTAAACCTTGCATATTGTGAGAGAAAAGGCATTAGAATCACTCCTTAAAGCATTATTATTCAACAAAACATAATAAATAACAGTAGGAAATCATGATGCAAAATGGACGTATCAACTCCCCCAAGCTTAGACCTCGCTTGTCCTCAAGCGAAAAGCCGAAATTTAAAAGCATGTCCACATGGTTTGAGAGAGAGGTGTTGATAAAAACAAAATACGGACATGGTAGCATCATGCTTATTATCATAACAGCAACAAAATCTATCATAAAACTTATTCATATAACTTTCATCATATAACTTCTCATGAATAAGTAACAATTCATCACAACATAGAAGTATAAAGCATAAAGCTTGTTGAAAACCAACAAACTATGTTCTCAGTCAACTTTGCAACTACAATTCATCATATTTTGAGGAAGGATCTCATGTCGGAGCCTTTTGGCAAGTCCACATACTCAACCATCATTTAGTATTCTATGATTGCTAACACTCACAGCATACCCATGAGCAAAAAGTTTCAACCGGACATATAGAAAGATAGGGGCTTATAGTTTCGCCTCCCAACGTATTCACCTCAAGGGTGATGTCAACAAGAATAACTCATGCCCACTCACATCCAACTGGATATATGTGCCTAGATCTTTACTCACCACATGATGCTTGCAAAAGAAAAAGTAAAAAGGAATGGGGAAGAATACTTGACTCTTGCATAAAAGTAAATACATGAAAGTAAAAGATAGGCCCTTCGCAGAGGGAAGCAGAGGTTGTCATGCGCTTTTTGGTTTGTATGCCCAATCCCTTAATGTAAAATAACGCCACGCTATATTGCCCCCTATGATAGCATCCTTTATTATGCAGTCTGTCGCTTTTATTGCTTTGCCGTCATAAGTTCGTATAACGCTCAATTTTCTCTTACACTAATTGATCAAACACATTTAGAAGCAATTTTTATTGCCTTAGTGCACCGATGACAACTTACTTGAAGGATCTTACTCGATCCGTATGTAGGTATGGTGGACTCTCAAAGAGTGAATTTGGGTTTTGGGTTTTTGGATGCACAAGTAGTATCTCTACTTAGTGCGGAATTTTTTGGCTAGCAAAGATATTTAGCAAGCACCACATGTTGAAGGATCTATGACAATATAACTTCTATGTGGATATGAACAAACATAAATCATTACGTTGTCTTCCTTGTCCAACGTCAACAATATTGACATATAACATTTTGTGGGGGCTCACAATCATAAAAGATGTCCAAGATAGTGTATTTGCATGTGAATCTTCTCTTCCCTATTAATTTTTTCATGAATTGCATTATTGACCAATGCTGCGTTTGTCAATCTCCAACAAATTTTACTACTTATACTTTTCCTTATGTGATGTCATTACCTACCATAAGATTAGCATATGATTCTTTTCATCTATTTCTCTTTCCTTTTATTTTGATTGCAACAAGAAAGTAGAGAAGCGAAAGCTCAAACCAAACTTTATTATATAACACTCACTCGATTACATAGATAGATAGACCACGAAACTAACACACGAAAATAGATCATACTAAACTTTTATTCAACTAAATCAAAGGGAAACTAAAGATCGAACTAAAATAGGTAAAGGTGAATAAAAGTGATGGTAATACGATACCGGGGCACCTCCCCCAAGCTTGGCTCAAGCCAAGGGGAGTGCCCATACCTGTGTGCTCAAGTCTCCTTTCGTGGTGGTGATGAAGAAGGTGGTGGTGATGAAGTGGTAGGCTTGTCCTCCAGCTTCCAGGGCAAGGGCTCACCATCAAAAGTTGACGCGAGAGTCCCCTGAGTCCTGCAACTGGCAGCTAAACTCATACCTTTAAATCTTGCTTCATATTCAAAAACTTGGTTTTGAAGATCATAAACTTGACTTTGCAGAAAATTGATTTGCTCGTTGAGGGTGGAGATGGTGTCTTTCAAAGACTGGCCATCCACAACCTGATCATGGGTGAATTCCGTGATCATGGAGTGGTTAGCACTAAGTCCACGCTCCACCATCCTTTGACACTTGAAGATGTCTTGTTCCACCGCCTCGAGCCTAGCTTCCACGCTTCCGGTCCTCTTGGGTCCCTGCACATCGCGGATGTGGAGCACCCCATCACGCATCTCAATGGCTTGAGGGTGCTTCCTCACCTCCAGGAAGTACGGGTTGATGACCTTCTCAAAGAACTTGTCCTTGGAGGAGCTTGGTGGTGCCATGGAGATCTAGATCTGACGAGAAAACACCACGAAACGAGAACAGAGGATTTTTCTGCGATGCGGTCGTCAAAACAGTTGGGGGTATATATAGAGATTTTTCATTCCTGGGAAACAAGCATATGGAAGGAAAACGGAGTCGGGAAGGTGTCCGAGGTGGGCACAACCCACCAGGGCGCGCCTGGCAGGGCTGGCGCGGCCTGGTGTATCATGCTCACCTCGATCGCCTTCCGATTTATTTCTTATTTTCCAATTTTTCTAATATTTCAAAACTAACAGGAAATATTTTTGCGGATTTTTCGGAGTCCGTTTACTTACCGTATCATGTACCTCCTATTTTTCAAAATTCTGGAGTGTTTCGGAATGTTTCTTTTATGTGCTCCTCCGGTGTCATTGTTTGGATAACATTGCTTTCAACATTAATAGGCGTACCTGAGATATAGTGCTTAATTCTTTGTCCATTGACCACCTTCGGGTTAGTACCTTCGGCATTATTAATCTTGATGGCTCCAGAACGATAAAAATCTTCGATAATATAAGGTCCTTCCCATTTGGAGAGAAGCTCACCTTCAAAAAATCTTAAACGGGAGTTGAACAAAAGAACACAGTCTCCTATTTTGAATTCCCGCTTTTGGATTCTTTTGTCATGCCATCTTTTTACTTTTTCTTTGAATAGTTTGGCATTTTCGTAGGCTTGGGTCCTCCATTCATCTAGTGAGCTAATATCAAATAGCCTCTTCTCACCGGCAAGTTTGAAATCATAATTGAGTTCTTTAATTGCCCAAAATGCTTTATGTTCTAAATCTAGAGGCAAATGACAAGCTTTTCCATATATCATTTTGTATGGAGACATACCCATAGGATTTTTATAAGCTATTCTATAGGCCCAAAGTGCATCATCTAGTTTCTTAGACCAATTCTTTCGAGACCTATTGACAGTTTTTTGTAATATTAATTTTATTTCTCTATTGCTAAGTTCAACTTGACCACTAGATTGACGATGATAGGGGGATGCAATTCTATGGTTAACATCATATTTAGCAAGCATCTTACGGAAAGCACCATGAATAAAGTGTGAACCACCATCAGTCATTAAATATCTAGGCACTCCAAACCTCGGGAAGATAACTTCTTTAAGCATTTTAATAGAGGTGTTGTGATCAGCACTACTAGTTGGAATAGCTTCTACCCACTTAGTGAGATAATCAACAGCAACCAAAATATGAGTGTACCCATTAGAGGAAGGAAAAGGTCCCAAATAATCAAAACCCCAAATAACAAATGGTTCAACAACAAGTGAATAGTTCATAGGCATTTCCTGACGCTTACCGATATTACCAATTCTTTGACATTCATCACAAGACAAAACAAACTTACGGGCATCCTTGAAGAGAATAGGCCAATAAAAACCAGATTGCAATACCTTGTGAGCAGTTTTATCTCCCGCATGATGTCCTCCATATGCTTCAGAATGACATTTCCGTAGGATTTGTTCCTGTTCATGCTCAGGTACACAACGTCTAATAATACCATCTACTCCTTCTTTATAAAGATGTGGGTCATCCCAAAAGTAATGTCTTAAATCATAGAAGAATTTTTTCTTTTGTTGGTATGTGAAGCTAAGTGGTATATATTTAGCGACAATGTAATTAGCATAATCAGCATACCAAGGAGTGTTTTGACAAACATTTATTGCAGCTAACTGTTCATCGGGGAAACTATCATCAATAGGTAGTGGGTCATCAAGAATATTTTCTAACCTAGACAAGTTATCAGCTACGAGGCTCTCAGCTCCCTTCCTATCAACGATATGTAAGTCAAATTCTTCAAGCAAGAGAACCCACCTAATAAGTCTAGGTTTAGCATCTTTCTTTTCCATAAGATATTTTATAGCAGCATGATCGGGGTGAACGATAACCTTGGAATCAACAATATAGGATCTAAATTTATCACAAGCAAACACAACTGCTAAGAATTCTTTTTCAGTAGTAGCATAATTGCGTTGAGCACTGTCAAGAGTTTTACTAGCATAACGAATAACAATCAATTTCTTATCAACTCTTTGTCCTAGAACAGCGCCAACATCATAGTCACTAGCATCACACATAATTTCAAAAGGCAAGTTCCAATCAGGTGGTTGAACGATAGGTGCAGAGGTTAAGGCTTTTTTGAGTGTTTCAAAGGATTCCACACAATCATCATCAAAAACAAAAGCAATATCCTTTTGCAAAAGATTAGTAAGAGGCCCAGAAATTTTAGAGAAGTCTTTAATGAACCTCCTATAGAAACCAGCGTGACCAAGGAAACTTCGAATACCTTTAATATCTTTAGGACATGGCATTTTCTCAATTGCATCAACTTTAGCTTTATCCACCTCAATACCTCGTTCGGATATTTTATGCCCCAAGACAATACCTTCATTAACCATAAAGTGACACTTCTCCCAATTCAAGACAAGATTTGTTTGTTCACATCTCTGCAAAACTCGATCAAGGTTGATTAAGCAATCATCAAAAGAAGTTCCATAAACGGAAAAATCGTCCATGAAAACCTCCACAATCTTTTCAAAAAAGTCCGAGAATATAGCAGTCATACATCTTTGAAAGGTAGCAAGTGTATTGCATAAACCAAAAGGCATACGTCTATAAGCATAGGTTCCAAAAGGGCAAGTAAAGGTGGTTTTCTCTTGATCAAATTGCGACACAGGTATTTGAGAGAAACCAGAATATCCATCCAGAAAACAAAAGTGTGTGTTCTTAGATAATCTTTATAGCATTTGATCAATGAAAGGCAGAGGGTAATGATCTTTTCTAGTATCTTTATTTAATTTTCCAAAATCAATTACCATTCTATAGCCAGTGACAATTCTTTGTGGAATGAGTTCATTTTTATCATTAGGAACAACGGTAATACCTCCTTTCTTAGGGACACGATGAACGGGACTTACCCATCTACTATCAGCAATGGGATAGATTATACCTGCTTCCAGAAGCTTTAATATTTTAGTTCTTACCACTTCTTTCATCTTAGGATTCAATCGCCGTTGGTGATCAACAACGGGTTTAGCATCAGGTTCCATATTAATCTTGTGCTGACATAGAGTGGGACTAATGCCCTTAAGATAATCAATAGTATATCCAATAGAAGCCCGGTGCTTCCTCAGAACTTTTAATAATCTTTCTTCTTCATGTTCTGAAAGGTTAGCACTAATAATAACAGGATATATCTTTTTCTCATCAAGATAAACATACTTCAAAGTGTCAGGCAATTGCTTTAATTCAAACACAGGATCACCTTTAGGTGGAGGAGGACCTCCAAGAGTTTCAATAGGCAAATTGTGTTTCAGGAGAGGTTGTTATTCAAAGAAAATTTTATCTATTTCATTTCTTTCACGCAAGTGCATATCATTTTCATGGTCAAGCAAATATTGTTCTAATGGATCAGTAGGAGGCACGGCAATAGAAGCAAGAACAATTATTTCATCCTAACTAGATAATACTCTATCCCGAGGATGTCTACTAAACTTGGAAAAATTAAACTCATGAGACACACCACCAAACTGAGACCGACAGTTTGTTTTTCACAATCTATCTTAACATTGACGGTGCTCAAGAAAGGTCTACCAAAGATAATGGGACAAAAGTCATCTTGTGGGCAACCAAGAACTAGAAAATCAGTGGGATATTTTAGTTTCCCACACAAGACTTCAATGTCTCTAACAATCCCAAGTGGTGTGATGGTGTCTCCGTTAGCAAGTTTAATAGTAACATCTATGTCTTCCATTTCAGCAGGTGCTATTTCATTCATAATTTCTTGGTATAAGGTAAAAGGGATATCACTCACACTAGCACCCAAATCACATAAACCATGATAGCAATGATCTCCTATTTTGACTGAGACAACAGGCATACCCACTACGGGTCTATGTTTATCTTTTTCATCAGGTTTGGCGATTCTAGCAGCTTCATCACCAAAATAGATAACATGACCATCAATATTTTCTACAAAGAGATCTTTAACCATAGCAACACTAGGTTCTGCTTTAATTTGCTCAGGGGGTTTAGGTGCTCTAATATTATTCTTGCAAACCACAGCTGATACCTTAGCATGTTCCTTTATCCTAACAGGGAAAGGCGGTTTTTCAATATAAGCGGTAGGCACAACTGGATCAACATTGTAAATGATGGTTTCATCTTTAGCTATGACCGGTTCCTTAATTTCTTCTTTAATAGGGGGATGATATTTAAACCACTTCTCTTTAGGGAGATCAACATGAGTAGCAAAGGCTTCACAGAAAGAGGCTACTATCTCAGAGTCAAGTCCATATTTAGTGCTAAACTTGTGAAAAGCATCGGTATTCATAAAAGATTTAACACAATCAAACTTAATCTTTATACCTGACTCATTACCTTCGTCGAGTTCCCAATCTTCAAACTTGCATTTAATTCTTTCTAAGAGACCCCACTTGAATTCAGTAGTCTTCTTCATAAAAGAACCAGCACAAGAAGTATCGAACATGGATTGATCATTATGAGAAAGCCGAGCATAAAAATTCTGAATAATAACTACTCTCATGATATCATGATTGGGGCATGAATATAACATTGACTTAAGCCTCCCCCAAGCTAGAGCGATGCTTTCTCCTTCTCGAGGCTAAAAATTATATATATAATTCCGATCATGATGAACTAGATGCATGGGATAAAACTTTTGATGGAATTCCAATTGCAATCGATTCTTGTTCCATGATCCAAGATCATCACATAGCCTATACCATGTCAATGCTTTTCCCTTCAAAGATAATGGGAAACCCTTCTTCTTAGCTTCATCTCCGGGTAGACCTGCAAGCTTAAATAATCCACAAATTTCGTTCACATATAAGAGGTGCATATCAGGATGTTCAATTCCATCTCCTACATAAGGTTTAGCAAGCAGTTGTTCTACCATGCCCAAAGGAATTTCATAACCAATATTTTCAGTAGGTGCAGTGGGTTTAGGGGCAACTAATTGTGGTTCCGATCGAGGTGAAGATACCCCGAACAAATCCCTCAAAGGATTGTTTTCCATAGTAGCAAGTAACGATAAATTTCAGCACGTAGTATAAGTTTTTCCTTACCGATTTCCACTTACCAAGAGCACTTCACTCCCCGGAAACGGCGCCAGAAAAGAGTCTTGATGACCCACAAGTATAGGGGATCAATCGTAGTCCTTTCGATAAGTAAGAGTGTCGAACCCAACGAGGAGCAGAAGGAAATGACAAGCGGTTTTCAGCAAGGTAATTTCTGCAAGCACTGAAATTGCAGGTAATGGATAGTTTGATAGCAAGATTATTGGTAACGAGCAAGTAACGGTAACGGTAAATAAGGTGCAGCAAGGTAGCCCAATCCTTTTGTGGCAAAGGACAGGCCAGAACAGTCTCTAGTAATAGGCAAAATGTTCTTGAGGGTACACGGGAATTTCATCTAGTCACTTTTATCATGTTGGTTTTATTTGTGTTCGCTACTTTGATAATTTGATATGTGGGTCGACCGGTGCTTGGGTGCTATTCTTACTTGAACAACCTCCCACTTATGATTAACCCCCTCGCAAGCAACCGCAACTACGAGAAAAGTATTAAGATAAAATCTAACCATAGCATTAAACGCTTGGATCCAAATCAGCCCCTTACGAAGTAGCGCATAAACTAGGGTTTAAGCTTCTGTCACTCTAGCAACCCACCATCTAATAACTAGTCCACAATGCATTCCCTTAGGCCCAAGGATGGTGAAGTGTCATGTGGTCGACGTTCACATGACACCACTAAGGGAATCACAACATACATATAATCAAAATATCGAACACATATCAAATTCACATGATTACTTGCAACATGACTTCTCCCGTGACCTCAAGAACAAAGGTAACTACTCACGAATAATATTCATGCTCAAGATCATAGGGGTATTGAATAGCATAATGGATCTGAACATATAATCTTCCACCAAATAAACCATATAGTAATCAACTACAAGATGTAATCAACACTACTAGTCACCCACTGGTACCAATCTGAGGATCTGGTACAAAGATTGAACACAAGAGATAAATTAGGGTTTGAGAGGAGATGGTGTTGTTGAAGATTGGCCTCCCAAAGATGAGAGGGGTGTTGGTGATGACGATGGCTTCGATTTCCCCCTCCGGGAGGGAAGTTCCCCCGGCGGAATCGCTCCGCCGGAGGGCAAAAGTGCTCCTGCCCAAGTTCCACCTCGAGACGGCGGCGTTCCGTCCCGAAAGTCCTCTCCTTATTTTTTCTAGGTCAAAAGACCCTTTATACAATAAGATGGGCGCCGGAGGTGCGCCGAGGAGGGCACAACCCACCAGGGCGCGCCTGGGGGGCCTGGCGCGCCCTGGTGTCTTGTGCCACTAGGGTGGCCCCCTCCGGTAGTTCTTGGCTCCAGTATTTTTTATTAAATCAAAAAATATTCTCCGTAAAGTTTCAGCTTCATTGGAGATGTGCAAAATAGGTATCTCTGATGTGCTTTTTCAGGTCCAGAATTCCAGCTGCCGGTATTCTCCCTCTTTGTGTAAACCTTGCATATTGTGAGAGAAAAGGCATTAGAATCACTCCTTAAAGCATTATTATTCAACAAAACATAATAAATAACAGTAGGAAATCATGATGCAAAATGGACGTATCAACTGTCATAGAGTTGCATAGTTTTGATGATGTCCACGAGATCTGGTACAGCAACCAGGTTACTCAGAGAACCCTGGTTAACAACACGGAGGTTCAGTTTGCAGGCCTCTGGTGGAGGGGGAACGAGATAACCCTGAGGAACAATATGAAGGTTTAGCTTGCGTAATTCTTCTTGAAGAAGGGGGTGAACCTTATGAACCTGGAGGTGGTTGCAGTAGGACTTGCGGCTCAAAGCATCAGGCATTACATTAGCCTTGCCAGGTGTGTAAGAAATACCCACGTTGTAATCTGCTATGCGCTCCATCCATCTTTGTTGACGAAGGTTCAGATCCGGGTGAGTAAACAGGTACTTCAGACTTTGGTGGTCGGTGTAGATCTCGCAACGATTACCAATAAGGTACTGCCGCCACTCTTTCAGTGCATGAATTACGGCAGCAAGTTCGAGGTCATGAACTGGGTAGTTCCCTTCATGAGGACGCAATTGACGAGATGCATAAGCAACCACTCTGCGCTCTTTCATTAGGACACAACCTATTCCTTGACGTGACTCGTCACAATAAATGACAAAGTCTGTTCGAGTATCCGGAGGAGCAAGCACTGGAGCAGACATCAGTTTGTCTTTGAGTGCCTGAAAGCTCTCCTGACATTTTTCTGTCCACTCATATTTAACACCTTTGTGAAGCAGATTGGTTAAGGGCTTTGCAATCTTGGAGAAGTTCTTGACAAATCAACGGCAATAGCTGGCGAGTCCGAGAAAACTTCTGAATTGCTTGACATTCTGCGGAGGAGTCCAGTCAAGAATAGCCTGAACTCGTTCAGGGTTGACCGCAATACCATCCTTGGAGATCACATGACCAAGGTAGGTTACTTCGTCCATCCAGAACTCACACTTGGAATACTTTGCATAAAGTTGATGCTCCCGAAGCTTTTCCAGTATAAGAGGAAGATGTTCAGCATGCTCTTCTTTATTCTTGGAATAAACCAGGATATCATCCAGATAAACCACGATGAATTTGTCGAGGTAATCCATGAATATATAGTTCATCTGGTGAGAAAAAGTTGCTGGAGCATTGGTTAAGCCGAAGGACATGACGGTGTACTCATATGAACCATAGCGAGAAATGAATGTCGTCTTGGGAATATCCTCTTCACAAACCCGGATCTGATGGTAACCCAACCTCAAGTCGAGTTTTGAAAACACTGACGAACCAGCAAGTTGATCATACAGATCGTTGATCTGAGGAAGCGGATATTTATTCTGAATCGTTGCTTGGTTGATGGGACGGTAATCTTGGACCAATCGATTCGTACCATCTTTCTTCTTGACAAAGAGAGAAGGTGCTCCCCAAGCAGAGGAACTTGGACGGATGAACCCTTGACGAAGTGAATCATCGATTTCTAGTTTCAGTTCAAGGAGTTCATGAGGGGGCATCTTATATGGCCGCTTAGCAATAGGGGTGGTGCCTGGCACTAAGTCGATGACAAACTCGACAACTCTTATAGGGGGAATCCCTGGAAGTTCTTCAGGGAAGACGTCTTGAAAATCACGGACCACTGGGATGTTTTCAATCCCCTCAAGAGGTGACGCATTTAATGCATTCAGGGCATATAACCAGGCTTCAGCATCTCGAACAAGATGAGCATGGTAGCTTACGATCTCATTCGAAGGATGTAGGAGGTTGACGGTTTTGGTGGCACAAATGATCGAAGCAGTATGTGCTTTCAACCAATCCATTCCCAGAATGAGGTCAATTTTGGAATACTTCAATATAATGGGGGAAGCATGGAATTTCAGTCCTTCTATTTCAATGGGGACATCGTGGCTAACCATGGAGGTTCGACATTGGCCCGCGGGGGTGGTTACCACTATTGGAATGTTCATCTCCTCGTACTTAATGTCATGCATGTATGCAAAATCTTTAGACATAAAAGAATGTGATGCTCCTGTATCAAACAATACATAAGCTGGAGTTGAGTTGACGAGAAGAGTACCCATCGCAGTAGCAGGCTGGTCTTGAACTTCATTCAGCTCAGCGTTGTTATCCTGAGCACGACCCTGAGCAGGCCTGGCATTGTTGTTGTGGGGCTGATTGGAAGGCAGTGCAAGTTGATTCTGATTCCGCCTGCATTCTCTAGCACGGTGTCCTGGACGACCACACTTGAAGAACAGCCCATCCTCAGGACGAGAAGTGGGAACAGGAGCTCGTGGTGATGGAGCTGGAAGCCTCGGCTGCCTTGGTGGTGGAGGAGGCAGACGAGGTGTAGCATAGGACGGCCTTGGAGCAGGAGCAGATGCATGGTACATATTGTGAGGAATCCAGATATTGCGCTTCTGACTTGCTAAGACCGAAGATGAGCCCATGTCACAGTTGCGCTTGCTACTGTCCTTGTACTCCTGCAGACCTGTTTCCACTTGAATGGACTTGTTCACCAAGATGGCGAAGTTATCAAAGTCCTGAACAAGGAGTGCCAGCTTGATATCAAGGTGAAGGCCTTCACAGAATTTCTCTTGCCTACGAGCATCAGTTGCAACTTCTTCTTCAGCATAGCGGGACAAGTCCAGAAACTCCCGCTGATAAGCATCCACAGTCTTGTTGCCCTGGACGAGATTGCGGAACTCAAGCTTCTTCCTGTCCATAATTCCCTGAGGAATATGGCGAGCACGGAATGCAGCTTGGAAATCCGGCCAGGTGATGATTGTTCCAACAGGCTGTGAGCGCCTATGACTATCCCTGTTGGAAATATGCCCTAGAGGCAATAATAAATTGGTTATTATTATATTTCCTTGTTCGTGATAATCGTTTATTATCCATGCTATAATTGTATTGATTGGAAACTCAAATACATGTGTGGGTACATAGACAACACTGTGTCCCTAGTATGCCTCTAATAGACTAGCTCGTTGATCAAAGATGGTCAAGGTTTCCTAGCCATAGACATGAGATGTCATTTGATAACGGGATCACATCATTAGGAGAATGATGTGATGGACAAGACCCAAACTATAAACATAGCATATGATCGTGTCAGTTTATTGCTATTGTTTTCTGCATGTCAAGTATCTGTTCCTATGACCATGAGATCATGCAACTCACTGACACTGGAGGAATACCTTGTGTGTATCAAACGTCGCAACGTAACTGGGTGACTATAAAGATGCTCTACAGGTATCTCCGAGGGTGTCTGTTGAGTTGGCATGGATCAAGACTGGGATTTGTTACTCCGTATGACGGAGAGGTATCTCAGGGCCCACTTGGTAATACAACATCACAACAAGCCTTGCAAGCAATGTGACTAAAGTGTTAGCCATGAGATCTTGTATTACGGAACGAGTAAAGAGACTTGCCGGCAACGAGATTTAACTAGGTATAGAGATACCGACGATCGAATCTCGGGCAAGTAACATACCGAAGAACAAAGGGAACAGCATACGGGATTAACTGAATCCTTGACATAGAGTTTCAACTGATAAAGATCTTCATAGAATATGTAGGAACCAATATGGGCATCCAGGTTCCACTATTGGTTATTGACCATAGAGGTGTCTCGGTCATGTCTACATAGTTCTCGAACCCGCAGGGTCTGCACACTTAACGTTCGGTGACGTTTTGGTAGTATAGAGTTATGTATGGTGGTGACCGAAGGTTTTTCGGAGTCCCGGATGAGATACCGGACGTCACGAGGAGCTCCGGAATGGTCCGGAGGTAAAGATTGATATATAGGAAGTCCCATTTTGGTCACCGGAAAAGTTTCGGATATTTCGGTAGTGTACCGGGAGTGCCGGGAGGGGTACCGGGGACCATCGGGAGGGGTATTTCGACCCAAGGGGCCTCATGGGCTGTGGGAGGAGTCAAGCCAGCCCTTAGTGGGCTGGCCAAGTCCCCCACTAAGGCCCATGCGGCTGGAGGTGGAAAAAACCCAAAGGTGGAAAGGTGGAAAGGGTTTCCAAGTGGAGAGGAGGAATCCTACTCCTAGTAGGATTGGAGTAGGACTCCTCCACCTCCAATTTCGGCCAAACCTTGAGGGTTTGAGGCTGCCTCCTCCCCTCCCTCCCTCCTATATATACTAGAGGATTTAGAGGAGAAAAATAACCCTAATTGCCATGCGCTTCCTCTACTTCATCTAGATCGTTTTCTCCTCTAGTCTAGTTCGGCGGTGCTTAGGCGAAGCCCTGCCGGAATAGTTCCACCACCATCGCCGCCACGCCGTCGCGCTGCTGGAGAACTCATCTACCTCTCCGCTCCATCTTGCTGGATCAAGAAGGCGGAGATCGTCATCGAGTTGTACGTGTGCTGAACGCGGAGGTGCCGTCCGTTCGGCGCTAGATCGGAAGGACCGTGATCAGGATCGCGAGACGATTCGTGATTTGATCGCGGGATGGATCGTGATGGGATCGCGGGACGGATCGTGATTGGATCGCGAGATGGATCGTGATGGGATCGCGGGACGCTCGGCGATTTGGATCGCGAAGACGTTCGACTACATCAACCGCGTTTCTTAACGCTTCCCGCTTAGCGATCTACAAGGGTATGTAGATCCACTCTCCCTCTCGTAGATGCTCATCACCATGGATAGATCTTGCGTGTGCGTAGGAAATTTTTTGTTTCCCATGCAACGTTCCCCAACAGTCCCACCATTGAGCAGCGGGACCCTTCAGAAAGTACGAGGCAAAAGTGACATAGCTCGCCATTGGGGCGCCTGTAGACTCCAGCTCATAAGTGATGTCACGGAGCCAGTCAAGCAGCTGAGTTGAGCTGCGGTAGATAGCAGGGTTGAGGCGCATAAAGTCCTGCATAATCATTGGGGCTGGCTGCTGATTCATATTCGGCCTCGGGAACTGGTCAATAATCCCTTGCATAAACTGGCGGTTCAGCTCAAAGTGCTGCATCATTCCAGCCATGTATTCAGGCGGCGGTGGTGGGTCACGCGCACCACGACCACGACCAGCTGGCCAAACCATCCTGTTCAATTGCAACAGGGGAGGTTCCGCTTTGAGTAAAAATAACGACAAGGATTCATTCATGAGGTAGAATGCACAAATAAAGAAGTGCAATAGATACATCATAATAGCCAAACACGACATAACGATCCGTACTTAAGTCTGTTACAAATAGGCGATAGGTTCGGCATGAAATAACTTAGACAAACTAGGCGGCACGCAGGCACGCGGTAGAGGGATAAAACAACGGGACATAGCGATAAGCTACATCAACGTCGAAGACAATCACAGAAGCCAGGTAACTGCCAGTAATCACGTATGACAAACCCGGGGATAGGATTCTGCAATCCATGAACACTATGATGCGGATACTGGTCCAGATCGGGGACCCGAGGTCCACGTGCAGGTGTACGACCTCCAACAGCAGGCCACTCAAGACCTGATGGTAGCTCTGTCCGGCGCGGGTAAAGGATGTAATGTGGACAAGTCCCCGCATGGACTACTGGTACCAATTGATCCAGAGCGTCGTAAAGACGAGTACGAGTGGCGTACAACTGAACCGTCAGAGCTCGGACAGCACGATCCAGCGCCTCAGTGTACTGAACCAGAATATGTGGGTCGTAACGACGGCTCACATAAGCGGTACAGACCGCAGTGTAGGACCGGTCGTTGCGCTACCGCACGAGATGGGTGAAGGCAGCGGTGTCGGATCTAGTCTTGTCCCCAGCGGGGACATACGGAATGTATCTGAATCCAGTCTCCTCCAAGCAGGCGTGCTCTCTATGGAGGCGGGTGATAGCAGTGTAGGCAGCATCATGGACTGCCATCTCAACAGTCACTCCAACACTGCAATAGGTGTGCAGCTAACTGATGGAGCGGTCATGCCGATCCCAGATAACAACCACTGCCTCGTACTGCTCCTGGTTGTAATCGCGAAAGTCCTCGTAAACAGTGTACTCGGGGTACGAGCGATATCCCAGCCTGGTCAAGAGGTTGATCAGAATGGTCGGGAATCTGATACGTCTCCGTCGTATCTATAATTTTTGATTGTTTCATGCCAATATTATACAACTTTCACATATTTTTGGCAACATTTTATATGATTTATTGGACTAACCTGTTGATCCAGTGCCCAATGCCAGTTCCTGTTTGTTGCATGTTTTTTGTTTCGCAGAATATCCTTATCAAACGAAGTCCAAACTCGATAAAAATTTATGGAGATTTTTTTTGGAATATTTGTGAATTTTGGGAAGTGGAATCAACGCAAACGGAGGCCCACGGCCCCCAAGAGACACAAGGGCACACCCAGAAGGCCCAGGCGCGGCGTGGTGGGTTGTGCCCTCCTCGCACGTCGGTTGGAGGTATCCTTCGGGCGCAAGGAAGCTAATTTTTGGATAAAAATCCCCTCAAAATTTCAGCCCGATCGGAGTTACGGATCTCCGGGAATATAAGAAACGGTTTTCGGCCAAAAAATATGAACGTGAAACAGAAGAGAACAGAGAGTGAGATCCAATCTAGGAGGGGCTCCTGCCCCTCTGCCGCCATGGAGGCCATGGACCAGAGGGGGAACTCTCCTCCCATCTAGGGGGAGTCCAAGGAAGAAGAAGAAGGAGGGGGGCTCTCTCCCCCTCTCTCCCGGTGGCGCCGGAAGGCCACCGGGGGCAATCATCGTGACGGCGATCTACACCAACAACTTCACCGCCGTCAACACCAACTCTCTCCCCCTCTATGCAGTGGTGTAACACCTCTCTTCCCCGCTGTAATCTCTACTTAAACATGGTGCTCAACTCCATATATTATTTCCCAATGATATTTGGCTATCCTATGATGTTTGAGTAGATCCCTTTTATCCTATGGGTTAATTGTTGTATGATGTTCTGGATGTGAGTTGTATGTTGATATGGTGCTGTCCTATGGTGTCCTCTGTGTCGCGCAAACATGAGGGATCCCCGATGTAGGGTGTTGCAATATGTTCATGATTTGCCTATGGTGGGTTGCGTGAGTGACAGAAGCACAAACCCGAGTAGGTGGGTTGTTACGTATGGGAGTAAAGGGGACTTGATACTTAATGCTACTGTTGGGTTTTACCTTAATGAACTTTGGTAGTTGCAGATGCTTGCTAGAATTCCAATCATAAGTGCATATGATCCAAGTACGAAAAGTGTGTTAGTGTATGTCTCTCCCTCATTGCATATAACAAGTATCTATCATATTATATTCAATTGCCTAGGGACAATCTTTCTCTTGCGTTACACAAAAAGCTTTATACTAAGTTATTTACTCTTTTTGTTCTTTTATTAAAACAGCACCTAACTTTTATTTCCACGTTCTTTATTATCCTGCAAAGTACTTCTAGTTTTATTCCCGCAAAGTAGTTTCATACTTGTTCTAGGTAAAGCAAGCATTAGCGTGCGTAGAGTTGTATCGGTGGTCGATAGAACTTGAGGGAATATTTGTTCTACCTTTAGCTCCTTGTTGGGTTCGACACTCTTACTTATCGAAAAAGGCTACAAACGATCCCCTACACTTGTGGGTTACCAAGACCTTTTTCTGGCACCGTTGCGGGGGAGCAATAGCGTGGGGTGAATATTCTCATGTGTGCTTGTTTGCTTTATCACTAAGTAATTTTTATTTTCTGTTTTTAGTTGTTTTATTTTCTGTTATTAGTTGTTTTATTTCTTTAGTTATGGATATGGAACACGAAAAACACCAAAAAAATTAGTGGTACTTGCTACTCATGGAGATGGGGAACCTCCTAAAACCCTCGATGCTAGTCTTGTGAAACACGTTAATTACTCCTTTGATAATCCTGAGAAATCCTCATCGAACTTTATAATGGGAGACACGTTGGATCAACATGAGTACTTTAGGGATTATCGCTTGTCTCAAAAAGGGAAACACTTATGGGATCAAATTAGAATATTGCAATGGTTTGCTTGGGATGCATGCTCGAGATGTGACTTTACTTGTTGCTCTAGGATAGAAGCTCGACACCTTCCCTTTCAATGTAAATTCAACGATAATGAAACCTTGGCTTCATATGCTAAAGGTATTTATGATTACCATGATGTGAAACGAATAGAAGAATTTGTTTCGTTTAAAGGTGCTTATGAAATTGCTTCTTTGCTTGAAAAGAATGATGATGTTCCTTACGAATCTAAAAATTTATCCATACTTAAATATTGCTATGAGAATTATGATTGCAATGCTGATATTATTGAATTTATTGAAAGAATGACTGCTGCCTTGGAGGAGACTAATATTTTGCAAGAATCTATGGAAGAAGAAATTGCTGAAATTGTGAGCTCATTAGATGAAAAAGATGAGGAGGAGAGCGAAGAACAAAAGGAGGAAGAGTGGATTGGTCACCCGTGCCCACCTTCTAATGAGAGTAACTCTTCAACTCATACATTGTTTAATTACCCTTTGTGTTTACCAAAGGATGAATGCTATGATGATTGCTATGATCTCTTGGATTCGTTTGAAATATCCCTTTTTGATGAACTTGATGCTTGTGCTTGTGGCCATGATGCCAATATGAATTATGCTTGTGAAGATGAACTTGCTATAGTTCCTTATGTTAAGCATGAAATTGTTGCTATTGCACCCACACATGATAGTCCTATTATCTTTTTGAATTCTCCCAACTACACTATATCGGAGAAGTTTGCACTTATGAAGGATTATATTGATGGGTTGCATTTTTCTAATACACATGATGATTTCAATGAATATAATATGCAAGTGCTTGCTGCTCCTACTTGCAATTATTATGAGAGAGGAACCAAATCTTCACCTCTCTATGTTTCCAATACTATGAAATTGCAAGAAATTGTGTATACTATGCATTGGCCTTTACTTAATGTGCATGAATTGTTCTTGTATGACATGCCAATGCATATGAGGAGAGTTATACTTTGTTGTCACATGATATATATCACTTTGTGCTCACTATTAAATTACAAATCATTGCCAATTAAAATTGGATTTGATATACCTTGGGATCCGGGTGGATCCATTACTTGAGCACTTTATGCCTAGCTTAATGGCTTTAAAGAAAGCGCTGCCAGGGAGACAACCCGGAAGTTTTAGAGAGTCGTTTATTTCTGTTGTGTGCTTTTATAAAGTTTAAAAACAAAAAAAAATTATAGAGGGGAACCTAAAACTTCACAAAAGGAAAGGTGAAAGTGAGAGAGATGATGAGCATCGTTGAAGTGGGGGATATCCTTGAACTTTTGTTCATGCCCATGGAAGCTTTGTGAATCTTGAATCACGGAAACTTTTCCAACAAAAATAATTATCCCCTTGAACAAATCCATTGTATTATAAAAATAATGTGCCAAGATTTGCCTTGAGGATGATTAGATTGCTTGTTGGTATGTGCGGTGTAAAAACAGAAACTTTGGCTGTAGTGCGTGAATTTTTGGAGTTACATAAGTATGGTCAAAGTTAAGATTACTACAGACTGTCCTGTTTAAGACAGATTCTGTTTTTGATGCATTGTTTTGCTTGTTTTGATGAAACTATCGATTTTATCGGTGGTATAAGCCATGGAAAAGTTATAATACAGCAGTTATAATGCAAATATAAAATATGAATGGGTTTTCAACAGTAATTAAAGTAGTAATTTGCTTTATTATACTAACGGATCTCACCAGTCTTCTGTTAAGTTTTGTGTGGATGAAGTGTTCGAACATTGAGGAGGTCTCGATATGAGGAGAAGGAGGAGAGGCAAGAGTTCAAGCTTGGGGATGCCCAAGGCACCCCAAGTAAATATCCAAGGAGACTCAAGCATCTAAGCTTGGGGATGCCCCGGAAGGCATCCCATCTTTCTTCAACAAGTATCGGTATGTTTTCGTTTTCGTTTCGTTCATGTGATATCTGTAAATCTTGGAGCGTCTTTTGTGTTTAGTTTTCATATTTCTTTTATGCACCATGCTGGTATGAGATATTCCATGGTTTATTTATCGAATGCTCATTGCACTTCACTTATATCTTTTGAATATGGCTTTATAGAATGCTTCATGTGCTTCACTTATATCGTTTGAAGTTTGGATTGCCTGTTTCTCTTCACATAGAAAACCGTTATTCGTAGAATGCTCTTTTGCTTCACTTATATTTATTAGAGCATGGTCTTTTGTAGAAAGAATTAAACTCTCTTGCTTCACTTATATCTATTTAGAGAGTCAACAGGAATTGGTCATTCACATGGTTAGTCATAAAATCCTACATAAAACTTAGGGATCACTGAATATGATATGTTTGATTCCTTGCAATAGTTTTGCGATATAGAGATGATAATATGTGGGAGGTGCTAGTGGATGATCGTGTTTAGTAAGATATTGGTGTTAAGGTTTGTGATTCCCGAAGCATGCACGTATAGTCTCCCGTTATGCTAGGAAGTTGGAGCACAATTTATTCTTGATTGTCTATCTTTGTGTGAAGGTTGGGGGCGCGCAATGGTTAACTCCTACCAACCTCCGCCCTAGGAGCATGCGTAGTAATATTTTGCTTCGAGAGAGCTAATAAACTTTTGCAATAACTATGTGAGTTCTTTATGACTAATGTGAGTCCATGGATTATACGCACTCTTACCTTTCCGCAATTTGCTAGCCTCTACGGTACCGTGCATTGCCCTTTCTCACCTCGAGAGTCGGTGCAAACTTCGCCGGTGCATCCAAACCCCGTGATATGATACGCTCTATCACACATAAGCTTTATTATATGTTCCTCAAAACAGCCACCATACCTACCAATTATGGCATTTCCATAGCCATTCCAAGATATATTGCCATGCAACTTCCACCGCCTCCGTTTTTATGACTTGAGCATTCATTGTCATATTGCATTACATGATCGTAAGATAGCTAGCATGATGTTTTCATGGCTTGTCCGTTTTTTGATATCTTTGCTATGCTAGATCATTGCATTCATATAGAGTCATACTTTGTTCTACTATCGTTGTAGTATTGAGTTGTAAGTAAATAGAAGTGTGATGATCATCATTATTCATTATTAGAGCATGCCCCGGTGATGAAAGGATGATGGAAACTATGATTCCCTCGCAAGTCGGGATGAGGCTCCGGACAAAGGAAAAAAAGAAAAAAAATAATAGAAAAAAAAGAAAAAGAAAAAAAAGAAAGAAAAAAAAAAGAGAAAGAAAAAGCGGCATGCTAATTCCACACTTGTGCTTCAAAGTAGCACCATGTTTTTCATATAGAGAGTCTCCTGTGTTGTCACTTTCTATACTAGTGGGAATTTTTCATTATAGAGTTAGATGCATACCACTTAGTTTTTATATTGAGATTTCATACACTTACAGCTCTTAGTGCATCCGTTGCATGGCAATCCCTACTCCTCGCATTGATATCTATTGATGGGCATCTCCATAGCCCGTTGATACTCTGAGTTGAGGCAAGACTTTCTTCTCCACTTTTACCCCTTTGAAACCTACCACCATATTCTATTCCACCCATAGTGCTATATCCATGGCTTGCGCTCATGTATTGCATGAGAGTTGAAAATGCTGAAGCGCGTTAAAAAGAATGAACCAATTGCTTGGCTGACACCGGGGTAGTACATGATTTATACTTTGTGTTAAGAAGACAGAGCATGACAAGGCTATATGATTTTGTAGGGATAGCGTTCTTTAGCCTTGATATTTTGAAAGACATGATTGTTTGTTGGGATGCCTGAGTATTAATGTCTTTATGTCAAAACTAGAATATTGCTTTGAATCACTTGTGTCTTAATATTCATGCCATGATTAGATATATGATCAAGATTATGCTAGGTAGCATTCCACATCAAAAATTATCTTTTTTATCGTTTACCTACTCGAGGACGAGCAGGAATTAAGCTTGGGATGCTGATACGTCTCCATCGTATCTATAATTTTTGATTGTTTCATGCCAACATTGTACAACTTTCACATATTTTTGGCAACATTTTATATGATTTATTGGACTAACCTATTGATCCAGTGCACAGTGCCAGTTCCTGTTTGTTGCATGTTTTTTGTTTCGCAGAATATCCATATCAAACGAAGTCCAAACGCGATAAAAATTTATGAAGATTTTTTTGGAACATTTGTGAATTTTGAGAACTGGAATCAACGCAAACGGAGGCCCACATCCCCGAAGAGACACCAGGGCGCGCCCAGAAGGCCCAAGCGCGGCGTGGTGGGTTGTGCCCACCTCGTACGTCGGTTGGAGCTCTCCTTCGGGCGCAAGGAAGCTAATTTTTGGATAAAAATCCCCTCAAAATTTCAGCCCTTTCGGAGTTACGAATCTCCGGAAATATAAGAAACGGTTTTCGGCCAGAAAATAGGAACATGAAACAGAAGAGAACAGAGACGGTGATCCAATCTAGGAGGGGCTCCTGCCCCTCCGCCGCCATGGAGGCCATGGACCAGAGGGGGAACTCTCCTCCCATCTAGGGGGAGGCCAAGGAAGAAGAAGAAGGAGGGGGGCTCTCTCCCCCTCTCTCCCGGTGGCGCCGGAACGCCGCCGGGGAAATCATCATGACGGCGATCTACACCAACAACTTCGCCGCCGTCAACACCAACTCTCTCCCCCTCTATGCAGCGGTGTAACACCTCTCTTCCCCGCTGTAATCTCTACTTAAACATGGTGCTCAACTCCATATATTATTTCCCAATGATATTTGGCTATCCTATGATGTTTGAGTAGATCCCTTTTGTCCTATGGGTTAATTGTGGTATGATGTTATGGTTGTGAGTTGTATGTTGATATGGTGCTGTCCTATGGTACCCTCCGTGTCGTGCAAACGTGAGGAATCCCCGTTGTAGGGTGTTGCAATATGTTCATGATTTGCCTATGGTGGGTTGCGTGAGTGATAGAAGCACAAACCCGAGTAGGTGGGTTGTTGCGTATGGGAGTAAAGGGGACTTGATACTTAATGCTATGGTTAGGTTTTACCTTAATGAACTTTGGTAGTTGCGGATGCTTGCTAGAGTTCCAATCATAAGTGCATATGATCCAAGTACGGAAAGTGTGTTAGCGTATGCCTCTCCCTCATTGCATATAACAAGTATCTATCATATTATATTCAATTGCCTAGGGACAATCTTTCTCTTGCGTTACACAAAAAGCTTTCTACTAAGTTATTTAATCTTTTTGTTCTTTTATTAAAACAGCACCTAACTTTTATTTCCACGTTCTTTATTATCTTGCAAAGTACTTCTAGTTTTATTACCGCAAAGTAGTTTCATACTTGTTCTAGGTAAAACAAGCATTAGCGTGCGTAGAGTTGTATCGGTGTTCGATAGAACTTGATGGAATATTTGTTCTACCTTTAGCTCCTCGTTGGGTTCGATACTCTTACTTATCGAAAAAGGCTACAAACGATCCCCTACACTTGTGGGTTATTATAATCCAGGGGCATCGATAGCCATAGTCAAACAGACGAGCTGCCTGGAAGGACGCATCTGTAACAAGAAGATTCAAAGATGTCAAATGATAGTGTGTACATCATAACTTCAAAGGAAACAATTGTCGACAAAACAACTCTCCGGTGGATGTGATCACGAGAACCTAATGTTAGATTTAGCAAAGTATTTATCCCGAAAGAGAAGAGAGATCAGAACCCAGAGTATAGACGAGGAATAAAAGATCCTAATACCACCTGATCAGGTCGTCTACCATGGGTAGGGTCACAAGACTGACTTCTTGGCCCACCTAGGGACCCTCATCGACATTGAAGCTCAGGAGGTGGAAGTGCACTCGGACACGCCTGAAGAGTCACTCGGACACACCTAAAGATACACTCGGATGGCCACAGCCACACTCGGTCAACAGGAACTCAACGGTCCAGGAGACGTAGAGTTGAGTAATATGAAGAGACGTCCTCTGGGATTAATCAGACGTGCGTTACCGGTAACGCTCTAGTGAAAGCGGCAGTTCCTGTAACGTAGCTTTAACTAGCATTTATTGCGGCGCTCGGCTGGTGGTGGCGCACTGTATATAAGCCATCGCCAGACGCCGTAGCAAGGTTCCGACACTTGTATTCTCATACTCCCCCATAAGCAAAACAAACTAGCCTCTGGGATCGAGACGTAGGGCTCTTACCACTTCCGAGTGGGGCCTGAACTCGTACACATCCGAGTGAAACACCTGAGACGTAGCTAGACTTCGACCCTCCATTCGTACCCCCTAGTACTATTGTCAGGGTCATTCCCACGACAGTTGGCGCCCACCGTGGGGGCTGCGCATCTAGCGAATTCCAGCGCAGGTGGAATTTCAATTCTCTCGTTCATCATGAACGCTTTTGGCGGCGAGATCTTCTTCGGATCCCTCAGCTTCGCCGTCGATGATTCGGCGTGGCTGCAAGAGGCACCGCTGGACGTTGAGGCACTGCCCGCCCGCGGCGCAGTGCACTTTCGCGATGACATTTGGAGTTCTTCTCCGGCAACCGTCTATGCCCTATCAACCGACTTCTTCAACTCGTCTTGCGGCTTCTCACCGGCGCTCCGGGCGCTCTCGGCTGCAACGCTGGATCAAGCACGCTGCGGCGGCGCAGGCCGCAGGGCAGCAAGTGGCTGCACTCGAAGCTGACGAGGCAGTCCATTGCCTTTTCTTGCCTTCAGATGATGACTCCTCCGATGCTGCTGATTTCGAGAGCAGCGGCGAAGTGGCGGAGGTCTTGATGGCCGGCCCGTCCTGAGACACTGCCCCTCCAGGGTATTCGGCGGGAGACGCCCGCGATCGGGACGGCGACCACCGTAACGCCAGTACTGACGGTTACATTCCCCGACCACTCTCTCGGGAGCAGCGGGAGGAAATCAGGCGCAGGAACGACCAAGTCCTCCAGACGCCCATTGCGGGGAACACCCACGAAGAGATAGCCCTCGAGGCCGCTCGCCAAGCTACCTTGGCTGAGCGTGAGCGTCTCGAGCGGTTGCAGCATTCACTCGACGAACGCGCGGCAAGGGAACTTCCCAGTTCCAGCCGTAGCCGCCGCCAGTTGACATTCACGAAGGAGCGCCCGTACACCATCCCGACGATGCGTACGCCTTTGATGAATCTGGCCGCGGCCACTCAGATCGCAGATTCGATCCAGCCGTCCAATTCGGCAGCAGGCGAGGGCATTCAACAGATCCAAGCTCTGCTGAAGAACGCCTTGCAGCAAAACTCAGAGGTATCACCATCTCACCAGCGCATTCATAATGAATCTACTCGGGCAGATATTGTGTAGTCGGCTCACAGTCCGCTCGTGTCGAGGAAATATCCGCGAACTCCTCCTCATCCGAGAGGTCCGTACGGAGGGCGCGGACACGACGACCGCGATTTCAGTCGGACTCCCCCTCCGAGGGGCGGTCCGCGTGGCCAATGCCCATATGACGGAGGCTATCCACTCGGGAGAAACCGCGAGCGTAGCCCTGTTTGGCACAGGGGCTACGATGCCCGATCGGACATCACTCAATGAGTGGTTGATCGAAACAGATATGATAGAGACCTAGCGAGTGGCTGGGGAGTTTCTGGTCTTGGATGCTTCAGCAGATACATCCGAGAGGCAGAAATACCCCCAATTACCGACTGGCAACCGGAATTGGAAAGTTCAATGGCGAATCCAAGCCAGAAACGTGGCTGGAAGATTATCGAGTCGCTGTCCAAATCGGCGGCGACGACGATTTTGTTGCCATGAAGCACCTTCCGCTCATGTTGGAAGGATCTGCGCGGGCATGGCTAAATCAGTTGCCTGCCAACTGCATTTACTGCTGGGATGACTTGGCCCGAGTGTTCGTCAAGACATTCGAAGGCACCTACAAGCGTCCGGGTGGACTGACGGAACTCCAGCACTGCATTCAGAAGAACAATGAAACTCTCCGAGAGTACATTCAGCGCTGGACCATGTTGCATAACACCGTGGAAAACGTCACCGAGCATCAGGCCGTGTGCGCCTTCAAGGCTGGCACTGGGTATCGGGAGTTAGTCTTGAAGTTTGGTCGATCTGGGGATCTGTCCCTCAGTCGGGCCATGGAGATTGCGAACAAGTACGCTAATGGTGAAGAAGAAGACCGCCTCCGAAGCGGCAAAGCGAGAGACGGCAACGCCCCTCAATCGGGAGGCAATGTCGGGAAGACTCAGAAGCGGAAAGCTGACACCTCTGGCAAGGCGGAAGTCGCAGCCGCCAAGGGCAAGGGCAAGGCAAGCCGAAGCCCAAGAAGAATAAGAAAGAATGGATTCCCAAGAAGAAATCCGAGTACACATCCGACATTCTTGACCAACCGTGCCAGATTCATACCAAGACGGATGAAGAAGGCAACGTTGTCCTTCCGAAGCACACCACTCGGGAATGTCGCCTGCTCAAGCAGGAGATGGGCGTTGAGCCCTCGAGTGAGAAGGTCGATGTCGAAGAGGAAGAAGATACTTCCCAGTATCCTCAAGTGGATAAAGTCCTCAATGTGATCTTTGCCGATGTTGAGAGCAAGAGTTAGCTAAAGGTTATCAATCGGGAGGTTAATATGGCAGTTCCGACTGCACCCAAGTACCTCAACTGGACAAAGACGCCTGTCACCTTTGACCAGTCCAATCACCCGCCCCACATTGCCACCCCTGGGAGGCAAGCACTGGTCGTGGACCCAGCGGTGGGCTGTGTCCGACTGCGTAAGGTCCTAATGGACGGAGGCAGCGGGCTTAATATCATATACGCCGACACGCTCAAGGCTATGGGCATCCCGATGTCCCGATTGAGCAAGAGCAACATGCATTTCCATGGGACCGTCATTGGAAAGAAGGCAGAATCACTCGGCCAGATCGCGCTGGACGTAGTCTTCGGCGGCGAGAAGAATTTCCGAAAGGAAAAACTAACCTTCGAGGTGGTCGACTTCCGCAGTGCTTACCACGCCATCCTGGGTAGGCCTGCCTACGCGTGTTTCATGGCCAGACCATGTTACGTGTATCTCAAGCTCAAGATGCCAGGACCTAAGGGTGTGATTACAGTCACTGGTGATCGGAAGGTCGCCGAAGAGTGCCTTCAGCAGGGCAAAAAGATAGCCAATTAACAAGTGCTTGCAGTCGAGCTTGAAGGGTACAAGAAAGAGGTGGATACGGCCGATCTCCTCAGGCCAAAGAGGCCGGCTTCAGAATCAGCCTTCCAGTCAGCTGGCGAGACTAAGCAAGTTCATGTCCATCCGAGTGACCCGAGCGCCGCTCCGACGAACATCTCCACTTCACTCGGAGAAAAATAGGAAGCCGAGCTCATCCAGTTCCTCCGTGAGAACTGGGACATCTTTGCATGGAAGCCGTCTGACATGCCTGGTGTTCCCAGGGAACTGGCTGAGCACGGACTCCGAACCGATCCCAAGGCCAAGCCAGTCAAGGAGTACTTGCGCCGATCCTCCGTGGAGAAGCGCAAGGCGATTGGTCAAGAGATAGCTCGGCTCCTCGCCGAGTTCATCCGCGAGATTTACCACTCCGAGTGGCTGACGAATGTTGTCTTGGTACCGAAGAAGGACAAGTCACTCCGTATGTGTATTGACTTCAAACATCTCAATCGGGCCTGCCCGAAGGATCATTTTCCTTTACCTCGTATAGATCAGATCGTAGACTCCACAGCCGGATGCGAACGACTGTCGTTCCTAGATGCGTACTCCGGGTACCATCAGATCCGAATGTACGGTCCTGATGAAATAAAAACAGCCTTCATCACCCCATTCGGGTGCTTTTGCTATGTCACGATGCCATTCGGCTTGAAGAATGCCGGAGCCACTTTCTAGCGCATGATCCAGAAGTGCTTGCAAAGGCAAATCAGCCGGAACGTGGAGGCCTATATGGACGATATCGTGGTCAAGTCTAGGAAAGGTTCCGACCTCCGGACTGACCTCGCCGAAACCTTCGAGAACCTGCGGCGCTTTGGGATAAAGCTGAATCCAGCTAAGTGCACATTCAGAGTGCCAGCAGGAAAGTTACTCGGTTTCCTCGTTTCTGAACGGGGGATCGACGCCAATCCAGACAAAATCGGCGCCATAGTCCGAATGAAGTAACCGGAGCGCTTACATGACGTGCAAAGGTTGACAGGATGCCTTGCGGCCTTGAGCCGATTCATTTCAAGACTCGAAGAGAAGGCACTCCCTCTCTACCGATTGATGAAGAAGTCCGACAAATTCGAGTGGACTAATGAAGCGCAAGCCGCGTTCACGGAACTCAAGGCATTGCTTTCCACCCAGCCGGTGTTAGCTGCTCCGGGTAGCCAGGAACCTCTACTCCTGTACATTGCGGCGACCAGCCAGGTGTTGAGCATAGTCCTTGCGGTAGAGCGCGAAGAGCCAGGAAAAGCATTCAAATTTCAAAGACCCATATATTACATCTCAGAACTGCTAACCCCTTCCAAGCAAAGGTATCCGCACTACCAAAAGCTGGTCTATGGCATTTACCTGACTGCCAAAAAGCTGGTTCATTACTTCCAAGACCACTCGGTCACGGTTGTCAGTAGCGCTCCCCTATCGGAGATCCTGCATAACAGGGACGCCTCCGACCGAGTGGCTAAGTGGGCAATCGAGCTCCTTCCGCTGGAGATCAAGTTTGAAGCTAAAAAAGCAATTAAGTCCCAGGCATTGGTTGATTTTATGGCCGAATGGATCGAGCAGGAGCAACCAATTCCGAGTATTCCCGAACACTGGACTATGTTCTTCGATGGATCCAAGATGCTCAATGGCTCGGGGGTTGGCGTGGTTCTGGTCTCTCCCAAAGGAGACCGGTTGAACTATGTCCTCCAAATCCATTTTGATTCATCAAACAATGAGGCCGAATATGAAGCCCTCCTGTATGGGCTCCGCATGGCCATATCACTCGGCATTCGTCGGTTGATGGTCTACGGCGACTCAGACCTCGTTGTCAATCAAGTGATGAAGGAGTGGGACATTCGGAGTCCAGCAATGACCGGATACTGCATCACATTCCTCGTGCAAAGAATCAGGCAGCAGACGATCTGGCAAAGATTGGGTCCACTCGGCGAGCGGTCCCTAAAGATATATTCCTTGAACATCTGCGCGCTCCAACAATCGCAGAAGATCCTTTCATAGAGGAGCCCCCGCAAGCAGTTGAAAGCACATTTGCTCCCTTGGTGGTTTTGGTAATTAATAACAACATATAAGTCATTGAACTAATGTTTCCACTAAGTATATTTCAGGAAAAGTTCAATGATGGGTTGGCAAAAGGACTGTGGAGATTGTGGAGACACCCCAAGATGCAAGGAAATAGATTGGCAAAGCTTCAAGCAAGAGGACTCTACATTTTACTTTGTGAGAAATCACTTTGAGTCCATAGGAAAGCCAATACTATTAAAAGGGGGTAAGGTACTGTTGGTGAACAAAATGCTCATACGTGCACAAGTGATAGTCACCAAAAACACCCACAAGCTCTTCCACAAAAGTCTGTCCAAAGTCAAATATCCAAAATCGGTGCAACCAACACTTACCGCTCGGTGCCACCAATTCCCATACTCAGACAGACCTAAGCCAAACCCTAGCCTTTCGGTGCAACCGATTCTGCTTCGGTGCCACCGAGTTCGGGTTGCCAACTTTCTGTTACGCAGTTTCACAAAATCGGTACCACCGAGTTTGTTGAATCGGCGTCACAGAGATTGGGCAATCTGACCGTTGGTCACCTTATCGGTGCAACCGAGTTTTATATATCGGTCTCACCGAGATTCGAAAGTTGCTACCTTTGGAGCAACTCGGTACCACCGAGATTCACACATCGGTGTCACCGAGTTGGTCACTTTAGGTGTAACGGTTGGATTTTTGGGGATGCCTATATATACCCCTTGACCACCACCCACTCGAAAGAGAAGCACTCAAAACTATTTCATACTTTCCCCATCAGAACTATGCCTATATATGTGTTGAGATCATGCCATTCCATTCCAATCATATGAATCTTGATCTCTAGCCTCCCCAAGTTGCTTTCCACCAATCCCATCTCTTCCACCAAGCCAAATCTGTGAGAGAGTGATTGTGTGTTGAGGAGTCTATCATCTTGAAGCACAAGAGCAAGGAGTTCATCGATATTGCCGAGCCTATTACCTTTTGGAGGGTGGTGCCTCCTAGATTGGTTAGGTGTCGCTTGGGAGCCTCCTACTTCGTGTTGTGGAGTTGAACCAAGAAGTTTGTAAGGGCAAGGAGATCGCCTACTTCGTGAAGATCTACCCATAGTGAGGTTAGTCCTTCGTGGACGGAAGCCGTTATGGAATAGTCAAGGTTGCTACTTCGTGGACCCTTATGGGTGGAGCCCTCCGTGGACTCTCGCGACCGTTACCCTCCGTGGGTTGAAGACTCCATAAACGTGGACGTACGATAACACCACCTATCGGAACCATGGGAAAAATCATCGTGTCTACAATTGCGTTTGATCCTCCTACCCTTCCTTTCTACTCATGCTTGTTGTTACTTTCCGCTGCTATACTCTTAGACATGCATGTGTAGGGTGTACTCGACTTGCTATGAATGCTAAAATCTGCCAACACTAAAAAATTGGGAAAAGGCTAGATTTTATTTGGTCAAGTAGTCTAATCACCCCCCCCCCCTCTAGACATAGTTTCGGTCCTACAGCAGTCGGTCCATCTGATCCGACTGAGGTTGAAGTTCCAGCCATAGTGGATCTGGTCCACGAAATGCTGGTAATCACTCCCGAGTGGACTCAACCCTATTTGGCATACTTGCTCAGACAAGAACTACCCGAAGATGAAGAAGAAGCCCGTCGGATCGTCTGTCGATCCAAGTCATTCGAAGTTATGGGTGATCAGTGTACAAGAAAAGCACCACAGGAGTCACCCAAAAATGCATCTCCCCAGAGGAAGGGCTACAAATCTTACACGAAATCCACTCGGGAACTTGTGGCCACCATGCGTCCTCTCGGACTTTGGTTGCTAAAGCTTTCCGAGCTGGTTTTTATTGGCCCCGAGCCAATGAAGCAGCAAGGGACCTGGTAGACCTGTGTGTCGGGTGTCAGTTCTACAAGAATAAGTCCCACAGGCCAGCATCCGCGCTCAAGACGATTCCGATCACTTGGCCGTTTGCAGTATGGGGCCTTGATATGGTCGGTCCCTTACGGACTGGGTCGAGTGGATTCATGCTTCTGCTCATCGCGGTTGACAAGTTCACCAAGTGGGTCGAAGCGAAGCCCATCAAGAGTTTGGATGCAGGTACTGCCATTAGTTTCATTCGGCAAATCATCTTCAGGTTCGGAGTACCGCATGATATCATCACGGATAATGGGAAGAACTTCGACTCAGAAGATTCCATGAATTCTGTTTCTCTCAAGGCACTCGGGTTAATTACGCCTCAGTGGCTCACCCGCAGTCGAATGGACAGGCAGAGCGCGCAAACGGAATGATTCTGCAAGGTCTGAAGCCCCGATTGATGAGACACCTGAAGTACGCTGCTGGAGCTTGGGTCGAAAATTGCCTTCTGTCTTATGGGGCATTCGGACAACCCCGAACCACTCTACGAAGCGCACGCCTTTCTTCATGGTGTACGGGTCAGAGGCGGTTTTACCGAGTGATCTTCAACACAATTCCCCCCGAGTGGAACTATATGATGAAGCTGAAGCCGAAGCCGCTCGGCAAGACGGACTCGACCTTTTGGAGGAAGAGAGAACTGGCCCTCATCAGATCGACGCTCTATCAGCAGGATCTGAGGCGTTACCATGACAGACACGTCCAGGGCCGAGCCTTTCAGGAAGGAGACCTTGTTCTCCGACTGGATCAGCAGAAACCCCACAAGCTAGCGCCTCCGTGGCAGGGGCCGTATGCAATCTCCAAAGTCTTGCACAATGGAGCCTACCGGCTTTACAATATCAAAGATGGAGTAGAAGAGCCTAGGACTTGGAACGCGGACCTGCTTCGCAAGTTCTACACCTAGAACATAACTACTTTAGCTTGTCATTCCAGTAATGAATCCGAGTGATCTTGATGAATAAAGTTTTATTTCATTATATCTTGTTGAAATTTGACTGCCACCCCCTGTGGGTGTAAAACACAAACACTTAGCCGCAAACCTGATTTTGCCTAAGTATAAACTACTCCGAGTGAGGGTCTCGCCCGCGCTCGGGGGCTTAGCCGCGGCTCCGCGTCGCCTAAGAAACTTTTCGAGTGGGACATCCTCCACACTCGGTTGTCAAGATGAACAGGACCATCATTGTTCATTTAAGGACAAACTACTTCGAGTAAGGGTCTCGCCCGCGCTCGGGGGCTTAGCCGCGGCTCCACGTCGCCTAAGTTAAGAAACTTTTCGAGTGGGAAATCCTGCACACTCGGTTGTCAAGATGAACAGGACCATCATTGTTCGTCTAAGGACAAACTACTCCGAGTAAGGGTCTTGCCCGCACTCGGGGGGCTTAGCCGCGGCTCCGCGTCGCCTAAGTTAAGAAACTTTTTGAGTGTGACATCCTCCACACTCGGTTGTCAAGATGAACAGGACCATCATTGTTCATCTAAGGACAAACTACTCCGAGTAAGGGTCTCGCCAGCGCTCGGGGGCTTAGCCGCGGCTCCGCGTCGCCTAAGTTAAGAAACTTTTCGAGTGGAACATCCTCCACACTCGGTTGTCAAGATGAACAGGACCATCATTGTTCGCCTAAGGACAAACTACTCCGAGTAAGGGTCTTGCCCGCACTCGGGGGCTTAGCCGCGGCTCCGCATCGCCTAAGTTAGAAAACCTTTCGTGTGGGACGCCCTCCACACTCGGTTGTCAAGATGAACAGGACCATCGTTGTTCGTCTGAAGACAAACTACTCCGAGTGAGGGTCCCACCCACGCTCGGGGACTTAGCCGCGACCCCGTGTCGCCTAAGTTAAAATTCACGCCAAGTGTGAATATTGTACACACTCGAAACCCCATGCGCGATCCTGCAATCGCTCGAGTATAAAACACTCAAAAGATCAAAGATCAAGTTAAGATAAGGCAGATGAGAACTGCGTCGTTCAAAGCAGAAGTACGGGCGATAGGAGCCTCGGGCTCATTAAAAGTCTTACAGATACCACTCGGCATTCTGAGGCAAATGTTTAAAGAAGTTTTGAACCTGACTATCACTTGGGGTTAGGCACTGCTTCGACGAACGTGTCGAGGTCAAGACTCTCTGCAATCCGGGTTGCTGCCTCCATGAACATCTCCATGAAGTCTTGGATTCTGGTGTGCTTCCGATTGGCGACTTCCAAGGACTTCAGTTTATTCTCATCCACTCCCTTGCAGTGGACCCAAACTAGTGAGAGAGCAATGTCAGCTCCGGCTCGGGCCGCTGATTTCTTCCAGATCTTCACTCGGTGCGGGATGTCTCTCACTCGGTTGAGAATGGATTCCAGGTCCTTGGAGGGTTCTTCATCGGAGAAGAGTTCCTTTTCGATGTCCACAATGCCAGTACGGAGCCTCTTGATGAACGAAACCGCTTTGTCGACGCGTTCTTCCAGACGGAGAAAGGCCAAGGCAGCACTGTCCTTGAGCAGTTCTCGGGATGGATCTAGCTCTTTCTCGATCTTGTCGGTCTCCTCACCAATATCGAAGCAGAATTCTGGGTTCAGCCGAACAAAAAAGGAATCAAAATCAAGAAAATTTCATTCAGTTGTTCAGAAATTCACATGGGTCAGTCGGGAGAGTTTACCTTTGAGCTTTTCACTCACTGTGTCGCCGAATTCCTCGACGAACTGCTCCAGCTCAGCCTTCTTGGCAATGATATGTTCAAGCTTGGTCCTCAATTTGGCGAGTTCTTCCCTGGACTTCTTCACAACGACCTCGAGGGTTTTCTTCTCCTCTTCTAACTTCCTGACTGACTTCAGCTTCTCATCAGCCTTCTTGGCCTTCCGACTGGCCTCCTTCTGAGCTGCTGCCAGTTCTGTGTCCTTCTCAAGGGCTGTCTTCACAGTCACTAAAGAAACAGAACTCTTCAGTCTCTCGACAAGCTTACGATTTTCTCCACGAAGATCTGACGAAGTAGACTCAGTCAGACAGGGAGAAAGAACAAAGACGGTAACAGTCGGTCAGGGAGAGTAATACCTTCCAATGCATTCTTCTCTTGCTCCAATCGGGCGCTCTTGGCCTTCTCAGCGTCAAGGTCGAGACGCAAGGTCAACACCTCCTCCTTCAGAGCATTACAGTGGCTTCCGAGCTCACAAACGGACTACAAACGACAAATGGAAGAAAAATTATGATCAAGAAGACATATGATTCGTCAATCGGATATTTTGTACAGATCATTCGGCCAGATTCCAAAACTCTAAGACTCCCGCCGACTGCTTTAGTCAACGGTAGTCTTGGGGACTACACCCAGTGGGTGCGCTCAGCGCGCCCCCACTAGAAAATTTAAGTTCAAGTCAGGACAGACATTTCTACGTTATTAGACTACCGCCGACTGCTTCAGTCGACGACAGTCTCAGGGACTACACCCAGTGGGTGCGCTCAGCGCGCCCCCACAGCAAAGTCAACACCCAGTGGGTGTGCCCAGATGCAAACCCACTCGGGTCTTAAACCATGGACAAATTGACCAAGATATCGAATGAGGAAGGTACTTACGAGAGTACTTACTCGGACATTCTTCTACAGCGCCGCACTCGCGTCGTACGCCGTCTTCAGTTTATCGCACATCAGCTCCAGCTGGATCAGCGCCTCTTTGCTCGCTCCCGTCTGGTCCTCTGGGACATGGTGTAGCGAGAAGATGGTGGTCTCACGAGGAGTCGGCATGAGAGTCGACGTGCCGGTTCCGAGTGCGACTCCAGCGCCCGAGCTGGTTCCCTGCGATGATGCCAAGGCACCGGCAAGCGATGGCTCCTGCATTGCACCTTCTATGTTCGCAGTCGGATTTGGCAGATCAACGTTGTCAACCACATCAAGGTCGATCACATCATTCGGAGCTACAAAGTATACAAAAATCATTCGGAAATGAGCAGAAGCAAAACCGCAACATATACAAGAAAAGTCTCGAAGTTTACCCTTCGAAGACGCCGCGTCTGCTTCGGCACGCTCATTCTCCAGAGTTTGGGGGTCAGGCAAAGTAGTTGAAGTATCAGCACTACAAAGGAAACATTCGGATTGTTAAACTCACTCGGATAAACCTCGATAACGATTTTTGAGTGAAAGTTCTAACGCCGAAGCAACCGGGATGGTCATCTTGATCCTCGGGATGGGCACGGCCTTCCGGGGTTTTGTCGCAACAACTTTAGCTTGCTTCGCAACCTTCTCAGGCGACGAAGCCAGTTCTGCATGACCACGCTTCGAATGACGGGTCGAGGGAGCATTGGCAGTCGGCTTGACAACATTCGGCGCCTTTGGGCCACCGCGAGCAACCCCCGGGTCCTGGCGCGACTTGGAGCGGGATTCGGGCACGCGGCCTTCTGAGAGCGAGGACTCCACCTCGTAGCTCCCGTCCGAGCCCTCCTCGTCGTCATTGTCTTCGTCGTCGCCGCCTTCTTCTTCTTCTTCCACTCCGGTTGGGTCTCCCGCGTGGTCTGTATCGCTCGCCACATCAATCAGTCCTCGATTGACGACTGGAATTTCACTAATCAAGCCCACGAAAGCCTGCCGAATGAAGAATAGATCAATCGAGATGATATTCAGCAAGAACAACACTATCATTCGGATAACAGGTGGGACTCTGAAGTTACCTCATTCGGTGGATTTTTTGCTGAGAGTGGAAGCACCTGCCTGCTTCCCCTGGGGTTATCTCGCGCTAGAGTGACTGCTTTGATCTTGGCTTCAACCGTCTCTTCGTCAAGTTCTTCGGGGTGCGTCCGAGTGATGTCGTCTGGTTCGGTATATCTCCACATGGGATGAACTCTAGCTTGCAATGGTTGGATTCTCCTCTGAAAGAAAACCTCTAGCAAGTCTAGTCCGTTGATGCCCTTCTGCACTAAGGCTACTAGAGCAATTACCAGGATGTCTACATCTACTTTCTCTTCTTTGGTCACAGTTAGTCAGGGAAGAGACTGAATGCGTTCCGACGTATACAGGGGCAGTCCTGGTTGATTTTCTCCGACTGGGATATCCTGGCAGTAGAACCAGTTCTCCTGCCAGCCCTTCACCGAGTCGGGAAAGTTGATCGCTGGGAAGCAGACCTTGCCCCGCAGCTGGATACCCAATCCCCCGCACAGTTGGACCACGTTGGTCTTATCCTCTGACACAGTGGGTTTCTTCACGGTCATCACCCGGCAGGTGAACAAGTGCTTAAACAAGCCCCAATGTGGGTGGCAGCCCAGAAAGTTCTCACACAAAGAAACGAGAGCAGCTAGGTACACCATGGCATTGGGTGGAATGTGGTGAAGATGGACACCGAAGAAATCCAAGAAGCGACGGAAGAACGGATGGGGAGGAAGTGAAAAACCTCATTCCAGATGAGTCACTAGGAGAACGCGCTCGTTCCCTTGCGGCGAAGGATCATCTTCGTCCGCCTTCGGCAATCGCCAGCTCCCTTGGGACAGGAGACCCTGGCCTCCATCTCGAGCAACCGGGCTTCAGTGACCCGCGACACCATCCAGTCGCCTTGGGTCCATCCTGCCGGCGTACCGGCGCTCGAGGAAGGACCGCGCGAGCCTTTCTTCGCCTGCTCGGCCTTCGCGGTCGCCACGTGGCTCATCTCCGGTGGTACTGGGCTCTGCTCGCGGCGCAGTTCTCTATGGAGGCTGGCGTTGGAAAAGCCGAAGGAAGGGGGGAGAAGTGAGATATGTTCCCCCCCCCCCCCCGCACAGTGCCCTTACCTCTTATATTAAAAATTGGGCGTAATCTGTGGCCGTCAATCCGCAAACGGAGAGAGATCCGCGGATCTACTGTACAGGCACTCAGGGACACGTGGCGAAAATCATGGCACGGTTATCGAGGCGTCGTGCCCACTACCCCCAAATCCCGCGGAGTAACCGTTTCATCGTGCGTCCGCGTGCGCTCTCCGCGATTTCGAACGCGTGAAGACCTCTTCATACCTTATAAGGGGATAGCTCCGCGCTCCGGATCGCCTGACGATGCATTCATAAAGCCGAATGACCAGGCAGTCTAGGGCGAGACACTCGGATTGAACATCTGAGCATTCGATCGTTTCTCCAGAGAAACACTTCAATTACAGAGATAACATCGAATATGCAAAGTAAGTCATTCGGCCAAGGAATGATAATCCTGAATCCGTCAAGATTTGGAGCCGGGTGAGAAATGATCCAGGCCATTTTTTGAAGCACCTCCAGGGTGTCGTTGACATTCCCGAATGTCTATCACCCGTCCATTCAAACCTCACGGATTCGGGGGCTACTGATGAGGTCGTCTACCATGGGTAGGGTCACAAGACTGACTTCTTGGCCCACCTAGGGACCCTCATTAACATTGAAGCTCAGGAGGTGGAAGTGCACTCGGACACGCCTGAAGAGTCACTCGGACACACCTGAAGATACACTCGGATGGCCACAGCCACACTCGGTCAACAGGAACTCAACGGTCCAGGAGACGTAGAGTTGAGTAATATGAAGAGACGTCCTCTGGGATTAATCAGACGTGCGTTACCGGTAACGCTCTAGTGAAAGCGGCAGTTCCTGTAACATAGCTTTAACTAGCATTTATTGTGTCGCTCGGCTGGTGGTGGCGCACTCTATATAAGCCACCGCCAGACGCCGTAGCAAGGTTCTGACACTTGTATTCTCATACTCCCCCATAAGGAAAACAAACCAGCCTCCGGGCTCGAGACGTAGGGCTCTTACCACTTCCGAGTGGGCCTGAACTCGTACACATCCGAGTGAAACACCTGAGCCGTAGCTAGACTTCGCCCCTCCATTCGTACCCCCTAGTACTATTGTCAGGGTCATTCCCACGACACCACCCGATTGTGATGTGGGCCCGTAAGCCACACAACTATGTTAGTAAAAGTTTTTCAAGTACTAGACTCAACTTCGTTCAAGGAGGTGGAAAGGGGGCTACCTACAGGTCATGACCCACAAGTATAGGGGATCAATCGTAGTCCTTTCGATAAGTAAGAGTGTCGAACCTAATGAGGAGCAGAAGGAAATGACAAGCGGTTTTCAGCAAGGTAATTTCTGTAAGCACTGAAATTGTAGGTAATAGATAGTTTGATAGCAAGATAATTGGTAACGAGCAAGTAACGATAATGGTAAATAAGGTGCAGCAAGGTAGCCCAATCCTTTTGTGGCAAAGGACATGCCAGAACGGTCTCTAGTAATAGGCAAAGTGTTCTTGAGGGTACACGGGAATTTCATCTAGTCACTTTTATCATGTTGGTTTGATTTGTGTTCGCTACTTTGATAATTTGATATGTGGGTGGACTGGTGCTTGGGTGTTGTTCTTACTTGAACAACCTCCCACTTATGATTAACCCCCTCGCAAGCATCCGCAACTACGAGAAAAGTATTAAGATAAAATCTAACCATAGCATTAAACGTTTGGATACAAATCAGCCCCTTACGAAGTAGCGCATGAACTAGGGTTTAAGCTTCTATCACTCTAGCAACCCATCATCTAATAACTACTCCACAATGCATTCCCTTAGGCCCAAGGATGGTGAAGTGTCATGTAGTCGACGTTCACATGACACCACTAAGGGAATCACAACATACATATCATCAAAATATCGAACACATATCAAATTCACATGATTACTTGCAACATGACTTCTCCCGTGACCTCAAGAACAAAGGTAACTACTCACAAATAATATTCATGCTCAAGATTAGAGGAGTATTGAATAGCATAATGGATCTGAACATATAATCTTCCACCAAATAAACCATATAGTGATCAACTACAAGATGTAATCAACACTACTAGTCACCCAAAGGTACCAATCTGAGGTTCCGGTAAAAAGATTGAACATAAGAGATGAACTAGGGTTTGAGGGGAGATGGTGATGTTGAAGATGTTGATGAAGATTGGCCTCCCAAAGATGAGAGGGGTGTTGGTGATGACGATGGCTTCGATTTCCCCCTCCGGGAGGGAAGTTCCCCCGGCGGAATCGCTCCGCCAGAGGACAAAAGTGCTCCTGCCCAAGTTCCGCCTCGAGACGGTGGCGTTCTGTCCCAAAAGTCCTCTCCTTATTTTTTTTTAGGTCAAAAGACCTTATATACCAGAAGATGGGCACCGGAGGTGGGCCAAGGAGGGCACAACCCACCAGGGCGGCCCCCGCCGGTAGTTCTTTGCTCCAATATTTTTTATTAAATCCAAAAATATTCTCCGTAAAGTTTTAGCTTCATTGGAGATGTGCAGAATAGGTATCTCTGATGTGCTTTTTCAGGTCCAGAATTCTAGCGACCGGTATTCTCCCTCTTTGTGTAAACCTTGCATATTGTGAGAGAAAAGGCATTAGAATCACTCCTTAAAGCATTATTATTCAACAAAACATACTAAATAATAGTAGGAAATCATGATGCAAAATGGATGTATCAACTCCCCCAAGCTTAGACTTCGCTTGTACTCAAGCGAAAAGCCGAAATTGAAAAGCATGTCCACATGGTTTGAGAGAGAGGTGTCGATAAAAACAAAATACGGACATGGTAGCATCATGCTTATTATCATAACAGCAACAAACTCTATCATAAAACTTATTCATATAACTTTCATCATATAACTTTCATCATATAACTTCTCATGAATAAGTAACAATTCATCACAACATAGAAGTATATAGCATAAACCTTATTGAAAACCAACAAACTATGTTCTCAGTCAACTTTGCAACTACAATTCATCATATTTTCAGGAAGGTTCTCGTGTCGGAGCCTTTTGGCAAGTCCACATACTTAACCATCATTTAATCTTCTATGATTGCTAACACTCACAGCATACCCATGAGCAAAAAGTTTCAACCAGACACATAGAAAGATAGGGGCGTATAGTTTCGCCTCCCAACGTATTCACCTCAAGGGTGATGTCAACAATAATAACTCATGCTCACTCATTTCCAACTGGATATATGTGCCTAGATCTTTCCTCACCACATGATGCTTGCAAAAATAAAAAGTCAAAAGGAATAGGGAAGAATACTTTGACTCTTGCATAAAAGTAAATACATAAAAGTAAAAGATAGGCCCTTCGCAGAGGGAAGCAGAGGTTGTCATGCGCTTTTTGGTTTGTATGCCAAATCCCTTAATGCAAAAGAATGTCACGTTATATTGCCCCTTATGATAGCAACCTTTATTATGTAGTCCGTCACTTTTATTACTTTGCCATCACAAGTTCGTACAACACTCAATTTTCTCTTACACTAATTGAGCATACACATTTAGAAGCAATTTTTATTGCCTTAGTGCACCGATGACAACTTACTTGAAGGATCTTACTCAATCCATAGGTAGGTATGGTGGACTCTCAAAACATGAGCTTGGGTTTAGGGTTTTTGAATGCATAAGTAGTATCTCTACTTAGAGCAGAATTTTTGGCTAGCAAAGATATTGAGAAAGCACCACATGTTGAAGGATCTATGACAATATAACTTCTATGTGAATATGAACAAACATAAATCATAAATAGATAGATAGACCAAACTTTATTATATAACTCTCACTCAATTACATAGATAGATAGACCACGAAACTAACACACGAAAATAGATCATACTAAACTTTTATTCAACTAAATCAAAGGGAAACTAAAGATCGAACTAAAATAGGTAAAGGTGATACGATACCAGGGCACCTCCCCCAAGCTTGGCGCAAGCGAAGGGGAGTGCCCATACCCGTGTGCTCAAGTCTCCTTTGGTGGTGGTGATGAAGAAGGTGGTTGTGATGAAGTGGTAGGCTTATCCTCCAGCTTCCTGGCCAAGGGCTCACCATCAAAAGTTGACGCGAGAGTCCCCTGAGTCCTGCAACTGGCAGCTAAACTCATACCTTTAAATCTTGCTTCATATTCAAAAACTTGGTTTTGAAGATCATAAACTTGACTTTGCAGAAAATTGATTTGCTCGTTGAGGGTGGAGATGGTGTCTTTCAAAGATCGGCCATCCACAACTTGATCACGGGTGAATTCCGTGATCATGGAGTGGTTAGCACCAAGTCCACACTCCACCATCCTTTGGCACTTGAAGATGTCTTGTTCCACCGCCTCGAGCCAAGCTTCCACGCTTCCGGTCCTCTTGGGTCCCTGCACATCGCGGATGTGGAGCACCCCTTCACACATCTCAATGGCTTGAGGGTGCTTCATCACCTCCCGCAAGTACAGGTTGATGACCTTCTCAAAGAACTTGTCCTTGGAGGAGCTTGGTGGCGCCATGGAGATCTAGATTTGACGAGAAAACACCACGAAACGAGAACAGATGATTTTTCTGCGATGCGGTCGTCAAAACAGTTGGGGGTATATATAGAGAATTTTTATTCTTGGGAAACAAGCATATGGAAGGAAAACGGAGTCGGGAAGGTGTCCGAGGTGGGCACAACCCACGAGGGCGCACTTGGCAGGGCTGGCGCGCCCTGGTGTATCGTGCTCACCTCGATCGCCTTCCGGTTTATTTCTTATTTTCCAAAATTTTCTAATATTCCATAACTGACAGAAAATATTTTTGCGGATTTTTCAGAGTCTGTTTATTTACTGTATCACGTACCTCCTATTTTTCAGAATTCTGGAGTGTTCCGGAAGGTTTCTTTTACGTGCTCCTCCGGTGTCATGGTTTGGATAACATTGCTTTCAACATTAATAGGCGTACCTGAGATATAGTGCTTAATTCTTTGTTCATTGACCACCTTCGGGTTAGTACCTTCGGCATTATTAATCTTGATGGCTCCAGAACGATAAACCTCTTCGATAATATAGGGTCCTTCCCATTTGGAGAGAAGCTTACCTGCAAAAAAATCTTAAACGAGAGTTGAACAAAAGAACATAGTCTCCTATTTTGAATTCCCGCTTTTTACTTTTTCTTTGAATAGTTTGGCATTTTCGTAGGCTTGGGTCCTCCATTCATCTAGTGAGCTAATATCAAATAGCCTCTTCTCACCAGCAAGTTTGAAATCATAATTGAGTTCTTTAATTAACCAAAATGCTTTATGTTCTAACTCTAGAGGCAAATGACAAGCTATTCCATATACCATTTGGTATGGAGACATACCCATAGGATTTTTATAAGCTGTTCTATAGGCCCAAAGTGCATCATCTAGTTTCTTAGACCAATTCTTTCGAGACCTATTGACAGTTTTTTGTAATATTAATTTTATTTCTCTATTGCTAAGTTCAACTTGACCACTAGATTGAGGATGATAGGGGGATGCAATTCTATGGTTCACATCATATTTAGCAAGCATCTTACGGAAAGCACCTTGAATAAAGTGTGAACCACCATCAGTCATTAAATATCTAGGGACTCCAAACCTCGGGAAGATAACTTCTTTAAGAATTTTAATAGAGGTGTTGTGATCAGCACTACTAGTTGGAATAGCTTCTACCCACTTAGTGACATAATCAACAACAACCAAAATATGAGCGTGCCCGTTAGAGGAAGGAAAAGGTCCCATATAATCAAAACCCCAAACATCAAATGGTTCAACAACAAGTGAATAGTTCATAGGCATTTCCTGACGCTTACCGATATTACCAATTCTTTGACATTCATCACAAGACAAAACAAACTTACGGGCATCCTTGAAGAGAGTAGGCCAATAAAAACCAGATTGCAATACCTAGTGAGCAGTTCTATCTCCCGCATGATGTCCTCCATATGATTTAGAAAGACATTTCCGTAGGATTTGTTCCTGTTCATTCTCAGGTACACAACGTCTAATAGTACCATCTACTCCTTTATAAAGACTTGGGTCATCCCAAAAGTAATGTCTTAAATCATAGAAGAATTTTTTCTTTTGTTGGTATGTGAAGCTAGGTGGTATATATTTACCGAGAATGTAATTAGCATAATCAGCATACCAAGGAGTGTTTTGAGAAACATTTATTGCAGCTAACTGTTCATCAGGGAAACTATTATCAATAGGTAGTGGGTCATAAAGAATATTTTCTAACCTAGACAAGTTATCAGCTACGGGGTTCTCAGCTCCCTTCCTATCAATGATATGTAAGTCAAATTCTTGAAGTAACAGAACCCACCTAATAAGTCTAGGTTTAGCATCTTTCTTTTCCATAAGATATTTTATAGCAGCATGATCGGTGTGAACGATAACCTTGGAATCAACAATGTAGGATCCTAATTTATCACAAGCGAACACAAGTGCTAAAAATTATTTTTCAGTAGTAGCATAATTGCGTTGAGCACTGTCTAGAGTTTTACTAGCATAATGAACAACATTCAATTTCTTATCAACTCTTTGTCCTAGAACAGCGCCAATAGCATAGTCACTAGCATCACACATAATTTCAAAAGGCAAGTTCCAATCAGGTGGTTGAACGATAGGTGCAGAGGTTAAGGCTTTTTTGAGTGTTTCAAAGGCTTCCACACAATCATCATCAAAAACAAAAGGAATTTCCTTTTGCAAAAGATTAGTAAGAGGCCTAGAAATTTTAGAGAAGTCTTTAATGAACCTCCTATAGAAACCAGCGTGACCAAGGAAACTTCGAATACCTTTAATATCTTTAGGACATGGCATTTTCTCAATTGCATCAACCTTAGCTTTATCCACCTCAATACCTTGTTCGGATATTTTATGCCCCAAGACAATACCTTCATTAACCATAAAATGGCACTTCTCCCAATTCAAGACAAGATTTGTCTGTTCACATCTCTGCAAAACTCGATCAAGGTTGCTTAAGCAATCATCAAAAGAAGTTCCGTAAACGGAAAAATCGTTCATGAAAACCTCCACAATCTTTTCACAAACGTCAGAGAATATAGCAGTCATACATCTTTGAAAGGTAGCAGGTGCATTGCATAAACCAAAAGGCATACGTCTATAAGCATAGGTTCCAAAAGGGCAAGTAAAGGTGGTTTCCTCTTGATCAGATTGCGACACAGGTATTTGAGAGAAACCAGAATATCCGTCCAGGAAACAAAAGTGTGTGTGCTTAGATAATCTTTCTAGCATTTGATCAATGAAAGGCAGAGGGTAATGATCTTTTCTAGTATCTTTATTTAATTTTCTAAAATCAATTACCATTCTGTAGCCAGTGACAATTCTTTGTGGAATGAGTTCATTTTTATCATTAGGAACAACGGTAAAACCTCCTTTCTTAGGGACACAATGAACGGGACTTACCCATCTACTATCAGCAATGGGATAGATTATACCTGCTTCCAGAAGCTTTAATATTTCAGTTCTTACCACTTCTTTCATCTTAGGATTCAATCGTCGTTGGTGTTCAACAACGGGTTTAGCATCAGGTTCCATATTAATCTTGTGCTGAAATAGAGTGGGACTAATGCCCTTAAGATCATCAAGAGTATATCCAATAGCAGCCTGGTGCTTCCTCTGAACTTTTCATAATCTTTATTCTTCATGTTCTGAAAGGTTGGCACTAATAATAACAGGATATATCTTTTTCTCATCAAGATAAGCATACTTCAAAGTGTCAGGCAATTGCTTTAATTCAAACACAGGATCACCTTTAGGTGGAGGAGGACCTCCAAGAGTTTCAATAGGCAAATTCTGTTTCAGGAGAGGTTGTTGTTCAAAGAAAATTTTATCTATTTCATTTCTTTCACGCAAGTGCATATCATTTTCATTGTCAAGCAAATATTGTTCTAATGGATCAGTAGGAGGCACGTCAATAGAAGCAAGACCAATTATTTCATCCTTACTAGATAATGCTCTATCACGAGGTTGTCTACTAAACTTGGAAAAATTAAACTCATGCGACACACCACCAAAACTGACACCGACAATTTGTTTTTTCACAATCTATCTTAGCATTGACGGTGCTCAAGAAAGGTCTACCAAAGATAATGGGACAAAAGACATCTTGTGGGGAACCAAGAACCAGAAAATCAGTGGGATATTTTACTTTCCCAAACAAGACTTCAACATCTCTAACAATCCCAAGTGGTGTGATGGTGTCTCTGTTAGCAAGTTTAATAGTAACATCAATGTCTTCTATTTTAGCAGGTGCTATTTCATTCATAATTTCTTGGTATAAGGTAAAAGGGATAGCACACACACTAGCATCCAAATCACATAAACCATGATAGCAATGATCTCCTATTTTGACTGAGACAACAGGCATGCCCACTACGGGTATATGTTTATCTTTTTCATCAGGTTTGGCGATTCTAGCAGCTTCATCACAAAAGTAGATAACATGCCCATCAATATTTTCTACCAAGAGATCTTTAACCATAGCAACAGTAGGTTCTACTTTAATTTGCTCAAGGGGTTTAGGTGCTCTAGTATTACTCTTGCGAACCACAGCTGATACCTTAGCATGTTCCTTTATCCTAACTGGGAAAGGCGATTTTTCAATATAAGCGGTAGACACAACTGGATCAACATTGTAAATGATGGTTTCATCTTTAGCTATGACCGGTTCTTTAATTTCTTCTTTAATAGGGGGATGATATTTAAACCACTTCTCTTTAGGGAGATCAACATGAGTAGCAAAGGCTTCACAGAAAGAGGCTACTACCTCAGAGACAAGTCCATATTTAGTGCTAAACTTGTGAAAAGCATCGGTATTCATAAAAGATTTAACACAATCAAACTTAAGCTTTATACCTGACTCATTACCTTCAGAGTTCCCAATCTTCAGAGTTGCGTTTAATTCTTTCTAAGAGATCCCACTTGAATTCAATAGTCTTTTTCATCAAAGAACCAGCATAAGAAGTATCGAGCATCGATTGATCATTATGAGAAAGCCGAGCATAAATTTTTTGAATAATAACTTCTCTCGGGATATCATGATTGGGGCATGAATATAACATTGACTTAAGCCTCCCCCAAGCTAGAGCGATGCTTTCTCCTTCACAAGGCCAAAAATTATATATATAATTCCGATCACGATGAACTAGATGCATGGGATAAAACTTTTGATGGAATTCCAATTGCAATCGATTCCAGTTCCATGATCCAAGATCATCACATAGCCTATACCATGTCAATGCTTTTCCCTTCAAAGATAAAGGGAAAACCTTCTTCTTAGCTTCATCTCCGGGTAGACCTGCAAGCTTAAATAATCCACAAATTTCGTTCACATATAAGAGGTGCATATCAGGATGTTCAGTTCCATCTCCTGCATAAGGTTTAGCAAGCAGTTGTTCTACCATACCCGAAGGAATTCATAACCAATATTTTCAATAGGTGCAGTAGGTTGAGGGGCAACTAATTGTGGTTCCGGTCGAGGTGAAGATACGCCGAACAAACCCCTCAAAGGATTGTTTTCCATAGTAGCAAGTAACAATAAATTTCAGCACTTAGTATAAGTTTTTCCTTACCGATTTCCACTTACCAAGAGCGCTTCACTCCCCGGCAACGGCGCCAGAAAAGAGTCTTGATGACCCAAAAGTATAGGGGATCAATCTTAGTCCTTTCGATAAGTAAGAGTGTTGAACCCAACGAGGAGGGGAAGGAAATGACAAGCGGTTTTCAGCAAGGTAAGTTATGCAAGCACTGAAATTGTAGCTAATAGATAGTTTGATAGCAAGATAATTGGTAACGAGCAAGTAACGATAACGGTAACTAAGGTGCAAAGCAAGCCCAATCCTTTTGTGGCAAAGGATAGGCCAGAACAGTCTCTAGTAATAGGCAAAGTGTTCTTGAGGGTACACGGGAATTTCATCTAGTCACTTTTATCATGTTGGTTTGATTTGTGTTCGCTACTTTGATAATTTGATATGTGGGTGGACCGGTGCTTGGGTGTTGTTCTTACATGAACAACCTCCCACTTATTATTAACCCCCTCGCAAGCATCCGCAACTACGAGAAAAGTATTAAGATAAAATCTAACCATAGCATTAAACGTTTGGATCCAAATCAGCCCCTTACGAAGTAGCGAATAAACTATGGTTTAAGCTTCTGTCACTCTAGCAACCCATCATCTAATAACTACTCCACAATGCATTCCCTTCGGCCCAAGGATGGTGAAGTGTCATGTAGTCGATGTTCACATGACACCACTAAGGGAATCACAACATACATATCATCAAAATATCGAACACATATCAAATTCACATGATTACTTGCAACATGACTTCTCCCGTGACCTCAAGAACAAAGGTAACTACTCACAAATAATATTCATGCTCAAGATCATAGGGGTATTGAATAGCATAATGGATCTGAACATATAATTTTCCACCAAATAAACCATATAGTGATCAACTACAAGATGTAATCAACAGTACTAGTCATCCACAGGTACCAATCTGAGGTTCCGGTACAAAGATTGAACACAAGAGATGAACTAGGGTTTGAGAGGAGATGGTGCTGTTGAAGATGTTGATGAATATTAGCCTCCCAAAGATGAGAGGGGTGTTTGTTTGTGATGACGATGGCTTCAATTTCCCCCTCCGGGAGGGAAGTTCCCCCGGCGGAATCGCTCTGCCGGAGGGCATAAGTGCTCCTGCCCAAGTTCCGCTTCGAGACGGCGGCGTTCCGTCCCGAAAGTCCTCTCCTCATTTTTTTCTAGGTCAAAAGACCTTATATACCAGAAGATGGGCACCGAAGGTGGGCCGAGGAGGGCACAACGCACCAGGGCGGCCCCCTCCAGTAGTTCTTTGCTCCAGTATTTTTCATTGAATCCAAAAATATTCTCCGTAAAGTTTCAGCTTCATTGGAGATGTGTAGAATAGGTATCTCTGATGTGCTTTTTCAGGTCCAGAATTCCAGCTACCGGTATTCTCCCTCTTTGTGTAAACCTTGCATATTGTGAGAGAAAAGGCATTAGAATCACTCCTTAAAGCATTATTATTCAGCAAAACATAATAAATAATAGTAGGAAATCATGATGCAAAATGGACGTATCAACAGGCAGTCGACTGTCATACCAACTTGTGACGCCCCCAATTAACCGTACGCTAATCATACATGCAAATGTGTACGACCAAGATTAGGGACTCACTTCGATATCATAACACAACTCTAGACACAAATTAAAGTCATACAGCTTCATATTACAAGCCAGGGGCCTCGAGGGCTCGAATACAAAGCTCGACAAGCACGAGTCAGCGGAAGCAAATAATATTTGAGTATAGACATAAGTTAAACAATTTTTGCCTTAAGAAGGCTAGCACAAACATAGCAACAGATCGAAAGAGGCAAGGCCTCCTGCCAGGGAACCTCCTATCCTACTGCTGGTCGGGGGCAGCCTCCACGTAGTAGTAGGCTCCAGCGGTGGTGTAGTAGTCGTCTCCGGTGTACTCCATCTCCTGGGCTCCGTCATCTAAACGCAGTAATCGTATCGAAGGGGGGAAAGAGGAAGTAAAGCAGCGGTGAGTACTCATCCAAAGTACTCGCAAGACTTACATCAGAACTATACTAAATTATGCATCAGTATCAAGGAATGGGTTATATCTGGACTGACTGTAGAAAAGCAAGAATGAGGGGGAAGGCCTAGTCCTATCGAAGACTAGCATCTTCAACATCTTGCAGCATTAGAAGAGTGTAGTTTGGTAACTCATATGTAGCAATATTATTGTAGCAATTTTATTAAGTAACCACGCCCAGAGATTCTTCCTCGACTCCCTGCAAGAAAGCAATCTCGGAGCCAACATTCATTTCAATTTTAAGTCACAATTATAGTTGTAGTAGATCGAGGTACAACTCCAAGTCATCCTCTTACCGTGGACACGGCTATTCGAATAGTTGAATTCATCCCTGCAGGGGTGCACCACATTCCCCAACACGCTTGATAACCTTTGGCCAGACACACTTTCCTGGGTCATGCCCGGCCTCGATAAATCAACACGCCGTCGCCCTACCTAGGCTCAACAGAGAGGCCAACCCGCCGGTCTAAATCCTAAGCGCGCAGGGGTCATGGGCCCACTCACCCTTTGCACTCCTGCACGATGCGAGGGCAACCGAGGTCAGTCCTAGCACCTCTAATACAAGATCAATGCCGTCGCGGACCACTCGGGCGCGCACCGCTCCATTGCCGACGTCCGAAGAACTTCGGCAGATATAACGACGCCGAGTACCCATAACTTGTCCCACGTGAAGGTTAGTGCGTAAAAAGGTCAATCGACCAACTCAGATCAAATACCCAACCCATTAGCATTTTATTAATGCGGTGACGAGCGCGACCCACGATGTGTGATCCTGTCGCCCCGTCTTGAGGTCTTGTGGCAAGGGCCTCACCTGCCCGGCCACGCCTCGTCGTCAATAAACCGTTGGTACCCTTCAGGGCCCACCCATCACCAACATCTTTCTGTAATCAAGTCATAGTAACCGTGTGTATAAAACCTCAAGGTGGAACCTGAGGAATAACCCTCAATGGTTCCCGCTCAATGTAATCGTCAAGGTGGACTTAGAGGAATCACCCTCGGGGGTCCCACACTTGAGGGGGGTTGCACGACAAAGACGATATCGGGAGTTGTGGAGAGGTATCACCCTCTTTTACCACGACCGACTAGCTACACTACAGAGCTAACATCATGAGTACTTCACGAGGTGTCACCCTCGGTACTCGATAGTAGTTCTGTAGAGTCGTACAACTAAGGGGGTGTGCGGTGATGTGACGGGCCTGGCTCGTCGATCATGATGATCGAGTAACTGATATTTAAAGCAGGGCAACTGGGACTAAGGGGTCACAGGGGATTCACTAATCAACCTATACTAACCAGTTGATATAACAGTAGGTACAGTAGCAGTTTATCAAAAGCAGGCTATCCATCAGAATAGGAGCTATATACAACAGTAGCAAAATCTAATGCAAGCATGAGAGAGAAAGAATGGGCGATATCGGAATGCTCAAGGGGGTTTGCTTGCCTTGCTGCTCTGCTGCAAAGGCCTAATCGTCAGCGGCGTAGTCGTACCCGGCAGCAGCGTCAGTCTTGGGGTCTACCGGTAAGAAGAGGGGGGGAGAAACAATAAATATAAAGCAGACAGAAGCAACACGATGCATGACATGGCAATATGCAGAGCTAGGCATGAGCTAACGCAGTACTACACGTCACAGACGAAGCGGAATAATATCTGACGATATTTCCCGGGTGTCAGGCTACTACCGGACAGATGAAAATGATGGAAAAGTTCCATGTTCGTTATGATAGGAGCACGTGACAGATGAACGGATAGCGTATTCGGATTCGTGGGATTTTTCTGATCAACTTTCATGTATAAAATATTTTCATCTGAGTTACGGTTTATTTTATATTAACTTTTAAAGTTTTCCTAACATTCAGAAATTAAACATTTAATTTAATTCAATAATTCAATAATTCAATTATGACATCGGCATGATGTCATGCTGACATCAGAAGTCAATAGTGGGGTCGACTGGTCAAATCTGACCAGTGGGCCCCACTGTCATTGACACAATGCTAATCTAAGTTCAATTAACATTAACGAGATTAATTATTAGGGGGGACCCACATGTCATACCCTGTTTATTTAAACTAATTACTTAACTAAACACATTATTAGTTTAGGGTGTGGACCCCACCTGTCATTGTCTCTAACTAATTAACATAATTAATTAGTCTGGTTAGATTTAAGTTAATTAAGTTAACTTATTAATTAATTAATTAATTAATTAATTAATTCAACATTTATTGATTTTTAAATATATTTTCTAAAAACATTTTAGGGGGCGTGGGCCCCCTCTGTCAGGCTCACGGGGAGGGGGTTAGTGGGGGGTTAACCCCACTAACCAGATCGGGGCCGGCCGGGGCAATGGCCTCGGGCAATTGGCGGCCACCGGAGGCAGGCCGGTGGTGGGCTCGCAGCGGCCGGTTAGCGCGCGGGCGAATGGGGGAGTGGTGTCGTGGCGAGGGGGGAGAAGGGGCCGGAGCGGGGCCGCGGTGCGCGCGGCGTGGACGTGCGGGCGGTGCAGGGCGAGGGGGCGAGCACGGGGCATGTGGGGTGGGTGGCGAGTGCGATGCCGTGCGTCTGCGGGCGATGGTGAGCACGGCCGGGGAGAGCGTGGGGCGGCGCCGGCGTGGTGAGAGCGCGGTGAGCGCGGTGGTGGCCGAGGCGCGACGGCTCCGGGCGGGACGGAGCAGAGGGAGAGGGGGAGCCCCAAGGACTCACCGGCGGTTGTAGGGAGGGGGCAGTGGGCGTGGGGAGGGGCGGCGAGGTCCGGCGGCGGTGCTGGCAACGGCGGGCGGTAGCGGGGCGACGGGTCGCTCGATCTGGATCGGTTGGGGCAGAGGGGAGAGGGGGAAGTGGGGACGTGGGAGTGTCGGTGCCCCTCAGAGGGGGGGTTATAGGTCGGGGGTTAGTGGGCCGAGGCCCATGGGGGGTGGGCTTTTTGCTTTTTTTTATTGTTTCATTTTGTTTTGTTGTTTTGCTTTCTTGTTTTTACTTAGTTTAGTAACAATCTAGCTATTGTAAAAATATGGTATTGGGTCCAATAATCCAACATCATTTTTATACAATGCCACAATTTATTCGGGGGGCGTTTGAAAAGTTTTGAATTAGCAAGATTTAAAAAAAAGCATTAATAAAAGAATTGACCTCTGTTTTATTTATTTTTGAGGCACTTAATCAAATGATAAAATGTTGGTTCCATTTTTATAAAAGCTTAGGGAATATTCCTATTCGTGATTTTTATTTCCTGATTTGCAGAACTTTTTAATCCACATTTTAAATGAATTTGAATTGCAAGGGAATTTGAATATGGATATGATTTCAACCGTGATCATAATTGGATTAGCAAAATGGATTAGCTTAATCCTCATGTTACTGTAGCTTGGTTACAAAGATTACTGTAGCACTTAATCCAGGGTGTCACATCGCATCTAAGCCCCCGAGTGTGGACGATGTCCTCACTCGGAGTAGTTTTTAACTTAGGCGATCACTGGATCGCAGCTAAGCCCCCGAGTGTGGACAATGTCCTCACTCGGAGTAGTTTTTAACTTAGGCGACTACTGGATCGCAGCTAAGCCCCCGAGTGTGGACGATTTCCTCACTCGGAGTAGTTTTTAACTTAGGCGATTACTGGATCGCAACTAAGCCTTCGAGTGTGGATGATGTCCTCACTCGGAGTATTTTGTAACTTAGGCGAAATCAGCTTCGCAGCTAAGCCCCAGAGTGTGGATAATCTCCTCACTCGGAGTAGTTTGTAACTTAGGTGAAATTAGGTTCACAGCTAATCCCCCGAGTGTGGATAATGTCCTCACTCAGAGTAGTTTGTCACTTAGGCGAAATCAGGTTCACAGCTAAGCCCCCGAGTGTGGACGATGTCCTCACTCGGAGTAGTTTGTAAGTTAGGCGAAATCAGGTTCGCAGCTAAGCCCCCCAGCGTGGATAATGTCCTCACTCGGAGTAGTTTGTAACTTAGGCGAAATCAAGTTCGCAGCTAAGCCTCCGAGTGTGGATAATGCCCTCACTCGGAGTATTTTGTAACTTAGGCGAAATCAGGTTCGCAGCTAAGCCCCCGAGTGTGGACAATGTCCTCACTCGGAGTATTTTGTAACTGAGGCGAAATCAGGTTCGCAGCTAAGCCCCCGAGTGTGGATAATGTCCTCACTCGAAGTATTTTGTAACTTAGGCGAAATCAGGTTCGCAGCTAAGTCCGGGAGCGTGGATAATGTCCTCACTCGGAGTGTTTTGTAACCTAGGCGAAATCAGGTTCGCAGTTAAGTCCCCGAGTGTGGATAATGTCCTCACTCGGAGTAGTTTGTAACTTAGGCGAAATCAGGTTCGCAGCTAAGCCCCCGAGTGTGGATAATGTCCTCACTCGGAGTAGTTTGTAACTTAGGCGAAATTAGGTTCACAGCTAATCCCCCGAGTGTGGATAATGTCCTCACTCAGAGTAGTTTGTAACTTAGGCGAAATCAGGTTGACAGCTAAGCCCCCGAGTGTGGACGATGTCCTCACTCAGAGTAGTTTTTAACTTAGGCGATTACTGGATCGCACCTAAGCCTCCGAGTGTGGATGATGTCCTCACTCGGAGTATTTTGTAACTTAGGCAAAATGAGGTTCACAGCTAAGCCCCCGAGTGTGGATAATGTCCTCACTCGGATTAGTTTGTAACTTAGGCGAAATCAGGTTCGCAGCTAAGCCCCCCAGCATGGATAATGTCCTCACTCGGAGTAGTTTGTAACTTAGGCGAAATCAAGTTCGCAGCTAAGCCCCCGAGTGTGGATAATGCCCTCACTCGTAGTATTTTGTAACTTAGGCGAAATCAGGTTCGCAGCTAAGCCCCCGAGTGTGGATAATGTCCTCACTCGGAGTAGTTTGTAACTTAGGCGAAATTAGGTTCATAGCTAATCCCCCGAGTGTGGATAATGTCCTCACTCAGAGTAGTTTGTAACTTAGGCAATTACTGGATTGCAACTAAGCCTCCGAGTGTGGATGATGTCCTCACTCGGAGTATTTTGTAACTTAGGCGAAATCAGGTTCGCAGCTAAGCCCCCGAGTGTGGATAATGTCCTCACTCGGAGTAGTTTGTAACTTAGGCGAAATTAGGTTCACAGCTAATCCCCCGAGTGTGGATAATGTCCTCACTCAGAGTAGTTTGTAACTTAGGCGAAATCAGGTTCACAGCTAAGCCCCCGAGTGTGGACGATGTCCTCACTCAAAGTAGTTTTTAACTTAGGCGATTACTGGATCGCACCTAAGCCTCCGAGTGTGGATGATGTCCTCACTCGGAGTATTTTGTAACTTAGGCCAAATCAGGTTCACAGCTAAGCCCCCGAGTGTGGATAATGTCCTCACTCGGAGTAGTTTGTAACGTAGGCGAAATCAGGTTCGCAGCTAAGCCCCCCAGCGTGGATAATGTCCTCACTCGGAGTAGTTTGTAACATAGGCGAAATCAAGTTCGAAGCTAAGCCCCCGAGTGTGGATAATGCCCTCACTCGTAGTATTTTGTAACTTAGGCGAAATCAGGTTCGCAGCTAAGCCCCCGAGTGTGGATAATGTCCTCACTCGGAGTATTTTGTAACTGAGGCGAAATCAGGTACGCAGCTAAGCCCCCGAGGGTGGATAATGTCCTCACTCGGAGTATTTTGTAACTTAGGCGAAATCAGGTTCGTAGCTAAGTCCCGGAGCGTGGATAATGTCCTCACTCGGAGTGTTTTATAACTTAGGCGAAATCAGGTTCGCAGCTAAGTCCGCGAGTGTGGATAATGTCCTCACTCGGAGTATTTTGTAACTTAGGTGAAATCAGGTTCGCAGCTAAGCCCCGAGTGTGGATAATGTCCTCACTCGGAGTAGTTTGTAACTTAGGCGAAATTAGGTTCGTAGCTAATCCCCCGAGTGTGGATAATGTCATCACTCAGAGTAGTTTATAACTTAGGTGAAATCAGGTTCACAGCTAAGCCCCCGAGTGTGGACGATGTCCTCACTCGGAGTAGTTTTTAACTTAGGCGATTACTGGATCGCATCTAAGCCTCCGAGTGTGGATGATGTCCTCACTCGAAGTATTTTGTAACTTAGGCGAAATCAGGTTCATAGCTAAGACCCCCGAGTGTGGATAATGTCCTCACTCGGAGTAGTTTGTAACTTAGGCGAAATCAGGTTCGCAGCTAAGCCCCCCATCGTGGATAATGTCCTCACTCGGAGTAGTTTGTAACTTAGGCGAAATCAAGTTCGCAGCTAAGCCTCCGAGTGTGGATAATGCCCTCACTCGGAGTATTTTGTAACTTAGGCGAAATCAGGTTTGCAGCTAAGCCCCCGAGTGTGGATAATGTCCTCACTCGGAGTATTTTGTAACTGAGGCGAAATCAGGTTCGCAGCTAAGCCCCCGAGTGTGGATAATGTCCTCACTCGGAGTATTTTGTAACTTAGGCGAAATCAGGTTCGCAGCTAAGTCCGGGAGCGTGGATAATGTCCTCACTCGGAGTGTTTTGTAACCTAGGCGAAATCAGGTTCGTAGTTAAGTCCCCGAGTGTGGATAATGTCCTCACTCGGAGTAGTTTGTAACTTAGGCGAAATCAGGTTCGTAGCTAAGCCCCCGAGTGTGGATAATGTCCTCACTCGGAGTAGTTTGTAACTTATGCGAAATCAGGTTCGCAGCTAAGTTTATCCATTCACCCACTAGGGATGAGGAAAACGAACAAAAGTAAAAAAGTTTTGACAAAGAGTTTGGAAAGTAAAGACTTTTATTCATCGAATTCACTCGGAAGCTCATTACAGGAATGACACGGTGTTTTTATACTAAGTGTAGAACCTGCGGAGCAGATCCGCGTTCCATGCTCGGGGCTCTTTCGCATCGATGTTGAAGTTATACAACCGGTAGGCTCCATTGTTCAGGACTTTGGAGATTGTGAAAGGCCCTTGCCATGGAGGCACTAATTTGTGTGGCTTCTGCTGATCCAATCAAAGAACAAGGTTGCCCTCTTGAAAAGCGCACCCTCTGACTTGTCTGTCGTAAAGGCGTCTCAAGTCTTGCTGATATAGCGTCGACCTGACCAAGGCTAGCTCTCTCTCTTCCTCTAAGAGGTCCAGACCGTCTTGACGTGCGACTTCTGCTTCGTCTTCATTGTAAAGTTCCACTCGGGGAGCATTGTGGCGTACGTCACTCGGCAGGACAGATTCAGATCCATATACCATGAAGAAAGGAGTGTGCTTGGTTGAACAATTCGGGGTCGTCCGAATGCCCCATAGAACAGACGGCAGTTCTTTGACCCAAGCACCAGCAGCATATTCCAGGTCTCTCATCAATCGGGGTTTCAATCCTTAGAGAATCATCCCATTTGCTCATTCCGCCTGCCCATTCGACTGCGGGTGAGCCACGGAGGCGTAGTTTACCTGAGTGCCATGGGAATAGCAGAACTCACGGAATTCATTTGAATCAAAGTTCTTCCCGTTATCTGTGATGATGTCATGCGGTACGTTGAACCTGAAGATGATCTGCCGAATGAAACTGACGGCGGTAGACGAATCCAAGCTTTTGATGGGTTTCTCTTCGACACACTTGGTGAACTTGTCCACTGCCACCAGCAGATGGGTAAATCCACTCGTCCCAGTACACAAGGGGCCGACCATATCGAGGCCGCACACGGCAAATGGCCAGGTGAGCGGGATGGTCTTCAGTGCGGATGCAGGCTTGTGTGTCTGATTCTTATAAAACTGACATCCAACACACAGATCGACCATGTCCTTTGCTGCTTCGTTGGCTTGGGGCCAATAAAAACCTGCACGAAACGCCTTTGCGACCAACGTCCGAGAGGACGCATGATGGCCACAAGTTCCCGAATGAATCTCGTGCAAGATCTGCAGCCCTTCCTCTAGGGATATGCATTTCTGTGCCACGCCTGTAGTGCTTTTCTTGTATAGCTGCTCTCCCATCACTTCAAAGGATTTGGATCGTTGGACGATCCGTCGGGCCTCCTCTTCATCCTCAGGGAGCTCTTGCTGGAGCAAGTATGCTAAGTAAGGTTGGGTGCACTCGGGAGTGATCACCAACATCTCTTGAACGAGATCCACTACAACTAGAATATCAACTTCAGCCGGATTAGAAGGTCCAACTGCTTGTGGGGGCTCTTCAGTAAAAGGATCTTCTTCGACTGAAGGAGAACACAGGTGCTCAAGAAATACGCCTTTCGGAACGACCCACCGAGTAGAGCCGATTTTGGCCAGGTCATCGGCATCCTGGTTCTTCACTCGGGGTATATGGTGCAGCTCCAAGCCTTCAAAGTTCTTCTCCAACTTCCGGACTGCATTACAGTACCCAGTCATGGCTGGACTCTGGATATCCCATTCCTTCATCACCTGATTAACCACGAGGTCCAAGTCACCGAATATCATCAAGCATCGTATACCGATCGAGATAGCCATTCAGAGCCCGTACAGGAGGGCTTCGTACTCGGCCTCATTGTTAGACGAATCGAAATGGATTTGAAGGTCGTAGCTCAGTCGGTCTCCTCTGGGGGAAACGAGAACTACTCCGGCTCCGGACCCTTGAAGCATCTTGGATACATCAAAAAACATGGTTCAGTGTTCGGGGATACTTGGTGCTGGATGTTCCTGTTCTATCCACTCGGCCAGAAAGTCCACAAGCGCTTGAGACTTGATCGCCTTCTTGGCTTCAAATTTGATCTCCAACGGGAGGAGCTCAATTGCCCATTTTGCCACTCGGCATGTGGCATCTCTGTTATGCAGGATTTCCGAAAGAGGAGCATCGCTGATAACTGTGACCGAGTGCTCTTGGAAGTAATGAGCTACCTTCTTGACAGTGAGGTAAATGCCATAAACCAACTTCTGGTAGTGTGGATACCTTTGCTTGGAAGGAGTCAAGACTTCCGAAATGTAATAGATGGGCCTTTGCACTTTGAATGCTTTTCCCGATTCCTCGCGCTCCATAGTGAGGACAGTACTGACCACTTGGCTAGTAGCCGCGATGTACAAGAGCAAGGGCTCTCGGCTGCTCGGAGCAGCTAACACCGGCTGGGTGGAAAGCAAGGCCTTGAGCTGATCGAATGCGGCTTGCGCTTCAGCGGTCCATTCAAAGGTGTCGGACTTCTTCATCAATCGGTAAAGAGGCAAGGCCTTCTCACCGAGACGAGATATGAATCTACTCAGGGCTGCAAGGCATCCCGTGAGCTTCCGAACTTCATGCAGACGGCCAGGTTTCTTCATTCGGACAATGGCGCCGATTTTGTGAGGATTAGCATCGATCCCTCGTTCGGAAACGAGGAAACCGAGTAGCTTACCCGAGGGCACTCCGAATGTGCATTTTGCAGGATTGAGTTTTATTTGGAAACGGTGAAGGTTTGCGAAGGTTTTGGCGAGGTCAGCTAGGAGATCGGAACCTTTCCTGGACATGACCACAATGTCATCCATGTCAGCCTCGACATTCCGACTGATTTGCTCTTACAAACATTTCTGAATCATGCGCATAAAAGTTGCCCTAGCATTCTTGAGACCGAATGGCATAGTGATATAGCAGAAACACCCGAATGGGGTGATGAAAGCTGCTTTTATTTCATCTGGTCCGTACATTCGGATCTGATGGTACCCGAAGTACGCATCTAAGAACGACATGCGTTCACATCCGGCGGTGGAATCTACTATTTGATCTATGCAGGGAAGAGGAAAATGATCTTTCGGGCAGGCCCGATTGAGGTGCTTGAAGTCGATGCACATCCAGAGGGACTTGTCCTTCTTGGGCACCAACACTGGGTTGGCCAGCCACTCGAAATGGAAGACTTCACGAATAAATTCGGCAGCTAGGAGCCGAGCGATCTCTTCACCAATCGCCTTGCGCTTCTCGACTGAGGATCGACGCAAGTGCTCCTTGACTGGTTTGATTTTCGGATCCACTCGGAGTCGATGCTCAGCCAGTCCCCTAGGAACCCCCGGCATGTCAGACGGCTTCCATGCAAAGATATCCCAGTTCTCACGGAGGAACTAGATGAGCTCGGCTTCCTATTTTTCACCGAGTGTCGTCGAGATGTTGGTCGGAGCTGCACTCGGGTCATTGGGGTGAATGTGAACCTGCTTGGTTTCGTCGGCCGACTGGAAGGCTGATTCCGTTGCCGGCCGCTTAGACTTTAGCAAATCCAAAGCATCCACCGCTTTCTTGTACCCGTCGAGTTCGACTATGAGTACTTGTTCATTGGCAATTTTAGAGCCCTGCTAGAGGCACTCCTCAGCGACTATCCGATCGCCGGTCACTGTGATCACACCATTCGGCCCTGGCATCTTAAGTTTAAGATACACGTAACATGGACGGGCCATGAAACGTGCATAGGCAGGCCTACCCAGGATGGCGTGATAAGCACTCCGAAAGTCCACACTTCGAACGTCAAGCGTTCCTTTCGAAAGTTTTTCTCCCCTCCGAACACGGCGATTTGACCGAGTGACTCGGCTTTCTTCCCAGGGATGACCCCATGGAAATGCATGTTACTCTTACTCAGGCGGGACATCGGAATGCCCATTGCGCTGAGCGTGTCTGCGTAGATTATGTTGAGCCCACTGCCGCCATCCATCAATACTTTGCGTAGTCGGACTCCATTTACAGCCGGATCAACAACCAGCGCCTGCCTCCCGGGGGTGGCTATGTGGGCTGGGTGATCGGACTGATCGAAAGTAACAGGGGTCTTTGTCCAGTTGAGGTACTTGACGGCAGTCGGAGCTACCATGTTCACCTCATGATTGACGACCTTCAATCGGCTCTTGCTTTCGACATCCGCAAAGATCATGTTCATGACCTTGTCGATGTTAGGGCACTCGGGATCGCTCTCGCCTTCCTCGTCGTCGTCCTTCTCTGCAGAGGTCTCTTTACCCATCTCATGCTTGAGCATTCGGCACTCTCGAGTGGTGTGCTTTGGGTAAATGATGTTGCCCTCTTCATCTTTTTTCGTGTGGACAACACAGGGCTGATCCAACACTTCATATTTGTACTCGGGCTTCTTCTTGTTAGCCCAGTCTTTTTTCTTGTTTTTCTTGGACTTCGGCTTTCCTTGGCCAGGAACTGAAGCCACTTCTGCCTTTCCCGGAGGATTAGCTTTCCGCTTCTGCTTTTTGCCCGCGTTCCCTGCCGATTGAGGGGCATCTCCAGCTCGCCCTTTGCCGCTTCGGCGGTGGTCTTCCTCTTCGCCATTGGCGTATTTGTTAGCGATTTCCATGGCCCGACTGAGAGACAGATCTCCCGATCGACCAAACTTCAGGATGATCTCTCGGTACCGAGTGCCTGCCTTGAAAGCGCAGACGGCCTAATGCTCGGTAACATTCTCAACTGTGTTATGCAAAGTAGTCCAGCGCTGAATGTACTCTCGGAGAGTTTCATTGCTCTTTTGGACACAATGCTGTAACTCGGTCAGTCCACCCGGACTTTTGTAGGTGCCTTCAAACGTCTTGATGAACACCTGTGCCAGGTCCTACTAGCAATAGATGCTGCTAGAAGGCAACTGGTTCAACCAGGCTCGAGCAGATCCCTCTAACATGAGAGGAAGATGCTTCATCGCGACGAAGTCATCGCCACCACCAATCTGAACCGCCACTCTGCAATCTTCGAGCCACGTTTTCGGCTTGGACTTGCCGTTAAACTTCCTGATTCTCGTTGCCAACCTGTAGTTGGAAGGGATATCGGCCTCTCGGATGTATCTGCTGAAACACTCGAGTCCAGACGTCCCCCATCCGCTCACTCGGTCTCTGACTAGTCGGTTTTTTTCCACCACGTGTTGCGTGATGATCGACCTGGCATTGAGCGTAGGGGGTCGCCGGCCACCTTCCTCATAACCTCTGGGGCGAGGGGGAGTCCGATTGCGGTCTTCTTTGTGAGGCCGACCACCATCATAGGGTCGCTTGCCATACGAACGACCCCTCGGAGGAGGCATCCGACTGACGTCGCGGTCGTCGCGCCAACGCCCTCCGTGCAGACCTCTCGGAGGAGGAGGAGAGTATCGGCGCTTTCCATAAGGGTGCGGGCTGTGCGCGGACTGAACGGTGTCTTCCCGAACAGACTTGTTGTATATACGCTGGTTTGATTGTGACACCTCCGAATTCTGTCTCAGCGCTGTGTTCAGTAGAGTCTGGATCTGCCGAATGCCCTCTCCAACCGCAGAACCGGATGGCTGAATGGATTCAGCTATCCGAGTGGCTTCGGTTAGGTTCTCTATAGGAGTGTGCATCACTGGGATCTTGGACGGCTTTTCATTGGGAAATAACCGCTGCCTGCTGTGGCTGGAGCTTGGTTGCTCCCTGGCTGCGCGTTCATCGAGTGCTCGCTGGAGCCTCTCTAGACGCTCACGCTCGGCCAAGGTGGCCTGGCGCGTAGCCTCCAAGGCTATCTCCTCTCGGGACGTTCCCGTGATGGGGATAAGCAGGACTTCGTCGTCCCTTCTTCTCCTCTCTTCCCACTGCTCCCGAGTGAGAGGCTGGGGAAAATAACCGTTGGAGTGACCGTCGTCATAGCGGCCTCCTTCTCGGCCACGGGAGCCGCCCATGGAGTACCTAGGGGGGCCATGATCGGTGGAATGCGCCATCAATATCTCAGCAGCGTTCCTGCTGCTTTCACACTCAGACTCATCGGACAGCTCGTTGCCCGATGTGGGAGACAAACTCACGGTGGGTTCACCAGAGTCGAGCACGACGACCTGCTCGAAAGTAGGCTGTCGCACCATGACGTGCTTGAGCCACCGCTGCAGCCGCGAACACCCAGAACGCTTGTGGCGGCTGAACACTGAACGGACCGATGTTGAGCCGTATGGCTCCGATGGCTGCCGCAGGAGGACCCCATGCACCGCCGCGCTAAAATGCATAGCCCTGCGGGCGGGGAACACATCTGGGTCCAGCGGTGCATCATGCAGCCAAGCCGAACCGTCAGCGATGAAGCGAAGGCTATCGAAGAGGATCTCACCCCAGAGTGCCAACATGATGGCCGGAAAAAACTGAATCTCCACTTGTGCCGGAGTTTGCTAGAACTGCCGCCCCAGGGTGGGCGCCAACTATCGTGGCAGTAATACTGACAGTAGTACGGGGGGTACGTACGAGTAAGGGCGGAGCCTAGCTACGGAGCAAGTTTCACACTCGGATTTACGAGTTCGGACCCCACTCGGAAGTGGTAAAAGTCCTACGTCTCGAGCCCTGGGGCTAAGTGTTTGCTTTGCGTATGTTTCTGATTAAAAGGAGTTCGTAACCCCTACTCTGTCATCGGGGGGTGGCTTATATAGAGTGCGCCACCGCCAGCCAAATACCATTACAAGGGCCATTAATGCAAGTAACTACAGGAGTAACTGGAAACTGTCGTGTTAACTATGAGCGTTACAGGTAACGTAGTATTCACATCACTTTATGTGAGTTAAGTCCCTCGAACGCCGTAGCTCCCACGTCGCCTCTGCTTCTTCACGTCCGGGTGCTAAAGCTAGGCCGAGTGGCTGACAAAGTCCGAGTGACTTCCAAGGATACGAGTGCATCTTGTACATTCGTCCGAGTGCTAAGGTAGTCCATAGACTTCTGTGAACATGTAGGACCCCAGGTGTGTCCTAGATATGAGGTCTATGACCCTACCCAGGGTAGGTGACCTCGTCAATCATCATCATCATCTAAGACCACCGCATCAACATTGCCTTTCTTGGTCTCCTCATCATCACGTTTCTTCCATTTCTCGTCATCCTTCAACACTTCATAGCAATGGGGCAACACAAATGCTCTCCCTTTCTTAACCTTGCCTTTCTTGGTCTTCTTTTCTTCTCCTCGAAACAAGCTTTGTAAAATATTGTGCTATAAACAAAAGAACAAGTTACTACTTGAAACACAAAAGATGAAGCATGAGCATGAAACATAAAGAAATGGCACTTAAAATCTGGGTGTCGCCTGATCAATAAAATACTTAGGTTTTCTAGTACTGACCAAATTCGATCAATTTTTACTTCCCATAAGTTCGGGCAAGAGAGTAACTAGGCATGCCGGTACTGGTTTTAGAGAAACCATACCATGGTTCTATCCTCAAACTAGGGTTAGGGTTCGTTTTGGCGGTAGTGGCCAAAATGGTTATCAATAGGGGTGAGGTAGTGTTTCCTTATTCTTTTATTATATGAATTTGAATTGGTTCTTAATTGATTCGATTTGAGAACTTTAAAATAGAAGGATAAGATGTCAGAAATCTTGGTATCCAAAGAAAGGTATCTAAGGGGCATTCTTTTCTTTTTCAATCTAAGATCATTAGTGCCACTTGGGTTCATCTTGTCAACCGACGTCATTGTCGCCGCCCACCTTTGAAAATCTCTGTTGATCGTCGACCACCGGGAGCAAAGAGATCTATCGGTGCGCTCAATTCCACTCTCATTTTTTTGCATCAAAGTACTCCTTCATCCTAAACCAATATGTATCTCTAGTTTGGTCACCCGCAACGGTGGCATCCATAGACACATTCAACCATGTCTTGCATAGCAAGATGTCTTCGTACACGGTGTAGGCTCACGCCCTTCCTTTCGGTGCATCAACCATAACCTCACCCTCCTCATCCACTTCATATTCATGATCACCTTGATGCACTTCATTGGTTTGAGACCAATGGGAATTGTTGGAGCCAACACACATAGTTGAAAAATATGCGTCATCATTGAAACTACAAAGTATGATAAAGAAAACTAATCAAGCTATTCATATGTACACATTTCTAGCAACAACAAAAAAAAGAAAAAATCATACCTTGTGGACATTTCATCAAACACCATTTGCTCATCAGCCACCGGCGCACCAAATTACGAGCCCTCGGGCACTTCAGGCAGCGGAGGCGCGACCGAAGGCGCTACTGGTTTCTTCTTCACCGCCACTTTCTTCTTCTTTTGGGCCGCCGTCGCCAAAGCTGTTGCCGCTGCCGCTTGGAGACGGAGCTACGTGGCTTTGCGGCGGGCGGCAGCGCGAAGCCACCCTGCGAGTTCGTTCGGGGCAGCATGAAAAGGCCGCGCGCGACGTTGGTCCTTGGAGCCGTTGCTCCGATGGTGGCGAAATCGATGGTCAACCCCACGCAAGGGTTTGTCGCGGCGGTGGCGGCGGAGGGATCGCGGGTGTAGGGAGGGGTTGGGGGGATGTCAGCACGGTCGTCCATCATAGAAATTTCGCCGGCTGTAGCGCGGGGCGGGGCGAAGGCGGCCGCGGCCGAAGAAGTCAGGGTGGCGGTTCGTCTTTCGCGCACAAGCTTCGCTTGTCCAACGTGCTGGAGCTGGCGCACCAAATAAGTCGCCCGTGATGCAGTTTTTCCTAGCACGCTAGCGCCTGTTTACCGCGCGCGGCATTATAGCGCGGCTGCTGGAGCGCTACTTTCGGCAGTGCGCGCTATATGGTCGTTTTTTTCAGCGCGCGGCTTATTTAGAGCATCTGTTGGAGATGCTCTTATGAACATAGACATGGAGTTGACATACAAGGATTACACAAGACATCCTAAAGACATATACACAAGTACTCCTAGTGTATACTCCATTTCTTTCTTTTTCTTTCACTATGTAACCCTTTATTTTTTTGTTCTTCCCTCTATTGCCCTTCTTGTATAAGTGCTAATCTTTGTGCAACTAGCCGAGCATCACACGACAGAAACATTGCTCGTCTTCCTTCATTCCGACGGCGGTATTTGTGCAAGTGCGTGAGTTTATACTCATTTCTTCCTTTATTTTTCATGACCTCAACCATAACTACGTGGAGTCTCACAAAGCTTCTAAACAACATGTCGACCATGTAGTTCTGATATTCTTTGTCCACACCTTCTACCAATTCCTTGATATTTTTAGGCGATCTGCAATATGTTAGGGACTAGAGAGAGCTGAAGAAGTATATATCTAAAACATTCATTTGAGGGCTATGGGGTGGTTGTTGCAACAACTGAATGTCAAGATTGGTCTGTGCTACAGCTTGTCAAAAAACAACGTCATCAGGCACAACATGTGGATTTTCATTATCCTGTTGGATGAAGATGGTTATTATGATATCTTTATCAGGCCACTCCCTCATGACATTTTTGGTCATTCTCACAGATTTCAGTTCAAAAGTCCCCTTTTCTTTGTTTTGACTCCTCCCAACAGACGGAGTCTCTTCGATGAAGGCCCAAGTGCCGATCTTGCCATCAAATGTGACAACCCCATTGTCGCTATACTAGGCTTGTCATCAACAGTGAGAAACATGACCTTACCAATGATATTCTTATTTTGAATGGTGTGCACGCGTTCAGGTTCTTCTGAAGTAGATAGTAGGTGTTCTTCTCTCTTGTCATATGATACCACTTCTCATCGATATGGGCCATGTCTTTCTGGCTTGAAAAGAGGATAGAGAGTTGAGATCTAATGCTCATCGAGCATGGAGATGCAGAACTTTAATCTTGCAATCTTATTAGCTGGCTTTGTGAAAGGCTTCACAATGCTATTTTGGCGCTTTAGCGCACCCAACTTGAGCCTCCTGTATATGGTCGAACGGGGAACACACAGAGACCTTGCTAGAGCTAGAAATTTCCTCCTTCTGTTGAGTGGGATCGTTGATGTCCTCGGCAGATCTGGATCTTTCCTCTTGTGGCCAACTCTTCCCTTTTTTTGTTCGAGACATACACTTCTTGGCTTTTGGCAATATGTTGTTTTGCTTCTAACCATATTCTTTCAACCGTCCGTACGCTTGTATTCAACATGCTTGCAATGAGTTGCTTGTCATATGGTTGAATATATCCATCTCTGCTCTCGATTACTTGAAAAATCAAATGAACACCAAATATATGCTCATTGGATAGTACTTTCCTTTTTTGGATGCTCAACATCTACAAAAAAGGAGCAATGGGGAATTTAGGAGCAAAGTAGTTCAAACCTCTTGTATAGATGCAAGCAATATTCTTGTATAGATGATCTAGATCTAGAATCATGGAGATCATCTTTAGAATCATGGAGTACTTTATCATTTAAGCTTTGTCATGGAGCACTTTGCTAAATTTGCTTGCAAGTGGAATCATGGAGGTAATATCATCTCGAGTCTTACATGTTGGATCATTCCCCTATTCTTCTTGAGCTTCAGGTTATACGTATTCCTCTTGAGCTTCTTCTTCATCGCGAGGAATCAAATTCAAATCTAGAGCTTCTTCTTTGTCTTGAGGAATCAAATCCAAATCTAGTGCTTCTTCTTTGTCTTGAGGAATCAAATTCTAATCTAAAGCTTCTTCTTCGCCTTGAGAATCAAATTCAAATCTAGAGCTTCTTCTTTGTCTTGAGGAATCAAATTCAAATTTGGAGCTTCTTCTTTGTCTTGAAGAATAAAATTCAAATCTAGAGCTTCTTATTCATCTTAAGGAATCAAATTCAAATTAAGAGCTTCTTCGTCGTGTTCAGCAATCAAATTCTAATCCATAGAGATGTGTTGATTCATCTACCCACCATGCTCCCACCTGATCAACGAAAATATGAATGTACATGTGGTTAGCACCATAACACAAGATGAATAATTTAGTAAAAAAAACAAAGAAAACATGAATGTACATGTGATGACCCACAGGTATAGGGGATCACAACAGTCTTTAAGGGCAGTATTTCACCAAAATGTATTGATTCGACATAAGGGGAGCCGAAGAATATGTATAACCCTTAGCTGAGCTATCAATTAAACCACACCTCAGAAGTCACTTCTTTGCAGCAATTTATTAGTAGCGCATTAATATGATAGTAGTGAAAATTGTAGTAGTAATAGTAATAGTAGCAGTTTTGTAGCAAGTGTAACAACAACAGTAATAGTAACTCGAGCAAAGACAATGTTATAAAAGCGTAGGCATGGAGTAGCGATGAATAGTTGGATGACATTCATTATGCAACAGTCACAATCTAGAGCGATATACAATGGCTCCAATTCATCAATCATATGTAGGTATGTATTCCGTATATAGTCATGCGTGCTCGCGATAAGAACTTGCATGGCATCTTTTGTCCTACCCTCGTGTGGCAGCGGGGTCCTAATGGAAACTAATAGTAATTAAGGTGCTCCTTTTATTAGAGAACCAGAAAAAAGCATTAGCAAATAGTGAATACATGAACTCCTCAAATTACAGTCATCCCCGAAGAGTAACCCAACTATTGTCACTTTGGGGTCTACGGATCAGAACAATAATAGGTGCACATAACTTGCAAGATAGGATCAAGAACTCAAATATATTCATGAAAACATAATAGGTGCAGATCTAAAATCATGGCACTCGGGCCCTAGTGACAAGCATTAAGCATAGCAAAGTCATAGCAAAATCAATCTCAAAACATAGTGGATACTAGGGATCAAGCCCTAACAAATTGACTTAACTACATGACGAATCTCATCCATCTCCATTTACCTCCAGTATGCCTACAATGTAATTATTCACTCCCGGTGGTGAGCATCATGAGTTCGTTGATGAAGAAGAGTTTTTGATGACAACGACAATGAATCCCCCTCTCCGGAGCCCGAACGGACTCCAGATCAGGCCTTCCGACAAAGAACGGGAGGTGGCGGCGGCTCCGTATCATAAAGCACGATGAAACTTTCTCTCTCATTTTTTTCTCGGGAAGACGGTATATAGTTAGGGCAAACGGAGGCTCGAGGGGCCCACAAGCTCACATGGCGCACCCTAGGGGGCGAGTGATACGTCTCCAACGTATCGATAATTTATGAAGTATTCATGTCATGTTTACAACAATTTTATATGGTTTTGGTGAACTTTTATATGATTTGAATGAAACTAACCTGGATGACATTGTTTTCAAGAGAACTACCATGGTGTTATTTTAGTGCACAAATAAAAGTTCTCGGATTGGGCTGAAACTTTTTAGTGGTTTTTCTGGAACAAAAGAGACCCCCGAAGCTTCCACGAAGGACCAGACGAAGTCCAGGGGAGCGACGAGCTTGCCTCGTGCGCCCTGGGGGGTAGGGAGGGGCCTCCGAGCTTGTGGGCCCCTCGGGCATCCCCCCGGCGTGAAACCAACGTCAAAGATTCCTATAAATCCCAAAACTGCCAGAAAGAAACTTAGAACTTCCGCGCCGCCGCCGCAAGCCTCTGTTCTAAAGCAATCTCATCTGTAGCCGTTTTCCGGCGCCCTGTCGGAGGGGGAAATCATGACCAGATGCCATCTTCATCATCCCGATGGTCTCCATGGCGATGATGGACTAGTTCACCCTCGGGGATGAGGGTATGTACGAGTAACTATGTGTTTGGTCTCTCTATCCCTCTCTCTCTCTCTCTCGTGTTCTTGATTTGTCACAATCTGATGTATCACGAGCTTTGTTAATATAGTTGAATCATATGGTGTTCTTCCTTCTCTATCTTGATGTGATGAATTGAGTCTATCCCTTTGAGGTTTCGTTATATTGGATTGAATACTTTGGATTTGAGAACACTTGAGGTATGTCTTCCATGTGGATACTCGTGGTGACAATGGGGTATTCTATTAAGTCACTTGATATATGTTTTGGTCATCAACTTACGGATACCCGTGGTGACATTTGGGGTGATCTAGGCACATATGTTGATGTACGTTTTTGTCCTACTTTCTCCGATAGAAACTTTGGGGTGCTCTTTGAAGTTCTTTGTGTTGGATTGAATATGATGAATCTGAAATTGTTTGATGCATGTCGAATAATTAACTCATGGATACTTGTGGTGACATTAGAGTAGTTAGGTGGCATTAGAGTTGATTGATGCGAGGTGTTATTCTAGTATGAACTCTAGGGCTGTTTGTGACACTTATAGGGATGGCTCAATAGATTGATCGGAAAGGATAATTTTGAGGTGGTTTTACTACCTACACCAATTTCATCTTATGTTCTCCGCTAGATAAGAACTTTGGAGTGATTCTTTGTCGCACGTTGAGGGATGGTTATATGATTCAATTATGTTAGCACTGTTGAGAGATTGCACTACTGAAAATATGAACCCTAGGCCTTGTTTCCAAGCATTGCAATATTGTTTGTGCTCATTTTTCTGAATTACTACCTTGCTGTTTTTATTATTTAAGATTACAAAAACCTATATCTACTATCCATACTACATTTGTATAACCATCCCTTTGCCGAACTAGTGCACCTATACAATTTACCATTGTATTGGGTGTGTTGGGGACACAAGAGATTGTTTGTATTTGATTGCAGAGTTGTTTGAGAGAGACCATATTCATCCTACATCTCTCGTGGATTGATAAAACTTAGGTCATCACCTTGAGGGAAATTTGCTACTGTCCTACAAAACTCTGTGCTTGGAGACCCAACAGAGTCCACAAGAATAAAGTTGCGCAGTAGACATCAGCGCCCCCCTGAGCTTGTGACTCCCAGTTGGCCCCCTCCGGTAATTCTTTGCGCCACTATTGTTTATATATTCCTAGGGATGGCAATGGGTACCCATTACCTGTTGGGGAACGTTGCATGGGAAACAAAATTTTCCCTACGCTTCACCAAGATCAATCTAGGAGATGAGCATCTACGAGAGGGGAGATCGGATCCACATACCCTTGTAGATCGCTAAGAGGGAAGCGTTAAGAAATGCGGTTGATGTAGTCAAACATCTTCGCAATCCAAATCCCAAGCCGTCCCGCGATACAATCATGATCTAGCGCTGAACGGACGGCACCTCCGCGTTCAGCACACATACAGCTCGATGACGATCTCCGCCTCCTTGATCCAGCAAGTGAGGGCGGAGAGGTAGATGGGTTCTCCGGCAACACGACGGTGTGGCGGCGGTGGTGGTGGAGCTGATCCGGCAGAGCTTCGCTAAGCAATACCGAACCAATCTAATCTAGAGGAGTAACGATCTAGGGGAGAGGGAGGGCTGCGCCGTGGCTTGAGGGGTCGCAGCCCTCCCAAACATCCACTATATATAGGGGGATAGGAGGAGGGGACCGGCGCCCTAGGGTTCCCACCCCTAGGGGTGCGGCGGCCTAGATGGGGCCGGCGGCCAAGGGGGTGCCTTGGCCCCCAAGGCAAGTGGTGGTCAGCCCCCTTAGGGTTCCCCCAATGCCCTTCGGCCGCATGGGCCCTTGTGAGAGGTGCGGCCAGCCCACCAGGGGCTGGTGCGCACCTTCTCACAGACCATGGGGCCCTCCGGGGCAGGTGGACCCACCCGGTGGACCTCCGGAACCCTTCCGGCACTCCCGACGAAACCCGGGCAAACTCCGAAACTACCCCGGTGCCCGAACATCAACTTCCTATATATCAATCTTTACCTCCGGACCATTCCAGAGCTCCTCGTGACGTCCGGGATCTCATCCAGAACTCCGAACAACCTTCGGTCACCAACATACATAACCCAATAATACCGAAACGTCCGAACATTAGTGTGCAGACCCTGCGGGTTCGAGAACTATGTAGACATGACCGAGACACCTCTACGGTCAATAACCAATAGCGGGACCTGGATGCCCATATTGGTTCCTACATATTCTACGAAGATCTTTATCGGTCAAACCTCTATGTCAAGGATTCAGTTAACCCCGTACGCAGTTCCCTTTGTTTATCGGTATGTTACTTGCCCGAGATTTGATCGTCGGTATCTCCATACCTAGTTCAATCTCGTTACCGGCAAGTCTCTTTACTTGTTCCATAATACAAGATCCCATGGCTAACTCTTTAGTCACTTTGCTTGCAAGCTCATTGTGATGTTGTATTACCGAGTGGGCCCTGAGATACCTCTCCGTCACACGGAGTAACAAATCCCAGCCTTGATCCATGCCAACTCAACAGACACCCTCGGAGATACCTATAGAGCATCTTTATAGTCACCCAGTTATGTTGTGACGTTTGATACACACAAGGTACTCCTTCGGTGTCAGTGAGTTACATGATCTCATGGTCATAGGAACAGATACTTGACATGCAGAAAACAATAGCAATAAACTTGACACGATCATATGCTACGTTCATAGTTTGGGTCTTGTCCATCACATCATTCTCCTAATGATGTGATCCCGTAATCAAATGACAACTCATGTCTATGACTAGGAAACCATAGCCATCTTTGATCAACGAGCTAGTCCATTAGAGGCTTACTAGGGACAGATTGTTGTCTGTGTACCCACACATGTATTTTTGTTTCCAATCAATACAATTATAGCATGGATAATAAACATTTATCATGAACAAGGAAATATAATAATAACCATTTTATTATTGCCTCCGGGGCATATTTCCAAGAGTCTGCCACTTGCACTAGAGTCAATAATCTAGCTCACATCACTATGTGATTTACATTGTAATGAATCTAACACCCATACAGTTCTGGTGTTGATCACGTTTCCCTCGTGGAAGAGGCTTAGTCAACGGATCTGCAACATTCAGATCCCTGTGTACTTTGCAAATATTTATGTCACCCTCCTCGATGTAATCGCGGATGGAATTGAAGCGTCGCTTTATGTGTCTGGTCCTCTTGTGAAACCTTGGTTCCTTAGCTAGAGCAATGGCACCAGTGTTGTCATAGAACAGAGTCATTGGGTCCAGTGCACTGGGCACAACTCCAAGATCCGTCATGAACTGCTTCATCCAGACACCTTCCTTCGCCGCCTCTGAGGCATCTATGTACTCCGCTTCGCATGTAGAATCAGCTACCATGCTTTGCTTGGAACTGCACCAGCTTACCGCTCCTCCATTGAGAATAAATACGTATCCGAGACTTAGAGTCATCCGGATCAGTGTCAAAGCTTGCATCGACGTAACCCTTTACGACGAGCTTCTGATCACCTCCATAAACGAGAAACATTTCCTTAGTCCATTTCAGGTACTTTAGGATATTCTTGACCGCCGTCCAGTGATCCACACCTGGATTACTTTGAAACCTTCCGGCTATACTTATGGCAAGGCTGACGTCTGGTCTTGGGCACAGCATTGCATACATGATAGAGCCTATGGCAGAAGCATAGGGGATGACACTCATCCTTTCTCTATCCTCTGCAGTCACTGGGCATTGAGTCTTACTCAACTTCACACCTTGCAACACAGGCAAGAACCTTTTCTTGGACTGATCCATTTTGAACTTCTTCAAAACTTTATCAAGGTATGTGCTCTGTGAAAGTCCTATTAAGCGTCTTGATCTATCTCTATAGATCTTGATGCCTAATATGAAAGCGGCTTCTCCAAGGTCCTTCATTGAAAAACTCTTGTTCAAATATTCCTTCACGCTTTCCAAAAATTCTATATTGTTTCCAATCAGCAATATGTCATCCACATATAATATTAGAAACACTATAGATCTCCCACTCACTTTCTTGTAAATACAAGCTTCTCCGTAAACTTGTATAAACCCAAACGCTTTGATCACCTCATCAAAACGCTTTTTCCAACTCTGAGATGCCTACACCAGTCCATAAATGGATCGCTGGAGCTTGCAAACTTTATCAACATTCTCTGGATCGACAAAACCTTCTGGTTGTATCATATACAACTCTTCCTCAAGGAATCCGTGAAGGAACGCTGTTTTGATATCCATCTGCCAAATTTCATAATCGAAAAAAGCAGCCATTGCTAACATGATTCTGACGGATTTAAGCATCACTACGGGAGAGAAAGTCTCATCGTAGTCAATTCCTTGAACTTGTGAAAAACACTTTGCCACAAGTCGAGCTTTATAGACAGTGACATTACCGTCCGCGTTCGTCTTCCTCTTAAAGATCCATTTATTCTGAATGGCCTTTCACCCTTCAGGTAATACTTCCAAAGTCCACACTTTGTTTTCATACATGGATCCTATCTCGGATTTCATGGCCTCTAACCATTTGTCGGAATTCGGGCCCACCATCGCTTCTCCATAGCTCGTAGTTTCATCGTTGTCCAACAACATGACCTCTAAGACAGGGTTACCGTACCATTCAGGAGCAGTACGGTTCCTTGTCGACCTACGAGGTTCGACAGTAACTTGATCCGAAGCTTCATGATCACTATCATTAGCTTCCTCTTCAACTGATGTAGGCTCCACAGAAACATCTTTCTGCGCTGCGCTACTCTCTGGTTGAAGTGAAGGTTCAACAACCTCATCAAGTTCTATCTTCCTCCCACTCAATTCTTTCGAGAGAAACTCTTTCATGGGAAATGACCCGTTCTTAGCGACAAACACTTTGCCTTCGGATCTGAGATAGAAGGTGTACCCAACCGTCTCTTTTGGGTATCCTATGAAGACGCATTTCTCCGCTTTGGGTTCCAGCTTTTCAGGCTGAAGCTTTTTGACATAAGCATCGCATCCCCAAACTTTAAGAAATGACAACTTTGGTTTGTTGCCAAACCACGGTCCATACGGCGTCATCTCAACGGATTTAGATGGTGCCCTATTTAAAGTGAATGCAGTTGTCTCTAATGCATAACCCCAAAACGATAGTGGCAAAGCGGCAAGAGACATCATAGACCGCACCATATCCAATAAGGTTCGATTACGACGTTCGGACACACCATTACGCTGTGGTGTTCCAGGTGGCGTCAATTGTGAAACAATTCCACATTGTCTTAAGTGATTGCCAAACTCATAACTCAGATATTCTCCTCCTCGATCTGATCATAGGGATTTAATCTTCTTGTTACGATGATTCTCAACTTCACTCTAAAATTGCTTGAACTTTTCAAACGTTTCAGACTTATGTTTCATTAAGTAAATATACCCATATCTACTTAAGTCATCGGTGAAGGTGAGAAAATAACGATATCCACCGCGTGCCTCAATGCTCATCGGACTGCACACATCAGTATGTATGATTTCCAACAAGTCACTTGCCCGTTCCATTGTTCCAGAGAACGGGGTCTTAGTCATCTTGCCCATGAGGCATGGTTCACATGTGTCAAGTGATTCAAAATCAAGTGACTCCAAAAGTCCATTAGCATGGAGTTTCTTCATGCATTTTACACCAATATGACCTAAGCGGCAGTGCCACAAGAAAGTGGTACTATCATTATCAACTCTACATCTTTTTGGCATCAGTATTATGAACATGTGTATCATCACTATCGAGATTCAATAAGAACAAACCCCTCACATTGGGTGCATGACCATAAAAGATATTACTCATATAAATAGAACAACCATTATTCTCTGATTTAAATGAGTAACCGTCTTGCAATAAACAAGATCCAAATATAATGTTCATGCTTAACGCAGGCACTAAATAACAATTATTCAGGTTCATCACTAATCCCGATGGTAATCGAAGAGCGAGCGTGCCGACGGCGATCACATCAACCTTGGAACCATTTCCCACGCGCATCGTCACTTCGTCCTTTGCTAGCCTTCGTCTATTCCGCAGTTCCTGTTTTGAGTTACAAATGTGAGCAACCGAACCGGTATCAAATACCCAGGCACTACAATGAGAGTTGGTAAGGTACACATAAATAACATGTATATCATATATACCTTGTTTGGTGTTGGCCGCCTTCTTGTCGGCCAGATACTTGGGGCAATTCCGCTTCCAGTGGCCAGTACCCTTGCGATGAAAGCACTCAGTTTCTGGCTTGGGTCCAGCCTTGGGTTTCTTCACGGGAGGGGCAACTGATTTGCCACTCTTCTTGGAGTTACCCTTCTTTCCCTTGCCATTCTTCTTGAAACTAGTGGTTTTATTGACCATCAACACTTGATGCTCCTTATGGATTTCTGACTCAGCGACTTTCTGCATCGCAAACAGCTCGGCGACTGACTTGTTCATCCCTTGCATGTTATAGTTCAACACAAAGCTCTTGTAGCTAGGTGGCAGTGATTGAAGAACTCTGTCAGTGATCGCCTCCGGCGGGAGAGCAATTCCCAACTCAGCCAGACGGTTGGAATACCCAGACATTCTGAGTATGTGTTCACTGACAGACCCGTTCTCCTCCATCTTGCAAGCATAGAACTTATCGGATGTCTCATACCTCTCGATCCGGGCATTCTTTTCAAAGATAAACTTCAACTCCTGGAACATCTCATATGCTCCATGACGTTCAAAACACCTTTGAAGTCCCGGCTCTAAGCCATACAACATATTGAGTAATCACACGAATGCGACTGCAAGGCGTTCACAACGTCTGCAGACGACACTGGAGCGGGTGGCTCACCGAGCGGTGCATCAAGGACATAAGCCTTTTGGGAAGCCGTGAGGATAATCCTCAGATTACGGGCCCAGTCTACAAAGTTACTCCCATCATCTTTCAGCTTGGCTTTCTCTAGGAACGCATTGAAATTCAGGGGAACTACTGTGCGAGCCATTGATCTACAACATAAAATTTGCAAAGACAACTTAGACTATTGTTCAAGATAATGAGTTTAGTTAATCATATTACTTAAAAACTCCCACTCAAATTGACATCCATCCGGTCATCCGAGTGATACATGATCCAAATTCACCAACCCAAGTCCGATCATCACGTGAGATGAGGTGGTTTCAATGGTGAACATCTCCATGTTGATCATATCTACTATATGACTCATGTTCGACCTTTCGGTATCTTGTGTTCCAAGGCCATGCCTGTACATGCTAGGCTCGTCAAGTTTAACCCGAGTGTTCCGCATGTGCAACACTGGCTTGCACCCGTTGTATGCGAACGTAGAGTCTATCACACCCGATCATCACGTGGTGTCTCGAAACGACGAACTTTCGCAATGGTGCACACTCGGGGAGAACACAATTTTATCTTAAAATTTTAGTAAGGGATCACCTTATAATGCTACCGTCGTCCTAAGCATAATAGATGCATAAAAGGATTAACATCACATGCAAATCATAAGTGACATGATATGGCCATGAACTTGTGCTTTTGATCTCCATCTCCAAAGCACCGGCATGACACCATGATCTCCATCAACGTGTCGCCATCGGGGTTGTCGCGCCAGCCATGCTTCTACCACTATTGCTACCGCTTAGCGATAAAGTAAAGCATTACATAGAGCTTAATGAGTGACACGCAGGCCACATAATAATTAAAGACAGCCCTATGGCTCCTGCCGGTTGCCGTATCAACATGCAAGTTGATGTAAACTATTACAAAACATGATCATCTCATACATAAAATATATCTCATCATGTCTTTGGCCATATTACATCACAACATACCCTGCAAAAACAAGTTAGACGTCCTCTAATTTTTTGTTGCATGTTTTACGTGGCTGCTATGGGTATCTAGCAAGAACGATTCTTATCTACGCAAAACCACAACGGTGATATACAAGTTGCTATTTCACCTTCTACAAGGACCGCCTTTGTCGAATCCGATTGAACTAAGGTGAGAGAGACAGACACCCGCCAGCCATCTTATGCAACAAAGTTACATGTCAGTTGATGGAACCGGTCTCTCGTACGTGGACGAGTAAGGTTGGTCCGGGCCGCTTCATCCCACAATACCGCTGAATCAAGAAAAGACTAAGGAGGGAAGCAATCTGAATATCAACGCCCACAAACTCCTTTGTGTTCTACTCGTGATGCCATCTACGCAAAGACCTAGCTCACGATGCCACTGTTGGGGAACGTTGCATGGGAAACAAAAAATTTCCTACGCTTCACCAAGATCAATCTAGGAGATGAGCATCTACGAGAGGGGAGATCGGATCCACATACCCTTGTAGATCGCTAAGCGGGAAGCGTTAAGAAACGCGGTTGATGTAGTCGAACATCTTCGCGATCCAAATCGCAAGCCGTCCCGCGATCCAATCACGATCTAGCGCCGAACGGACGGCACCTCCGCGTTCAGCACACGTACAGCTCGATGACGATCTCCGCCTCCTTGATCCAGCAAGCGAGGGCGGAGAGGTAGATGGGTTCTCCGGTAGCACAGCGGCGTGGCGGCGGTGGTGGTGGAGCTGATCCGGCAGAGCTTTGCTAAGCAATACCAAACCAATCTAATCTAGAGGAGAAACAATCTAGGGGAGAGGGAGGGCTGTGCCATGGCTTGAGGTGTCGCAGCCCTCTGAAAGCACATTTGCTCCCTTGGTGGTTTTGGTAATTAATAACAACATATAAGTCATTGAACTAATGTTTCCACTAAGTATATTTCAGGAAAAGTTCAATGATAGGGATGGCAAAAGGATTGTGGAGATTGTGGAATACCCCAAGATGCAAGGAAATAGGTTGGCAAAGCTTCAAGCAAGAGGACTCTACATTTTACATTTGTGAGAAATCACTTTGAGTCCATAGGAAAGCCAATATTATTAAAAGGGGGTAAGGTTTTGTTGGTGAACAAAATGCTCATACGTGCACAAGTGATAGTCACCAAAAACACCCACAAGCTCTCCCACCAAAGTCTGTCCATAGCCAAATATTCAAAATCGGTACAACCAACATTTCCATTCCGGTGCCACCGATTCTCTCCTCAGACAGACTCAGCCAAACCCTAGCCACTTCGGTGCAACCGATTCCATACCGGTGCCACCGAGTTTAGGTTGCCAACTTTATGTTACGCAAATTCACAATATCGGTACAACCGAGATTGTTGGATCGGCGTCACCGAGATTGTCAATCTGACCGTTGGTCACCTTATCGGTGCAACCGAGTTTCCTATATCGGTCTCACCGAGATTCAAAAGTTGCCACCTTTTGGTCACTTCGGTACCACCGAGATTAACACATCGGTGTCACCGAGTTGGTCATTTTGTGTGTAACGGTTGGATTTTTGGGGATACCTATATATACCCCTCCACCACCACCTACTCGAACAGAGAAGCACTCAGAACTATTCCATACTTGCCCCATCCAGTTTTCTGAGAGAGAGCCACCTGCCCTTGTGTTGAGGTCAAGATCTTCCACTCCAACCATATGGATCTTGATTTCTAGCCTCCCCAAGTTGCTTTCCACCAATCCCATCTCTTCCACCAAGCCAAATCTGTGAGAGAGTGATTGTGTGTTGAGGAGTCTATCATCTTGAAGCACAAGAGCAAGGAGTTCATCGTCATTACCGAGCCTATTACCTTTTGGAGGGTGGTGCCTCCTAGATTGGTTAGGTGTCGCTTGGGAGCCTCCTACTTCGTGTTGTGGAGTGAACCAAGAAGTTTGTAAGGGCAAGGAGATCGCCTACTTCGTGAAGATCTACCCTTAGTGAGGCTAGTCCTTCGTGGACGGAAGCCGTTATGGAATAGTCAAGGTTGCTACTTCGTGGACCCTTATGGGTGGAGCCCTCCGTGGACTCTCGCGACCTTTACCCTCCGTGCTTTGAAGACTCCATAAACGTGGATGTACGATAGCACCACCTATCGGAACCACGGGAAAAATCATCGTGTCTACAATTGCGTTTGATCCTCCTACCCTATCCCTTTACTACTCATGATTGTTGTTACTTTCCGCTGCTATACTCTTAGACATGCATGTGTAGGGTGTACTTGACTTGCCATGAAATGCTAAAATTGCCAACTCTAAAATTTGGGAAAAGGCAAAACTTTTATTTGGTCAAGTAGTCTAATCACCCCCCCCCCTCTAGACATACTTTCGGTCCTACAAGTGGTATCAGAGCTTTGGTCTCCATTGCATTGGTCTCACAACCTAGGAGAGTATGGCGTCTAGTGAGGGTAATTATCACCGTAGAGGTCCGTACTTTGATGGCACAAATTTTGCTAGTTGGAAGCACAAAATGAAAATGCATATTCTTGGTCATAACCCCGCCGTATGGGCTGTTGTTCGTGTTGGCTTTCAAGGTGAATTCTTTGGTGATGGAAAGGAACCGGATCGTGAAGCGACCGCGGAAGAATTGAAGATGTTGCAATACAACGCTCAAGCATGCGACATTCTATTCAACTGCCTATGCCCAGAAGAATTCAACAAAATCAGCCGTCTTGAGAATGCAAAAGAGATTTGGGATACTTTGGTTGATATGCACGAAGGAACCGAGTACGTGAGAGAATCCAAGTTGGATGTTCTTCAAGGTCAGCTTGACAAGTTCAAGATGAAGGATGGTGAAGGAGTCGCGGAGATGTACTCTAGGCTAGCTCTCATCACCAATGAGATTGCCGGCTTAGGAAGCGAAGAAATGACCGACAAATTCATCATCAAGAAGATACTTAGAGCTTTGGATGAGAGATACGACACCGTGTGCACATTGATCCAAATGATGCCCAACTACAAAGATCTCAAGCCTACGGAAGTCATTGGAAGGATTGTTGCTCATGAGATGACACTCAAAGACAAGGAAGAGCTTCATCACAAGTCTAGCGGTGCTTACAAAGCCACAAGTGATGCTCCCGCAACTTCAAGCGACAACCTTGTCACCAATGAAGAGATAAGCCTCATGGTCAAGAAATTCAACAAGTTCTACAAGAATAGAGGCAAAGAAAGAAGCTCCAACTCAAGATATGATGAGAAGCGTTCGTCAAGTCGTGACCGCAATTGCTACAATTGTGGGAATCCCGGACACTACTCCAATGAGTGCACGGCTCCCTACAAACGAAGAGAAGAGTCACCAAGAAGACGAAGCTCAAGGAATGAATCACCTCAAAGAGAGAGAAGGAGTAGAGATGATCGTTATGAACGAAGACACTCAAGGAGAAGTAGAGATTCGGAGAAGAAGGACAAGTACACCAAGAGCTACACAAGAAGGAAACATCAAGCTCATGTTGGTGAATGGGTTTCCGGCTCCGACTCCGACGACAACTCCGAGAGAAGCTATCACTCCGACTCCGACTATAGTCAAGATGATGGTGTTGCCGGAATTGCTCTAGTGACTACCAACTCCTATGATCTATTTGAGTCACCAAATGAAGGGAGTGGAAGTTGCTTCATGGCTAAAGGCCCCAAGGTATCACACCCCGAGTATCTTGATTTCAATAGTGATGAAGATGACTTGCTATTTGATAAAACTAGTGATGTTGATCAAAATGAACTTGATAATTCTCATGCTAGTCAAGATAAGTTAATTGATGATGATAAGATGAAAATAGAAGAACTAACTAAAGAACTAAACACTCTTAAGTTAGCTCATGAATCTACTCTTGAAGATCATAGAGAGCTTGTGAGAACTCATGAGAAGCTACGCTTCGAGAAGCTCAATTTGGAGCAAGAGCATGAGTTTCTTAAAGCTATCAATGACGATCTCCGAAAGAAGACTTCATCTTATCTAGCCAAACGACTACTCTTGTCTACATTCATGCCTCAAGTTAAAACTAAGCAAACTAGTAACAAAGGCAAGAAAGGTTCTTCATCTAGTAGCAACAATAAAAATGCTAAACCTAATGATGTTGCTCCTAGTAGTTCTATTGATTCCACTAATGATGATTCTCTTAGCCAAGTTACACTTGAGCAAGAAAATGCTTTATTGAAAGGAATTATAGAAAAAGGTATCTACAAGAGTCTTGCCGGGTGTAAGCAATTTGAGGAAATTGTACGCAAGCACGGAGGATACCGGAAGAATCATGGTGTTGGCTACTGCAACGCAAATGGAGTTGAATGGGAAGAAGGTCAATATCCCGAGCCCAAGTTTGTTCCTCAAAAGGAGAAGTATGAAAATACTCTTCCCAAGAGAACAAGCACTCAAGATGACCTTCCACCACAAGACCACAAGCTCAAGGGCAAGAACAAGCTTCAAGAGGACATTGACTCATATGAAGATGAATCCCTAGCTATGGTGGAGTGGGTTCCCAAGGCTACTTCAAGCTCAACTTCTACAAAGGCTACTACAACACCAAGGATCCCCATCAACTTGATGTGGGTCCCCAAGAAGAAGAACTAGTAAGTTCTTGAGGGGTGACTCCGCCAATGAAATCCACTCACATTCATTATTGGCAAGAATTATTTGCAATCAACATCAACTCTATGCAATAGTTCAAGGAGTCACACATTCCCTCAAAGGTAAGCAAGGGACAAGGTAATCAACAAATCAATGGACATCATAACACATGCTTTGCACTCCATATCCATAGATATCCTTGTATTTGTCTCTTGTGTGTTGGGTCTAACCCATGTAGGTGAGAAGAGTAAGGAAACAACAAGGATGCTCCCAACTCTTGGTGATCTTCATCAACCTTGAGCATCCACCACTACCTCGCCAACATGAAGTCTTCTTCGACAAAACCCAAGGTTAGTCTATCCCTCTTATGGGGGGATGTCACATCAAGGGGGAGCTTTACTCTAAGACTTGAGTCAAAGCATCTCTTAGTATGTGACAACATTAAATGCTTTATGTAAAAGTGGTAACCCCACTTGTGCTTAAACGATGAGTATGACCTATGGTCAAGTATTCTTACTTGGCTCCTAAGTCAAATACTCATATATAGATGACTTCGTCATCGCCCAAGTGCTTGTTAGATGCTAGTGTGTATGTGCGTGTTTGTCATGATTTCATTTGACATCTTATTGTGTGAGCATGTTGGTCTGCATTTATTTTCTCATTCGAGGACATCCAATTGTTGTTATTTGGCTTTTGTTTTATCTGTTGCCAATTGGATGGACAAGAATGCCTAGGACCACTCTTTAGCTATCTATGCTTTCTCACCTCATATTCCATTCATGCTGCATCACAAAATTTGAACAAGTACTTTTCGATCCCTCTGTGTGTGGAGCACTCGGAGTTCTGTATCGACAAGGACTGACCATTAAAACCTCCCAAGTGCATCTCGGTGGAACCAACCCACAATTCTCGGTCTCACCGAATGCCTAGGGTTGATCTGGTTTTCTATCTCGGTTGTAACACCCTCCCAAACCTCCACTACATATAGGGGGAGAGGAGGAGGGGACCGGCGCCCTAGGGTTCCCACCCCTAGGGGTGCGGCGGCCTAGATGGGGCCGACGGCCAAGGGGGTGCCTTGGCCCCCAAGGCAAGTGGTGGCCGGCCCCCTTAGGGTTCCCCCAATGCCCTTCGGCCGCATGGGCCCTTGTGAGAGGTGCGGCCAGCCCACCAGGGGCTGGTGCGCACCCTCTCACAGCCCATGGGGCCCTCCGGGGCAGGTGGACCCACCCGGTGGACCTTCGGAACCCTTCCGGCACTCCTGACGAAACCCGGGCAAACTCCGAAACTATTCTGGTGCCCGAACATCAACTTCCTATATATCAATCTTTACCTCCAGACCATTCCGGAGCTCCTCGTGACGTCCGTGATCTCATTCGGGACTCCGAACAACCTTCGGTCACCAACATACATAACCCAATAATACCGAAACGTCTCAGAACGTTAAGTGTTCAGACCCTGCGGGTTCGAGAACTATATAGACATGACCGAGACACCTCTACGGTCAATAACCAATAGCGGGACCTAGATGCCCATATTGGTTCCTACATATTCTATGAAGATCTTTATCGGTTGAACCTCTATGTCAAGAATTCAGTTAATCCCGTACGCAGTTCCCTTTGTTTATCGGTATGTTACTTGCCCGAGATTCGATCGTCGGTATCTCCATACCTAGTTCAATCACGTTACCGGCAAGTCTCTTTACTCATTCCGTAATACAAGATCCCGTGGCTAACTCTTTAGTTACTTTGCTTGCAAGCTCATTGTGATGTTGTATTACCGAGTGGGCCCTGAGATACCTCTCCGTCACACGGAGTAACAAATCCCAGCCTTGATCCATGCCAACTCAACAGACACCCTCGAAGATACCTATAGAGCATCTTTATAGTCACCCAGTTACGTTGTGACGTTTGATACACACAAGGTACTCCTTCGGTGTCAGTGAGTTACATGATCTCATGGTTATAGGAACAGATACTTGACATGCAGAAAACAATAGCAATAAACTTGACACGATCATATGCTACGTTCATAGTTTGGGTCTTGTCCATCACATCATTCTCCTAATGATGTGATCCCGTTATCAAATGACAACTCATGTCTATGGCTTGGAAACCTTGACCATCTTTGATCAACGAGCTAGTCTATTAGAGGCATACTAGGGACACGGTGTTGTCTATATACCCACACATGTATTTGAGTTTCCAATCAATACAATTATAGCATGGATAATAAACATTTATCATGAACAAGGAAATATAATAATAACCATTTTATTATTGCCTCTAGGGCATATTTCCAACATTACCCACGTACCCTGTGGGTAAAAACCCTATTAGGGTAAGGGTATGGGACAAAAATTTACCCATGGGTATATAAATAGGAGAATCTGAAACCCATCGGGTAGAGTGGGTACGGGTATGGTATCATATAACCCATACCCACATACCTATGTACCCATACAAAATCTATGTAAACTCAAAATTATCTCTAGAATCTACACTATGTCAAGAATTTGTGAACTTAAAGTGTATGCCTATATGTTGTTGTTTATGACGATATGATGTTGTTTATAAGTATATGTTGTTGTTATAATCTCTTTTTGTAAACGATATTATATGATGCAGTTTATAACTATAAGTTGTTCAAATTGATGCTTTGCAAACATGGGTAATTTTACCCACGGGTACCCGTCTACCCTGTCGGGTAATGGGTATGGGAAAAAACTATACCCGTTGACAGATATGGGTAAGGGTGATGGGTAAGCTCAGGTGGGACGGGTAAGGGTATGGGGAGGCTCCACCCGTACCCATACCCTGCGGGTGCCATCCCTATATATTCCACAACAATTCTTCATAAAGTTTCGTCCAATTCCGAGAACTTATATTTCTGCACAAAAAACAACACCAAAGTAGTTATACTGAAAATAGTGCCAGTCCGGGTTAGTTTCAGTCAAATCATGCAAGTTAATGTCCAAAACTAGAGCAAAAGTGTTTGAAAAAGTAGATACAGTGGAGACGTATAAACATGTTGTTGCCATGGCAGTCAAACAAGAAATGGTTGACATGTGAGCGAAAATGCTAACAGAAATAAAACGTTGTCACGACAGGGAAAACTGGAGATCTATGACTTCAAATAACTTCATATAATAGTAAACTGAAATTAGCTGAATTAACTTCAGTTTATGCATCAAATCATCTCACAAAGTATTGTATGCCCTTCTTTGGTCAGTAGTAAATGCAGTTAATGTTTTCATGTTAATATGCCCTTTGATCATAAATACTGTGAGATTTTCATGTAACACCAAATGAACCAAACTTGAACATGAACATCACTAGACCAAATGAACCAAATAAACCAAACTTGACTTACTATAGATCAATGAACCAAATGAGCCAAATAAAAGTTCACTTAACACTTTTACTAATTTCATAAAACTTCACGGAATACTGAGCTATGGCCTACTCAACCTACTTTGCGCGCGCGCGCACACACACACAAAGTGGACCCATTTATCATCAATTTTACCCCATTTAACCATATTACTGGCCTTCCCAGCCTAGTTTGTACACCCACATAAAGGAACAAAATTAATGATGTGCTCTTGATGCTTTTTTCATGTTCACCTTTTCATCTTCTTTTTAATACTGTCAGAATTTAACATCAATTTGAATTTCTTTATTAAAAAATTTATACTTGCATGTACTGTCTTGTGAGATTGCCAGACAAAAACTTCGCGTGTTCAGGTACTGTTGAGCTGCACCTACTCCAAAGCATGCTTGGGTATACATGTTCTGGAGTATATATTTACCGTATTGTACTTTCGTCTGAAAACATGCTTGAATTTCACTGAAAACACATCCAAAATTTACTAATCAGCAACAATCTCAGACAAGTTAATTAGGGATCTTAGATGAGAAGACAAGTTAATTTCAGACAAGTTAATCATCGATAGCATTGAGCAGGACTACTATGAGTACTACTTATCTTATGATGTGTAGGTACTTAGCGAAATTACTTGGGATCTTAGCTAAGAAGATATGCTCTAGCATTGAGCAAACTAGGAGTATTGTGCCTTTTTGAGTAAAGTAAAACAAGGCATTTCCTCTCCATGAGAAAAAATATTAATTAAGCTAATTAACCAACGGGAGACAAGGGAGTAATGATGATTACAGTCGATTTCCTTTTTGAGTATGTTCTTTGGGTTGCAGGATAAAAAAGGTGATTACTGCTGATTAGTAATTTGGGGTTGCAACTTCAGTAACAACTTAATAACAAAATTTGGGTTGCAACTTGAGTAAAAAAAATTGGGTTGCAACTTTAGTAACAACTTCAATGATTGTTTTCGGAATCAACACAAATGTTGTTTTCGGAATCAGGTGGTCAGTAACAAATTGATTATTTCCAAAACTGATATATTTCTAGATTGATTGTTTTTGGGATTGATTGTTTCTAAATTGTTTCCAAAAATATTGATTGTTACAAATACTACCAGAAAAATTGATCATATTCCTATGCATCCATGCTACTCCTGATTGATTGTTATCCTTTAAGCAGTAGTAATTTCCTGATTGTCTGTTTCCAAAATCTAGCAGAAAAATTGATCGTCATTCATTCCAGGAGTACCTACAAGAAGCGGGACCGGTGATTGGAGTCACAACAGCAACATAGGTTGGGACGGGGAAGGAGCGATTCCACCAACGCGATGACCAACTCGACGACCGTCGGGGTAGGAGCGATTCGGCCACTCAGGGTGCAGGCAGCGACGTTGGGCGGCGGAATCGCTCGCGTGGGCGGTGGCTGGGCCTGGTGACGCACGGCCGACAGGCAAAGGAAGAAGGAAGGAAGGAGACAGTGACCATTTTTTAAACAACTTCGAATGTAATTCCCACGCCGTTGCGGCTCCGACTTCACGCTTGACAACAAGCAAGCCAGCCCATGATCAAAGCAAGCCGCAACTCCGTTCATGCTGCCACCAGCACCATCGCCACACAAGTCGCAGCGCCGCCCCCACACCGCCGGTCGGGCACCTGCCACAAGATGAAATTAGGCGTGGATAAAAGAAAAAAACTAGACAAGCCGGTTGACTCACTCAGGAACCGACATTTGGGCCCGGGCAACAGCACCGGCCATCTGGCAAGACCGACGAGGACGTGTACCGGCCGACTGGCAAGATTAACTATCAGCAGCTCAGCAGCATACATGTGGGAAGACCCTTCCTGTGCGCAAAAAAGAAAGAAAAGGGAAGGGAGAGGCTTCTAGAGGCGCGTCAAGATCAGCGCCCCCCGCGGATCCAACCGCCGCGATGTAACAGAAGCAGGTAGGGGAGAGAGGACTGTGCCGTCCACTAACCTCAACCTCAGTTGCCCGCCGCGTCACCCCCCTAACTCAACCAATCCTATTTAACCCGACTTGCGGGCCCGCGGGACAGCGACGCGACACACAACCAGCCCGCGCCGCGCCGCGCCACGCACCTCCTCCTCCTCACTCCCCCATCTTCCCTCCCCCCACCACCCCTCCTTCTCGGCCTCACAAACAAAGATCTCCGCAAAATCTCCCGATTCCTCTCTCGCCCGCCGCCGTCTCCTCCAGCGCCGCTGCCCCCCTCCGCTCAGGGGGGTCGAGCCGGATCCGCCCGCCGGGGGCAGCGCAGCCGCCATTCCCCCTCCCCGGTCTGGCCGGCGCCGCGTTGATTTGTGGTTGTTGGGGGGAGTCGGTCGGTCGGTTGCTCCGTTCCTGGCTGTTCTTGTCTGCCCTGCCCTGCCCTGCCCACGAGGTGCCGTTCCTGGTCTCCTCTGTCCCCCCCTGCGGCGGTTACCGGATCTCGCGGTAAAGCCCCCGCAGCCGAGGGTGGGAGGGAGGGAGGGAGACGGCCGAGCTCCGGCCGGGATTCCCCGGCGCCGCTCGCCATTTGGTTCGATTCCGAGGAGAGCGACGCTGCTCCTCGGATTGACCCTCGGCGCCGGCCCGTGCTCGCCGCTCCCCTCCCGGCTCGCCTCGCCTTTCTGCCCTGCTTCAGGCCGAGCCTCCGGATCGAAAGATCCAATTCGCGGGGCATTTTTCCGCCCTCCCTCCCCCGATTCCTCCACAGGGACTGTCCCTGTCTGTCAATCGCTCTCAATCCCTTCCTCTTTAAAACTCTGCTCTTTCTCCCCCTTCCCCCCACCAAGATCCAATCCCCTCCGCCGCTCGCATTCCGCGATTCCACCGCCCTCCTGCGGTCGCCGGCGATGACGTCGCCGGTGACGACCCACGCCTCGCCCTTCCTGCTCTCCCTGCTCCTGCTCCTCTCCATCCCGGTAGTCTACCTCCTCGCGCCGCGCCTCCTCCCACCGAAGACGCTCCCGGCCATCCCGGACGCCGACGAGTCCGACGACCTCGCCCTCTTCCGCCGCGCCATCCTCTCCTCTTCCTCCGCCAAGCCGGCCACCACCTCCTACTTCTTCCACCGCCGCCCTCCGCCCAAAGTCGCCTTCCTCTTCCTCACCAACTCCGACATCGTCTTCTCGCCACTCTGGGAGAAGTACTTCCGTGGCCACCGCCAGCTATTCAACCTGTATGTCCATGCCGACCCCTACACCGTCCTAGAGCTGCCCCCGACGCCCACCTTCCGCGGCCGCTTCGTCGCAGCCAAGGCCACACAGCGTGCCTCCCCCACGCTCATCTCTGCCGCCCGCCGCCTCCTCGCCACCGCACTCCTAGACGACCCGTCCAACCAGTTCTTTGCGCTGCTGTCTCAGTCCTGCATCCCGCTGCACCCGTTCCCCACCCTGTACAATGCACTCGTCTCAGACAATGCTGGCCCTCACGGCCACCACCGCAGCTTCATAGAGATAATGGACAACACCTCCATCCTTCATGATAGGTACTATGCCCGCGGTGATGAGGTGATGTTGCCAGAGGTGCCGTATGGTCAGTTTCGTGCTGGATCGCAGTTCTTTGTGCTGACCAGGAGGCATGCCATCATGGTTGTGAGGGACATGCGGCTCTGGAAGAAGTTTAAGTTGCCTTGTCTGATCAAGCGCAGGGACTCGTGCTATCCAGAGGAGCACTACTTTCCTACGTTGTTGGATATGCAGGACCCTGCGGGTTGCACCAAGTATAGCCTGACGAGGGTGAACTGGACAGATCAAGTCGAGGGCCACCCACACACGTATCAACCTGGGGAGGTGTCGGCGGACTTGATCAGGGAACTGAGGAAGTCAAATGCAACATACTCATACATGTTTGCACGGAAATTTGCCCCGGAGTGCCTCGAGCCGCTGATGGAGATTGCGGACTCTGTCATCCTACGTGACTAGGCGAGCAGCACCTCACATTTTGGGGTGTCGGATACACTGAGATGATGAGGTATGGAAATGTGCACTTGCTTCTGCACTGTTGAAAGAACTAATCTTCTGTGTAGGTGTTGTGTTGAGAGAGTTGTCTCTGAGTGGAGTGTACATAGTATGAAATTCGGGAGTTTAGTCTGTATGCTTTAACAGTTACATAATAAAGTTGCACGCTTCGTTAAGTCGTTATGTCATCAATTTGAACTTTTAAATATTTATTATGTTGCTGTGTCAGCTTCTTGTAGGAAAGTAGGTATGCATGTAGACTGATGTAGTGCTTTTTAATGAAGTGAAAACACATATGTTGCTATTATTCTAGCAGTTTGTATATGTACATTGCTACAGAAAGCTTTACTGTCTTTCTGGATTATTGTCAGACTCAAGCACTGAAGTAATTTGCTTTGCAACATATTAATTAAATGATCATTAGTGTTAACTCATGGCTCTCCAGAATTTGCGCTTCTTGGGTTCTGTTAGCAAAGAAAGTTTAGGGCAATGCTCCTTGTTTCCCCTGCAGGGTTGTAATGCGATGAACAGGCACAAGCTAGTCCATCTATCCCTACTTTCTTGAGGAATGGCTTATTACATCCTTGCTCTTCCATGATTCAAAGATTTTCTGGTGATAGACGGTGCTGGTCTGAGAGTATATGGCAACTGATTGTTCTATGTGAGTATGCTGTTTGAACACGACCGCTTCTTGGCAAGTAACAGATCAGTAGTTAGGATAATCATCCTATGTATTACACGGACTTAGAGGCACTACTATGTCAATACATCCAGTCTCGCGCCTGTTGTCGATAATGTATTTTGGGGTTGTTTTGTTCATGCCATGGTTCCATTCCTTGCACCAGACTGACACTTTGAATATATAGATAATACTCCCTCCGCCCCGAATTACTTGTCGCGGAAATGGATGTATCTAGACGTACCATTTCTGCGACAAGTAATTCGGGGCAGAGGGAGTAGTAATTAAAAGGCATATTTGACCGGAAAGTAATTTCGGCAGCTAGTTGCCCGTGCACCCCATATTCTCTCTACTCCATTTTTTATCCTTTGTGTTTTCAAAAATGGTGAAATGATTCATGGATTTAGGTCATGCTATATAATGTGCATCTGCAAAAACTCGTAACAAAATATAACATCTTGTGACCTGTACAAAGAAGACAAATTTATATCTTTTGATGTTATTTAACTGAGCACTATCCATTTAAAGCTTTTCTTTTTTATCTAGGTCACAAATGGTCATATTATCGAATGTTTTTTTACAAGTGCACTAGACATGGCATTACTAACATCCATGAATTATTTCACATTTTTTAGAATTCAGAGAAAAAATGAAAAGGAGGGGAGAGAATATTAGTTGAATGGGCAATTAGTTGCACGAAATCCTCTTTCATATTTGACTTTTGCTGTAGGACTCTTTTCTATAAGAAATATGTAAAGTGAAAAGAAAAGTAGAGCTGCACGAAGAATACAGTTGATGCAAGCACCCTTAAACCCTAATATGCGGCTGTTAGTTTGAAGATTCTTCCTTTCCATATTATGAACCCCATTGGACAAACTTTATTAGGTGACCTTCTGCCTTTCCAAGGGCTGTCCCGTTGCATAGTATTTCCCTTAATATGCATATAATGTTTTGGGATGGACCTTAAAAAGATACAGTAGCAACCATGTAGGTTTGTTATGTGCCATTGCATTGTGTTTGCCCTTATCTGCCGGACTCCCATACCGCAAACTGATTGTCGTGCCGTTTTGGGATAGATCTTAAAAAGAGAGCAACCATGTAGGTTTGTTATTTTGCTACATCAGAGATGGTTAGTAACGATAACGATGGTATTGGAAAGTATATGGGTACTTTCAGGTCATAGATTGGTGAGAGTGAGTTTTCTGCCAGAAACTAGAAGCATCCGTCATACCAGCAGTTGCAGGCACCTTAAAGGTTCTTACTAATATTGTCTTGTGAGATCCTTGGGCATGCAATATATCCAAGAGAAGTTGTTAACATTTGATAGAAAGTTGAGGTGTCCTCTTCTGTCTAACAATATATATGTCTCATCCTAAAGCACTGGATCAGAGTTGATCTCTGTTTTGCCCTCACTTTCCAGCTTGCTTTCTTTGATAGATTGAAAAATATGGGGGCTGGAGAGATGTCCTTTTCTGTCTAATACAATATACATTTGTGCCTAGACCAAGATGACTGCCTCTTTTAAATTGCATTTTGCCGGCTGTCCTGGCCAGTTGGCGCCCTGTTTTCAGCTGCTTATATTAACACCAACTATGGTTGGCAGTAGCATCCTTCAGCTGAATTTTAGTATTATCTCGATTTGTATTGTCTCAGGAGTATGGGTTACTGCAAATTTACCATGTTACTGCAAGATTCAAAACCGCCAATGAGAAAATGTATTTGAAAATCGTCATATTTCACCTTGTAAACCCATTAAAAACACGCCTGTAGTTAAAAGATCGTGTTGCTCTATGTGATAGACGCTAGTTACAAACTATACTTTGTTTTGCCGAAAGTACCACAGGACTGCATCCTTTTCAAAATCACATGACCTAACTAGCGTGTAATATTTCCACAGATTTGTGTTTTGTAGTATGAAACTGGTCGTCAACTTCTAATACTTAAATTTTAATACAATATTAAGCCTGTAATTTTTTGTTTAGATTTCCCCCCCAAGGTAGCTTTACTGCTCAAGCCCTCTTTGGATTGTAGGAATTAATCATGTACGATTTTTGTAGGATTACAATCTTTTTATTTTATTTTCTAAGGATTGCCCTTGGATCAAAGGAATGATGGTACCCAAATTCCTATGGAATGGATTCATATGCCTCAGTTCCATAGAAATTTGAACATCCACTCCAACCTCTTTTTTAAGACTGTGGGATCGAGGCACTTTTCTTGTGTTTCTCCTGTGCTCAAACGACCATTCCTGCAGTTTCCTTATGTGTTTGTAAGCCTCTGTTTTGCAATGTCAACTATGTGCAGCTTTTGTGATTTTTCTATTCCCGTGTTTCACAATCCTGCGATGGGCTGGGCGGCCCACTACCCAGCTTTTCCCCAACTAAACTCTGCCACTGATCGTGCCTACTCAAGGCAAAATGTTCTAAAAAAAAAAACTCAAGGCAAATCTTTTTTTTTATAACTCATGTGTTGCTTTATTCCATCAAAACGATTCTATCACTTACAAGGAAGGGAATCAGCTCATCCGGTGGCAAATCCATCCAAACACTAGGAGGAGCGTACTTAGCTAAATTCTGCCACTGATCGTGCCTACTCAAGTCAAATTCATGACATCGGGCCTGCCATTGCCTCCTTCGTTGGGTTTGAGCTCCCATAAATCTTCCAAGCATGCAAGTTCCCCCGCATCTTTCGATGTCCAAATGCTCTTTGTTTCCAAGACATGATTCCTTCTGACAATGTTGTTTGCTTCTACTCTACAGGGAGTACTTCTCATGAGATCATGTTGCATGTTTGTAGTTTTTTTGGGCGATCCCTGTGATTTTGTAAGCTCCACGGACCACTCTGCAACTAGGCCGGTGAAAACCAAATGAACCGGGCGGTCAAACTAGAAAGATGTTCTGCGAGAATTTCAAAAGAAGTTGGACTCAAACTCAGGTCGCTTAAGTGGCAGGCTGAAGCGAATTTGACACTATAGCCACCTCGATTGAGCTACTTTTTTTTTTGACCAATAATATTTCATTTTATTCAATCACCAAAACTGTGGCATCATTTACAAGCAAAGGAATGACCGCACTAGGGGCTTTATCCATCCAACAACCAGGTGGAACAAATTTAGCTAGCCTCGCCAATTCATGAGCTACCTGGTTAGCTTCCCTATTACAATGATCATAAATGACATGATTGAAATCTAATGACATGAAATAGCAGTCATCAAAAATTGCGCTAGCAACCGAAGCAGAGTTGCCGTCCTTCAGAGCTTCGATTACCTCAATGTTGTCAGAGTTGATCTCGATTTTACTGCATCCTACTGTTTGAACAAGATTCATGCCAAACCGAATAGCAATTGCCTCGGCTGTAAACGAATCAAAGCATATGTCAATTTTTTCATTTGCAGCCGCTATGAACCGACCATTGTGGTCCCTGATCACAGCTCCAACCAACCCTGCAGTGTATCCATATCATATGCAGCATCAACATTCAGTTTTACATACCCGGTTCTAGGCTTCATCCATACTGCCGATTTCTGCTTGGCTTTGGGTGCACATGAAATAATATAGTTCGCTGACAATGCTCTCACGGCCAGGTTTATTTGAGCAGCGCTTTGGATAAATTCGCCATGAGTTAATTTTCGTCTTTCATACCACAAGTACCACGCTGCTGTTGCCACTACTTCTCTCAACTTTGGCAAGCCCAGAATATGAATATCATGATCTTTTAAGCACAACAAGTGTTCCAGAGTAGCCTCACCGGCCCAGTCCACCAAGCATGCCTTTTTAATGATATCCTCCATACCTAATAATTTCCACACATTGGCAGCAAACTTGCACTCAAACAGTAAGTGCTTGACATTGTCAGGACCTAAGTTACATGCAGGGCAACTCGGATTTATTTTGATGTGCTTATTTGCAAGAATTGAACGGCATATTATTACTTGGTTGCCTAGTAGAAGAAAACATTCATATTTGACTAGCTTTTTTTACTAGATGACCGTACATTATTACTTAATACATGTTATTTTATGATTGAAAAATTAGGCATAGAACCGATGAACCGACGGTCCGACCGGTGAAAACCTGAACTGACAGGCTCACCCGTTTGGTCACCGATCCGGGGTTTTAAAACTGCGTTGTATGCTATATATGCTTAAAACTGAAGAACATGGTGGATCAGTAACTCGCTACCAAGGAAGATCCATGTCACAGCAGTGCCATACTGTTACTCTTCTTTGATCTATAGTTTCCTGCAACAAGTAGCAATATCTTTCACAGGAAATGTCCCCGTGTTGCTCCACTGTCACCACCCATCCCCTCCTTCCTCCTCCCATCGTTGGTTCACGCCACCGCGTTGATTGCTGCGCCGACTGCCTAGCCCTACGCTGTCATGGTTCTTGTGTGGCCCGGGTTGCAGAAGGAGGCGTGTATCTATTGCAGCGTTCTTGCTGCACGTTGGTGGCCGGTGGGCTCTGCGTAGTGGAGCGAGGAGGAAGCCCGAGCAGCAGCCCCGGGTCAAGTGCATCGGTTGCTGCTTATCGTGGTAACATGGATGGATTGATTCAGCGATTTTCATCTGGATGCAGTCCTGCTGAGTTTGTGGGCCTCTCTCTCTCGCAGTATGAGGTGTTGTCGAGGGTTATTTCAAGTTGTGCTTGGTGGTCAACGACGAAGACACATGACGCTGCAACAATGGCTCTGATGGTTTGAGCATCCCCGGTTGCTCCAGATCTGCTGGCCTCTATCTCGGCGGGGATCGACGAGTTTCTGGCGAAAGCCTTGTCCCGAATCATGTCGATGCCGACGATGGCGGCATCTTTGGGCGTTGTTTTTCCCTCCTTGGAGGCATCCTTGTGGAACTCTTCCTCTAAGAGGGGTTGGGGCTCTCCCGTTGAAAACAACATCCACTTATGAATTATCCAATTCCGGATGCTACATAGTGCCTTGTTGTAAGTAGCGGTAATAGGCACTTCCTCCGATCTAAATTAAGTGTCGCGGCTTTAAATAAGGTTACTTTCTTTTTTGAAATGTAAGAAAGAATCGTTACATTTATACTGACGAATGTATGTTATGTTATTGACTATTATGTCAATGCATTCATAAATTAGGAGCATCTCTTTGGCTATTGATTCAACGATTTTCATCTGGATGCAGTCCTGACGAGTTTGTTGACCCCTCTCTCTTGCAGCATCAGGTGTCGTCGAGGGTTATCACAGGGTTGTGATTGGTGATCGACGACGAAGACACATGACGCTGCAACAATGGCTCCGATGGTTTGAGCATCCCTGGTTGCTCTAGATCTGCTGGCCTCTATCTCGGCGGGGATCAACGAGTTTCAGGCGAAAGCCTTGTCCCGACTCATGTTGGTGCCGACGACGAAGACACATGACGCTGCAACAATAGCTCCGATGGTTTGAGCATCCCCGGTTGCTCTAGATCTGCTAGCCTCTATCTCGGCGGGGATCGACGAGTTTCAGGCGAAAGCCTTGTCCCGACTCATGTCGATGCCGACGATGGTGACATCTTTGGGCATTGTTTTTCCCTCCTTGGAGGCATTGTTGTGTAACTCTTCCTCTAAGAGGGGTTCGGGCTCTCCCGTTGAAAACGACATCCACTTATGAATTATCCAATTCCGGATGCTACATAATGCCTTGTTGTACGTAGCAGTAATAGGCACTTCCTCCAATCTAAAATAAGTGTCGCAACTTTAAACTAAGGTTACTTTCTTTTTTGAAATGCAAGAAAGAATCGTTACCTTTATACTGACGAATGTATGTTATGTTGTTGGCTATTATGTCAATCATTCATAGATTAGGAGCATTTCTTTGGCTATTATGTCGAATGTATGTTATGTTGTTGGCTATTATGTCAATGCATTCATAAATTAGGAGCATCTCTTTGGCTATTGATTCGGTGATTTTCATCTCGATGCACTCCTGACGAGTTTGTGGACCTCTCTCTCTCTCTCTCTCTCTCTCTCTCTCTCTCTCTCTCTCTCTCTCTCTCTCTCTCTCTCTCTCGCACTCGCAGTATGAGGTGTTGTCGAGGGTTATCATAGGGTTGTTCTTGGTTGTCGACGAGGAAGACACAAGACGCTGCAACAATGGCTCCGATGGTTTGAGCATCCCCGATTGCTCCAGATCTGCTGGCCTCTATCTCGGTGGGAATCGGCGAGTTTCAGGCGAAAGCCTTGTCCCGACGCATGTTGGTGCCGACGATGGCAGCATCTTTGGGCGTTGTTTTTCCCTCCTTGGAGGCATCGTTATGGATCTCTTCCTCTAAGAGGGGCTGGGGCTTCCCCGTTGAAAACAACCTCCTCCACTTATGAATTATCTAATTCAGGATGCCACATAGTGCCGTGTTGTAAGTAGCAGTAATAGGCACTCCCTCCGATCCAGAATAAATGTCGCAACTTTAAACTAAGATTACTTCCTTTTTTGAAATGTAAGAAAGAACCGTTACCTTTAGACTGACGAATGTATGTTATGTTGTTGGCTATTATGTCAGTGCATTCATAAACTAGGAGCATCTCCTTGGCTATTATGTCAGTACTTTACTTGCTCTGTGCTGCATTTTTTCTTGTCACAATACTTCTTTCTAGGAAACTTCACTGATTTCTTTCGTGAGAAAATTTCTTGCATATCCGCCGCGTGGAGCTCAAAAGAAGAAAAACACAACTCACTCCGTAGAGAAACATAAGGCATCTCCTACGCGTGTAGTTGTATAATACTACCACTGGTCAATTCCGCTCTACCGAAAAACTGCCCAAACCATACGCATTCCAGGTCTGCCGACGCGGGAAACCGAAGAGTTGACCAAGAAGCCAACCGATAGGAACCCTAAATTTAGTTCATTCATGCAGGAGACCATTTCAATCTCAACCAATGTAACAACACCATGCATGCACCGGCCGGATCCACACCATGGATCACTTAACCTCTCGACAAAGTCAAAGGGTCCGGGCATCATCTTTAAATAGCTGGCCACGCCCTCCGTCACTAATCACTCCAAGGCAGTTAGTCACTACTCCAGATCGAAGCTCGTCTGGAGAAGGAGAAGCCTTCAGCTGACATCCTATCCACATCCACCCATCTGCAGACTGCAGGCTCCTCGATCCGGTTCATCGTAGAAAGGAAGCGGCCGGCCATGGATCTCGACCTGGCGAGCTGCAGCGAGAGCGAGGCGCTGTTCAAGTTCGCGGTGTTCGTCCTGGTGCAGGCGCTGGTGTACCTCATCCTGTCCCAGTCCTCTGACGTCTTCACCGGCACCAGGAGCCTCAGCCTCCGTCGCCCGGCGAGGTCCGTCAGCCTCCGCCGCATGGTCACGCAGCTGCTCACGGAGATGCCGCCGGCGGCGGGTGGCGAACCGTCGTCTCCGGCCGCCAGGCAGCGGGACGGGGGATCGAGCGGCGGGGGCGTGGACGTTGACCTGGAGATAGAGCTTATGTTAATTGGCTGCTCGCTTTCATCATGAACTTTTTTACTTGGGTGTGGGATTCTTAGGCTGTAATGTAATCTCTAGGCCTGAATGGCCAGTTAGCACCGCCACTTCTCATGGCCTCCCGATGTTATTATCTGCCGTTAGAAGTGATTTTGTTACTGTCTCTTTAGCGCCACTTCTCACGGCCTTCCTTAGTTTTAACTGAATGAAGAAGTTTTCTCACATGGAAAGAAGTGAAATCACAAATCACCACCAACATCCACCTCGATGAAGCCATATCCCCTGAACTCAAATTCAGTACTCCTTCAGTCCGAAAAAGAATGTCGGGGCTTAGTTCATTTGCAATTTTGCAACAAAAAAGAAACTTGTGATTTTAAATCTCCCGCTAATCAACCCGTCTGCTTCTTCCTCCTTCGCCCGCGACAGGAACCAGCCTCATCCACCATCGGGAGCGGCTGTAGGGCCTAGCACGCCGCCGCCCACCTGCACCGCCGCTGCCAATTTGTGCCTCCACATCAACCGCTGCTCGTCGAAGAAGGGAATTTTGGGACCGACGTAGCGTCGTGGAGAAGAGAGAGGAGGAGCTACGTGAGGAAGTGGATCGACGCGGCGTCGTAGAGGAGGGAGATGAGCTCAGCGGCACGGAGGGGAGCTCCGCAACGTCGGGAAGCTACAGGGAGGGGAGTGACACGGCGTAAGACAAAGTGACTCGGGTTGTGTCTGATAAAATTGGAGGGGATTTTTGTAAAAATGTCGCCGCGGCCTTCTTTTTCAAACGAAGGGAGTATAATTTTAACTCTCAAATATACGAAAGCATATAAATCATGCCCTTTAGTCGTTTTCAAACTAAAATGCCAAAATTTAGCCCCCCTCTCTCTCTCTCTCTCTCTCTCCATGTACGCGGAGAATGCTAACACCATCGCCGAGAAACGTATCATGTGCAACTGCTCAACTCGTGCATCGACTGTTCCGGTGGAACGTGAGCCCTTGGATTAAGAAGGGACGAACATGAGCGGTTCAAGGGGAGCTATGATACGTTTCTCCACCATCGTCATTCCCACAGCCTCCCTCCACCAGCCATATGCGTGCTAACGGCCAACGCGACCGCGCATGCGAGGAGGGCAACGAGTAGTTGTGCTCTCGTAGGCAGATGTCATCCACTCTTCTCGAGCGCACGTATAGAGATGTGAGCGTAGGAGTCGTATGGGGTGAGGAGGCCGCGAGTCATGGCCTCCCTTGTCGTTGTTCACCGGTTCATCTCAGTTGAGAGAGCATAGGAGGGGAAGTGGGGTTTGTCGAAGGAGGAGGCCGCATCGCGACAAAGCTGCTCTACCAGCAGAGGCGGGGAAGAGCGAGTTGTAGTTGCTGATTCCTCGCATCCCTTGCTGATTCCTTTGCCATGGATATAGAAGGAGGGGAGACGGAGCGCCTGAACATGGATTGGGGCTCGAGGGGACCTCTGGTCATGGTCGCGAGGATGATACCGGTGGTGGCATGGACTAGACATCTACGTACTTGGGAAAAAGATAGTGAGTCAATGTTTTAAAAACGGTCGAAACCGTCTAATATTTAACATGTCAGCTTCAAAACCACTCAAGGGGATGATTTATATGGTTTTATGAATTTGAGGACAAAAATTATACCGAAATTGATTTAAGGAGATATGACTCCATTGGGATGGATTTTAGGGTGATTTGTATACTTCTTTCTTCTGACATGCACTGGGCTCATGCCATGTTCAAAGCATGACCCAATTATTGCCCATGCCCCCAAAAAAAATCAAAGCCCATGCAAAAGAAGGCTCATCCATCCCAATCTTAGCCATATGGCTATACCCGCGCGGGTCGGCCCGCGGTCACAATATTTCATCCCAACACATGCCCGAGACGACACACTATTAAAAGGGCCTTATCCGGCCTCGGCCCACCACGGAACAAGGTTGATCCCGAAAGCCCATAATGTCACGCATGGCACATCCTTTTTATTGCCGATGGCACAACACGACCTGATGCGACCCGTCCGACACTTATATATTTTACTTATTTTTTCTTAACTTTTAAGTTTATTCTACATTTTCTTTTATTAATTTTATATGTTTTTATGTATTGTTTCTAGTTTTTTAGTTTTTTCTAAATTCTTTAAAACGAAAAGGGTCGAAAGGCCGAAAAGCGACACGGGACTATCGGCATCCGTGTCGGGCCAGGTCGGCCTTTACAACTAATGTGTCGGGCCGATCCCCGTGCCGTGCCAGGCCCTTTTACATCTGGGCCGCGCCGACCCATGTGGCCAGGTTTCCATCCCCACCTAAACTATTCCCCAGACCCACTTCCATCGCTGTCACCCACGAGCTTCTCCTCCTTGCTCAACGCCACTCTCGCCAGCTTTCCCCCCTCTAAAATAAAAGTCGGCTTTAAAGTACGGGAAGAACACCGGCACCATCATTGTTTGTAGGAGATATGCCCTAGAGGCAATAATAAATGTTATTGATTATCTCCCTGTTCATAATTAGGTTTATGTTCCATGCTATAACTGCTATGGTTCTCGAGTCTACAATAACCACGAGGCTCGGAGGAAGACTCATATGCACGTGTGGAATAATAAACGGTAAAATGTATTCCTAGTCTGGCCTCTAAGACTAGCTCAAGTGTTGCATGATGGTTCTGTTTTCCTGATCATGGGCATGTCTATGCCAGCAACTTTGAGGGCACAATGTTAGAAGAACATTTGTGTTGAATCGACCCGCATTGATGTTATGCTATGAGATTCATTCGTCACTAGTTAATAGTTTATAACACAGAGATGGTTAACGTTTGCATGATTCCTTAGACCATGAGAGTATCGAGTTTCTTCCTGCTTGCTTCATGAACTTTGGGGTTTGTTAAACGTCATTCGTAAATGGGTGGCTATTACGGCGGCTTACGGGTTCATGAAAAACTATGTCAAGTAACTTGATAGCTCAAGATTGGGATTTGCTCCTCCGACGATGGAGAGATATCTCTGGGCCCTCTCGGTGTTACGGTATCCATCATCGTCTGGCCAGACACAGGGTGATTTGATCACAGGGATACCGGAACACGGTAACGAGAAAAGAGAACAATACCGGTAACGAGGTAACTGGCATAGTGGACAAGTTGTTGATCCACGGGGATGCCAACATGTCTCACCTCGGGTATTTGTAACATATCGCGAAGCAACGGGAATAGCACACGGCAACTGGAGGTTCACTCGAATATTCATTCGTGTGGGTATAGGGGTCAATATGGGTGTCCACGGCTCCGATGTTGATCATTGATCGGAAGGGGTTCCGGGTCATGTCTATACTTCACCGAACCTATAGGGTCACACGCTTAAGGGTCATCTATCTGCTGAATACTAGACAGGGAGTCTGAGAGAAATTCACCAAAAAAGTTTCGGAGACAACGGAAGAGTTCCGGAGAGAGAGAACACCGGAAGAGTTTCGGTAAAACCGAAAAGTTGTTTCGGAGTGTACCATAAAGTCAAATTGGTTTCGGCACATGCCTGGAAATTATTGGAAGGTACCAGAATTGTTCCGGTAACTTCTGAGATTTTTCAGAGACAAAAAACGGAAATGTTCCGGACTGCCGGAACCGCTTTAGTTGCTTTTCACAGATGAAAATCACTAAACCGAAAAGTTGTTTCGGAGTAAACCATAAAGTCAAAATGGTTTCGGCACATGCCTGATAATTCTTGGAGGGTGCCAGAATCGTTCTGGAAACTTTCTGGAATTTTCTGGGATGAAAACCGGAAATGTTCCGGAGCTGCCGGAACCGCTTCAGATGCTTTTCGCAGATGAAAATCACTAAACCGGAATTGTTTCGGAACGCGTTGAAAATTATTTTAGTGGGTACTCGAAATGTTCTAAGCCCACATGAATATTTTCAGTTCGAACGGACGCTGAAATATGTCGTCGTGAATAGTAAAAGTGCTTTTTGGATTACTTTATGGAAAGCCACCTTTTGGGGCTTTACTCACAAATATCTCTAGGGATGACATGGAAGGATAAGGGCTGCCCACTTGCTTTTACCTTTGTGCCCTTGTGAAGGGCATTTTGGGTATTTCAAGTGTCACCCCACCCCTTGGGTTTTCCTATAAATAGAGGTGGAGATGCACTCTCCACTCTCACTCTTTCTCACATACACATGCCATCTGATGTTATCTGGCTTCTCTTTCCCTCCCAGCGAAATAGTTTCGTAGAGCCGAAAGGCTGTCTGGGTTCCGGTGGGAACTAGTTCTGGACGGCGAAGCCCTGCCGGATAGATGACACCGTATGTGTGCAACTCTGTAGAGAGATCGTAGTTTCGGTCTTAGTTCAAGAGTGCCTCCCGAAGGGCTGTCCGAGTGGCTGTCCGAGTTTCGAGGGTCCTCCCGAAGGGCTGTCCGAGTGACTGTCCGAGTCTCGATGGTCCTCCCGAAGGGCTGTCCGTGACACCGTCCGGGGGACTGTCCGACCGCCTCCCGGAGGGCTGTCCGTGGGGCGGATGAGGGTATACATCCTCGCGGTTGGGAGGTTGTAAATCCTAGCTGCGGGGATCTGCACCGCCGATCGTCATCGACTCTACTTCCGCTGCGCTACGAGTCGGTAACGAAAAGATCAAACCTTGTATGCAGTCTCCATAGTGGTCCTGGGCTGGTGCGTAGGTCGGAAATTTTTGTTTTCTGCTGCGTTACCCTTCATTGTTCCCACAGCCTCCCTCCACCAGCCAGCGGTGTCCGAGGTGATCTCGTCGAGCAAGATGAAGACCTAGGCGGTGTAGGCTTAAGGTTAGGCGGTGCACTGGCGGACATATACAATTTAGTGGCAACAATGGCGGCGGCAGGCCTAGGCAGCCCGGGGGTCGCTTGGGGTGCGGCCGAGAAATCCGTCATGTATTATAGCATACATTAACACCGTAGCTATGCAAGGATTGTCGAAGGGTGATGCTGCCTCGCAACAATGCTATGTGCTCTGCCAGAGGGTAAGAAGGAGTCGTAGGTGTCGATTTCTGACATCCCTTGCTGATTCCTTTGCCATGGATATAGAAGGAGGGGCGGCAGAACGCCTCGACATGGGTTGCGTCTCGAGGAAACCTCTTATCGTGGGAACGGCGACGATGCCGATGGTGGCATGAACTGGGCACCTACTTAGGAAAAGAGATAGTGAGTCAACGTCCTAAACAATGGACAAAACCATCTAATATTTGACATGTCAGCTTCAAAAACACTCGAGGGGATGATTTATATGATTTTTATGAATTTGAGGATAAATATTATAGCAAAATTGAGTTCAGGAGATACGACTCCATTGGATGGATTTCAGGGTGATTTGTATACTTCTTTCTTCGGGCTCTATATATATGGGTCATCCCATGTTGAGAGCAACACCCAATTATTGGCTATGCCAAAAATATCAAAGCCCATGCAAAAGATGGCTCATCCATCCCAAACCTAGCCATATGGACATGTCGCACGGGCCGGCTTGCGGGCACGAAATTTCAACCCGACACGGCACATGATTAAAAGGGCCTTGCCTAGCCTTCGTCCCACCACATAACAAGGCTGTTCCCAAAAGCCACATCTTAGGGTACGACATGGCACATCCCTTTTTATTGCAGGACGCCATGACACGACCCGTTTGACACTTATTTTTTCTTAGATTTTAGTTTTTTTATATATTTTTAGTTTTTTATGTATTTTTTCGAAAAAAATTAGGTTTTCTAAATTCTTTAAACAACAAAAGGACCGAAAAGCAACACGGGCCGATCCACAGCTGGGCCAGGCCGGCCTTTAGAGCTGGCATGCCGGCCGCTCCCTATGCCGGGCCTTTCATCTGGGCCGGGCTGGGCCGGCCCGGCCAATGTTGCCAGGTTTCCATTCCGACCTAAACTATTCCCTGCGCTCAAAAAAAAAAAAAAAAAAACCTAAACTATTCCCCGCACCCACTTCCATCGCTGTCACCCACGAGCTTCTCCTCCTTCCTCAACGCCACTCTCGCCAGCTTTCCCCCTCCAAAAAAAAGCCGAGTTTAAAGTCGGTAAGCTTAATAGCGCCGGCCCTTTCCGCCGCCGAGACCCCCCGCGAATCTCGCCGCCATGGCCGCCGCCTCCGCGCCGCTGCTGCTCGCCCTGGCGCTCGCCGCCGCCGCCTCCCTCGCGTCGCCGGCCGCGGGGGACACCAACCGCGTCTACGACCCGTGCACCGACACCAAGATCCAGCGCGGGGACGGCTTCACCTTCGGCCTCGCCTTCGCCGCCAACGGCGCCTTCTACTCCGGCTCCACCCAGCTCTCCCCCTGCGACCGCCGCCTCACCCAGCTCTCGCAGCTCTCCCTCTTCCGCCCCACGGTCGACGAGATCTCCCTCCTCACCATCAACACCACCACAGGCTTCAGCCCCGTAAGCGCGATCTCCCCTCCATCCTTCCCCGTGCCTTCTTCGACGCTTTGGCTCTCTGCATTTGCTTGGAGTACCTTGGATTCGCTAGATCCTTCCTGCGCTGTAAGTGCTTGTCGAAATGTGGGAGTAGGTGGAGGTCGGTTGGGTTGTTGCCAATGCTGCCGTTGTGCGCTACCACCTTCTGTTTTGGCCTGTGCTGGATGGGATTAGCGTTGGTTGGTATGATCCGTGTGCTTTCTGTACAATTTATCGATCTGGTTGCAGCCATAGGGTGACGATGCTGCTCGGCTGGTTTGCCTGTACGCAAGATCATCTTCCTAACTATGAATCGTGACAAAGGGAAAGATTGAAACTAACGTGGACCAATACCTTCGCAATATGTCAGCATGTTGGGGGATTGGGAAATAGTTTTCATGTGAGGGAAGTTGTCATAATCCCACAGTTCTCCTCTATGAACAATGGTAGGGTTAGCACTGTATGTGTTATTTTTCGGTGCTGGAATATAGCCTTTTATGGGAATATATAAGGTGAAAGCCCAATCGTGGTAAAGGAAATAGAAATAGTGTTGGCTCGAGGCTTGAAAATAATGCTATAGCTTCAAGCACCAAGTCAACATGAATTTGTGAAACCCGCAAAAAAACATGAATTTGTGAAAGGTTCTAACATTTGATGAGGTTATTCTTATTTCATCAAACATCTCTGAAATTTCAAGTTCAAATCCAATTTGTGTTGAAAGAAACGAAATGAGAATTCTGAAGCTATAAAATGAAAAAGAATATGGATGGATGAAGTCACTTTCACCAGAAAATTATTCTCTTCCAACGCAACCTGAATTTGAACTTGAAACTCCAAGAGGATGTTTGGCGAATGAAGTAATGCCCCCTAAAAAATGGAAAAAATTCATGTTGAACCGGTGCTTAAACAGAAAAAGAAACATTCACCGAATACATTGCCATGCTTATTGATACCATTAGTGCATACAAAGACATGTGCATCTGTCATATTAAACCTAACTCTCATTGTTGTGAACCGTGGCAACACCACACTTCACCGATGAATTCTTTTCTGATATCTGACTGAATTTAGATTTTAGAGACAATATTGTTATTGCCTGAAGGAGACGTCATTATGAGAGTTTTGAAAGACTATTTTGTGATCCATTGTCCAACCATCCACCTAGAAAGCTAGAAACAAACCGTCATTTATTTTGTGTTGACTATCCCCTCTAACTTCCTGCCTCCTGAACTCAGACAAAGCAAACAGTTTGCTATTTTATACAGTTATACCAACAGATAACTAGGTATGTCAAAGAGCAAGGGGCCTGGCTGGCTTGGTGTTAAAACATTGCTATGTGGCTAGTATGGTTGCTGCGATATTTTGGTATGGTTAAATTTGGTCGTGAACCAGAGATGTGCCAGTATTGTCATCTTGCTGGTTTCCAGCAGTGAGAAACTCGCCTTGTCAAGGGAATGGAAGGAGGGTGTCAAGTGTCAAATTGCCAAAGGTTTCTGGGTGATGCAATTTTGCCAGTTTTTATTAATTTATGATTACCGTGTTTTCCTTGTTTGGTTATCACTGCTGTCTTTTTTAGTGACAAGAACTTGGCTAGGTGATATTTGTGCCTCTAACCATATCAACTGAAAATGGGTCCTGTCACCTGTGTGGCTTGCGAAAATTGGGTAAACCACGGTGGAACCTATAGTAGCATTTGTTAATTCACTGTCCATAAAAGTATCACACTCTATCAGCCTTAGCAGCTATGGAATATGGTAGCCCATTATCCTCTCAAATCAGAGTACTCTCTTTTTGAATGTTTCACCATATGTGGATGTTGAACTTTCAGGATTAGCACATTCGTTGCTTAGTTTCCTTCTCAACCCTGCATACTCCCCTGATCCTGAAAAATCCAGAGTAGTTGGTATCACTTGAGACTTGATCAGCTCCTGGTGCAACAGATGAAGAAGCATAGTTTGTCCCAATTTTGAATAGGATGGTATAACTCGAAGAAATGCTGCTCTTTTTTACCTGTGTGATAACCTGAATTTATATCCTGTCATGGCTGACTAGTTGGCATTGGATAGTGTTCAGTCATTTTTGTCTTGTGTATACAAATTTGTGTGACCAAAGCTCTTCGTATTTTGTAGGCCTCAGCTGGTGGGTACATGGTAGCATTTGCTGGCAGGAAGTATGCAGCCAGATCTCAACCAGTCTTTGTCTCCAATAGCTCAGTTACAGTGTCCAGCTTCACCCTGGTATGGGAGTGGGACCACAGATGCTGTTGTTACCATCATCTATATAGCTTTTAACCAAGCAAAAATTCTGAGTGTTGCCGCTCCATGTTGATGCATTTCTAGGTTCTTGAATTCAACAAAGGCAGGCTTCAGAACCTGCACTGGAAGAAGGATGGGTGTGGTGCCTGCACAGGGAAGCCAAACTTCATCTGCCTGGGCAAGCAAACCTGCGCCATCAGAACAAACATCTGCAAGAGCAATAACCAGGGATCCATGGACTGCAGCATCGGCATCCAGCTGGCCTTCTCGGGCACGGACAAGCACGAGTCGGTCCTCAACTCGTGGTACGAGGTGTCGAACCTGCAGCAGTACTCGCTGTACGGGCTGTACTCGAACGTGAAGGGGTCCCTGAGCGGCCAGTTCAACAAGTTCTTCTAGGCTCTTCTGGAATGGCCGTTGTCCATAGCACTCTCCTGCCACTGCCTGTCCGGAAGCCCATGTCGCTGTACCTAAGGGGAACTCTAGGTTTGCCCGCAAACTGATTTAGCTCGTGTGAGAAATTAATCTCATCGGTATGCATGTATGTACCTATTGTGGGTCGTTTTTCGCGAGTATTCTTTCTATTCCTCTTTGAATTTAACTTCAAAAAATCATGTGACCGATCGATTCGTTCGCTGTCCATGGTGCCGTGTGCCATACTAAAGAAACATCGTCACGCCTGATCAGAATGCGCGTTGGTGTCAACAACTTGTGCATCTTTTTATAATTTGCTCAGCTGAGTACGACTATTTCTCGATGATACAGAAAAACTGGTCTGCTGGGTTGTTTATATGTCTGTCTGTATATTTCAGGATTGTTCACGTCCTGGACACTACCAGGTCGCAGGTCCACCCTGTTATTTTATCTCCCCAGCAGGCGAATCAGGTGAGGACTCCAAGAGAGGGAAGGGGAGCTGTACATGTCTCCCTTGTGGCAACAGGCGGACCGGGCAAAACTTTGTCGACAAATTTGGAGCATCCTGAAAGGGAATCCCAAGCCGTTGACCCTGAATATTCTTGTTCCAAACGTCCGTTGCCATTGCCATTGCCATTACCATTACCATGTGCAGCGTGCAGGAAGCAGTCGTTGCCTCCATCTGTTTGTTTGCTTGTTTCATGGAAAATGCAGACGCAGAATTGGCAAAGCTGTTCGGACGTTAGCTGATGCATCACAGTCATGAGGACAGCATCGGCCTGATGAGCAACAGGCAGGAGATAGCTATGTTTCCTTTGGCTCCTTTGCCAAATGGCGATGTGACCATACCACGCTAGTAAAGAAACCAAATGCAGCTACAGAATTCTGGTGACATGAAAAAAGATGTTGCCTAGCGCTGTCACAGCTCACTAAAGCTCTCCGGCCAAAGGGGGTCCGACTTTGTGCTGTGTCATCCGTCCAAAATAAGCAGAGATGCCTAGGTTTTCGAATACACTGTTTGAGAGGACAGTGTGAAGGGACAGGTGCAGCACTAAGGGCAACTTCAATGTGGATCATCACTAAGGGAGAAGTGAGTTTGTGGTGGGGTCCGAAGCTGAGTTGGCGGCGCCTATGCATGTCCGAACTCCCCCAAAGCCCTCCCCAATTTGAGGACGATTTGTGGGATTTTAGGCGTTCGGACCGGTCCGAACGGATTTGGTGAGTCGCATTAGATGGCTATAAGAGTGCCTAGATCGTTTGATCCAGAAATTTGCGGACGGTTTGGAGTTTCCTTATAGGCTTTCAAACTTTTTTGTAACAGCTGAACTGAGACTTGAGAGAGCACCTGAAGCTAACTACTGTTGCGGTTATAGAACAAGCAGTAAAAGGCTAAAAGCTGTCTGAACTCTGAGCCCAACCTCTTTCCAGAATCTGAGTGTGCTCCACACTGCATTGGCAAATCATTCTTAGTGCCGAAGAAAAATAAATACTAGTACTAGTAGTTGCAAAGGACAAGATCGCTAGCGGAGGGGCGCTGAAAAATTAAATAAACAGGGAGATGATAAGGTGGTGATGTCAGGCAGGGGAAAGAGTGGTGGCCACTCATCATCAGGGCAGCACCACTGTTAAACGATTTTCAGTGCAGCGTTGGGAAAGATAGTTTCTGCTCAGCATTGGAAAAGGTTTCCTCATGCCCACGGACTTTGCAGAGCTGGAGTTCCAATAAGAGTTTGTTTGTTTGTTTGTGATGTGTTTTTTATGGTTGCTGACTGCATGGTTGAACTAACTGGTGCAAGTGGCTGGATTAATCTGTGTGTTTTCACCATATGGTAGAAGAAGTTCTCTTGTTTCTGCTGATCAAATGGGATTTGACTAGTAGCCAATTTGGTTCTTTTATACAAAGATGCACAAGTTGTTTAAGGGTCCTTGGAATATTTTTAAGGGTGTGGACGACAACACTCTTGGCTTTTTTATGTGTGTGGTTGAACTATTAAAATAACTCTAGTAGAGAGTGACTTCCAAAATTAAGACAGAAATTCAATCGTACTGGGATATTGCTGGAGTATTTCCGCTGATATTTGCAGGTAATTTATCCGAAAAGTAGAGGTCATGGGTTTGGGTTGACAATTTCATAGTCGTGGAGCCACACTCAAAATGCAAACGATAATCCTACTATCATGTTGTTTTATTAGGAAACACTTGCATTAGATGTTTCTTCTGAACGTTCCCACGCATCAAATTTCCATTTAGTGAAGAGAACAATATTTCTCCGACTTGCATATATGTGCAAAACATGTGTTCAAGTTGATAGAAAGCTGAATAATATCACTCAGCTTTCATTATTTTTTTTACGAGTCTCTATCAAGTCAAGGACCTCCAAGTACTCCCACTGAAAATGGATTCAATTAAGATGCACATAATTGTTGTTAACTCTGATTCCTTGTGTTAGTGTTCCCCGCTTTAACAATTCACAAGTTGCTACATCTTTTTTGCGGGGATTCACAAGTTGCTAATTAACTAAAAGAAAATACATCTATTGCAATCCTTGTGGAGAAGACAACTCCTCTATACTTTTTCAAATGCAGCAACTGAGCACCATTCTTTCATTCTAAATCCTATAATTTTTTGATAGAATGACAGAAAGAAACAAAATAGTTAGTGTAAAGTACACAAGTAAAAAATTGAGCCTTAGTCCATTGTGTATAGTTTATGGATGCCCTAGAAGTACTTCTAGTCCATATTGAAATCTCTAAAATGTCTTATATTTAGAAACGGAGGAAGTACATCTGAACTGTTTTGATCATTAGTTGAACTGCACAAATATATATGTAGTTTCCAATGACGATCACACTTCATTAGACCTTAACCTAGTGTTACCTACAAGGAGTTCTATAGAAACCAAAAGTAGAGAGGATGCACGCAACTTGCATCATGTAAAATCACCACCACTAATGGTGGCCATCAAAAGAAAACTAATAAGAACAGGATTCTGTTCCAAAGGTTGCTGATACTGAATCTCTTGGGTTAAAAAGGATTATGTCTGCTAGCTTTTCCACTATACAATGCAAGTGATGTTTAGTTTTGTCTGACCAAAAGAAGGCACTAAATATGGGGCTTGGCGTATTTGAAGCCATGAAGTGCATGGTTTGTTTTGATCATTTATGTACTGATAAAGTGGCAAGTGCTCAGCGCAAAAGTGTTTATCTGATAGTGCTTCGATTATCATATGGAAAGAAGTTGCATACAATTCAAAGTACTAATGTGGTGGCTACTAATGGTTAGATGACACAAGGAGTTTGTACTATCTCGTGGAATTTTAAGTTGTCCTTATCCAGACAAATGGGTGCGACTTGATGTCAGTGATCATTTTGTAATGACCCTTTATTGTCACAACGGTCAAGAAAATCCAAAAAATATATTCCATTGGTGTCGACGAATAATGGTGGATCGATCTTTTATAACTCTATGATGTCGAAGGAGGGGAGGGCGGTGCCTGAAGGGTACTAGCCAGCGGATGAATATACACGGTGATTTTACCCAGCCCGACATGGGTAAAAAATCCTACGTCTCTTTATTGATGATTGTAACGATTACAAGGAGTATCTTTTCAAGCTTTGTTTCTATGAACTAAACCTCCCGTTTCTCTCCTCTAGGGCCTCCTTTTATATGCGGTCAAAGGTGGTTCGTTAGGGATATATCTGGTTAGATCTGATACAATTAGACAATCTCACCGTTAAGAGGAACATATCTCCCTTAATCGCATAATCCCTAAATCCACTCATATGTCTCAAATGTATCTATAATTTTTGTTTGTTTCATGCTATTATATTATCACTTTCATATACTTTTTATAGCAATTTATATTATTTTTCTGGACAAACCTCTTAATTTAGTGTCCAGTGTCAGATCATGTTTTCTACTTGTTTTTTGTTTCCCAGGAACTCAATATCTACGGAGGTCAAAATCACTTGTCGATTTAATACGTTTTTTTCGGGCAACGAGGGACCCTGAAAGCTTCGGAAGATATCGAGAGGAGCTGCAATGGGCCCACACGACCACTTCGCGTGCCCTGGGGGGTAGGTTGCACCCCTAGGTTGCGTGGGCCCCCTCTGCACCGCCTTACGTTGATTCCACCGCCATAAATCCCTATAAATACCGAAACCGTCCGTCATATTTTTAGAAGAATGTTTATCACCGATACAAGTTCCTGTTTCGTGAAGATCCAATCTGAAGACTTGTTTCAGAGCTCTGCCAGAGGGGGAAACCATTGTCGGAGCCTTCTTCATAAACCTTGTTGCCCATGACCATGTGTGAGTAGTTGCATTAGAACCTTAGGGTCCATAATAGTAGCTAGATGCTTCTCTCTCATTTTGGATCTTCAATGATATGTTCCCGTGAGCCTTCTCACATGATCGGGATCAATTTGATGTAATCGGTGGTGTGTTTGTTGGGACGCGATGAATTGTCACTTTATGACCAGATTGCTCATGGAAATCAGTTGAATCTTTTGAGGTTTTGTTAGTATATCATTAAATAGTTTTGCATGCTCTCCGATCTATCTATTTTCTTTGGCCAAGTTCGATGGGATTTTCTTCTCGGGGGGGGGGGGGGGGTGTTTGTAGTGGGTTTAGTCTTGTAGTGATCTAACCCAGTGAAAAAAAGGACCAATACACTTATTGTATTGTTGCCACTAAGGATAGAACGGCGGGGTTTTGTCATATTGATTGACTTCTTCTTGTCTACATCATGTCATCTTTCTTATTGCGATGCTTTGTTTCTTGCAAACTTAATAGATTGAGATGCATGTTGGATGGCGGTTTTAGGGTGGAGTATTAGTAGTAGATGTAGTTGGATTAACGGTCTACTTATCACACAGACGTAATTCCTATATGAGATTATGCCATGAATGATCATAGTCATAAATATTGCAATCCGGTCAATTGCCAACTGTAATTTGTTTACCATAGCATTCATTTGTTTTCGAGAGGGATACCACTAGTGAACCTATGCTCCCTGACTCTATTTTCCATTATTGAATTCTACTACCAAATTGCTACTCTCATTTGTCGTGCTACTTTGTTACTATCTATCTCTATCTATTGCTTTTAATCTTGCAACGAGCAAGACAAGCGGATTTTTAACCCTCTTGACGTGTTGGGTTCAAGTGCGCATGTGTGTTCTGTGCGCAGGTGTTGCTTAATTTGTTAGCTTGGGAGACTCCTACTAGATTGATAACATTAATCATTCTCTAACTAAGGGAAATACTTTGCTACTTTTCTGCTTCACCCTTCCTCTTGGGGGAATCCCAACAACTCTTGCGGGAGCAGCACCCACACTAGTTCACTCATCTCACTAGTGTCTACTCGGGGCATTGCATGGTTCAAGACTCGGGATCCCTTAGACACTCGTGTCTATATCGCGGTCAAGGTTGGTCATATCAGTTCCTTCCAACTGGGCAAAATTACTCACTCATAAGCCTCCACTAGTAATCAAATTCGACGTGGTCATGTGGGACATGTTTGCTTTGAGCGGAGGATGCCTAGGGACGTATCATCTAGCCCCTCCATCTTGAGAGCCCTTTCCATTAGCTCCCCAAAGGGTCGTAGCGCATGAGGCGCCAAAGTTTCCAAGTCCTCCCTGAAATCATGATCTTGTCCGAGCAGATGGACAATCATACTCGTGACAAAACCTCGACCCAAGACGACCAGGGTCCCTAGTGCCTGGAAAAGAGGTGAGGGGCCATGTCCCTATAAGGGATTATGGTTGCCTTAAAATTTGAGTTGCAGTGAAATATTGTGCCCCTTGGCACGGAAGTTGCCTCGATTGTCGTGTCAAGTGAATACTCTCAAAAGTTTGACTATTCCCCCGCCCCTACCCAACAGGCGATTGTGACGCTAGAAAAGTTGTTCCTCTCTCGTTCCCCTTCTTCTTCAGTTGCTTCTTCTCATCCAAGGCTAGCAAGACAAGTGCAAGTTGACAAAATCCTCAATGACAACAATGCTCCAGGTCCACACACTCGTTTGTGCCTACCCTAGAACCAACTAAGGTTGATGAAGCACTCCATAAATGTGAATGGATGATGGTAATACAAGAATAATTAATCCATTTCGAGCACAACAAGGTACATACTTTGTTCGATAGACCAGATCCAATCATGCAAAAGGTGATAGTTGCGGCCACCGAACGCCGCTTGTGAGCTTCGGAAGCCTCCTCCCCGATGACATAATGATAGGTCTCCAACATATTGATAATTTATGATGTATTCATGCCTTGTTTACAATAATTTTATATGGTTTTGGTTCACTTTTATATGATTTGAGTGAAACTAACCCGTACTGACTTTGTTTTCAGCAGAACTACCATGGTGTTTTTTGTGTGCAGAAATAGAACTTCTCGGATTGGGCTGAAAATTTAATGTGATGTTTTATGGACCAAAAGAGACCCATAGAGTGACAAAGATGGACCAGGGGTGGCCGAGGGAGCCATCAGCCTGGGGGCGCCCCCCCTAGGGCGCGCCCCCCGAGCTCATGGGCCCCTCGGGTGTTGGGGAACGTTGCATGGAAAACAAAAAAAATTCTAGCCTTGGAGGAGTGTGTCTACGTACCCTCGTAGACCGTAAGCGGAAGCGTTAGAACAACGCGGTTGATGTCGTCGAACAACTTCACGATCCAACCGACCGAGCACCGAACGTACGGCACCTCCGCGTTCAGCACACGTTCAGCTCGGTGACGTCCTCGACTTCTTGATCCAGCAAGACGGCGAGGTAGTGGATGAGTTTCGGCAGCACGACAGCGTGGTGACGGTGATGGTGATGCTATCTCCGCAGGGCTTCGCCCAAGCACTGCGAAAATATGACCGAGGGACGGAACTGTGGAGGGGGGCGCCGCACACGGCTAAGACAATGTTGTGTCCTCCTTTGGGGCGCCCCCTCTCCTCTATTTATATATGTGTAGGGGCTTGGAGTAGAAGGAATAGTGCCACGTGAACAGTAACCATGAATAGTACACACGTGGACTTGGACTCCAAAGTCCAATCCTATTCCTAGTAGGACTCTTCCTTTTTCCTTCCCTAGCTGCGTGGGCTTTTGAGGACTTGGTGCGCCTGGCCCAATAAGGCCAGGGCGCCTCCCCTTAGCCCATGCCAGCCCTTGGGACATGGTGGACCCACTTGTGGACTTCCGGACCCCTCCGGAATCCTCCGGAACCTTCTGGAAGCTTCCCGGTACAATACCGAAAAAACTGCACCTTTTTCCGGAACCCAAAATATGACTTCCCATATATAAATCTTTACCTCTCGACCATTCTGAGACTCCTCGTGACGTCCGGGATCTCATCCGGGACTCCGAAAAATATTTGGTTACCAATTCACATAACTCATATAACACTATATCGTCAACGTACGTTAAGCGTGCGGACCCTACGGGTTCGGGAATGATGTAGACATGACCGAGACGCCTCTCCGGTCAATAACCAATAGCGGAACCTGGATGCCCATATTGGTTCCTACATATTCCACGAAGATCTTATCGGTCGAACCGCAATGACAACATACGTAATTCCCTTTGTCCGTCGGTATGTTACTTGCCCGAGATTCGATCGTCGGTATCTCCATACCTAGTTCAATCTCGTTACCGGCAAGTCTCTTTACTCGTTCCGTAATACATCATCCCGTAACTAACTCCTTAGTCACTTTGCTTGCAAGCTTCTTATGATGTGCATTACCGAGAGGGCCCAGAGATACCTCTCCGAAACACGGAGTGACAAATCCCAGTCTCGATTCATGCCAACTCAACGGACACCTTCGGAGATACCTGTAGAGCATCTTTATGATCACCTAGTTACGTTGTGACGTTTGATAGCACACAAGGTATTCCTCCGGTATCCGGGAGTTGCATGATCTCATGGTCTGAGGAACATGTATTTGACATTCAAGAAAGCGGTAGCAATAAACAGAACGATCATATGCTAAGCTAATGGATGGGTCTTGTCCATCACATCATTCTCCTAATGATGTGATCCCGTTATCAAATGAAAACTCATGTCTATGGTTAGGAAACTTTAACCATCTTTGATCAACGAGCTAGTCTAGTAGAGGCTCACTAGGGACACGGTATTTGTTTATGTATTCACACATGTATTTAAGTTTCCGGTCAATACAATTCTAGCATGAATAATAAACCTTTATCATGAACAAGGAAATATAAAATAATAACAACTTTAGTATTGCCTCTAGGGCATATTTCCATCAGTCTCCCACTTGCACTAGCGTCAATAATCTAGATTACATAGTAATGAATCTAACACCCATGGAGTCTTGGTGCTGACCATGTTTTGCTCGTGGAAGAGGCTTAGTCAACGGGTCTGCCACATTCAGATCCGTGTGTACTTTGCAAATTTCTATGTCTCCATCCTTGACATATTCACGAATGGAGTTGAAGCGTCTCTTGATGTGTTTGGTCTTCTTGTGAAACCTGGGCTCCTTGGCTATGGCAATTGCTCCAGTGTTGTCACAAAAGATTTTCATTGGACCCGATGCACTAGGTATTACACCTAGATCGGATATGAACTCCTTCATCCAGACTCCTTCATGTGCTGCTTCCGAAGCAGCTATGTATTCCGCTTCACACGTAGATCCCGCCACGACGCTCTGCTTGGAACTGCACCAACTGACAGCTCCACCATTTAATATAAATACGTATCCGGTTTGTGACTTAGAGTCATCCGGATCAGTGTCGAAGCTTGCATCGACGTAACCCTTTACGACTAGCTCTTCGTCACCTCCATAAACGAGAAACATGTCCTTGGTCCTTTTCAGGTACTTTAGGATATTCTTGACCGCTGTCCAGTGATCCACTCCTGGATTACTTTGGTACCTCCCTGCCAAACTTATGGCAAGGCACACATCAGGTCTGGTACACAGCATGGCATACATAATAGAACCTATGGCTGAGGCATAGGGAATGACTTTCATTTTCTCTATATCTTCTGCCGTGGTCGGGCATCTTCACACCTTGCAAGACAGGCAAGAACCCTTTCTTTGACTGATCCATTTTGAACTTCTTCAAAACTTTGTCAAGGTATGTGCTTTGTGAAAGTCCTATCAAGCGTTTTGATCTATCCCTATAGATCTTGATGCCCAATATATAAGCAGCTTCACCGAGGTCTTTCATTGAAAAATTCTTATTCAAGTATCCCTTTATGCCATCCAGAAATTCTATATCATTTCCAATCAACAATATGTCATCCACATATAATATTAGAAATGCTACAGAGCTCCCACTCACTTTCTTGTAAATACAGGCTTCACCGTAAGTCTGTACAAAACCATATGCTTTGATCACCTCATCAAAGCGTATATTCCAACTCCGAGATGCTTGCACCAGTCCATAGATGGATCACTGGAGGCTGCACACTTTGTTAGCACCCTTAGGATCGACAAAACCTTCTGGTTGCATCATATACAACTCTTCTTTGAGAAAACCATTAAGGAATGGAGTTTTGACATCCATTTGCCAGATTTCATAATCATAAGATGCGGCAATTGCTAACATGATTTGGACAGACTTAAGCATCGCTACGGGTGAGAAAGTCTCATCGTAGTCAACCCCTTGAACTTGTCGAAAACCTTTCGCGACAAGTCGAGCTTTGTAGACAGTGATATTACCATCAGCATCCGTCTTCCTCTTAAAAATCCATTTATTCTCAATGGCTTGCCGATCATCGGGCAAGTCCACCAAAGTCCACACTTTGTTCTCATACATGGATCCTATCTCAGATTTCATGGCCTCAAGCCATTTGTCGAAATCCGGGCTTATCATAGCTTCTTCATAGTTCGTAGGTTCACCGTTGTCTAACAACATAACTTCCAGAATAGGATTACCGTACCACTCTGGTGCGGAACGTACTCTGGTCGACCTACGAAGTTCAGTAGTAACTTGATCTGAAGTTTCATGATCTTTATCATTATCTTCCTCTCTTATTGGTGTAGGCATCACGGGAACGGTTTTCTCTGATGAGCTACTTTCCAATTCGAGAGAAGGTACAATTACCTCATCAAGTTCTACTTTCCTCCCACTCACTTCTTTCGAGAGAAACTCCTTCTCTAGAAAGGACCCATTCTTGGCAACAAAGACCTTGCCTTCGGATCTGTGGTAGAAGGTGTACCCAATTGTTTCTTTAGGGTATCCTATGAAGACGCACTTCTCCGCTTTGGGTTCGAGCTTATCAGGTTGAAGCTTTTTCACATAAGCATCGCATCCCCAAACTTTAAGAAACGACAGCTTAGGTTTCTTGCCAAATCATAGTTCATATGGTGTCGTCTCAACGGATTTAGACGGTGCCCTATTTAATGTGAATGCAGCTGTCTCTAATGCATAAACCCAAAAACGATAGTGGCAAATCAGTAAGAGACATCATAGAACGCACCATATCCAATAAAGTACGGTTACGACGTTCGGACACACCATTACGCTGTGGTGTTCCAGGTGGCGTGAGTTGTGAAACAATTCCACATTTTCTTAAGTGAAGGCCAAACTCGTAACTCGAATATTCGCCTCTGCGATCAGATCGTAGAAACTTTATTTTCTTGTTACGATGATTCTCTACTTCACTCTGAAATTCTTTGAACTTTTCAAATGTTTCAGACTTGTGTTTCATCAAGTAGATATACCCATATCTACTCAAATCATCTGTGAAGGTTAGAAAATAACGATACCCGCCGCATGCTTCAACATTCATTGGACCGCATACATCGGTATGTATTATTTCCAACAAATCAGTAGCTCGCTCCATTGTTCCGGAGAACGGAGTTTTAGTCATCTTGCCCATGAGGCATGGTTCGCAAGTATCAAATGATTCATAATCAAGAGATTCCAAAAGTCCATCCGCATGGAGTTTCTTCATGCGCTTTACACCAATATGACCTAAACGGCAGTGCCACAAGTATGTTGCACTATCATTATCAACTTTGCATCTTTTGGCATCAATATTATGAATATGTGTATCACTACGATCAAGATTCAACAAGAATAGACCATTCACAAAAGGTGCGTGACCATAAAAGATGTTACTCATATAAATAGAACAACCATTATTCTCTGACTTAAATGAATAACCGTCTCGCAATAAACAAGATCTAGATATAATGTTCATGCTCAACGCTGGCACCAAATAACAATTATTGAGGTCTAAAACTAATCCCGAAGGTAGATGCAGAGGTAGCGTGCCGACGGCGATCACATCAACCTTGGAACCATTCCCGACGCGCATCGTCACCTCGTCCTTAGCCAATCTTCGCTTATTCCGTAGCTCCTGTTTCGAGTTACAAATATGAGCAACCGAACCAGTATCAAATACCCAGGCGCTACTGCGAGCATTAGTGAGGAACACATCAATAACATGTATATCAAATATACCTTTGCTCACTTTGCCATCCTTCTTATCCGCCAAATACTTGGGGCAGTTCCGCTTCCAGTGACCAGTCCCTTTGCAGTAGAAGCACTCTGTTTCAGGCCTGGGTCCAGCTTTGGGTTTCTTCGTGGGAGCAGCAACTTGCTTGCCGTTCTTCTTGAAGTTCCCCTTCTTTCCCTTACCCTTTTTCTTGAAACTAGTGGTTTTGTTAACCAACAACACTTGATGCTCCTTCTTGATTTCTACCTCCGCTGATTTCAGCATCGCGAAGAGCTCGGGAATTGTCTTCTCCATCCCTTGCATATTATAGTTCATCACGAAGCCTTTATAGCTTGGTGGCAGTGACTGAAGAACTCTATCAATAACACTCTCAACCGGAAGATCAATTCCCAGCTGAGTCAAGTGGTTGTGGTACCCAGACATTCTGAGTATGTGTTCACTGACAGAACTGTTCTCCTCCATCTTACAGCTAAAGAACTTGTTGGAGACTTCATATCTCTCAACCCGGGCATTAGCTTGAAATATCAATTTCAGCTCTTGGAACATCTCATATGCTCTGTGGCATTCAAAATGCTTTTGCAGTCCCGGTTCTAAGCCGTAGAGCATGGCACACTGAACTATCGAGTAGTCATCAGATCGAGCCTGCCAGGCGTTCACAACGTCTGCAGCAGCTCCTGCAGCAGGTCCATCACCTAGCGGTGCATCAAGGACATAATTCTTCTGTGCAGCAATGAGGATAATCCTCAAGTTACGGACCCAGTCCGTGTAGTTGCTACCATCATCTTTCAACTTAGCTTTCTCTAGGAATGCATTAAAATTCAATGGAACAGTAGCACGGGCCATTTATCTACAACATAGATATGCAAAGAAACTATCAAGACCAAGTTCATGATAAATTAAGTTCAATTAATCAAATTACTAATGAACTCCCACTTAAATTAACATCCCTCAAGTTAACTAAGTGTTACATGATCCAAATCAACTAGCCCATGTCCGATCATCACGTGAGATGGGATAATCATCAATGGTGAACATCTCCATGTTGATCATATCTACTATATGACTCATGTTCGACCTTTCGGTCTCCAGTGTTCCGAGACCATGTCTGTACATGCTAGGCTCGTCAAGTTTAACCCAAGTATTCTGCTTGTGTAAAACTGGCTTACACCCGTTGTATGTGAACGTAGAATCTATCACACCCGATCATCACGAGGTGCTTCGAAACGACGAACTTTAGCAACGGTGCATACTCGGGGAGAACACTTTTATCTTGAAATTTAGTGAAGGGATCATCTTATAATGCTACCGTCGTTCTAAGCAAAATAAGATGCATAAAGGATAAACATCACATGCAATCAAAATATGTGACATGATATGGCCATCATCTTGTGCTTTTGATCTCCATCTCCAAAGCATCGTCATGATCTCCATCGTCACCGGCTCGACACCTTGATCTCCATCGTTGCGTCGTGGTCGTCTCGCCAACTATTGCTTCTACAACTATTGCTAACGCATAGCGATAAAGTAAAGCAATTACATGGCGCTTGCATTTCATACAATAAAGAGACAACCATAAGTCTCCTGCCGGTTGCCGATAAATTACAAAACATGATCATCTCATACAATAACGTATATCACATCATGTCTTGACCATATCACATCACAGCATACCCTGCAAAAACAAGTTAGACGTCCTCTACTTTGTTGTTGCAAGTTTTACGTGGCTGCTACGGGCTTCTAGCAAGAACCGTTCTTACCTACGGCACAAAACCACAACAGTGATTTATCAAGTTTGCTGTTTTAACCTTCAACAAGGACCGACCGCAGTCAAATTCGATTCAACTAAAGTAGGAGAAACAGACACCCGCCAGCCACCTTTATGCAAAACAAGTTGCATGTCTGTCGATGGAACCGGTCTCATGTACGTGGACATGTAAGGTTGGTCCGGGCCGCTTCATCTTACAATACCGCCGAATCAAAATAAGACGTTGGTGGTAAGCAGTATGATGATCACCGCCCACAACTCTTTGTGTTCTACTCGTGCATATCATCTACGCATAGACCTGGCTCATGATGCCACTGTTGGGGAACGTTGCATGGAAAACAAAAAAAAATTCTACGCACACGCAAGATCTATCCATGGAGATGCATAGCTACGATAGGAGGAGTATGTCTACGTACCCTCGTAGACCGTAAGCGGAAGCGTTAGAACAACGCGGTTGATGTCGTCGAACAACTTCACGATCCAACCGACCGAGCACCGAACGTACGGCACCTCCGCGTTCAGCACACGTTCAGCCTGGTGACGTCCTCGACTTCTTGATCCAGCAAGACGGCGAGGTAGTGGATGAGTTCCGGCAGCACGACAGCGTGGTGACGGTGATGGTTGTGCTATCTCCGCAGGGCTTCGCCCAAGCACTGCGAAAATATGACCGAGGGACGGAACTGTGGAGGGGGGCGCCGCACACGGCTAAGACAATGTTGTGTCCTCCTTTGGGGCGCACCCTCTCCTCTATTTATATATGTGTAGGGGCTTGGAGTAGAAGGAATAGTGCCACGTGAACAGTAACCGTGAATAGTACACACGTGGACTTGGACTCCAAAGTCCAATCCTATTCCTAGTAGGACTCTTCCTTTTTCCTTCCCTAGCTGCGTGGGCTTTTGAGGACTTGGTGCGCCTGGCCCAATAAGGCCAGGGCGCCTCCCCTTAGCCCATGCCAGCCCTTGGGACATGGTGGACCCACTTGTGGACTTCCGGACCCCTCCGGAATCCTTCGGAACCTTCTGGAAGCTTCCCGGTACAATACCGAAAAAACTGCACCTTTTTCCGGAACCCAAAATATGACTTCCCATATATAAATCTTTACCTCTCGACCATTCCGAGACTCCTCGTGGTGTCCGGGATCTCATCCGGGACTCCGAACAATATTCGGTTACCAATTCACATAACTCATATAACACTATATCGTCAACGAACGTTAAGCGTGCGGACCCTACGGGTTCGGGAATGATGTAGACATGACCGAGACGCCTCTCCGGTCAATAACCAATAGCGGAACCTGGATGCCCATATTGGTTCCTACATATTCCATGAAGATCTTATCGGTCGAACCACAATGACAACATACGTAATTCCCTTTATCCGTCGGTATGTTACTTGCCCGATATTCGATCGTCGGTATCTCCATACCTAGTTCAATCTCGTTACCGGCAAGTCTCTTTACTCGTTCCGTAATACATCATCCCGTAACTAACTCCTTAGTCACTTTGCTTGCAAGCTTCTTATGATGTGCATTACCGAGAGGGCCCAGAGATACCTCTCTGAAACACGGAGTGACAAATCCCAGTCTCGATTCATGCCAACTCAACGGACACCTTCGGAGATACCTGTAGAGCATCTTTATGATCACCCAGTTACGTTGTGATGTTTGATAGCACACAAGGTATTCCTACGGTATCCGGGAGTTGCATGATCTCATGGTCTGAGGAACATGTATTTGACATTCAAGAAAGCAGTAGCAATAAACAGAACGATCATATGCTAAGCTAACGGATGGGTCTTGTCCATCACATCATTCTCCTAATGATGTGATCCCGTTATCAAATGAAAACTCATGTCTATGGTTAGGAAACTTTAACCATCTTTGATCAACAAGCTAGTCTAGTAGAGGCTCACTAGGGACACGGTATTTGTTTATGTATTCACACATGTATTTAAGTTTCCGGTCAATACAATTCTAGCATGAATAATAAACCTTTATCATGAACAAGGAAATATAAAATAATAACAACTTTAGTATTGCCTCTAGGGCATATTTCCATCATCGGGCACCCCCCTGGTGTGAAACTGATGCCAAAAATACCTATAAATCCAAAAAATTCCAGAAAGAAATCGAGAACTTTTGCGTCGCCGCCACAAGCCTCTGTTCTGAAGCGATCTCATCTGGAGCCCTTTTTCGGCACCCCGCCGGAGGGGGAAATCATCATCGAAGGCCATCTTTATCATCCCGGCGGTCTCCAAGGCGAGGAGGGAGTAGTTCACCCTTGGGGCTGAGGATATGTACCAGTAGCTATGTGTTTGATCTCTCTCTCTCGTGTTCTTGAGTTGGCACGATCTTGATGTATGAAGAGCTTTGTTAATATAGTTTGATCATATGGTGTTCTTCCCTCTCTATCTTGATGTGATGAATTGATTCTTTCCCTCGGAGGTTTCATTATGTTGGATTGAATATTTTGGATTTGAGAACACTTGATATATATTGAAAGGACGTTGATGTCGCCTAGAGGGGGGGTGAATAGGCGCTTTAAAATAATTACGGTTTAGGCTTGAACAAATGCGGAAAAAACTAGCGTTTAATATGTCAAGCACAAAACCTAAAACAACTAGGCTCACCTATGTGCACCAACAACTTATGCTAAGCAAGATAAACAACTAAGTGATAGCAAGATATATATAGCATGAAACGATATGGCTATCACAAAGTAAGGTGCATAAGTAAAGGGATCGGGTAAGAGATAACCGAGGCACGCGGAGACGACGATGTATCCCGAAATTCACACCCTTGCGGATGCTAATCTCCGTTCGAAGCGGTGTGGAGGCACAATGCTCCCCAAGATGCCACTAAGGCCACCGTAATCTCCTCACGCCCTCGCACAATGCAAGATGCCGTGATTCCACTAAGGGACCCTTGAGGGTGGTCACCGAACCCGTACAAATGGCAACCCTTGGGGGCGGTCACCGGTACCCGTACACTTTGGCAACCCTTGGGGGCGGTCACCGGTACCCGTACAAATTGCTCGGGGCAATCTCCACAACCTAATTGGAGACCCCGATGCTTGCTCGGAGCTTTACACCACAATGATTGAGCTCCGAGGCACCACCAACTGTCTAGGGCGCCAAGGCACCCAAGAGGAACAAGCTCTAGGGTGCTCAAACACCCAAGAGTAATAAGCTTCTCAAACTTCACTTCCACGTATCACCGTGGAAAACTCAAACCTATGCACCAAATGCAATGGCAAGGGCACTCGGAGTGCCCATGTCCTTCTCTCCCAAATCCCACCATAGCAACTAATGCTAGGGAGGAAAATGAGAGGAAGAACAAAGAAGAACACAAAGAACTCCAAGATCTAGATCCAAGGGGTTCCCCTCACATAGAGGAGAAAGTGATTGGTGGAAATGTGGATCTAGATCTCCTCTCCCTTTTCCCTCAAGAACTAGCAAGAATCATTGGAGGGATTGAGAGATAGCAAGCTCGAAGAAGGTCAACAATGGGGGAAACTCAAGCTCAAAAGATAGGGAGCAATGGGGAAGAAGACCCCCTTTTATAGGCCTCCCCAAATCCAACCGTTATGTGCACAGGTCGTGCACAAGCGGTACTATTGCTCGACTGAGCGGTACTACCGCCCGCGCGGTAGTTTTAGGGAAAACGTGCAAAACAGCAGAGACCTCGAGGCGGTAGTGCCGTCGGAGTGGTACTACCGCCCTACCCAGCGGTACTTCTACCCTACCCAGCGGTACTTCCGCTGGGATGCAGTAAGACGCCAGACCCAGAAATAAGCGGTAGTAGAAGCGGTACTTGGGAGTGGTAGTACCGCGCGGGCAGTACTACCGCCCTACTACCGACCACTACTGCCGTCCAGAAAACCAACCTTACCAGAGAGTAAATTATAAGCGGAAGTAGCAGCGGTAGTACACAGCGGAAGTACCGCCCAAGCGGTACTACCGTGGTACGAAGCGGTACTACCGCCTATTCAGAGAAAAACAGTTTTGGCACTGAGACTGCCATAACTTTCGCATACGAGCTCCGAATTGAGCAAACTCAAGCTTGTTGGATAGCACACGACAAGTACTATCCAAACGGTTATCCTAAGAAGAGACAGTATGAAAATGCCAATGGTATAGAGATGTGAAACCTCTATGAATGAAGAACCGGCAAAAACTCCAGCATCGAAAACATCATAGAAGATGCATATGGACTCCGTTTTCGATGAACGTGAGCTTGTCATGAAGCTGACCATAAGCTCAAGAACCCACAAAGAGAAAAACCAACCAAGAACCAAGAAAGATGATGATGCCAAGAATGCAATGGTTTGAGCTCTCAACGAACGATATGATCAAGCTACTCATTTGAGAGCCCCCCTTGATAGTACGGCTATTGATCCTATAACCCGGTCTACCAACTACCACCATGAGACCGGTAAAATAGAAAACCCTATCAAGGTCAAACCTTTGCCTTGCGCATAGTCCACTTAAGATAGATGATGACGATCTTATCCTTCTCAATATGGACCACCTTTCTTGATTGCGCCGGCTCGATGAAGACTAGTAGATTGCTCCCCCATACTCCACTATGGGTGAGCCACTCTTCGGCACATCTTCACAAGTCCATTGTCACCACAATGGACGGCAAGCTTCAAGCATGATCTCTCCGTGATGCTTCACTTGAACTTGCACACCGCAACCTTGATGACGATCACCACTTGATGTCATCCTCCATGGGTTGTATGAGATCTTCCTCTTGACGCAAGCCCATAGAAATATACCTAACCCAACAACGAACTCTCACGTAGACCATGGGTTAGTACACAAAGCGTAATGGACAATGCTTACCATACCATGGGATCACTTGATCCCACTTGGTACATCTTCTACACTTTGTGTGTTGATCAACTTGAATCATTCTTTGCCTTAATCTTGATCAACCTTGTGTCTTGTCTTCTCTCTTCACAAAGATGATGTCTTGAAGGTAAACATGAATGTTCACACAATCTTCTTCTTCAAGACATGCTTGCAATGAGATCAACTCTCACATGACCAATCTTTGGATAAAACCTTACATACCACCTTGGTCACCATATAAACTCCTTGAAACCAACGCATGTACCTCAAGAAGTGCCTATGGACAAATCCTTCGAATATAACTCAAGGCAACCATTAGTCCATAGGGATTGTCATCAATTACCAAAACCACACATGGATAAATGTGCTCTTACATATGTCTTGCATGTGGATACCCGTGGTGACAATGGGGTATTCTATTGAGTTACTTGATGTATGTTTTGGCAATCAACTTGGGGATTCACGTGGTGACATTGGGGGTAATATAGGCACATAGGTTTATGTACGTTTTCGTCCTAGTTTCTCCGATAGAATCTTTGGGGTACTCTTTGAAGTTCTTTGTGTTGGATTGAATATGATGAATCCGAACTTGTTTGATGCATGTCACATAATTAAATCACAGATACTTGTGGTGACACTGGAGTATCTAGGTGACATTAGAGTTGATTGATACGTCTCCATCGTATCTACTTTTCCTGACGCTTTTGCTCTTGTTTTGGACTCTCACTTGCATGATTTGAATGAAACTAACCCGGAGTGACGCTGTTTTCAGCAGAACTACCATGGTGTTGTTTTTGTGCAGAAATAAAAGTGCTCGGAACTGGACAAATTTTTTTGGAGAATTATTTTACAATAATAAAAAATACAGGAGCCAAGAACCACCGGAGGGGGTGCCCTGGTTGGGCACGATACACCAGGGCGCGCCACCCACTCCAGGCACGCCCTGGTGGGTTGTGCCCACCTCGTGGCCCCAATGACCCATTCCAGCGCTATAAAATCCTATTTTCGGAGAAAAAATAGGAGAGAAAGTTTCATCGCGTTTCACGATACGGAGCCGCCGCCACCTCCTGTTCTTCATCGGGAGGCCAGATCTGGAGCCCGTTTGGGGCTCCGGAGAGGGGAATCTTCGGTCTTCGTCATCATCAACCCTTCTGCATCGCCAATTCCATGATGCTCCCCACCGGGAGTGAGTAATTCCTTCGTAGGCTCGCTGGTCAGTGAGGAGTTGGATGAGATTCATCATGTAATCGAGTTAGTTTTGTTAGGGCTTGATCCCTAGTATCCACTATGTTCTGAGATTGATGTTACTATGACTTTGCCATGCTTAATGCTTGTCACTAGGGCCCGAGTGCCATGATTTCAGATCTGAACCGTTTACGTTATCACCATTATATCTATGTTCTTGATCCGATCTTGCTAGTCATATGCACCTGCTATGTGTTATGATCCGTAACCCCCGGAGTGACAATAGTCGGGATACTTTCCGGTGATGACCGTAGTTTGAGGAGTTCATGTATTCACTATGTGTTAATGCTTTGTTCCGGTTCTCTATTAAAAGGAGGCCTTAATATCCCTTAGTTTCCTTATGGGCCCCGCTGCCACGGGAGGGTAGCACAAAAGATGTCATGCAAGTTCTTTTCCATAAGCACGTATGACTATTTACGAAATACATGCCTGCATTACATTTATGAACTGGAGCTAGTTCTGTGTCGCCCTAGGTTATCACTGTTATATGATGAATATCATCCAACGAGTTCACCGATCCAGTGCCTACGAGTTTTCCACATATTGTTCTTGCTGAGTTACTATTGCTACTGCTACTGTTACACTTGCTACAAAACCACTGCTATCACTGTTACCGTTACTGTTACTGCTACTACTGCTATCAAAACTATCATACTACTGTGCTACTGATCACTTTGCTGCGGATATTTAATCTCCAGGTGTGGTTGAATTGACAACTCAACTGCTAATACTTGCAAATATTCTTTGGCTCCCCTTGTGTCGAATCTATAAATTTGGGTTGAATACTCTACCCTCGAAAACTGTTGCGATCCCCTATACTTGTGGGTTATCAAGACCTTCTTCTGGCGCCGTTGCCAGGGAGCATATCTATATTTGTTGAGTCACTTGGGATTTATATCAATTGATCACTATGAAGAATCTGAATGATACAAGAACCAAGATTTTTCCCTCTAGGACGAAGGGAGGTAAGGAATTGCCATCACACTCTGCACTTGATTCACCTTCGGTTATGAGTAGACTTGCAACACCACCACATGCTATTAATCCTGATATGTCGCAAGTTATTGATGATGCTGCTTCTGCTATGAATGATGCTTATGATGATGATGCTAGTACCATGCTTGATGATAATGTGCCACTAGGTGAATTTCTTGATGAACAAATTGCTAGAGCTAAAGAGAATGAAATTACTGAAACTGATGAGATTACTGAAACTAATGAAGTCTTTGAAACTGAGAACTATGAAACACCTATTAGACCTAGCTCTCCTAGATTTGAAATGCCTAAGATACCTGAAGGTTATGTTCTGGATGGAGAAATAGCTAGAGAAATCATCTCTTGTAAGGATAGAGATGATCTTAAGAAATTATTATGCAAGTATAAGTAAAAGACTTTGAATGCTAGAATGAAATGTGATCCTAAGTTTGCTACTTCACCTATCTTTGTTACCGATAAGGATTATGAATTCTCTGTCGACCCAGAGTTAATTACTTTGGTTGAATCTGATCATTTCCATGGCTATGAAACTGAAACTGTAGTGGCACATCTTACTAAGCTGAATGATATAGCCACCCTATTTGCTCATGATGAGAAGATAAGCTACTACTATATCCTCAAATTATTTCCGTTCTCATTAAAGGGTGATGCTAAGATATGGTACAATACTCTTGCTCCTGGTTGTGTGCGTAGTCCCCAGGATATGATTTACTACTTCTCTGGAAAATATTTTCCTGCTCATAAGAAACAAGCTGCCTTACAGGAAATATTTAACTTTGTGCAAATTAAAGAAGAGAGTCTCCCACAAGCTTGGGGGAGGCTTCTCCAATTGCTTAATGCTTTGCCAGATCACCCTCTTAAGAAAAATGAAATACTTGATATCTTCTATAATGGACTAACTGATGCTTCTAGGGACTTCCTAGATAGTTGTGCTGGTTGTGTTTTCAGGGAATGAACTGTTGAACAAGATGAGGAACTATTGAATAATATATTGAAGAATTATGATGATTGGACTCTCCTTGAACCACCACTTAAACCCACTCCGAAGAAGAGGGGTATCTTATTTCTTAGTCCCGAAGATATGCAAGAGGCAAAGAAATGTATGCAGGAAAAAGGTATTAAAGCCGAGGATGTTAAGAATTTACCACCTATTGAAGAAATACATGGCCTTGACACGCCACCACCTCAACAGGTGGTAGAGGTAAATTCTTTCTTAAAGTTTGATGAAAGTGATATCCCTTACAATAAACATCCTAGTCAATGCTTATATGAATTTGATAACTACATTATGAAACAAGATCACTTCAATGCAAATGTTCTGAAACAATTGAAATATAATTCTGATATGATTGCTTGCTTGAGTGACTTGTTATTTAGAATTAGTAATGATGTTAGAGGCATAGGAAAACATGCCTCCATGGTTCAAACCCAGTTAGAACAAGTTGCTAAATCTAAAAAAGAATTGCTTGATGAAATGAATAATAATATGAATGATTTGCTGCTAGAGTAGTAACTAGAGGAGGTAGAATGACCCAAGAACCTCTCTATCCTGAGGGTCATCCTAAAAGAATTGAACAAGACTCTCAGAGAATTAACATTGATGCACCTAGTCCTTCTAAAAAGAAAAAGAAAAAGAAAAATGATAGGACTTTGCATACCTCTAGTGAACCTGAGATAGAAAAACCTCCTAAAGATAATGATGTCTCTATTCCTGATGCTGAAACTCAATCTGGTAATGAACATTCACCTAGTGATAATGAAAATAATAATGATGATGTTCATGCAGATACTCAACCAAACAATGATAAAGAACCAGATAATGATGTTGAAATAGAGCCTGCTATTGATCTTGATAACCCACAACCTAAAAAATAAACGATATGATAAAAGAGACTTTGTGGCTAGAAAATAGGGTAAAGAAAGAGAGCCATGGGTTCAGAAACCCATGCCCTTTCCACCTAAACCATCTAAGAAAAAGAATGATGAAGAATTTGAACGCTTTGTTGAAATGATTAGGCCAGTCTTTTTGCGCACCCGCTAACTGATATCTTAAAGATGGCCCCTTATGCAAAATACATGAAAGACATCATCACTGATAAAAGAAAGATACCTCAAGCTGAAATCTCCACCATGCTTGCTAATTATTCTTTTAAGGATAGAGTAACTAAAAAACTTGGAGATCCTGGAATACCAACTATACCTTGCTCCATTAAAAGAAATTATGTCAAAACTGCTTTGTGTGATTTGGGTGTTGGTGTTAGTTTTATGCCTTTCTCCTTATATAAAAGACTTGATTTGAATAAACTCACATCTACTGAAATATCATTGCAAATGGCTGACAAATCAACTGCCATACCTATCGGTATTTGTGAGGATGTGCCCGTTGTTGTTGCAAACATCACTATCTTAACAGACTTTGTTATTCTTGAGATGCCTGAGGACGACAACATGTCGATTATCCTTGGTAGACCCTTTTTGAATACTGCAGGGGCTGTTATTGATTGCAACAAAAGCAAAGTCACTTTTCATATCAATGGTAATGAGCATACGGTGCACTTTCCAAAGAAACAATTCCAAGTGAATGGTATAAATGTTATTGAAGAATCTCCGACACTCACTATTGAAAGTTTTCAACTACCTTTACCTACTACCAAAAATAAATATGACATACTTATTATTGGGGATATGCATATCCCCATTGAGGTAACTTAGTGTTTTACGAAAGTTCTTCGGTTTCATGCTAACCCAAAGTGGTTGTTAATAAGACTTGATCAACCTTATTAATGGATCATTTTTGAGAGGTATGAAGTTGATGAATCTAGTAGGCACAACCTTCTGCTCCCACCTTTTGTTTTTATTCTTCTTAGTCAAATAAAATAAAACGCCATGTTTATCCTGTTTTATGTTTTCTCCGTGCAATAAAAAATGACACAAAAATAAAAGTTCTTAGAATGTTCTGAAAATTTGACACGATTTTTTCTGAATATTTCTGAATTTCTGGTGCAAATAACATCAGAGGGGGGTGCACCTGGTCTCCACAAGTCACTAGGGCACGCCAGCAGTCCCATGCGTGCCCTGGTGGGTTGTGGTCCCCACATGGGTCCCCTCACTTATCCCTTTAGCCCATGTCAACTCCTACCTCCAGAAAAAAAAATCACCATAGCTCTCACTCCCGTGTTCTTGCTCTCAAACCCACGGATTTCAATCTCTTTGCTCGAAGCTCCGTTGCCGAAACTGTTTTGGGGGATTGCTACTTAGTATGTGACTCCTCCATTGCTCCAATTAGTTTTTGATTTAATGGTTTATTTTTAGAATAATTAGCTACTCTTGGTGCTGCTGTAGATGGGCTTGCATGTTGAATTCTTAGAGTTCTAAGTAGTTTGAATGCTTAATATGGCCTCTATGCACTCTTAGGAGTAGTTGCTATCAATCTTACGAAGTTTTGTTGACAAGAATTTTGTGTCCCAAAAATTTCTAGAAATTTGTTCGCAGATAAAAATGCAATTCTTTAGGAGTTCTTCGAGGAGGAGGTCCTCGGAGGCATCATCAAGTGGAAGCTCGGTCCGATAATCTTATGTTGAGCCAAGTGAAAGCTCGATGCGAGATGCCACTACCAAATCATGCTTATGGCCATGCAACGAATTCATGGAAGGTGCAGGTATCAGGGAGGAATTCGAGCAATTCATCCACAACGCAGAACTTGCCCCCTTCATCGTAGATAAGTTCATTCAACATCTCGAACTCACGAAAACATTCACAAAGAAATTTAAATATTTTCCTCGTGAGTCTAGAGTTTCATTCAACCTTTACGACCATCCCTTTACCATGTCTTTAGAGAGGTTCTGTGAAGCGTTCAAAATTCCATATTGGGGTTCGCTAGACGAACCACCAACATCTGAGTATGAGTCATTTTTGGTTAATCTTTGCTAAGGTGAAGATAGAGGAGTGACACAAGGTAGAATAAGAAGCATCCATTTCCCATCAATACACTACTTTGCACTCTTTAATGGCAAATGCATCGTAGGCAAGCAAGATTGCAGCACACTGTGTGCCCCTGATTTGAGTCTTATACACACTGCTATAACCAGAGATAAATGTTATAATCTTGAAGCAATTGTTGCACGGAGATTGCAGCACAACACTGCTAGTGGTCATTTTTATGGAGGAATTTATGCCTCCCGTGTAGCAAAGAATTTAAATGTAACACCTTGGCCTAACGATCCCATTTCACCTACTCGGTACTTAGACTTTGAGGCCATGAAACGTCATAGGTTCCTTAAGGGCACAATCACTAATTATACTTACAACTTAAGGTTCAATAAAGATCCCATTGTACCTGTTACTTTGCCTGCTCCTGCTCTCTTTGATTATCACAGTAGGGGAAGATACTATGTTCTTGAGAGTGAGGCCCGTGCGTACAATGCGGAGGTTGAAGCTGCCAGGTGGGCTGAGGAAGCTGCGCCAAGAACCTCGGTGGGCTATCACTCAGACTATTATCCAGGCCGCGGATGGTGATTACCAAGCTAGGCCAAAAGCCTAAGCTTGGGGGAGTACGTATATCCACCGACATTATATTCATGTTTACACATTTCATTCCAGTTGTCGGTGTCCATACTTTTTCATTGTATTATCCATGCTAGATTTATTTTCTCGTTTTTTTTCTTGCGCATTTGAAAAACTTTGAGAAAATCCAAAAATATTTCCTACTTCTTTTCGGTTTTTCTTTCTAGTTTAAATTAATTGTAGTAGCAAAAGAAAACCCAAAAAGATTTCTCGTTTCTTTTTTTACTTGTTGGGAGCTCTCCCGCGTAAATAGTTTTTCTCGTTTTTGTTTTTCCCTCTTTAATTTGTTTACTTTTTGAAAAAACAAAAACTCAAAAAAATATTTTAGTGTGTTTCTCTGAAATTCTTTTCCTTTTATTTGAGTCGTACCAAGTAGAAGACCACAATGAAAATGTTGAGTGGCTCTCATATGCATTATTGTTAATCTAACAAAGAGCCAATGTTACTTTGTCTTCTCCTCTTGAATAAAATGTTTACAGATTCTAGCTTAGTTCACGGCACTCTTGCACTATTATTATTTTCATATCATTCGGTGGTGCAAGTGAAAGGCAATAATGACGATATTTGACGAAGTGACTATGGTAGAGAGAAGCGGGTATGAACTCAACTTGTTTTTGTTTTTGTAAATATGCTTAACCTAGTATCCATGATTCAACATATTATGATCAAACATGTTTGCAATGACAATTAGAGATTATAGTTGCTCATGCCATGCTTAAGTAGCTAGAAGTGGATAATGATTTATCTTGGATGTCAACATGCATTAAAATGATTGTGATGTAGTATGATGATATGGTATCCTCCTCTGAACATTTCAAGTGGCTTGACTTGGCACATGTTCACGCATGTACTTGAATCAAAACCAACATAGCCTTCATGGTATTTATGTTCATGGTGTCCATATTCTACTCATGCTAGTATTCAATGTTGATTATGCATAATACATGCTCATGACCATTTTCGCTCTCTAGCTGGCCGCTTCTCAACCTCTTTGCTAGCCTTTACCTGTACTAAGCGGGAATACTGCTTGTACGTCAAAATTCTTAAACCAAAGTTATTCCAGATGAGTCCACTATATCTATCTATATGCGGTATTACCATGCCGTTCCAAGTAAATTTGCATGTGCCACCTCTAAAAATTCAAATGAACATCTGTTTTGTGTGCCTGGACCGCTCATGGAGCGACAAGGGCGGTCAGTATCTTCCATGTTAAGCGGGTTATTCTCATGATGAGTGTTTATTCACTCATCCTTACACGAGAGGGGTGGTAATAGGGATTTCCAGTCCCGAAATAAAAAATTGCAAATAATTAAACAAAACTCCTCCAGGAATGTTGTTGGTATGGACGGTACCCGTGGATTCGGCTAGCCGTGAAGTGTGTTTGTTGGTGGAGGGGGAGTAAACCTTTACTTTTACCGCTTGGGAACCGCCGCTAATATGTTTAGCATGGAAGATATTGATAACTCTTGGTCGTAACATTGACAGGAAGGGTGTACCTCCCAAAATTATATTTATCTCTAATTTAAGCTTTGAGCTCTGGCACCTCTGCAAATCTCTGCTTCCCTCTGCGAAGGGACTATCTATTTACTTTTATGTTGAGTCATCACCTTCTCAAATAAGCGTCAGATCTGAGAACACTGTTGTCATCCTCATGGATTGTGTATAGTTAATGTTGGGTGCAGCATGACTGGATATTTTCTCCCATGAATTACAATGTTTAGTCGCTGCTTGAACTTTGGAGGTGCTCTGCATTTATGTTTTGCGGTCTCAGAAAAGGCTAGCAAGATACCACTGTTGTCATATTATATCATGATTGTTTTGATAAAGTGTTTGCATTTGAGATATTTTATTATTGCTCGCTAGTTGCTTATGCCATTGATATGAGTTAATATAATTTTTAAGAGTTATTGCTGACATGGTTAGTCATAATCTTTGCTGAAAACCTGGGTGCTACTTAAGGGTATATATGTAAACAAGAACAAAAGAGTTCGTAAAAGTTTTTCTTTGTCACTTTCAGTTTGTCAACTGAATTGCTTGAGGACAAGCAATGGGTTAAGCCTGGGGGAGTTGATACGTCTCCATCGTATCTAATTTTCCTAATGCGTTTGCTCTTGTTTTGGACTCTAATTTGCATGATTTGAATGAAACTAACCCGAACTGACGCTGTTTTCAGCAGAACTACCATGGTATTGTTTTTGTGCAGAAATAAAAGTTCTCGGAACTGGACGAAACTTTTTAAAGAATTATTTTACTATAAATAAAAAATACTGGAGCCAAGAACCACCGGAGGGGGTGCCCTGTTTGCGCACGATACACCAGGGCGCGCCACCCCCTCCAAACGAGCCCTGGTGGGTTGTGCCCACCTCGTGGTCCCACTGACCCTAATTCCAGCGCTATAAAATCCTATTTTCGGAGAAAAAAATAGGAGAGAAATTTTCATCGCGTTTCACGATACGGAGCCGCCGCCACCTCCTGTTCTTCACCGGGAGGCTAGATCTGGAGCCCGTTTGGGGCTCCGAAGAGGGGAATCTTCGGTCTTCGTCATCATCAACCCTTCTCCATTGCCAATTCCATGATGCTCCCCATCGGGAGTGAGTAATTCCTTCGTAGGCTCGCTGGTCGGTGAGGAGTTGGATGAGATTCATCATGTAATCGAGTTAGTTTTGTTAGGGCTTCCCTAGTATCCACTATGTTTTGAGATTGATGTTGCTATGACTTTGCCATGCTTAATGCTTGTCACTAGGGCCCGAGTGCCATGATTTCAGATCTGAACCGTTTATGTTATCACCATTATATCTATGTTGTTGATCCGGTCTTGCTAGTCATATGCACCTGCTATGTGTTATGATCCGTAAACCCCGGAGTACAATAGTCGGGATACTTTCCGGTGATGACCGTAGTTTGAGGAGTTCATGTATTCACTATGTGTTAATGCTTTGTTCCGGTTCTCTATTAAAAGGAGGCCTTAATATCCCTTAGTTTCCTTATGGACCCCGCTGCCACGGGAGGGTAGGACAAAAGATGTCATGCAAGTTCTTTTCCATAAGCACGTATGACTATTCACGAAATACATGCCTACATTACATTTATGAACTGGAGCTAGTTCTGTGTCGCCCTAGGTTATCACTATTATATGATGAATATCATCCAACGAGTTCACCGATCCAGTGCCTACGAGTTTTCCACATATTGTTCTTGCTGAGTTACTATTGCTACTGCTACTGTTACACTTGCTACAAAACCACTTCTATCACTGTTACCGTTACTGTTACTGCTACTACTGCTATCAAAACTATCATACTACTGTGCTACTGATCACTTTGCTGCAGATATTTAATCTCCAGGTGTGGTTGAATTGACAACTAAACTGCTAATACTTGCAAATATTCTTTGGCTCCCCGTGTGTCGAATCTATAAATTTGGGTTGAATACTCTACCCTCGAAAACTGTTGCGATCCTCTATACTTGTGGGTTATCATTGATTGATGCGTATCATAGGTGTTATTCTAGTATGAATTCTAGGGCTGTTTGTGACATTTATATGGATGGCTCAATAGATTGATCGAAAATGATAACTTTGAGGTGGTTCTACTACCTACAACAATTCCATCTTATGTTCTCGACTAGATAGGAACATTGAAGTGATTCTTTGTCACACGTTGAGGGATGGTTACATGATTCAGTTATATTAGCAATGTTGAGAGATTGCACTAGTTAAAGTATGAACCCTAGGCCTTATTTCCAAGCATTGATATACCGTTTTGCTCACGGTTACCCACTTGTTACCTTCCTGTTTTTATTTATTCAGATTACAAAAACCTATATTTACTATCCATACTACACTTGTATCACCATCTCTTCGCCGAACTAGTGCACCTATACAATTTTCTATTGTATTGAATGTGTTGGGGACACAAGAGATTGTTTGTATTTGATTGCAGGGTTGTTTGAGAGAGACCACCTTCATCCTACACCTCTCGTTGATTGATAAATCTTAGGTCATCCACTTGAGGTAAATTTTATATTATCCTACAAAACTCTTCGCTTGGAGGTCCAACAGAGTCTACAAGGTTAAAGTTGCATAGTAGACATCACATAAGGCCAATCAACGACATAACACCAACAACTACCACAAGGGAGAAACCTGGCCAAGACAACAAGCTAAACCTACTATATACATAGGCATCATGGTCTCCTCCCCCTTCCAAACTCTTCTTGGCGAGGCCATCGAAGAAGGTAGGAACAGGAGTCGAGGAGGCGACGATGACTCTCAGTGGGGGAGAGAGGGGGGATGGCAGGGATGGAGGGGGAGAGAAGGGGAAAAGAAGAGTCTAGAGGTCAAGGGTGAGTCCCTCGAGGATGAGTTAACTTGTGTGGTGTCTTGGGCATAAAGCATGATGACGTGGTCGGCTCCTCATACAATAACATCGGTGAGCAGGCCTATGCGGTGGGCAACACGGCGGGAAAGGAACAAAGTGCAACGAGCACACCCACGACGAGGATGAAACAAGGCCAATGATCACCATTCCCTAAGTCTAGGACTGAAATGGTTCGGCCCCGATTAGCAAAGAGGCGCAAAGAGGCGCAATATGAAGAATAAGGTGGGGAAGCTAAGAGATGGGCAGCATATCCACTTGCATGTCAAATTTGGGCCAGGTAAGCCGTTACATATGGATTTGACCTATTGGATTTTGTGTTAAACGGTGAGTTTGGGTCTTATGTTCATGATTAGGGTTAAAGTTGCAATTCTGTAATAATTAAATGCCCTGTAATTAACATTTTTTGTCTGGTCCAACATGCACATCAGGCAAATATTTCCCTCCGGTTCTTTTTACCATGTGTGTTAGACTTGTGTGAAGTCAAACTCTGCAAATATTTCCCTCCGGTTCTTTATACCATGTGTGTTAGACTTGTGTGAAGTCAAACTCTCCAAAGTTTGACTAAATATGTACAAAAAGATATTAACATTCACAATACAAAATCAATATCATCAAATCCATCATGAAATAATATGTTTTCATATTATATGTATTTGATAATGTAGATGTTGATACCTTTAATTTAAATTTGGTAGAGAAATCTAATACGGGAAGAAATGGAGGGAGTACATGGCCACAAATTCTTTACTCAAAACTAGAAAATTCTCCATGTATAATCAAATATTTTACTAATTGATCGATTACTGCTACATTTTTCCAAAATATTTAACACTTAACATATTTGAGCTGGATTATTTGAGGATTAGGACCATGACCAATGGACTCTCGCGCACGTTCATCTCTCGTTCTGCACCGACTTGACGCGCGATCCGACTCCTTGAGCACTATGCAAGTACTATACTAGTATTATTTACCAATGGGGCCGGCCGCTTAATTAGCTGTCTGTTAACCATGAACAAGCAGCGTATAGATTGCCGTACTAGATGTTCCTAGCCTCCGAGGAATGATGGTTGGGAATACAACGTTTATTAATTGCCCATCTACATGAAAAATCTTGTGGGATGTTGTTCGTTTAAGGCCCTGTTTGGAACCACTCAGATTATGATAATCCAGTTTTTATAATCTATACTGTCTTCAAACATGACAGATTATGTTGTAGATTATAAAAACTAGATGGACAGATTATTAAAAACTCACAATCTACTCTACCCCAGATAAAACCAGATTATGAATTACTAATGACCCATTATCCTTGTAAAGTTGGTGGTAATTACTAATTTCCGCCACCGCTACCCTCCTCCTTTTAAAAAATGATCGTTTTCAAAAAAAAAAAAGAGGGCGGACAGGTCATTATGCAATGTAAAAACCTGGATTACAGTTTATATAATCTGGCCTCCAAACATGTCCACCTAGATTATTTTTATAAACCTGATTATATAATCTATCTTCATAATCTAGATTATCATAATCTATTGTGGTTCCAAACAAGGCCTAAATCGTGTGGAGTAATCTGTTTCTTTGCATCCCCAGTAAACCATGGGAAATAGAGGTAAAACCAGCGGCTGAGACCTCCGTGGGTTCAATGATTGTGTAACAGTACTCGTACGTGAGATCATTTCATAAATGTTCAGATCTGTAGTACTCAGTGGTAACAAATAAAGGAGGAGCAAATTCTTATGTTTCCAGCTTGTGTATGCATTTTTTTTTGCGAGATAAGCTTGTGTATGCATGATCATGGACCAACTCTAGCGAATATGTCATATCGGCAGCCTTCATAATGCATATGAAGCATGCTCCGTAATGTTTTGGATGTGCAAGGTCTTCGGCAAACACGTATTCTTTTCTTTATGTTCTATTTTCTATCCTAGTTACAATAATTTAGATCAAACAATTTAATAATTCAACAAATATTATTACAAACCATTATTTTGAATACATCAAATAATTCAAATTAACAAATAATTTAAATGCAACAAGTAATTTGACATAAAATAATTAATTGATTTAGAAATAAACACATTATCTCCTAGCTAGATGCCAATGGTGCTCAATAAAATCCTACTTTAGGTGATGGGAGGCCACTTCTTCAATCTTTTGGTACGCTTCAAGAAATGCTTGACTGCGGCCTATGTGCGTGTGATGCGTGGACATTGTGTCAATATGTTCATAATCAATGGCATGGCATAGTCCTCTCATCCTCTATGATCATGTTGTGTTGGATGACACAACATGTCATTATAGTTGTCAAGACATCCTTGTTCTAGAAATAAGAAGGCCCCTGAACAATTGAAAACCTTGCTTGAAGCACTTCGAATGGCCTCTCGATGTCTTTCCTCTGAGACTCTTGTGCCTTGGCGAAATGCTTATGTTTCCTACTCTCAGTTTTTGAGATTGTCTTCACAAATGGTGAGCAAGATGGATAGATGCCATCGGCTAGATAGTAGCCTTCGTCATACCGATGGCCATTCATCGTGCAGTTTCAAGGTGGAGAGGTACCACTAGCTAGCCTTGCAAACAAATGAGATTTCTACAAGACATTGATGCCATTGTGAGATCCAGGCAACCCCAAGTAGCAATGACAAACCCACAAGTCTTTGGAGACAACATAATTCAAAATTATTCTTGTACCCTTGTAACGCCCGGTGAATTGGCCATGCCAAGTTACTGGGAAATTCTTCCACCTCCAGTGCATACACTCTCTAGCATCCTAGGCCAGCCTTTTACTCCGCGCATCACTAAAATTCTGGTAGTGTCCTCAACATTAGGTGCTCGAAGTTACTTCCCACCAATAGCCCCGCCACAGTTTCAGCGAACAATTTCATGCACTTTATGATTCTAACTTCGGCCATTCGAAGATTTTCATCTCATGAATCTACATGACATCCATATGCAATCACCCGAAGTGCCATTGTCACCTTTCGAAAAAGGGAAAACAAAGGAGGTCGACGACGTTTCTCCATTGCTGGAAGAAAGGTTCATTGGCTTCCATGTCATTGGCAATTCAATGGAACATTTGTTCGGTCATGCGGAAGCGTTGTCGGAACACGTACGGAGGGGAAGGTACAACTCGCAAAAAGTAGTTGTGCATGAGCTTCTTTTGGCCCTCAATTATGTTCCGTAGAAATTGCTGACGACCAACCCGCAATCTCGGGCACTTCATCTTTGTTCTAGTTGCCGCTATCCATTCAATAACCATCAGTACTACCTCGTATCCTCCGACGTCCATGATTTCACTTTCGAACTCAAAGCTCGAATCCGAAGACGGCCCGTCAAAAAACATTAGCTCCATCAGCGAATCCATCAACACAAATTTGAATCATATGTCATCTACATGAATCCATGAACACCTCGAGGTCACGCATCGGAAGGGGTGGCTCGGCTGGACGCCTGGACGGCGGAAGAAGGTGCGGGGTTGCGGTGAACGCGGGAGATCTGGGAACGGCTCATCAGAGGCGATCAGGGCCAAATCGCGATGGTCTAGGCAGCGGAGGTGCCACCAAACGATGGTGGCGCAGGGATCTAACCGGTGGCGGAAGGGGTGGCACGGCTGGACGACGAAAGGAAGGTATAGGGCTGCGGAGAACGTAGGAGATCTGTGAACAACTCAACAGAGGCGACCGGGCCAAATCGCGATGGTCCAGGATGTGAAGGTGCCACCAAGCGACGGCGGCGTAAGGATGTGACCGACGGCGGAAGGGGCCACACGTCTTTAAATCTACGGTGCACCAATATTTGGGTGGATGGTGGGCGCATTGTATCGCCTCGCCCGACCAACAAATATAGAGGCTCCCGGGCTCAATTTGGAGTGCCTTTCAAAAATTATGCCGATCGAGGGCCATATGACGACTATGTTAAAGCAGCCTTTTCAGTCAAAATCATAACAAATGACGGTTTTTATGGTGATCGGGCTGATATGACGGCTCTGCTAGAGTTGCTCTTATTGAGTTTCGCCATCAGAGACATAGAGGAATATATACCAAGATGGGAAGAACAGAGGTAGACACGATGACTTACTTTGATTTAATTTTTGGATTTTTTTATGTCTCTTACCTTCTCTGTTTGCGTTCAGTTCCTCATTCTAAAAAAAGTATACACAGATCAATTGGGCTCTCAACATTTTTTACCATGGATTTAACCTCTCAACTTATATGTACTACATTGCAATTGAGAACCTACATAATCTGCACAAGAAAATGGGAACCTACACAATTCTTTACAAGATATTCAATGAGAACCTACACATGTTTTTACGGGCAGTAGCATTTTAATATAATTCAATGTTATAGGTTTCTGAAGATGATGGATTCATGGGGGAGGCTAGTATATAGGACCTCACATTAGGAGAGATGAACCACAAAAATCATATTTGACATTCTGAAAGATTCTGAAATTATTTGGCAGCATATCTGCGGGGTGTGTCTACAACTCCAAAAATAATTCAGATCAAAACTCGATGCACAATTAAAGATTCAGAAAAGAAAAATTTGAATGTGAATAGTGGCAGCTATGGGTGAATAGTACTTTGATACTATTCATACTCGATTTTGTCTTTTTTGTTTCTATTAGTGTAGATCGAATTAGGAGCTGAAACTTTTCGAGGTTGTACATCGAAGATTGATGCATGTCTTCAATTGTTTTGAGAATATTCGAACATGTTTTGTATTTTTTTAAATGATCTTATTGGTCTCACCTAATGAGCGATACTACACTAGTGCCCCCCCCCCCCCCCCCTCTCAGATTCATAGGTGTGATGCTATTTTAGTTACCGCAATCCCATGGCATGATATCATAGTCTAGTGTCATAGTGTTATCTTATTTATTCATTTGTAGAATCTGAACCTGAAATTTTGTACGTAATCTAAATGACATTAAATTTTCTCGTTATGTGAACTATAATACCGGTATAATCTCTTTTCTTCTTTAACTAGGTTGCTACATCATGTGTGTACTAACTTGACAACGCATGATACTTACTATGATTCCTGTAGTGGGATAGGCCTAAAGTGCATACTCTCCAACATAGTGCGTATTAGATATTTTTTAAGCCAAACTATGTAAATTCAACATCTACAATATTAAACCTATACCATTAGATTCATAATGAAGTATATTTTTTATATGGTATGTATTTGATATTGTAAATATATATAATTTTGTATGTTAACTTGCGCAAATTATGTTAAAATTTACTTTTGCAAAAAACAAAGCACAATGTATTATGGTATGGAGGGATATGTTTAAGATAAATATATTGTAGGGCTAGTAATGTTAACAAGGTCACAAGAAAGAAATATCAATGTTAAGTAGTAACTCCTTAGAGCAACTCTAGCGGATTTCTTAGCCCACCCCTCCCCTATAATAACCATCAATACAAAAAACACTCTAGCAGATTCCCAGTGTCTCTATCTTATCGATCTCTATCTCTATCTCTACTACTTAAAGAGAATGTAAGGTTCCATGTTTCACTTTTCTTCCACCACCCATTCGTCCAACCTTTCATGTATGATAATCAATCATCTTAAGTTACTTACCTTCTGAACCAATTACACTTTAATCTACTTATCAAACTTCTCAAAATATAAAGTAATCACGAGTACAATTTGATAAACATTTATTTACACCATCACATTAATATGGGCAGATAAATCACAAGCTAACGTCCTAAATATTTATATACCCTTGCAACGCACGAGCATTGTCCTAGTAAACTTTAAAAGTGCAATCTAAAAATTGTGTGGAAGCCTTTATATTTAAAGGCCGTGGAGGGGGGGTCTATAGAGTGCACTCTAAAATCGAGCGGCATGGTGGGAGAGAAGTTTTAGCTTCTTGTAGCTCCCCACTTAATGGTGTTAAGCACCGCAACAAAGGCGCCGCCACCACCCTAGTTTCTCATCACCGCTCTTTCTTTCCCTCCCATGCCGCCCGAGTTTCTTGTCGTTGCCTTTCTTTTCCCATCATCCGCCGTCATTGTCTATAAAAGCTCCGCTCAATCTTGCCTCCCTCCTCAATCAACTCGTCGCAATCTCGCCAATCTCACCGGTCTAAAAAGTTGAGACGAGCTGAGCACTTCCTCAACTCGCTCAAAGTGCTCAACTGACGTTTCATCAAGCGAATCAATGAAGCGAGCAAAAAAGCAAAATTGGATCAACACCATGCCTCCAAATGTGTGCATAATGTCTCGTATTTTCTTCATGCATTTGAAGCCTATGATTATTCTTTTGCTTGAACTTCATAATCTGTTTAAACTGAAAATATAAAGTTCATGCAAAAGGTTAAATATATGCGAGATTGATGATCGATAGCGTATATGCATAAATATAGGAGAAATAGAAGGGAGAAAATTATCAAGGCTGCATAGATATGGTGACACTGAGTTTTGCACAAAGGCCCTGCAACCTTCAAAAGCATTGTAGAGGCTACCGATACGACGACTTTACTACTAGAGTTACTCTAACAACTTAGCGAGGAAAATGTGTTGCAACATTTTTTCGCAAAAAATATATACACATATCACTGGTCCTCCAAAGCTTGCTTAGCTGTGGCCGTGGGGAGACTGGGGGTCAGAAAATGGTTGCGCAGGACCAACCAGGACCGGGACCTTGCCTTGGAAAAGTCTCAACCTGATGCATGCAGCTTGTTTAGTAGCGGGCACTGGATCGGATGGCTTGGGTGTGACCAATAATTGACATCTCCCTGGAGTTCCCGGGACCAACTTGTCAATTATAAAAGCCCTAGCGTATATAATGGCCTTGTCTTTTCCTCCACCCCGCTTTCTTCTTTGTGTTTGCTGGATAAATTGCTTTATGTCGGGGGGAAGGCATGCATCACATCGCACGGGATTTTTCAGACAAGAAAGAAAGAAAAGGCGCACAATAAGAGCTCAGGCCCCATGCAAGTGTAAGCAAATGGAAGAAAAGAAAAAAAAAACTAAAACAAAAGGCAAAGCATACCTATAGCCAACTAACTTAAGTCCCCACAATATGAACTTTAACTTCACCCATCACGGATCAAACCTCAGGTTTGACACTCGTGTCTCGTAATGATGGAATATTTTTTCAACGAGAGGGGACGTTTCCGTCGATAGTAAGGTGTTTGCGGTCACTTCGTCAATGTCAAGACCCGTTGATGCAGTCTTTAAAAGATGCTCATAGAGATAGGCGTGCGTTTATAGGAATGAGTGTATGTACGTGTATATGAACATCTACATATGTATTGTGTTTTAAAAAAACTTAATTTCACCCGTACGTGTTTTTTCACGAGTACGTGAACAACCCATGACATGTTCACGCTGTACAAGAATCAAATCATATGTACTGCCTTTGTTTCTAAATGTAAGATGTTTTGGTACTCTAAATTAAACTGCCAAAACATTTTATATTTTGGAACATGATGTATATTCTATGGGTCATGAGAATGCACACAATGCATGCTATGAAAATAGTTTTAAGCCGACCGGTATTTTTTAGTCTACTGGATCAGAGATTGGCCTTGAGCCGCTTCCTCCCAAATCCGCCAAAGTACACATCTCTGCCCCCCCTTCCCTCCCCCAAAAAAATCTACGGCACTGCACGGAGAAGAATTGCTATTCCTTCAGTTGCATGCGAATTGATTCAATCTGCAACACCACAATGAGGAAAAGATGGGGATGCGATTGGCCTCGCTGGTGGAGGAGAGGAAGATGGTTTGACATGCTCCGTTGGAAGTTGGTTGTGTACATCCTATCTATGTAGAGGTCGAGTCATCGGATGCGTGTTTATTGTGCTTGTATCCTCTTGATGCTTCATTGCAAGCCAATAAAATTCATCCTTTGTTGGAAAAAAGTGTCCGGGTGGGAGGGGGCTCGGGGCCGCTAAAACCATATACCAGGTGGAGCTGTTTAGGCCATCTTCAACGCTAAACCCTTGTAGAGGCGCTTATAGGCAACTAAAATAAATATCATCGAATAAAACCCCACCTTTACCGCCTCTTACTCCAACTGTATAGATGATAAAACAACCAAGCACCCGGTTCCCGATCTTGCGTCGATGCCATGGCAGGCGCCAGGATTCGATCACCTAACTGTCGATTGACCAAGAAATCAATCATGACGCCCTGCCTTAGCGGCCCGCATTGGGCATGTTGAGATGGCTGGGGCGACGACGGCATGGTTCAGACAGAGCGGAGCGAGGAGTCGTGCACGACAGCGTTGACAGGCGGCTATGCCTGACTTCTAGGGTGGAAGAAGATGAACAACAACAGCACGCGAAGATCGGCTGATCCTTGAAAGTTTACATGCGGCAGGCGGACGGGCGCTCTCATTTTTGCGAGTCTGCTGAGGCACAATCAATAAAATAGGTCAAATTTTAACATGCCCCCTCTTACCTTTTCTTTTTACATATAAGGTAAGAAGATAAGAGTTAATCAAACCACTAATTAATCAGACCAATGACTCAGATCTAATATATCCACTTACCTCCTCCTATGTACAAAAGATAGGGTAAAAAGGAGCATGTTAAAACTGCTCATAAAATAGTAGTAGGAGAGAGGAGAGCTGAGTTAAAAATGCCGCGCAGCTAGGTTTGTGAACCCGCCGAGGTCCGTCCGGTTGGTCGGAAGACAAACGTAGGGGGGGTACTTGCATGCATGGCCGCCACATTTGGTGCGTACTCTATTTCCTCCCCGCCTTTCTCCGAGGGGAACATCCAACAGTTGGCGAGCTACCAACCAGCCAGGCGCATGACCAATTTGGCATACGATGCGGCCCAGGCTCGCCAGAATCACAGTCACCAATCCCATTCTCACGCGAGCGCTCCTCCTCATCAGGTAAGTACTCCTCCTCTCCTCCAGTACATGCACCATCACAGGAATCCAAAGTACCGCCAAGTTGCGGCGGAGCAGCGCGCGCGGCCACCACTGCATGCACCGAAGGAGTTAGTGCCGATCTTTTCGGCCCGAACCGGGAGAGAGGGAGGGAGGGAGAGAGGGACCTTTCTTGGTTTCTGCCCTCCGCCCCCACTGGCATTCATATACTAGTCCTCCTCCTGCATCCACATCTCCCTCCCTCTCTCTCCTGCCGCTTGCTTGCCATTATTAGAGAGAAGATGGTCTCCCCCAGCTGAGCGGAGATGCGAGCGGGCTTTGCTTGATTCCCCCCTCTCCGCCGCGCAGAGCAGAGAGCAGAGAGCAGAGACCGCCCGCCGCCACGCCCTCCGACCTCCGGTTCGTCCTGACTCCCCCCTCTCCGGTTTTCCATACGTGCACGAGTGCTCTGCTCAAAGTTCTCCCTCTTGTTGGGTGGGGAAATCTCTGGCCTGCGGAAAGTCGGGGGGGGGGGGGGCTCTGCTCTCTTCTTTCCAAGCTGATCTCCTCTCCTCGTGGGCTTCTTCCCTTCCCAGTACTACCACTCTTGGCCATGGAAATTGCTTCAGTTTTCCTCTTCCTTTTTTGCCAACACCCACAAACAAAACCTGTTCGTTCCTCCCGGCTCTCTTCTTCGGTACTCTTCCTTCGGCTCCCTTTTTTGCCCCCTCCCCACTTGTTTCTTCTTTTTATTTTATTTTACTTTATTATTCCTTGCGTTTGTTCATTTTTGTTTTTACCTCCGCTGCTCGTACACTGATCTCTCTCAATTCCTCTTTAATTATTGGTTTGGCATAGGTGGTTGGATGCTTAGCTAAACCAGAGATCCTGCAAGAGGCATACTTGTCCTGGCCTGGCCCAAAGAGAATCCAGCCTCTGACACTCCGGTTTCATTCCTTCCTTGGCAAAGCTAGGCCGCCATGATGAGCTTCAAGGGCCACGAGGGATTCGGGCAGGCCAGCCAGGCCTCCAATGGTGGTGGTGGTGGTGGTGGAGCCCCGGTGCCATGGTGGGCGGTGTCCCAGATGCTGTACGGGGACCCGGCGGCCGCCTTGTCGTCGTCGTCGCCCGAGCCGGAGCGCCGGGACGGCCAGTTCCAGGTCGTGCCGAGGGCTCAGGGCATTCTGGATCCGGCACCGCCACCGCCGGCGCCGGCGCCCAGGACCGGGGCTCCTGAGGTCCTCAAGTTCTCGGTGTTCCAAGGTGAGCCTGCTCTGCATCCTTGCTGTAGCAAGAATTTGGTACGGCTTAGTTGAATCTGTGCATGCTGCTATGCCGGTGAACACAAGGGAATGTCACAAGGTTGAATTGCGTAATATCCCATGGCCTAATTTGAAACATGATTCCGTAATCATGGTAAATCTTAAATCCTGGCAGACCCTTTTGCCCAGATATTCAGGTGAGTTTTGAATGATGTGACACTTCTCCTCATATGATGAAAAAAAGTTACCGAAAAAAAAGAATAGGCTTGATGCAACAACTTGGTATGAACTACGTAGTAGATGAATTTGCATATGCTCGTAAACAAATGCGACGTTATTTGTTATAGTAGTATACTAGTATGCCAGCTTTTTGTAACAAATACTAATATGTCTCAGCTGTCATGAGAGAGGGGGGCTCGTCAGATTTTTTTTCTGGGGCCCAAGAAGCTGTTCTGTTTATGTTTAATTTATAGGCATATACTCCCTCCGTTCCTAAATACAAGTCCTTTTAGAGATTTCAATACAGACTACATACAGAGTAAAATGAGTGAATTTATATAAATCCGTATGTAGTCTGTATTGAAATCTCTAAAAGGACTTGTATTTAGGAACGGAGGGAGTAGTATTCATTTTGATCCCTTGTCCATATTTTGAAAGACTTGTCAACAAATTTGAAGAGTGATGAGGCCTGCAGGTTTGGTTTACTATCCAAAACACTAGAAGGGCACGAATTAGCTAAGCCCAATATTAGGAAAGGAAAATACCAATAGAAATGTTGAAGGCTGTGTAACATATTTTGAAGACTCGCTGTATCGAGGCTTCATTTTCTCTAATGAAAATGGGGCCCATGTGGCCCGTCTGATCGGGTTTTTTTTAAGACGTGGCAATCGGGTCTCTCAGTCTCTGATATTTTTGTATCAACTAAGATAAGCTTTTGTTTGATGAACACGTTATTAGTTCACAGCTGAGCTGGATATTCTGCTCCCGTGTTTGTTCACACAATCATTATCCCTATTTTTATGTACACGAAAGCATGCCTTATCTCTATGTGATAACTGATAAGAACATGCGGCTGTGCTCAGCTATGCAGAAGGCCGGGTGTGAACCCATCATGCTTATATTACCGCGACGCGTCGTTATGAGTCACAATAAAATCGCCCTGTATCATAATAAAATGTGATAAGGCACATGTGTTTTCTTTTACCGTGATGTGATAAGGCACATGTTTGATGGTTAGAAGCCAACAACTCTCCAGTTTGACCTTTTCAGCCATGAAATTGGGTTTTGCCTTGTATAACCATATACTAATCAGCTACACGGTAGCTCTTGATGGAATCTGATACAGCTATTTACTTCTAAGATTCCATGAGTAACATACACGTCTGTCCAACCACATGGAGCTCACTTGTATAATATAAAAGCTTACATCTTCATTTCGATGATACTAATGCAGATAAGGAAGCATCAGCATAGTATTAAAAAAAAGGAAGCATCAGCATCTAGCAGTTTTAAACAATGATCTAGGGTACATAGGACACTTTTGTGGTTGAGGTTTTGAGAAACTGTGATGCTCAGGGAATTTGGAGGCGGGAGGCAAAGGAGAGAAGACCCTGGAGCACTCGGCCACTATCGCACTGCAGTCACCGCTCCCGGAATACAACAGTCGTTTCGAGTTTGGCCCGGGTCCTTCCATGGTATGGTTTTCCCTCAATTTTATTTTCCTTACATTGAACGAAGCATTACTGTTATTATGTTGACGATACGGTTGGTATGTGTCCAAGTTTTTCAGCTGAAAAATTGTTTCTGGATGTCTGCAGTTTTCAGTTGCTAACTTTTGCCACATGTGTTTCAGATGTCTACTGGTTATCCTTCAGCTGAGCAGTGCTATGGCCTACTTACCACTTACGCAATGAAGTCGACGGTAAGCTAGTGTGTGTTGTGTGCTGTATTTTGGAATTGCTGTTTGATTGATTCCGCAATACAAAAACAATTTGGAACGTTTGCTATTGGAAGCTCGTTCAGCGTGCTCCAAAGAATGGAGCTAGCATACTAAAATTAGTATTCAGGATAGATTTTTAAAATTTTCTCTGTGATGTTATTCTCTAACGCCTTCTTTGTTCTGCTCATCGTAGCCCGGTGGCCGATTGCTCTTGCCGCTGAATGCAACAGCTGACACACCAATTTATGTGAATGCAAAGCAGTATGAAGGCATCCTTCGCCGCCGCCGTGCTCGCGCCAAGGTGGAGCGAGAGAATCAACTGGTGAAAGGAAGAAAGGTAAGCCTGCACTTCCACTAACTACATTGCCATTGCCATTACAGAGACAGGGGAAAAACATACCTCTTCCATTTGCCAACAAAAAAACATGTCACCCAACATTTCTTTCAAGCATTCTCATTGCAACTTATGATCATGCCACAGCCGTATCTTCACGAATCACGCCACCGCCACGCGATGCGCCGGGCGAGGGGCACGGGAGGGCGCTTCCTCAACACGAAGAAAGAGGGCAATGGCAAGGACGCTCCCGGAGGCGGCAAGAGGGCGGAGTGCGCCCCGCCTACGCGCTTCGCCACGTCCCCGAGCTCCATCATCCCGCACTCCCGGAGCAGCATCTCGAGCCTCTCCGGGTCGGAGGTGTCGAGCATGTACGACCACGACGACGTGGACCACTACAACAGCATCGAGCACCTCCGGACCCCCTTCTTCACCCCGCTGCCGATCATCATGGACGGCGAGCACGGGGCCTCCGCCCCCTTCAAGTGGGCCACAGCCGCCGACGGCTGCTGTGAGCTCCTCAAGGCGTGACTTGAGGGGGGGGGGGGGGGGGGGGGGGTATACGCAGGCACCCAGATCAAGAGCCGGCCATGGCCGGCTCTGGCTCCTTCTGGTTGTCTGTTGGCAAATCATTCTTGGCTCTACTGCATTGGGGTGTCCTTCCACGTCGCACTACCTCTTCCCTGAAAACTCCGGTGCTGGTTTTCAGGGATGTTGTGATGATGGGGCTCCCCATATGCCTGTAAAAAAGTATCGGAAGCACTTGCAGTGTACTACGGGTATCTGTGTCAGAATAAGCATCAAACTTCAGGGTCTTGTGATGTATTAGGGTCTGAACTTTTGTGCTCTTGGCAATGTACTGGATAAGTTGGAGTTTGTTTGTTTGGTTTAGGTGAGTTTTAAGACATAAAATCTAATATACTTGCAATATATGATTTGTAAGCTTGTCTGCATAATAATTAGAAATGTTGCCAGTTTTTTTTTGTTATTCTTGCAATCTTTTTCCAGCTTGATAGGCATTGGAATTGTTCCTTGGTTCACTGACAAATAAATACTACTCCCTTTACAAAGAAATATAAGAGCGTTTAGATCTCTATTTTAGTGATCTAAACGCTCTTATATTTCTTTATGGGAGGAGTACATGACACCATTTTTTGACAATTATAAAACCCTTGCAGGGAGAATAGTCAAAAACTACGCGCAACGATCTTCACTAGAAAAAAAAAGAGTGTTTATCAACGTAGGAGACTAGATTGACAAGGATACGTCTGTATATAGGTGGCGTCTACCTAAGGGAGCAAGAGGCGTCCCGCTTATCCCGAAAAATAGCCTAAAAAGGTTCACTGAGATTAACACAAAAGGGCGCGTTTCGTTGACTGCATAACACCCATTCAGGCTGTGGGGGATCAAATTTTACCCGTTTGGATACTTGCGTGATCGGCTCAAAGTAGCCCATAGCAAGGAACGGTCAAATCAACCGTTTCCAGCTAGTCAAGCCCTGAGCACGCGCAAGGGGGGCATGCGATTGCAAGCACAGGGGCGCGCGGTGGAGGAAAGATTTGGATGGCGAGCATTGATGGCGGAAAATCTAGACGACGACTATCCGTGAACGGCGCTAAGCCCTTTTCTGTCCAATTTAGGCTGGATTTAGGGTTTGATAGGGCTCGATTAGTGTCCTTTTGAGTTTGGTTTAGGGTTCAGTTTAAGGTTAGATTTGGGGGAAGAGCAGTTACATTTGGGGGTAGGTCAGTGCGATTTTTTTTGGTGTGTGTGTGGGGGGGAGGGGGGGGGGGGGGGGGGGGGGGAGGGGGGACATCAGTTTGGTTTGGTGATAGATTTGTACAGGGTTGGTTCTACAGATTATCACCATTGTAATACGGGTCCATGTGTAAAATTCTTATGTTATTCATTACGGTGCTTTGCTTGCAAGTTGGTTCTCGACAATGCTGCTCAGGGCTGTTGCTCCAAGTGCAAGGATGTAGCAGAAGGAGCGCCTCCAAGAGGCGTCGGGGGAGGCCGACGAATGTTGTCCACTTCTACGAGGAAGTATGTCCAACACATTTCTACAAGGTGCTCTTAGCACCTGGATAGCACCTAGATTAGATTTACTTCCCATCTCCGATGCCTCCGTGAATATTGGGGCACGAACACCGGATGCAACTAGATGACGAGGTTTCGGAATGGTAACATAAGGGTCGCCATGGATCTAGGATGGCCCGGCTTCGCCATAGCTCACAAGCTTCGGATTGGATACTTCCTTACTTTCACGGTCCTGACCCCGAATGCATCTAAGGTCGTTGTGCTTGTCACCTCGCGCACAAAGGTGGTGATAAGTGCGGCCAACAAAACGCAACACTTTCCTTGGTCGAAGAGTGAGGGTATTGTAATCTTGTCGTCATTAGTGTCAAGGTCCTGAACTTGTATTATGTGTATGACTGTGTGTTGCACTTGCCATTGTTTACCCAGCATGGTTAAATATTTGTTTTTTTACTGCCGCTATTATGCCCATGACTCCGCATACTGGTAACCTCACATTCGAAGAAGAGATTACCATACTACATGTCTTGCACGTAACCAAACAACACCACATTGTATCTGGGAAGCACAAACTTGCAACCAAATGTCGTGCGTCTGTTTTTGCTCTTTGCAACCTAGGGCTTTGTGGGCAACCAAATAAAATATAGAACATGGTTTAGAGGTTGTATTAGCTCAGACAGGCAAATGCAAGGGGCCAAAATTGGCGCGAGGAACCAAACATGCCCAAAGATATACATTTTTAAGAAATATTACACAAAGTTTATACTATAGTGTTGCCGACAAACCTTCCCTGTATCTTTATGTGTACCTGACTATGATGAATAACTGAAATCGCTAATTAAGGTGTATTCTTTGCAAAAGATTATTTTCTCTTCTTTGATGGTGATAAGTGACGCACCACATGTGCACCACTGGTCACAGACAACGGGCTTAGTAGCATTTTCTTTCCACATGGGAGGAATGTGTGGGCTTGTTTTGTTAGATCCCTTTTTCAAAAACGAAATATCTAGCGAACGGTGCATACGAAATATGAACTGTTTTCATGGTTGCATTCCTCACATCGATATCTTTAAAATTAGATCTCATGCTGATAGATTTTAATGAATTATTTCACATAAAAGTTATGCACCTAACATGAATTAACATGTGCTTTCAAATAACTAATGTGTGCTCCCGCGGATTGGAACACAATCGTGTATTCCCGCGGGAGCACATTTTTTTTAGAAAATGAGGGACTCATCCCCAGTTCCATTAACCAGAATGAAACTCAGCGTGACAGGTAAAAGGTTTTGGGTGCTCCTAACGAAGGTAGCAGAAAAGAAAACTAGAAACCTTATTACATGCTGCTCCATCAACGAAAAGGGAAAAAGGGACACTAAAACAGCAAAACCACCACTGATCTGCACCCTCAGGCACAGCCCCCTCGACCTATTTTGCTAGAAAACTCAGCTTCAGGCAGATGCCCAGATCTCCAAGGGTGATCGCCTTGTCTTCAAAGGAGGGGAAGCTGCAGGTTGAGGTGCCCAGGTTTCCTCCTGCAGAGCCATCTTGGTGAACTCCACGGGAGCCAGCTGCAACATCATTTGGGCCTTCAATTCGTCTTTTCCCCTCAGCTCCCGGCCAGCCACAAAGGTTCCAACAGACGCTCTGCAAGGAACGAGACGAAGACTTCCAGTTTGGCTCTCTCGCCCTCTTTCAAAAGTATCATCCAGTTCCTGACCGTAGCCTATAGTCGTCCAAGCACCTGCTTAATGTTCAGCCAAACTGCATTGTTAAAGATCATGGCGTTTCTAAACTTCCACAAACTCCACATAGCAGCAACAGTTACAACATTAATAGCAGAGTTGTTCTTATTGGAGACCCAAAGTCTGGCAATGGAGAAAAAGTTTGCACCTAAATATCTGTTAAAATGCTCACTAATGAGACACCAAACAGATCTGGCTACCACACAAGTAAAAAACAAATGATCAACTGATTCATTGTCAGTACAGAAGACACAGTCTATTGGCTTGATAATATGCCTCTTCCTCAGATTGTCCCTAGTCATAATCTTGTTATGAGAAATCAACCAGAGGAAGATATGTATCTTGGGGGGAACTAGAAGTTTCCAAACGGCTGGGATGAATACTGGGACAACTCCTCTAAAGTTAATCACATTATAGAGTGAGCTGCTAGAGTAAATACCTTTATTATCCAGCTGCCTGACGAGCGAATCAGTGTCATTAGTCAGGTTGATGGATTTAGCCACCTCAACTAATTGGTACCAAGATTCCATCATTTTTGGACCAAAAACTCTCCTGAACGTGAGTTTGACAGTGTCACCATCCCAGATCTCACTAATAGTTTTCGAGGGTTCATTGCAAACAGAGTATAGGGGCCAGAATTGAACAGCTAGGGGGGGAGGAGCCAAACCAAGTGTCTGACGTGGCTTGAGACTACGTCGGTATTTCCCCAAAGAGGAAGGGATGATGCAGCACAGCGACGGTAAGTATTTCCCTCAGTTATGAAACCAAGGTTATCGAACCAGTAGGAGAACCACGCAACACTATGTAAACGGTACCTGCACACAAAGAACAAATAGTTGCAACCCGACGCGAAAGAGAGGTTGTCAATCTCTCCATGGTAAAAAGATAGATTAGATTGTAATAGATTGGATAGATAGATCACTCAAGAACACAAAATAAAAGAGGCAAATAAAAAGTGCAGCAAGGTATTTTTGGGTTTTTGGAATAATAGATCTGAAAACAAAAAGCAGCAAAAGATAGATCGGAAAGCAATATGTTGGAAAAGTAGACCCGGGGGCCGTAGGTTTCACTAGTGGCTTCTCTCATGAGTATAGCACACGGTGGATAAACAAATTACTGTTGGGCAATTGATAGAAGATCAAATAATCATGACGATATCCAAGGCGATGATCATTATATAAGCATCACGTCCAATATTAGTAGACCGAAACAATTCTGCATCTACTACTATTACTCCACACATCGACCGCTATCCGGCATGCATCTAGTGTATTAATTTCATGGAAAAACGGAGTAATGTAATAAGAACGGTGACATGATGTAGACAAGATCTATTCATGTAGGAATAGACCCCATCTTGTTATCCTTAATAGCAACGATGCATGCGTGCCTCGCTGCCCCTTCTGTCACTGGGAGAGGACACTGCAAGATCGAACCCATCACAAAGCACCTCTTCCAATGGCAAGAAAAATCGATCTAGTTGGCCTAACTAAACCAAAGATTCGAAGAAGAAATACGAGGCTATATTTAATCATGCATATAAGAGATCAAAGAAGACTCAAATAATATTCATGGATAGAAACTGATCATGAACTCAAAATTCATCGGATCCCAACAAACACACCGCAAAAAGTATTACATCAAATAGATCTCCAAGAGACCATTGTATTGAGAATCAAAAGAGAGAGAGAAAGCCATCTAGCTACTGCCTACGGACCCGTAGGTCTATGGTGGACTACTCACGCATCATCGGAGAGGCACCAATGAGGATGATGAACCCCTCCGTGATGGTGTTAGATTGGATCTCGCGGTTCTGGAACTTGCGGCGGCTAGAAGTATTTTTCATCGACTCCCCTAGGGTTTCTGGAATATTTGGGTATTTATAGAGCTCAGAGGCGGTGAAGGGGACTCCCGAGGCGGCCACAACCCACCAGGGCACGCCAGAGGCCTCTAGCGCGCCTTGGTGTCTTGTGGGCGGCCTCGGCCCCCTCTCGGGTACTTGTTTGGCCCACTGGCTTTCTTTTGGTCTAAAAAAACTCTCCAAAAAGTTTCATCGCGATTGGACTCCGTTTGGTACTGATATTCTGCGAAGTAAAAACCAAGCAAAAAACAACAACTGGCACTTGGCACTATGTCAATAGGTTAGTCCCAAAAAATGATATAAAGTTGCTATAAAATGATTGTAAAACATCCAAGAATGATAATATAACAGCATGGAACAATCAAAAATTATAGATACGTTAGAGACGTATCAGCATCCCCAAGCTTAATTCCTACTCGTCCTCGAGTAGGTAAATGATAAAAACATAATTTTGATGTGGAATGCTGCCTAACATGTTCATCACATATTATTTTTGTAAGTGCATCTAGTGCCACCCTTGTTTGGTTTTGGAGTATTGAAGACAAACGTGGTTGAGGGACTAATGTGTTTGTGTGAGTTCATAGGTTAACACAGAGAGAAGTCCCTAGAGTTTCGGATTAGCCGTCGAAGACGACCCCCAAAAATGTCCGAAGACATTGATGACGGCTGAAGCCATTGGTGGTAAGCGAAGACATTCGTCCGAAGACAATGAAACGCGAAGACGAAGTCTTTTGGTAGTTTTGTTTCTTCTTTCCTGAGTCATAGGAACCACCGTACTGTTAAGTGGGGTCGATGTGATCGAAGTCAGATGCTGACGTGATGCTCAACACATACCTATGTCTTCGAGTGAAGACAATGAGAGGAAAGCTCTTCCAGAGTTGGTTGAGTCAGCTTTACTTGTAGCCCAAGTAAAGCTGCCGCGTGTGTTTGAAATCCGACCGTTGTGACACGTGTCGGTTGGCCATTGACCCAGGGTCATTTCGGTCATATCAGGTCGGGTTGCCCACTGGCTATAAATAGCCCACCCCCTCCACCATAAGAAGGGGCTGCTCAGAGAGAGATACGGCTGTTGTCGTTTTGGAGCAACCCACCTCAAAGACATTGAGAGAGACACATCCTGCGAGGATACACCTAAACACCTAGAGCTAGTGTGTTTGAGCATCACCGAAGTCATTCTGTTCTGAGAGAGCTGAAGACTTATTACACTTGAAGACTGTGATCTTCCAGACAGTTAGGCGTCTGGGTCTAGAGCAATCCAAGAGTCATTGTGGATTGCCGGGTGACCAAGTTTGTACGGGTTTCGGAAGTCTCCCCTGAAGACTTACCATAGTGATTGAGCGCTGTCTAAGTGACTTCGGCTCAAGGGGAATAAGGTGAAGACGAGGTCTTCTAAGTTCAATCTTAGCCTCCCTAACCAGACGTACAGTTGTCACAGCAACTGGAACTGGTCCAACAAATATTGTGTCTTCGTCAAGCTACTGGTTCTATCCTTCACTTCTTTACATTCTTGTTCTGTATCGTGAAGCCTTTCCCTGTTCATCATTGAAGACTTGTCTTGAAGACATTCATGCCTGCTGTTTAACTTCATATTGTCTAAGTTTATCTTTGACTCATCTTATTGTGCATGATGTTAAAGCATAACATGTTTGTATGTCTTCACTGTGATGCATGCCTAGATTAGATTCTTGATTATTTCCCTACCTGATCCTGTTTACATTTCCGCTCTATTCGAATACATTACCTGTTTCGAAGACTTTCATAAAAATCGCCTATTCACCCCCCTTCTAGTCGATAACTAGCACTTTCAATTGGTATCAGAGCAAGGTACTCCCTTGTTCTGTGTTTCGGTTTAACCACCGTGGAGTTTTAGCTATGTCGACTGCAGGGATAATCAAGGTCTCCGCTGCGTTCCCTGTCTTCGATGGCACTGACTACCCCTACTGGAAGAACATGATGCGCATGCATCTCGAAGCCATTGACAACGACCTATGGTATGTCGTCATGGCGGGCATTCCCGATGTTGGCGAAGGTGTTACTGCTGCTGATGTGAAGAGGTTTGCACAACTCGACTCCACCGCCAAGAACATCATCTGTGGTCATCTGACCAAAGGACAGTATGGTCGTGTGAGTGCACTTACCACTGCTAAGCAAATCTGGGAATGGCTGTCCAAGGTGAATGAAGGTGTCTCATCTCAAAGAGACTCTCGTGTTGATGTGCTTCGCAACCTGTTCAACCGCTTCAAGAGACTTGACAACGAAAACGTTCAGCTCACATTTGATCGACTCACTGACATCTCAAATGAGCTGAATGCACTTGGCGCCACTGATATCACCAAACATGAAGTCGTGAAGAAGCTACTCAGATCACTTGACAGTTCCTTTGATACTCTCGCACTCATGATCCAAGAGCGCCCTGACTTCAAGAGTTTGGATCCCGCCGATATCTTCGAGAGATTAAACACTCACGAGTTTCAACATGCTGAGAAGAGAGATATCTACGGACCAAGCTACAGTCGGTCCCGTGCATTGAAGGCCAAAGCTGTGTCTTCATCTGAAGACAACTCTGAATGCAGTTCTGATGGTGCTGAAGACTTTGGAAAAGAACTCGCTTTGCTTGTCAGAAAGTTTCGGAAGTTTGCCAAGTCAAAGCGCTACGCAAAATCTTCAAAACGCGATTCCAAGAGGTCTGGTGAAATGTCTTCCAGAGACAGCAAGAAGCAAACCTATCATAAGTGCAAGAAAGTTGGCCATTTCATCGCTGATTGTCCTCGATGGGAGAAGGAATCCAAGAAGAAGAGAAAGGACTATGACTCCGATGACAAGAAGAAGAAGAAGTATGCAAAGTCTTCATCACACAAGAAGAGTTCATCTGGCAAGGCACATGCGTTCATTGGAAAGGAGATGGATTCACAGTCTGAATCTGGTTCGGAAGTTGAGGAAGCATCTGAGGAGGAATCTGACGCTGAAGTAGCTGGATTAGCAATGGCTTTGGAATATCTCTCCACCTCTGTCTTCGAACCCGAAGACAATGATCCTTTCTTCAACAACGAAGCCGGTGATGATGATGCTACTCCGGCCTACTGCTTCATGGCAAAAGCCTCCAAGGTATCCTCAAAATCCTCACGTCATGACTCTGAATCTGAAGCTGAATCTGATAATGACAAGAAACCTAGCTATGCTAAACTTGTAAAAATTGCCACCAAGCAACAACATGCCATGGAGAAAATGCAAACTACTCTAGAGAAAAGCGATGACCTGTTATGAACGAAACTATGGCTGATGACATGCGTAGTCTTCGTTCAAGGTTTGAGGATCTCCAAAGTCGTCATGATGCCCTCTCAACTGATCATGAGAAGCTTTCTCTTGAATATCTTCAGAAGAAGATTGATCTAGAAAAGTTGAGGGAAGCACTCGATGACCTACGGAAGGAAAACGACTCACTCCTAGCAGAGCAGATCAGTACCGCTCAGGATGAATTTAATGCTCCATGCTTAAAATGTATTGCACGTGAAGCTAATGATTCAACCGCTGAATGTTCAAATGCTTCTGAAAATGCTTTATCTTCAACTATATCTGTGGCACCTAACCCCTCATCTGAGGAAGCCACTGCTATTACTGATGACAATGATAGGTTGAAGACACTGCTTGAAACTGGCATGTACAAGAGTCTAAAAGGACATCAGATTCTTTGTGATGTCCTGAAAAAGACTATACTGAACAAAAACCCTAGGAAAGAGGGTGTTGGTTTCGAAAGAAACCTCAATGTTGATGGATCCTACTGGACACCTGAGCAGTACCCCAAAACCACAAGGGTTGCTGCAAAAGGTCCTTCAGTTGATCCTTCCACATTATCAGGCTTCAACTGTGCGAATCCTCTCATTATTGATGAATCCTTTGATTCCAATTATAAACTGTTCAAATGTCAAAATGGTGAAGTGTTTGCCATATTTATTGGAACTAACTGCAGGAATGGCTCTCCTTTGAAGAAGATCCGGGTTCCCAAATGTCTTCTAGAGAAGCTTCGCGTGAATGTCTTGACGACATCTCCCAAGAAGAAGACAAACCCTAGATCAATGTCTTCAAGAAGACATATGTCTTCATATAATGGCACTAACCATTCTGTTTCGCAGGAAAAGACTCAGATGACTCATGAATATGTACACAATGGCATGAACCGCTACGTTCATCCAACAAAGAATTTCTCTGCCTATTCATTTGAGTATACTAACCGTCCTGTGAAACGTGCTATTAGGGCATCTCTGCCTAAATTCTCTGATGCTGCCTTACGTCTTATTGCCTCTAAACCACCCCTTCGCATGTGGGTGGTTAAGAAGAACTAATATCTTCTATGCAGCATCGGGTCTCCAGATAGGACGAAGCCTATCCCGAAGATTATCTCTGGGTACCCGAAAACATTCTTGTCTGAACGCAAGAAAATTAATGCATACCTCGTTCGGAATACTTGCCACTGTCTTCTGCTACATCTTCATCTTAGCATGTTACTCTTACATGCTTTGGTGAACTCGACTAATTCTCAATGCAGGAAGAAAAGTCCAATGCCACCGAATGGATTATGGACAGTGGATGCACAAGCCATATGACTGGTGATCGAAGCCTATTGATGGAGCAAACTCTTCGACCTCCAACAAAAGATCACATCGTCTTTGCTGACAAGAGCAGCAGCAAAGTGCTGGGGCTAGGTAGAGTTGCTATCTCAAGGGACCGGCACAAGGAAAACGTCATGCTTGTCGAATCTCTTGGGTACAACTTGATGTCTGTCTCAATGCTCTGTGACTTAGATATGCTTGTCATCTTCGGCAAATTTCGATGTGTGGTACTAATGGCCTCTGACAAAACCAAAGTCTTCGAAGGTTTTCGAAGAGGTGACTTGTATATGGTAGACTTCTCTGCAGGACCACAGGTTGCCTCATGTCTTCTAGCAAAAGCTTTTGAGTGCTGGCTATGGCACAGAAGGCTAGGGCATGCTGGGATGAGGAACTTGCACACACTCGCCAAGAAGAAGCTCATCATTGGCGTCGAGGGTGTCAAGTTCAAGAAGGACCACCTTTGTGGTGCCTGTGAAGCCGGGAAAATGACCAGGGCCAAACACCCCTCGAAGACAATCATGACGACCTCACGTCCCTTCGAGCTGCTACACATGGACTTATTTGGCCCTACTCACTATTCCACCTTAGCTCGCCGCCGCCTGTGGTTGTAGAAGAAGTCATCATTCCTCCATCTACTCAGCGCGAAGACAATGCTGAACCCGAAGACAATGCTGCTGACGAAAACAATACTCAGCAGCCCGAACAAAGTCTTCGCCATGCTCATCCACGTGTGGCAAATGAAGTCCAAATTGAGAGAATGCTTGACAGCATTAATGCATCAGGTCCACTTACTCGCTCAAGAGCTACTCAACTGGCTAACTTTTGTGGGCACTTTGCTTTTGTATCTATCACAGAACCCACAAAAGTAGATGAAGCTTTCAAGGAACCAGAATGGATTCAAGCCATGCAAGAAGAGCTTCACCAGTTCGAGCTAAACAACGTGTGGGAGCTCGTAAAGCGTCCTGATCCAAGGAAGCACAACATCATCGGTACCAAGTGGATCTTCCGCAACAAGCAAGATGAGTCCGGTCAAGTCGTCAGAAACAAGGCCAGACTTGTGGCCCAAGGTTACACTCAGGTTGAGGGTATTGACTTCGGTGAAACCTTTGCACCTGTCGCTAGACTCGAAGCCATTCGAATACTGCTTGCTTATGCTAACCATCATGACATATGCTTATATCTAATGGATGTCAAAAGTGCATTCCTCAATGGTAAGATTGAGGAAGAAGTATATGTTGCTCAACCACCAGGGTTTGAAGATCCAAATCATCCGGACAAAGTCTTCAAGCTCAACAAGGCACTCTATGGCCTCAAGCAAGCACCAAGAGCTTGGTATGACACACTCAAGGAATTCCTCAAGAAGAAAGGCTTCAAACCTGGTTCACTCAATCCCACTCTCTTCACTAAATCCTATAATGATGAACTGTTTGTATGCCAAATATATGTGGACGACATTATCTTCGGCTGTACTAACAGCAAATACAGTGATGAGTTTGCTTATATGATGCAAGAAAAATATCAAATGTCGATGATGGGAGAACTAAAGTTCTTCTTAGGGCTTCAAATTCGACAACAACCAAATGGCATCTTCATATCCCAGGAGAAGTACCTCAAGGACTGCCTCAAGAAATTTGGCATGAACGAAGCCAAAGGTTACAAGACGCCAATGCCTACCAATGGACACCTCTGCACTGACGAAAATGGTAAAGATTTCAATCAGAAGGTATATCGCTCCATGATTGGATCTTTGTTGTACTTATGTGCATCTAGGCCAGATATAATGCTTAGCGTTTGCATGTGCGCCCGATTTCAAGCGGCACCAAAGGAGTCGCATCACCTTGCTATGAAGCGAATACTTAGATATCTGGCTCACACCCCAACACTAGGATTATGGTATCCAAAGGGTTCGAAGTTTGAGCTGATTGGCTATTCAGATTCTGACTTCGCTGGCGACAGAGTTGATCGCAAGTCTACATCAGGCACTTGTCACTTTCTGGGACGATCTCTAGTGTGTTGGTCTTCGAAGAAGCAGAACTGTGTTTCACTCTCCACTGCCGAAGCCGAATACATAGCTGCTGGCGCATGCTACACTCAGCTTCTCTGGATGAAGCAAACACTCAAGGACTACGGCATCAACCTGAAGCATGTACCTCTCTACTGCGACAATGAGAGTGCAATCAAGATCTCCCACAACCCCGTACAGCATTCGAAGACAAAGCACATTCAGATACGACATCATTTTCTTCGGAATCACGTGATAAAGGGCGACATCAACATCAAGCATGCTGACACTGAAGATCAACTGGCAGATATCTTCACGAAGCCTTTGGATGAGAAGAGGTTTTGCAAGTTGCGGTGTGAGCTAAATATCTTAGAATCCTCAAATGTCCTTTGAATGGGAATACATCCTAACGCTTATGCATGTTGATGACTTTGATGCACAACACACAATGTAACGTATGTCTTCAACTAATGAAGACTTGCAATCTGAGTGTGAATACATTAACGAAGAATATGACTTCTGAGCGCCACGATAATTGTGCGCCGTGTCTGAGTCAAACATTCTTATACGGTGGGTAACGCCACCAACCATACTCGAAGACATTTTTTCTTCTCATCTTCTACACATATCTTCGAAACTAAATTTATATGTGTTTCAGTTGAAAAATATTTGCAGATCTACATTTGGATTAGAGCTTTGTCCTATAGCTTTGTCTTCAACCTTTTCCTAGGCAAATGTGATCGGACCCGACATTCGCTTCTATTCTTCCTCGTCCAAGTCTGTTCTAATCCAGTTATATGCATTCTATATTGACATGTGTTGACTGTCTTCTCTGTGTCCTTGACAGCTGAAGACAAATCAACCACATATTTAATTCTCAAATCTCAACTGTCTCCGCATAATTAGCAACAACTCCCGCGCCGCCGCTTCGATTATGGTAGTGGGTTGTCAGGTGGTTTGCATGTATGCCACGTGTCCACATAAACCGAGGAGTCAGGGGCATATCCGTCCAACTTGTTCAGAGGTTTCCACACCCTATAAGTACAAGTTAACCCCCTTCCATTATTACTTTCCCCTTCCTCCGCCTCCCACGTGCTCAAAACCCTAGCGCCGTCGCTGGATTCCATCGCCGCCGGAGACGAAGTGCTTAGCTGCCACGCCTTCTCCGACGACGTACTCACGCCGGCCGCGTTCATCCTCTGCTCGACGCCGTCGTAGCTGTCTGCCTCCACCAAGTTAGGGTGAGGCAGATCGAACTGCTTGGCTTCTCCGCCTCGTCGAGCTGTTCGTCGCGTTCTTCCTTGCGGTAAATAAAAGGCTATTTTTTTACCGCATGTTTGATCTAAAATTTCTACTGAAAATAGTCGGTTGTTGTTTCTCCACTTTCCACTCAACCGCATATAGATCTAGATCTCTATTTTGCCAAATACTTTCACCTTTGGTCTGAAGATTGGTTTGATTCCTCACTTATACGATTCCTTGGACTTGTACAAATCTGAAATCACCATATAAGCTATAAAAGTGAATGTCTTTGGTAAAAGGTCAATGTCTTCTAAACACTGTGCTAACTTCCAAATCTTCTGAGAATGCATATGACCTCTCCTCTTCCCTCGCGTCTCTAACTCTTTCACAGGTACATGTCCGCAGCAGAATCGCTTGGATCTCATAGCCTAAATTCATTTGCAGACTACTTGCAGATTCATCTGGAATCCTCCGGTGCGTGCTCATACTTGCGCACACCTGTGAAGCCTTTGCTGACGCCGTTGTCGATGCCAATGGCTGATAACAATCCAGTCAAGAAGGGAGGGAAGCAGAGACGTAAGAATACAGCTAAAGATCTTCCTCCAACACTCTATGAGCAATACAAGTCAAATGAGGAGGAAACATATACACAGCGCAAGAATCGAATCCAATGGATTCGAAGATATTGGAGTGTGGAGTGGTTCAACTACCACTTTGTCACCAAGGAATATGCTGAGAAGTGCGCTGAAAAGGCACCATGGACGGACATCATTTACAGAAATCTTCATCCGAAGACTAAGGCAGAAGCCATCAACATGGGATTTTATCCGTGCATGCTCAGGCCCCCAATGCCCAGCAATCCTCATCCATCGAGCATTCTTGGCTGCCCAGATCCTACAAAGTCTGACTCAGATGATGATGATGAAGAACGTCCACCAGCCCCAAGGACGAAGCCTCTGAAGAAGTCAAAAGCTTCAAATCCCAAGGCTTCAAAGCCTCCCAAGCCATCAGTTCACTCACCTCAGGCTTCGCGCTCTCCCACTGATAATCCAGAAGAGCCTGAAGAAGAAGATCGCCTTCATAGGCGTATGAAAAGGAAAGTTGTTGCATCCAGAGGTCCGAAGCCTACCCTGTCACTAATGGACGCATCAAACATGATTGAACTGTCTGACGATGAGTTTGACGATGAAGCCTTAGCTAGGCTCATCCAGCAGAAAGAAGAGGAAGCCAAAAGGCTCGAAGACTTACCTCTGTTTGATCCTGTCATCTTTGAACACTTCATTGATGAATGGTTCACCGATCCCTCTCTCAGCATTGATGCACTTCAGCTCCCAATTGGCCTGAGTCTCATGTTCCAAGGTCTTGTGAACGAGGAACTGACTGTGGCTCAGAAGGCCAAGCAAATGAAGGCCAAGATCAGCCATGAAAAGGAGCTCTTCAAGCAAAATGTGCACAGACTCAACGCCGAGCAGATCAAGGGATATCAGTTGATGATGATAGATCTCAAGGCTGCCTTCGAGAAGCGATGTGAAGCTGTCAAGGGAGCCTTTGCACGCCTCAAGAGAAATACTGCTATGATGGTCCAGGCTCACAATGACATGCTGAAGAGAAAAACACTTGGCCAGCCTGCACTTGCTCCCGAAGTCATTGCACGCTCCAGGCAAGCTTCGATGTCTTCGGATGTGAATTCCCCTACACCGTCTGTGCGCCGTGGCATTGAGTTTCCAGCTGGCTTCTCTAGTCCTCGTGCACCTCCGTCTTCCTCTGCTACTGATAGCAAGAAGCTGAAGCCAAGAAATGCAAGGCAGCTGCCTCTGAAGCCCAACCTCCGAAGAGGTTGAAGACAAGAAAATCAAAGTCTTTAGAACCACCGGTTCCCCCTCCTGCTCCGACATCAACCACCGCTCCTCAGCAAGAACCCCTGGTCATCAAGCCAATCTCTGTGGCACCTCCCGCCTCAGAGAACTTAGAAAGAAGAGTTCTTCTGCATGAGTCTGCTTCCACAGAGACTCAGAATCCAAAAGATACCCCAGCTGCTGAAGACACTGCAGCGGCTGAAGACTATGCTCATGACGACATTGGTCCTGAAGCCAATGTTGATCCAGAACGTGTTCCAGGTGGACATGCCAATGGATTCCTCCCCACAGCCAAAAAGTGACTTTGTGGATATTGGGACTCCCCTTCGGCTAGAAATTACAGATGCTGAACCCGGTACACCATCACCACCTTTCTTCCCACCAGTGTCTGCCTCACCAGAATCTCCGTTTGCTCCAGAGGAGATTGAAGCCACCACTCGCACTTCCCCACTCAAACGTCTTCGTCGCGGTCCTCGAGCTCTCATGTCTCCTATTCCTGAAGATGAAGTACGAATTTCACCGACTGTTCCAGTCGAAGGAGTGCTGATGATTGAAGATGTACCTCCAAGTCAACCTGCAACAGACAATACGGCAGCCGAAGACATTGCTACCGATGCCACTATGGGCGATGCCACTGCCCCCTTCCCAGATGAACCTCCTGTTCCTGCCACGCCATCAACTGAAGACAATGAGGACAACATTGTGATGGCCCGCAATAGGGAAGGAGAGATGGTTCCTGTCAGATGGCCTCGTCTTGTTGCACCACCATGGATGGGACCACAGTATGAGTTTCACCTTGATCGGCGCCCCAACGTCATGAATCCCATGTCGCGTCTTCCAAGTCATTGCCAGTCAGGCCCAGCAAGACCATTAGTCTTCGAGTTGGAAAGGTTCAGGCTGAACAACTCCTTCTTCAACTCTGAACGCAATCCTTACAAGCATGCCAAGATACAGTCTGACAGGTTCTGGAGTGCACCACAACGTCAGTACTACATGTGTGTGCTTTACGGTCAGAACAGGATCTTTCCCCACAAACATCTCAGCTTTGAAGCTATGAAAGATCTTCCCTGTTATGATCAAGCATTGGATTGTCTTCGAGGTGTGGGTCTTCTGCCTTTCTGCACTAACCATGAAGACTGGAATGAAGAGCTCATCCTCCAGTTCTACGCAACTCTCCACATCTCTGGCTTCGGTCGTGACTTGAACACATGGCAGCTGGAGTTTATGATAAGGGATGAGCATATTACTGCTTCACCACTGGATTTCTTTCCTGCAACACCACTTGCTGCCTCTGGTGAAGAGTTGGATCCTCGCTCTGAAGCCTATGTGATTGCCACTCGAAGCCTCTTCCAAATGCGAGAACCCAACATGACTGAGATGCTAACAATGATGAAGCCTTTGGCTAGAGATGCAGAATTGCCCACTTCCTTCTTTGTGGATGATCTTCATGTAGGAGATATGCCCTAGAGGCAATAATAAATGTTATTGATTATCTCCCTGTTCATAATTAGGTTTATGTTCCATGCTATAACTGCTATGGTTCTCGAGTCTACAATAACCACGAGGCTCAGAGGAAGACTCATATGCACGTGTGGAATAATAAACGGTAAAATGTATTCCTAGTCTGGCCTCTAAGACTAGCTCAAGTGTTGCATGATGGTTCTGTTTTCCTGATCATGGGCATGGCTATGCCGGCAACTTTGAGGGCACAATGTTAGGAGAACATTTGTGTTGAATCGACCCGAATTGATGTTATGCTATGAGATACATTCGTCACAAGTTAAATGGTTAATAACACAGAGATGGTTAATGTTTGCATGATTCCTTAGACCATGAGAGTATCGAGTTTCTTCATGCTTGCTTCATGAACTTTGGGGTTTGTTAAACGTCATCCGTAAATGGGTGGCTATTACCCAAGATGCTAGTAAGGCCACCGTAATCTCCTCACGCCCTCGCACAATGCAAGATGCCGTGATTCCACTAAGGGACCCTTGAGGGCGGTCACCGAACCCATACAAACTAGGTTGGGGCAATCTCCACAACTTAATTGGAGGCTCCCAACGGCACCACGAAGCTTCACCACAACGGACTATGGCTCCGAGGTGACCTCAAATTCTCGGGGCAATCTCCACAACCTAATTGGAGACCCCGATGCTTGCCCGGAGCTTTGCACCACAATGATTGAGCTCCGAGGCAACACAAGCCGTCTAGGGCGCCAAGGCACCCAAGACGAACAAGCTTTAGGGTGCTCAAACACCCAAGAGTAATAAGCTTCTCAAACTTCACTTCCACGTATCACCCTGGGAAACTCAAACCTATGCACCAAATGCAATGGCAAGGGCACACGGAGTGCCCAAGTCCTTCTCTCCCAAATCCCTCCACAACAACTAATGCTATGGAAGAAAATGAGAGGAAGAACGAAGAAGAACACGAAGAACTCCAAGATCTAGATCCAAGGGGTTCCCCTCACTTAGAGGAGAAAGTGATTGGTGGAAACGTGGATCTAGATCTCCTCTCTCTTTTCCCTCAACAACTAGCAAGAATCATTGGAGGGATTGAGAGATAGCAAGCTCGAAGAAGGTCAACAATGGGGGAAGAACACGAGCTCAAGAGATAAGGTTCAATGGGGAAGAAGACCCCCTTTTATAGGGGGGGGGGGAGAATCCAACCGTTATCCCCACTCTCAGCCCGCGCATTGCGATACTACCGCATAAGAGCCACGGTACTACCGCAAGAGGCTACGGTACTACCGCTCGCACGGCAATGACCAGATGATGACCTATCGCACAGGGCAACGAGTGGTAGAACCGCCGGAGCGGTACTACCGCGTGCCAATACGGTACTACCGCATGGTCGGTATCAACTGGCACAGGAGATGCACGGAAGTAAAAAATTACTTCCGTGCCTACCTCCGCTGAGGGTGGAGCTGCGCAAAAGTCCGGCACGGTAGTACCGGACATACATCACGGTACTACCGCTCGAGGGCGGATGTAAAAAATTACATTCGCGCCTACTACCGTAGGCGCACGTACCAGGGCTCGGGTCAGCGGTACTACCGCTCCTTGGAGCGGTACTACCGCGGGCACCTGCGGTACTACCGCTCCCTTGAGCGGTACTACCGCTAGCCACTGAAAACTAGCACCTCGCTGCCTTCAACTACTCAGCTAGGAAAACAGAAGGATACAGTAAAACCAGAACTACCATAACTTCTGCAAATGAGCTCCGAATTGAGCAAACTCAGCCTTGTTGGATTAAGAAGAGGCAGTATGAAGATGCCAATGATATAGAGATGTGAAACCTCTATCAATGAAGAACCAGCAAAAACTCCAACATCGAAAACATCATAGAAGATGCACATGGACTCCGTTTTCGATGAACTTGAGCTTGTCATGAAGCTGACCATAAGCTCAAGAACCCACATAGAGAAAAGCCAACCAAGAATCAAGAAAGATGATGATGCCAAGAATGCAATGGTTTGAGCTCTCAACGAACGATACGATCAAGCTACTCACTTGAGAGCCCCCCTTGATAGTACGGCTATCGATCCTATAACCCGGTCTCCCAACTACCACCATGAGACCGGTAAAATAGAAAACCCTATCAAGGTCAAACCTTTGCCTTGCACATAGTCCACTTGAGCTAGATGATGACGATCTTGTCCTTCTCAAGATGGACCACCTTTCTTGATTGCGTCGGCTCGATGAAGACTAGTAGATTGCTCCCCCATACTCCACTATGGGAGAGCCACTCTTCGGCACATCTTCACAAGTCCATTGTCACCACAATGGACGGCAACCTTCAAGCATGATCTCTTCGTGATGCTTCACTTGAACTTGCACACCGCAACCTTGATGACGATCACCACTTGATGTCATCCTCCATGGGTTGTATGAGATCTTCCTCTTGACGCAAACCCATGGAAATATACCTAACCCCACAACGAACTCTCACGTAGACCATGGGTTAGTACACAAAGCGTAATGGACAATGCTTACCATAACATGGGATCACTTGATCCCACTTGGTACATCTTCTACGCTTTGTGTGTTGATCAACTTGAATCATTTTTGCCTTAATCTTGATCAACCTTGTGTCTTATCTTCTCTCTTCATAAAGATGATGTATTGAGGGTAAACATGAATGCTCACACAATCTTCTTCTTCAAGACATGCTTGCAATAAGCTCAACTCACACATGACCAATCTTTGGATAAACCTTGAATACCACCTTGGTCACCATATAAACTCCTTGAAACCAATAGATGGACTTCAAGAAGTACCTTCCCACATGATCAATCTTTGGATAAACCTTGAATACCACCTTGGTCACCATATAAACTCCTTGAAACCAACAGATGGAGTTCAAGAAGTACCTACGGACAAATCCTTCGAATATAACTCAAGGCAACCATTAGTCCATAGGGATTGTCATCAATTACCAAAACCACACATGGATAAATGTGCTCTTACAAATGGTAACCCCAGTTTGAGCTTAACGATGAGTCTGACCTATGATCAAGCATTCTTGAGTGGCTCCTTAAGTCAATATACTCTAATATTGGTGACCTAGTCGCCGACCAACATCTATATAAGGAAATGAATGGATGATTTTCATTGTTTTGTTGCCACCACTCAATCCCCATCTAGATGAAAATTCCTTGCAAATCTTATTGAAAATTCCTTGCAAATCTTATTGAAAAATTCCTTGCAAATTTTATTGAAAATTTCTTGCAAAAACTGTCAAGTCTTTTTGAAAATTTACTTTGACATGATGGCCAAGAATGTCTTTGCCAAGTTTCTGTTTGCAACTTGGATACTCCGACCTAGGGAAATCAGCAACCGATGTAGCAGATAAACTGCTCAAAGCTTCTTCGGTACAACCGAGATGAACCTCTTTGGCAACACCGATTTCACCCAGAACCCTAAAATCTTTATTGGTTCTACCGATCAGTTTTGCTTCGGAGCCTCTGACATTTGCTACTGCTTGTGTTCTTTTCCATTTTCTTAACATTTTCAGAAAATGTTCTCCATGACCCTTATCCTCAAGGATCCCTTACCCACTCACCCTTCTTGGAAATTGATGCCAAAGGGGGAGAAATATCAAAGCTTACAATTCAAAGCTTCAGGGGGAGAATCATAAAAGCTCAAAGCTAGTCATAAGGGGGAGAGATCAATTCACTTCAATATCTTTAAAAGGAGAGAGAAAAGACTAAGTGACCTGGATTCATAAGGAGAGAGAAAAGACTAAGTGACCTGGATTCATATTTTGTGCTGTTATATTTTCCTGCTATACCTACTCCCAATATCTACTTGCTAAGATTCAGGGGGAGGGGAGAAACCAAAATCTACATTCAGGGGAGAAAGGTCTACAATTATTCTTGGATACATGTTAACCTTGAGAAAATATCATTTCCTACATGTCATCCAAACTTTGATAAAATTGAAGATCTTTGCATTTGTATGAAAGAAATACTCTTGTGTTATCTAACATTGTTTTCTCAATTGTGTTTCCCTAGTTAAAATGCTCTAGAACTTCAAGGTAAGTATATGCATCATATCCTTGGTCAAGATGATCTCTTTCTTCTTGCACATATTTGTTTGCAAGGGTAAGTCTTGAACTTGGAGACACTTCATTCTTATTTATCTGATGCATATAGCCAAGGTACATATGACTTGTCATGTCTGCTCTACTATGTGTGCACTCATGCATTCCAAAAGCAACCGCTCCTTAAAAGGATTGCACACATTTAGGGGGGCTTGTCTCAGTCATATGACCCTCAAAGCTGTCACATATTACTGCTTATCTTAAATTGAAGCTTTGATTGTATGTTGTCATCAGTTACCAAAAAGGGGGAGATTGAAAGCACATATGCTCCCTTGGAGGTTTCGATAATTCATGACAACACACACTATTGTAGGAGATATGCCCTAGAGGCAATAATAAATGTTATTGATTATCTCCCTGTTCAAAATTAGGTTTATGTTCCATGCTATAACTGCTATGGTTCTCGAGTCTGCAATAACCACGAGGCTCGGAGGAAGACTCATATGCACGTGTGGAATAATAAACGGTAAAGTGTATTCCTAGTCTGGCCTCTAAGACTGGCTCAAGTATTGCATGATGATCTTGTTTTCCTGATCATGGGCATGGCTATGCCGGCAATTTTGAGGGCACAATGTTAGAAGAACATTTGTATTGAATCGACCCGAATTGATGTTATGCTATGAGATTCATTCGTCAAAAGTTAATGGTTTATAACACAGAGATGGTTAATGTTTGCATGATTCCTTAGACCATGAGAGTATCGAGTTTCTTCCTACTTGCTTCATGAACTTTGGGGTTTGTTAAACGTCATCCGTAAATGGGTGGCTATTACGGTGGCTTACGGGTTCATGGAAAAGTATGTCAAGTAACTTGATAGCTCAAGATTGAGATTTGCTCCTCCGGCGATGGAGAGATATCTCTGGGCCCTCTCGGTGTTACGGTATCCATCATCGTCTGGCCAGACATTTTGTGATTTGATCACGGGGATGCCGGAACACGGGAACGAGAAAAGAGAACAATACCGGTAACGAGGTAACTGGCATAGTGGACAAGTTGTTGATCCACGGGGATGCCAACATGTCTCACCTCGGGTATTTGTAACATATCGCGAAGCAACAGGAATAGCACACGGCAACTGGAGGTTCACTCGAATATTCATTCGTGTGGGTATAGGGGTCAATATGGGTGTCCACGGCTCCGATGTTGATCATTGATCGGAAGGGGTTCCGGGTCATGTCTATACTTCACCGAACCTATAGGGTCACACACTTAAGGGTCATCTATCTGCTGAATACTAGACAGGGAGTCTGAGAGAAAATCACCGGAAAAGTTTCGGACAGCGGAAAAGTTCCGCAGAGAGAACACCGGAACAGTTTTGGTAAAACCGAAAAGTTGTTTCGGCGTGTACCATTAAGTCAAATTGGTTTCGGCACATGCCTGGAAATTATTGGAGGGTACCAGAATTGTTCCGGTAACTTCTGAGATTTTTCAGAGACAAAAACCGGAAATGTTCCGGACTGCCGGAACCGCTTTAGTTGCTTTTCACAGATGAAAATCACTAAACCGAAAAGTTGTTTCGGAGTACACCATTAAGTCAAATCGGTTTCTGCACACGCCTGATAATTCTTGGAGGTTGCCAGAATCATTCTGGAAACTTCTGGGAATTTTCCGGAAGAAAAACCGGAAATGTTCGTGTTACAGTCCAAGGTATTTTGTCAGTCCAGAGGATGCTAGTAAGTATGCAAACTTCAGAGTTCCAGCGATGGATAGAAGAGAGCAAAATGGAGTTGGAATCTTCGTGTTTTGATGAAATGGTCAAAAGGGTTTTGACTTCATCAATGGGTAACGAAGATGCTTGTGGTTCAAGAAAGTAAGTGGGAGCATAATAATATTTCTAAAAATGTTGTGTGCTTGACACATTGTTAATTGGAAGTAAATTTCTTGACACGAATTAGGACTTCATTTGAAAAGGGTTTTTTCGATGAAGTGCTTGGGCTAAATAGCCTTAATATTAGGCATGATGATCTATGGAGATAGATTTACCTAATGGGGCTGAGCAAAGATACATATTGACAAGATGCTAAAACTTTTTAGCATTTAAAACGCCAAGGAGTGATTCTTGCCGAAGTCACATGGAAAGAGTTTTTGCAAGACTCGGTGTCCCAAAAACACTGATGAGCAAAATACATGATGGAGATTCCACACACCTTCGTGTTTGGATTAATCATGTATTCCATGGTATGTAAAAACAACCAGATATGTCCAATACTCCAAAGTTGTTGCGAGTATAGATACCAAAGTGATCAAAAGTACTGATCATGGGACAACAGTGAAAGATGTCATTAAGTACTAGAGTAGCACTGATGACATGTTTTCTCGCAAGCAGAGATTATGAAGTACTCGTTGTAAGTAATTACATCGATACAGTCATCATCAATGCTCCATGCGATTTTCGATTTAAGTTAGGGATTTTTTGTGTAATACACAATATGGTGGCACGGTAGTTGGAAATTGTTCCAAACAGGTTACTGTGGCGAATTCTATAACAGATGGCTAAGTATGTTGACATTTTAGAAGCGACAAAGAAGTTGTTGAATCATATAGTTCATTCATGAACTTAGTATGGTTCCAAGATGGCTTTGGTCAATGGGACACTATTGCAGATAGTTGCTCCATAGCTCATTCCAAGGAATCAGGTTTCGACCAATGATTCACACATATGCAAAGCCAAGTCCACACAAAATATGAATTTTGTGAAAGCGTGAAAACGCAAGGTTATGCAAAGTTACACACGGAGCTGAAGTCGTCAGATCCGTTGGACATCAGGCTATACCACAAGCGAAGCATATTTACATCGGTGTGCCACAGGTGTAAAGTGCATTAGCATTAACTAGATTATTGACTCTAGTGCAAGTGGGAGTCTGTAGGAGATATGCCCTAGAGGCAATAATAAATGTTATTGATTATCTCCCTGTTCATAATTAGGTTTATGTTCCATGCTATAACTGCTATGGTTCTCGAGTCTACAATAACCACGAGGCTCGGAGGAAGACTCATATGCACGTGTGGAATAATAAACGGTAAAATGTATTCCTAGTCTGGCCTCTAAGACTAGCTCAAGTGTTGCATGATGGTTCTGTTTTCCTGATCATGGGCATGGCTATGCCGGCAACTTTGAGGGCACAATGTTAGGAGAACATTTGTGTTGAATCGACCCGAATTGATGTTATGCTATGAGATACATTCGTCACAAGTTAAATGGTTAATAACGCAGAGATGGTTAACGTTTTTATGATTCCTTAGACCATGAGAGTATCGAGTTTCTTCATGCTTGCTTCATGAACTTTGGGGTTTGTTAAACGTCATCTGTAAATGGGTGGCTATTACGGCGACTTACGGGTTCATGGAAAAGTATGTCAAGTAACTTGATAGCTCAAGATTGGGATTTGCTCCTCCGACGATGGAGAGATATCTCTGGGCCCTCTCAGTGTTACGGTATCCATCATCGTCTGGCCAGACACTTTGTGATTTGATCACGGGGATGCCAGAACACGGGAACGAGAAAAGAGAACAATACCGGTAACGAGGTAACTGGTATAGTGGACAAGTTGTTGATCCACGGGGATGCCAACATGTCTCACCTTGAGTATTTGTAACATATCGCGAAGCAACAGGAATAGCACACGGCAACTGGAGGTTCACTCGAATATTCATTCGTGTGGGTATAGGGGTCAATATGGGTGTCCACGGCTCCGATGTTGATCATTGATCGGAAGGGATTCCGGGTCATGTCTATACTTCACCGAACCTATAGGGTCACACGCTTAAGGGTCATCTATCTGTTGAATACTAGACAGGGAGTCTGAGAGAAATTCACCGAAAAAGTTTCGGAGACAACGGAAGAGTTCTGGAGAGAGAACACCGAAAGAGTTTCGGTAAAACCGAAAAGTTTTTTCGGAGTGTACCATTAAGTCAAATTGGTTTCGGCACATGCCTGGAAATTATTGGAGGGTACCAGAATTGTTCCGGTAACTTCTGAGATTTTTCAGAGACAAAAACCGGAAATGTTCCGGACTGCCGGAACCGCTTTAGTTGCTTTTCACAGATGAAAATCACTAAACCGAAAAGTTGTTTCGGAGTACACCACTAAGTCAAATTGGTTTCGGCACACGCCTGATAATTCTTGGAGGGTGCCAGAATCATTTTGGAAACTTCTGGGAATTTTCCGGAAGAAAAACCGGAAATGTTCCGGAGCTGCCGGAACCGCTTTGTTTGCTTTTCGCAGATGAAAATCACTAATCCGGAATTGTTTTGAAACGCGTCGAAAATTATTTTAGTGGGTACTGGAAATGTTCTAAGCCCACATAAATATTTTCGGTTCGAACGGACGCTGAAAAATGTCGTCGTGAATAGTGAAAGTGCTTTTTGGGTGGCTTCTTGGAGAAGCCACCTTGAGGGCCCTTTGGTCTTTTCCCCCTTGGCTTCTTGGAGAAGCCACCCTTGGGCTTGGCCTATAGATAGGGGTGGAGTGGGCTGACTAAAGACTTACCCTTTCTCACATACAAGTGCCATGCATGATCTGGCTTTCTCTCTCCCTCCCAGCGAAATAGTTTCGTAGAGCCAAATGGTTGTCTGGGTTCCGGTGGGAACTAGTTCTGGACGGCAAAGCCCTGCCGGATAGATGACACCATATGTGTGCAACTCTGTAGAGAGATCGTAGTTTCGGTCTTAGTTTGAGAGTGCCTCCCGAAGGGCTGTCCGTGTGACCGTCCGAGTTTCGAAGGTCCTCCCGAAGGGCTGTCCGAGTGACCGTCCGAGTTTCGAAGGTCCTCCCGAAGGGCTGTCCGCGACACCGTCCGGGGGACTATCCGACCACCTCTTGGAGGGTTGTCCGAGGGGTAGATGATGGTATACATCCTCGCGGTTGGGAGGTTGTAAATCCTAGCTGCGGGGATCTGCACCGCCGATCGTCATCGACTCTACTTCCGCTGCGCTACGAGTCGGTAACGAAAAAGATCAAACCTTGTATGCAGTCTCCATAGTGGTCCTGGGCTGGTGCGTAGGTCAAAAAAAATTTGTTTTCTGCTGCGTTACCCTACACTTCAGTACTTGCCCAGGACTATCTATCACATTCTTCGGCACACTATCTGGCCGATTAAAGGGCACAACTCATCTCGCAAGATTGAAGGGCCTCTGAAGACATTGCTCTACAACATTGTATATGGCATCAGGTTCAATCTTCAAGACTTATTTCTTCGCAACCTTGCTGCAAATGGTTTCAATGTTCTTGAGCCGAAGATATATGCTCCATGGATGATGCGCTTCATCAAGTACAGAACCAACACCAGGTTTCTTCCTTCTGCTCGCAACCATGGTGTTTATCTTCCAGATATTGAAGTTGTGCAAGCAGATCTGTATCCATCCAAGAGCAAGAATCCTATTGTTGAAGGCACTAGTGGCACTGCTGATATTGAAGGTCTTCACATTTCTTCCGATCCATCTAGGGCAAGACTAATTGGTGCCTTTCGCCAGCCCAGATCCGGTGCTACCAACACCGAAGCCACTGCTAGCACTCTCCCTCATCAACGCCTGCCAAGGAGAGAGCGTGCACTCACTGATCGTGAACTTCTTCTTTCACTGATCCAAAGGCAAGACAAGCACCATGAATGGACTCGGCGCCAGATGCATGCCATGATGCAAGATATCAATCATGTTCGCAACCTCGCCACCAAGAATGCCTTTGTGGCTTATGAAACCAGTCGCCGCTCATGGAGGACTCTCACTATGCTGGCTCCTGAGGATGAGCTTCGAGAAGATGGCTTTCACCCTCGCTACCGATTTGGTGCACCACCTCCCAGTGCGGAAAAATGGCGCAAAACTCCATCCCTCGAAGACAGTGATTACTCTTCTTCAGCCCCATCCGTCAACGTCAGGCTCGCAGATGTAGCTGATGATGCCACCTCCCTGCCTCCATCGACTCGGCGTCGCTCCACTGCACCAGCTCCCCGCGACAATGCTGCACCATGTTCATCGACACCTGCTGGGAATGTTTAGTTCTTCCATGTCTTCGTCCCTTTTTAGTCATTCAATGACAAAGGGGGAGAAGCATTGGATGATAGTCTTCAAGCGGGTCTACTAATAAGGGTTGGGTGTTATTTTTGCTAAGTTTACAACTCTCGTTTCTGAACATTTGCTGCTTTGGGTTGTAAAACTTAAGTCCTGATGGACGTCTGCACTTTATGTTTACCGTACTCTTTGGCGCTTCTTACCAGTTATTTTATGCGCTCGAAGTCATTCTGCAGACGCCCATTTCTCATTATGCATTTCATTATCTTCGACATATCTATTAATGCATAGTGATTAGGTTACAAGGTATAGGGGGAGATCTCCACAAACTACAACCTGCCATGTGCACTTGCATTCAAAGCAAAATTTTCATGTGCACATCTTCAGGGGGAGCTCTCTATATCTTGTAATAAAAATCTTCAAAACCTTATCTTCACATATTTTATCCCCATTGGAAACTTCAACCAGTTTGTCATCAATCACCAAAAAGGGGGAGATTGTAAGTGCATCTAGTGCCACCCTTGTTTGGTTTTGGAGTATTGAAGACAAACGTGGTTGAGGGACTAATGTGTTTGTGTGAGTTCAGAGATTAACACAGAGAGAAGTCCCTGGAGTTTCGGTTTAGCCGTCGAAGACGACCCCCAAAAATGTCCGAAGACATTGATGACGGCTGAAGCCATTGGTTGTAAGCGAAGACATTCATCCGAAGACAATGAAACGTGAAGACGAAGTCTTTTGGTAGTTTTGTTTCTTCTTTCCTGAGTCATAGGAACCACCGTACTGTTAAGTGGGGTCGATGTGATCGAAGTCAGATGCTGACGTGATGCTCAACACATACCTATGTCTTCGAGTGAAGACAATGAGAGGAAAGCTCTTCCAGAGTTGGTTGAGTCAGCTTTACTTGTAGCCCAAGTAAAGCTGCCGCGTGTGTTTGAAATCCGACCGTTGTGACACGTGTCGGTTGGCCACTGACCCAGGGTCATTTCAGTCATATCAGGTCGGGTTACCCGCTGGCTATAAATAGCCCACCCCCTCCACCATAAGAAGGGGCTGCTCAGAGAGAGATACGGTTGTTGTCGTTTTGGAGCAACCCACCTCGAAGACATTGAGAGAGACACATCCTGCGAGGATACACCTAAACACCTAGAGCTAGTGTGTTTGAGCATCACCGAAGTCATTCTGTTCTGAGAGAGCTGAAGACTTATTACACTTGAAGACTGTGATCTTCCAGACGGTTAGGCGTCTGGGTCTAGAGCAATCCAAGAGTCATTGTGGATCGCCGGGTGACCAAGTTTGTATGGGTTTCGGAAGTATCCCCTGAAGACTTACCAGAGTGATTGACCGTTGTCTAAGTGACTTCGGCTCAAGGGGAATAAGGTGAAGACGAGGTCTTCTGAGTTCAATCTCAGCCTCCCTAACCAGACGTACAGTTGTCACAGCAACTGGAACTGGTCCAACAAATACTGTGTCTTCGTCAAGCTACTGGTTCTATCCTTCACTTCTTTACATTCCTGTTCTGTATCGTGAAGCCTTTCCCTGTTCATCACTGAAGACTTGTCTTGAAGACATTCATGCCTGCTGTTTAACTTCATACTGTCTAAGTTTATCTTCGACTCATCTTATTGTGCATGATGTTAAAGCATAACATGTTTGTATGTCTTCACTGTGATGCATGCCTAGATTAGATTCTTGATTATTTCCCTACCTGATCCTGTTTACGTTTCCGCTCTATTCGAATACATTACCTGTTTCGAAGACTTTCATAAAAATCGCCTATTCACACCCCCCCCCCCCCTCTAGTCGATAACTAGCACTTTCACTTTTCTTTCGTAGCATGGACATTTGGACTTTTAGATGGTTCAAAGCAATAGTCTAGTTTTGACATAAAGACTTTAATACTCAAGCATGCCAACAAGCAACCATGTCTTTCAAAATATCAAAACTACAGAAAGTTATCCCTAGCCCATCATGCTCAATCATTGATCCATTCATGAAACACACTCAAATATTAACTACACCCAATGCACAAGTATGATCATAGTGCCGCCTAGTTGCTGCTTTATAAGAGAAGATGGAGACTCAAATAAAAAATAAAAATTGCATCAAGTAAATAGATAGGCCCTTCGCAGAGGGAAGTAGGGATTTGTAGAGGTGCCAGAGCTCAAAGATTAAATTGAGAGAGAAAAATATTTTGGGTGGCATGCCTTTCCTATCAACGAAAACGACCGAGTAGTTCTCAATACTTTCCATGCTAGATACATCATAGGCGGTTCCCAAACATAAAATAAAGTTTATTCCTTTTCCACCATTCTTTCACAATCCATGGCTAGCCGTATCCACGGTTGCCTTCCATACCAACACTTTCCAAGGAATTTATTATTTGACAACATAAAGTAAATTTATTTTTCATTTTGGGAATGAGCATCCCTATTACCGCCGTACTCTCGTGCAATGATAAGTGAATAAACACCCATCTTGAGAATAACACATCTAGTATGGAAAAATATTGGACACCCCCTACCGTTTCATGAGCGGTACGAGCACACAAAAAGGAAATTCATTTTGAAAATTAGAGATGGCACATACAAATTTTCTTAGAACGGCATGGAAATACCGCATATAGGTAGGTATGGTGGACTCATGAGGCAAAACTGGGTTTAAGGATTTTGGATGCACGAGTAGTATTTCTACTTAGTACAACTGGAGGCTAGCAAATAGATTGAGAAGCAACCAACCAAGAACGAAAATTCACATAAACGGGCATTAAGCATAACTAACACCGAATAATGCACCATAAGTAGGATGTAATTTCATTGCATAACTATTGACTTTCGTGCTTGCATAGGGAATCACAAACCTTAACACCAATATTCTTACTAAAGCATAATTACTCACCAACATGACTCACATATCACTATCATCATGTCTCAAAACTATTACAAGGAATCAAGTCTAATTTGTCCAATGATCTTCATGAAAGTTTTTATTATATCCCTCTTTAATATCTATCACTTTGGGACTAGTTTCATATATTGCCATTGCTTTTGACAAGCTCAAATAAATTTAAGAGAAGAACATGAGCATAAAAATTTCATCTCTCAAAATAGTATAAGTGAAGCATGAGAGAATTTCTTCAAAATTTACTAACTCTCAAATTTATCTAAGTGAAACATGAGAGTATTTCTTCAAAAATTAAAAGCACACCGTGCTCAAAAAGATGTAAGTGAAGCACTAGAGCAATTCCATAGCTCAAAAAATTTAACTGAAGCATATAGAGCAATTCTAACAAATCGTAGCATAATTTTGGCTCTATAAAATAGGTGTGTCCAGCAAGGATACTTGTGACAAACTAAAAATCAAATCAAGCAAAGACTCAAATAATACAAGACGCTCCAAGCAAAAGTCATGATATGTGACGAATAAAATATAACTTCAAGTAAAATACCGATGGTCGTTAGAAGAAAGAGGGGATGCCACTCGAGGCATCCCAAGCTTAGTTGCTTGTTTCTCCTTGGATATTATCTTGGGGGTTCTGTAGCATCCCCAATCTTAGGCTCTTTTCACTACTTATTCCTTCATCCATCGTGATCTCACCCAAAACTTGAAAACTTCAATCACACAAAACTCAACAAAATCTTCGTGAGATCCGTTAGTATAATGAAGCAAATCACCACTCTAAGTACTGTTGCAAACCCATTCATATTTTATTATTGCATTATACCTACTGTATTTTAACTTTACCATGGCTTATACCCTTCAATACAAACCATAGATTCATCAAAACAAGCACACAATGCAATGAAAATAGAATCTGTTAAAAACAGAATAGTCTGTAGTAATCTGTACTCTAACCATACTTTTGTAACTCTAAAAATTCTGAAAAATTAGGACAACGTAAATAATTTGTATAGAAATACAGTGTTAAAATTTCAGCTCATTATCACGCTCCAGTAAAAAATTAAAATTCGTGCACTTGAGTCAAAGTTTCTGTTTCAGATTCAGCATTGTTTCTACTCATCTTATGAGCCATACTAAAGGCTTTACTTGGCACAAACACTAATTAAAACATAAAAACACAATCATAAAAGTAACATAATTGTGTCAACACCCAAGAACAGAAAGAAAAAGGTGAAAATAAATTTATTCGTTGGGTTGCTTCACAACAAGCGCTGTCGTTTTACGCCCCTAGCTAGGCATAATGCATAGATTCAAGTGTTGTCATCTTTAGTTTTTGTAGAGATATTTTTATCAAGAGGTTTTGCAAATATAACTTGAAACACATCATCCATAGAAATCTTAGCACTATCAAGTTGTCCATCTACGTACCCTCTTTGATCCCCGGCAACGGCGCCAGAAATTCCTTTGACGTGGCTTGAGACTGCATCGGTATTTCCCCAAAGAGGAAGGGATGATGCAGCACAGCGACAGTAAGTATTTCCATCAGTTATGAAACCAAGGTTATCAAACCAGTAGGAGAACCACGCAACACTATGTAAACGGTACCTGCGCACAAAGAACAAATACTTGCAACCCGACGCGAAAGAGAGGTTGTCAATCTCTCCACGGTAAAAAGATAGATTAGATTGTAATAGATTGGATAGATAGATCGCTCAAGAACACAAGATAAAAGAGGCGAATAAAAAGTGCAGGAAGGTATTTTTGGGTTTTTGGAATAATAGATCTGAAAACAAAAGGCGGCAAAAGATAGATCGGAAAGCAATATGTTGGAAAAGTAGACCCGGGGGGCGTAGGTTTCACTAGTGGCTTCTATCATGAGTATAGCACACGGTGGGTAAACAAATTACTGTTGGGAAATTGATAGAAGATCAAATAATCATGACGATATCCAAGGCGATGATCATTATATAGGCATCACGTCCAAGATTAATAGACCGAAACGATTCTGCATCTACTACTATTACTCCACACATCGACCGCTATCCAGCATGCATCTAGTGTATTAAGTTCATGGAAAAACGGAGTAATGCAATAAGAACGGTGACATGATATAGACAAGATCTATTCACATAGGAATAGACCCCATATTGTTATCCTTAATAGCAACGATACATGTGTGCTTTGCTGCCCCTTCTGTCACTGGGAGAGGACACCGCAAGATCGAACCCATCACAAAGCACCTCTTCCCATGGCAAGAAAAATCGATCTAGTTGGCCTAACTAAACCAAAGATTCGAAGAAGAAATACAAGGCTATATTTAATCATGCATATAAGAGATCAAAGAAGACTCAAATAATATTCATGGATAGAAACTGATCATGAACTCAAAATTTATCGGATCCCAACAAACACACCGCAAAAAGTATTACATCAAATAGATCTCCAAGAGACCATTGTATTGACAATCAAAAGAGAGAGAGAGAAAGGCATCTAGCTACTGCCTACGGACCTGTAGGTCTATGGTGGACTACTCACGCATCATCAGAGAGGCACCAATGAGGATGATGAACCCCTCAGTGATGGTGTTAGATTGGATCTCGCGGTTCTGGAACTTGCGGTGGCTGGAAGTATTTTTCGTCGACTCCCCTAGGGTTTCTGGAATATTTGGGTATTTATAGAGATCAAAGGCGGTGGAGGGGACTCTCGAGGCGGCCACAGCCTACCAGGGCGTGTCGGGGGCCTCTAGCGCGCCCTGGTGTCTTGTGGGCGGCCTGGGCCCCCTCCCGGGTACTTCTTTGGCCCACTGGCTTTTTTCTGGTCCAAAAAGAATCTCCAAAAAGTTTCATCGCGATTGGACTCCATTTGGTACTGATATTCTGTGAAGTCAAAAACAAGCAAAAAACACTAACTGGCACTTGGCACTATGTCAATAGGTTAGTCCCAAAAATGATTGTTAAACATCCAAGAATGATAATATAATAGCATGGAACAATCAAAAATTATAGATACGTTGGAGACGTATCAGTGTCCTCCCAGAATCTGATTTTCTCCCCATTTCCCACCATCCATCTAAAACCGAATTTAATAGACTTGACTACCTGCATCACTCCTTTCCAGAATCTGGATGCATGCAAGGTAGAACTGGTGAAAATGTTTGGGTTACTAGTATTATATTTGGAGTCTATAATTTTCTTCCAAATCTTTCCATCACCTTGGGAGTATCTTTGTACCCAAGAATCCAGCAAACACATGTTGAGTTCTTGCAGGTTTGGGATCCCAAGACCACCAAACTCTTTTTTTCATACAAACAAGCCTCCAGTTAGCTAAGTGTAATTTCCTATGCCCCTCAAAGTCATTCCATAGACAATGAGCAATTTGTGTGTTAATCAGCTCAATCGCCCATTTTGCAAATTTAAAGAAAGACAATAGGTAAATAGGGATGCTGGCAAGGCAGGCCTGAATAAGAACTAATCTCCGCTTATAAGAGAGTAGCTTGCCCCTCCACCCAGCAATCCTTTTAATAATCTTGTCAATTAGAGGTCGGACATCCTCTTTCCTAAGCTTGTCATAATGCAAAGGAATCCCCGGATATTTAATTGGGAAGGTCCCTTTCTTACACCGTAGGCCTTCAGTAAACATAAAAATCTCATCCTCATTCAGATTTATGGGGATCAATTCACTTTTTGTGTAATTGATTTTCATCCCTGAGACCTGTTCAAAACAGGAGAGGACTATTTTGAGGTTGAGTGCATTATCTAGATCCTTTTGTAGGAAAAGGATTGTATCATCTGCATACTGAAGACAGATAACCCCTCCAGGACAGAGGGATGGGCAGAAGCCCATAATCAGGTTCCCATCTGTAGCTTTGACAAGCATTCTAGCTAAAACATCTACTACCAGATTAAACAGAAGGGGGGAAGCAGGGTCCCCCTGCCTAAGCCCTTTACTGGTGAGAAAGAAATCACTCTTAAAGCCATTGATTTTGACCCCAACAGAACCCCCTCTAACTATGGACTTAATCTAGACAATCCACTTGGGGCCAAAACCTCTTTTCTCTAACAGTTCCTCAAGGAAATCTAGATTAACAAAATCAAATGCTTTCTCATAGTCTAACTTAAGCACTAGGCCTTGCTCATGTCCAGAATGCACAGAATGTAGCACCTCATGGGCAGCAACTACACTTTCCAGGGTATACCTTCCTTTCAGGAAAGCATACTGAGATATGGTAATAATTCTCTGGAGAATGCAGTTAAGCCTATTAGTGAGCACCTTAGTGAAGATCTTGAAACTATAGTTGAGTAAGCTAATTGGTCTAAAAAAATCATACTTGTGGCATCAACCTCTTTTGGGATAAGAGTCAGCAAAGCAAAATTAAGCCTATAAATGTCTAGGTTCTCTGTGTGGAACTCATCAAACATCCTAACCAAATCAGCCTTGATTAAGTCCCAAAAGTGTTGATAAAACAGAAAAGGAATCCCATCAGGACTAGGAGCCCCATCAGCATAGGAGTCAAAAACTGCCTTCCTGGTCTCTTCTTCTGTAAAGGCTGCTTAAAGATTTTCATTTTCTTCAGGGGTAACTTTTTCCTCATCAGAGAAGAAATCTGTGCTTAAAGAGCAACCATTCCTAGGTTCTGCTTTAAAGAGATTTTTGTAGTAATCTACACGTACTTTGAGGAGATCTTCAGTCTCAAAGACTGGACCATCAGGACCCTCCGAAGAGTGAATGAAGGTCTTTCTTCTCCTTTGGTTGGCAACTACATGGAAATATGCAGTATTCCTATCTCCCTCCTTAATGTCTTTATCTCTAGATCTTTGTTTAGTTTTAACCTCCTCTCTAAGCCAGTGATTCTGGAGTTCCAGGTGGATCTCCTTCACTCTAGTTTTCTCTATCTCAGAGATCCCCCCACTCTCTACTTTGATATCTAACTTATCATATTCCTCCATGAGGCCCTTTTTTAGATTCCTAAGGTCAGCTTCTATACTGAGGCTCCACCCTTTTGTGACTTTCCTAAGCCTTCTAATTTTCTCCTGCCAAACATCTATAGGGTTTGAACTAGGGACAGGGTCATTCCAAAAATTTCCTATTAGGGTAGGGAAATCCTCTCTAAGGAGCCACCTTTTTTCAAACTTGTAACTACTAGGTTTGGCTCTTTTGCAAGTACCAGAATCCCAAATGATAGGAATGTGATCACTGCCTAATCTTGGTAGAGCACTACAGGTAGCCAAAGGGAAAATACTGTCTAGTTCAGTGTCACAGAACATTCTATCAATGGTGGACATGATCAGGTCAGCCTGATTATTTGCCCAGGTATATTTTCTAGAGGAGAGCTTAATTTCTAAAAGGCTCCAGATCTCAATCCATGCATTAAAATTGTCACTCCATTTATGGTTAACTACTCCATCGCCCTTGTCTTGTTTATATCTAACCAGGTTAAAGTCACCTCCAATGAGGGTGGGGGTGTTATTGTCTATAAAGAGTGAATGCAGTTCAGATAGGAATTTCTCCTTTCCTTATTCATATGCAGATCCATAGACAATAATCACTCTAAATTCTACATGCTTGCTCTTGAGTTTGAGCTTGCAAGTCACAGTTGACTGCCCAACTTCCCAAGCAACTACATAAAAAATATCTACATCTACTCCCATGAGAATTCCACCAGCAGAGCCTACAGAGGGTAAACATTGCCAATCAAAATTCCTACCCCCAATTAGTGATCTAAGGTAGGAGTCCGAGAAAGAGGATTTCTTTGTCTCTTGGAAGCCCACAATAGAAGCAGTAATTTTGTTGATATAGTCTACTATAAGGGTTTTTCTACCAGGGGCATTAATCCCCCTGACATTCCAGAACATACAATTCATAACTGAACCTTTGTCCTAGGGTGCTTGCCCCGCCTATCATTACAAACTGCAGCCCATTGGCTGTCACTCAAGTCTAGGGTTGTCTCGGCAGGGAAGTCTATAAAGTGATTTGAAAACATTCTAGCGGGAGAAGAGCTGCCCAGGGAATCAGCTAGGGCCTGAGCATGCAGCTTCCCCAAGTCACTAAATTTTGGATCATCCTTGAAATTACTAGGATCAGAAGGTAAACTAATATCCACTCCAACTTTCCTAGCTACAACAATAAAAGAAGTATCATTGAAAAGTGAGAAAGCTGCTTGAATTTTACCTTTAGTTGGCTTCTCCAAGTCTTTGATCTTCTTTAGCTCCTGAGTTTTTTTCCAGTGCATTTTTGTATGTTGGTTGGATCCTCACACATTGCCTTGTAGCTTGGACAGGCCCCCAATTTTGCTTCTTCTGTCCCTGTGCTGCAGAGACTTTCAGTGGTGGGAAAGCAGCTTCATAGTCTTCCTGATTTGGATCGCCAGGTTGCTCCTTGACCATCTCTGCTATTGAGGGGTCTTCCAGGAGTAGGAGGTTTTCCATAGACATTGTGTCATCTGTGGAACTGTTCTGGTCCTCAGCCAACTCCATTTCCCTTAGTAGGTCAAATCCTTCTTTCTCACAATCAACAGACTCCACCATCTTTTCCAAACTTGTTTTCCTATATTCTATGACAGACTGAGGGATGTGGCTTTTTAGTAGGGATGGGTGTTCCACTCCTTCAGATGGGTATTTGTCAGGGAGCTGCTTCAGAAATGGCAGCACAGCCTACCTCCCAAGTGAGGAAGCATATCCCAGATTCTCATTGGCTATCCCTTCAGACCCAGTCTTAGAGCTTCTGTTGGATCTGGCATCACTTTGCCTGGAAGCTGCAGCTGCATTAGTGTCAGTCCCATTACCAGAGTTCTTGAGTGAGGTGGCAGCCTGGTCTCTCCTAGTAACATCCTCACTTTCAGCAGACTGTTCCACTTCAATGTGAATCTTTTAGAATTTTCCATTAATTCCATAGGTCCTCTCTTTTGGAATCTTTGTGGCATCCTTGCAGGAGATTTTTACCCTGACAGACTCAAAGAAGTTGTTGAAGTTGTGAGCCCAGTCAACATCCAACAGCAATCCAAAAGCAGAAGTGATTTGGTCAAGGATTGACCACTCACACCACTTGGGATTCAGTTTCCTGAGTTTTAGCCAGACCAACTGCAACTTGTCGATGGATTCAATCTCACCTTTCCATACCTCAACGTTGACTAAGACATTATCTTTCACCAGCCCAAAACATGGGTATCCAACAACTTGTTCCACTGGAATTTCAAGGGGAAACTTGACAAGCATTGTCCAATCATCCATGGCATTGATCTGCCAGGGCCAGTTGGTTTTATAGATATCTAAAAACTCCAATGCCAACTCCTCTTTGCTGATCTCCCCAGAATCAGTGTAAACAATCCCCACATTCTTCAGTCTCCCTGAGTGTTGCAAATTCACATTAGGCACCTCTATATGGTAGTATCCCAGACCTGTGGCAGCACTACCAATGTATTTGGCACTCGTATGGGGCTTTTTCCTGATAGGACAATTTTCCACCTTGTGTGTAACCATCTTACATATGAAGCAATTACTGGCTTTGGTGCACTTCTCCTGGATGTGGCCAGGTACTCCACAACTAGCACAAATGCCTTTGGAGTAAGCCATCAACGGGTTAGCCTCTTTGTCTAGGGCCCCTTTTAGGTCCTGCCTCTTCTTCTGCAGCTGTTTCTGTCCCTGTGTTTTGCCCCCTTGATCAGAAGTCCATGAGGCCCCCGAACCCTGGCTGGTGTTACTAAACGTGGGGGCTTGATCCATCTTCCCATGCTGCTGCCCCCCTTGCGGAGGTGACATCGGAGGGCCACTATACCAAGGGGGCGGCATACCTTCCACTGCTGCTGTGGGAATTGGCCAGGGAACTGACCAGGGAACCATGGTGGGGGCTGAAGCCGAAACCGTAGCCGAAGGGGGCGGAGCTTGCTGTAACTGGGGCGGCTCCTGCCATTGCTGGTCCGCAGGCCCCCCTCCTCCACCCCGATTCCCTTTGTTCTTCCCCCGTACTCTCCCCCGACCAGCCTCCATGGGGATCTCTCTTTCTTCTTGCGGTGGTGGCGGTGTGGGGTTTGGAAGTGAGGGTTGGTTGGGGTCCCAAACCCTAGCTCCTTCCTTTATCCCTGTTGGGAGAGCGGGCGGATCCCAAAGTTGATCAAAGATGGAGGAAATCCCTTCTTCCCGTTCGGAGCTGCTTTTTGCATCCACCTTTTGCCTATTTTCCTCTATCCCCACCAAATTCTCCAGCGTGGAGCGCTTTTTCCTGAAGCTAAAGCCACCTAGCCTCTCCAAAACCAGCTCAGCTTCCTCCTCATGGTCACCGGCCTCCAATGCCAACGCAGCACGCAGGGTTGTCAGTCTTGTAGTGAGGGGCTGGGGGCTGAAGGGCCCAGAACGCCCTCCATTCGCCCTCTGAAATAGGTCTTCCAAGGTCTCCATGGATCTTGCCCAAGCAACTGTCTCCACGGCGGAATTGCCCTGCTCCCTCAGTGCCATCCTCACCTCTTCCGCCGAGGCCTCCATGAATATCCTTGTAACCAGCTTTTGCGTTGTATCTCTGCCTCGCGTAGGCAATCTCATCCTGCTCCGCATCCTCACAATGAACTACTGAACCAGCCTCTCTTCTCTGCTCGAGCTGTCCATCCACTAGCACACTGGCGGCGGCGCACCTGCAGCGGTGACCCAGATGATACGTCGAGGTCCTGGAAGCAGCATCACTCATGGAGCAGCGGGGGGTGGGTGGGTGTGAGTATCAGACATCTCTGAGGAAGCGGGAAAATAGCCCTCGATAACTTCACGTGTGTGATCACTAATGCCCACTCTTGTCCAAATGATATCAGCAGGGCATGGGTAGCTGGAATCTCTGCCATCGCGCGTAGCGCCAAGCACTAGAGCTCTCTGCACAGCTCGTTCTCTTTTCCTGGTAGCGGGGGAGGTCCATTGAGCTCCTTTAGGACACACACCCAACGGTGCTTTTGCACAGGGTCTGTCGATTTCGCTTCTTCCACCACCCATTTGAACACTTGGGCTGGCTTCTTGTGCCAAGGGGACGACATCCTCGCTTGCTCCTCTGCATTCCCCTCCGAGAAAATGATCTCTGCAAGCAGCTCCGTGTTGAAGTCGATCCTCTTGATGGTGTCCTAAACTAGGGGGTACTCACCAGGTCGTCTCCCGACCAGTGGGTCGGGCCGAGGACCCCCAGGGAGATTCACTAATGGGCCACTTCGGGCAACCCATGATGCATACAAGGGAGATTCCACAAGACTTGGCGCACAAGACAAGGACTCCTCTAAACCCTAGGCATGCGGTGCATTATATAAACCAAGGCCAGGCTAGTCAATATACAACCTCAATCTCAGATTCATTACAACAACCTCGTGGTAGATACCTATACTATGTACCATCCCCATATCAATACAATCAAAAGCAGGATGTAGGGTATTATCTCCTTGAGAGAGCCCGAACCTGGGTAAAATCCTATGTCCATGTTACCATCGCTCCAAGACGCCTAGCTTAGGACCCCTATCGCGAGGTATGCCGGATTCAGAACCGACATTGGTGCTTTTCATTGAGAGTCTGCTGGGTGTCACCGCGGATCGATCAGGTGATATTTTTTCAATTAAATTCATATAGAGTAAAACGTTTTCTTTGTGAAAATTTTCTACTGCATAGCTATATGGTTTGCAGATCGGTTTTGGTCTCGCGGATGGCGGCTCCTTTCACGCACAATCTGATGAAAAGCAGGGTGGCCGAGGCAGCCAAAGAGGCCAATCGAGGTGAACTCGATCCGGTGCAACGATTGAATATTGATTCATCTCCCCGCACGTGGACCAAGGAAAGATTCCGTTCGAGGAACGACTGGACACAGCGAGCCACCAATCTAATACTCTTCACGCCAACCATCTGGAAGGCAACCCGGCCAGCCGATTTGTTTTTTCTGTCTCAAGCTGCTACCCATGGTCACAGAGTGGCGCACGCATCTGCGTGGAAGGTGCCCATAAAAATTTTCCTCACTCGGTTAAGGCGTCCTGACGTACTACTGATCATCACGATCCGTCCAAGCAAAGAAGACTAATCAGCTAAGTTTTCTCTCTTTTTTTTCAAAGGGAACTCAACGGAGTTGTACTGCTAGTTTGATTCCTTTCGTACTTCATGTTAGGCACGCCTCTTGATATTTGATCGGTGAATAGTGCGTCATGGATGAGCTATACGTACAGGCACCACGGTTAGCTGGCGTTTTATCTTTCAAGTGCTTCGTGCACAACTTGGTCAGCTTCATGTTCATGAATCAACTTCGTCCACATCGCTCTGCGGTTTGGATTATGCCGCGTCGCGTCGCGAGATCCTACTCATGTCGACGATCTAACCTTGGCATGAGGGCCATATTTATTTTATAATTTACTTTACGTAAATTAGTTATGCAAGTTATATTATATATGGATATTATTCTTTTTCGGCTTGTCACCTCCGGATATTATTCTTTTATGCGTGCAGGCAATTGATTTAGACCGGACCGCCCTGTCACCTCGGTGTGCCGACATTGTCGTCCTGCCTCCGTCGTCTGAATTGTGTCGTCATCTTGCCGCATTGCCCAATGTAGGCATACTCGCGCCATCACTTCATTAAGTCGGCGTCACACTGCCGACCTCACCTCGACTGGATCGGGGGCTTTGGCATCACTTTACCAACCTACTCTTGTGGCTCCGATGTCACCTTAACGAGTTGTTGCATCCCCTTGGCTAGACTGGGGGCTGTGCCCGCCACGTTGGCAATGTTGTGTCATCACTTCGTCAAGCCGAGCTCCTCGCTCGGCCACCTCGGAACCAGCTTGGGGGATGGGACCTCGGCCAAGCCGAGGACAACACACCATACCGGATTTTCAGATATCAATGGGCTCCTGCATTCTGCCACAAGTCCGGACTGCGTCATCAACGCCGAGCACATTAGCCAGCTAAGTCGCTTTCATGCTCAACTTTTTTCAATTTTAATTTTTGTTCAGTTCGACCAAGCACTATATTTGTGTTAAATAAAAAGTTTGTTTGTTAAAAACGCTTCATTTTCCCATGATAATCGGGGGCCTCGCCGTCATGCTGCCGAATTACTCTGTTTCCTCGGCTGGACCGGGGGCTCCGCCTCGCCGCAGCAACCGTGTTGCGTTGCCACTTCTCGGCCCGAGCTCTCCGCTCGATTACCTCTGGCTTGGGGGCTGGGACCTCGACCAGGCCGAGGACTACGTCTCCGTCCCACCACAACCCCGGACCGCACTGAGCACATTAACCAGCTAAGTCGTTTTCGTGCTCAGCTCTCTTTGAAATTTTACTTTTTTTGGTTCAACTAAATATTATATTTTTTGTTAAACAAAAAAATGTTTGTTAAAAACTTTGTTTGTTAAAAATTTCTTTACCCGATTTAACCGGGGGCTTTAAAATTTGTATGAGCCGTTTTATAATAAATGTGTTTTCTTCTTGGTCGTTGCAAACTCTTTTTCTACTACTCCTTTTTCTGACACTAGTGTGTGGTCAATAGCCGGATAGCCTATTTTCTTTCTAAAGCCGCTCGATTTTAGTTTGCTAAACATGCCTCGGAGAAACACTCCGCCTTCGGGATATGGAGGTTGAAGCCAAAGGCTGACCCGCTTGAAATCCGGAGATCGGATGTATCATGTTAATGCACGACCGAAGCACGTATTAATTTTAAGACCAATTTTGGATTGGCACCAAAAAACTTGATTTAGTTCGGACGTCAAAGTTTTTTGCATAAGTTTTTTGGCTTTTCGAGCTTATGGCACTTTTAAGCTATTTGTATGTTTTTCTTTTAGGAGGCGGAACGCCCTCATGACCGAGGTGCCCTGCGTAATAATTCAGCTCGGGAGATCTTTTCCAACCCACAGCTCGGTATCTTTCCTACCGACTTACACCTTAGAGTTGGGGAAATGCATATGACATCTGGACTAGCTAGTTCCCGAGGAGATTCGACCCTTAGGTTGGTCGGCCGCACCCAACCTGAGTCTCGGGGGATACTATGTGTCTCCAGCATAGCTCACGTAGTACAACATCGGATGCCTTTAAAGTATCAGCAATATCAACGGGGGACTCCGCCTAGAGCCGAACCCACCAAAAGCCAAGGTACTCCTAGTAGTCCTCGACAAAACATTCTCGGATATTGCTTTATATGCATCAGTTTCGAATTGTGTCTTCGGTCAATAGTTGGGTTGCCCTGCTCGTGTGATTGCCTCCTACATTCCGCTTTGTTCGGCTAGGTGTGCAAAGGGAGAACCACTGCGATTGTACTTCCGATTTAAACCGGTCAAGTACCTCAATGGAGAAAGCCAAAAACTGACTGTCACAATGAGCGCAAACTGGTCAGCGATCCGATAACTCTGTCAAACTATAGACCGATAGGGGTTACCCCGTGTGCCTTTCATAAATTTGGCCGAAGTGTTAATGGCTTGACCTCGGCTGACGCCGAACACTAACCGGGGGCTAGTAACTGGCCTCCCAAACTTTAAGCTCCCATGACTAAGTGAAAGTTATAAAGCCTAGATATCCGATTGCCTCGTTTCCACTAACACAACCGCCTCCGAGCACCGAGACATCGGCTAAGCGTTGTCTTGTTACTGCGGAAACACCCTGCGTAGCATCTACAAAGGGGTAGAAGCCGACGATGGGTCACTCTCAAATGATAAACTGTCACAAAGGAGTCAAAATAGCATATAGCATAAAAGCATTTGACTATGTTGGGTTGCCTGGCTCTTGTGCTTACCCCCTACGTTCCCGATTGTTCGGCTAGGGGGTAAAGGGAGCACCTCTGTGATTATTACTTCTGGGTCATCCGGGTTAGTACCTCAGACTGGGTGAAGCCAAAAGGTAGTCATCTTAAGAATATAATTGGTCGGCAACGACGGAAGTGAAAATTTCGGTTCATTAAAGACCATAGAGTTCGGGAACATTCCCCAAACTAAATACTCAATATTTTCATCCCACATTGATCGGAGTTGATGTTTCACGATCATGGTCAACATGATATCTCGGGCAAAGGAACTTATAAATGAACTATTTTTCATAGAAGATGTTTTTTACGTTAGTAATATAACATATCTCTCTGTGTACCTTTGTTTATAAAACCGTATGGCCAGATTGCCTTATTTGTCGTAAATCTTGGCCCTTATAAAGGCTTTATAAAGTAGGGCAAACACTCCTCGGCTACTGGCCGAGGAGGTTGAAGCCGATGGTCGGTCAACAAAGTCTTGTACAATGCGGATCCGAGCATTAATGATGTAAAGTACTTGGATACATAGAATTATTACACACAAATTGTGTCAAACATAACAATGTTTGTGTCAAACAAATATCGATCCTTAATTCGACCACCCGTGCCCAAATTAAGGCTCGGGGGCTGCTGCATTGCCTATTCAATGCAGCAAATTCAAGTGCAATACGGTTTCCGAGGAGATTCGATCCTCAGGTCGGTCGGCCACACCCAACCTGAGTCTTGGGGGCTACTGCGCACCACGTTTTAATTCCTAAAGCATGTTGTCGAGCAAGGAATTGATCCTCCGACCGATTTCGCGAATTGGCCTGAGTCGCAGGGGTTACTGGGATCAACGGTTTTATGTTTACCTTCAGGTGCATCTCGGATTTTTAGGCCGACATACACCTTGAGGGCTACTGGCTATATATCTCGGCAGAGAATAAATTGCACCAATCAAAAAAATCTGCAAAAAACAGCCCGAGACCGAGGTAGTGCACCACCTCGGAAGCAGTCCGGCATAAAGCTCGGATACAAGTGGTTGGCTCCATAAAGGGCATTTCCGGCATTAAGCTCGGTTGAACTCCTTCAACTTTTTCAAGTCTAAGGTAATCTGTGACACCTCGAATGCAGTCCGATGTTGGAGCTCGGACGCAGTCTGGCATAAAACTCGGACGCATTCCGGCCTAAAGCTCGGAGGAAGTCCGGCATAAAGCTCGGATGCGAATGGCTGGCTCCATAAAGCTCGGAAGCAGTCCAGCATAAAGCTCGGAAATTCCTCGGATGCCGACCAGCGTTGGAGCTCAGCTGCAAAATGACACTTCAAATGCCGACCAGCATTGGAGCTCGGCTGTAAAAAGACACCTCGGACGTAGTCCGGCGTTGGAGCTCGGATGCGAGAGGAGACAGCCACACGGGAAACACTTTGAGCCCGAGGTGTGGCGTAAAAATTACAAGGCATTGATAAAGGCCGAGAACTTATAGGGGCTCCTCGGATGCCCGACATGTGAACTATTCGGATACACCTCGGCGATCCTCAAGATCGGAGATGGGAAGATTTTTTGAACCAGTTTTCAAGATCCAACAGTTGAAGACGAAGAACAGTTCGGAAGAACCCAGGAGCGTCCCCAACTTGAAGACCGGTTTAGGGGGCTACTGATGGCGTCCTGGACTAGGGGGTACTCACCACGTCGTCTCCCGACCAGTGGGTCGGGCCGAGGACCCCCAGGGCGATTCACTAATGGGCCACTTCGGGCAACCCATGATGCATACAAAGAAGATTCCACAAGACTTGGCGCACAAGACAAGGACTCCTCTAAACCCTAGGCATGTGGTGCATTATATAAACCGAGGCCAGGCTAGTCAATATACAACCTCAATCTCAGATTCATTACAACAACCTCGTGGTAGATACCTGTACTATGTACTATCCCCATATCAATACAATCAAAAGCAGGACGTAGGGTATTATCTCCTTGAGAGAGCCCGAACCTGGGTAAAATCATGTGTCCATGTTACCATCGCTCCAAGACGCCTAGCTTAGGACCCCTACCGCGAGGTATGCCGGATTCAGAACCGACACCTCTTCTGACAGATTTGAATGTCCCGGATCATCTCTCCTCGCAGATCCACCTGTACTTGCGCTTTCAGCTTTGCCATCTTCAACTCCCTCAAGCAGGAATTAACCCTCTCGACTGTGACCTGGAGTCGATTCGTGCGCGTCGACCACTAGCGCCAGCGCAGACCCTCCAAATCTTCCGGAGGGATCGATCTGGTGGGATCCCTGGCCGGGTTGCCACGGAACGCCGGCCCGGCCACGGAGACCTGGTGTTGCGAGCGCCCAGCCTCCTGAGCCCGCGTTTTTGACTGCCCAGCCACTGCCGGCAGGCGACTGCGCGATCAATCCATGGCGGATCTGTGCAGCGACAGACCTCACGGAGACGGATCTGGGAGGCTGCTACGATGATGGTGCACGCACCTACTAGAGAGGGAGAGGTGGGGGAGTGCTGGCGAGGGTGGGCTGGGGGAGGCGGTCGGGCGGCGGGGCGCGGCGCGCGCAGCTAGGTGCGCGCTGATACTTGTGATCTGCGTTGGGTTTTCCGTGAAGAGGAACGGGTAGTTGCAGCACAAGGTGGGTACTTATTTCCCTTAGTTATGAAACCAAGGTTTATCGAACCAATAGGAATATCACTTCTCAACCGTCTTCAGCGACTGTACACAAAAGAACAAACGACTTGCACCCAACGCGGGCAAGAGGGTTGTCAATCCCCTTGATCTCGTTTATTTGCAAGCAAATGAGTTGTGTAGATAATTGTTGATAAGTATAATTTGCAAAATAAAATAAAAGGTAAATAAAGGCATTAAGGTAGCAATTGCGTTCGCGGATATATAAGTGAATAGACCCGGGGGCCATAGTGTTCCCTAGCGGCATCTCTCATGTAGGCAACGTACGGAGGGTAACAAATTACCGTTGGGCAATTGACAGAAAAGCGGATAGTTATGCGATATTCACGGCAATGATCATGTCTATATAGGCATCACGTCCATAAGCAAATAGGCCGACTCCTGCCTGCACCTATTACTATTACTCCACCCATCGACCGCTATCCAGCATGCATCTAGAGTATTAAGTAAAACAGAGTAATGCTTGGAGAACGATGACATTATGTAGACAAAGTAAACTCAATTAATACGAATAAACCCCATCGTTTTATCCTTTGTAGCAGCAACACAAAGACGCATCTTCTCCCTTTCTGTCACTGGGATATAGAAACTCGTCAGGTTGAACCTACTACAACGCACTACTCCCACTGAAGAAATATCAATCTACTTGGCCAAAGCACATCAATAAATCGAAGAGCATTACGAACCTATAATGATCATGCAATTAAGAGACAATATAAATCAGAGGTATCTCAAATACTTTTCATGAATAATCTGAACATAAACCCACAATTCATTGGATCCCAACAAACACACCGCACAATAGGATTACATCGGATGGATCAAAGCGAAGATGCGATGATCATTGTATTGAAGATCATATGAGAGAGAGATAGCCATCTAGGTACTAGCTATGGACCCGTAGGTCTGTGATGAACTACTCACACATCATCATGAGGGCAGCAAGGTTGATGAAGAGGCCCTCCGTGATCGATCCCCCCTCCGGCAAGGTGCCGAAACGGAGCTCCAGATGGGACGCGGCGGAACAGAGACTTGCGGCGGCGGAAAAAGATTTTTGAGGCTCTCCTAAGGGTTTCCAGGATTAATAAGAATTTATAGGCCGGAGAACAAGGTCGGGAGAGCCACAGGGGGCCCACAAGCTATCAGGGCGTGACCCCCCTAGGGTCGCGTCCTGTTGGCTTGTGGAGCCTCCCTGAGGCTCCCGGCCATCCTACGAGGCTTGTTGGTCTTGTTTTGGTCCAGAAAAAATCGTCAAAAAGTTTCGTGGCAATTGGACTTCGTTTGGTAAAGGAAATATGCAAAGTAAAAAACACGCAGAAAACAACAACTAGCACTTGGCACTAGGTCAATAGGTTAGTGTTCAAAAGTATTATAAATTGGTAAATAATGACCCAAAAAGTATCTAAGAATGATAATATATCAGCATGGAACAATAAAAAATTATAGATACGTTGGAGACGTATCACGGGCGGCGAGCTTTCGGCGAATTCGGGAGCACAATTGTGCTTCCCAAGTGAACTAATTTGTGCTCCCGAGGAGGTACACAACTCATTTATGCTTCTGCGTGGAGCACACATGCTGTCAAAAACAAAAGAAACCGGAAAAGAAAAGAAATCAAGAAAAAACAAAAAAAACTAACAAACACACACAACACATGACAGTACTGGGATATATCATGTGACAGTGCTCCACAAATAGGGCACCATTAAGTATTTGCTCACATGAAAAACTCATTGCACGTTTAGAACTTTTTTTGTGCACATTATTGGGGACCAACTAATCGGGGGTACCCGCTAGTTGTGCCGCCTAGCAGGCCGCCATGCGTCGCACCCGTGGGAACACGTTTTTTCACGTGTTTTTATTATTCATTTTCTTGGTTTTTTCTAATCTCTTTTTTTCCTTGCATGAAGCATGTAATGTGAAAAATAATAGTTGTGCTTTACAGAAATGAAAAGCATATTTGTGTTTCACTATGATTCACAATTATACTTTGACGTGAAACATATTGTGCTTCTGTCATATTAACACGGGATCTAGTTTTAAATATCTTGAGACATGAAATATTTCGGACACATGATTTCTTTACCTAATAATAAAGCACGTAGTGCTTCTGCCTGTTCACCGTCGCACACTTTTTACAAAAGAGCCCTTGTGTTTTTCAGGAATTGAACCCGCAATCCCTTTTTTGGTGGATCTGAGGAAATGTTTCACTTTTTGCACAAAACCCCCTGTCATCTACGGCCTGCCTGCACAACAAGGCAGGAGATGGATCCAGCTGTTTCGGCGTGCATGCGGCGACGGGGCGTACGGATCGAGGCGGAGGAGCACGAGGCCGATGGAGAGGTGGCCGGTGGCGGCGAACTCCAAGGAAGGTGGGGATGATGCGATTCCCAATGGACGACGGCTTCACTGGCGAGCTGGGCCGAACCAGATGCGTGGCCCACGCGGGAGACGAACAGGCGCTCCTCTCGTCATCCTCCTCCCGACAGCAGGCCAACAGGCGGCGGATCCGGCTGCTCCGGCGTGAATACGGCGGCAGGGCGGACAGATCGAAGAGGCGGACGGAGAGGGCGAGCTCCAAAGCTAGGTGACATGGTTCCATGGTGAGTCCCTTCCCTGGGGAAAACAGAGATTAGAGAAAGAAGAAGACGAAGGGAAAAGCCAAGGGAGAGGACGAGAGAGGCGGCACCTGGCTGGCTTACTTGAGGCGGCTCGGGGCTCAGACGAGCTCCTCTCAAGCCACGGTAGGAGGATGCAGGGAGAGGTAGCATTGGGGAGCGAGATCTGGGCTCGAAGCCCCGCAACAAGGCGCCGTCGGAGGGTGGGCTGGACATAACGACCACACCAATCCGGAGCCTAGAGCCCCTGCACAAATCCACGCGGCCACGTCAAGCAGACGCCGGCCACCGCTGCCGCACCTTCGCCACAAACGCAGTCCCCGCGCGCTAAGGCCCAGCCAGTCTCATTAGCCCCTCATTTGTGGAGGAAGGAAAAGAGTGGGGAACGAGGTGCCGTGGGCTGGAGCACAGCATGGGCGCGCGGGTGTGTGTGGCTGGAGCATGGAGAAGAGGAAGGAGAGCAGCGCCTAGAGTAATCGCGACGCGGATAAGGGCATCTCCAATGGTTGTAAGATAGTTGTTGGTAGTCTTTGACACATAGGATTTTTGATGATGTGTCATACAATAAATGAGGAAAGAGAACAAGGTTGTATGTAAATTAACCAACACACCTTGCACAAGCTCCAATGTAGAATGAGAGAGCACCTTATTTATTATGTCACATCCTATTGGGCAAACTAGATACAACCTATTGGAGTAGTTGTATGTTAAGGTGTTTGTTGATGACATGGCATATTTTACCAACAAGCTAACCAACAAACTGTTGGAGATGCCATAAGGTCCAAACAGTGGGAGATAGCTCTCACCGTGAATTGCTTTTTTAATTGCCTGCACCGAGCATAAGCTACTAGATGTTGCTATACGTGCTAGCACCGCCAGCGATTGCAAAAAAAACTCTTTTAAATGAGCACCGATGTAATTAGTTGTCGTTGTTTGTTGTTACTGCTAGAATATCAACAACCGGACTCCTCGTTCCGTCTCAAATGTCCGGGCGGGCCGCCCGGTCACTACTAACCGGTCACAAAAAATTGACCCAGCCGGGCCTTTTAAACTGGCCTCGAACGCCCGGACAAACCGGCACCCCTCATATCCAGCCCAAATATGCGGATATGGGGGCGTCCACGCCCGCCCGCCACGTCGGTCCGACGGTATGGACCCACGCGGAATCGCCCAAAAACCCAGCGGTCCGACGGACGCCTCCTCCGTCGTTGCAGTGTAAATGTCGCATGGCGTCGCACCGGCGGGCCGCGTAATCCCTAGCCCGGCTATTTAAGCCGACCACCGGCACTAAAACCCTACCCCTCCATATTTTCCTCCTCCCATCCGTCGCATCTGTCAGCCGTGCCCCCACGCCGCCGCCACTACACGATCAAGCACCGGCTTTGACTCCTTGAGCAGGTCCGGATCTGGAGGGCCGCGGGGCTACCTCTGGATCCGAAGGAGGATTTGGAGGAGGAGGTGGAGGAGGAAGAGGAGGAGGAGCAGGAGCCGGCGGAGGAGGCGCCGACACTGGATGTGGGGGGAGGAGGAGGGGGAGGAGGAGGAGCTGGCGGAGGAGGTGCCGGCGTTGGATGTGGAGGAGGAGGAGGCGCCGACGCTAGAGGAGGAAGTGGATCTGCGGGCGGAGGAGCGGGCCGTCCTGAACTCCATCCGTTTGGAGTCGGCTACAGAGGTCAGACGCCTTCGTCGGCAGGAGATGGAGGCGGCACGAGCTGCGACGGATGCGGACGCGACGCAGGCTGCGGCGGACAAGGATGAGCTAGAGGCCATCCCCGACGACGAAGACTAGGATAGTACGTAGGATTTTCTTTTGCACGTTTTGTATGGATCTAGAAGATCAAATATGAGAGAGTTGGATGTGGACGAGCAGATTTGAGGGCTGACTAGTCAGTACCCGCGGACGCGCCTGACGTCCGCAGACGTTTGAGGGACCGGATTTACAAACGGTGGCTGTGGACGCTCTTATAGTTTTTTAATGTTCATGCCTACCACATCTTATGAATATATCATCAGATATACAATAATTAAAGGCGAGTGAATTATTGAAAATAAATAGTAGTTTGTAAGGGAGAATATATTTGGAGCTCACCGGAACTTGCTGACAATTAAGATATTGCTTAACTTTGGAGTGATAAGAGGAATGGACGAAGAGTAGAAGGAATGTGACAACGGTGCATCTTGAAATTTACCTTTATTTTAGACAATCCAAGCGAAATTTACATGTGACGGGGAATGGACGAAGAGTAGAAGGAATGTGGCTGTGGACGCTCTTATTTTTTATGATGATGATGGCCAAGTTCAAATACTGCAAAAGAAAAGGAACAACATATAATCTTGCAAATCAAATAACCGACATTTACTAGAAGTTAGTTAACATGGTAAAAACCTGTTTGCTTTCGAATATTATCAAAAATATTGTACATAAATAATCCAACTTCAATGCACCATTACTCTTTCATCCCCAAAAAAAACCATTTGCAAATGTTTCGAAATTCAAAGAATTTTTTTTAAACTCTTCTTGCATTAAAAAAATCGTCCTTTTAAATATGTTCACATTTTTAAAAAATTATCAAATTTCCCAAAAACTGTTCCAAATTTTTTTAAACTTTTAAAATTGATCACAAAATATTAAAATTCTCTTTCATAAAAACATGTGTTCAAAATAATGTTAATTTTCACAACATGTCTCAGTTCTAATAAAAAGATTAAAAATTTCAAAATTGTTTAATTATTTTAAAATAAAGAAATATTTGTGTTTTTTGAAAAATAAAATATATATCGATTACTAGATTATTCCATGCATCACTACTCTTCCATCAGATGAAGGATGTTAGGGTGACTTCTTTACGTCCACACTTACCACTTTGTAAAGCGATAACATCATAAAATTATTAATGATGTTTATCAAAACTGTATATAGGAAATGGCGCATATTATCACATGAAGCAGCTTTTACGATATTTTTCGCCCGTTGCTACGCACAAGCATTTGTACTAGTAAGAGATAAAACGTCATGAAAATATGAATGTACGAAAGAAGCATAAAACTCCCGGGTCACGACAAGTGTCGCACATGCAGTGTGTCACTTGTCCACAAGAGGAGATGAGAGTGACCTTTACAAGGGGTACCCTCTAATTAGTGATTTCGACATTATTGAAGTAGATTAGTGTTTCAAAAATATTGAAGAGACCAAGTTTTGAGTTGGGCCATTCCAAACAAAGGAAAAGTAAAAGAAGATGGGCCGTTTTCCAGCACGGCTTGCAAAGCTCACCGCCTCAGACGCTAGGCTCGACTCCAACCCCACTCGCGCCGCCGAAGCGCAACAGCAACGTACTCTCTTTCTCTCCTGCCCTCCTCTCTTGTGACCTTCCCCTGGTAGAGATGGCAGGCGGCGGCGGCGGGAAGAAGGACCGCGGCGAGGGGCTCGGGCGCGCGCTTGTACGGCAGCGCAACAAGCAGGCCTTGGCCGCCAAGGCGAGGGGCCAGCAGCTCGTTATCTCCCGCCGCGCGCAGCAGGCGCTGCCGCTCGAGTCCGTCATCGAGGTCAGCGACATCGATGCCGTCCTCCAGCGAGCCGCCGAGGAGGAGCTCCTCCACGGAGACGACGCGGAGGGCGCCGCCGCTCTCGGTTCCGGCCTCATCGATCTGTAAGCGCCCGGCTCTGTTTTGGGTCCCCGCAGGTGTTCGACGAATTGCCTCTGACACGGGTGCTGCGGTTATTTTGCGTTGCAGGGATGGGACGGGGGACACGGAGGAGGAGAGGCGGCTTCTGCGGGAGGAGCAGGAGGCCCTGCACGCCGACAGCCTCAGGGTGCCCCGCCGGTGAGTGCTCGGCACCGTCGTTTCTTTCTTCTTTGGTCGTCTGGAGTGGGATGAGCTGTATATGGTTGAACGGAATCGGAATGTTTTCAGGCCCCCGTGGACTGCCCAGATGACGACCGAGGAGCTCGACACCAACGAGAAGCGGACCTTCCTGGAGTGGCGGAGGAACCTCGCGAGGTTGGTGCACTTCTCTGCTGTGTTTCTAGCAGTGCCATTGTTCAAAAGTTACATTGCTCCTTTGTAAAGGGAATGGTTGTCGAGTGTATTTCAAGAAATATCGGGTTTATGCTCTTAGTTGCAGCAAATCTCCGGATTTTGTATTCATACCATTTCGGAAAACCCACCTAACTAACTCCCCGCCTTGGCATGTTAACAATTTAAACTACACTACTTGCTACAAAATACTTCATCAGTAGTTGATTAGGGTGTTGTTTGTTTATGAAACTATGTCGATATATCAATGTAAAACCCAGGTCATGTGTTGTAGCCATAAAACCCCAGGTTTTCTGCAACTATGACCTTAGACTTGGGTATCTTTGGAATCTTCTGTTAGAAATCATACTTGGACTTGTTCTGAATATTCGTGCTAAATTCTGAAGCTGGTTCATTCTTTCTGGGCATTGAAATGTAAAGTGCTACAACTAAAGTACTAATTTAAGAAATATTCTGCAGATTGCAAGAGAATGAAGAACTTGTCCTTACACCTTTTGAGAAGAATCTTGATATCTGGAGACAACTCTGGAGAGTACTTGAGCGCAGTGATTTGGTTAGTATATCTATTTGAGAAACCTATGGTACAACTGAGGTTTATATGAACATTAACTATGAACTCTTTTGCCATTTTATCTCACTTTTCAATCTGCGGCATCACCAGTAGGTCCAGTACAATGTTCCTTCTTTTTCAGCAACTTGTTGTTTTTCGGGGCATGAGTACATGTGCACACCTATTCATCATTGCCAACCTTATATCTAGTTGTAATATGTCCCCATTTGAATTACTGTGATGCATACGTTATTTTTTCTTATCTGTTATTAAGTTGAACTGTTGAACCATGGTACCGTATTGTCTCGGTAGTATTGGAGCCTTTGTGACTGTGATCAGCCTTCTTATTTTCCCTGAATGAGCTATGTAACGACTATCGTGTTCCAGGAAATTATGTAAAAGTACTGACTGGTTTCCTTCTTTATTGAAGCTCGTGATGGTCGTCGATTCTCGAAATCCCTTGTTCTACCGTTGCCCTGATCTTGAGGTACTTAATTTAGACTTACTATTTTTTTAACTTCTATATTGGGTTTAACTTGCATGGTTGTCTATATTACATTATTAATAAATTCCCATTGATGTTAGATGACCGGTACCTTGAGTTTAACTGGTTGCTACTGCTGGTTGTTGCATTATTTGTTCTCTGGTCTTGTCGAAGCATTAAAATCCAGTTCTCCCTGAAATGTTGGTGCTTCTTGAAACTTAAAACTGCGGTTTTAGGATTCACATCGTAATCCGTGCTTCATTCTTTATTGCCTTCATTCTCACACAAATTAGTGTCTAGATTGCTCACACTATCAAACCGCAAAGGTACAATTTCACAGGCATGAAGATAAGGCATCTTTGAAGTACCCATGACGTGATATTGTAGCTTTCTTTGTCATTTTACATTATATCAGCATTGTAAGTGCTGTACTGGTTTATGATTTTCAACATAGGCTTGAATACTTGTTCGTGTGTGTATAAATGTTGGTATTATGTGGTGCAGTGTTGCTGCGACCTTCTTTGGTACTTAATTATCTTATCAAAATTGGCTGATGACCTGCTTGATTGATTTTCCATCTCTGTTAATGTGAAGACAATTATAATTTTGTTTTATGTGTACCAACAACATGGGCTTTAACTACATATTTTGGTATGTTGGGTGTGTGGAAGCTTGCTATCCATGTGCCAGAACCATGAGTTGATAGCAAGATCTTATGGGTTTCACCTCTAGCCTACCCCAACTTGTTTGGGACTAAAGGCTTTGTTGTTGTTGTTGTTGTTGTTGTCACTGTTGGCGTCATGTGGCACTGAGCTGCAGTGACCAGCCTCCTGGGATAGTTTATTTATGATCATAATAGGATGACAAGGTCGAATTTTGTTTGAATGGTGTTCTGTCTCCTGATTCTCCTCTGGCAAGGTCATGATGCATGCAAGAAATGTACCGAGCTTCAAAATTGTCAAGCAGAAGCCAAATAAGCATTGTGGACCACTAAATATTAGCAGTGCCTACATTCTGGTTAAGCATGTCGTGTTCGTTTTTTGAGCTAAATATGGTGTGTGATATTTGGGAGTAGCTGTGAGCTAACAAAGAAGAAATGTTTTCCCCTTTATTATAGAACTGTTTGCTTTATTGTATTGTAGATTTTTGCAGTTTTCTGCTGTCTTCTGACATGTATCTTTTTCTATGTACTAAGGCATACGCACAGGAAATTGATGAGCACAAGAGAACACTGCTTCTTGTAAACAAGGCTGATCTTTTACCACTGAGTGTCAGGTTAGTAGCTCTCTGGAGGTGCATTTGACTTCGAAGTACCTTTGGTGTCTGTTGTAATGCATGACATGTTCTCAATTTGGAAAAAAATGCAGGCGGAAATGGGCAGATTACTTTAAGCAACATGATATTCTCTATCTATTCTGGTCTGCTAAAGCTGCTACTGCAACGTTAGAAGGGAAAAAGCTGAGCAGCCAAATCATGGAAGAATCAGATACAGATCTTGATACAAAGATATATGGCCGGGAAGAGCTCCTGGTGAGGTTGCAGGGCGAAGCGGAGTATATTGTGAGCCAAAAGGGTACATCCGCTGCTGGAGAGGAACATGAATCTAGTTCTGATTCTGCCTTGGCGCGACCCAAGCGTGTGGTTGTTGGCTTTGTTGGCTATCCAAATGTTGGGAAGAGTTCGACCATCAATGCTCTGGTCGGTGAGAAGAAGACTGGTGTAACATCTACACCTGGCAAGACCAAGCATTTTCAGACACTGATAATCTCAGAAGAGCTCATGCTGTGTGATTGTCCTGGTCTGGTCTTCCCTTCCTTTTCAAGCTCGAGGCATGAGATGGTGGCGTGTGGTGTCTTGCCAATTGATAGAATGACAAAGCACAGGGGAGCAATTCAAGTGGTGGCAAATCGTGTGCCGAGAAGCATCCTGGAACAGGTTTACAAAATCACCCTGCCCAGGCCCAAGGCATATGAGGAAGCATCTCGACCACCAACCGCAGCTGAGTTGTTGATGGCATACTGCACATCTAGAGGGCATGTGAGCCATGCTGGGCTGCCTGATGAGACCAGGGCTGCTCGGCAGATACTGAAGGATTACATCGATGGAAAGATTCCGCACTTTGAGCTTCCTCCTGGTGAGATAGACGATGAAACTGATGCAGAGGACACCAGTGACCTAGAAGGCTCGAGCACTGCGGCAGCTGATCAATCAGACGACGGCGCTTCTGATGAAGATGATGAGGAAATCAATCGAGCTGAACCAAACATCAGTCATGCCCTAAGCGACCTTGAATCTTTTGACATGCCCCAAGTGACCAAGGGTTCCACAAAGAAGAAAAAGAAAGAAACGTCCCACAAGCACCACCGGAAACCTCAGAGGAAGAAGGACCGATCATGGAGGGTTGGAAACGATGGCGCTGACGGTTCAGGGGTTATAAGGGTGTTCCAGAAGCCCGCCGTTAATCTTGCTGCCAGTAGCACTAGCGTCGTAGGTTAGTGCTTCAGTTTTTGCTGGCTTGTGTGCCGCGCCTGAACCTCTTTCTGTAACCCTCCCTCACATTACAAGTATCCATGATGTTTGGATGGAAAATGTTGCCGAAACTACACCTATCATTCCAAAAACATTTCTCTATTTTGTTTAAACTTGCGTTTGCCACCTTCTCTGTGTTGCAATGGTATGCTCTGTGCCAGATTTTCTTGCAGTTCACTGGCTGGTATGAAAGCCAGGATTGATTATTTTATTTTCAGCAATGCGAGCCATTTGCATCGTTCAAGTGGGGCGAAAAAAGTAGGAGGAAGAAATTATTGCTGTACAAGGCAAAATGAGGCTGGCTAAAACGTGACTGCATCATATGTCGATGAACAAAACCACTCCCTCCGTTCCTAAATATAAGTCTTTTAAGAGATTTCACTACGAACTACATACGGATGTATATAGACATACTTTAGAGTATAGATTCATCCATTTTGCTTCGTATGTAGTCCATAGTGAAATCTCTTAAAAGACTTATATTTAAGAACAGATGAAGTAGGTCTCAACACGTTGCATGTTGTTCAACGACCGCAACAAATTCAGCATTTAAAAGTAAAATAGCGTTCACAAATGCAGAACTGGTACTATCCAATTAATCTAAAAAAATACCCCAGCCGCACCTAAATATATGACATTTTGGTAGGCTAATGGATCCGAGGAAGTACCTCTGTTTCTAAATATAAGACGTTTTTGCAGTTCAAAATTGAACTGCCAAACGTCTTATATTTAGGAACAGAGGGTGTACTGAAACACAGCTGAAACTTTCAGTTCAAATGTACTTTAAACAGGCTGCAATTCTCAAATTCAACTGTAAATTTGCAAAACTAGCCAAAGATTGGGGGGCAAATAAGGCCAACATGATGCACAGGGTAACACCAGCAGTGTCGATGAAATGACGATTTATAACCAATCAAATCATTCTTTGAGAATCCCATATTTGTAACCATGCCAGGAAATTCTTGCTGTTGGTTGTAAGGCAACATGAGGCCGGCTGGAACCAACGGTATGGACAGCCTGGCAACCCCTATAATGTTAGGTTGCATTGCTCAAAATTCGCTGACAAGTGTCTAAAACCAGCCAAATAAGACTGGCAAAACTCACCAGCGCCATGAACAAAACCGACAGAGATTAGTGCTCACTCATCAGTTATTGATTGAAAAACTGATTACCGGACGAACTTCTTGTCAATTGTTTGCTACGCACGATCGGCGTTACAAATTTGAAGCATAAGATCAGCACAAGAGCTAATCGTGTCAAATCAGTATTGATGCATTGGATTATTACAGCACAAGATCACTTCTCCATATTGATTCACGAGTTAGAACTCGTGAACAATTGTATAATTGCCACCAAAAGAATCGAATTTCATCGGAGAGGCCACCCTCTCCCGTCCTGCAGATCACGCCCCCAAAGTAAAACAAAATAATTCACATCTAGGATGCCTCAAATCTCACCAAAAAATCGCAAGATCCCGCGCCCAGGCGGCGGGATCAGACCGCGTTCTCCTTCGCCACCACCGCGACCGCCTCTGACTGCTTCTTATTGTCGCCATGCTCCCCCTCGGCAGCCGGGGGCGGCGGCGAGGCAGGGGAGGGCCCGGAGGCTTCGCTGGCCTTGAAGGCCTCGAGATCCTCGGCCATGGCTCGCTCGGCGCGGAGGATGGGCTCGTAGTAGTCGGGGAACTTGTCCATGCACCTGCGCAGCGCGGAGGTGGCGTCGTAGCAGCGCTCGACGACGTCGCTGCCTTCCGCCTCCGCCTGCTCCACGCACTTCTCCCACCCCACGAACTCCTCCTTGCACCCGCCGCCCTTCATGAACAGGCAAAACCCGCACTCCCCTTCCTCCTCCTCGCCGCCCTCCGCGGCGGCGTCCAGGACCACCGTCTCCCCCGCCGCGTCCGTCCCGCCGCCGGGAGCGCCTGCGGCGGCGGCGGCGGACTGCGCCTCCTCCTTCTCCGGTGAATCAGCGGGCGCAGCGGCCTCCGGGGGCGCAGAAGCTGCTGCTGCGGCGGCGGAGCCATGCTGGGCTTCTTCTTTGGCTGGTGGATCGGCGGGCGCGGCGGCCTCCGGGGGAGGGGAGGCGGCGGAGGCGGCGACTCCCATCGCGTGAGCGTGAGGGGGTTTTGCTTATTGGATCGGACGTAGGATTCGTCGAAGCTGCGGGGGGACTGGAGAAGCTTAAACCCTATTCGATGTGGCCTTTTTGGGCCTAAACTAGTGGGCTTTTGGAGCATGGGTAGAGGAACAGCCCAGTCAGTCGAGCCCGGCCCGGGTGTACCAGCGTTTCAATGTACTTTTGTGCGTGGTGGACTAGTTCTCCTCTTTACCGAAAAAGGCTTTCGCCCCGCTTTATATATAAAGCAATAACCACCAACAAACGGATCTGATACAGACCACAACACACAACACGAGAACCACACTCTCCCAGGGCCAGATACATAGGTGCCAAAGGGCTACAACAGCACCACACCGACAGACTCGACGTAGACAACAAGAGGAGACAGTAAGCATCACTACGGAGCTGCCGGCGCCCTTCCGATGAGATCACGAAGAGGTGAAGTTGAGAATCGTCGACACCGTGCGCTCCAAGACAGTGCCTTCAGGAAGGGCACGACACCGTAGCGCCGCTACCGCCCGATCCAGAGATCGGATTTTCATCCGGAGCACGACGAAGGGAGGGAGCAACCACAACGGAGTGTTCAGGAAGATGACGACACCCACAGACGCCGCCTCCGTCGGTCTGGCCTAAACCAGACAGGGTTTTCACCCCGGTAAGCATACTCCGCCTTCGGTAGGACGACGAAATGCCTGCCACCACACCGCCCACGCGGCCATGGCTGCTAGTCGCCCACACCTGAGCCGCGGCCTCAGCCCACGAGCACCGCGGCTCCCACCACTTGGGCCGCCGCCCAAGAAACAAGACGCCCGAAAGGTCCTCCATGGCTGTCGGTGATGAGCCAACCGGCAAGCTCCGACCACCGACAGAGCCGCCAGCGACCGGAACGGCCAAATCGATCAGGGAGCAACCAGGTCGGAGAAGAGGCGAGGCGGGAGCGGACTACGTCAACGTCCGGCACCCCTGCCGGTGACGGGTGGCCCGACCGCATCGGCGCCACCCATCTCTCCCACCACCTCTCCAAACGTCACCCCTGACGCCCAACCCGGGCTCCCAGCCTGGATCAGTACCTGGCCCAAACCGGCACCCGCTCAACGGCGCGAGGAGCCGGACCGGCCACAACCTGCATCCACGAGAGAGACCAACAGCATCCCCAAGGGCCGCACGCAGATGAGCCGACGCCGGAGAGCCCAGCTGCCGCTGCGCCACGACCTGCACACCACCATGAGCTGAACCACGCCGACGCAACACCGCCGCCATGAGCCGACCCATGCCACCACCATGGGCTCCCACCACGCCGTGGCAGCCCAAATCCACCGAGGACCACCGCAGCACCGGAAGCAGCCGCCCGCAGCAGCTGGCCGCGCGCCACCGCGGTCCACGCCCAGCGCCACGACCAAGCCCGGTCGTGGCCAGCCCCCGTGCCGCCAGCCAGAGCAGAGCCCCCAGATCCAGATCCAGATTTGGGCCTCCGCCGCCGTCAGGCCCGCACCGCCGCCTCTGCCACCACGGGCGCAACCCCGACGCCCACCGCACGTAGCCCACCACGCCGAGGCAGCAGCCACCTGCGCCGCCGTGCCCCACGAAGCACCGCGTCCCCGACCGGCGAGGTCGTCCCGCGCCGCCCACCACCGTTCGGAGAGGAGAGGAGGCCCCGCCGCCGCCGCAGCCGGCCGGGCTTTGCCCGCCAGCGAGTGCGGCGGCGGCGAGAAGAGAGGAGGAGGGGAGGGGGGCTAGGACCGGCGGCGGCGAGGGTTTCCCCCCGTCGCTCGCGGGAGCGACGCGGGGGTCTGTCACTAGTTCTCCTCTTTCAGCATCGTGCTTGCCGGCGTCGACGACGAGGGTGCATCTCCGTCCAAGGTGAAGAGGATCGTTTTTCCCCACATGAATTGCCATGAAAAACGTTCGATTTTTCATGTGTAAAAAACTTGCATCAGATTTTTAGCCTTTTCAGGGGAAAAAATTCAATCTATTCATTGTTTATCATGGCAGTATAAGAAACGCCATAAATAAATAAAATTATAAACCTGCAGCATGTCTATTTTCCACAACTTAATTGTCTCTAAAAAATTTCCTCCTGTATTATTTTTATGTGGCTGGGTGGTTCATGTCGATTATGTTTAAAGTTATAGACTTGTTTTAAGGCAAACTTTTATAAGTTTGACCAACTTATAGGAAAAAACAATGAATATCTGCGAACTTTTGACTTATGACAAACCTAGAACTTCAAATACTTCGAAACGGGGAAGTATCAGGCAGTGAACTGGTCTACTCATATTTTAGCAACTTGAGAGGAGGAAGGCCATTCACTCATTCTTCTATAGCGGCGGCTGATTGTGATAGGGGCACGAGCGACATGTTACGGCCGGTGGCAGCTCGCTGGCTGACCTGACTTTTCCAGAGGCAGGTAGCTGTAAACAACGACCAACGGCGAGCAAATAGTAGTATACAGATTTAGCCTAAAAGATCCACCCGGAAAGTGCAGAGCCATCATCGGGACACGTGTGTGTCTGGGAACGTTCCAAGGTCAACTTCCGAATATCTTGAGTAGTATGTACTCCCTTCGTTTTTTTTTACTCCACGTGTAAGATTTGATCAAAGTCAAACTACACAAAGTTTGATCAAATTTATATTAAAAAATATGAACATCTACAATACAAAAACTATATAGTGTGAATCAGGATGTAAGTGGTCAGCTCCCTAGACGTTGTGGGACTTCCCCGCATTGGCCATCAGTTTTTATGTGGGATTACGTGGTTGCCGGGTTAATTTTTATGCGGGACAGGTGGCGTCCATATATTGCCGCATATACTTTTATAAAGCTAGTCTTAAAATCAACTGTGTACATAACAACACATCACCAACTTGCCATTTACCAACGCGGCAGAGCAGAGCAGAGCTCGCCATTCAGCTAGCTAGCGGTGACTGGCTGCGAGCACGAGTGCTGCTACCTAACCCGGTTGACCCCTAGAAAGCAAGCATGGATGTTGAGAGCTTCGCGGCGCAGGAGGTCTCCGTCGACTGGCGGGGCCGCCCGTGCGAGCCCGGCTGGCACGACGGCATGCACCCCGCCGTCTTCATCCTAGGTACGTGATGCTGCCTACATGAAGTTAGTTTGTTATATGGACGAGCGATGGAGCAATGTCCATCCATGGCTTAGTGCTGAAGGGAGCGTCCATGTGGTGATGTGCAGGGATCCAGGCGTTTGAGATCATGGCAATCGCGGCGGTGGGGAACAACCTCATCACGTGCGTGTTCAGGGAGATGCACTTCCCGCTGTCTTGACGGCGCCCTAGCCTAGGGCATGGCGATTGACTGGGGAGTGGGGAAGGACGCGATGGAGATTTGTGAACTCTGGACTGCCCGTCGCTGGTTTGATGGGTTTTTCTGGGCTATCCATTTACGTCAGTTAATTTTACTAGGTGTCCACGAACGCCACTTAAGGTTTTTTTGGTGGATGGCATATGTGAAACTAGTGGGTCCCAGCGCCATTTACATCCCGAAGTATGAAAATACATTTTGTGGTGCATCTGATAATATTGATTTTATATTATGTACGTTTATGTTTTTAATATAAAATTTGTCAAACTTTACAAAGCTTGACTTTGATCAAACATTATATGCAGACTAAAAAGAAACGGAGGTGCTCCGTACTGCTTGGAGGTGTGCCTCGTTTACAGTGAGGAGTTGCGCGCTGTTTTTCCTTCTTTCGGCAAAGGCGTGATTCTAGACCACGAAAACGGCAATACGTGAACACGTAGTAGTAGTACATGAACGAACGGTAGCAACAGGTGAAGTTGGGTACTGTGGCGATCTGGAGAGATGGCTGGTGCGCGGTGCGCGTCCGGAGATTCTCAGCTAGCGCGTCGCTCGTTAACTCCAGTCCCAGTCCAGGTTTATGCTACCGCTGCTGCTCAACGGGCTGTACGACGTCCCTGCGGAAAGCGGCCTAGTGGCCAAGTAGTTGTATATCGTAAAGCTGCCAGGCTTTCCATCGGACCGTTTCTCTGTCCAGGCTGTTCCTAATTAACAAGTGCAGTACGGGCAAAGAGCAGCTCTCGTTAAGTTTATTATTAGGTTTATTTATAGAGGGGGGGGGGGGGGGGGGGGGGGGGGGGAATGCTAACAAACTCCGCATCCGTCGCTTTCTCTGCGCTACACGTGGCGTTCGCTGTGGGCAGACCAAGCTTGTCTCCTTCCTGCTGTAGGAATGTTTTTTGCAGCTTGTAGAAAAGTCTGTGCAATAGAACTCATGTTACAGAGATTGGACGAAAAAAGGATCTAGAAAAGTTTTGCAACAAGTTTGTTGTTTCAGAAGGAAGGATGTGTGCAACCAGGCTCATGTTTCACATATTAGAGGGAAAGAATGTTCGAAAAAGTTTTGCAACATGGTCCTTGTTGTAGAAGCCCGAGCGCAACAAGGCCCTGTTGCAGAAGCAGAAAACAAGGGGAAAGAAAGGTTCGGAAAGATTGCACAAGACCGTTGTTGCAGAGAGATGAGGGCAACATGAAACTTGTTGCGGGGAACAGACAGCTACTCGACACTCCATCCAACGACTGCTGAGGCGATGGATCTTTTCAGATTATCCACCAACCGACGCGTAGTGCTACCCTTATTACTTAAGTGGTCGGTCACTCATAAGTGAGGACTGAAATAACAATAGCGTCGGCCAAGCCCACTTCAGAATGGATGGGCGTGAGGGCCCGCCAAGGAGTGAGCAGAGCAATAACCTGTGGCCACGCGGATGGCAATCATCTGCGTAACAACGTCAGTCTTCAAGTCGAACCTTCTTCCCATTGAGAGTGACGGATATGCTAACTACTACTTCCTTCGCCCCACAATATAAGATCGTTTTTCAAGTTAACATAGTTTAAAGAATGATCTAATATTGTGAGATGAAGAGAGTAATAAATTACAATTTACATCTTTCATAAATTCTTAGTTTTATTATCGTTGCATATGATTGAATACGAGCACCACATTGTTCTTCTAGTCCTAGAATGTCTAAGCTCAACATAGACGCGCACACACATAACCACACACCTGCTCTGGAACTCACACAACGTCTATCGGAGAGTCGATTCACGTGCATGTAGGGATGCAAATGAGTCGAGTTCAAATGAGTTGGATTAGGCCTAACTCAACTTATACTAAAATTCGAGCGAACTCAAACCGAGTGAAGCTTAAGGTCAAGCCGTAGAAAGTGGCTCATACTCAGCTTGGAACGATCTCGAGCTAGTTTCGAGCTAAATAAGATGATTTTTTAATAATCTAAGACGTTTTTTCAAATAATGTAGGCCACAACACAACATAAGAAACCATTATATAACTCCATTTATTCTCCCTCAACACATCATGGATGAACTAGCAAGTGAAGAACACAAAGGTGCATCTGCCCTCAAACTTTGGCCAAATAAAATGATAATTAAAACAAGGCTGGCCATATACCATATTGGGGCTAAAAAAATCCGCACTTAACTAAGCTTCCATGTTTGGTAGTAGGTAAAATGAAGACAAATCATACACAACATACATGATAATATTTTTTCTATCTATATGTTAATAAATTATCCCATTTCTTTTTAATATATATCAAAATTATGTAATATAATTATATGATATCGGGCTATCATGCTAAAATTGAGCGAGCCAACATTGCCTTAAGATCAGCTCATTTCTCGATCGAACTACATAAAGTGTTCATACTCACCTCATTGCTCTTCGAGTCGAGCCAAAATACTGGACGATCTCGAGTGGCTCACGAGCCTCAAGCTTTTCTTGCAGCCCTACGCGCATGATCTTCCCATGCATGTTGGAAGAATAGTGTGAAGAAGTGAAACTAATGGGAATGAATAATCGTGTCTCATTGATGGGAATTAGGGGTATTTATAACCAGTACATGGCGGTTACAAAACTGGCGGTTGTTGTTAAAACTAATTAACCTCATCGGTTAGTTAGGGGAATCCCCGCATTACCACACCATGCATGCGGTTGCCACACTGGCAACTGCCCGACGGTTGCTCCTCCCGATCGATGCCTTCACCAACGGACGCCTCTCTTGGATGCATCCTTCCCGATTGTATATACACGTGAACATGATCAATAAAGACAACACCTGAATATTTTGCTTTGTCTCTTTATTTTACCTTCACCACGTTATCAACACGCTCTACATCTGATCGAATTCGACATGATTTCGAGATCGAGAAGAGCAGGTAAAAGGCGAGAAGAAAAGATGCATGGATTTTTGTCTTCGTTTGCTTCGGGATGGTGGCCAACGCGAGCGGCTCCTCCAACCACGCGGTTGTCGACGTCGGCGTCGTCACGCTGCGTCTTCCATCGCCGACGCCCGAGCAAGTCCATGGCTTTGACGAATCACCGCAAGACGCGCTCCAGCGCGAGATAGAGGGGGCCCCGGCGGAGTCGTGGCACACAGGGAAGCTAATATTAAGGCTCACGCGCCTTAAAGTCTACGTTGAACTACTCAAGCTCCTTGAATGCATCATGTCAAGGTAAGTGACTCTTCCCAAGCATTGGCTTGGCTATCCAGATATCCATGGTTTTGAAAGACACATCTACACAATGGTCTCAAGTGTGCTTTATCCACACAAAACCATTGGCTCATTATCCTGAATATCGATTTCAATCAAAATCTAATGTCCAACATTGCAAAACTCTCCTTGGGTGCCTTCATTATGGCCCCATGATTGATTTGTATCACTATGTCCTATATGTCTAGGCTCAAAATGGTTTGGTGGAATCCTTTATCCAAAGAATTAAGCTCATTGCATGCTCTTTACTTTGAAATTGTAACTTACCAATTTTGCGTTGGAGTCATGTAGTTTTACACGCTCATGACCAAATTGCATAATATTCTTCTTCTTTATCTTTGATACGTGGAAATCTATCAAGTATTTCCCATATGCGGTAATCTGGTTACATACCGATATCACCACCCGACATACATCATTGGTCCCTCAACGTATATTTGGGATCTACATGAAGAATAATTGTATTTTCGTTAATACCTCAAGCCCCTCACATGGGGAGTTATTCAAGGCCAATATGATGATTCGGTGAGGAACATTTCCAAACATTAGGGGGAGATTTCAAGTACCATAAAGAATGCCACAAAATTAGTTGAATGCTCAACACATTTCTGCCTCAAATCCACGTACTCAAAGATTTGAACCATGTGTTCACAAGATTTGTAACACATTGCAAATAATCTGTCAGATTCATTTATCGACCATAAAGGTGTCATACAATCCTGCAAAAATATGCCGGAAAGAGTGGAGGCGCCAACTAAAATCACTCAACTCCCTGTTCAAAGCAACAGGGGGACAAGTACGGCAATAGTACATCAAGATTCAGCTTCTCGCAAGCAAGGATATCAAGGCCTCTGAATCACTAAATGCAAGTAAACTTCACGATGAGAGACATCTAATGGGTAGTATACACCCAGTGGATGGGAAACCTCCATCTAATGGGTAGTATACACCCAGTGGATAGGAAGAGAATCTCCCTCAAGCTTGGGAAGGCTTCTCCAGTTACTTAAAGCTTTGTCTGATCATCCTCTTAAGAAAAATGAAATACTTGATATCTTCTATAATGGACTGATGCTTCTAGGGATTACCTAGATCGTTGTGCTGGTATTGTTTTCAGGGAACAGACTATTGGACAAGCTGAAGAATTATTGAATAATATATTGCAAAATGCCGATGCTTCTAGGGACTACCTAGATAGTTGTGCTGGTTGTGTTTTCAGGGAACGAACCATTGGGCAGGCTGAGGAACTATAAAATAATATTTTAAAGAATGTTGATGATTGGACACTTCCTGAACCACCGACGGAACCTATTCAAAAGAAGAGAGGTATTCTATTCCTCAATCCAGAAGATATGCAAGAAGTCAAGAGATCTATGAAAGAAAAAGGTATTAAATCTGAAGATGTCAAAAATTTAACACCTATTGAAGAAATACATGAGCTTGATATCCCTACACAGGTAGTAGAGGTAAATTCTCTCCGTAGATTTGATGAAAGTGATATACCTTACACTAAGACTCCTAGTCAATGCATGGATGAATTTGATAATTATATTGTTAAGCAAGGACATTTTAATAAGTTAAGGATCAATTACAATGGAATGTTATGGTGATTGATCGCTTGAGTGACTTGATGTTTAGAATTGCTAATGATGTTAAAGGTTTAGGTAAACATTCATCCATGATCTGTACTCAGCTAGAACAAGTTGCTAAGTCTCAAAATGATTTGCTTACTGAAATGAATGATAAAATGACTGATCATTCTATTAGAGTAATGACTAGAGGAGGTAAAATGACCCAGGAGCCTCTCTATCCTAAAGGGCATCCTAAAAGGGTTGAGCAGGATTCACAAATTATTAATTCTAACACACCTAGTCCTACTAAAAAGAAAAAGAAAAAGAAAAAGGAAAGTGATAGGACTTTGCATGCTTCTAGTGAACCTGTGATAGAGAAACCTTCCGAGAATCATAATGATGTTTCTATTTCTGATGCTGAGACACAATCTGGCGATGAACATCCACCTAGTTTAATGATAATGAGAATGTTCATGTTGATGCTTCACCAGAAAATGATAAGGACCCTGAAAATGAGGAAGAAATAGAACATGTTGTTGATTTTGATAACCCACCTCCTAAGAATAAAAGATATGATAAAAGAGATTTCATTGCTAGAAAACATGGTAAAGAAAAAAAAACCACGGGTTCAGAAACCCATGCCTTTTCTTACTAAGCCTTCAAAAAATAAGGATGAGGAGGATTTTGATTGCTTTGCTAAAATGCTTAGACGTGTCTTTTTGCGCACTCGCTTGACTGATATTTTGAAAATGCCTCCATATGGTAAGTATATGAAAGATATTATCACTAATAAAAGAAAGATACCTGAAACTGAGATTTCCACCATGTTTGCTAATTATTCTTTTGATGCTGGAGTGCCTAAGAAGTTGGAAGATCCGGGTATACCCACAATACCTTGCTCCATTAAACGAGTTATGTTAGAACTGCCCTATGTGATCTAGGAGTCGGTGTTAGTGTTATGCCTTTTTCCTTGTATAAAAGACTTGATTTGAATAAGCTTACACCTACTGAAATATCTTTGCAAATGGCTGATAAATCCACTTCTATACGTATTGGAATTTGTGAGGATGTTCCTGTTATGGTTGCAAATGTTACTATCTTAATGACCTTTGTTATTCTTGAGATGCCTGAGGACGACAACATGTCGATTATCCTTGGTAGACCTTTTCTAAATACCGGGCTATTATTGGTTGCAACAAAAGCAAGGTTACTTTTCATGTCAATGGTAAACAACATATGGTGCACCTTCCGAAGAAACAAGCTTCGGTGAATATTATTAATGCCATTGAGCAAGTTGACACAATTACTATTGGGGAGTTTAAATTTCCTCTTCCTACTGTCAAGAAGAAATATGATATTCTTATTGTTGGGAGATGCTAATCCCCATTGAGGTAACCTAGTGTTATACGAAGATTCTTCGGTTTCATGTCAATCGGAAATGGTTTGTTAATAAGACTTGATCAACCTTATTAATGGATCCTTCTTGAGAGGCATGAGGTCAATGAATTTAGTAAGCACAACCTTCTGTAACATTAGTTTACTCTCTGTTATTTTTAGTTTAATGAAATAAAATGCCATGATTATCCTGTTTTCTGAATTATCCGTGTAATAAAAATGGACAAAAAATAAAAGTGCTCAGAATGTTACAAAATTTCTACATGATTTTTTCTGAAATATTTAAGAATTTTTGGAGCTGAAAACACCCTAGGGGGGTGCACCTGTTGCTGCCAAGGCAACAGGGCGCGCCTAGATGCCTTGGGGGCCCACACGGACCCCCTCACTTTTCCATTCAGCCCACTTCATCTCTTACCTCTAGAAAAAATTCATGGTTGCTCTCTTCCTTGTGTTCTTGCTTCCAAAACCTGAGATTTTTGACCTCTTAGCTCGAAGCTCCGTTCCAAAACTGTTTTAAGGGATTGCCCCTTGGTATGTGACTCCTTCATTGCTCCAATTAGTTTTTGCTTTAGTGAATTATATTTTGCATATTGTGTTGCTCTTGGTGCTACTGAAAAATGAGCTTGCATGTTGGATTCTTTGAGTTTCAAGTAGTGTGAATGCTTGATATGGCCCCTAGGCATCTATATGAGTAGTTGCTATCAATCTTAAAAAGTTTTGTTGACATAATTTTGTGGTCCAAAAATTTGAGAAATTTGTTCTTAGGGAAATGAACTTCTTTTGAAGGGGTTCTTCGAGACGGAGTTCCAAAGGAGTTGTTGGGAGTGCCCAAGATCGGGATATCAACATCTTTCTACCAAGAGTTCATGCAATTTATTGCGAATACCGGTCTGACCAACTTCCTCGCAGATGAGTGTGATCAATATTATCTCCTCACGAACTCCTTTGTGCAAAATTTCTATTTCTTGAATAGGCTCGATATTCCCATGGTACACTTTGATCTATATGCTGAAAATTATGAGATACCACTTACCGATTTCTATCAAATATATTTGATTCCCTCTGATGGGGAAATAAATGAGCCCATGCTGGAGGAGTTTGAGGACTTCCTCCTCAACCTAACTGTGGGAGAACATAGGGGCGTGTCGAAAGCTAGAGCCACTAGTTTACATTTTCCTGTTGTGCACTACTTTGCTTTATTTATAGGGAAATACTTAACTGCTATGGAGGAAGGTGGCAACCTCAGTGCCCCTACCCTCGCTATCCTACGTCGTGCACTATTTAATGATAATTCATACAGTTTAGGAGCTATTGTTGCACGCCACTTGCACGGTAATTGGATCAGAGGACAGATCCATGGTGGTATTTATGTCACTCGCTTAGCAAAACGCTTTAATGTCAATATACGCCATAATGATTACTTGCTGCCTAAGATTTATCTAGATCACCAAGCTATGATGGATCGTCACTTTATAGATGAACCTGAGCCTCTGCACCACATTCGCTACAACGTGGTATTTAGCGAGGGGACTCGTGATGTTATAGTATTGCCTGCACCTTCTCTATTTAACTATCATGCCAGGCATGTATATGTCGCCATGCCATCAGATATAATCGCTTACCGGAATGAGTTGGTTGCGACGGAGGCTGAGGCCGAGGCTTGCGACGCTCAAGTGCCTCAGCCCAACTACTTCCCACCTGGACTTGACGGCTACTACGGAGGTTGAGGCCCAGGCTTGGGACGCTCAAGCTTGGGGGAGTACGTATTTCTCGCCGACATACATTCATGTTCACACATTTCATTCCAACTGTAGGTGTTCATCCTCTTTCATTGTATATCCATATTAGTTTTATTTTCCATTTCTCCTCTTGATGTGTTTGAAAAACTTTGAAAACCCAAAAATATTTCTCGCTTCTTCTTTTACTTGTTGGGAGCTTTTCCGTGTAAATAGTTTTTCTCGCTTTTCGTTTTTCCTTCGCTAATTTACTTTCTTCAGAAAAACTAAAAACTCCAAAAATATTTCAGTGTGTTTCTTTGAATTTCTTTTCCTTTTTTGAGTCATTGAAAAGGAGAAGGCCACGATGAATATGTTAAGTGGCTCTCATCTGCAGTATTTTTTATCTAACAAAGAGCACATATTACCTTGTCTTCTCCTTTGTATAAACCGTTTCGTAGATTCCAGCTTAGTCCACGGCACGCTTGCACTATTATTATTTTCACACCACTCGGTTATGCAAGTGAAAGACAATAATGACGATAATTTGATGAAGTGATCATGGTAAAGAAAGCTGGTATGAACTCTTTTGTTTTCCATTTTTGTAAATATGTTTAGCTCGTTCGATCTTGATTCAACATATTATGAGTAAACATGTTTATGATGACAATTAAAGATTATAGTTGCTCCTGCCATGCTTAAAATAGCTAGGAGTGGATAATGATCTATCTTATGTGTCAACATGCATTAAAATGGTTATGATGTAGTATGTTGGTATAGTATCCTCCTCTGAATAGTTCGAGTGGCTTGACTTGGCACATGTGCAAACATATAGTTGATTCAAATTCAATATAGTCTTCATGATTTTTATGTTCAGAGTGTTTATATCCTACTCATGCTAGCGTTCAATGTTAATTATTCTCAATGCAGAGCTATGTCCGTTTCGCTCTCTAGCTGGTCGCTTTTCAATCTATTTGCTAGCTTTCGCCTGTACTAAGCGGGAATGCTGCTTGTGCATCCAAATCTTTAAACCCAAGTTGTTCCAAATGAGTCCATCATATCTACCTATATGCAGTATTATCCTGTCGTTCCAAGTAAATTTGCATGTGTCACCTCTAAACATTCAAATAAACATCTGTTTTGTGTGCTTGTACCGTTCATGAAGCGACGGGCACAATGCTGCAAGCCTGGCCTGAACTGTGCGTGGGACATGCCTGATGCTTGTTTGGTTCATGTCCTCAGTGAGAAAATGTCTGTATGGCATGTACGCTTCTAGTAGTGTAATTAGCCTGATCTAGTAATAAAATATAGAAGAAAATGCAGCGCTTAGCATAGGCACTATGCTTAGCCTGGCTCGGGCGTCCTTTTTCCTGCGCCTGACGTGATGCAGGTGCTGCCTGGAACTGATCAAGATCCATTAATAGTAGCTAAACAATAGAAAATAAGGTGCCAGGCAACGGTGGAAACCAAACACATTTATACTGGACTTGCCTGACCAGGCAAAATTTTCCTCCAACTCAGGCAACTCTCAGGCACGATGCCCACGCTTCCAACCAAATAGCCCCGCAGTGCATCATTCTCCTCCCCCGCCACACGACTATTGCTTCCACGAGATGACATGGACAACGCCGCCGCCCGAGGGCATGCGACTGCCGCATCAGGGTAGTTTTAGTGGGGAGTAATTTACACTGGTGTTGTGCATATGATATTAGTCTATGTTACTACCTTCATAGCAAGGAGTATCGTAAAAATAGTGTGAGAGGTGGTTGTTTTGTTAGCTTGTAAACTCATTTTGTCTTATGAAATGCTATGTGATGGTAACATATTATGTTATCACGAACACCTTTCTCTTCATTAATTACCTTTTTTTAATGTAGGCTCACAAAGAGCCTGACTTTGTATTAACAAGGCCATCAACCGCCCAAGAGTTACAACACATTACCCAAATACAATGGCCAAACTGGTACCAAGGGAAACACTATGAAGCAAACACAAACTACAACATCCACAAGCAGCTAATGAAATGAAAATTAAGATTACAACTTGCAAGAGGCCAATCACTCCACGCTAGGATCATAGAAATCAAGAACGGAGCAGCAAAGTAGGACATAGCCGACCATCGAAGATGGACCTTGCTCCAGGGACACCTAGGGAAGGAGGGAACACATCATCTTCCTTCTCTATCACCGAAGAGGGACCCTACCCCCTTTCCATGGCTCGTAGGTGTCGCATAAGCATTGGGGTGTGTTATGTTACTAACTAAGTTACTCCCACTATGACTAGCCTCTGCCTCGTCGGGATAACCACCACCATCTCTCTTTTTTTGTTTTTATTATTATTTAAACATGTTTATGTTTCATTGTATATAATGTTTAGTGTGTATTTTTCGACAAAGAAAATATATTAATATCGTGAAGATATCAATTGCACCCGCTCTCTGTATCAACAAGATGTCCAAAGACATCCAGGATACACACAGCCAAAAAAAGAAAGAGAAGAAAAAAAAGGGCCCCGCCACGGTGGTCAATCACTAGCATCTGCAGCACTCTAACCACCATCGAAGACAACACCCAGTGTTAGATAACTCTACGAGATCATGTTCGAGTCCATTAGGAAAACGAGATCATACCATATCGTGAGTTTACCATGTATAGTTCAGACCGACCTAGATTGACTTGTGATGCAAGTTTGTAAACGTATATATATACTCATCAATGTAACCATCGAGGTGTGCAGGTTCTGCAGCCCAAACATATTTTATTACATGGTATCAGACACCACCGATCCTCCTCCTCCAAAGCCAAACAAAACCTAAATTCTTTCAGATCGATCTCCCAGCCTAGCCCTCTTTCTTCACCATGTCGGCTGATGATCTCAAGAAGCTTGAAGCTGAACTAAAGGAACGTGAGTCTCTCCTACAGGCTCGTCAGGAAGATCTTGACCGCCGCCTCGCCGAGCTAGGCAAATCTCCCGTCACAACCCCAGCAGCCCCAAATCCCAGTCCCTCCACCTATGCCACCTCCATCAAACTCCATGTACCCATCACCCTCGACCTCACCGCCTCTAACTACACCAACTGGCGAGAGCTGTTTCTCGCCCCCACCCGAACCACCATCTCCTTTGTCCTCCGGATCCCACACCTCTGTCGTCTCACCTCCAGTTACACCTGAGCCATCACCTACCACCAACAATCCTTTTTCTAGCCCCGCCCCACCAACCTCTCCTCCCGTACACCGTACACGACGCACCACCGGCAAACTACCTCCGCCGATAGATCGTCTTAATCTTTCTGCCACCATAACCTCTCCTATTCCACATAATTACCTAGTCGCCCTTCGTGATACATCCTGGCGCCAAGCCATGCAAGATGAATATGACGCTCTAATGGCCAATGGCACTTGGACTCTTGTCCCTCCACCACCGGGTGCAAATATAGTTAGTGGCAAATGGATATTTCGCCATAAGTTTCATTCCGATGGTTCCCTTGCTCGTCACAAAGCTCGGTGGGTAGTGCGGGGATTCACACAACAACCCGGCATTGATTTTGACGAAACTTTCAGCCCCGTGGTCAAACCTGCCACCATACGGGTGGTTCTTTCTCTTGCTCTTTCTAAATCTTGGCCAATTCACCAACTAGATGTAAAAAATGCATTCTTACACGGAAATCTTAACGAAGAAGTCTACAGTCAACAACCTTCTGGATTTGTTGACACTCGTTTTCCTACGCATGTTTGTCGTCTCCAAAAATCTCTATATGGTCTCAAACAGGCTCCTCGCGCGTGGTTTCAACGTTTTGCTACTTATGCTCGTTCTATTGGCTTTGTTGAATCTAAGTCTGACGCTTCTCTCTTTGTCTTTCATCATGGGACAACTACAGCATACCTCCTTCTCTATGTCGATGATATTATTCTTACGGCTTCTTCTCCAACCACTCTTCAAAAAATTATTACTCAACTTAGCCATGAATTCTCCATGAAAGATCTTGGTCAGCTTCACCATTTTCTTGGCATCTCTGTCACTCGTACTCCCACTACTCTTCATCTATCTCAACGTCAGTATATTCTCGATATTCTCTCACGTGCAGGCATGATTGACTGTAATCCTTCTCCTACACCTATTGACACTAAATCTAAACTTTCTTCTAACGCTGGTTCGCCGGTTTCCGATCCTTTCCAGTACCGTAGTCTTGCTGGAGCACTTCAATATATAACTTTAACCAGACCAGAAATTTCATACGATCAAGTCTGTCTTCACATGCACGATCCTCGTGAACCTCATTTTCTTACTCAAACGAATTCTCCGTTATCTTAAAGGAACTCTTGATCTTGGTCTCATTCTTCATTCATCCTCAACACACAATCTAGTTGCCTATTCGGATGCTGATTGGGCTGGATGCCCGGATACTCGTCGCTCTACGTCTGGATTCTGTGTATTTTTGGGAGACAATTTAGTCTCGTGGTCTTCTCGCCGTCAACCGACAGTTTCTCGAAGCAGTGCTGAAGCTGAATATCGCGCAGTCGCTACAGCCGTAGCTGAGACTTGTTGGCTGCGTCATTTGTTACTTGAGCTTCAATGCCCTCTCGACAGCGCCACTGTTGTTTATTGTGACAACATCTCTGCAGTTTACATGTCTGCCAACCCCGTGCAACATCGTCGTACTAAACACATTGAGTTGGATATACATTTTGTTCGGGAGAAGGTTGCAATTGGAGCTTTGCGGGTACTACATGTTCCTTCTTCATGTCAGTTTGCGGACATCTTTACCAAAGGACTGCCAACACCGTTGTTCCTGGAGTTTAGGTCCAGTCTTCACATCGGAGACGGTCTGTTCCTACGTTCAGACTGTGGGGGCGTGTTAGATAACTCTACGAGATCATGTTCGAGTCCATTAGGAAAACGAGATCATACCATATCGTGAGTTTACCATGTATAGTTCAGACCGACCTAGATTGACTTGTGATGCAAGTTTGTAAACGTATATATATACTCATCAATGTAACCATCGAGGTGTGCAGGTTCTGCAGCCCAAACATATTTTATTACACCCAGATTACAGAAGAGGTTCCTCAAAAGCAACGCCTCCAAGAAGGAAACAATCTACAAACGTTGTCGTTGCACGATCGAAGATCTTGGGTTTTCATTCTGAAGAAAGTCCGAGTTCACCCAAAAACAATGCCTTGAATAAGACTATTGCCAGGTACAACCAATAAAGGCCAGATCTTGGGTTTTCACAAAGGAAATCAAGACTCGGTACTCAAGTAGCACCACAAAAATTGCAGTCCTCCAGTGCTGCCTCCAAAGCTTGTGCATTGAATACACCCTTTCATCAAAGCTTCAAGATCTTCAATCGCAGCCGTCATGGATGTGTATTGACTATATTGGTTTTGCATCAAAGCTTAAGAGTTTGCCCCACTATAATTTTATTTCTTCCTCGGCCAACTGCTTGCATTGTACTATGGTCTAAACAATGCGATATTGTGTTTACGTGGTCAGAGACCGTCGCAACACAACGAGTGTCAATGCAATAGGCCAGCAAGAAATGCCCATGGCGGGCAGCGCCGCAGCGGGCTGTGGCAACCTGCTCATGTCGTCATCGGCTCCACACCACCCGAGCCAAAGAAGGGCATTGCATCGTAATTTCCCCAAATTTTGACGAACAACCCCCATGCCGCCAGCATCCGCGATAGCCGGACATGTTTGCAATGCCTCCGTTTGTGCGTGACGGGGGCGAGACAGCCGAGACGGCCACACGCACGGATCAGTTAACGACTTTTTTGTCTTTTGTGTTTTTTACCCGACGTTCCGTGTTCGTAGCAGTACGATCGTCTCCTTTGCTTCTTTTTTAATCTCAAGAAGTGTGATTTGCTTCAGATGTCTTTATTGTCCAAAGACAAAAGTGCAGCAAGGCCAAGGCAACTACCTCGACTAGTGTGATTCCTGGCCTCCTCGGTGGGTATCCTATGCATGGTTCACGTATGAAGTTCCGATCCGTGATGGCGTTGCACGTGCACGAGAGACCATACAACCGTACCTTTTTTTTTTCAAGGAAAGATGCTTGCATTAGGCTAGTCATGTCGTGCATACGATGCTAGTTTATGTTACACTACTGTCATAGAAGTATCATAAAGGTAGTGTTAGAGGTGTTGTATTTGTTAGCTTATAGACTCATTTTGTTATATGAAAATGCTATGTGAGGGCATCTTCAACGGCAACCTGTAAATTTTCTCCCGCATCTGTCCGCGGACAGAGGATCAGTCTGTGAACAAGGATGCGGGAGGCCGCCATCCAACCCTAACAGTATATATCTGCTTCTATTAACTTAAAAAATAGCATTTGACCAACACACAAAACCACCTAAAGCTAACTAGGACATGGCTAATTATACTTCTGCTAACAAGCATTTTGTCAGCACTAACAACTACTCCCTAAGTTACGTAATATATGTCGTATAAGCTTTTCCCGTGTAAATCTCGTAACGTTACGAGAATTTTCTACTTTCCGAAAATACCCTCGCTATCAGCAACTCCCTCCACACGATTTGCTACTTGCTAGTGCTCTACCCACCCACGAAACGCAGGTCGATTCATTCCTCCCCTCCCCTCTGACATCGCCGCCACCGCCAACCAACGCACACATCGCCGCCGGCCTCCTCCCTCGCCCCACCTCCCCTCCCCTTTCCTCGTCAGAAGAGAAGAGAAGAGGGAGCTCGGGCCACCATGCCAGATCCGCCCACAATCGGCCGGCGACCACAGCACATCGTCGTCAAAAAAAGCTTCTTCCACCTCCATGAATGTGCTCGCTCGCGCGCCGGGACAGGACCCCAGCTCGCCGGTCTGCTTACTCCGATGCCATGAGGCTTCCCCTGCTCCCACGGTCCCACCCACGCCATGGATCCACCCTCACCTTCTCTCCCTCCCTATCCTATCCCATCTTATCCTAGGTCTGCCCCCAGATCCACAACTCCCATGATGATGTGCTCCTTCTGCAGAAGCGGGGGAGGGAGGGCAGAGGTGGAAGGCAAAGGCAGAGGAGGGAGGCGGAGCTGGAGGAGGGAGGCGGAGGGGCTGCTACCTGCTGCTGGATGAGGATCTGGCGGCCAGAGGTGGAGGGCGGAGCAGCTGCTGCCTGCTGCTGGCCGAGGATCTGACAGCAAGAGGTGGAGGGCAGAGGCAGAGGTGGGGGCGGAGGAAGAAGACGACGGAAGGGTAACCTGGTCTTTTATCTGGTTTTTCACCTGGTCGGAAAAATCCTAAAACGACATATATTAAGGAACAGAGGGAGTACCTAGGTTCGGCCAAACACAATAGCTCCCCCCAACACATGACACACCTTCCGCCAAACTGTAATTACTAATAGATTAGGCTAGCTTCCGCCAACATATGCACACACCTTCCGCCAAAATATGCATCCATATTAGTATTATTACTAGATTAGGCAAGTAATGAACATAAAAAACAAACATGCAGCTAGCCTTCCGCCAAACGAACCATGCTAATAATGGCCTTCCGCCAAAACGCTTCCACTAAACACTACAGCCAGCGGCCTTCCGCCATCCCGAATGAGAGGAGCCGGTACGTGGCGGCTTTTGGTTTGTTATGTGGATGTCTGGACTCCCACAAAGCTTCCCACGTTTGTCTTGAATTTGCCGGAAAAAATACGTTCGGACCGTTCGGCGAACTGATGCAGGCTCGTGTTGGATGGCAAACTCCGTCCGGACAGCGCGGTCCGAACGGATGCGGGAGGTTTGAGGGTCCACCTTGCCGATGCCCCGATGATAACATATTGTGTTATCGCAAACATATCTCTTCTCATTTACTTGGCACATAAGCAACTTTATCTTGGGTGTGTTATGTTACTAGCTAAACTATCACTATGACCAGCCCTAGGGCATCTCTAACAGGGGCCGCAAACATCCGGACCGAACTGTGTGCGGACAAGTCTGGTTGTTCAGCATCCCGTAAACCAGTTGCAAGGTGGGGAGCTTTGCGAGGGTCTGTTGTCTGGACCACCACCACGTACGCGTCCAACACCTGATCCCACCCCAAAAACCTATCCATAAAAAACTATCCACCCAAAGAGGTCACCACACATTCATGTCGGCCAGCCACTCCAGAGCGGATGTGACTCCACAAGGCATTGATGTCGGTCAGAGCGACACAACTGAACGAGTGGGCAGCACCGCTTCAATGCCGACGCGGTGATCGAGAAGCCAACTCTGGCCGGTACGCCGCATTGAAGCGAGGCACCCGTCCATTTGCCTCGCATCGGCTATTTAAGCACGGCTCCGGTGCCGTTGGACCTGGCCATACCTTGGGCCGGGCCTCACAAAGCCCGTGGCAAAAAACCCAGGCCCGAGACCGGCCCGGCCTGGCCGTCCGGCCTGATTTTGAGGCCCAAGCCCGGCCCATCAAAGCAAAAGCCCGTCGGGCCTCGGGCCCCGGGCTGTGCTTCTTCCCTAAATTGCAAAAACGCCAAGCCCGGGCCCAGCCCGGCCACCAGGCTCAAAATCTAGGCCCGAGCCTGACCCATGGGCATGGTCGGGTCGGGCTGGGCCTACCGGGCCGGGTTTCCCATGGCCAGGCCTAGGTGTCGTCCACACAACACAATCTCTCTACTCCTCTCCGTCTCCACTCATCGAACGTTGTCGAAGTTGTAGTTCTCCGCGTCGGTAGGCGGCTACTCCAGATCTCCTTCCGGGTCCAGATCTTGGCGCCGCCGCCTTCATTCTCCGGGACCATTGACCTCCAAGATGTCTGTCTCCTCTGAGAAGGAGGAGATCATCATCTCCTTTGGTCAAGAGGAGGAGTCGTCATAGCAACAACAGTCGCGCCTCCAGGCGGAGGCGACGATCCCGGACAAGGAGTACGAGGCACAGATGGAGCTCGTGATCGAGCGGTCTCTCCGGTACCGCAGTCCGGCGCCGCTCTCGCAGCCCTCACCGTCATGAGGTTCTGTCAAGGAGGAGTTGCCTCTCCACCGCGTAAAGGTAGAGCCGTCTCTCTGTCCATCAAGACGGGGTTGGTGTCCCCTCCGCGCAACAATGGCGTTCAAATCGGACATGGTGTGAAGGAGGAGCGGTTGTCGCCGCCACGCCACAGCTGGCATGAGAAGGCTGTGAGGGAGGAGCGGTTGTCACTGCCACGCCACAGCTGGCATGAGAAGGCTGTGAGGGAGGAGCGGTTGTCACCGCCACGCCACAGCTGGCACGAGAAGGCTGTGAAGGAGGAGGTGCCCTCGGCAATCGCGAAGGCACATGGGCGCCTCCTCCGCTACCTCGATGGCCGTGGCAGCGGCAGATCCTCGTTGCGGAGCACCGTGTCGACGGAGGAGAGGTCGGCCAAGGTAGCAGCATGGAGGGAGCGACGCAACACAGAGCGTCAGGCGGCCTTCACGAAACCCGATGCTATGCCGGACTGGGAACTTGCGGACCCATGGGCCTGTGACCGGTCGGTGACCATCATGGAGACATTTGTGCGATTATTCCTCTACCTCGACCGGGAATTTGCCAAGATCCGGGAGAAGTGGACGCTCCACAACACCTCCGTCGCCGCCGGCTGCAGCAAGGCCAAGGCTCCCCAACTAGGGTTGGCGTTGGCCGAGACCCCCCTCCGCATGACGCGGGTGGAAGCGGAGCGACTCCTTCGCAAGTTTCAGGCGGTGGTCGGGCATGGCTATCGTGCCCCCACACCCTTTCGCCGCTGGAAGGACCACTCCAATGATGACGATGATATAGACGGTGACGGAGGTGCCACCAGCCAACCCCACCAGGCGTACGAAGTCACCGCCTGCAATTTAGTTTTTTAGGTTTTAGTTGAATAAACGAAATATCTCCCAGTTTATGTGAAGTATATTGAACTTTATGTCTGTTTGCATGAATTTCATCGTCTTTGCATGAGTTATGTCTGGATTTGTTTGTATTGCGGGCGAACGTTTGGGCAAGCGCTGGTTGGCTGACTCACATATGATTGTACGCGGACAAATACCATGCATGTTTCTAGGCCCGACGTTGGATAAACACTTACTCATCAGGTTTGGCTACACTATGACATCTAAAGGGTCAGCACCAAGCTACACACAAGTACAATTGTAGGTTCTACTATAACTAGCCATGAAATGGTTTACAAAATTTTGGCTTTCTCGTACATGAGTAATACAAGTTTGTTCTTCTAAAAACTTTAGTTTGATCTTTGGTATCCCTCTCCCACTTCTCCCTTATATTTCTTACCGCGCCATCATGCACGACCCTATCATTCTCCCACTCCCCCCCCTTCAAAGTGCCTACTCCTCTTTGGCTTGGTTCCGCCCACCCGTCACCTTGTTCATCCTTCTCATCCAATCTAATAATTTGGTCATTCTTAATATCTTCATAGAGGTTACCCATTTGGGTTTCCCAATCAACTCCATCCAATAATGAACCAACATGAATGGTTTGTTCTCAAAATGATGGTACAAATTGACCACCAACTCCGTCTAGCAAAAAATTGCACGTCAACATAATGCAAGAAATGAAAAAGCAAGAAAGAAGATGACCATTATGGAGCAAACAAACCTGCATGGCTATTTACTCAAATGCCACTCTGATTCCTAACCATTACTCAAGCATAGTCACCGCAAACTTTGTCATGGACACTTGGACACAACCCATCTTTGTTTGAAAGAGCTATCATTGCGATTTATATGGATTGGATGCGGTTCCATGTAGTATTTGTGCTCATGATACCATGCATGGATTCCCCAATTTTTCAAGCCCTTTTGCTCAGTTTCACACATTAGACCCACACTCGTGTTCAATCAAGTTTGACACAACAATACATCTTATTTGCTTGTGTAGACATTTCCTCTCTTCATCACTATCTTAAAATGCTTAAACAAAAAATGGTAACCCCTGTTTGAGCTTAAACAAAAAATGGTGAAAGGACGTGGATGTCGCCTAGAGGGGGGGTGAATAGGCGCTTTAAAATAATTACGGTTTAGGCTTGAACAATTGTGGAATAAAACTATCGTTTAATTAGTCAAGCACAAAACCTAAAACAACTAGGCTCACCTATGTGCACCAACAACTTATGCTAAGCAAGATAGACAACTAAGTGATAGCAAGATATATAACAAGAAACAATATGGCTATCATAAAGTAAAGTGCATAAGTAAAGGGCTCGGGTAAGAGATAACCGAGGCACGCGGAGACGACGATGTATCCCGAAGTTCACACCCTTGCGGATGCTAATCTCCGTTCGGAGCGGTGTGGAGGCACAATGCTCCCCAAGATGCCACTAAGGCCACCGTAATCTCCTCACGCCCTCGCACAATGCAAGATGCCGTGATTCCACTAAGGGACCCTTGAGGGCGGTCACCGAACCCGTACAAACTAGGTTGGGGCAATCTCCACAACTTAATTGGAGGCTCCCAACGGCACCACGAAGCTTCACCACAACGGACTATGGCTCCGAGGTGACCTCAAATGCTCGGGGCAATCTCCACAACCTAATTGGAGACCCCGATGCTTGCCCGGAGCTTTGCACCACAATGATTGAGCTCCGAGGCAACACAAGCCGTCTAGGGCGCCAAGGCACCCAAGAGGAACAAGCTCTAGGGTGCTCAAACACCCAAGAGTAATAAGCTTCTCAAACTTCACTTCCACGTATCACCGTGGAGAACTCAAACCTATGCACCAAATGCAATGGCAAGGGCACACGGAGTGCCCAAGTCCTTCTCTCCCAAATCCCTCCACAACAACTAATGCTATGGAAGAAAATGAGAGGAAGAACGAAGAAGAACACGAAGAACTCCAAGATCTAGATCCAAGGGGTTCCCCTCACTTAGAGGAGAAAGTGATTGGTGGAAACGTGGATCTAGATCTCCTCTCTCTTTTCCCTCAACAACTAGCAAGAATCATTGGAGGGATTGAGAGATAGCAAGCTCGAAGAAGGTCAACAATGGGGGAAGAACACGAGCTCAAGAGATAAGGTTCAATGGGGAAGAAGACCTCCTTTTATAGGGGGGGGGGGGAGAATCCAACCGTTATCCCCACTCTCAGCCCGCGCATTGCGGTACTACCGCATAAGAGCCACGGTACTACCGCAAGAGGCTGCGGTACTACCGCTGCATGGTGCAGTACTACCGCTCGCACGGCAGTGACCAGATGACGACCTATTGCATAGGGCAACGAGCGGTAGAACCGCCGGAGCGGTACTACCGCGCGCCAATACGGTACTACCGCATGGTCGGTATCAACTGGCACAGGAGATGCACGGAAGTAAAAAATTACTTCCGTGCCTACCTCCGCTGAGGGCGGAGCTGCGCAAAAGTCCGACACGGTTGTACCGGACATACATCACGGTACTACCGCTCGAGGGCGGATGTAAAAAACTACCGTAGGCGCACGTACCAGGGCTCGGGTCAGCGGTACTACCGCTCCTTGGAGCGGTACTACCGCGGGCACCTGCGGTACTACCGCTCCCTTGAGCAGTACTACCGCTAGCCACTGAAAACTAGCACCTCGCTGCCTTCAACTACTCAGCTAGGAAAACGGAAGGATACAGTAAAACCAGAACTTCCATAACTTCTGCAAATGAGCTCCGAATTGAGCAAACTCAGCCTTGTTATCTTAAGAAGAGGCAGTATGAAGATGCCAATGATATAGAGATGTGAAACCTCTATCAATGAAGAACCGGTAAAAACTCCAACATCGAAAACATCATAGAAGATGCACATGGACTCCGTTTTCGATGAACTTGAGCTTGTCATGAAGCTGACCATAAGCTCAAGAACCCACATAGAGAAAAGCCAACCAAGAATCAAGAAAGATGATGATGCCAAGAATGCAATGGTTTGAGCTCTCAATGAACGATACGATCAAGCTACTCACTTGAGAGCCCCCCTTGATAGTACGGCTATCGATCCTATAACCCGGTCTCCCAACTACCACCATGAGACCGGTAAAATAGAAAACCCTATCAAGGTCAAACCTTTGCCTTGCACATAGTCCACTTGAGCTAGATGATGACGATCTTGTCCTTCTCAAGATGGACCACCTTTCTTGATTGCGTCGGCTCGATGAAGACTAGTAGATTGCTCCCCCATACTCCACTATGGGAGAGCCACTCTTCGGCACATCTTCACAAGTCCATTGTCACCACAATGGACGGCAACCTTCAAGCATGATCTCTTCGTGATGCTTCACTTGAACTTGCACACCGCAACCTTGATGACGATCACCACTTGATGTCATCCTCCATGGGTTGTATGAGATCTTCCTCTTGACGCAAACCCATGGAAATATACCTAACCCCACAACGAACTCTCACGTAGACCATGGGTTAGTACACAAAGCGTAATGGACAATGCTTACCATAACATGGGATCACTTGATCCCACTTGGTACATCTTCTACGCTTTGTGTGTTGATCAACTTGAATCATTCTTTGCCTTAATCTTGATCAACCTTGTGTCTTATCTTCTCTCTTCATAAAGATGATGTATTGAGGGTAAACATGAATGCTCACACAATCTTCTTCTTCAAGACATGCTTGCAATAAGCTCAACTCACACATGACCAATCTTTGGATAAACCTTGAATACCACCTTGGTCACCATATAAACTCCTTGAAACCAATAGATGGACTTCAAGAAGTACCTTCCCACATGACCAATCTTTGGATAAACCTTGAATACCACCTTGGTCACCATATAAACTCCTTGAAACCAACAGATGGACTTCAAGAAGTACCTACGGACAAATCCTTCGAATATAACTCAAGGCAACCATTAGTCCATAGGGATTGTCATCAATTACCAAAACCACACATGGATAAATGTGCTCTTACAAATGGTAACCCCAGTTTGAGCTTAACGATGAGTCTGACCTATGATCAAGCATTCTTGAGTGGCTCCTTAAGTTAATATACTCTAATATTGGTGACCTAGTCGCCGACCAACATCTATATAAGGAAATGAATGGATGATTTTCCTTGTTTTATTGCCACCACTCAATCCCCATCTAGATGAAAATTCCTTGCAAATCTTATTAAAAATTCCTTGCAAATCTTATTGAAAATTCCTTGCAAATATTATTGAAAAATTCCTTGCAAATTTTATTGAAAAATTCCTTGCAAATTTTATTGAAAATTTCTTGCAAAAACTGTCAAGTCTTTCTGAAAATTTACTTTGACATGATGGCCAAGAATGTCTTTGCCAAGTTTCTATTTGCAACTTGGATACTCCGACCTAGGGAAATCGGCAACCGATGTAGCAGATAAACTGCTCAAAGCTTCTTCGGTACAACCGAGATGAACCTCTTTGGCAACACCGATTTCACCCAGAACCCTAAAATCTTTATTGGTTCTACCGATCAGTTTTGCTTCGGAGCCTCTGACATTTGCTACTGCTTGTGTTCTTTTCCATTTTCTTAACATTTTCAGAAAATGTTCTCCATGACCCTTATCCTCAAGGATCCCTTACCCTCTCACCCTTCTTGGAAATTGATGCCAAAAGGGGAGAAATATCAAAGCTTACAATTCAAAGCTTCAGGGGGAGAATCATAAAAGCTCAAAGCTAGTCATAAGGGGGAGAGATCAATTCACTTCAATATCTTTAAAAGGAGAGAGAAAAGACTAAGTGACCTGGATTCATAAGGAGAGAGAAAAGACTAAGTGACCTGGATTCATATTTTGTGCTGTTATATTTTCCTGCTAGACTTGTCTCACCCTACCTACTCCCAATATCTACTTGCTAAGATTCAGGGGGAGGGGAGAAACCAAAATCTACATTCAGGGGAGAAAGGTCTACAATTATTCTTGGATACATGTTAACCTTGAGAAAATATCATTTCCAACATGTCATCCAAACTTTGATAAAATTGAAGCTCTTTGCATTTGTATGAAAGAAATACTCTTGTGTTATCTAACATTGTTTTCTCAATTGTGTTTCCCTAGTTAAAATGCTCCAGAACTTCAAGGTAAGTATATGCATCATATCCTTGGTCAAGATGATCTCTTTCTTCTTGCACATATTTGTTTGCAAGGGTAAGTCTTGAACTTGGAGACACTTCATTCTTATTTATCTGATGCATATAGCCAAGGTACATATGACTTGTCATGTCTGCTCTACTATGTGTGCACTCATGCATTCCAAAAGCAACCGCTCCTTAAAAGGATTGCACACATTTAGGGGGGCTTGTCTAAGTCATATGACCCTCAAAGCTGTCACATATTACTGCTTATCTTAAATTGAAGCTTTGATTGTATGTTGTCATCAATTACCAAAAAGGGGGAGATTGAAAGCACATATGCTACCTTGGAGGTTTCGATAATTCATGACAACACACACTATTGTAGGAGATATGCCCTAGAGGCAATAATAAATGTTATTGATTATCTCCCTGTTCATAATTAGGTTTATGTTCCATGCTATAACTGTTATGGTTCTCGAGTCTGCAATAACCACGAGGCTCGGAGGAAGACTCATATGCACGTGTGGAATAATAAACGGTAAAGTGTATTCCTAGTCTGGCCTCTAAGACTGGCTCAAGTATTGTATGATGATCCTGTTTTCCTGATCATGGGCATGGCTATGCCGACAATTTTGAGGGCACAATGTTAGAAGAACATTTGTGTTGAATCGACCCGAATTGATGTTATGCTATGAGATTCATTCGTCACAAGTTAATGGTTTATAACATAGAGATGGTTAATGTTTGCATGATTCCTTAGACCATGAGAGTATCGAGTTTCTTCCTACTTGCTTCATGAACTTTGGGGTTTGTTAAACGTCATCCGTAAATGGGTGGCTATTACGGCGGCTTACCGGTTCATGGAAAAGTATGTCAAGTAACTTGATAGCTCAAGATTGGGATTTGCTCCTCCGGCGATGGAGAGATATCTCTGGGCCCTCTCGGTGTTACGGTATCCATCATCGTCTGGCCAGGAATTTTGTGATTTGATCACGGGGATGCCGGAACACGGGAACGAGAAAAGAGAACAATACCGGTAACGAGGTAACTGGCATAGTGGAAAAGTTATTGATCCACGGGGATGCCAACATGTCTCACCTTGGGTATTTGTAACATATCGCGAAGCAACAGGAATAGCACACGACAACTGGAGGTTCACTCGAATATTCATTCGTGTGGGTATAGGGGTCAATATGGGTGTCCACGGCTCCGATGTTGATCATTGATCGGAAGGGGTTCCGGGTCATGTCTATACTTCACCGAACCTATAGGGTCACACACTTAAGGGTCATCTATCTGCTGAATACTAGACAGGGAGTCTGAGAGAAAATCACCGGAAAAGTTTCGGACAGCGGAAAAGTTCCGCAGAGAGAACACCGGAACAGTTTCGGTAACACCGAAAAGTTGTTTCGGAGTGTACCATTAAGTCAAATTGGTTTCGGCACATGCCTGGAAATTATTGGAGGGTACCAGAATTGTTCCGGTAACTTCTGAGATTTTTCAGAGACAAAAACCGGAAATGTTCCGGACTGCCGGAACCGCTTTAGTTGCTTTTCACAGATGAAAATCACTAAACCAAAAAGTTGTTTCGAAGTACACCATTAAGTCAAATTGGTTTTGGCACACGCCTGATAATTCTTGGAGGGTGCCAGAATCATTCTGGAAACTTCTGGGAATTTTCCGGAAGAAAAACCGGAAATGTTCCGGAGCTGTCGGAACCGCTTTGTTTGCTTTTCGCAGATGAAAATCACTAATTCGGAATTGTTTCGGAACGCGTCGAAAATTATTTTAGTGGGTACTGGAAATGTTCTAAGCCCACATAAATATTTTCGGTTCGAACGGACGCTGAAAAATGTCGTCGTGAATAGTGAAAGTGCTTTTTGGGTGGCTTCTTGGAGAAGCCACCTTGAGGGCCCTTTAGTATTTTCCCCCTTGGCTTCTTGGAGAAGCCACCCTTGGGCTTGGCCTATAAATAGGGGTGGAGTGGGCTGCCTAAAGACTTACTCTTTCTCACATACAAGTGCCATGCATGATCTGGCTTTCTCTCTCCCTCCCAGCGAAATAGTTTCGTAGAGCCGAAAGGCTGTCTGGGTTCCGATGGGAACTACTTCTGGACGGCGAAGCCCTGCCGGATAGATGACACCGTATGTGTGCTAGTCTGTAGAGAGATCGTAGTTTCGGTCTTAGTTCAAGAGTGCCTCCCGAAGGGCTGTCCGTGTGACCGTCCGAGTTTCGAAGGTCCTCCCGAAGGGCTGTCCGAGTGACCGTCCGAGTTTCGAAGGTCCTCCCGAAGGGCTGTCCGCGACACCGTCCGGGGGACTGTCCGACTGCCTCCCGGAGGGCTGTCCGAGGGGCAGATGAGGGTATACATCCTCGCGGTTGGGAGGTTGTAAATCCTAGCTGCGGGGATCTGCACCGCCGATCGTCATCGACTCTACTTCCGCTGCGCTACGAGTCGGTAACGAAAAAGATCAAACCTTGTATGCAGTCTCCATAGTGGTCCTGGGCTGGTGCGTAGGTTGGAAATTTTTGTTTTCTGCTGCGTTACCTTATAGTGGCATCATGAGCCGTGCTATGCGTAGATGCAGGTTGCGATCTAGAATACATAGAGATGTATGGGTGTTGCACAATATAATTAGGTAGTAGATGAGTTCTATTACTGAAAATTATGGGTGCGGGTAGCAGATGAAATCTGTTACCCGATGTTCTTGTTGCTTCCCTGGAATTTGCATATTTCTGATCTTGATAACAGCATGGTGGAGTTTCAATGTTCTGGCAATCCGCGATCCTGATTGATCAACGAAGTGCTAACAGTTCATTGAATTCCACCGTAGTTAAAAAGAAAGATGAAATTTCGCAAACGAAAGGGCAATGCAGATATGATCTGCACGGGGGTCATGCGTATGACGAAGTTTAGTATGGGGCTCGAGATTTTATTATCTCGTGTTTCATACACCCCGCAATGTTAATCTAGCGACTTGGATTATCATGCTTGATGATGGACGTTGGTAGCTTCGGTTTGTTTCGAAACCTTAGAAGCCACGTAAAACAAGTTTTTGCATGCACCGATTAGAGGCGTCTAACTTGGTTTTGCAGGATGGTTTGCATGTGCATATGATGTGGTATAGCAGTGCTCATATTAATTTGATTATGTATGAGATGACTATATGATGTAATATTAACATGACCTGCGTGTCATGATTCGGCATGATGGCTGGAGCCATATGATTGTCACTTTAATGACCTGCGTGTCAACCTTAAGTAATGCACTTATTTTATTAGCTATAGAGATAGCAATATTATCTGGTGCATCGACAAGGTGGTGGCAATCTTCGCGAAGGTGAACACCAACGCGAATGCCGATGACGAAGAAATGAAAGACTTCTCCGTCAGAAAGGGCTATACCATATCATGCTATTATGAATTGCCTGAGATGTTTATCCCTTATGATGCACCCTTCTTGATTGCGCGGTAGTCGCTTTTTATTAGGGTGATCTCTCACTTAAAATATCAAGTAGTTAGTGTTCTCCCAAGTGTAGCACCGTCACGGCACCTATCTCTTCGGGGCATCACATGATCTCCATGGGTGCGAACGATTAGAGAAGTGTGAGGCGGGTGAGTTGAGACCTCGCAGCGAGATCACTTGGTTGTCTTGACGTTCAGGCAGGACAGTCCTGAGCTCGGAACACACGCATCGAAAGATGAACAAGAATCACATAGAGATGTGATCGGCAAGTTTGCCTACCGATTGAAGTTCGCGCCATTTGAGTTCATCTCGAACCGTGGCGTTGAATTGAAATGCGGATCTTGAATCACTCACGATCAATTATGAGAGATATTGATTTGAGTGGGAGCGCACTTTAGAATTAATTCTTTTAATACTTAGTGCAATTAATTATTGACACTGTCTAAATGTGATTTGCATAATAGTTGTAGAAGAATGGCTCGCGTTTCCACCTTCCCTGTTAAAATTGAATAGCTGTTAAATATCTGGTTAAAACTTTACGGTTGGTAACGTAATGTGAGGATTGTCCTCAAGAGTGCCGAGAAGGACTTTGTCCTATCGCATGCTTTTGGTATTCTCCCGCTGATGCTATGGATGATGTGACTCTCGTCCTTCGATCCAAAAGCTAAAATTCCGTTACGGTCAAGTGAAATATGTTTGCCTCCATGAGACCCGAACTTCGAAAGTTTGGATAGCTATGTGATATTCATGGAATCTGAAAATCATTTTTAGAGACAAACAAAGGCTAAAAGATATGAGATATCCAAAGCCATGTTTGTTTGCAAACTATTAGTAAAAGTGTTTACTGGGCATTTGACTGTTAAGAGAGGGATCCAGAAGAACGCCTATCATATAATGAAGGTGAATAAAACAACAGCTTAAAGAGAAAGGAAGTGTCCGAAGGGTGTTAGTGAAACTTTCACGCCTAGGAAATCCGGGGCTAACGCCACTCTCAAGTTGGGTGCTTCTTCTGAGAGTAGGAGAAATACTAAAAGTTAAACTGTTAGAAGTATAAAGGCAAAAAGAGAGAAGACTGGAATATCCAGCTCATGTATGAATGTCATACAAGTTTTTGATGTATAGAAGGCTGGTCAAAGATATAGTTCTTGGGAATTATGGTTAAACATGTTAATCACTAATTCTTGGGTATTGTGAGTTGATCACAAAGATACCCGCTCGATTGCATTCTGTTGCAACTCGATGTAAGAGCTACTATGGCCTGAAAGACTAGCCAGGGATGAGGTTTTGATACGCGCTGGAAACATAGTAAAAGTTACTATACCTTTCATTGGTGTATTACCTATGTATTTACTTTCATAATTCATTTTAGAGTTTCATATACTCTAGCCCTTTGCATAAGGTATCTTGCAAGAAGGTTGTTCATAAGAGAACTTTTGATGTTCGGTGATATGAATAACATAAGGGCCATACTTTCATTATGAATGAGATGTATGTTATGAATATTGATAATAATACATTACCTCTATATTTACTTTTATAATTCATTTAGAGTTTCATATACTCTAGCCCTTTGCATAAGGTATCTTGCAAGAAGGTTATTCATAAGAGAACTTTTGATGTTCGGTGTTATGAATAACATGAAGGGCCATGCTTCCATCCAGGATGGGATGTATGTTGTGAATATTGATGGTAATACGATACATCCATAACACTGACGCTAAATGTCGCAAGACTAAAAGAATACCACACAAGTGTGGCACTGCATTTGGTCACATTGGAGAAACCCGCATGGAAAATTCCATTATGATGGATTTTGAAGTCGTTTGATTTTGAATCATCTGACACTTGCAACTTTCCTCTGAAAAGTGAAGTGACTGAAATACCGTTCACAGGCCATAAGGAACGAGCAAAGAACATATTGGTGATCATACATTATGATGTGTGTAGTCCAATAAATGTTGTTGCTTGAAGTGGATTTGTCTATCTTCTGAAATGACTCAAGTAGATAAATGGATATTTACTTGATGAGACGTAAGTCTGGATCTTTTGAAATCATTCAAAAGGTTTTTCAAAATGAAGTAGAAGTTATTGTAACAAGAAAATTATGTTTCTGCAATTTGATTGCGCAAAGGAATACTTGAGTTACAAGTTTAGCGAATGTCTGATGAGTTGTGAAAGGGGTTTCATAACTTGCACCTCCCGGAACACCACTGCAAGTGGAAAGTCCGTGAAGATGTAATCAAGCCATTTATGACATGGTAAGATCAAAGATGACATAAATAAATTTGCCATTACCCCTTTTAAAGAGTGATGCTTTAGAGACTGCGGCTTTTACACTGAAAAGAGCTCCATCAGGTCTGTTGAAATGACGCCATGGTATGGTACGCCCAACCATGTTATATCTTTTCTTAACATTTGGAATATGGGGCTTGTGTAAAAGGTTACAAACCTATTCCAAATCAGACAAGTGCTACTTTGTAGGTTATCCCAAGTCATTGGGTATTCCCCCACCACTATACCGAGGCAAACGATTTTGCCACAAAACAGTATGCTTTTAAAGAGAATAGTTCTTACAAAAGGTGAGTGGGAGGACAGTGCAACTCGACGAGATAACCAGTATCTTCGTCATCGGGTCAAAGGAAAGGAACCTTGGAAGTGATTCCGGAGTTTCCTACTGCGACTGATACGGAAGCCTCTACATGAGATGTATGGACTTCGGTCAAACTTGCAGCTGAACCACATAGGAAAAACTCGTGCAAACCTCTCAGGTGCGCATACGAGATATTGTTGTTAGACAACAGTATACCTACGATACACAAGGAAGCGTTGATGGGCCCTGACTCTGGAATTGGCTAAATGCCAATACAATCCGAGATAGTTTCCATATAAGTGATTCAAGATTAAAACCTTGATACACCTTTCGGAAGACTTAGAGTCTAACGAATATTTATGAAACTATAAACTGACGTGGATAAAATGTTTTATCCATAAAGCTCGACTTGTTGAAATAACAAGTTCAAGGAGTTGACTACGATGAGGTTGTTTCACCGTAGCGATGCTTAAAGTCGGTTCGGGTTGAACTAGCAATTAATACATATTTCAATCATGAGATATGAAACATGGATGATTAAAGGATTTCCATCTGATGGAAATGTAACCAAGGACTTGCATGTGTTACAGTCCAAGGTATTTTGTCAGTCTAGAGGATGCTAGTAAGTATGCAAACTTCAGAGTTCCAGCGATGGACAGAAGAGAGAAAAAATGGAGTTGGAATCTTCGTGTTTTGATGAAATGGTCAAAAGGGTTTTGACTTCATCAATGGGTAACGAAGATGCTTGTGATTCAAGAAAGTAAGTGGGAGCATAATAATATTTCTAAAAACGTTGTGTGCTTGACACATTGTTAATTGGAAATAAATTTCTTGACACGAATTAGGACTTCATTTGAAAAGGGTTTTTTCGATGAAGTGCTTGGGCTAAATAGCCTTAATATTAGACATGATGATCTATGGAGATAGATTTACCTAATGGGGCTGAGCAAAGATACATATTGACAAGATGCTAAAACTTTTTAGCATTTAAAACGCCAAGGAGTGATTCTTGCCGAAGTCACATGGAAAGAGTTTTTGCAAGACTCGGTGTCCCAAAAACACTGATGAGCAAAATACATGATGGAGATTCCACACACCTTCGTGTTTGGATTAATCATGTATTCCATGGTATGTAAAAACAACCAGATATGTCCAATACTCCAAAGTTGTTGTGAGTATAGATACCAAAGTGATCAAAAGTACTGATCATGGGACAACAGTGAAAGATGTCATTAAGTACTAGAGCAGTACCGATGACATGTTTTCTCGCAAGCAGAGATTATGAAGTGCTCGTTGTAAGTAATTACATCGATACAGTCTTCATCAATGCTCCATGCGATTTTCGATTTAAGTTAAGGGTTTTGTGTAATACACAACATAGTGGCACGGTAGTTGGAAATTGTTCCAAACAAGATACTGTGGCAAATTCTACAACAAAGGCTAAGTATGTTGACGCTTTAGAAGCGACAAAGAAGTTGTTGAATCATATAGTTCATTCATGAACTTAGTATGGTTCCAAGATGGCTTTGGTCTATGGGACACTATTGCAGATAGTTGCTCCATAGCTCAGTCTGAGGAATCAAGTTTCGACCAATGATTCACACATATGCAAGCCCAAGTCCACACAAAATATGAATTTTGTGAAAGAGTGAAAACGCAAGGATATGCAAAGTTACACACGGAGCTGAAGTCGTCAGATCCGTTGGACATTAGGCTATACCACATGCGAAGCATATTTTACACCAGTGTGCCACAGGTGTAAAGTGCATTAGCATTAACTAGATTATTGACTCTAGTGCAAGTGGGAGTCTGTAGGAGATATGCCCTAGAGGCAATAATAAATGTTATTGATTATCTCCCTGTTCATAATTAGGTTTATGTTTCATGCTATAACTGCTATGGTTCTCGAGTCTGCAATAACCACGAGGCTCGGAGGAAGACTCATATGCACGTGTGGAATAATAAACGGTAAAATGTATTCCTAGTCTGGCCTCTAAGACTGGCTCAAGTATTGCATGATGATCCTGTTTTCCTGATCATGGGCATGGCTATGCCGGCAATTTTGAGGGCACAATGTTAGAAGAACATTTGTGTTGAATCGACCCGAATTGATGTTATGCTATGAGATTCATTCGTCACAAGTTAATGGTTTATAACACAGAGATGGTTAACGTTTGCATGATTCCTTAGACCATGAGAGTATCGAGTTTCTTCCTACTTGCTTCATGAACTTTGGGGTTTGTTAAACGTCATCCGTAAATGGGTGGCTATTACGGCGGCTTACGGGTTCATGGAAAAGTATGTCAAGTAACTTGATAGCTCAAGATTGGGATTTGCTCCTCCGGCGATGGAGAGATATCTCTGGGCCCTCTCGGTGTTACGGTATCCATCATAGTCTGGCCAGACATTTTGTGATTTGATCACGGGGATGCCGGAACACGGGAACGAGAAAAGAGAACAATACCGGTAACGAGGTAACTGGCATAGTGGACAAGTTGTTGATCCACGGGGATGCCAACATGTCTCACCTCGGGTATTTGTAACATATCGCGAAGCAACAGGAATAGCACACGGCAACTGGAGGTTCACTCGAATATTCATTCGTGTGGGTATAGGGGTCAATATGGGTGTCCACGGCTCCGATGTTGATCACTGATCGGAAGGGGTTCCGGGTCATGTCTATACTTCACCGAACCTATAGGGTCACACACTTAAGGGTCATCTATCTGCTGAATACTAGACAGGGAGTCTGAGAGAAAATCACCGGAAAAGTTTCGGACAGCGGAAAAGTTCCGCAGAGAGAACACCGGAACAGTTTCGGTAAAACCGAAAAGTTGTTTCGGAGTGTACCATTAAGTCAAATTGGTTTCGGCACATGCCTGGAAATTATTGGAGGGTACCAGAATTGTTCCGGTAACTTCTGAGATTTTTCAGAGACAAAAACCGGAAATGTTCCGGACTGCCGGAACCGCTTTAGTTGCTTTTCACAGATGAAAATCACTAAACCAAAAAGTTGTTTCGGAGTACACCATTAAGTCAAATTGGTTTCGGCACACGCCTGATAATTCTTGGAGGGTGCCAGAATCATTCTGGAAACTTCTGGGAATTTTCCGGAAGAAAAACCGGAAATGTTCCGGAGCTGCCGGAACCGCTTTGTTTGCTTTTCGCAGATGAAAATCACTAATTCAGAATTGTTTCGGAACGCGTCGAAAATTATTTTAGTGGGTACTGGAAATGTTCTAAGCCCACATAAATATTTTCGGTTCGAACGGACGATGAAAAATGTCGTCGTGAATAGTGAAAGTGCTTTTTGGGTGGCTTCTTGGAGAAGCCACCTTGAGGGCCCTTTGGTATTTTCCCCCTTGGCTTCTTGGAGAAGCCACCCTTGGGCTTGGCCTATAAATAGGGGTGGAGTGGGCTGCCTAAAGACTTACTCTTTCTCACATACAAGTGCCATGCATGATCTGGCTTTCTCTCTCCCTCCCAGCGAAATAGTTTCGTAGAGCCGAAAGGCTGTCTGGATTCCGGTGGGAACTAGTTCTGGACGGCGAAGCCCTGCCGGATAGATGACACCGTATGTGTGCAACTCTGTAGAGAGATCGTAGTTTCGGTCTTAGTTCGAGAGTGCCTCCCGAAGGGCTGTCCGTGTGACCGTCCGAGTTTCGAAGGTCCTCCCGAAGGGTTGTCCGAGTGACCGTCCGAGTTTCGAAGGTCCTCCCAAAGGGCTGTCCGCGACACCGTCCGGGGGACTGTCCGACCGCCTCCCGGAGGGCTGTCCGAGGGGCAGATGAGGGTATACATCCTCGCGGTTGGGAGGTTGTAAATCCTAGCTGCGGGGATCTCCACCGCCGATCGTCATCGACTCTACTTCCGCTGCGCTACGAGTCGGTAACGAAAAAGATCAAACCTTGTATGCAGTCTCCATAGTGGTCCTGGGCTGGTGCGTAGGTCGGAAATTTTGTTTTCTGCTGCGTTACCCTACAACTATCTCTTGGACTAATGGTTCTACCTAGTGTTTCAGATTATGTCCAAAAGATTGATGTGGCTGGGAATTGTGAGGAGGATCCCCAAGGAAGGAAAGGAAAGGATTGTCAAAGCTTAAAGGCTCTACATTTTATGCTTATGTGACAGAACACACTTGAGTCAATATGAAAGCCAATACTATTAAAAGGGGATATGGTATCTATGATGATCTGGTTGCTCAAAGTGCTTAGAGATTAGCCACTAAAATCCTCAAGAAATTCCCCCGCAAAATATTCCGTCCAAACCCTAAAGTCAAAATTCGGTGCCACCAATATTTCCACTTCGGCCCTACCGAGTTTTCCTTAGACAGATTCCAAAGGCAAACCCTAGCAAATTGGTGCAACCGAGTTTTGGTTCGGTACAACCGAAAAGCAGTGATCAACTATCTGATATCCAATTGACAAAAATCGGAATTTCCAAGTTTTTCACTTAAGTGCCACCGAGTCACTGGAACTGCCTAGGTCAACCGAATCGGACTCACCGAGATGCTGTATATCGGTCTCAGCGAAAAGCCTAAAGTTGGAACATTTTGCACTAGTCGGTGCAACCGAGTTTTACTCCGGTTCCACCGAGTTGGGCAATAATGTTCTAACGGTTGGATTTTTGGAGATGGCTATATATACCCCTCCACCTCCCTCTCATTCGTAGTGAGAGGACTCAGAACAAGCAAACACTTCCACCATCCATTTTCTGAGAGAGAATCACCTACTCATGTGTTGAGTCAAGATCTTCCACTCCAACCATATGATTCTTGATTTCTAGCCCCCCAAGTTGCTTTCCACCCAATCAATCTCTTCTACCAAGCCAAAATTATGTGAGAGAGTGATTCAGTGTTGAGGAGACTATATTTTGAAGCACAAGAGCAATGGGTTCATCATCTATACACCGTTTATTACCTTTTAGAGAGTGGTGTCTCCTAGATTGGTTAGGTGTCGCTTGGGAGCTTCCAATTTGTGTGGAGTTGAACCAAGAAGTTTGTACGGGCAAGGAGATCACCTACTTCGCGAAGATCTACCCCGAGTGAGGCTAGTCCTTCGTGGAAGTAAGCCATGATGGAATAGACGAGGTTGCTACTTAGTGGATCCTTCGTGGGTGGAGCCCTCCGTGGACTCGCGCAACCGTTTCCCTCTGTGGGTTGAAGTCTCCATCAACGTGGACGTACGATAGCACCACCTATAGGAACCACGGGGAAAATCTTCGATTCCCCATTGCGTTTGATCTTCCTATCCCTTCCCTCTACTTACACTTGCATGTCCTTACCTTCCACTGCTATACTCTTAGAATTGCATGTGTATGGTGTGCTAGACTTAATAGAATTGCTAAAACTTGCCAACCAATAAAATTGGGAAAAAGTTAGGTTTTTATTTGGTCAAGTAGTCTATTCACCCCCCTCTAGACGCCTCTTCTCGATCCCACAAACTTGCCATGTCGTCCGTGACCGTTGGAGCTATGACGACTCATACACTGGGTCTGGGGAGGTGTATGTGATGCCCAACCATTGCAAAGCCGGAATGCCATCGAGTGTGGTGTGGCCGAGGGCACGGGCGTTGCGGATACCACTAAAGCGGACGTTGACGGCTAGGACGGAGGAGGAGGGCGTTGGCGCGGACGCGGAGCAAGGACGAAGGAGGGGGTGACACAAATGTGAAAAAAAAGAAAGATCTAGCACGAGGAGAGGGTCAAATTGTGCAATTTAAAGGGATGTAAGGTTGATCTGACCTATCGGGTCTGAGTCACAGACGTGTCTGTACGAGACAACCCTGGTCCGGTTAGAGCATCTACAACCGCATGTGGCAAATAACACCCCTCATATGTCCGGGATGTGTCCGGGTGCGTCCGCGGAGAGGGCTCGGTCACCCTTATTTTCGTGTGTGGTGCAATCACGTACTTCAAATTTCATACATAAAATCCATACTACAACATGCAACACGAAAATTACGCACTATTACATAGATAAAACTAACATACTTCTACTTATCTTCAGAGATGTAGTTGACCTCTATGCCGACAACGCTGGACGAACCTGCATCCTGGTGGATGGCTACCTCTCGCTGCCTCGACTCCTCGTCGAACTCCATGTCCGCGAAGAGTTCGTCGACCTCCCCACGTGCCTCGCGGAGGTAGCGACAGTTTGCCTTCAGCTCTGCCTCCGAGCGGATGGACTCGAGGATGGTCTGTTGCTCCGCCGCGCTCCTTCGCTTGGGCGACCTCAAACTCGCCCAACACATCGACCATGTCGAATTCGGTATCCGGAGACGCCGAATCTACCTTGCCTTCCTTCACCCCCGGCTCCGCGTCCTCCATGACCGTGTTCGATGCTTGCTCCTCCGACTCCTCCGCTTGGGCAACCTCAAACTCGCCCAGCGCATCGACCATGTCGAATCCGGCATTCGGAGGCGCTACATCTACCTTGCCTTCCTCCTCCCCCGGCTTCGCGTCCCCCATGACCGCGTTCGACGCCTAATCCTCCGCCTCCTCCTCCTCCTCATGCTCCGGCGAGGCCAAAGGCAGGCCATCTGTAATCTGAGCTTCACGTTGGGCCCGAATTTCCTCAAGGAGCTCTAACCGTCATTCCGAAGTGAGTATTGGGTAAGTGGTGATCCGCTGTCGTGCCATGGCTACACGCGTACGGCGAGCTCTGAGCTGCGAGTCGATGGGGAGTAGTGGCGCGGAGGGGAGGGAAATGAGACTCTAAGTAGGGTTGGGGGTCATCGTACCGTCCGACTAAAATAGCCGGATTTGGCCCCATAGGTAGCACGCCAGACGGACGTTCTCATCGGGTGTTCGCGTGGGTCCCGCATGCCAGTCCGACGTGTCCGGACACATGCAGCCCTACTCATACCCACCTTAGATATGATCTGGATATAAGAGATGCCGGTCAATCCAGACATGTAGGACCGGTATGAAGGATGAGGCTAGTCGATATTTTGTGACCGGACATTGACCGGGTCATCCGTTCGGGACTTGTATAGTGGGCGTTTGAGGAGCACGGCTAGACGGTGAACACCTTTTTGTCCGTGCCTGTCTGGTCTGTCCCACGTATAAACCGGAAATGGATTCGGTTAGAATTGCTTAAAAAGGATACCACGACGTAGACGCACCCAAGTACCCAACCCAACGCGCTGTGTAGGCACGCAGCCAGCCAGCCAGCACCCAAGCCGCAGCTCGAAGTAGAGCGAGCAAAGCAAAGCCGAAGCCCCCCCCATGAACGAGGCCAGAACGGGAAAACCGCACCGGGTGGCACCAAAATGCTCCCTTTCCCCATCCCTTCTCTCTCCTCCACCTCGATCGTCCTCGCCACGGCCTCTCTCCGTCTCCGTCCCCCCGCTCGTCTCCTCCGCTCCAACCAAAACCAAAAGCAAAAGCAAAGCGCCCCCGGATTTGCACCCGCCCCCCCAGGGACACCCCGAATTCCCCGTTCCATCCCACCCCCGCGCCCGCGCCGCGCGCACCGCCCGGCCGGCCTCCCGAATTCCCACTCTCGCTCCAAATCTCCCGGGGGGAGCGCCTCGGGCCGCGCGCGCGCGCCCTCTCTCCGTCCGTCCCTCCCTCCCCCCCTCCCCACGCGCTCCCTCGCGATCGCATCGCGCCGGGCCGGACCGGACAAGCGGGACCCGACAAATCGCGCGCTGGCCCCGAATCTCGCCGCGCGCCGGGCGGGGGAATCTAGGGTTCCGCCGGCCGGCTCTACGGCTCCGGCGGCCGGGCCCGCGGTGGCGCGCGCCTCCTAGGGCGGCGCACGCCGGCGCGCGGGGGGATCTCGGGCAGGCCCCGCCGACCAACCCTAGCAGGCTAGGCTAGGCGGCCATGGACGTGGACTCGCGCATGACGACGGAGTCGGACTCCGACTCCGACGCGACCACCGCCGCGGGCCCGCTCGGCAGGGGCTCGGGGAGCGAGACCTCCTCCTCGTCCGCCCCGTCCACGCCCGGGACGCCCACGGCGGCCCCGGCCTCGCCGGCCGCGGCAGGATCGGGGCCGAGGCCGGCGCCGGGGTACACGGCGGTGAACGCGGTGATCGACAAGAAGGAGGACGGCCCGGGGTGCCGCTGCGGCCACACGCTCACGGCGGTGCCGGCTGTCGGGGAGGAGGGTTCGCCTGGCTACGTCGGGCCGCGGCTGATCCTCTTCGGTGGCGCGACCGCGCTAGAGGGCAACTCTGCAACGCCTCCCTCCTCAGCTGGCAGCGCTGGGATCCGTAATGCCTTTTATCCCATGCCTCGTCATTTCTAATGGTCTCTGACTCTCGATTTGTGTTATCTCGTGGCCAAATTTTGTTCTGGGCCAGTCTATTAGAGGATTTTTTTTTTCAGTTTGAAATTGAAATGAAAATGAATTTCCAGGCTTCAGGCCATTTCCCGAGGAGAGGAATCATTCTATTTTGTGGGTAAAATGGGCCTGAAAGCTAATTCTGAGCGTGTTTAGGAAGCAGAAAGATGCAGAAATTCAGATATGACTTTTATTCAGGAATTAACTTCGAGCTATTTTGATGAATTGGATTTAGCCAACTCAAATGCTGAATATAGTTGCTGCTGGTTGTTTCCTAATACCAAATTGAATAATTGATTCCCTGGGCTAGAATGCTCAATGCCGTCCCAGGTAGCAGTAAAATTGACTAGTAAAATAACTTTCTGAATAATCACCTATCCAACAACAACAACAACAACAACAATAATCACCTATCCGTGGATGATTTTTCTTTCAACTCTACTGTCTAAAGTTGCCAAATGTCTTTAGGATTATAGTTGTCTGGTTGGTTTGCAGGAACCCCAATCGTGTGCTATCTCTAGTTGTGCCTATTCTATGAAGATAGCAGGAGGAACCATTTTTTTACCTAAGCAAAATAGTGTAATGAAACTTCTTCAAGACCTGTCACTGACATGAAATTAGCGCCTTTCTCTTTTGAATGCCAACTTGTGTAATCTTTTTGGAAGAATCATTTGAAGCTTAAAATACAAGTTTAGTTGCTCCAGTGTCCAAATCATTCTTTGCAATGAAAAGTAATCTTATCTGGCGAGCAATTCTGATTTTATTCTCTGTCAAATACATAGGCGACTATCTCAACGGTTTCCTTGGTCGCAGGTCTTGCCGGTGCCACAGCAGATGTCCACTGTTATGATGTATTATCAAATAAGTGGAGCAGGTAGGGTATTCCATAAATGGTTTCCTGCTCTTTTTCTTTTTCTTTTTCAACATATCATACTTGGGCTGCTACTTAAGTAAAGTCTCCACAACTCTTCTCTTTTAGGGTAGCATGATAATTCTGCTTTTAGCACTCAGAAAATCAGCTAATCTGACCACAATACTACTTTGTCAGGCTTACTCCACTTGGTGAGCCTCCTTCACCAAGAGCTGCACATGTAGCAACCGCGGTTGGAACCATGGTTGTCATTCAGGTATATGTTTTTTTACTAGCGGCATATCAATTTAGTGACCAGACAGGTGCCTTATTATTGTTCGAGATAACTAGTTTGCCATTACCGGTTTTTGCCGTTTAAAACATCCACGACCCTCCACTATTTCCAAGCTAATCTAAGTATCTAACCAAGGTAACCAGCATAGCATAATTGTTTAAAACCATGGGCTGAATTTTGTAAGGGGTTTTCTTTATTGCTTACAAAGCTTTATATGGAGGTAAACCATTAAATATCTCATCTTTCTTTCATCATTTCTTGCCATCCAGGGTGGTATTGGCCCAGCCGGTTTATCTGCGGAGGATCTTCATGTTCTAGATCTTACACAACAGAGACCGCGATGGCACAGGTGATTATTATTCTTCACTAATTTGACTGGAGAGTTGTATTTCTTCATTATCTCTTCTAAGGGTGCTATACGCTTTATAGAGTGGTGGTTCAAGGACCTGGTCCAGGTCCACGATATGGACATGTGATGGCCTTGGTTGGACAGAGGTTCTTGTTGACAATAGGTGGAAATGATGGTAGGCAATTGCTCCTTAAATATTTGTGAAGATTGAGATAAATATTTCTACTATTTGAATCCACCCTGAATGGTGTTGGTACTTGGGCAATTTTCATTTGCTTAGGGAAGCGGCCTCTGGCGGATGTATGGGCTCTTGATACTGCCGCTAAGCCATACGAATGGAGGAAACTTGAACCAGAAGGTGAAGGACCACCGCCATGCATGTAAGTGTGGTTAACAGAAATGAAAAATGCTTGATGCGGTAAAGTACATTGGTGAGCTACAAATAATGTATCGGTGACAGTGGCTTGGCATATTGTAATTTTTCCTTGACAATAAACCTATCTTACTTCTAAATTACCATCTTGTACAACTTTACTCCATTATTAAGCCATCTTTAATATTTGTTGCTATTTATTTTGTATGGTAATGACACAGAGTAGCATGATGTGGCAAAGTTAACAACCATATTGCCCATTCAGTTTGTTGTGATCCAACTTCTGCATTTAGGTCATATTCTTTTATGTTATTTTACTGGAAGTAGAACTAGTTGTTATGTTTTTTCACTATACATACATTGTGATATTATTCTTCAGGTATGCCACCGCTAGTGCACGATCTGATGGTCTACTTTTACTCTGCGGTGGGAGGGATGGTAATAGTGTGGTAAGTGAAACAATATTGGCATAATCATATAATCCTCTGTTCCAAAATACATGACATTTTAAACAAGGGCTGATGGTCATAATTGATGCAATTTTGATGCTCCCTCCGATCCATATTAATTGACTCAGCTTAAGTACAACTTTGTACCAAAGCAGCGTCAATTAATTTGGATCAGAGGGAGTAGTTATTTTTATGTGAATGCATAATTAAATTTAAAATAGAATCATAATTATGATTTTTAATGAAAAATCTAATAAATATTATTCTTGGTTTACCAATCTCTAAATACATAGAATCACAAATAACGAAAGTTACAGATGGCTGCAAGTTTTCTAGGACTATATCTATTTGGCAGTGGAAGTAGTAGTATGTTTGAACCTCTTGCTGGAGCTAAATTCATTTTACTGAATGAAATGGAAACATGGAACTAAATAATTGCACGTTTTGAGTGTTTCTAATAATAGGTTATTAATTTCTGTTATTTTAATGATTAGATATCAAACTATTTTAACAACCTTCCTCCTAGTCTGTCATGTACTCCCTCTGTTCCTAAATATAAGTCTTTTTTAGATATTCCAATATAGACTACATACGGTGCAAAATGAGTGAAACTACACTCTAAAATATGTCTACATACATCCGTATGTAGTTTCTATTGAAATCTCTTAAAAGACTTGTATTTAGAAATGGAGGGAGTAGGAGTGAAGCACTGTTTGTAAAGCGCCGCTAAAGCGTCAGAGCGCCCTCGAGGCTCAAAGCGTCCAGCTCGCTTTAGACATGTGTCTAAGGCGTCTGCCTTAGACATTAAAGCGTCTGAAGCACCCGCTTAGGCGTCCTGATTGGCGCTTTAGTGCAGAGAGGATGCCTTAGACTTGCCAGGCAGGGGAAGAGAGATTTCTGGCGGGAAAAAAGGGCTGGGCGCGAACACAAGGGCGTGAAAACTGGGCTCATATGTGAAGCAGTTACAGGAGGGAAAGAAAGAGAGAGAACCAAAACCAGAGCGTGCAAATCTCCAGGCTTTCAGCTCTCTCCTCTCTCCTCACGAGGGCATTATTTTCTGTTGGCTAGCTACCTATTCCTTGCAAGGAAAAGAATGCATATTTATTGCTCAAATGATGCAAGTGATACAATTACCCTGAAGTAATGTCCTGAATTATATCCCAGATACCCTTGATTAGTAAAAGCAGTACAGATTTCTGTTGCATCGCTTCTGTGTGTTTAATATAGTATTAGGGGTGATGAATAAATCTTAGTTACTATATAGATTCTATACGTAATAATGTACCCTCCTTGTTAAACTATCAGCCACTATCAAGTGCATATGGTCTCGCAAAACATAGAGATGGGCGCTGGGAGTGGGCAATTGCCCCTGGTGTCTCTCCATCACCAAGATACCAACATGCAGCTGTAAGATGTCATTCAGTCCTATCCCTTCTTTTTTCTAAATAAAAATGTTATCCGGTGTAGTGTTTGTCTAATGCCTCTTTCTTCTTGTGTTTAGGTTTTTGTGAATGCACGTCTTCATGTGTCTGGAGGTGCTCTTGGAGGTGGTCGGATGGTAGAGGACTCCTCAAGTGTCGCAGGTTCCAGTTTTGAAAATTTGAAACTACCTGTTTTTCCCCAATATCAGTTCAACAATCTGTGGATGAAGCCATGCATTCCATGCTCATAGTTTGTGCTGATGATTGGCAGAAATATCTATAGAAAGATCCTTTTTGTGGATTTCTAGTATTCATTTGTCTCAAAGACCTGAAACCTGAACTATTGTACGTACTTGAAAACATCACTTGCTAATTATGTCGATCTCTATAAGATGTTTGAATAACAAAACGTTACTGTAGTTCGCTCTTGTTACCTATGACTGCTGTTATGAGCCAATTTTTGTGCCTCTTCTCCTAGCAGCCTAGCACTTTTTTTTTTATCTTTTGTCATTTGAAGTTATGTTAGCATCAAAGTTAGGGCCTAGGCATTGTTGATTACCTGGGCCATGTACAAGAATTATGATGCGGGCTCCTGCAAATTTTCTATAACTTTGTACCATTCTATCTGATTCCAGTGCTGGACACTGCTGCTGGAGTTTGGTGCGACACGAAGTCAGTTGTCACAACTCCCAGAACAGGAAGATATAGTGCGGATGCAGCAGGAGGTGATGCTGCTGTTGAACTTACACGACGGTGTAGACATGCAGCAGCAGCTGTTGGCGACTTAATATTCATTTATGGAGGTCTACGGGGAGGTAAGCTGATATCTGTCCACAGAAACATGCATTTTCTTTCATCCAGTTCTATGAATCCAATCTCCCAAGTTCCCCACTTTCGCTACTTGCTAGGTAACTTGTTTACTATCATCCATTAATGAGATATATTGCAAATCAACCAAGACCTATCCATTTACTTTGAAATCACATATCGTGCTTTTGTGCTGAGCTTTGACTTTGCTGGTGCCATCACTTTTCACATTCAGAGTCTCTAGTTGTTTTGTACTTCTATTTGATTTATGAGCATGCAACCTCATGACCTATGTTTTTGCTTAGATAAAATGTCATATATTATTTCCAATTCATCCAGATCAAATAAAATGAGTGTTCTCTATCACGAATGAACTTACTAAAGGTCCATCACGTGGTACTCCATGATGGACAATTACTTATAGCTTACAAATGTATATTGTTCACACCTTGGTCATCTGGTACTTCTAGGATGATTGCATGTTCTATGTGAATGACATTTACGGTATTATCGTCCATCCCTGTGAGTTATCAAATTCATTGTATGGTTAACAGATGCTGTGGACTGGTTGTCCCCAGAATGTAATGTCCAAATAAGTTGTCATTCATTTCGATTCATCTCTTAATGGGATATATACCAGTAATTCATTAGTTCTATCCTGAGAGTACATTAGGAATGACTGGCCACTAGTTCTGTCTGTCGTACATATTCTTTGGGGTCTGAGGTTATTTTTTTTTTCTTTTTCGAAACGGAGGCAAAAGTTTTGCCTCATCTATTAATTAAGCAGAAGAGAATTGCCTGGTTAATTAATGGAAAACCAGGCTAAAACCGTCACCGACCGTCGAGCGGCACACCACACCTCAACAAAGAGGACCTTATCAAGATACACTCTGGCGTCATCGTCATCTCTTCTCCCCAACAGGCGTCATTGCCCTCCCTAGTCTTTGAGCAAGCGACTCTGACTTCGCCAAAGAAAACCTCGACTCAACCCTCATCGCAGAGGCTGTGTGGAAACCCAATACGACCCGTGCCAGCCCCAGCCACCTGCATCGAAAGCAGCACAGCTCCGACTCTAATGGAGAGCTCCAAAGGAGAACCATGCCCGGCTGGCGCCGTGGAAGACCACCGAACAGACCACCTGCTGCCTGTCATCGTTGCCACAGGGGCCCTGCCGCCGTAGCTCCGACTTCACTGCAGCAAAACAACCTGAGGTAATCGCATGAACACGTCGGAGAAGAGCCGACTACCGCAACCGTTGCCATGCCTCCTACATCGCTTGCCATCGCCATCGTTGCCACAGAAACCTTGACACCAACACCACCATCTTCCACCGGCCCCTCTTGCCAATGCCTCGCTCCAAAGACCAAGCCCTCAAGAGGGGATACGACACCAAGGTGACACCTTCGTCTGATCACACGGATCTAGGGTTTTCCCCGGAGTTGCAGCAACCAGCCTGTGCGTGAGGGGTGAGGAAGCAAAACAGCGATGCCTACAAGAAGGTCCACGACGCCCACAAACGTTGCCATCGCTGGTTATAGGCCGTAGGCCGAGACATGGTTTTCACCCGAGCTTCCAAACACACCTCAACGACCTTAGTAGCATCGTCATACTCCTTATTCCTTTGTTTGAAGCCCTAAAAATAACTTTAATAATGTACAATAATTTATATAGTTTTCAGTTGTATAAAGTATTATATTTGCCTGTTGAGAATAATTGCCCGCATTTTATACTATTTCGTACACCCTCTGTTCCTAAATATAAGATGTTCTGGCAGTGAAATTTAAACTGCCAAAATGTCTTATATTTAGAAACAGAGGTAGTACTGTTCAATGCTATCGCCTTTACCTATTTTGTGCTAACATCGTCGGATTACCAATGTAGGTGTATTGCTAGATGATCTTCTTGTGGCTGAAGATCTTGCTGCCGCAGAAACGACAACTGCTGCTAATCACGCAGCAGCAAGTGCAGCAGCCACTGACACACAAGCTGGAAAGGCATCTGGAAGATATGCTTACAATGATGAACGTACAAAACAGGCAGCTTCAGAATCAGATCCAGATGGATCTGTAGTTCTTGGAACACCAGTTGCTCCTCCTCTTAATGGGGACATGTATACTGATATTAGCCCTGAGAACGCTGTGCTGCAGGGACAGAGGTACACTCCATTTGTTTCATAAGTGTGTTCTGTGATCTTTCAGTAGCAAGTTGGCATCTGTTTCCTTATTGTTATTTTACAGTGATTTTTTGTTTTGAAATTAATTACATCACAGGAGATCAAGCAAAGGTGTTGATTACTTAGTTGAAGCATCAGCAGCAGAGGCAGAGGCAATTAGTGCTACTTTAGCTGCTGTAAAGGCTAGGCAGGTTAATGGTGAGGCAGAAGAGTTGTCTGATAAGGAGCAGTCTCCAGATTCTTCATCAAGCAACAAACATTCAAGCCTCATCAAACCAGACACTGCTCTTTCAAACATGACACCTCCACCTGGTGTTCGGTTGCACCATAGAGCTGTGAGTACAGAATAGACCATATGTTGCATTATGTTGTATCATTTGTAGTCCATTTGTTTATTTGGCAGTTTATTTTATATCAGGTCAGTGCACTAATATATTTGGGAGCCGCGTAGCTAAAGCTGCTTTTACATCACGTCAGGTGACATGCTCTTTTTTTCTTACAGGTGGTAGTGGCTGCAGAAACTGGAGGTGCCTTAGGTGGCATGGTCAGGCAGCTTTCAATTGACCAGTTTGAAAATGAAGGAAGAAGGGTCAGCTATGGCACCCCTGAGAATGCAACTGCTGCAAGGAAGTTGCTTGACCGCCAGATGTCCATTAATAGTATTCCTAAAAAGGTACCGTCTCATATCCAAAATATGGTCACAATTGAAACAAAGCTAATGTGTGTTCTTTGATCTAAAGCTAGGCATCTATGTACAAAAATAAATAAATATCTGGTTGCTTATTTGCTATGGTAATGAGCCTTAGCAATGTAGAAGTTTCAATTCTCAATATGGGCATTGGCTGTGATACCTACTGTTCTTCCTGTCATCTGTATATTCACTTCGTGTTCTGTCTGCTGCTATACATATCCAGGTGATCGCAGCTCTGTTGAAACCTCGCGGCTGGAAGCCTCCAGTGCGAAGGCAGTTCTTCTTGGACTGCAATGAGATTGCAGATCTGTGTGACAGTGCCGAGAGAATATTTTCAAGTGAACCCAGTGTTTTGCAACTTAAAGCTCCCATTAAAATATTTGGTGATTTACATGGTCAATTTGGTGACCTTATGCGATTGTTTGATGAGTATGGTTCTCCTTCAACGGCTGGAGACATCGCGTAAGTGCTTGCTTTTGAGTGATAAAGATGTCACCTTTCATATATTTTTTGCCAATAGTTATGGTGCCTTTCGATATACTGAAACTGCATGAGAAATGTTGATGCCATTTTTTTGGGGAAACACCATACCTAATATTTTTCGTTAGTGTACTTCGTCCGTTGAATTTCTACCCCGACCCAGAATTACTCCCTCCGTCCTTGAAATAGTGTACTTCCAACTTTGTTGGAGGGTCAAACTATTTTAATATTTGACCGAGTTTATCAAAATATATCAATGTTTGTTAAACCAAATAGGTATATGATGAAAATACATTCTATCATGAATGTAATAGTACTAATTTGATGGCATAAATGTTGGTGTATTATTGTATAAATACGGTCAAACATAAAAAAGTTTGACTTTCCAAAAAAGTTTTGTTCCCTGTCCGCTCTGTCTAACAAATATCACTGTCACTAAGCGTGTTGAATATGTAGTTTAGAGGGGGTAGTTTAGTCACGTTCAGCTCACTTATTGTCTTATCTTAACCTGTAGGTACATTGATTATCTCTTCTTGGGTGATTATGTGGATCGTGGGCAGCACAGTTTAGAAACTATGTCCCTTCTTCTTGCTTTGAAGGTAACCAGCAACTTACTGCACGCGACTTGTTCTTCTATGCTATTTATTTAAATTGTGATATCTAAATAATTGTACATTTCAGGTTGAATATCCGCAAAATGTACATTTAATTCGTGGAAATCATGAGGCTGCTGACATTAACGCTTTATTTGGCTTTCGAATAGAGTGTATAGAGCGAATGGTAACCTTTTCTTTGTACACTGTATTTCGTTCAACATCACCTTTCATCTTTTCTTACATGGGCGTTCTTTGCTGAAAATATAGGGTGAGAGAGATGGCATCTGGACATGGCATCGTATGAATAGGCTATTTAACTGGCTTCCTTTGGCTGCACTCATAGAAAAGAAAATTATCTGTATGCATGGTGGCATCGGTCGCTCAATCAACCATGTAGAACAGATCGAGAATCTTCAAAGACCAATTACCATGGAAGCAGGCTCGGTTGTCCTCATGGATCTTCTATGGTCAGCATTTCAACAACTCACACTGATATTTACCCTTAGCTGGAGTGTTTTGTTGATCCATGATCTTGCTGTGATGCTTACAGGTCTGATCCAACAGAAAATGACAGCGTTGAAGGATTAAGACCAAATGCTCGGGGGCCTGGTCTTGTTACGTTTGGGGTTAGCACTCCCTATTCCTTATATTGATGAATTCATCTCCCCTTTCCTTTGCCCCCTTTGATTTCTGAAGCTAACACGTGTTGGTGACACAGCCTGATCGTGTTATGGAGTTCTGCAACAACAATGACCTTCAATTAATTGTACGAGCGCATGAGTGCGTGATGGATGGCTTTGAGCGCTTTGCTCAAGGCCACCTGATCACTCTTTTCTCAGCAACAAATTATTGCGGTGAGAATATGATTTAACAGTATCTAGTCTCATTCTCTTGGCTCAGTTTGTGATCGATTTGCATGGTACGCGCACAGGTACTGCAAACAATGCTGGTGCAATCTTAGTTTTGGGTAGAGATCTTGTCGTTGTTCCAAAACTAATTCATCCTTTGCCTCCTGCAATCACATCACCTGAGACCTCACCAGATCAGCTTGAAGATACATGGATGCAGGTAAAACACTAATTTTGTTGGACAGACATCTCGTTTATTGAACTAGCCAGATTGCTTTGGTCCATGTGTTGACTATGTCATACATTAAATGGCATTCAGGAGTTGAATGCAAACAGGCCAGCAACTCCAACCAGGGGCCGTCCCCAAGCAGCGGCAAATGATCGAGGTGCTCTTGCCTGGATATAGTAGCTTCATCAGACATTGGTTGATATGATCCATCTGAAGTCTCACTCAGCGGAATCTTGCCCCTTCTCTGCACAAGAAAATGATTTATGTTCGAGAGACTGGCTTTTAGCCCACAGCCATGCCGAAATAGAATCATCTACAAGAAAGTGGAAGTTACTACGAAGATGAGGAATGCAACTTCATCTAGGTCAGCGCTAAGTATGAGCTCTCCAAGCTGTTTCCCTAGCATGAGAAGTATGGCATATCAACTCAGAGATTCTCTGAAGATCCGCTGAGGCTTCACTTGTATATACTCAGCTTGCCGGTGGATATAATGGGGTTGTATGTGTTTTGTTTTGCTTCCAATTGGAATGGCAAAAGGAAATAGTGTTATTGTACTAGGTATTCTTTCTGTTCCCTTTTGGGGCGGGGTCTAGGGTTCTCATTTTGCAAAGGTGTTGTTGAGTTGCCACAGGGACTGGATCCTGGTCTAGTCGTGTATAATAGCTCTGCCTGCTACTTTTGTCCCGGCATGCCCACTGTAATTTTAGCCTGCCGCCGACGTGTACAATTTTTGTGTTTGAAGTTTTGGCCGTTGAGTGGAGGTCGCGATTTGATTTATTGGAAGCAAAATGGAAATACCTTCTAATGTATGCTTGTTGTGCTGATTTGGAATGGGAATCTGCTACACTGAGTATGAACTCTGGTTTCTCTTTGTTTTGAAATCCGTGTCCGTTCCCCTCGACAGTTTGTGTCCGTTCCCCTCGACGGTTTATAAAGTTCATGCTCGGGTTCAAAACTTAAGACCAATAGTTGCTGAGGAGAATGCTGTTCTTCACCGTATACTACTACTTTTCTCTTGTTGGTCCAACGTATTCCTGAAATCTGTGTCTGAGCCAGGCTCATCTGTCCCTGATGAACTGCAAATGTTTAAAAAAAAAATAGGAGTGGAAAGTTTTTCCCTTGGCGATAGCTAGGGTTCCCCTTACCCCCTCGTTGCTTAGCGCTAGGGTTCCCCAATCTACCCTTGTTTCCCCACCAATTCTCACGTTTGAGCGTTGCTTTGGCGACCCGCGCGTGATCCCATGTGTATCACCGTCCCCAACGTGGCCGGTGCCGTGGGAAGTGGCGACGGCGTCGATCCAACAGGAACTCAATCAAATATGGCAGAAGGTTGCAGGACTGAACCTTCAAGGTGAAGAGGAGGAGTTGGACCTGTCGGAGGAGATTGAGGATCTGATCAAGGAGACAAGATGGTTCGCCATCTTTAGGGTTCACACATCGAGACCCTTTAGTCATGTGGCTCTGTTCAAGGCAATGAGGAACGCCTGTCTTCCAACTCAGGGTGTTACTTTGAAAACCATGAACCCTAATTTATTCTTGGCGCAATTTTGGTGTTTGGGAGATTGGAATCGTGTGATGAGAGGAGGTCCGTGGTTGTCCAGGAACGCGACAGTTGTATGGAGGAATATGACGTAATCACCAATGTACAGGAGTACAAACTAGATTGTATCCCGGTGTGGGCAAGAATTGTTGGGATACCGGATGGGTTGATAAAGAAGAAAGAGATTGCAGAGAAGAATGCAAAGAAGGTTGGAGGCCCTCCGATTACTGTGATCGTCAATGAGGGATGTTTGAACCCAAGTAAATACTTGAGGGCCCGTGTGTTTCTGATGCTTGACACGCCCTTTGTCAAATTTGTACCATTGACGCTGAAAGAAAGCAAGAAATATCCAGTGGAATATGAGAAGCTACCTGACTTTTGCGATTTCTATGGATTGATTGGTCATGTTGCTACAGAGTGTGGAGATGGAATCCATAGTGTGGATGAATGTGACTGGGAAGAGTGGCTCCTTGTTGATTTTGATGCTCCGGCGGGCAAAGGAGGTGGTGGCGCTGGACGTGGGGGCAGGGCTGGTAGAAGTGGAGGTTTTGGGTAAGGTAGAGGAAACACAGGTGACCCGAACCCGGAGGAAGATTAGGGCATGGATCTTGATGGAACTAGAAATACAAGTGCAAGTGTTATGGTGCCTTTGGCACACAAACGATCGATAGGCCAGGATGGGAGTATTAATGCTCATGGCGTGCACTATGCTGGAGGTCCGGGAGTCCAGGGTGTTTCACCACCACCGGGCTACGTTTCAGAACAGGTTAACCTTTTGGAAAATGGTAGTAGTACCGAGCCTCTGGATAAAAGTCAGTTAAGCACCCCGCAGAAAATCCACAATCTGAAGCGTTTGAGAGCAACAATCCCTTAGAACAACTCATCCAATGAAACATCGGCGACTCCCCTAGAGGGTGATCGCCGGGAGCAATGAAACTCATATGTTGGAACTGCTACGGAATGGCCAGTGCCGCGACAGTTAGAGCACCACTGGATGTCCAGAAGCAATGGGGGATGGATGTCGCCTTCTTGTCTGGGACGCATCTGAACAAAGTTAAGGCAGAGAAACCCAGGAAAAAGTTGAGGATGCACAATATGAAGGAGCAGGAGAGTAACGGTGCGAGTGTGGTTTGCTTTTGTTTTGGTGGAGACCATTGATAATTCAATTCCGAGATAAAAAATAAGAATCTCATACATGTAACCGTGGGGGATGGTACGGATGGGATATGGAGGTTTACTGGATTTTACAGTGAGCCGAAGTGGGAAGAAAAGCATTTATCATGGACATGCTTACGCGATCTACATCAGCAAATAAACCTCCCATGGATGATAGCTGGTGACTTTAACGAGATATTATACTCTCATGAAAAGGAGGGCGGAACACCGAGGCCGATGCACATGATGCAAAACTTCTGAGATGCTCTAGTTGATTGCGAGTTGGAGGAGATGGGATGTAATGGTGATCTATATACTTGGAGAAGGAGGAGGCTCAGAGAACGGCTTGATAGAGCTGCATGTAATGGACAGTTTCGTGGGCTCTTTCCTGATGCAAAGGTTACTAATGCTTCTCATACAAAGTCTGATCACAGACCAATTTTTATTTATATTGATGGAGATGTGGAGGGGGATCACTAGCGAACCCATCAAAATTTTAAATTAAGATGGCTCCAGGAAGAGAAACGTAATGCAAATTGTGTCGGAACCATGGGACCGAACTAACCCATCGGCTCCCATTGCAAAACACACGACGAGTGTCCATGCCACCATGCATGAATGGGATCGCTCAATCCTTAAGGCGCCCCATCGGCGATTAAAGAAGCTCAAGGCGGAGTTGGAGTTGATGCGGTCGGGGCCCTCACTGACGAGGCGGGAGACAAGCAGCGAGTCTTGTTAATGGAGAAGGAAGAAATCTACTGCGTTCAACGCAGTCGCGTGAACTGGCTTAAATTTGATGACCAGAATATTAATTTCTTCCATAATTTCTCGACGGCTAGAAAGAAAAGAAATTACATCAAGCGCTTGCTTGATGATTCTGGCGTGTGGAGAGAGGATAATAAAGCGATGCATAGCCTGATTAGCGAGTATTTTTTCAGCATCTTTTTTCTTCAGAAGTTGTTGTACCAACGATGAATGTAATTAATAAAGTTAAAAGGCGGGTTACGGATTATATGAAAGACTCTCTTATGGCACCATACACAAAAGAGGAGGTTAGGAAGGCCTTGTTCAGTATAGGTGATCTGAAAGCACTGGACCAGATGGACTATATGCTATCTTTAATAATAAAAAATGGCACTTTGAAAGGATTGATATGGTTGACTAGAGGGGGGGGGGGGTGGTGAATAGGCAACTAACAATTTTTAGCTTTTCTTAACAAATTAGGTTTAGCAACAAATAGGTTATCTAGATATGCAACTAGGTGAACAACCTATATGATGGTAAGAACAACAACAAGCAAGCAGGCAAGCAAAGGATAACACGCAAGTAAAGCTTGCACAAAGTAAAGGTAAGAAACAACCACAAGTGGAGCCGGTGGAGACGAGGATGTGTTACCGAAGTTCCTTCCCTTTAAGGGGAAGTACGTCTCCGTTGGATCGGTGTGGAGGCACAATGCTCTCCAAGAAGCCACTAAGGCCACCGTATTCTCCTCACGCCATCACACAATGCGAGATGTCGTGATTCCACTAGTGTCCGCCTTGAAGGCGGCGGCCGAACCTTTACAAACAAGGTTGGGGCAATCTCCACAACTTAACTGGAGGTTCCCAACACCACCATGAAGCTTCACCATAATGGATTATGGCTCCGAGGTGACCTCAACCGTCTAGGGTGCTCAAACACCCAAGAGTAACAAGATCCGCAAGGGATTAGTGGGGGAATCAAATTTCTCTTGGTGGAAGTGTAGATCAGGGCCTTCTCAAGCAAACCCTAGAATATCAACAGGTTTTGTTGGCTAGGGAGAGAGATCGGGCAAAAATGGAGCTTGGAGCAACAATGGAGCTTGGGGATGGAAGAGGTGGTCTTCTTGGGGAAGAAGACCCCCTTTATATAGTGGGGGAACAAATCCAACCGTTATCCCCTCTCAGCCCGCACACAAGCGGTACTACCACTCATGGGAGCGTTACTACAGCTTGGGCGGCTGAGCCAGCCACACAGAGCAATGGCACGAGGCCACGAGGTGGTAGTGCCGCCAGAGCGGTACTACCGCTCGCCCCAGCGGTACTACCGCTGGAGTTACAGTGTAGAGGCCCTACGCACGCAGGGCAGTGGCAGGAGCAGAGGTAGTACCGCTGAAGCGGTACTATCGCTCGCGTGAGCGGTACTACCGGTTATAGGCGGTAGTGCCTCGCCCTACTGCCGCCCGGAGTCCAGGGCCCAGAAAGAAGGGCGGTAGTGGAGCGGTAGTAACAGGCGGTACTACCGCGTCGTAATACCGTCCCAATAACCGCTCCGACACGAAAAGTCGAGACTCCAGAGCCAGCAGTACATCGCGCGGCACTGGACAGTGGTACTACCGCCCATAGGCGGCACTACCGCTGGCAAGAGCAGTACTACTGCTCACATTGTAAGCGATACTACCGCTTGCTTGCGCGGTACTGTCGCTTGGTTCCTTCAGGACTAGAACAGAGGCATAGTTGGAACAGCTCCATTGATGCGAGAAAGGAACGAGGGTGCAAATTATAGTGTACGTGTTGATTTCACCCAAACCTTTCCGAAGCGGACCCCCTCTTAATAGTACGGTTCTCCTACGACTCAATTCCACTAAAAATGAAACACAGGAAAGAAACCGTCTTCACTATAATCCACCGAGGGGCTAGAATCGTCTTGTGCCATATGTAGAAATATCTGAAAGGCTTAATGCACATGATTAGTCCGCAAATGCATTGTCATCAATCACCAAAACTACTAAGGAAGAAATATGCCCTAACACACTTGCTAGGAGGAGACCTGACAAAGGAGGTGATGTCTACTACGCAACTTTATTCTTTTAGACTTTGTTGGGCCTCGAAGCGTAGAGTTTTGTAGGACAGTAGCAATTTTCTCTCAAGTGGATGACCTAAGGTTTATCAATCCGTGAGAGGTGTAGGATGAAAATATGGTCTCTCTCAAACAACCCTGCAATCAAATACAAGAAATCTCTTGTGTCCCCAACACACCCAATACAATGGCAAATTGTATAGGTGCACTAGTTCGACGAAGAGACGGTGATACAAATGCAATATGGATGGTAGATATAGGTTTTGGTAATCTAAAAATATAAAAACAGCAAGGTATTAAGTGGCAAACAACGAGCAAAACATTGTAATAATGCTTGGAAATAAGGCCTAGGGTTCATACTTTCACTAGTGCAATCTCTCAACAATGCTAACAAAATAGAATCATATGATCATCCCTCAACATGCAACAAAGAATCACTCCAAAGTTCATATCTAGGGGAGAACATGAGATGAAATTGTTGTAGCTAGTAGAACCACCTCAAATTTACCCTTTCCGATCAATCTATTGAGCTATTCCTGTAGGTGTCACAAACAGCTCTAGAGTTTGTACTAAAATAACAACAATGATACATATCAATGAACCCTAATGTCACCTAGATACTTCAATGTCACCACAAGTATCCGTGGGTTAATTATTCGACATGCATCAAACAATTTCAGATTCATCATATTCAATCCAACACAAAGAACTTAAAAGAGTACCCCAAGATTTCTATCGGAGAAAGTAGGACAAGAACGTGTATCAATCCCTGTGCATAGATTATCCCATTGTCATCACAATAATCCGCAAGTTGAGTACCAAGACATGCATCAAGTGATCTCAAATCCAATATTCAATCTGACATAACAAAATCTCAAAGGGAAAGATTCAATTCATCACATCAAGATAGAAAGGAAAACACCATATGATCCAACTATATTAACAAAGCCCGTGATACATCAAGATCATGACATCTCAATAACACGAGAGAGAGAGAGAGAGAGAGAGAGAGAGAGAGAGAGAGAGAGATCAAACACATAGCTACCGATACATGATGTCTACTACGCAACTTTATTCTTGTAGACTCGTGTTGGGCCTCCAAGCGCAGAGTTTTGTAGGACAGTAGCAATTTTCCCTCAAGTGGATGACCTAAGGTTTATCAATCCGTGGGAGGTGTAGGATGAATATGGTTTCTCTCAAACAACCCTGCAATAAAATACAAGAAATCTCTTGTGTCCCCAACACACCCAATACAATGGCAAATTGTATAGGTGCACTAGTTCGGCGAAGAGATGATGATAAAAGTGCAATATGGATAGTAGATATTGATTTTTGTAATAGTAACAATAAAAAAACAGCAAGGTAGCAAGTAACAAAAGTGAGCACGAACGGTATTGCAATGCTTGAAAACAAGGCCTAGGGTCCGTACTTTCGCTAGTGCAATCTCTCAACAATGCTAATATAATTGGATCACATAACTGTCCCTCAACGTGCAACGAAGAATCACTCCAAAGTTCTTATCTAGCGGAGAACATAAGAAGAAATTGTTTGTAGGGTACGAAACCACCTTAAAGTTATTCTTTCCGATCGATCTATCCAAGAGTTCGTACTAAGATAACACCAAGTTATCCTTTCCGATCGATCTATCTAAGAGTTCATACTAGAATAACACCATATGATACGCATCAACCAACTCTAATGTCACCTAGATACTCCAATGTCACCACAAGTATCCATGAGTTAATTATACGATACACATCAAACAATTTCAGATTCATAATACTCAATCCAACACAAAGAACCTCAAAGAGTACCCCAAGATTTCTATCAGAGAAAGTAGGACAAGAATGTGTATCAACCCCTATGCATAGATTACCCCAATGTCACCGCGGGAATCCGCAAGTTGAGTACCAAAACATATATCAAGTGAATCAATAGAACACCCCATTGTCACCACGGGTATCCACATGCAAGACATATATCAAGTGTTCTCAAATCCAATATTCAATCCAACATAACGATATCTCAAAGGGAAAGATTCAATTCATCACAACATGATAGCAAGGGAATAACATCATATGATCCGACTATATTAACAAAGCCCCTGATACATCAAGATCATGACATCTCAAGAACATGAGAGAGAGAGAGAGAGAGAGAGAGAGAGATTGAACACATAGCTACTGGTACATACCCTCAGCCCCGAGGGTGGACTACTCCCTCCTCGTCATGGCCTCCGTCGGGATGATGAAGATGGCCACCGGAGATGGATTCCCCTCTCCGGCAGGGTACTGGAACATCTCCATATTGGTTTTTCGTCGATACAGAGAGTTGCGGCGGCGGAGCGGAGAGTCTAGGGTTATTTCTGATGGTTTCTATATTTATAGGATTTTTTGGCATTGGTTTCACGCGAAGGTGGGCCACAAGGAGGGCACGATACACCAAGGCGCGCCGGGGGGGCCTGGCGCACCCTGCTGGGTTGTGCCCACCTCGTGGCTCTTCTGGCCCTCCCACGAAGCATCTAGTGCCTCTTTTGTTCCAAAAAAAATTGTCAAAAAGTTTCGGGCGATTCCGAGAACTTTCATTTTCTGCACAAAAACAACATCACGGTAGTTCTGCTGAAAACAGCGTCAGTCCGGGTTAGTTCTAAATAAATCATATAAAGTGCATCAAAACCATATAAAAGTATTGTAATCATAGGTGAATATGGAATGAATACTTCATAAATTATCGATACGTTGGAGACGTATCAATACATACCCTCATCCCCGTGGGTGAACTACTCCCTCCTCATCATGTCCTCCACTGGGATGATGAAGATGGCCACCGGTGATGAGTTCCCCCTCCGGCAGGGTACTGGAAAGTCTCCAAATGGGTTTTTCTTCGATACAGAGAGTTTCTGCGGTGGAGTGGAAGTTCTAGGTTAACTTTCAGGGCTTTCTGGATTTATAGGATTTTTCAGCGTTGGAATCACGTCAACCGGAGCCATGATGGCCCGACAAGCTAACATGGCATGCCTAGGGGGGTGGGCGTGCCCTTATGGCTTGTGGCCCATAGGTGGCTCCCCTGTGGTGGTTCTTCGCTCCAGTATTTCTTATTTTACAACAACAACAACAACAACAACAACAAAGCCTTTAGTCCCAAACAAGTTGGGGTAGGCTAGAGGTGAAACCCATAAGATCTCGCGACCAACTCATGGTTCTGGCACATGGATTGCAAGCTTCCACGCACCCCTGTCCATGGCTAGTTCTTTGGTGATGCTCCAATCCTTCAGATCTCTCTTTACGGACTCTTCCCATGCCAAGTTCGGTCTACCCCGGCCTCTTTTGACATTATCAGCATGTTTTAGCCGTCCGCTATGCACTGGGGCTTCTGGAGGCCTGTGCTGAATATGCCCAAACCATCTCAGGCGATGTTGGACAAGCTTCTCTTCAATTGGCGCTACCCCAACTCTATCTCGTATATCATCATTCCGGATTCGGCCCTTCCTTGTGTGGCCACACATCCATCTCAACATGCGCATCTCCGCCACACCTAACTGTTGCACATGTCGCCTTTTAGTCGGCCAACACTCAGCGCCATACAACATTGCGGGTCGAACCGCCGTCCTATAGAACTTGCCTTTTAGCTTTTGTGGCACCCTCTTGTCACAGAGAATGCTAGAAGCTTGGCGCCACTTCATCCATCCGGATTTAATTCGATGGTTCACATCTTCATCGATATCCCCATCCTTCTGCAACATGGACCCCAAATATCGAAAGGTGTCCTTCTGCGGCACCACCTGCCCATCAAGGATAACATCCTCCTCCTCCTCGTGCCTAGTAGTACTAAAAGCACACCTCATGTACTCGGTTTTAGTCCTACTAAGTCTAAAACCTTTCGATTCCAAGGTTTGCCTCCATAACTCCAACTTCCTGGGATATCTCATCGACTAGCACCACATCGTCCGTCCGACTCTCATCGACTAGCACCACATCGTCCGCAAAGAGCATACACCATGGGATATCTCCTTGTATATCCCTTGTGACCTCATCCATCACCAAGGCAAAAAGATAAGGGCTCAAAGCTGACCCTTGATGTAGTCCTATCTTAATCGGGAAGTCATCAGTGTCGCCATCACTTGTTCGAACACTTGTCACAACATTATCGTACATGTCCTTAATGAGGGTAGTGTACTTTGCTGGGACTTTGTGTTTCTCCAAGGCCCACCACATAACATTCCGCGGTATCTTATCATAGGCCTTCTCCAAGTCAATGAACACCATATGCAGGTCCTTCTTTTGCTCCCTATATCTCTCCATAAGTTGTCGTACCAAGAAAATGGCTTCCATGGTCAACCTCCCAGGCATGAAACCAAACTGATTTTTGGTCACGCTTGTCATTGTCCTTAAGCGGTGCTCAATGACTCTCTCCCATAGCTTCATTGTATGGCTCATTAGTTTAATTCCACGGTAATTAGCACAACTCTGAACATCCCCCTTGTTCTTGAAGATTGGTACTATATACTCCGTCCCCATTCTTCTGGCATCTTGTTTGCCCGAAAAATGAGGTTGAAAAGTTTGGTTAGCCATACTATCGCTATGTCCCCGAGGCCTCTCCACACCTCAATGGGGATACAATCAGGGCCCATCGCCTTGCCTCCTTTCATCCTCTTTAAAGCCTCCTTGACCTCCGACTCCTGGATTCGCCGCACAAAACGCCTGCTAGTGTCATCAAAGGAGTCGTCCAGATCAATGGTAGAGCTCTCACTCTCCCCATTGAACAGCTTGTCAAAGTACTCCCGCCATCTATGCTTAATCTCCTCGTTCTTCACCAAGAGTTGATCTGCTCCGTCCTTGATGCACTTGATTTGGTCAACATCCCTCGTCTTCCTCTCTCGAATCTTGGCCATCTTATAGATGTCCCTTTTGCCTTCCTTCGTGTCTAACCGTTGGTAGAGGTCCTCATACGCCCGACCCCTTGCTTCACTCACAGCTCGCTTTGCGGCCTTCTTTGCCATCTTGTACTTCTCTATGTTGTCTGCACTCCTATCCAGATATAGGCGTCTGAAACAATCTTTCTTCTACTTAATTGCCTTCTGGACATCATCGTTCCACCACCAAGTATCTTTAGCTTCTCTTCTACTTCCTCTGGACACTCCAAACTCCTCTGAGGGCACCTTACGAATGCAAGTCGCCATCTTCATCCACATGTTGTCTACATCACCTCATTCCTCCCAAGGGCCCTCCTTAATGACCCTCTCCTTGAACGCCTGAGCTACCTCCCCCTTGAGCTTCCACCACTTCGTTCTAGCGACTTTGGCACGCTTGTCCCGCTGGACATGAATCCGAAAGCGGAGGTCATCAACCACAAGCTTATGCTAAGGGACAACACTCTCTCCAGGTATCACCTTACAGTCTAGGCATGCACGCCTGTCTTCTCTTCTCGAGAAGATGAAATCAATCTGGCTAGAGTGTTGCCCACTACTGTAAGTCACTAGATGTGATTCTCTCTTCTTAAATAGGGTGTTAGCTATGATCATGTCGTAGGCTAGCGCAAAGCTTAAGACATCTTCTCCTTCTTGGTTCCTGATGCCATAGCCAAATCCCCATGCACCCCTTCAAAACCTGTGTTAGACGTGCCCACGTGGCCATTGAGGTCTCCTCCTATGAAGAGCCTGTCGCCAATTGGTACACTCCTAACCATGTCCTCCAGGCCTTCCCAGAACTCCCTCTTGGTGTTCTCATTGTGGCCTACTTGCGGGGCATACACGCTGATAACGTTGAGAACTAAGTCCCCAACTACCAGCATGACCAGGATAATCCGGTCCCCACGTCTCTTGACACTAGTAGAAAACAGGCCTTCCGTTTAACCCTTTAGTCCCGGTTTGGCTTTGGCCCGGGACTAATGTGACTATTAGTCCCGGTTCCAACGGCTAGGAGAGGTCGGGGGGCACGGGCACCATTAGTCCCGGTTCATTTGGAACCTATAGTCCCGGTTTGTATCCCAAACCGGGACTAAAGGGGTGGTGGCAGGCTGGTGTCAGCCTGGGGCCCCCACGAGCCCTTTTAGTCCCAGTTTGTGATACAAACCGGGACTATAGGTGGACCTTTAGTCCCGGTTTGTATAACCAACCGGGACTAAAGCTTTCCCTATATAAACCCTTCGCCCAGCCCGACTCCATTTCTCTGTTTTCTCCATTCGAATTCCCCTCTCTGTTCTTCCCCTAGCTCGAGCTTCTCCCTCCATTTTTGCCAAGATTTGTCAAGATTTGAGGCACCCCAATCCATCCAAGTGTCCACAAAGGTTAGCAACTTTGTCCTTTCATCTCTTATTGCTAGATCAGCTCGTGCAATGCTTTATAAGTATAGTGATTTGTGGGTTTTAGTTTGGGTGTAATTATGTGGTAGTTTTTTTGATTTATATGCAATTTGAGCTCAAATTAACTCCTTAGTTTGCATATGTGTAGGTGTGGTTTACTTAGTGTGCCTTCCCGTCCCCGTCCTAACCACCGTCGATCGCCCGCACCGTCCCGTCGCCGGCACCACCTTGGTGAGCCTCTTCTTGTGTTCTTATCCTTTTTATTAAAAAAAAATCGTATTTGTATGATTTAGATAGTTACTTGCATAATTTTCTTATTTGTATGATTGTTGTTATATATAGTGCCATGGTTATGATATCCGTGCCCGTCGGCCCTCGTCCGGTTTACGATTCGGATGTGGTATATTCTCTTTTATAACTATTTGTTGCATTTCTTGTTAATGACAATTATGCCCATCAAGTTGACATAGATATTTTTATCTAGGAGGTAGTTGAACCGGAAATGCCAACCGACCCTATTGTCGAGAAGTTAAATTTAGTTGAAAAAGAAAACGAGGATTTGAAAGGAAAATTGAAAAGAGTTGAAGAAGAGAAGATGAAATTGGAGTTGTACGTTGCTGATGTCGTCGATGATCACAAGATCAAGATGGATGCAATGCACTTGAAGATTAGAAAGATTAGAAAATATTCCATTAATAAAGAGGCTTGGTATCATTATGCTGTTGGATCAATTGCTACCTTAGTTGCGATTTTGATCGCATTTGTTGTTGCATTTAAATGTTTTATCTAGATAGTTGTATGTTGTTTTATGAGAAAATAAGTGTGTATGAACTTTATGTATGAACTTGTATTAATTTGGTCTTTTCGGTGTTGTGTAATGAAGATGAACCGACAATGGATGTACGATGACCGACGCTCTCCCCAGTTCATTAATGGCGTGCAGAGTTTTTTGCGTGCGGCTGAGGCAAACAAGCGGGATGGTATTATGTGTTGTCCATGTGGTGTGTGTAAGAATGATAAGACTTACTCTAGCTCAAAACAGATTCACGTCCACCTGTTTACGTCCGGTTTCAGGTCCGGCTATAATTGTTGGACCAAGCACGGAGAAAGAGGGGTTCTAATGGAAGAGAATGAAGAAGAAGAGGATGACGACAACTATCCTGGGTGTCCTGAATATGATGGTACTACAATGGGGGAGGAGAATGAAGAAGAAGAAGCTGAGGCATCGTATGAGCCCGCTGATGATCTTGGTCGGGCCATTGCTGATGCAAAGAGAAACTGCGAAAGTGAAAAGGAGAAGTTGAAGTTGCAGCGCATGCTAGAGGATCACAAAAAAGGGTTGTACCCAAATTGCGAAGATGACAACACAAAGCTCGGTACCACACTGGAATTGCTGCAATGGAAGGTAGAGAATGGTGTATCTGACAAGGCATTTGAAAAGGTGCTGAAATAATGAAGAATAAGCTTCCAAAGGATAACGAATTGCCCGACAGTACATACGAAGCAAAGAAGGTTGTCTGCCCTCTAGGATTGGAGGTGCAGAAGATACATGCATGCCCTAATGACTGCATCCTCTACCGCGGTGAGTACGAGAATTTGAATGCATGCCCGGTATGCAATGCATTGCGATATAAGACCGGTCGCGATGACCCTGGTGATGATGTTCAGGGTGAGCGCCGCAGGAAGAGGATTCCTACCAAGGTGATGTGGTATGCTCCTGTAATACCATGGTTGAAACATTTGTTCCAAAACAAAGAGCATGCCAAGTCGTTGCGATGGCACAAAGAAGACCGTAAGAAAGACGGGAAGTTGAGAGTACCCGCTGATGGGTCGCAGTGGAGAAAAATCGAGAGAGAGTGGCTGGACTTTGCAGATGACCCAAGGAACTTATGGTTTGGTTTAAGTGCAGATGGCATTAAACCATTTGGGGAGCAGAGCAGCAAGCATAGCACATGGCCTGTGACTCTATGTATCTATAACTTTCCTCCTTGGTTGTGCATGAAGCAGAAGTTCATTATGATGCCAGTGCCCATCCAAGGCCCTAAGCAACCCGGCAACGACATTGATGTGTACCTAAGGCCATTAGTTGATGAACTTTTACAGCTGTGGAATAAAAAAGGTGTATGTGCGTGGGATGAGCACAAACAGCAGGAATTTGACCCGCGAGCGTTGCTATTTGTAACCATCAATGATTGGCCTGCTCTTAGTAACCTTTCAGGACAGACAAACAAGGCATACCATGCATGCACGCACTGTTTAGATGAGACTGAAAGTATATATTTGTACAAATGCAAGAAGAATGTGTACCTGGGACATCGTCGATTTCTTCCGACCAAGCATGCCTTAAGAAAGAATGGCAAGCATTTCAAAGGTGAGGCAGAACACAGGAAGAAGCCCGTCCTCCGTACTGGTGATTACATACTTGATATGGTCAAGGATTTACAAGTAATATTTGGAAAGGGTCCTGGCGGACAATCTGTTCCGACTGACGCTGAGGGACGCGCACCCATGTGGAAGAAGAAATCTATATTTTGGGAGCTAGAATATTGGAAAGTCCTAGAGGTCCGCTCTGCAATCGACGTGATGCACGTGACGAAGAAATTTTGCGTGAACCTGCTAGGCTTCCTGGGCGTGTATGGGAAGACAAAAGATACACCGGAGGCACGGGAGGACCAGCAACGTGTGCACGAAAACGACGGCATGCATCCAAAGTAGTATCAAGGTCCTGCCAGCTACGCTCTTACCAAAGCAGAGAAGGAAATCTTCTTTGAATGCCTGCTCAGTATGAAGGTCCCGTCTGGCTTCTCGTCGAATATAAAGGGAATAATAAATATGGCAGAGAAAAAAATTCCAGAACCTAAAGTCTCATGACTGCCACGTGATCATGACGCAATTGCTTCCGGTTGCGTTGAGGGGGCTTCTACCAGAAAATGTTCGATTAGCCATTGTGAAGCTATGTTCATTCCTCAATGCAATTTCTCAGAAGGTAATCGATCCGGAAATCCTACCAAGCTTACAGAATGATTTGGTCCAATGTCTTGTCAGTTTCGAGTTGGTGTTCCCACCATCCTTCTTCAATATTATGACGCACGTCCTAGTTCACCTAGTCAAAGAGATTGCCATTCTGGTTCCTGTATTTCTACACAATAAGTTCCCCTTTGAGAGGTTCATGGGAGTCTTAAAGAAATATGTTCATAACCGTGCTAGGCCAGAAGGAAGCATCTCCAAGGGCCATGAAACAGAGGAGGTTATTGAGTTTTGTGTTGACTTTATTCCTGACATTAAGCCGATTGGTGTTCCTCAATCGCGGCATGAGGGGAGACTGCGTGGAAAAGGCACGCTTGGACCAAAATCAATAATATGTAGGGACGGGCATTCTTGGGCGCAAGCACACTACACAGTTCTATAGAATTCTACCTTGGTGACCTCGTATATCGAGAAACACATGGATATTATACGCTCGAAGAACCCGGAGAAGTCTGACCCCTGGATTCAACGTACACACATTGAGGCTTTCGGCGGTTGGTTGCGAACACATCTCATGAATGACGACAATGTTGAAGATGACTTGTACTTGTTGGCCAAGAGACTATCTTCGACTATATTGGCTTTCCAAGGGTATGAGATAAATGGGAATACATTTTACACGATCGCCCAAGATAAAAAATGTGGTGTCCGCTTTGACGATGCGGCAAACAACAAGGTAAAGGACACATATTATGGTTACATAGAGGAGATATGGGAACTTGACTATGGAGGTGATTTGAAGGTCCCTTTGTTCCGGTGCAAATGGGCCAATCTGACTGGAAGAGGGGTAATGGTAGACTCGCAGTACGGAATGACAACAGTGGATCTCAACAATCTTGGGCACACAGACGAACCATTCGTTCTAGCCAATGATGTGGCGCAAGTTTTCTATGTGAAGGACATGTCTACCAAACCGAGAAAAAGGAAAGATAAGAAAGCGGATACATCATACGATGAGCCAAAGCGCCACATAGTGCTTTCTGGGAAAAGAAACATCGTGGGAGTGGAGGACAAGACAGACATGTCACAAGATTATGAAAAGTTTGATGAAATTCCTCCCTTCGCAGTGAAGACTGACCCAAGCATCCTGTTAAATGATGAAGATTGTCCATGGTTACGACGCAATAATCAAGGGACACACGCGAAGAAATTTTTTTATAACCCAAGAGTCCACTCTGGGATGTGATTGGCTGCACCGTCATCACTTTTCTTCTCTAGTGAGTAGCCGGGATGGTCCAGTTTTGTACATGAAGTGCATCCAGTTTTTATTGTAACCCTCTCAACTTTTTAGCACATGCTATGTGGGTGAAATGATGATACCATGCCAAGTTTCAACCTTTTCAGAGTTCATTTGTGGTGCTTTTTAATTTCAGGGTCGTTTAGCTCAAAAAAATCATTAAATGCATGAAAAATAGCAAATGAAGTTAGAAAGGGTTGAAATTTGAATATGTGGCTTAGAATGGTGCATATTGAATGCACAAAAAGTCTGGAGTTGAAACAGGTTTAAAAAAAATGAAATGCGTTTGTAACAGATGAGTTTTCGTCCGAAACCATCATACTTCGAAGGAGATGGTCTAGTTTGTACACGAAGTGCATCCAGTTTTTGCAGTAACCCTCTCAATTTTTTAGCACATTCTATGTGGGTGAAATGATGATACCATGCCAAGTTTCAACCTTTTCAGAGTTCATTTGTGGTGCTTTTTAATTTCAGGGTCGTTTAGCTCAAAAAAATCATTAAATGCATGAAAAATAGCAAATGAAGTTAGAAAGGGTTGAAATTTTAATATGTGGCTTAGAATGGTGCATATTGAATGCACAAAAAGTCTGGAGTTCATTTGGGTGATTTTGATTAAAACAAATGAAGGTATAAAACTAAAAGAGTTAAACAGAATCTGGTTTTGATTAAAACACCTATTTAAATTATTCTATAAATTCCCAACTTTAACATAATGATAAAACATACTAATATTAAACAACAGGAAAAACAATCACTCAAAAATCAATTTTTAAACTAAAGTTATTCACAAATTACTGTTTCACACAAATTTCAAATGAATTCAAATTTAAACTATTTAAATTTGAAAACTACTGGAACTAACAGAAATTTTGTAATTGTTTTGACCTAAAGCAAAAAAGATTCGTTAAAAAACTATAAATATTCTAACAGTTATTCCAAATCTAAAAACAGAAATTAGAAAAACAAAACAAAACAAAAAAGAGAAAATACACCTTTAGTCCCGGTTGGTCCTACCAATCGGGACTAAAGGTCCCTTCCCACGCGGAATTTGGGCCGCCGAAAAGATGGGCCTTTAGTCCCGGTTGGTGGATCCAACCGGGACTAAAGGGAGGACCTTTAGTCCCGGTTGGTGATACCAACCGGGACTAAAGGGTCTTTAGTCCCGGTTGGAGCCACCAACCGGGACTAAAAAAAAACGGGACTAAAGTTCCCGGGCTATTTAAGCCCTGCTTCTTCCTCCCCAAATCACTCCGTCTTCACGCCCGCTCGACGACGCCGCTAGGCTGCCCCGCTCGCGCCCTCGACGTCGCCGTCCACGCCGCCAGGCTGCTCGTCTCCGTCGCCGCTCCTCGCCGCCAGACCTCGACGTCGGCCCGCCCCCCTGCTGCCCGCCGACGAGCCCTTGTTACGCCCACTCCTCCCACGGTGAGCCTCCGCCTCCTTCCCCCCTCTCTGTTCGGCCACCCCTACCTCGTCGTGCCTGGCCCCTCGCCATGGCCGAGCGCGCGCGGCGGCGCCATGGCCGCCGGCCATGCCCGAGCGCGGCGGCGCCATGGCCGCCGGCCTGCCCGAGCACTAGTACTTCCTCTGCTCTGTTTCCTGTGATGGACCATGTTAAAACTGCTCTTATCCTTTTGTATTAGGCTCAGATAAGCAATGTTCATAAGTTGTAGAACAAATTCAAGTTCATAAGTTGTAGAAAAAATTCAAGTTGTGGCAAAAAACAATGTTCTGGCTATTTTGCATCACCGAACTCATGTCTTTTATCATCAACTAAAGCCTGATCCTTTGGGAGATGACAAATTATTTAAAAAGTTCAATGAATCATCGAAACGTTTGGGGTCAAACAATCATTATTTTGTAACTTGCCAGTTGAAACATATACAGACCTCAACATTTTGAATGCACAAGTCCAAAATTAAAAAGAATGCGAATTTTGATTGGTGTCTTGCGGCTGTTGCAATCGCTAAGAGTCTCGAGTGAACATAATAGGTCCTTCACAAGATTTTTAGTGAGATACATTTTGAATGCACAAGATCAAAGATTAGATAGGCATACTTACATTTAGTAAAATTAAGACCATGATTTTGAATTGAATGCATACTTATATTTATAATTTGTTACAAGAATGTTATTCTCACATGCATTTGGATAGTGGCGTATTTGTTTATTTGAGATAGGTCTCACATTTAGTAAAAGTAACATTTGTTTATTTATGTCTCTTTAAAGGTTGCTAGTCTTACCCCGGTGCTGCCGCCTCCATTGACCCCCTGCCTCCAGCTCTTCCTGCCCGGCCGGCCCGTTCGTCAAGGTGAGGCCCTTGATCCCCAAATCCATTCAGATGTTTAGATGTTTAGATGTTTGATGTTTGATGTTCAGATAGATGTTTGATAGATGTTTAGATGTTTGATGTTCAGATAGATGTTTGATGTTTAGATAGATGTTTAGATGTTTGATGTTTAGATGTTGCTGAATTTGTTTATAAATATGAGTAGGATAATAAAATGGTAATCATTGTTAGGCAAATCCCACGTTTATAAGTTCTCGAGTCGACGATGCCCATCCCGCATCCTCGTCGTCGACTCGGCGGCAACCACCTGCTTGAGAGGCACCATGTCCGGGACTGGGCTCCGCCGGGCTGGCACTGGGAGGTGCTGCCTTCCGGGGCGTGGAGCTTGGTGAGGAATGAGGGTCCCGTCGTCGACCCGGAGGTTATTTGGTGGCGGTCGCGTGGACCACAGTCGGTGCAGAGGGAGCCGGCCCCCGCGGAGGTGGTACGTCGCCGTGTCAGGGAGGAGGACGAGGACGTCTGACGCTACATGGCTGCGTTGGATGCCAGGTTCTCCAATACCTGGCAGGTTCTTTAGGGATCACACCCGAGCTATGATCCTGTCATAGTTCCTTATCTTTGGGTGTCCACCGCCTACGCCGCGAGACGTCAACTATTCTGATGATGTATTAGTGATATTATATTCGATGATGTATTAGTGATACAATTCGATGACGTATTAGTGATATTATATGATCGCATTTGTTGTTGCATTGCCTTGTATTGATTTGCATATCTCCGGTTCTGCTTATTGAATGCATTCTATTTTTTTTATATTTGTTTTGGATTAGTTAAGCTATGGATGGTAGAGACAGAGACCATGATCAAGAGAATGCCATGTACGACCTGATACACTCTGGAAACGAAGAGAATGAAGTAGATGATGGCTCACAATACCTTAACCCATCCGGTGAGGGAATTGAGGAAGAACAACCAAGAGACGAAGGCGAACCAGCTGACAATGACGATGGCGAAGAAATTTTTGTCCATTTAACAGAGTCCGGCGAGGTATTAATTTGCCCTCTGTTGATCATCAGATGTATTGATTGATTTGTATATATTAACGAATCTTTCTTCCTTTTAGCCCTCCGGATCGAGCAAATCTTCTACAAGGGTTAAACGTGGCCCGACAAAAAAGTTGAAACAAGGCGTAAAGTTTAACATCGATCAAATCAGAGCAGATGGCGAACCGATTGCTCCTAAAGAGAATGCAGACAAATTTATACGTCAATGCGGAGTTATCGTTAGGGACTAAATCCTGATCACCGTTCAAGAATGGAATCAGCCTAAAGATACCCAAGCAGTTTCTTTTGTCAGCCAAAGAGCAAAAGATCTGCTTTGGGAGGAGCTCATGAAACATTTCACCCTACCAGAGGGTCTCACAGATCTCCAACGGGAGAAAGTCAAGAAGTGTGCTCTTAAGAAGATGGCCACACAATTCCAGTCTTGGAAGAAAAGATTATGGAAAAATTACGTGGAAAACGGAAAGAAGACTCCAGAATTCAAAGGAGAATATGTGAAGTTAGCAGATGACTGGGACGAATTTGTGAAGTTCAAGGAATCAAAAGAAGCTAAGAAACGGTCGAGAATAAACAAGATAAATGCCAACAAAAAAAAGTAGCACCATCGTCTGGGGCCAGGCGGCTACAAGTGTGGGTTGCCTAAGTGGGATGAATCGGAGAGAAACATGAAGGCTGCAGGGGTCACTCCAGTAACAGAGACTTGGCCCGAGAGGTGCAGGACTTGGTTTTATGCACATGGGGGAAAGTTGGACCCAAAGACAGGGGAGGTTCTTGAACTAGCAAGTCTTAAAGAAGCCACAGACGAGTTACTTAAAGCAATAGCAGAAGCTCGAGCGGGTGTGTACGAGCCCGAGAGAGAGAAGGACGAGCTTTCGCGCGCCCTCAAGAATCCTGAACACCCGGGACGAACACGAGGCAAAGGCATGGTTCCGTGGTTTCTGGGGTTTGCGAATTGGAACGACAGCTACAGAAGTCATGACAGAAAGAAGAAGCATGAAGTAGCTCGGATTCAGGACTTGGAACGCAAATATAACATGCAGCAGGAGCAAATCAAGAAACTTAGCCAGCAAGGCGCGTCTCAGCAGCAGCAGCAGCAACCAGATCCAGCATTGGATGGTACCATTCCATCATCTATGCCGAAAAGCAGCATGGGTTCCACCGGGGTCCCGACCGATGATGCACTGCTGGCTCGCTACCCCGTGGATGATATCCTAGAGTCGACACCTTGTGAGCTACACGTGAAACTGAAGAACATATCCATGAAGGCGGCGGACGGCTTTGCTTTACCGAGTGGACCTGAAGCAACTTTCCACGGCAATCCGATTCCACCTGGCTATGCTCGTGTCGGGGTGGATCAAGTTGTGTCGGCATATGAATCACTAGATCTTGACTACCCTGGAGGTGAAGGGGAGCGAACACTGGGAGAAGCCAGGCATTGTGTCATTTTATGGAAAAAGGAATGCATCATGTTTCCAAACTCGGTGCCAAGGCCATCGACTCCTCCTCCAAGTCCGCCGCGTCAGCAGACTCCAACCCTCCCCGAGACGGAGCGCAGGGTGAGTCCGCCATATCCATCTCCGCCATGCCAGCCGAATCGATCCCACCCCGAGACAGAGCGCATGGCGAGTCCGCGATATCAAGCTCCGCCACGTCAGCAGAGTCCATCCCACCCCGAGACGGAGCCTAGCACGAGACGTCTGCGATATCGAAAAATAGCGTCTCCAAAGCGGAAGAGAACACAAAAGAAGAAACCTGAGCCTCCTGCCAAAAAGAAGTTATCTTACGAGAAGACTGACGAGGAACTCGATGAATCAGTGAATCTCGCTTTGCGGGCCCATTTTGGACCGAAAGCGCCCCCGCTGCCAAAGGAGAAAATACCCGACGAGGTCGTACAACACTTTATTGATGTAGCTAAACCGGCGGAGAAAAGACCGGTATCAGACTATGAACGCTGTATTACCAAGTCCTACGAATCCCAGAAAAGACAGAAGTCGAGCGGTAGCAGTAAATGCGGGAAAACTATTCCCCAGTTCGGAGAACAGACAGTCCAATCGATCAGCCCGCTCAAGGTGAGTGCCAATAACGTGGTAATAACCGACGCTGATAGAGAGAATGCTAGAATGCTCGGTATCATCGTTGAACAATTCCTAGAGATCGAGGAATTTCCACCGTTAGATCCGAATGAAATAGCATGGCAATATGTCCCCGGGAAACCTCTGGTCACTCCTGACGACGAGAAGCTTCTAACAACGCAAATGTACAAATTGCATGACTGGTACATGAGAGAAGTAAAGGACGGGCGAGAGAGCCTCATGGTGAAAATCGACAAAGAGCATTACGTCCATGAAAAAGATTTGTGGATTGAAAATGAAGAATTTTTTCAGTTATTCAATCAAAAAGCACTCGACAAATCTATCGTCAGTTGCTATTGTCTGTAAGTGATTTCTTTCTGTAATTTAAGTCTCTAGCTCAGCTCGTTCATTGCCTGTTATTATACTCACTATATTCTTTTGTGTGGTATTATGCAGAATGAAGATTTTTGAATTGAAAAGAGCTGGAGTCTATGGCATTGGGTTCATTGACCCAAATAACGTCAATGAAGAAGTGTTGAGAAGGCACCCTAAAGACACAGAGAAACTGCTTCTAAGGTTTTTGAAGGCCCTAAAGTACAAACCCGAAATAATTTTACCTTGGAACTTCCAGTGAGTGTTACTGTCTTGTACTACAAATTCTATTTTTGCTTATATATATACTCGATGTTAAGTGTAGTTGATGAGTTATGCATGCCCGCTTATACAAATCGTGTGCGCAGCTACCACTGGATCCTTCTAATCATTAGAGTTGACGATGGAACTATTGAAGTACTGGACTCGCTAAGTAAAGACCCTAAAGATTACATAAGCTTGCATTCGTTGCTCGAAAGGTAATTTCAATCATTGACACACTATGTCGGCTTCTTTGTTAGTTCATTTCCTGATATCAAGTAATTAATAACTCCTTTATTCATTTTGTTTGCCGGGCAGGGTTTGGAAACGTTTCATCAAAGAGGTCACCGGTGAATGGAAACCAGAGTTGAGATGGCGAAAGCCCAGGGTAATTAAGTAGTACTAGCTACGTCCGCACATCTCTTTAATTCTAGTTTCAATACCATTGTCATGCTTCATTATTATCTGATTGAATTCTATTCTCGTAAAGTGCATGAGGCAGGCAGCGGGGACTGAAATATGTGCATATTACGTTTGCGAGAACATTTGCTTTATGACCGAAAGCAACAAGAGTGCAAGAGATCTTTGGGTACGTAAACACCATTCATATTTTTTTATCATGATCTAATACATATACGCACAACTAACATGTTCATATTGATATCCTTCTTTAAAGATGCACGAGATGCGGGATAAGCTCCGACCAACGGACCGCATACGAGCAATTCAAGAGGAAATTGAGGGATTTTTGCTTCAGCAGGTCATATCTCCCGACGGAGAATACCATTACCCGATCCGCAAATGATCTGCAAATTGTACGATAAATTGTATATACCAAATTGTATATATATATGTGTGTATGCATGTGGTCATATGAGAAATTCTATGATATATGATTGCTCTTGTACGAGAAATTTTATGATATATGATCGGTTCTACGAGAAATTCTATTATATATGCATAACGTGTACAGTATGTAGTAGCGTAAATTATGTTTGAAATGAAAAAGAATTAAATGGAAAACACAAAATGAAAAGGAAAAATAAACAATAAACACTAATTAAACCCCTAAACCCCTAAACCCCTAAACCCCTAAACCTTTAGTCCCGGTTGGTGTTACCAACCGGGACCAAAGGTCCCCATGCCCTGGCGCGCGCTGCCGACCACGTGGCCAGGGTTTAGTCCCGGTTCATAGCCAACCGGGACTAAAGGCTTGGACCCTTTAGTCTCTATACTTTAGTCCCGGTTGGGGAACCGGGACTAAAGGCCCTTCCCAACCGGGACTAATGGCATGTTTTCTACTAGTGTGACGTCTACCACTCCATCCTTGAGGCTCTTGCTGATCAAGATGCCTATTCCATTTCTGTTTGCAACCATCCCCGTGTACCACAGCTTGATGCCGGTACCCTCCACCTCCTTCGCCTTTTGTCCCCTCCATTTGGTCTCTTGGACGCAAAGGATATCAACGCCTCTCCTCACCGCTGTATCAACTACCTCCCGAAGTTTACCTGTCAGAGACCCTACATTCCATCTACCTAAGCGAATCCTCCTAGGCTTGGCTAGCTTCCTTACCCTTCGCACTCGTCGAGTCAAATGCAAAGACCCTTGCTCAATTTCCACTACACCCGGGCGCCGATGTAGCGCGCCACTAAGGATGTGACGACCCGATCCTCGCTCACTTGCCACCGTATCCAGATCACGATACGGCGCGCCACCTGGGGGGTGACGGCCCGGCCCTTGCCCATTTTCCACCACACCCGGGTTCCGATGTGGCGCGTCGCTGAGAGGGTTACGCCCCAACGAAAATCTTTTGGGTTTCATCTCCATAAGAGTGGCTGAGTTTTGACGTTGGCTCGCAAGCCTATCACAACCCTCCTCCTTTACCCGGGCTTGGGACCGGCTATGTTGAGACAACATAGGCGGAGTTCCAGTATTTCTTATTTTCTCCAGAAAAAATCATAAAAAAGTTTCGTGCGATTCCGAGAACTTTCATTTTTTGCACAAAAACAACACCACGGTAATTCTGCTGAAAACAGCGTCAGTCCGGGTTAGTTCTAAATAAATCATATAAAGTGCATCAAAACCATATGAAAGTATTGTAAACATAGGCAAATATGGCGTGAATACTTCGTAAATTATCGATACGTTGGAGACGTATCAGCATCCCCAAGCTTAATTCATACTCGTCCTCGAGTAGGTAAATGATAAAAGAAGTAATTTATGAAGTGTGAATGCTAGCATAGTATATAAGTCTGATCACTGATAATCTCAGTCACTTTTCTAGCGTCATAACCAGCAACTTTTCTAACACCTCATGATCAAGTAGCAAGCTATTCACATGTTAAAGTATAGACCATAAACTTTCTTGAAAACCAACAAACTATGTTTTCAGTCATCCAACAATTACAATTCATCTTATTGTTAGGAAGGGTCTATGTAAGAGCTTTGATTTAGCAAATTCCACATACTCAAATATCATTTAGTCTTCCATGATTGCTGACACTCAAAGCATATTTTTAGAACAAGCAATTTCAATCAAACACGTAGGAAGATAGGGGCTTAATGTTCCGCCTCCCAACTTATTTATCTCAGGGATAATGTCAACAATAATGAATCATGATCACGTATATCCAACTGGATATATGTGCCTGGATCTTTCCCCACCACATGATGCTTGCCAACTAAAGAATCAATAGATTGGGATAGGGGTGAACATTATTGACTTTTGCATAAAAGTAAATACATAGAAGTAAATGCATAAAAGTAAAGATAGGCCCTTCGCAGAGGGAAGCAAAGGCTGTCATGCGCTTTTTATTTTTGGATGTGCAAACTCTTAATGGAAAGGAACGTCACTTTATATTGCCCCTTGTGATAGCAACCTTTATTGTGCAGTCCATCGCTTTTATTTCTTCACCATCACAAGTTCGTACAAAGCTTATTTTCCCTTCCAATAAAAGATCATACATATTTAGGAGCAATTTTACTGCTTTTTGCACCGATGAGAACTTACTTGAAGGATCTTATTCAATCCATAGGTAGATATGGTGGACTCTCATGGCAAGAAACTGGGTTTAAGGGTTTTTGGATGCACAAGTAGTATCTCTACTTAGTACGATTTTTTCGCTAGCAAAAGATCCTAAGCAAGCACCAAATGTTAGAGGATCCATGACAATATAACTTCTATGTGAATATAAACAAACATAACCATTACATCGTCTTCCGTGTCCAAAATCAACTACTTGATCAAGTATGAAAATAATTAATGGGGTCTCACAATCATAGAAGATGTCCAAGATAGTATATTTATATGTGAAATCTCTCTTCCTTCAATATTTTTTCATGAATTGTTCAAGTGACCAATGCTATGTTTGTTAACTTCCAATAAATTTTACCGCTTATTCTTCTTGTATGTGAAGTCACTACTCCCCATGGGACAAGCATACGAAGCATACATAATTTCATATTTATGACATTCAATTTATTCAACATTTTCTCTTAGGATATAAGTGAAGCACAAGAGTGAACATCAAACTACTCTCAAAAAGATATAAGTGAAGATCAATGAGTAATTTAAACACTTGAGTAGCTATGTGAGGACTCTCTGTAAGGGCATATTTATACCCTAATGGTTTTGGTGATTGATGACAATACATTTGCGGACTAATCGTATGCATTAAGCTTTCAAAGAATATCAGGTGGCACGAGACGGTTATTTTCCCCTCCGGATGTTAAAAGAGAAGATGGTTATTTTTCGACGATTTAGTGTTGGTGGACTTGAATCATAGGAATATTCGTAATATCAAGAGGGGGTCCGCATTTGGAAAGGCTGGGTGGAATCAACACGCACACTTATGCACCCGTCCGTTTCTGCAACTGGAGATCTGCCCTGTGCCCTTGGTTGCCTCAGAAATATCTAGGCGGTAGTACCGCTGACCTGAACGGTAGTACCGCCTGGTACTACCGCTCGTGTCCACGGTAGTACCGCTGTATGTTTCTGTCACCTCACGCGGGGCATCAGACACTCGTCTGTCGAGTGTCTGAGGTCGTGCGTCTCCAGAGCCGCAGCTGCTGTCTCTGTGAGGGCAGTAGTACCGCTGGCAGCAACGGTAGTACCGTTGGGGTGTCCAGGTTTCCTGCGCGGGGCACCAGACACTTCCTCATGAGGTGTCTGGTAACCTGCGCCACCAGAGCGGTAGTAGGGGCGGTAGTACCAAGCGGTACTACCGCTAGCGGTAGTACCGCTCCCCGGAGCGGTACTGCCACTGAAGTGCGGCTGGTTGGTGGGTAACGGGCAGATACCCTTCCCCACTATATAAGGGGTCTTCTTCCCCAAGAAGCCTTACCTCTCATCCTTCCCCAAGCTCCATTGTTGCCCAAATCTCATTTTTGCCCGATCTCTCTCCCTAGCCAACAAAACTTGTTGATACTCTAGGGTTTGGTTGAGAGGGCCCCGATCTACACTTCCACCAAGAGAAATTTGATCCCCCCCACTCATCCCTTGCGGATCTTGTTACTCTTGGGTGTTTGAGCACCCTAGACGGAAGAGGTCACCTCGAAGCCATAGTCCATTGTGGTGAAGCTTCGTGGTGTCGTTGGGAGCCTCCAATTCAGTTGTGGAGATTGCCCCAACCTTGTTTGTAAAGGTCCGGCTGCCGCCTCCAAGTGCATCACTAATGGAATCAGGACACCTCGCATTGTGTGAGGGCGTGAGGAGAATACGGTGGCCCTAGTGGCTTCTTGGGGAGCATTGTGCCTCCACACCGCTCCAACGGAGACATACTTCCCTTTACCGGGAAGGAACTTCGGTAACACATCCTCATCTCCATCGGTTCCTCTTGTGGTTATTTCTTACCTTTACTTCACGCAAGCTACTTACATTGTTTATCTTGCTTGCTTGAGTTGTTTGTTGTGTTTAGCATCATATAGGTTGCTCACCTAGTTGCATATCTAGCCAACCTATTTATTGCTAAGCATAAATTGTTAAAGAAAAGTTAAAAACTGGTAGTTGCCTATTCACCCCCCCTCTAGTCAACCATATCGATCCTTTCAATTGGTATCAGAGCCTCGTCTCTTTATTAAGGGTTTCACCACCCGAAGAGTATGGTTGATGACGGGGACCGGCCGGTTGAACTCCCCGAGGCCATGGGTGTGAACACGGTCTCTCGTGAGGATTTAAATGAGGCCATGTCCTCGCTTAAATCCTCCATGACGACCGAGGTCAAATCCATGTTTAAAGAATTCCTTGATACTCTTAAACTTTCCACCGATGCGGTGCAAGTGGCTAATCCCACTAACTCGACATCGGATGTCAACTCCGGTAAGGAGGGGCTAGTGCTGATAAGGACACTCGTTCTCAAGGAATTAATGGGTCGGGGACCTTTGCCTCGGTTCCCCCTCCCTTGGTCTATGGAGGACCGGTGCACCCACCTCATATAGTTAATCTCGGTCCTCCTCCTAAACTTGTTAAGAATGATTTTGCTAATTGGGTTTTTCGTATCAAGTCTCATTTGGATCACATCTCAATTCAACTCATGAGAGTCATTGAAGAAGGATACTATCCTCGTAATCCACGCAACCTCACCCCAAGAGAAGAGGCTGATAAACAGCTAAATTCCTCCGCCTTGTTCATACTCCAAGCTGCAGTTCCTACCGAAGACCTAGTTCACCTGCGTCCCTTCACTGTTGCTAAAGAGTGTTGGGAACACATTGTCTCCATGTACAAGGGCAACTCAAGCATTCAACGGTCGAACTATGAGGTTGTGCTTGATCAGTCAGATGAGTTTGTAATGATAGAAGATGAGGAACCGCGTGAGCTCTATAGGAGGGTAACTACTCTTGCCGTTGCCCTCCGAGATCATGGCAGCAAGGATGTGGATGACACCTGGGTCAAGCGTAAGTTTCTGAAGGCCATCATGCCCTTCAACAAGGCCATGTTTGCCGTCATCCGCCAAAGACCGGATTTTCACAACTTGTCCTCTAGCGATGTGTTGGATGAATTTATTGCAATGAACATCTTGAACACGACCGCAGAGAATGCTCTTGCTCGTGTGCAACGGTTAAAGAAATCATCTCCCAACCTTGCTTTGAAGGCCAAGGTCAGTCAAGAGGAAGAAGAAGAAGAAGAAGATGAGGGTTGCCCCGAGGACACCAAATATGCTTACCATGAGCATATGGCTCTAGCGTCTAGGAAATTCTGGGGCAATAAGAGAAACGCAAGGCCCAATTTCTCCAAGAACAACTCAAGCGGGTCAAAGGGCAAGCAACGTGTGAGGACCTGCTACAACTGTGGTAATGTGAGTCACTTCGTGGTGGATTGTCCTTTTGAGAAGAGGGAAGACAATGATGGCAAGCTCATCCGCAAAGATAAGGCCAAGTCTTTTCCCAACAAGTCCAACTTCACCAAGAAGGCTCCTCACAAAGTGTTGGTAGCTCAAGAAGAGTATGTCTCCGATGATGATGTGGATGACGAAGACACAAGTGGTGAAGGAATGGCAATGGCATCTGTGGCTATTGCATCGATTACCCCCAACAAAGGTGTCACTCTTCGACGCTCCCAACAAGAACCACATTGCTAGGTGTCTCATGGCCAAAGGTATCACCAAGGTAACCTCCAACGTCAAAACCTCAAACATTAAGACTTCTATTTCTTCCACTTCGTCTTTGCTAGATTGTGTGGATGAAAATGAGGAGGCGAAAGAGGGCGAGAATGAGTTTGACAAGTTCTTGTGCAAACTCAAGGGAGAATCCAAGAAGCACTTCGTTGCTCTCTTGGAACAACTTGGTGAGGCCAATGACACTATTGAGTCTCAAGAAGAATATCTTGAGGAGTTGAGAGGGCATAGTCGTGATTATGCCGACGAGATAGCAGATCTTTCTATTGCTCTAGAGGAAGAGCGAGGTCTTCATTTGACTCTTAAGGAGTCACAAAATGATGACCTTGCTAAATTACGTAATGATTATGATCATGCTATCGTTCTTAACCGTGTGCTCAAATCTGAAAAGGTTGCACTTGGGGTTGGCCATGCTCGACTCAAGGATGAGTTTGACTCACTTGACAATGCTCACAAGGCATTGAAGAGCGTTCATGCTTCTCTTAAGGAGTCACATGATCAACTCCAAGTAAAACTCACTAAGGAAATTGCCACGTGTCCTCCTTTTGTTTTAATTGATAATGCCTCTGCTACTAACCCGTGTTGTGAGCATGCACATCTCATGGAGGAAAATGCTAAGCTAAAAGAGCAGCTTGAGAAAGGCCTTGTGACATGTATCCAAGGTGAGAAGAATCTCAATGACCTTTTGAGCAATCAAAAGGAAGTGGTTGCAAAAGAAGGAGTTGGGTTTGCACCCAAGTCCAAAAGGAAGAAGAAGGTAAAGGCCATGCAGGTTCCTCCGCTCAAGGAAACATTTGTCAAAGCAGGGGACATGACTCATAAGAAGAAGAAGGACAAGGTTGTGAGTGGTAGCGCTAACAAGGACAAGACCACTCCCCTCATCAAAGCCGGCGACTTTAACCCCTCTTATGTTTTGTGCCGTGCTAGTGATGGGCATGTTTATGCCAAATATGTTGGTTCTTCTTATGAGTACATTGAGTGGTGTATTTGGGTTCCTAAGACCCTTGTCACTAACATGCAAGGACCCATCAAAGAATGGGTACCTAAATCCAAGCATTGATCTATTGTAGGAGTTTGCTTCCAGGGGAGTCTCATGGTTGCTCGATAGTGGAGCAACAAATCATATGACCGGAAGCAAGGACTTGGTGGTGGACGTTCAACCCGATACATCCGTGGCCACTCAAGTCTCTTTTGGCGATGACACAATTTCAAAGGTATTGGGTCTTGGCAAGGTGGTTATCTCTCCAACCTTAACCATTGAGAAAGTCATGCTTGTTGAGACCCTTGCATACAATTTACTTTCCGTTCGTCAACTTGCACTTATGGGTTTTAGTACCTTTTTTGGCATTGATACCGTGACCCTTTTGTGGAGCGGGACTCTTAAAGTAGCCTTTGTTGGGCATGTCAAAAACGGTCTCTATGTGATTAACTTCTCGGAGCGACCCACTAAGACCGCGACATGTCTAGTGGCTAAAGTTGATGTGGGATGGCTTTGGCATCGCGGACTAGCTCATGTCAATATGAGATCTTTGCAAAGTCTCCTCAATGGGGATCACATTCTTGGACTAACAAATGTGAGTTTTGCTAAAGATCGTGCTTGCAGTGCTTGTATCGAAGGAAAGCTACATGAAAAGGCTCATCGTCCTACTACTACAATCTACTCAAAGAGGACCCTAGAGCTCCTTCACATGGATCTCTTCGGTCCTCCATCTTTTGACAGTCTTGGAGGAAGAAAGTATTGCTTGGTGATTGTGGATGATTACTCAAGATACACATGGGTATATTTCTTCAAGAGGAAGAGTGAGACCCAACAGACCGTCATCAACTTTGCAAATGAAGTCCAACGTCAACATGAAGCAAAGATCTTGATGATTAGAAGTGACAATGGCACTGAGTTCAAGAACTACACCTTGGATGAGTTTCTCAGTGATGAGGGGATAAAGCACCAATATTCCACACCTTACACCCCTCAACAAAATGGTGTTGCGGAGAGGAAGAACCGGACGTTGATGGATGCGGCAAGAACCATGATGGCAGAGTTTAAATCTGCGTACAACTTTTGGGCCGAAGCCATCAACACCGCTTGTCATGCATCAAATCGGCTTTATCTCTGGAAAGGCTTGAACAAGACTCCTTATGAGATTCTTACCGGGAACAAGCCCAACCTCAAGTACTTCCGGGTGTTCGGTTGTAAGAGTTTGATTCTCAAGAAAGGTGTACGTTTGTCAAAATTTGAATCTAGAGCTCATGAGGGCATATTTGTTGGTTATGCTGCAAACTCTCATGCTTACCGTGTCCTCAACAAGTCCACGGGACTCATTGAGGAGACGAGTAACGTAGAGTTTGATGAAAATAATGGCTCCCAAGTGGAGCAAAGTGGTCTTTGTGATGTAGGTGATGAAATTCCTCCCCAAGTCATAAGAAGAATGGGTGTGGGATACTTCCTACCCGTTGAGGAACCCCTTGTGGCTGAAGGAGAAGGACAATGTTCCACTCAAGTGGAACCAGCACCGACGCACGACCCACACGCTTCCGAAGAACAAAGTGAAGGCCCTCAACCCCGTGATCAAGATCAAGGGCAAGATCAACTAAATGGTGATGATTCTACACCACATGATGCTCAAGATCTTGCTCACACCCCCGTGCAAGCTCAAGATCAAGATGAAGCTCAAGACCAAGATCAAGCTCAAGATGAAGGTCAAGCTAAAGATCAAGACCATGCTCAAGATGAAGAGCAAGCCGGTGCTAGTACCGAAGTTCGTCAAGTAACCAAGCCTCAACTTTCCATGGAGGAAATTCTTGAAAGACGAGCTGCCAAGATCTCTTCCAAACTAAGAGTCAAGCAACACCGATTAAAGAATGTTTATGGAAGTTTGAAGAGAGGGGTAACTACACGTCGTCAATTAACAAAATTTTGTGCACATCATGCATTTGTTTCTTACTTTGAACCCCTCAAGGTACAAGATGCGCTCGAAGACGAGGAATGGCTTGAAGCCATGCATGAAGAAATCAACAACTTCGAGCGCAACAAAGTGTGGCGATTGGTGCCAAGACCAAAGGAGAAGCACAATGTCATTGGAACCAAATGGATCTTTAAGAACAAGCAAGATGCACATGGTATTATTATTCGCAACAAGGCAAGACTGGTGGCTCAAGGCTACTCCCAAGTCGACGGCATCGACTACGGTGAAACCTTTGCCCCTGTTGCTCGCCTTGAATCTATTCACATGTTGCTTGCTTATGCCTCTCATCATGATTTCAAATTATATCAAATGGATGTGAAGAGTGCTTTTCTTAATGGTCCACTTAAGGAGTTGGTATATGTCAAGCAACCCCCGGGGTTTGAAGATCCCAAGTTCCCCAATCATGTATATGTTCTCGATAAGGCACTCTATGGCCTTAAACAAGCCCCACGTGCGTGGTATGAGCACCTTACCGAGATGTTGCAAGATCGTGGGTTTGAAATTGGGAAAATCAATCCCACTCTTTTTACTAAGAGGGTTAACGGGAACTTGTTCGTATGCCAACTATATGTAGATGATATTATCTTTGGTTCTTCTAACAAAGCTTTTAATGATGAGTTCGCCGCACTAATGACAAAAGAGTTTGAGATGTCTATGATGGGAGAGTTGAAGTTCTTCCTTGGATTCGAAGTCAAGCAAGGAAGCCAAGGAACCTTCATCAACCAAGCAAAATACACTCAAGACATGCTCAAGAGGTTCAAGTTGGATGAGCTCAATCCTCCCAAGGCCAATACTCCAATGCTGCTCAAATGCCAACTTGACAGTGATCCCAATGGTAAAGCTGTGGATCTCAAGGTATATCGCTCCATGATTGGATCTCTGCTTTACCTTTGTGCATCTAGACCGGATATTATGTTGAGTGTGGGAATTTGTGCAAGATTTCAAGCTGCACCTAAGGAGAGTCACTATGTGGCTGTCAAGCGAATCTTTCGATATTTGGCTCATACCCCAAACTTTGGCTTATGGTACCCCAAAGGTGCTTCATTTGATCTCATTGGATATACGGACTCGGATTGGGCGGGAGACCGTGTGGAAAGGAAGTCCACTTCCGGAGGCTGCCAATTTCTTGGTCGCTCTTTGCTAAGTTGGTCTTCAAAGAAACAGAATTGTGTTTCTCTCTCGTCCACCGAGGCCGAGTATGTAGCCGCCGCAAGCTGCTGTGCTCAGATTCTTTGGATGAGGCAAACCTTAAAGGATTATGGTGTCAACTGTGACAAAGTGCCTATTTACTGCGACAATGAAAGCACGATCAAGATCTCCAACAACCCGGTTCAACACTACAAGACGAAGCATATTGAGATTCGTCATCACTTCATCCGGGACCACATCAAGCGTGGAGAAATTGATCTTATTCATCTTTATACCAAGGAACAGCTTGTAGATATATTCTCGAAGCCATTGGATGAAGCAAGATTTCGCGAGTTAAGGCATGAGCTAAATATCATTGATTCGAGCAATGTGGCTTGACTTAGTGCACACCCCACCACACTCATCATTATGTCTTGTCTAGATGTAGGCATGGATTTAGGGGGAGTTGTGGCACCCCGGCTCAGAGAACCGGATTACCAGTGTTTCCAACCCAGAGATCATGTCTTCTGGAAACACACAACAACTTGGTACAGAACAGAACTGAACTTTTATTGATAGGAGTCGAGTACAAGTGCATATTTTACAATGATGACGAGGCCAAAGGCACCCTCGGTGCTATGACAGTATCTACATTATTTATGTCACATAGCAGGGCCTCGGAATACTAAGTACTTCTACGGCGTAGCGGAACATAGCGCAACTCCATCCACACGGACACTGCTGTGGACACATCCTAGTTATCGTAGCACGAACCATCAGGACCTCCGTCCTCGGCTTCTCCTGCATCTGGCATGATACGCCAGGTGAGTACTTGGAATGTACTCGCAAGCTCACGACAACCAAGTAATGCAGCAAACAATAGCATGGCAATCAACATGATAACACCGAAGTAATTCACTTACGGTAGCCGATTATCAACTTACTCTCTTCCGGGTTGTTCCACAACCCTCGGAATACTCATAACCATCGAGTACTTCCGAAGACAAGACGAGTTCTTCCATCATTACTATCATTAATATGATTGATCACCTAGTGAGGTCTGGACGGGCTGTCCAATACCGTGGACGCGGCTATTCGAATAGATTTTTCACTCTGCAGAGGTTGCGCACTTTACCCACACCATGAAGCACCTGGCCTCGTGATCCCACTCGGGTGGACCAGCGTTGCTTCAACAAAACCTGCCTGACCCATGACTCTTTCATCGTACCATCGGCACTCATCCTCCCCCGGAGGCTTGCCCTGGGTGGCCCCTGTGTCCTCATGACACCTGCCACCGTCGTGGCCCAAACTAAATAGTCCCAAACGGGGACTAAACTGTCCCAAACGGGGACGCCGGCATAAACCAACAACAACTGGGCTCACAGGGTTATCGCCGCCTACCTGATCAGGGTAGCACGCGCGCATAACCCTCCCTCTTTGGAGGTACAGGTGAAAGATCACGCAGTCAAGCCAAGTCAAGGCCGTCCCATATCGGCAAATGTGGTTGCATGAGTATGCCCGGACAGGTGACTCAAGATCAACCGACTAAATTCATCTTGCAAACACAGTAATTCATCACCATGCTTAGGTATTTAATATTGTTATGATTTATCCATGGTAAATAAATCAACATAATGCATATAAAGATGCAATGCTATAGAAATGCATGCATGAAATGGGTATCATGGCTTGCCTTGCTCTGTTGGGTGGTTCAGACACTCTTGATCTTCAAAGGCACCACAATCTCCCTTTGAAAGTATTTTCAAAATATAATTGAAAATGTCACATAAAGCATTTTTATTAACCAGATATTCTGTGGGTATAGGAAAAATACCAAAATTTGCCAACAACTAAAGGGGTTCAAAACAAACACAATGCAAAAAGAATCAATTGAATTGGAGCTATAGTTAAAAAGATATTCATGGTCAAAGTCTGATAAAAAATCTAGAATTTAAATAAAAACCAGAAAATCTAATAGGGGGCCACGTCGAAAGCGTAAAGTGGAGGGGCGCCTCCACTTATACCGCTTCGGCGCGAGCCTGGGACGCCGACAGGTGGGACCTGCCGTTTTAAAACAGAGAGAGGGAGGAGAAGACAGAGGCAGGGCGGGGCTCCGGCGACGGTCGCCGGCGACAGAGACGGCGGCGGCACTCGGAGTTGAGGGGAATGGATTGGGCGCTCAGAGACGAACATGCACGTACCCGCAGCTCCTCCGGGGATGGACGGATGGCGTCGTCCCCTTCTTCTCCGGCGGCGGCGGCGTTCGGTGATCGTCGGAGAGGTCCAATCCGGCAGCAATCCGATCGGGAGAGAGCTCTAGGAGGACCAGGGAGACCTACTGGTCTCAATGGAGGGCTCAGGAGGGGCTAGGAAGGGGGGTGGAGGAGGCGGTCGACAGAGCTAGGGCGGCGGAGCAACTCCGGCGAAGCTCGAGGCCAGAGGGCCTCTCGGCCTTGGCTCTTGCTTGGGGGAGCCGATTAGAGGAGGAGGGAGAAGGATGATGAGCTCGGAGAGGCCGGGCGAGGCTATTTATAGGCAGGGAGCGCGGACGGCGACCTCTCTGGAACGGCGGCGACGTGGCTACGCCACTGGAGCAAGGACGGCGAGCTGGTCGTCGCGAAGCGGGGCGAAGGGACGACAGAATGCAGAGACATTCAATGCGCGAAGGGACGGCTCACGGGGAAGACGACGGCGGTGATGCCACTGTGCCCGCACGGGTCTCACAGTGCGGCGCTGCGGTGGCGGCCGGCGAGGGCTTCTCCGGCGAGGGGGAAGGATATGGAGGGTCTAGGTGGCTGTCGGGGAGCTGGTCGGCACTAGCAGACGAGGTACGGCGATGCGGGCGTCTTGCTCCGACGAGACCCGAGCCTGGCGGCGCCCAGAGCGCGGTTTTGGCAGGCTGGCTACGCAGTCACCGCGTGCATAGGCACCCGTGGCGCGCGCTGGCCTGCCACACCTTGTCTGGAGCGTCGTTCATGCGTACTACAGTCCACTAGTGGCACTAGCTTGCCCAATAATCCACTGAGATGAGAGGTATCATCACCAACAGCTTACTGTCAGCAACTTAAGGAGGTTCTGGAGAGAAAATAAAATGGAGATGGGACCAATGGAGATGTCTAGGGCTATCTAGGCTGGAGGGACTACAGACTGGCAAAGTTTGAGAAAGTTTGAGAAAGAAATGAGTATGGTTGCTTTGAAAACCACCATTCTGGTCCAGAATCTAAATGAGTTTGTGGCACTCACATAGATGCTCTGCTAATGATGAAACTTGGTGGAGAGAAGTTATTTGATAGTGCACACATGCCATAAAATTTGTAGATCATTTGTGCACCCCTAGCTTGTACTTCCTTCACAAAGGTTCAAAATAAGCAGAAACTTGACACGGTCCTGCTGCTCAAAATTTATACTGGACCAGATGATGTTTTTGGATATTGGAGCTAGATAGGATCCCTAGGAGCTTGAGGAATTTATTGGGAATTTTCTAAGATAGGAAAAATGGGGTTGCTTCACAATGGACAGATTCTGGTCAGAAACAAAATAATTATTCTGGCCAAAACTTTCCATTGGGCAATAGAATATTTTTGGAGATTATGGAATCATATGATGATAAGAAGGTGGGGGGGGGAATTTGGGAATTATTTGATCATCCAAACTATAGGTTGCTTCACAACCCATAGTGCTGACATAATTTCCCAAATAAATAAAAGGGTTTATTGGAAAAGATTAAAAATGGGAAATTAATCCAGGAGTGATGAAGAAAGGTTTTGGCAAAATGAGGAAGGTTTTGGGTTACTGGAGAAAAGGTTCAAAGAATCATAGATCCAAATCAACTGGAACAAGTTTGAAAATCATCCAAGTTTGCAAATAAAATCCAAATGGTTTTGAAAAAATATTGTTAACCTACCCCCCTTAGGATGAATCTCGTCCTCGAGATTCGGTTGCTCAGGGAACAAGTATGGATATGCGGATCTCAAGAAATCTTCCCTTTCCCATGTAGCCTCTTCCTCAGTGTGGTGCTTCCATAGCACTTTGTAAAACCTGATTATCTTACTCCTGGTAGTTCTTTCCATTTCATCCAGGATTCTGACAGGCTTCTCTTCGTAGGTCAGGTATTTAGCCAGTTCTAACTCACTCATATCCGCTTGCTTGATTGGTGGTGCAATGCACTTCCTTAATTGTGATATATGGAAAACATCGTGCACTTCAGACAATTCTAGTGGTAATTCCAACTGGTATGCTACTCTGCCTCTTCTAGCAATCACTGGAAATGGACCAATATATCTCGGTGCAAGCTTTCCCCGCGTATGGAATCTCTTCACTCCCTTCATGGGGGTTACTCTGAGGTACGCATACTCTCCGGGTTCAAAGGTCACTTCCCGGTGCTTTGGGTCATAGTAGCTCTTCTGACGGGACTTGGCTGCTCGAAGACGTTCTTGGATATCCTTGACTTGCTTCTCAGCCTCGAGCATCAAGTCCGTACCAAAGATTCGGCTATCCCCTGTCTGAGACCAGTTCAAAGGGGTATGACACTTCCGCCCATATAATGCCTCAAAAGGTGACATCTTCAGACTTGACTGATAGCTGTTGTTATAGGAGAATTTGACATAAGGTAGACTGTCTTCCCATTTGGGTCCATGAGTGAGAGCACATGACCGAAGCATATCCTCCAGTATCTGGTTCACTCTTTCTGTCTGCCCGTCTGTCTGTGGATGGTATGCCGTGCTATGCTTCAGCATGGTTCCCAAAGCTTGATGTAGTCGCAGCCAGAACGCTGAGGTGAATAGGGAACCCCTGTCTGAGGTGATGGACTTGGGTACTCCATGGAGGCTAACTATCCAGGACATGTAGAGCTGTGCCAGCTGATTTGCGTTGAAAGTGGTTTTCACCGGAATAAAATGAGCCACTTTCGTGAGTACGTCCACAATGACCCAAATAGCATCGTTGCCTCTTGTTGACTTGGGTAGTCCAACAATAAAGTCCATGCATATGTCGTCCCACTTCCACTGGGGAACCGGTAAAGGTTGCAGTAGCCCAGCGGGTTTCTGGTGTTCTGTCTTAACCTTGTTGCAGATATCACAGCAGGCGACATAGTAGGCTATATCCCTTCGCATTCCTGGCCACCAAAACGTCTCTCTCAGATCCTAATACATTTTTGTGCCTCCCGGGTGAATAGAATATGAGGACTCATGAGCTTCTTTGAGTATTTGCTGCCTCAGATTATCCTGATCGGGCACGCATATCCGCTTCTCGAACCATACAGTGCCTTGATCATCCACGTGGAAGGACTTGGCTTTTCCTTTCGGAATCAGCTCCTTGATCTTTTTGATTCCCTCATCTGGCTCTTGGGCCTTCTTGATTTCTTCAATAAGGGTGGAAGTAATTTCCAACGTGTCCGAGGTAGTTGGGCCGCATAGCACCATGTTGAGCTCAACGAACTCTTCTTGTAACCTTGGATGCATCCTTCCCATTAGTGCATTCACGGTGCCTTGCTTTCTGCTGAGAGCGTCCGCGACCACATTGGCTTTCCCCGGATGATAGTTTATCCCAATGTCATAGTCCTTGACTAGTTCAAGCCATCTTCGTTTCCTGAGATTTAGGTCAGGCTGAGTGAAAATATACTTGAGACTCTTATGGTCCGTGTATATTTCACAGCGTTGTCCAATGAGGTAATGCTTCCAAATCTTCAGGGCATGAACTACGGCTGCTAATTCCAAATCGTGTGTGGGGTAGTTCTCCTCATGGGGTCGTAGCTGTCTGGATGCATATGCTACAACCTTCCCTTCTTGCATCAACACACAGTCGATTCCACGTCTGGAAGCGTCGCAGTAGATGTTGAAACTCTTGTGTATGTCTGGAAGGACTAGGACAGGTGCCGTAGTGAGCCTGGTCTTTAATTCCAGGAAATTGCTGTCGCATTCCGTCGTCCAGACAAACCTTTGATTCTTCTTGAGCAACTCCATCAGGGGCTTGGCTATTTTAGAGAAGCCTTCTATGAAGCGTCAATAATAGCCTGCCAATCCCAGGAAACTACGGACTTCGGTCACCGTAGTTGGTGTCTTCTAATTTAATACCGCGGTTACCTTGCGGGGGTCGACGGCTACTCCTTGTTCTGACAGAATGTGCCCCAGAAATCCCACCTCTTTTAACCAAAATTCACACTTACTAAATTTGGCATACAGGCGGTGGTCTCTTAATCTTTCCAGGACGGCTCGGAGATTCTGCTTATGCTCTTCTTCATCCTTGGAATATATCAGGATATCATCGATGAATACCACCACAAATTTATCCAGAAAGTCCATGAAGACTTTATTCATCATGCTCATGAAGTAGGCTGGAGCATTCGTCAATCCAAATGACATGACTGTAAATTCATACAGACCGTATCGGGTGGTGAACACTGTCTTGGGTATATCCTCTTTTCGGATTTTTAGCTGATGATATCCGGTTCGAAGGTCAATTTTGGAGAATACCCGAGCTCCATTCAACTGGTCGAACAAGTCATCAATGCGAGGAAGTGGGTACTTATTCTTGATAGTGACCTCGTTCAGCTGGCGATAGTCTACGCACATACGTAGACTTCCATCCTTCTTCTTGACAAAGAGCACTGGTGACCCCCATGGCGAGATGCTTGGGCGAATATACCCTTTTTGCAACAATTCATCCAGTTGCTTCTTTAGCTCAGCCAACTCTGGACCTGGCATACGGTAGTATTTCTTGTAAATTGGGGCGGTACCGGGAACCACTTCGATTGCAAATTCCAACTCCCGGTCAGGAGGCATCAATGGTAGTTCCTCAGGAAATACATCCGGAAATTCACAGACTACTGGAATCAAGTTCATATCCGTGGCGGTAGTTTGGTATGCCATTCCCTTCCTTGTTCTCATCGTGCTGGCAAGGAATTGAACTGTTTGTCCGGTTGGGTTAACCGGTGTTACCGTCCTGCTGGCACAATTGATGCACACCTGATGCGGTGTCAACCAATCCATTCCCAGTATTACGTCCAATCCCGAAGATTCAATGGCAATGAGTGCAGCTGGAAACTTAACTCCATGTATTGAAATTTCCAGATCTCTATAGATCAGATTTGTTCTGAGCAGAGAGCCAGGGGATTGTACCACCATGATTTTGTCTAAAAGCGACGGAGAAAATTTGTGCAAGGTGGCAAAACTCCGCGAAATAAACGAGTGAGAAGCCCCCGAATCAAATAAAATTACTGCAGGTATGTCGTTAATAGAAAACATACCAAGGACTACTTCTGGAGCTTCGCAGGCTTCCTCAGCAGAGATATGGTGGACGCGTCCATGGCAGAACTTATGATTGGGGCGGCGTGCAATAGTGTTGACCTGCGGCTTGACGTCGGCGGATGACTTCCCGTTGTTGGTGGGGCCCTGTTTGGAGTAGTGTCCACTTTGGCCGCAAGTGAAGCAGGTATTGTTGCGGCGGCAGTCCTCTATCACGGGCTGTTTGCCGAAGGTCTTGGTCTGGCTCACTGTCTTATTATTGTTGCTGCCATTGCTCCATGTAGGCTTATATTCAGATGTGCCTGGCTGCCAGGTGCGTGGCTTCCGCGCAAACGGCTCACGGTTGTCCTTCTTGGGTTCAAACTTCCGCTTTTGGTTATCGTGTCCGGACTTGTGCTCCCTTTCGGCTATGAAGGCCTTGTTCACCAGTGTTTGAAAGTTAGGAAAGTCTAGCATGCATAGCTGACAACGGAGGAAGTGATTCAGTCCTCCTAGGAACCGATCTATCTTTCTCTCTTCGGTGGCCACATCATAGGTAGAGTACCGTGACAGATTGTTGAACTTGTTAAGGTACTCTGCCACCGACATATTTCCTTGTGTCAAAGCAAGGAACTCCCTTTGCTTTACCTTCATTATGCCGGTAGGAATATGATATTTGTGGAATAATTCCTTAAACTTCTCCCAGGTAATTTCTTCTTCAGAAGACCATGTTGCCTTTGTGTTATCCCACCATATAGCTGCTGGCCCTTCCAGGTAATGAGTGGCAAACGGAACCTTGTCTGAATCCTCGCAATGAGCTATGTCCAACTTCTTTTCTATGGTCCTTAGACAATCGTCGGCTTCTATAGGGTCCACAGCTTGACCAAAATTGGGTGGCTTTGTGCGTTGGAAATCAGATAACCTGGAGTGGGTCTCATTATGATTGTGGTTCTGACCTACCATAACCTGCATACTCTTCAAGAATTCCATAAGATCCTGGTTTCTCTTTTCCTCAAACATTCTCATGATCTGATCTGTAGTAGGTGCTTGAGGTGGTGGGGGTGGTAAATCTTCTGGTGCTTGACCTGCCTGTGTGGCGGATCGACGAACGGGGGTTCCATCGCCGCTTTGGCTACAACTTCTCTTCATCCTAAATTTGTTCCCATTGCAAAATACCGAATCAATGAGCAACACCCATAAGGGAAACACAGTTATATGACACCAGAAGGAAAATACGCGAAAAAGGCGAATAAAGCAAACCACATAATTATACAAGATAACCCAACATCATACATGGCAAGCTAGTAGGGGAATATCATGGCTAGACTGCTCATACGGCAGTTGACATATGCAAAGATGCATGCTCAGCAACTCAAGCCTCCACTCTAATGGCGCTGGTGGCACGAACACTGCCAGACCACAGACTCCTCGTCATCTGATCCTGAGTCGGAGTCGGAACTGATGATGTGGATCTCATCCTCCGGATCAAAGGAAACACGACGACGCTGCTGGGACGGTTCTCCTTCTGGGGAAGAAGGAGCACGACGCCTCAACATCGGAGCAGCTGGAGTGGCAAGGAGTGAGGCCCACTCAGCCGGGGTCTCACGACGGCTACCAAACGAAAAGCCTGGTGGCACAGTAGAGGTAGAAGGAGCCTCAAACCTGGGTGGAGGTGGAACTGGTGGTGGATATATGGGTGGATAGATAGGCTGAGGTGGAGGTGGAGCTGGAGTCACGGCTGCAAGTGCCCCTAAGACATGAGACAGCTCCTCAGCCAAGGATATAATCATACGATAACTGGCGTTCAGATAGCGAGACAGCACAGCAGTCGCACGATCACACGCCGGGTCAACAGGAGCGAAAATGACTCGCCCTGTCGTAGGCGACAGGGTGGGATAGTCGAAGAAACCTGGATGAGTCTGCATCTCAACCTCGTGGAAGCGCAAGTCAGTGAGAGCCTCCATCGCGGCAAACTGGATCGCCAACTCCGGGGTGGAAGCCGTTCCGCCCTTGGAAGAGCGAGAGTAGCAACCAAGGTCCGAGATCGCGACCAGGAAAGCCTCTGCATGGTACTCGTACACTGACTCAGCAAGCTTCTCCCGAAACACCTGGTACACTGGATCTTCGCCGTGAGGGTACAGTCGAAGCCAGACATTCCGGAGTAGTACTGGAAAGGTGGATGGTGCAGGCTCAAAATGATAGTGGTATGGAACTGGTGCCATCTACACTCACAATGCCAACGGTTAGTGAAACAATGAGGCATGATGCATGCTATGCAACAATCCAATGCAACAAGCAAGATGCCCACTCAAGACCTTATACTAATCGCAGTTCTAGCGCAGGCTAACTAGGGTGTCCTACAGTCAGCACGGCTCTGATACCAAGCATTGTGGCACCCCGGCTCAGAGAACCCGATTACCAGTGTTTCCAACCCAGAGATCATGTCTTCTGGAAACACACAACAACTTGGTACAGAACATAACTAAACTTTTATTGATAGGAGTCGAGTACAAGCGCATATTTTACAATGATGACGAGGCCAAAGGCACCCTCGGTGCTATGACAGTATCTACATTATTTATGTCACATAGCAGGGCCTCGGAATACTAAGTACTTCTACGGCGTAGCGGAACATAGCGCAACTCCATCCACAGGGACACTGCTGTGGACACATCCTAGTTATCGTAGCACGAACCATCAGGACCTTCGTCCTCGGCTTCTCCTGCATTTGGCATGATACGCCAGGTGAGTACTTGGAATGTACTCGCAAGCTCACGACAACCAAGTAATGCAGCAAACAATAGCATGGCAATCAACATGATAGCACCGAAGTAATTCACTTACGATAGACGATTATCAACTTACTCTCTTCCGGGTTGTTCCACAACCCTCGGAATATTCATAACCATCGAGTACTTCCGAAGACAAGACGAGTTCTTCCATCATTACTATCATTAATATGATTGATCTCCTAGTGAGGTCTGGACGGGCTGTCCAATACCGTGGACGCGACTATTCGAATAGATTTTTCACTCTGCAGAGGTTGCGCACTTTACCCACACCATGAAGCACCTGGCCTCGTGATCCCACTCGGGTGGACCAGCGTTGCTTCAAAAAAACCTGCCTGACCCGTGACTCTTTCATCGTACCACCGGCACTCATCCTCCCCCGGAGGCTTGCCCTGGGTGGCCCCTGTGTCCTCATGACACCTGCCACCGTCATGGCCCAAACTAAATAGTCCCAAACGGGGACTAAACTGTCCCAAACGGGGACTAAACTATCCCAAACGGGGACGCCGGCATAAACCAACAACAACTGGGCTCACAGGGTTATCGCCGCCTACCTGATCACTGGGCTCAGAGACGAACATGCACGTACCCGCAGCTCCTCCGGGGATGGACGGATGGCGTCGTCCCCTTCTTCTCCGGCGGCGGTGGCGTTCGGTGATCGTCGGAGAGGTCCAATCCAGCAGCAATCCGATCGGGAGAGAGCTCTAGGAGGACCAGGGAGACCTACTGGTCTCAATGGAGGGCTCAGGAGAGGCTAGGAAGGGGGGTGGAGGAGGCGGTCGACAGAACTAGGGCGGCGGAGCAACTCCGGCGAAGCTCGAGGCCAGAGGGCCTCTCGGCCTTGGCTCTTGCTTGGGGGAGCCGATTAGAGGAGGAGGGAGAAGGATGATGAGCTCGGAGAGGCCGGGCGAGGCTATTTATAGGCAGGGAGCGCGGGCGGCGACCTCTCTGGAACGGCGGCGACGTGGCTACGCCACTGGAGCAAGGACGGCGAGCTGGCCGTCGCGAAGCGGGGTGAAGGGACGGGAGAATGCAGAGACATTCAATGCGCGAAGGGACGGCTCACGGGGAAGACGACGGCGGGGATGCCACTATGCCCGCACGGGTCTCACAGTGCGGCGCTGCGGTGGCGGCCGGCGAGGGCTTCTCCGGCGAGGGGGAAGGATCTGGAGGGTCTAGGTGGCTGTCGGGGAGCTGGTCGGGATTAGCAGACGAGGTACGGCGACGCGGGCGTCTCGCTCCGACGAGACCCGAGCCTGGCGGCGCCCAGAGCACGGTTTTGGCAGGCTGGCTACGCGGTCACCGCGTGCACAGGCACCCGTGGCGCGCGCTGGCCTGCCACACCTTGTCTGGAGCGTCGTTCATGCGTACTACAGTCCACTAGTGGCACTAGCTTGCCCAATAACCCACTGAGATGAGAGGTATCATCACCAACAGCTTACTGTCAGCAACTTGAGGAGGTTCTGGAGAGAAAATAAAATGGAGATGGGACCAATGGAGATGTCTAGGGCTATTTAGGCTGGAGGGACTACAGACTGGCAAAGTTTGAGAAAGTTTGAGAAAGAAATGAGTATGGTTGCTTTGAAAACCACCATTCTGGTCTAGAATCTAAATGAGTTTGTGGCACTCACATAGATGCTCTGCTAATGATGAAACTTGGTGGAGAGAAGTTATTTGATAGTGCACACATGCCATAAAATTTGTAGATCATTTGTGCACCCCTAGCTTGTACTTCCTTCACAAAGGTTCAAAATAAGCAGAAACTTGGCAGGGTCCTGCTGCTCAAAATTTATACTGGACCAGATGATGTTTTTGGATATTGGAGCTAGATAGGATCCCTAGGAGCTTGAGGAATTTTTTGGGAATTTTCTGAGATAGGAAAAATGGGGTTGCTTCACAATGGACAGATTCTGGTCAGAAACAAAATAATTATTCTGGCCAAAACTTTCCATTGGGCAATACAATATTTTTGGAGATTATGGAATCATATGATAATAAGAAGGTGGGGGAAAATTTGGGAATTATTTGATCATCCAAACTATAGGTTGCTTCACAACCCATAGTGGTGACATAATTTCCCAAATAAATAAAAGGGTTTATTGGAAAAGATTAAATATGGGAAATTAATCCAGGAGTGATGAAGAAAGGTTTTGGCAAAATGAGGAAGGTTTTGGGTTACTGGAGAAAAGGTTCAAAGAATCATAGATCCAAATCAACTGGAACAAGTTTGAAAATCATCCAAGTTTGCAAATAAAATCCAAATGGTTTTGAAAAAATATTGTTAAAAACCAGGGTGTCACAGGAGTCTAGTTCTCTCAATGAACTATGCTTCCTCCTATTATGCATAAAGTAATCAAACTCTTTCACATTCGCCATTTTTGATGGTTATTGTGCTTCAAAGACGAGTTTTGGTCATGGGCCCAAGGTTCAAATCTTCGCGGTGCCATACCAATTGTCTCAAACATAGGTGGCCTCGGCCACCACCCCTCCTAGTGAGGCATTTTATTTTTGAGAAGCACGTTTTTGTGGCTTCAAGGTCTCTCCAACCTGCTTGTTTTGATTATGATCGGAGTTATCAAAATGTTTTTCTGTTGGTTCCTCAAAGATTTGTTGTCTCCAACCTCTTTTCCAAACGACACTCTTGCATAAGCCTTTTTGATTTGCTGGTATTTCTGTCCCAATATCACCCTGGGCGGTACTACCGCTGTCTTGGGCGGTAGTACTAAGCGGTACTACCGCTGAGGCCAGCGGTACTACCGCCCGTGAGGTTCCACGAAGGGATATGGGGCGGGGCAGGGGAAGTGGCAACTTCCCCATACCCATTCACCCCTCTCTCTCGTGGCTCTCTCTCTCCAGGGCGCTTCCAAGGCCGCGGAGGCCGTCGCCGGTCCTCCGATTCCGGCCAAGTTTTCGCAAAACCGTCCGGAGGAGTCGATCTCCAACCCTCCCTCTCGCCATGGACGCCGGTATTGTCCTGTTTTTCTCTCCCTAGGTTCTCCTCTTTTTGAATCTAGGTCTTGGACAATGCGTGGTGTTTCCATCTATTTTTGGTCAAATCCGAGCGTGATTCTCTTATACAAGTTTGCTAGGAAGTATTTCTCAAGGTTTAACAGTCAAATATGTGCATTTGACATCCCCGGTAGTACCGAATCTCACCGGCGGCTGTAGGTTCGCCTGCAGTTTTCGCCCGCACGGTACTACCGCCCCTTGGAGCGGTAGTACTAAGCTGTAGTACTAAGCGGTACTACCGCTGGTGACAGCAGTACTACCGCTGGTGATGCCAACTGCCCATGTTTTTCTTTTAAAACTTCAGAATTGCTTCATATCTTTCTGGCTTATGCAAACTGGTTTACACTCTTTTTTTTCTCTCGTTTGGTGTTCTCGTTTGGTTTCCAGGTGGTAGTAGGAGGAACCCGAGCCATGAGACCGGATCCAAGCGACCGCGCACCTCAGAAGAAGACAACTCAACCAACCCTCCCAGGCAGCAGACCAAGAAGACTGCCTCCAAGAGGGCGCAACCATCCCTGGACAAGATCCCTATCAAAGATTACTGGGCCATTCGCCGTCGCGATCCATATGTCACTCCTCAAGAGAATGTTGTTCGCAACCGTCCCTTCTGGACCAAGCAGCAGTTGTGTATTTACAATGACGTGCTTCTGGGTAAGGAAAACATCTATGTGCCAAATGTCAAGTCGATTGATATGGAGTGCTTGGAAAAGAATGCCTAATACTTTGGCCAGGCTATTGAGCTCTGTCAGAAGCTTCAGATCACCCATCTCATGGAATTCAACAAGGACTTTGATGATGAGATGATTGTCGTGTTTTATGCTACCGTTCACTTTGGGACTGATGATGACAGGACTTTGACTTGGATGACTAATGGGAGGAAGTTGTCTGCTACATGGAAGGAGTTCATGGACCTTCTTCACGTTGAGGACAGGGGGCTCGATGACCCTGTCGGTTTCCGCCCACACAAGGAATCTACGGCAACTCACAAGCGCAATCATTGGCCCTACTCCACTGAGAAGGTATCCTCCACTACTGGCAAAGCTACTTATGTTCTGCAGCCGTTCCTTGATATTATGCACCGCATATTCCGGAACACCTTGTTTCCTCGTGTTGGCAACTTGGACATGGTGCACTCCTACCTGGTGGATCTGTTGTTCTTCTGTCAGCATATGAAGGACTCTGCTGAGGTGCCTGCTCTAGATATTTCTCACATCATGTGGTCTGAACTCCACTCTGCTGTCTTTGATCGTAAGGTTCCTATTTATGGCCCGTACTTGATGCTTCTTCTTGAGAGCACGTGGTCTAAGACCCATCCAGGCATCATCTTTGAGCATGGTGAGGTGGTTTCTCATAAGGTTGTGCAGCTCCGTCAGAAGGACAAATGGGCAAACTATGTTGCTCCCGAGGCTATTTTGGCTGATGATGATGTTGAGGATGAAGATGAGGATGACGAGGATGATGAGGACTTTGTGGTCCAGGGTGGTGTGGCTCCTCGTTCTGCACCTTCTCTGGCTGAACCATCTTGGGCTAAGAAGCTCAAGGAGAAGATGAAGAAGTTGTTCTGTTTACAGGCTAAGGGTCAGTACAGGGCTCATGTTGCTAAGAAGGAAGCTAGACGGCGTCACAAGGCTCTTGGCAGACACGTTGGTTTGGATATTCGCAGTGGTTCTGAGGAGTATATTACTGATGAGGAGGTCTGGATCTCACGACACTGCAAGGGGGACTCTGAGGATGATCTGCCTGGCTCTTCTGCTCCAGCTCCGCCCGGCACCGTTTCCCACACTCCAGAGTCTGGAGAGTACTGATGATGGGTCCTTGTGTTCTACCACCTATGTGTCTTAATCCTCCCTGCCCTTTTGGTGTCTCGCTGCCAAAGGGGGAGAGAGCGTAGGGATTTGCCGAGTCATGAGCATGCGTTTGCTTTCTGAGTTGCCCTCTTTTATGTCATTGCTCATGAACTCTTTCTAGTTGCCGTGCCTTGCTTTGCTTTGCTTATGGTTGTGAGACTTCAGTCACTTCGTCGTATGGTGCAAGACATATGCTACCCTTAATTATCCTTATATGTCTCATTCTGTGAGTTAGTTTTATCATACCATCTGTGTTATACTCTCACATAGTGCTCCTTGCTTAGTTATCTATGTCATATTATATATTGTTGCAAGGAGTATTCGTCTCTAAAATATAGGGGGAGTGTTGATCCTAGCATGTGTGTTTTGCATTCCAAAAGCATATCAAATATAGCACACATCTAGGGGGAGCCCGTCTATATTTTTGTAGACTTTTGGGTTTGCTTTCTTTCTCTTATTTATTATCTATGCAAATCCAGTGTTGTCATCAATCCACCAAAAAGGGGGAGATTGTAAGGGCACATTTATACCCTAATGGTTTTGGTGATTGATGACGATACATTTGCGGACTAATCGTATGCATAAAGCTTTCAGAGAATATCAGGTGGCACGAGACGGTTATTTTCCCCTCCGGATGTTAAAAGAGAAGATGGTTATTTTCCGACGATTTAGTGTTGGTGGACTTGAATCATAGGAATATCCGTAATATCAAGAGGGGGTCCGCATTTGGAAAGGTTGGGTGGAATCAACACGAACACTAATGCACCCGTCCGTTTCTGCAACTGGAGCTCTGTAACACCCCAAAAACGGGTTATCGATTTTTGTGCTGTTATTCCTTCCTAGCTTTTCTCTCCCGAATTTTTTCTCTGGAATCTGGTAAGTAACCAGGTGAATCCAGACAATCCCCAACCTCTCAGTGCCTTTCCCATGTTCTTGTGCCAGCCAACCCTCCGTCAGTAAACACCGAATCTCATTCAAACCCTAGTTCCGAAATATTGGAACTGGAAATCCCGCCTTTGTGTTTACAAAGGAGCTATCATTTTCCTTGCTCTGTTAATCCTTCCAAAATTTCCAGAGATCCTCCTTCACTCATATACCCTAGATGTGCAAAAATATTGCCAAGTCATATGCAATATTTCTCATCTAGAATTAATTCCTTTTTCAGCCTTTCTGAGGAATTAAATCCAGGAAAATATCTATCCATCTCCAAAGTTCATGAAAACTTGTGGAGATATTCCTTGTGATCATATTGAGCTCTCATAAAAATATTGGCCATAATTAAATAGGGGAAATTGCATTTTCCTATTTAAAGCCAATATTTCAATTTCGGGCCTTTCCAAAGGAATGGTAGTTAGGAAAAATCCCAAATAATTTGTGGAGCTTCTCATATCCATATCTTCTCCATTTCCATTAAAATATCAAGTTCCACAATTCAAAATTTGAGCACAACACCCCTTTGCAAATTCTGTCCAGATTTCCTGTTTGCAAAGGAAGTGCTTGATTCCTTGATCTCCTTGGGCTAGAATTTTGCAGGGTGATTCATTATGATACATTACCCTGGTACACCAAAAATCAGCCCATTTAATCTAGCCAATTTTCCTCAGCAAATTATTCAAGTTTCTGTCCAGATTGGAGCACTGTGAAGGAAGTACCATTTTTACTTATGCAAATGGTATGAAATTTTTACAGTGCCTCCATATGCCTAAATTATTGGTCTCCACCAAAATTTAGCCAAACCCATGTAGCCATGTTTCCCCAGCACCCTCATTTTCATTTCTGGTCAGTGGGCAAGGTTACAAAGGAAGTACCATCTAGAGTTGCTTGTTTGAGCTGAGATTTTGCCAGGTTGGTTACCTTAGTAGATGATTAACCCATGTCCAAGACCAAGCCAAGAGGAGCACTGTGGTGGCCACACCACAGCACAAACACTTTGCTGTTGGCTTCTTGTTGAACAAGGAGCAGTCACACCAGAGCTCTAGTATCGTGCTTGAGGGGTCAAGTCGAACCAGGGAAGGATGGAGAAGCCCCTAGACAAGTTTTGGCATCGCGTAGGGCGTGGCAACGCCGTGGCCACGCAGTGACCACGTGCGAAGCCAGCCAAAACGGTGCACCGCGTGCCAGATCCTTCGGGAGCTCGGCTCCAGCAGGTTCCGGCTTGTCTCGGAGCGCCGGCGAGCTCCCACTGCACGCATGGACCGTCTAGAGCCCTCTCGCCCTCATCCCCTAGCTGGTGGAGCCCTGTTGAGACGCGGCCACGGCGCCGCCGTCTCGGAGCTTCGGCCACCGCCGCGAAGCTTCTCCCACGCCTATTTAAGCAAGTCCCCGAGCCCTCCCGAGCACCAGCAAGCACCCAGTTCCCTTCCCCGAGCCCCGGAGCTCCCTCTCCCCATCAATGGCCGAAGCGTCGCCGCCGTTTCCCCTCGAGCTAGCCTAGCGCCCTGGCCCTCCCTCTCCTTCCCGTCTGCATCCTCAGCCTCCCCAGGCACTTGCGGAGCCGCCGCCGTCCTCAGCTCCCTCGGGGAATCCCTACCGGAGCGGCACCGCCGACGCCCGTACGCCGCCGCGCTCCGGTCAGAGGTGACGGCGCTGTCGGCCAGCTCCCGAGCCCCGGCAACCACCGGCGGATGCGGTCGAGCACCGCGAGCTTGCCCCGCCCCTCCACGGGCGCCGCCATGGCCCCGCGCGACGGTATCGAGCCCGGCTAGCGCCGGCTCTGCTCTCTGTCGCTGGCTAGGAGACGACCAGGAGGAGAGAAGAAGGAGATGCCGTGGGCCCCGCTTGTCACCCTCACAGCGTTGACCCAGCCGGTTTTAAATGAAAACATATTTTCAAAATACGCTTTCTGTTACTAAAGGCGTACTCTGGAAAACACGTTTCCATTTTCCAGCCGGCGGCCAAAGAAGCTATTTAGTGAACGTTCACCCGTTAGGGACTGTGGTGGACACTGTTTTGCCCATTTTACAGCCTAACGAACGAACAATCGTATCTCCGCGACCGTAACTCCGATTGAGGTAAAACCAACGCCCACGTCTTCGTCTCGTCGAGCCCGTTCCGATGGCATCATTTTAATAATGTGTTCACACAGTGAAAATAACCATTTTGCCCTAGCCCTTCGTTCAACCCCTCCGAGAGGGAAACCCTTCCGGCAAATCTTTCCGAAGTGTTATCGCACCTCCTCCCGGCGTATTCATCGACCCCCAGGCAAGGTGACCATCTGATATATGCCCTAAAGCATTGCGCTGTGTTATTCTTGCGTGTTTAATTAATGATATGCTTGTGCTAGAAATAATTAAACTCCTGCCATTTCGATATTGTCATTTACATTACCTGCTACTGCTCATCTTATCATTGCACTAATGACTTGTCGTGATATTATATGGAGATAGGTGGTTATGTTTTTATCATGCTTAGCTACTACCATCTCAAGTTATTGTGATAAACAACCATACTTGTTAAATACTTGCTAAGTCTAAACCTAGTCGGTTGATCTAGAGTCACCTGTCCGGGCTTATCCGTGCAACCACATTTACCGGTATGGGACGGCCTTGACCTGGTCTGATCGCGTGCTCTTTCACCGGTACCTCCAGACAGGGAAGGTTATGCGCGCGCGCTACCCTGGCCTGGTAGGCGGCGATAACCTTGTGAGCCCAGTTGTTTGTTTGCGCGCGGTCCCAATTTGGGACAGTTTAGTTTGGCCACGACGGTGGCAGGTGTCAAGAGGTGACACAGGGGCCACCCAGGGCTTGACTCCGGGGGAGGATGATTGCCGGTGGTACGATGGGAGAGTCACGGGTCAGGCGGGTTTCGTTGGAGCAACGCTGGTCCACCCGAATGGGATCACGAGGCCAGGTGCTCCATGGTGTGGGTAACGTGCGCAACCTCTGCAGAGTGAAAAATCTATTCGAATAGTCGCGTCCACGGTATTGGACAGCCCGTCCAGACCTCACTAGGTGGTCAACCCTAACAATGATAACAATGATGGAAGAACTTGTCTTGTGTTCGGAAGTGCTCGATGGCCCATGAGTATTTCGAGGGTTGTGGGACAACCCAGAAGAGAGTAAGTTGGTATTCGGTACAGTAAGTACTTTAAGCACCTAATGTGATCATTGCCATGCCATGTAGTCGATAGGCCTAATCCATGTTATGCCATGCTTGATCCATGTTTTCCTGTTAATTCCATGCCATGTTTAGGATTAATTCATGCATAGCATAGGGCTTGCTTTGTCATCTGCTTGTTTGGATGCTATGTATTTGGTTGTCTTGCGAGTACATTCAAAGTACTCACCTGGCCTTGCACGTGGCCAGTTGCAGGAGAAGGTCCGTCGTGCTAGATCGTAACCCAGCCAGTCATGTGAGTTATGAAGCCCAGCCAGAGACGTCGTTGCCGCTGAACCAAGACTTCCGCCGCCATTTAGTTAGCCTTGGAGCTATGTAATATTGTTGTAAGCAACAGTATTGTAATACTCCGTTTCATATAATAAAGCCATTTTTGTGCCTGGAATTGCTGTATCATGTCTTTGACGTGCGATAGGTCTTATCCTGGGGCTGGCGTGCATCGGCCCTCTATCGGGGTGCCACAAGCTCTGCCCTGTGCCCTTGGCTGCCTCAGAAATATCCAGGCGGTAGTACCGCTGACCTGAATGGTAGTACCTCCTAGTACTACCGCTCGTGTCCATGGTAGTACCACTGTATGTTTCTGGCACCTCACGCGGGGCATCAGACACTCGTCTGTCGAGTGTCTGAGGTCGTGCGTCTCCAGAGCCGCAGCTGTTGTCTCTGTGAGGGCGGTAGTACCGTTGGGGTGTCCAGGTTTCCTGCGCGGGGCACCAGACACTTTCTCATGAGGTGTCTGGTAACCTGCGCCACCAGAGCGGTAGTAGGGGCGGTAGTACCAAGCGGTACTACCGCTGCCCCTAGTACTGGGCGGTAGTACCGCTCCCCGGAGCGGTACTACCGCTGAAGTGCGGCTGGTTGGTGGGTAACGGGCAGATTCCCTTCTCCACTATATAAGGGGTCTTCTTCCCCAAGAAGCCTTACCTCTCATCCTTCCCCAAGCTCCATTGTTGCCCAAAGCTCATTTTTGCCCGATCTCTCTCCCTAGCCAACAAAACTTGTTGATACTCTAGGGTTTGGTTGAGAGGGCCCCGATCTACACTTCCACCAAGAGAAATTTGATTCCCCCCACTCATCCCTTGCGGATCTTGTTACTCTTGGGTGTTTGAGCACCCTAGACGGAAGAGGTCACCTCGAAGCCATAGTCCATTGTGGTGAAGCTTCATGGTGTCGTTGGGAGCCTTCAATTCGGTTGTGGAGATTGCCCCAACCTTGTTTGTAAAGGTCCGGCTGCCGCCTCCAAGTGCACCACTAGTGGAATCACGTCACCTCGCATTGTGTGAGGGCGTGAGGAGAATACGGTGGCCCTAGTGGCTTCTTGGGGAGCATTGTGCCTCCACACTGCTCCAACGGAGACGTACTTCCCTTTACCGGGAAGGAACTTCGGTAACACATCCTCGTCTCCATCGGTTCCTCTTGTGGTTATTTCTTACCTTTACTTCACGCAAGCTACTTACATTGTTTATCTTGCTTGCTTGAGTTGTTTGTTGTGTTTAGCATCATATAGGTTGCTCACCTAGTTGCATATCTAGCCAACCTATTTATTGCTAAGCATAAATTGTTAAAGAAAAGTTAAAAACTAGTAGTTGCCTATTCACCCCCCCCCCTCTAGTCAACCATATCGATCCTTTCACTCTCTCTCACTAAAGATTTTTATATCTGAATATTTTATTCAAACATAAAACAAAACAAAAATACACTCCAAGAATAGCACATATCATGTGAACGAATAGAAACTTAGGCTCAACATAGGCTAACCGATAATTGTTGATAAAGAGAGGTGGGATGCGTAGCATCTACAAGCTTAGATGCTTGAGACTTCTTGTAATATCGAATTGGGGAGCCTTGGGCATCCCCAAGATTGAGCTCTTGTGTCTCGTTAATTCCTCTCATATCACGGTATCACCTAGGTCTCAAAAACTTCATCCATACAAAACTTGAAAAGAACTCGTGAGATAGGTTAGTGCACATAAAACTAAATAACTCTTTATGTACTGCCAAGACAAGTTTCATAATAATTTTAAAACATTATCTACTGTATACTATCATTTCCACAATTTATATCTACCAATATAAGTCATGAAAACTATAGGAGAAGTAGATAACAAAACTATGACAGCAATGTGTCTAAACAGGACAGTCTGTAGCAATTAATTTACAAAGTGAACTTATGTAACTCCCAAAAATTAGGCCATGATAAAAAAATTATATGACAATACTTTGTAAAAAATTCAGAAACTTTCCTCATTCCAGTAAAATATGAAAATTCAAACACTACAACAAAAGTTTCTGTTTTTACACAGCACACATCAAACATGTAATTCAAGCATCCTAAAAGGAAATTCTTGGATTTTTTTAATTGAAAAACAAGATTATAAATAACATCAAGCAAAGTTTAAAAAAAATAAAATGATGCTCCAATTAAAACTCATATTATATGACGAATAAAAATATAGCTCTAAGTGAGATATATCGATAATGTTGAAGACGAAAGAGGGGATGCCTTCCGGGGCATCCCCAAGCTTAGACGCTTGACTATTCCTTGGATATTACCATGGGGTGCCTTGGTAATCCCCAAGCTTAGGTTTTTTCCACTCCTTATTCTCCTCATAATCGGTATCTCACCCAAAACTTGAAAACTTCAATCACACAAAACTCAACGGAACTTCATGAGATGGGTTAGTATAATAAATATAGATCATTCACTTAGGTATTGTCAAGACAAGATTCATAAGTGTTCTCACATAATACCTACTGTATTCTATCATTCCCATAATTTATATCACTCAATATAAGCTATGGAAACACTACAACAAGCAAACTATCCATGCAAAACAGAATCTGCCAAAAGTAGAACAGTCTGTGAAGATCTGAATGAAATCCATATTTACCTATCTCTAAAACTTCTAAAAAGTTAGGAAAACATAGGAAATTTGTATAGCAAAACTGTGTAAAAGTTTCAGAAATTTTGACTCTCCAATAAACTCAGAGAAATCCTGCACTGGACGTAAAAGTTCCTGTTTTTGCACAGCATCAAACTAACAAGTATCCACACTATCCCAAAGTCTTTACTTGGCTCTTTATTGAAATAAAAGAAACAAAACATGATTACTACAGTATATTAATCATGTGAACACACAAAAACGGAAAGGAAAATTGTTGGGTTGTCTCCCAACAAGAGCTTTTCTTTAATGCCTTTTAGCTAGGCATGATGATTTCAATGATGCTCACATATGAATAGTTTTTGAAACATGCAAAAGAGCATCATAGATCACATGAAAAGCACATTTAATTCTAACTCACTTCCTATGCATAGGGATTTTGCAAGCAAACAATTTATTGTAGCAAGAATGAACTTGCCTAGGAAGACAAAACAAGCATAACTTCAAAATTTTGAACACATAGGGAAGGAAACTTGATATTATTGAAATTCCTACAAGCACATTTTCCTCCCTCATAATGATTTTCAGTAGCATCATGAAGGAATTCAACAATATAACTATCACATAAATCACTATCTTCATGATGCACAAGCATAGAATTTTCATTACTCTCCACATAAGCAATTTTCTTCTCATTCATAGTAGTGGGAGCAAACTCAACAAAATAACTATCATGAGTCACTTGACTGACATAACCACATTTAATATTAAAATCATGATGACAAGTTTTATGGTTACTATCACTCTTTATAGCATATATGTCATCACCATAGTCATCATAGATAGGAGGCATGCCATCATCATAATAAATTTGTTCATCAAAACTTGGGGGACTAAAAATATCATCTTCATCAAACATAGCATCCCCAAGCTTGTGGCTTTGCATATCATTAGCATCATGGATATTCATAGAATTCATACCAACAATATTGCTATCATGCTCATCATTCAAGGATTTCACATTAAGTATTTTTATAAATTCTTCCTTTAACAATTGAGCACAATTTTTCGAACCATCATTTCCATGAAAGACATTAAAAAGATGAAGCAATTGAGGCCACCTAAACTCCATGTTTTTGTAGTTTTCTTTTATAAAACGAAACTAGTGAAAAACAAGAAACGAAAAGATTTAATTGCAAGATATAAAGATATACTTTCAAGCACTCACCTCCCCGGCAACGGCGCCAGAAAATAGCTTGATGTCTACTACGCAACTTTATTATTGTAGACTTTGTTGGGCCTCCAAGCGCAGAGTTTTGTAGCACAGTAGCAGTTTTCCCTCAAGTGGATGACCTAAGATTTATCAATCCCTAGGAGGTGTAGGATGAATATGGTCTCTCTCAAACAACCCTGCAATCAAATAAAAGAAATCTCTTGTGTCCCCAACACACCCAATACAATGGGAAATTGTATGGGTGCACTAGTTCGGCGAAGAGATGGTGATACAAGTGCAATATGGATGGTAGATATAGGTTTTTGTAATCTAAAAATATAAAAACAGCAAGGGAACAAGTGGCAAACAGCGAGCAAAACGTTGTATAAATGCTTGGAAATAAGGCCTATGGTTCATACTTTCACTAGTGCAATCTCTCAACAATGCTAACATAATAGAATCATATGATCATCCCTCAACGTGCAACAAAGAATCACTCCAAAGTTCATATCTAGTGGAGAACATGAGACGAAATTGTTGTAGGTAATAGAACCACCTCAAAGTTACCCTTTTCGATCAATCTATTGAGCTATTCCTATAGGTGTCACAAACATCTCTAGAGTTTGTACTAAAATAACACCAATGATACATATCAATCAACCCTAATGTCACCTAGATATTTCAATGTCACCACAAGTATCCGTGGGTTAATTATTCGACATGCATCAAGCAATTTCAGATTCATCACATTCAATCCAACACAAAGAACTTCAAAGAGTACCCCAAGATTTCTATCGGATAAAGTAGGACAAGAACGTGTATCAACCCCTATGCATAAATTACCCCATTGTCACCACGGGAATCCGCAAGTTGAGTACAAAGACATACATCAAGTGATCTCAAATCCAATATTCAATCCGACATAATAAAATATCAAAGGTAAAGATTCAATTCATCACATCAAGATAGCAAGGGACAAACACCATATGATCCAACTATATTAACAAAGCCCGTGATACATCAAGATCGTGACATCTCAAGAACACGAGAGAGAGAGAGAGAGAGAGAGAGAGAGAGATCAAGCACATAGCTACTGCTACATACCCTCAGCCCCGAGGGTAAACTACTCCCTCCTCATCATGGCCTCCGCCGGGATGATGAAGATGGCCACCGGTGATGATTTCCCCCTCCGGCAGGGTACTAGAAAGGCTTCAGATGGGTTTTCTTCGATACAGAGAGTTGCAGCAGCGGAGCGGAAGTTCTAGGTTAACTTTCGGGGGTTTCAGGATTTATAGGATTTTTCAGCATTGGAATCACGTCAACCTGAGCCACAAGGGCCCACAAGCTAATAGGGCGCGCCCAGGGGGTGGGCGCGCCCTGTTGGCTTGTGGCCCACGGGTGGCTCCCCTCCTGTGGTTCTTCGCTCCAGTATTTCTTATTTTTTTCCAGAAAAAATCATAAAAAAGTTTTGGGCGATTCCAAGAACTTTCATTTTCTGCACAAAAACAACACCACGGTAATTCTGCTGAAAACAGTGTCAGTCCGAGTTAGTTCTAAATAAATCATATAAAGTGCATAAAAACCATATAAAAGTATTGTAAACATAGGCAAATATGGCATGAATATTTCATAAATTATCGATACGTTGGAGACGTATCAGGAGGTTCTAGCGGTTGTCAATACATGTACGATCCCGGAAGGTTGGAACTCTACTACTGTTGTTTTGGTACCCAAAGTGGACAACCTAGAGAAAATCACGCAATTCAGGCCTATCAGTCTATATAATGTGGTATACAAGGTGATCTAAAAAATGCTCACGACACGTGTGAAGGTACTCCTTCCAAGTATTATCAGTGAGACTCAACGCATTTGTTCCAGGGTGCATCATCACTAACAACGTAATAGTGGCGTATGAGTGTTTACATACAATGAAGAAAAGGAAGAAGGGGAAGTTTGGAACATGCGCGGTCAAGCTAGATATGCACAGTGCATAAGACCGAGTTGAGTGCGTGTTTTTGGAGGCCATGTTGACTAAGTTGGGATTTCATGCTCACTGGATTCAAACGGTCATGTCCTGTGTAAAATCGGTTGAGTACAAGGTTCATTTCAACTCAAATGAGACCTTGCCTTTTTCACCAACGAGAGGTCTGAGACATGGGGATCCCCTATCCCCGTATCTGTTTCTTTTATGTCCTGAAGGACTTTCTGCTCTTATTACCCATGAGGAGGAGGCTGGTAACTTGAATGGTGTGCAGGTGTGTAGAGACTCACCAAAAATCTCCATTTACTACTTGCTGACGATTCGCTTATTCTTATGAGACCAGATGCCCAAAATGCAAACACCCTGCATGGAATTTTGGATGAGTATTTTTCAGCTTCGGGACAATTGGTGAGTGAAGCAAAGTGCTCTAGATTTTTCAGCCCCAATACTGATGTTGAGGTGAAGGCAATAGTGTGTCAAAATCTGAACATTATGACTTAGTCTCTATCGGATAAATATTTGGGTATACCATCCATGATTGGTGTGGACCGTGTTGATTGTTTCAAACATATTATAGATAGAATTCAAGCAATGCTGAATGGATGGAAAGAGAGACCTCTCTCTTACGGAGGCAAGGAGGCTTTGCTGAAAGCAGTGGACCAAGCCATCCCAACTTATGTGATGATGTATTTAAATTCCCAAAGAAAATTTGTAAGGGGATCACTGATGCAATGTCGTTATTTTGGTGGGGTGATGAGGAGAACCATCGAAGAAGGCATTGGTTTGCTTGGTGGAAGATGTGCATTCCAAAAGAGAGAGGAGGAATGGGGTTCCGAGATATCCATAGTTTCAATCTCACAATGTTGGCCAAACAATGCTGGAGACTTATTGTTCCCTATGTGCCCATGTTCTAAGAGCGAGAGACTACCCCACATGAGACATTTTGAACTGTCAATTAAAAAAGGGGTCATCTTATGTGTGGCAAAGCATTTGTGCTGACATTCAAACCTTCAAAAAGGGCTATATTTGGAGAGTAGGCGATGGAGAAAAGATTAATATCTCGGATGATTGCTGGATTTCAAATAGTGCCTCCAAGAAATTAATTACTGTACGTGGGAACCAAGTACTTACTAAAGTTAGTGAGCTAATTGATCCATTTACAAGAGATTGGGATGAGTTGCTAGTCCGGGACAACTTCTGGCATATTGATGCGGAGCACATATTACAGATTACCTTATTTCATGAGGAGACGGAGGACTATGTTGCATGGCACCTTACGAAGAATGGAGTTTTTTCAGTACATTCGGCCTATTACAAGCAGTGGGAAGCGATCTATGATGTTGAGGACGGCTGTTTGGCGCACTACTCCACGACGCCTCACCCAGTTTGGAAGAAATTATGGAAGTTAAAGGTACCGGCAAAATTTAAAATCTTCATATGAAGATGCTTGCACAATGTCATACATTGCCTAAGTGTACTAGTGAGTCGCCATGTTGGGAAGATTGGGCAATGCCATTTTGTAAAAGTGGGGCAGAGGACGTATCCCATATGTTGTTTAAGTGTGCAAGAACGCATGGAGTGTGGGAGGCTCTGGGAATCGAACCAGGTATTACTTTTGCTACTATGATTGATCGATCAAGAGCATCGGCCATGGAATTTATTCTCTACGATGAATCCTACCGGAGAACATATTCTGGGTCGGCTGAATTACCGGAGCTTATATAAACGACTTGCTAGTTCTTATGGTGGGAAAGAGCTAATTTGTGCAAGATGAAGATATACTTGCACGAGAAAGAACAACGCCTGTTGTGATTGCCCTAGCGGTAAATTTTGTTCGTGCAACAGAAGTTAAATTCACTCCAAAGATAAACAAGTGGTCGACATTAATCACAGGCAGTTAATTTTAAATGTGGATGCATCATTCATATATGGAGACCATGCAGGCTCGTGTGGAGTTGTGATCCGTGATCACCGGGGTTCCTTCATAACAACATCTACGGCAAGATTGGAACACATAGCTGATGTGTTCACAGCAGAAGCAGCACCTTTGCTCGAGGGACTGAAGCTAGCAAGAAATACGGGTTGCTCAAATTTGGTGGTGAGATCGGACAACAGTACGATGGTCGACACATTAAACAACAATGGAGGTTATTCTATGGTGGCAGGGCCGATCCTCGATGAATGTCGTAGTTATTTAGTAGATTTCAGGAGGGTTACTATTGAGCATTGTATTCGAGAGTCAAATTTTGTAGCTCATGAGCTGGGTACATGCAAACAATCCATCTCTTTGGGTTGATGCCCCGCCGGAGTTTATCGCGAAACTGTTAGCAGACGATGTAACTATCTTTTGATTAATAAAGTAAACCTTCCTGTGAAAAAATGTTTAAAAAATAGGAGACAATTCAAAAAAATCTGAAAGCTTTTGGCATCCAAGTTGCATGGGTGCGCAAGGTGCGTGTAAATTTTGGTGGTGTTTGGACATCCCGAGGAACTCTGGATAAAATAAAAAACAATGCACGTTTTCGAAGTTTCTTTGACAAACATTTTGTTTGGCCATGGCCTCCTTCTATGTCCAAACACTATGAAAATTTGCACGCACCCAAGCCTATTATTTCCAACCTCTTTGAATTAGATTTCGAGATGTAGTTGCACACTTAAAATTAAGGTTTTTGTATGGCTGTTAATCATGGATCATCTCAACATTAAGGACATGCTTCAACGCCGTCATTGAAATGTTACTATTGAACTACATTGTGTGTCTTGGCGAAGGTCAATCCTTCCTCTGCCCCTTGAGGCGCCCTATGCTTTTGAATATGGAAAATAATTTGACTATGGAAAATAATTTGACTAATTTGACTAATGAACACACATCTATTTTTTCAGTGCAAGGTACGTGTGGAATTACTTAGAGATCTCTTTGTTTGTTGGCCAGGGCATGGTTGGTACTGCTAGCCCGACATGGAAGTATTTCAACCGACCATTCTTCTCGAAAGTGGTTTTTCTAGCTTGATGGAACATAGAGATAATTAGAAATGTCAAAATCTTTAGGAATGAAATGGCTAAATTTGCTAGGTGGAGGTGTGACTTGATCCCTGATATATCCCTTATAGCTCATATAATCAAGGCTAAATACAAGGATATATTGGTTAGATGGATTTCCTTTTGCCTCCCTAGGTTTTCGTTACTTTCTTTTGTAGATATATAACCTTGTTTGCATTTCTTTGGCACCCTGGTGCCTTCTATAATAAAGTGAGGGTTGTGGTGCTTATGCCCTAGTGTGTAGTAAAAAAAATCTAATTTGCCCCACATTTAATGTTTGACATGACAAAGCCATATTTTTGCTAATGTGGCATGCTTATGTGCCAGTCTTTAGTTCTAGCTTAGAGGCCCTAGGCACACCGGGCCGCGGCTCGGGGCACAACGCTACGCAGGCTTCCGGGAGCACTATTCACATCAATTGTATTGCAGCCTGGCCCAATCCTTCCTCTGCCCCTTGAGGCGCCCTTTGCTTTTGAATACGGGGTTGTTTGTTCCTAGGCCTAGCATTGCCGCACTTTGCCACACTTTTTTGCCACACTTGCCTAAGGTGAGTTCAACAAAATGAGAGCCACAAGTTGGCATCTTGCCACACTTTTTGTGTGTATGTAATGTGAGGCCCTAGCGTGGCTTGTCAAAGGTGTGGCTTGAACCAAACACCCTCCTAAGTTGGTCAAATTTGCCTACCCTTAGGTGTTGCAACATTTGACAAACTTAATCTCAAATCAAACAACCCCTACATGTCATAATGAGGATCCTCATCGTAAATGGTCGACTACTTTTGTAGGATTTTGTACTACTCCTCACTCTATCGCTTTATTGAAATGAAGTGAGGCATATGGCCTCCCTCTAAAATGTACTCCTTCAGAGTAATAATGCAGTAGATGTTGGTTAGTTATTACAGTTCATTTATTCATACCATGGTACAGTCCGTGATGCGATGCTAATCTCAATGTCTCTATGACATCGGCATGAGACACTAAGACCGAGACTATGAAATATACATGTAAGTTCATTATTGATGGTTTTGCCACCGTGTTCTTCCCCCACAGTCCGGTAACCGTGTATCTCGCCACCTCATGGTAAAAGCAGACACCATGTTGATCATATAGTTAAATACAAGAGCATGTATCTAATCATGCAAGATAACTAGTTGCGGTGTAACGGTAGATACATGCCACCCACATTAGGCTAGAATGGTTCTGCTTTGGTGCGTGCGTCCTTGTGAATGAAAGGGGGTCTGCTTCGGTGGTTTCTGGGGATGACGAGAACTAGTCGGCATGGTGATATGGTTTCCTTCAATTTCTCACTCAAGTTAGTATAGCATCCCGACTTCCCGAGAAAACAGAACCTTTTCTGGAGGAGATGTTAAGGTGCATCTCAATCTGTTAGGAGACAGGGATGATGCAAAAATGTATGCATGTGACCAAGCATCCATGCAGCCATTGTGTTTATATAAGCTAACTAGCCAGGTGCTAGGAATTCGTTTAACGAGTATATGGCTTCCATGTGATTTCAGCCCTTCCCAACATGATTTGCGTTGGCTGGTACACTTTTGCGATCACGCAACACACTCTTTGGGCATTTGCAACTTCTTTAGCAATTCATTCATGCGTGCAAGATAGATGAGCCAGAAAAGGCGAAAATCCATTTCTGAGCCCAGGCTCATCTGCACCCCCGCTGAGTAAAACAATCAAAAACAATACTAAAAAAATTCAAAACATTCCAATTTTTTTTGGGTGGTAGATAATTTCATGCGTGAGATTCGCTCCAATTTTTGTTTCATTTGGACATCTGAGCAGCTCTCGGCAAAAAAGACAAATTCGGGGTCTCTAAAAAAGTTTACTATTCCTGCACTGTTTTGACCCGATTTGTCTTTTTTGCCGAGAGCTGCTCAGATGCTCAAATGATACAAACATTGGAGCGGACCTTACGCATCAAATTATCTACCACCCAAAAAAAATTGGAATTTTTTGAATTTTTTTAGTATTTATTGTGATTTTTTTACTGAACGGGTGCAGATGAGCCTGGGCACCAAAACGCCCAGAAAAGGGCTTATTTTCTATTTCGTTTGTGGGGGTACTAGGTTCGTAGCTGTGATCGACATAACATTTTTTTCAAGGGATCAAAACATCATGTCTAAAAAGATCTATTCCTACACAAATGAGATGGTAATTAAGTGTGTGTGTGTGTGTGTGTGTGTGTGTGTGTGTGTGTGTGTGTGTGTGTGTGTGTGTGTGTGTGTGTGTGTGTGTGTGTTTGTGTAGTGCCACCCACTAAAAACCGAAGGAACCCCGCCTGAATTTCGCCCCTACCGCCTTGGCACACATCTTGGTGTGTAAGTCTACGTCGGTGATACATGTGACCACGGTCAATATTGATACCAACATTTTTAACCCCCCCTCCCCCCGGCGGGCGAATAGAGAGTGATATTGATGGCAGAACACTGCAAATACCTGTGAAGTGTAGCCAAGGTTAAACGTCGCCGATGGGAGTGTGAATTTGACGGTTGCGCGCGAGGTTTTTCTATGGTTGTACCGTTTTTGTCTGATCCCATTGGAAACCAACAACGAGAGGTTCCGAGTCACACAAAAAATATATTCAACTAAGATCTTGTCCCTGGTAAGTGTGTCAGTAAAGCATTGCACCTCAATCGATTGCCATTTATTCAAAGTTAGCACCAAAGCGAGTTTAAAGTTCAAGCTAAGCCATGTTCAAAGGGTCAAAGTGAGGGAGAGGATGGTCTAATATGGACTAAGCATCATCTCTCTCTCTCTCCCTCTCTCTCTCTCTCTCTCTCTCCCTCCCTCCCCCGTCCCCCGCCCCCTCCCTCCCTCTCCCGTCCCTCTCTCTCTCTTTCTCTCTCTCCCTCTCTCCCTCTCTCTCTCTCTCTAGTCTTGGTCATTCGTCAAAGACCCCTACCTTATATAATCCCCCCGCACACACACACACCCCTATTGGGCATGTAGTCACTAGACTCTCACTTGAATAAGCTCAACGGGAGATGCACCCCCCCCCCTCGAAGGAGCCTTTGAAAGTCTTGGGGCCGAAAATGGGATCTGCGGGGCCTTGAAAGGCCACAGGGAGGGGAGGAGCTTCGACATTTTCCATTCTGCCAAGTTTTGTTAATGGGTGAAAAATTAACTATTGAGCAGGGGGAGGGGTTAACATAAGTCATATCAGGGCGAAATTTCATACAATTTTTTGTATTGAATCATTTTCAATGACAACAAGTGCCCCCCCCCCCCCCCCCACACACACACACAAATGCATAAGATAGAGTATTGAAAGACATCTTGTCCCCATCGCCATGTAGGTGCTCTAAATAAGTTTTGTCTAACTATGAAAATTAATTGGTAAGAGAAAAACTAAAACATAGAGTCTGAAACTATCTCCAAATAACAACATACCATTAGTCAAGAACACCCCGACATTGTCCATGATATGATAAAATGCACCTTATTTATCTGAGTTCAATGATTATAATTCAAACATGTGGATTTTTTTTTGTTCGGGCCAAAATTCCATGTGGTAACCCAAACCCGGTTTTACCCGCATGCATGCTTATCGTGGCAATAGTCTCTAGATGCAGGTCAACCACCTAGTTGGCATCCGAGATATCATTTTTAAAAAGGTTGGTCCTCTTGGAACATGCAAAAAGGTTCAACATCACAATTGTCAGATAGAACACTTCTTCCTCTTGGAACCACCGTTCAAGATATCGTCCGATATTCCGATAAATCGGCCGATTTATCGCTTACCGTTGTCTGGCCGGTAAGATAATCGGCTGATATGTCGATAAACAGGCCGATTTACTCCTTATCTTAGGTTGATCGATAAGTTCCCGATAAGCGATATCCCCAACATTGCTTGGAACACGAAAAAAAGTTTGGCACAATGTCCATTGATGATATTTGGCATGCCCCGAGACAAATCGCAAAAAAATGACCTTGAGGCCACCAATGGAGACTGAAGTTGCCATTAAGGAAAGTTGTGTTTCCATCTCATGCACTATTTTTGAGAGTCAACTCAGTGTTTATCAGCTCCCGCCAATTCATTTATAAATTTAGTATAGGACTACAGGTACGAAGCTCTTATGAACTACGATGTGCATGTGACGATACTTTGTCAATCTCAAGTGCTTATAGAGACAGGCTAAACCCATCCAAACGGAACGCTAAGGAGACTATTATACCAAACGTGTGTTGGGCGGGTTTGCCTAGCGGGCAGAAACCCTAGCCGCCGCCGCCAAGAGAGCCAATTTCCGGTGCCGTTTTTCGGTGGCTCTCCTTCGCCGGCGACCTCTTGGTCGTCGGTCGTGAGGGGAGTCATCGGATCGCGTCCGTGCGGATCGTTTTTGCTTTAGGTTTTAGGGCCCTAGTAGCTTAGGTTTTTGGATCGTCCGACGGCATGGCTTCAGCGGCGGCGACGGAGATGTTGAATAAAGAACCTCCGGATTCTTCCCCGGCGAGGCGATCGTCTCTACGGTCGGTGATGGATTTGGGAACCAGTCTGTTCAAGCGGGGATATCGTGGCGGCGACGACATCGGTGGACTTCTGTCCTCTGGCTCCACCGTTGCGACTGCGTCTGCTCCAGCGTCGGCGCGGAGCTTGGGAGGTAGTCCAGGAGTGGATGCAGATTGTGGTCTGCGTCGACGACATCTGAAAGACGGAATGTGTGTTGGGTTCGTGGTTGATGGATAGAAGGTATGGTTTCCTCCTTCGGCGTATTAGTCGTGATGGGGTGCCAGATCTGGAGTTCGATGGCGTGTCTGGGGTGTTGCCCCGTCTGATTCGTTCAACGGCAATGGCTTCATCTTTGGTGAGCCACCTTGGAGGTCCGCGAAGCTGCATATCAGCGATGGAGCCGCGTCGAACTCGGGTGAGGAGGTGATCCGCCATTTTTTTCTTTGGTGGCTGCTATGGTGGTGCCGGAGACAGGTGACGGACGTTGGTGTCAAGCTCAGCGATGTTCTGCTATCTTTTCAGTTTTGTCATGTCGGTCTTTACGTGACTTGTAATTTGATCTTTATGATATGAATAAGACGTATTACCATGTAAAAAAATAGACCCATCCAAACGGACCCTGATTTGCGGCCAGTATGATTGGACGGGGATGGAAGGTGTGCAAATTATGCCCAAGTGAAAACTATACTTTTGTCACGTAAAAAAAACTATGCTTTTGTTCCACGACGAGAGCCAGCGGCAATGAAGCCGGCCGTCGTCATTACCTTCTGGGAGGTGTGGTTGAGGTGGTGTGTGCTGTCTGTTGGAATTTAATTAACCAGGGATAGTTGAGGAGGATCCTCGCTATTGATAACCGTGATGCGGATTCTCTTTGTCTCGCGTGGGTGATGTTTCGTTTGGCAATGATGGTCGCGCCTTGTACTGGTAGTGGTTGTGTTTTACCATCGGCTCATTCTGAAAGTTGCGTCTTATCTTCTTTTAAATAAAGTTGCGATTGGGCCTACTTAATTGTTAGTGGAAAGTAGGGTGATCCATTATCGTTTCAGTGGTGGTGGTATGAACAAAAAGTTTGAGGTCCTGCTCGTAATCACGTCGTGTTTTCTTCTCGATGGTGTGGAGCCATGTTAGTAAAGTTCAGCCATTTTGCTTACATACTGTGCCATCTTCTCATAATTTTGCATTTTTTTTTTGTCAAGTAGGAGTACTGCAAAATATGATCCAACACCGAAGGCTACTCATATGCCTCGTTCCAGAAATTAGAGCAAATGTCTTCATATAAGCACTGTTCGAGTTGAGCTCTTAAAAGCAAGACTGTCAAAAGATGATGTCACCATCGATCCGTAATAGAGACAAGGTACAGATTATTAATCCTGTTAATAAATGAATACTAATGTAGAGAACCTAAGTGGCTGGCGTCTGACGTATCCAGAACACAATCCGGAGGATAGATAGCTCATCGAAATGCCTAGCCATCAGAATCAAAATCCATATCAGAAGAACTGTACTCATTCTTAAGTTCCACAACAAGGTACACCCAGGAAAGCAGCTCCAGTCAGGCACCCGAATACAACACTGAAGCTCAACGATGCTTATCCCTCGCACCCTTGACCTCATGGGTGAGCATCCTGGGAGCAATCGCCATCGCCATGAGCTCCTGGAAGAGGAGCTTACATGCGTACGGTATATGGACCTGTACAAGAGAACATGACAGTATGAGGGAAAGCAAGCCAAGGAAGATAGCTCAAGGGGCCATCTGGAAGACTTGTATTTCTAGATAAGGTTTTTGCATTCAAGTCAAATTTGAACTAAAGAGAGCCTAGGATCAGAGCAAAATAAAGTTCAACTTACCTGGACAATGTCAGTTTTGTTCTTGCAGCCTCTGCATTCGAAGGAATTCTTCTTGAGATTGGCAATGGCAATAAGTCCACACTTCTCACAAACATGAACTCTGTAAGCATCGCTCTGGTCAAATAACCTTTCCTTCAGGAAAAATGCAGCGCCATGAGCAATCATGCAATCCCTCTCCATTTCTCCAAAACGGAGACCACCATCACGTGAGCGCCCCTCTGCTGGCTGTCTGGTCAGTATCTGGACAGGACCACGACCTCTAGAGTGAATTTTGTCATCCACCATATGCTTAAGTCTCTGGTAGTAAGTTGGACCTAAGAAAATCATTGCAGTCAATTTTCTCCCAGTATGACCATTGTACATGGTCTCGAATCCACGCATCTGATAGCCACACTTGTGCAGTGCTTTACTGATATTATCCACCTGAAATGGAAGTTAAAAATTAACGAGTACACACAATTTACATTGCAAATTAAGTTTAAATGCAAGTTAGACAAGAGATGTTACAGTCCCTGTTAAAAGATCACATAAAGGAGATTAATATGTTTTTCTTGAGAACAATTAGAGCAGAAGAACAATGAGGCCCCAAAAGATTACTCACAGTAACATCAGTGAACGGAGTTGCATCTCCTTCCTTTCCCATGTGAGCCGCAACTTTACCCATAATACACTCAATCAGCTGGCCAATAGTCATACGGGATGGAATAGCATGTGGATTCACAATGATATCAGGTGTGATGCCTTCGATTGTCCATGGCATGTCCTCTTGTGTGTAAGTCATTCCAACAGTTCCCTTCTGACCATGCCTACTGCTGAACTTATCTCCTATCTGTGGTATGCGCACTGATCGCATTCTAACCTTGACAAATCTTAAACCATCAGCATTCGTTGTCAACAGAACCTGCAAACAAACTTACTTAGGAGATGTCTGTTTGAAACTGATAACACCACATAGAGAAACATTATAAGTGGTGGCAGAAAGCCAAAAACAAACAAACCTGATCCACCATCCCACTTTCACTGTGACGCAGAGAAGTACTATGATCACGCTTTGAGTATCTAGTAGCTTGCCCTTGAGCATCATCTTGTGGAATTGGAGATGTCTTCCCAATAATCACATCTTCCCCAGAGACCCTTGTACCCTGATACATGAATTATTTATACATTAGGCAATCAGCAGCACAGTTGAGTGATAAAGGTAGCCTACAGTAATAAAGTCCTCTACTCACCGGTGGTGCAAGTCCGTCATCATCTAACTTATCATAAGATCCATGGCGCATTCCCTACAAGAAAAAATACAATAATATTAGCTCATAAGATCTGTGTAGAGAAAATGTATGATGAATTATACAGAACATCACCATAGTATTCTCCCTATTTGGACGACCAAATTCCTCTTTGACAAGAGTTCCCATCTTCTTTTCCTCATCTCTGCATATGGAGTTTCATTTATTAGATTGAGCATTTGGGTAAATGAGTGGTGGCAGCTTGCATTAGAATATGCTGAAATGCTAGATGTACCTGTAAGAGCGGAAAAATAGTGATCTGAAGAACCCACGATCTATTGAAGATTGGTTCATAATAACCGAATCTTCTTGGTTATATCCAGAGTAACATGCAATAGCAACAATTGCATTCTTCACAAAAGACCAAAGCAAGATATTAATAATTACATAAAATTCAAAGGTCCAGAATATGATTATAAAAGCAAACAGAGTGCCCCAAGTTAAGATTGTTCACTTACAATGCCAGCTGGTAGCTGCCTGAAGTGCAGATGCTCCATAGCACGAGTAGTAACAAGAGGCTTTTGTGGGTAGTACAGAACGTAGGCCAATGTGTCCTGAATCCAAATGGTGGGTGATGAAGGTTCAAACCAAGACCAACCATCAAACCAAGATACCAAGACAAATGGCACTCACCATTCTTAACTGATAATTGGTAACATAGATTCCCATGGCTTGCTTTCCCATAGCAGACTGATATGTATTACGAGGAGACTGTGCAATCAAAGAAATGAATTAGACATGTTTAAAAACATATGCAGTGGATTACCATTGTGCGAGGGGATGAGTAACCTGGTTGTGATCAGGGAAAGGAATAATTGACGCACACACGCCAAGTATCAGTGAAGGGTGAATCTCACAGTGTGTGTAAGTCTCAGAATATGCCTCCCCTGGATTATGCCTAGAAGTTTCAAGGTCCTGAAAGTTCAATTTGTTGGAATTACTAGCAGAGCATGAATCTAGGATGAAGGAAAAGCCTCGGCATAAAGAATGTGAATAGAAAGAAGAAACAAAGATGTTTCATGTAAAGGATGCCAATTGAATGGAGAACCTGGTCAAGCCACAACTGTTCAATCAGATATACCTCAAATGCGAACAGCACTTACACGTATAGTCATAGATATCATAGTAGTCTCCTCCTCTTCAGTATCTATGTACTCTATAAATCCTTTGGCAACCAAGTCATGCCAACCTTCATCAGGAGTCTCCTGGATGATGAAACAGTAGGAAAATATACGATCATATGAGAAAAAGAACATGCATACCAATTCAAATTTGAATAAAAACTAGCATAAATTAGAGAATATCAGACCCTTTGCTGCAATGCTCGGATGTGTTTCTTCTTAATTAGAAGCCTCTGGTTTTCAACAATAAACAGTGGACGACTGCAACGCCCATAATCCGTATACAGTCGAAGTTCTTTAAGACGAATATCACGAACCACGCCAACTTCAGTGTTGACATCAATCTGAAAATTAACAACATTCAGCATGTAATTTTGGGACATGAATGTCGTTAAAAATCACATACCGGCAATAAATGACTTTCTTAACATGTTCACCATACATCTTGAAAATGATCTTTACTTTGCATAGTAAGTACCAGATATCAAACTAAGTCAGGATTGCATATGGAAGGGCAACAAAATCACATCAGTTAAATATACAAAATATGCAGATAATATATGTTTCCCAATACTCATATCTATTCTGCTACATTGCCAGCAGCTTTTAGAATGGAACAGGAGAAGCAAAGCACAAACCTGTCTTCTTAAACGACGAAGTGTCTTCACCAATAGGTCAGGATTCCTATGAATTCCAACCCAACAACCATTGACAAATATTTTAGCAGCTTGAGGAATGACTGCCGGTGATATCTCCTGTTAAAGACAAATCCAGAACGAAATCAGTGACTGTTGTAACTGGTAAATGACACGAAACTTTAACCTTGGGTAAGATAAGCAAATGAAAATGCATGCACGCACATTGAGAAGGGGCTAAAACAAACCTCGAAATTTTCTGTGCCCCATTCTTCCAAAAATTCCAAAATAGGATTTGCAGCAGAACCAACAGTGATATAAACCATCAAGGCGAGATTTTTAACCAAGCCACAAGCCTGAATAAAGGTGTATGGAATATAAACCATTGACCAACTCATTTGACAAAAGAGAATTTTAGAATGCAAATAACTTACCTGTCCTTCAGGTGTTTCAGCAGGGCACATCATTCCCCAATGAGAGTTATGCAACTGGCGAGGTTTTGCCAGTTTTCCTGTTAATAAGATATTAAGATCACTAACCCTAAGAAGATCAAGTTTCGATGGGAAAGTAATGTATGAAAACAATTTGAGTAATATCAACCTTCACGCCCAATGGGAGAGTTCAACCTCCGAAGATGTGATAATGTAGAGGCATATGTAAGGCGATTAAGCACCTTGGTGCCAAAAGAAGAAGGAATATTAGGAACACATATCGGAACATTGATTCTCTAAACCAAATTGTGGGATCATGAAAATGTAACACACCTGAGACACACCGGCTCTTGTACCAGCTTGGTTAGCCTGTCCCCAGTTTCCAGTAGCAAGGGAATACTTCAATCCACTAGTAATGGTTTTAGCTTTAATAGCAAATTGCAAATTAACTTCCTTCCCATTATCGACACACTGGGTTCAACAGAAACAGCAGTTAGCAATTATCAGGACTGAGAAAGAGATAGAGCATGGTCATTTAAACAAGGGAGAAACCTTCTGAACATATGACCTCACATCCCTCGTCAATTTCCTGAAAAGCTGATTTTGCAAGGAAGAACATAATTAAGCTCCCAGCTGAAGAAAAAAGAAGATATAAACACTCAAATTTGCTAGCATATTGCAACAAACCATTCTGAACAGTCCTCCAAGCAATGGACCTGCAAGGTCAAGCCTTTTGTTGCCATAATGATCTCTGTCATCTTCAGCTCTTCGACCAAGAGCACACATCAACAGACGGTGAATAATATACCTGCATAATGAGGTAGGAAATTAGCTTATCTGCTTCCTAACAAGCTGCAGCATAGAATGTAAACTTGTTGATTGACAACAGACTAATGTGCAGTATGGAACACATACCCAAAGTAGTATGCCTTTTTAGTTTCACAGAATTCGCCTACACCAACATGGGGCAACATTTCCTTTTGAAGTATCTCTTTGGCATACCTAAGAAGTTAAGGAGGTAAGTACTAAAAAAATACAGTTTACTCTTCTAGCAAATGTAGAGACATACTTTATTCTTTTTTCTCGAGTTACACCAACTGTAGCACCACGCTTTCCAATGTAGTCCAGAGCAACCTACAGATAGGCTTGTCAAAGCTTTACACAAGAAATAATATCAATGCAGTAACTTATATACAGCTACTTAAAGTTCCAACCGAAGCTCAATTTAAGTGCACCAGTAAGAAAGAACAATTTAGTTTCATGACATAAATTCAAGTAGATGTAATATCAGTTCAAGTAATAAGGAAAAAAATAGTTTCACTTATCAATAGCTCAAGGAACATACCTGCTGATTTTGAATAACAAAAGCTTCCTCCAAAGATGGGCGTAGCAATTCCATCATTTGTGTATCGGAGAAATCGTAACATATGTGCTCCAGTATATCTTTGTCAGCAACAAATCCCAGTGCCCTAAACACAATGATGATGGGAATATCTGCACGAATGTAGGGCAGAGTAGCACGGATATATTGACCAGATGAACCCTGAAAGACAGGAAACACTTAACCGTGTTAAGATCCTAACATTAGTAAGACTCAATGCATTCCCATTGTAAGAAGGCAAGCATAGACACATGCATCTGTGACGAACTATTTTGCAAGGCTTCAGTAAGTTACTGACCCCTTTCGCGCCTGCTCGGGAAAGCATCCGAACAAACATGCTACTAGCAGGTCTGTTTTGGTTCTCTGCCATTGAACGGACTTCACCCACATATGCAAACTTATTTGGTTGCCTCTTCTTGAACACATAGACATGGTTGGTGCTCATCTTCTCCTGGGCAATGAGAACTTTTTCACTACCGTTGATTACAAAATATCCTCCTTGGTCATAAGGGCACTCTCCAAGTTCTGTGAGATCCTTTTCAGATTGTTGAAACAGTGTACAGTAACTAGAACGCAGCATGATTGGAACCTGCAGCAGGAAAAACAGTTGAAAATCAAACAAATACTCCCTCCGTTCCACAATGTAGTGCGCCCGCGCTTCCCGAAATCTAAGTTTGACCATGAATTTGACCAGCGAGACCGATTGCGGCGGGAGCAAAAACTATACCATTGAATTCGTATTTTCGATACGAATTCAGTGGTATAGTTTTTACCCCCGCCGCAATCGGTCTCGTTGGTTAAATTCATGGTCAAAGTTCAAGCTCGGAAACCGAGGACGCACTACATTATGAAACGGAGGGAGTACAAACAAGCGCATACTACCAGCATGTGTTGAAAGTTGTTAGCCACAGCACCTTTCCAATGAAGACTTTCGGATACTCCGCAGTTTCTGTAACTTCTTCACAGTCATGTCCTTTCTTTACAACTCTGTATGATACATCTACATAAAGTGGTGCTGAGTAGGTCAGATTCCTGAGCCTTGCTGATTTGGGGAATAAGGTAGCAGTCTCTCCATCAGCTTCAGTCATCATTGGTTTGCTCAGATAGATTTGACCAAAGCTGATCTTGTGGAGTGTCTAAAAAGGAATCAATACCATCGTAAGTGAAAACTCAAGATAAATGGATAAAATAATACAAGTAAACAGAGTTTGAACTGAAAGGGCATTAGGAAGTGTGCACATGGTAGCATTAGCAACATTCAGAATTTGCCATGAACTCACAGAAGGCCTAGGTATGTATTTTCTTTGTTAAGTAACACGAACAGGTCTGCACCATGGTTGCCATGTACTTTTATTCTAGAATAAGTGAAGTGCACTTATGCAAGGCTTATAGCTGAAGAAAACAAAAACAAGTGAGGACTATTATTATTACAGCCAGAAACAACATTCATCTTAAGAACTTGCGGGGCAGTTCATCCCCATACCTTAGTGGATATATTCACTTATACTGCTAAAATCTTAACAGCACCCACATCAACATTGTAGTTCTTGATACGTTTGTAGCACAGACAGGCCATTTTATTAAGATAACCACCAGTGAGAACACTTGAAATATACATTGTTCAGTGAACTGTAAGACACCAACGCATAGTAGTCTTGCAACACAACGACTAGAACAACAGATCATCTAGTTCTTAATATTTTTAAGGAAAAGGGAATTTGCCCCAGCTCCATTTCAGTTTCTACCCTTTAGCATAAATATATTTTTATTTCACTTGTAGCATTTCTTCTATTGAATACAATGTGCCTTCTCACACCAGTGTTTAAAAGGTCCTGAAAGTTTGTGATACATATTTATTAATTAATCAATTACTCGGTTTCAACTCTAATATAACAACACAATAATTACATATTTCTGTATTTCCCAGTACAATTTCATCAGTTTACACTGGTGACAACAAACAAAATAACAGACACCATCTTGACAGTCGAAACACTGAGACAAATATCCATCAGAAATAACTGAAACTAGCCAACAAGCATGTCTGCAGAACTCATTCTAAGCATTCCTGGTGCCACGGTCTAAAATTCAAGCATTCACCACCTCATCCGAAAGAGAGCCTGCACCGGAGCTCTCATATGAACACCACCAAACAATTCCACCCATCGAAATCAAAATCAAAATCCAATCCAACCACCACTATCACGGTTTTCTGTTGCTTATTATTGTCCAAATTCTCATACCCCCGCCATAAACAGCAGCAAGCGGCTGAATACTCCCGCAAAACCCTAACTGGTCATCTATTTGAGCAGCGCCCCATCTAATCTGAGACCCGCCCGTCCCCAGCTAGTCATACCAAGGCCGCCAAACCCTAACCAGCCAAGTTAAGAGCAAAAGTTAAGCCGTATTCGCTATGGTCGGGAGGGCAACCTCGGCGAACTCGGCCTGGCGGCCGGGGTTGTGCTGCGACTCGGGGCGGATCTCGATGTCGGCGGACTCGTCGACGATCTCCTGCATGGTGTTCTGGATGAACTCGTCGAAGGAGTCGAGCTGCTGGCGGACGAGGCCCTTCTCCTCGAAGTAGGCGGAGATGACGGCCCAGGCGTCCTCCTGGGTAATCTCCTCCTCGTCCCGCGCCTCCTCCTCCTCGTCCTCCCCGTCCCCGCCGCCGGCGTACCCCCCCTCGACCTCCTCGTCGGCGCCGTACCCCCGGTGCTGGAGGTGCTGGTGCCCTCCCATATCCATCTCCATCCCCTCCTCGTACTCGTCGTCCTCCATCGCCGGAGCAGGCCGCAACCCTAGCGGCGCTCGGGGGTGGGGTGGGGTGGGTGTGTCGGCTCACCGCCTCTCGCGAGGGGGAGAGGGGGGGTGGGGGAGGGGCGGAAGCAGGAGTGAAGAATTGGGGGCGCTCTGCCGATCTGGTTCAGTCTATATTGGGGGCGCAGGGGAGGTCGGTTTCGTCGAGTGCGGGTGTTTGTGCGCTGGGCCTATTTCGGCCGAGTTTAGTAACGGTGGAAAGTGGGCCGGATGCTAATTAGGAACAGTCCAGTCCCATTTAAAAGGGCCGGATGCCAAAGTGCAATTTTCTTCCTCAAATTTGCTTTCATAGATTTTCCTCAAAAAAAAATCGCTTTCATAGATTTTCTCAAAAAAAAATCCTTTCATAGATCCAAACCCTCTAATAAACCCTTAAAAAAGACGCCGATAGCCAGCGACGGTTCGCCGGCCAGGATGGCATTTGCGGTCGGCTGGCAGTTTCTTTAGTGGGGGTGACAATTTACAAATCTATCATGGCGGTTTGTTTCTTTTTTTGCGAGTAAAGAGCCACGACTCAGTTCATTGCATAAAGTCCAGCATACCGAGCACCCCTGAGAAGAAAGGAAATTACAAACAGGCCCCTATGAAACTCAGCTCCTTCGACATCTGGAACGGGAAGATGGCGTGTTGTCGCCTCCGCCGCCGCTCCACACCGAGCCGGCCAACCATTGTTGAAGACGGATCCTTTGACGGACGGGAACTCATCTACCTCGGCCCACAAGAACCCGCACCCCAAAGTCGAAGAAGCCGCTGAAATCGCAATAGAGAATCGCTAAGAGAGCTTGCCGAGGAACACATGCACCAGATCTGTTGCCCTCAGCCATGGACGAGCGATGAAGGCGAAGGAACCCACGTAACAGCACCAAAGCGAACCACCAAGCCACCGTGGCCCTCCACCAACCGCCGCCTCTACACCATCCGAGCGAAGAATCCGGCTCCGACGAACCCATGTACACAGCTTCCGAAGCCCCATAACGATGACGAGGCACGCGTCGCTGCATCTGTGGGGCCCGAGGAGCAAAAGACGTAGCGAGATCGTCGTCGTTGATGACCCACAAGTATAGGGATCAATCATAGTCCTTTCAATAAGTAAGAGTGTCGAACTCTACGAGGAGCAGAAGGAAATGACAAGCGGTTTTCAGCAAAGAATTCTTTACAAGTGCTATAAGTAACAGTGATAGATAGTTTTGTAGCAAGATAATTCGTAACAAGTAACAAGTAACAATAGTAGCAAAGGTGGAGCAAGGTGGCCCAATCCTTTATACAGCAAAGGACAAGTCGGAAAGTTCTCTTATATAAAGCAAGGTGCTCTCGAGGACACATGGGAATTGTCGTCTAGTCACGTTCATCATGTTGAGTTGATTCGCGTTCGTTGCTTTGATAATTTGATATGTGGGTGGACCGGTGCTTGGGTGTTGTTCTTACTTGAACAAGCAACCCACTTATGATTTTCCCCTCTTGCAAGCATCCGCAACTACGAAAGAAGAATTAAGGTAAATTTAGCCATATCATGAAACATGTGGATCCAAATCAGCCCCTTACAGAATAAGCATAAACTAGGGTTTAAGCTTCTGTCACTCTGGCAACCCATCATCTACTTATTACTCCATGATGCCTTCCCTTAGGCCCAAATATGGTGAAGTGCCATATAGTCGATGTTCACATGACACCACTAAAGGAAGCAACAACATACATATCATCAAAATATCGAACGAATACCAACTTCACATGATTACTTATAACAAGACTTCTCCCATGTCCTCGAGAACAGAAGTAACTACTCACAAATCATCACCATGTTCAAGATCAAAGGTATAATGAATATGATTACATATCTGAACATATTATCTTCCACCAAGTAAACCAACTAGCATCAACTACAAGATGTAATCAACACTACTAGCAACCCACATGTACCAATATGAGGTTTTGAGACAAAGATTGAATACAAGAAATGGACTAGGGTTTGAGATAACATGGTGCTGGTGAAGATGTTGATGAAGATTGGCCCTCCCACAAAGAAGGAAGCGTTGGTGATGACGATGGCTTCGATTTCCCCCTCACGGAGGGAAGTTTCCCTCGTAGAATCGCTATGCCGGAGAGCAAAAGTGCTCCTGCTCAGGTTTCCGCCTCGAGGCGGCGGCGCTTCTTCCCGAAAGTATCCTCTGTTTTTTTTCTAGGGCAAAACCCTTCATATAGCAGACGATGGGCATCAGAGGTCGCCTATAGGACCCACAAGGCATCAGGACACGCCCTGTTGCCTTGTGGGCAACTGATGGGCCCCCTCCGATGGTTCTTTGCTCCAATAATTCTTATATATTCCACAAAAATTCTCCGTAAAGTTTCAGCTCATTTGGAGTCCAGAAAATTTCCAGCTTTTCCCATAGCCTTCAGGTCCAGAATTGCAGTTTCCGGCAATTTCCCTTTTGTGTAAATCTTGCAAATTAATACAGAAAAGGCATTAGACTTGTATCATAAAATGGAATAATGATCAAAAACAATATGAATAACAATAGAAAATCATGATGCAAAATGGACGTATCAACTCCCCTAAGCTTAGACCTTGCTTGTCCTCAAGCGAAAGCCGAACTCGATAATAATGACCACGTGTTTAGAGAGAGAGAGAGAGATAGAGAGAGGTGTCGATAAAAAAAATACGAAAATGATGGCATCATGATTGTTAACATAGCAGCAAATTTTCATCATATAGCTTCTCATAAACAAGTAACAATCCATCCATAACTATTAAAGTATGAAGCATAAACTTTATTGACAACAAAAAAACTATGTTCTTAGTCATTGAGACAATCACAATTCATCATATTTTAGAGAAGAGTCTATGTAAGAGTTTTTATTTTAGCAAGTTCACATACTCAACTATCATTTAGTCTTCCATGATTGCTGACACTCAATCCATATTTTTGTAGCAAACGTTTCCATCAGACACATAGGAAGATAGGGGCTTTATTGTTTTCGCCTCGCAACTTGTTTACCTCAAGGATAATGTCAACAATAATGACTCATGATCACCGATACGTCTCCAACGTATCTACTTTTTCAAACACTTTTGCTCTTGTTTTGACCTGTAATTTGCATGATTTGAATGGAACTAACCCAGACTGACGCTGTTTTCAGCAGAACTATCTTGGTGTTATTTTTGTGCAGAAATAAAACTTCTCGGAATTGGAAGAAACTTTTTGTGAATTTTTTGTGGGAATTATAATGAATTATGGAGCCAAGACCCACCAGAGGGGGTGCCCCTAGGTCCCACAAGGCAACAGGGCGTGGCCACCCCCCTGGTCGTGCCCTGTTGTGTGTTGGGGCCCACGAGGCTCCTTCGACCGTAAATCCAGTCCTATAAATTCACATATTAAGAGAAAAATCAGAGAGAATATTTCATCGCGTTTCACGAGACGGAGCCGTCGCCACCTCCTGTTCTTCCTCGGGAGGGCTGATCTGGAGTTTGTTTTGGGCTCCGGAGAGGAGAAATCGTCGTCGTCGTCATCACCAATCCTTCTCCATCAACACCGCCATGATGTTCACCACCGGGAGTGAGTAATTCCTTTGTAGGCTTGCTGGACGGTGGTGGGATTGGATGAGAGTGATCATGTAATTGAGTTAAGTTTGATAGGGCTTGATCCCTAGTATCCACTATGTTCTGAGATTGATGTTGCTATGACTTTGCTATGCTTAGTGCTTGTCACTAGGGCCCGAGTGCCATGATTTCAGATCTAAACATATTATATTATCTCTGAATATAAGATTGATTTGGATCCTATCTTGCAAGTTGTATGCACCTATTACGTGTCTTGATCCGCATACCCCAAGGTGACAATAATTGGGATTCTTTCCGGTGATTGCCGTAGTTTGAGGAGTTCATGTATTCACCATGTGTTAATGCTTTGTTCCGGTTCTCTATTAAAAGTAGGCCTTAATATCCCTTAGTTTCCAATAGGACCCCACTGCCAAGGGAGGGTAGGAAAAAAGATGTCATACAAGTTCTTATCGCAAGCACGTATGACTATATACGGAATACATGCCTACATATTGACGAATTGGAGCTAGTTCTGTGTCGCCCTAGTGTGTAATTGTTACATGGTTGATGTCATCTAAATCATTATCCATCACCGATCCACGTGCCCACGCTTCACATATACTGAATCTTACTAAGTTACTATTGCTATTGTTACTGTCACATATACTACTAAATTGCTACTGTTACTACTGTTCCCAAAATTGCTGCTATCACTGTTACTGCTACTGCTATCATTTGCCTTGCTACTAAACCTTTGCTCCAGAGAGATATCCCAGGTGCGGTTGAATTAAAAACTCAACTGTCAAGGCCAATAAATATTCTTTGGCTCCTGTTGCGTCAAATCAATAAATTTGAAGACTGCCGCGATCCCCTATACTTGTGGGTTATCAAGACCTTTTTCTGGCACCGTTGCCGGGGAGCATAGCTTTATTTATTGTGTTAACTTGAGGATATCCAATTGCCACTATGAAGAATCTAAAAGATAATCGAACTAAGATTGTCCCCTCTCGTACGAGAGCAGGTAAGGTACTGCCATCTAGCCCTGCTTTTGATTCACCTACTGTTTTGAATCAGCTTAATACACCACCACCTGTTGATCGTCCTGATTTGTCACATGAACTTGATGATGCTACTTCTGAAATTAATGATGATACAATTGCTACACATGATTAAACTGAAACTGTGCCACTGAGTGAATTACTTGATACTCATATTACTAAAGCTAGGGAACTTGAAAATGCTGAAATTGATGAAGATTTTGAATCACGTGTTACACCTCGCTCTCCTAATAGATATGAATTTCCTTATGTACCTGAAGGTTATGTTATGGATGGTGAGGTAGCTAGGGACTTTCTTGCTTGTGAGAATAGAGATGATTTGAACAAACTACTATGCAAACTAAAAGAAAAATCTATGATGGAGAAAATGAAACATGATCCTAAATTTGCTACTTCTCCTATATTTGTCACTGATAAGGACTATGAATTCTCTATAGACCCTGAACTGATTCCTATAGTAGAGTCTGATCCTTTCCATGGTTATGAAAATGAAACTGTTGTCGAGCATCTTATTAAACTAAATGATATTGTTGCTTTGTTTACCGATGATGAGAAGATACATTACTATTATATCCTTAAGCTTTTTCCTTTCTCTCTCAAAGGCGAGGCCAAGGAATGGTTTCTTTCTCTTGCACTATGCGTAGTCCCCAGGATATGCTTTATTACTTTTCTGAAAAATATTTTCCTGCTAATAAGAAACAAGCTGCCTTACACGAAATATTTAACTTCGTGCAAATTGAAGAAGAGAATCTCCCTCAAGCTTGGGGGAGACTTCTCCAGTTACTTAGAGCTTTGCCTGATCATCCTCTTAAGAAAACTGAAATACTTGATATCTTTTATAATGGACTAACCGATGCTTCTAGGGACTTCCTAGATAGTTGTGTTGGTTGTGTTTTCTGGGAAAGAACTGTTGGACAAGCTGAAGAACTATTGAATAACTTATTGCAAAATGCCGATGATTGGACACTTCCTGAACCACCTCCGGAACCTATTCAGAAGAAGCGAGGCATTCTATTCCTCGGTCCTGAAGATATGCAAGAAGTAAAAAGATCTATGAAAGAGAAAGGTATTAAAACTGAAGATGTCAAGAAATAACCACCTATCGAAGAAATACATGGACTTGACACCCTGACACAGGTAGTAGAGGTAAAATCTCTCAGTGCCTTTAATGAAAGTGATATACCTTATACTAAGACTCCTAGTCAATGCATGGATGAATTTGATAATTATGTTGCTAAGCAAGAGCACTTCAATAATTATGTTAAGGATCAATTAAGACGTAATGCCATGATGATAGATCGCTTGAGTGACTTGATGTTTAGAATCGCTAATGATGTGAAAGGTCTAGGTAAACATGCTTCTATGGTTCACACCAAACTAGACCAAGTTGCTAAGTCACAAAATGATTTGCTTGCTGAAATAAATAATAATATGAATGAGCAGGTTGTTAGAGTAATGACTAGAGGAGGTAGAATGACTCAGGAACTGAGTGAGTCCGGGACTAAGGGGTCCTCGGGCCGTTGGCTTATATATCATGTGCCGGCTTGGTGGGCCACTCTATGGTATCGCGAGAAGGCCGATGAGGGAGTCCTGGACTAAGGGGTCCTCGGGACGCTAGTCTATTTCTCATAGGCCGGCTTGGTGGGCCACTCTCTGGTTATCGCAGGAAGGGCCGGCATATGTGACGACCCCGTATTCTAGAAGGAAACCTCCGAAGACGCGACGTGCACTCCAAGTCAAGATGAGAGGATCAGCGCCTTTACTTCCGGCTGGAGACTTATGATGTGTAAACCCTAGGTACCCCCGGTGTCTATATAAACCGGAGGGTTTAGATTGTAGAGGGCAGACAAGCTCATCTAGGGTTTTGGCTACTTGATCTCGAGGTAGATCGACTCTGTAATCTTCATACATATCAATACAACCAAGCAGGACGTAGGGTTTTACCTCCATAGGAGGGCCCGAACCTGGGTAAACATCGTCTCTTTCGTCCCTTGTTACCCATCGATCCTAATCTCACAGCTTGGGACCCCCTACCCGAGATCCGCCGGTTTTGACACCGACATTGGTGCTTTCATTGAGAGTTCCGTTGTGGGATAGCAAGAGGAATTGATGGCTCGCTTAATCATTAGCGATGAAGTCCGTAACGGGGGCTCCTTCGCCCCCGAACAGATTTTCGCTTTTGACGGCATCGTGCTGCACATCGACCCGACCGGCCATCCTGGTCGGATCGGGAGTCCCGCCCCCGATCAAGAGATCAAATTCGGGAACCTAGAGTTCTCCGTAGACTCCCAGGGCGATCTTTCATTCGCTGGGCTCACGATCTCATCCGACGAGCCCGAAGTCTCCGAAGCCTTAACTTTGGATCTCCTTCTCGACTCCGCCCTCGGGTTATCTTGGCCGATGATCTGGTTCTTAGTCCGGATCCGGTTATAGTACTTGAAGGCCAGGGGTCGGCCCCTGCCGAACATGCTCCTTGTACGGACGCTTTGGAGGTTAACTCCGAAAGTCCTAGACAGGTCGATCCGGTTGAGCTCTCGACGCTCAACGAGGCGCTGGATCGGATCCTATCAATAAAAATCACAGACGACCCGACCTCGACCCATGCTCAGATCGGTCTGAAGGCGGGTCATGGGGAATTTTTCGACCCACCCACCACCCACTTGGTAGCCATTATCGAAGACTTAACCGATATGCTGGACTACGCCTCCGAGGAGGCAGACGACATGGATGAAGAGGACGGCGCCCCTGCCCTTGTCAGCACTGGGCGATGGACTGCCACCTCCACCTACGACGTCTACATGGTAGACACCCCCGACGATAAGGGCGATCGCACCCCTAAGAAGAATGGCGATAAATCCGGTGAGGCACCGTCAAGGTGCCGAAAACAGCGCAAATGGTCTAAGGCAAACAAGGGAAGGGAAGCCATTACAAGCACCGGGGAAAACGACACCCCGGAAGACCTCGGCGACCCTGAAGCCCCCGAACAGCCACTGGAAGACCAGGAAAGGCCCGAAGATCAGTGCGACACCGATGATCCTGATGATTCCGCGGACGACAACTACCTTCCCTCTATCGAGGAGGAAGACATCCTGAAAGCCGAAGACTTCACCGTCCTCGAAAACCCTGCGGATCAGGAATGGTTTAGGCGGCAGCTTCTAGCCACCGCCCGAAGCCTGAAGGCAAAACAACAACAGCTCAAAGCCGAACAAGATACCCTCAATGATAGATGGACGAGGGTCTTGGCTGCCAAAGAAGGGTATGGTACCGATCTACCGGACCAAGCCAAGAGCTACCCTCGCCGGCAGCTGCTGGCGCAGTTCGATGATGAGGCCCTTGAAACATCGCCTCCCAGGCGTACCCCGTATGACCAGCCGGACCGCCCTCCCCGAGGACGGGATAGGACGGCCGGCGAGGCCAAGTACAGACCAGCGGTGCCCCGCAGGAGAGGGAAAGAGCCAGCAGGGCCTGAGGACAGGTACGACTTACGACAGGACCTGGATTATAGAGCAGGCCACACAAGATCCATCTACGGATCTAGAGGTTACTCCCCTGCTAGACGGGACGGGTACCAGTCCGGGCTCGACCGCAACAATAGAGGTCGGAAACAAAACCGGGCCCGATCTACCGCCGATCGCAGGCATGACATAGCTCGGGTTAGAGGCGCTGCCCACCCACTATGCTTCACATACGAGGTGATGCAGCATCAGTTCCCTGTAGGGTTTAAACCCGTTAACATAGAGCAATACGACGGGACAACAGACCCGGCCGTGTGGATTGAGGACTTCCTCCTCCACATTCATATGGCACGAGGAGATGATCTCCACGCCATCAAGTATCTGCCCCTAAAACTTAAGGGGCCAGCTCGACACTGGTTAAACAGTCTCCTCGAGAATTCTATCGGGAGCTGGGAAGAGCTCGAGGATGCCTTCTGATCTAACTTCCAGGGCACTTATGTCCGGCCACCGGACTCCTCCGACCTGAGCAATGTTGTCCAGAAAGCAGGTGAATCGGCTCTGCAATTCTGGAATCGGTTCTTGACCAAGAAAAACCAGATCGTTGACTGCCCGGACGCCAAAGCAATAGCCTCCTTCAGACATAACATCCGGGACGAATGGCTAGCTCGTCAGCTCGGCCAGGACAAGCCGAGGACAATGTCCGCCCTTATCTCACTTATGACCCGCTTTTGCGCGGGTGAGGATAACTGGCTAGCTCGACGAAGCCATAACCCCGAAGACCCCAGCACCTCCGAAGTCCGGGATGGAAATGGGAAACCACGACGTAACAAAAACAAACGCCGGCACAACAACGACGATGCTGAGGACACGGCCGTTAATGCCGGTTTCCGCAACCCGAAATCCGGACAGCGAAAGAAACCTTCTAAAGGAAATCGAGACGGGCCTACCACGCTGGACAAAATCATGGATAGGCCCTGCCAGATCCATGGCACCCAAGACAAGCCAGCTAACCACACCAACCGTAATTGTTGGGTATTCAAACAAGCTGGCAAACTCACAGCCGAGGAGCAAGGCAAGAGCCCACACAGCGAGGACGATGACGAGCCCCGCGGTCCAAGCAATGGAGGACAAAAGCAGTTCCCTCCAGAGGTAAAAACTGTGAACATGATATATGCCACTCACATACCAAAAAAGGAGAGGAAGCGCGCCCTTCGGGAGGTCTACGCCGTAGAGCCCATAGCCTCGAAGTATAACCCATGGTCGGCTTGCCCGATCACCTTCAACCGACGGGACCATCCGACCAGTATCCGTCACGGAGGTTCGGCAGCCCTCGTCCTAGACCCCATTATCGATGGGTATCACCTCACTAGAGTCCTAATGGACGAAGGAAGTAGCCTTAATCTGATTTACTCAGACACGGTGAAAAAGATGGGTATAGATCCGTCAAGGATCAAACCTAGCAACACTACCTTTAAAGGAGTGATCCCAGGCGTCGAAGCCCGCTGCTCGGGCACCGTGAATCTGGAAGTAGTGTTCGGCTCGCCCGACAACTTCCGTAGCGAAGACTTGATCTTCGACATTGTCCCTTTTCGCAGCGGTTATCACGCCCTACTCGGCCGCACAGCATTCGCTCGCTTTAACGCCGTCCCCCACTACGCGTACCTGAAGCTCAAGATGCCCGGGCCCAGGGGGGTCATTACTGTCAACGGCAACACAGAGTGCTCTCTCCGAACTGAGGAACACATAGTGGCCCTGGCAACCGAATTCCAGTACGGCGATGATAGGCCGACGCCCAAATCAGCCATAAAGGCACGACATGATGGTAAACGAGCTCGGTCTCAACCCGAGCTCCCGGAATCATCTTCCGCCCAACAAAAATAGGGATACGCCCCCCACAGCACAGCCCTAGTTCCCGTGAAACATGTGCCAAGAAGGCACAACTTCGCGCTCAAAATACCATGGGCAGCTGTGGGGACCCACTCTCAAAGGGAAAGTGTTCGGCTGGACCGAACTACTACCAACACATGTCTTCGGACAAACCGCAAGTACCATCTAGGACCTTCCAAGCGTAAAGCTCATACACATTGTGGCGACTTCTCAAGATCTTCTTCCCAAGGTCCGTCCGACGCTAACAATCACCTTTAAAGGAACGCAACCCCCTCTGTAGCAAAGGAGCAGACATGCGACAGGGCACATTGAGGACGTCAAACCTTTGAAGACCCCGGGTAAAACCTCTCCTTTGTAAACTTTATTTTTTATTTCAAAACACCTGTAACAGTTGCTTCGGCAGCTTGAGTTGTAAGAATTCATCAGAAATAAAGACCATCCTTTACGGCCTCCTCGCTGTACTTTATGCCACATACTCTGTTCTCTGCTCACTGGCGCCGATAGCAAAAGCTGTTTGGTACATATTACGATGCGACCGGCTAATAGACCGGGGGCTTGACTATAAAAATCGCCCCAAGCATCACCCCGGCACTATTGTCTATGTGTTCGGCTTCTTGGATGTTGCTTTATATGAATCGGTTCCGAGTTATGTCTTGGGTCAATGGTTGGGTTGCCCGGCTCCTGTGTTTGTCCTCTTACGTTCCGCCCGTTCGGCTAAAGGGTAAAGGGAGAACCACTGCGATTGTGCTTCCAGCTCGCCTGGTCAAGCACCTCAGTGGAGAAAGCCGAAAACTGTCTGTCATAATAAGTGAGAACCGGTCTGCAATCCGAGCATAAGTGTCAAACTAAAAATCGATAGAGGTTATTCCGTGTTATACGAGGGGTTTGTACTATTACAAACCATGTGATGATGGTTTCAACATCGGTGTATCAGAATATCACAACACACTGGGGGCTCGTCATCAGCCCCCGCAGTCAAGCTCCTACGGCTAAGTGAAAGCACTAAAGCATCATTGTCCGATTGCCTTGTTCCCCTCGCACTACCGCCTTCGGGCACCGATACATCGGCTAAGGGTAATAGTGCGGTGGTCGAAACACCTCGTGTAGTATCTACATGGGGGCTGAAGCCGACGACTCGCAACTTTCAGATAAAACGGCCACACGGGAGTCAAAATAATACAAAGCTTAAAGACATGATAAACCATGCAACCGCATTATAAAGCGGAACAGTCATCGGATACATGACAAAACGCTCATTCATAAATTACATCTTTGGGGCATTGTGCTTCTATCGCCTGAGCACCATCCATCACGGTGGCAAAGTATTTCTCGGGGCGCCTATGCTCCTTCCCAGGGGGTGGAGGCGCGGTGGCCATCTCGGTTGGCTTGATCTTCGGCCAGTGCACCATGGTCCTCGCAAAGGCCATCCGAGCTCCCTCGATGCACGTAGAACGCTTTAGAGCGTCAATCCGAGGCGCAGCGTCGCACAATTTCTGAACCAAGCCAAAGTTACTGCTCGGCAACGGCTCTGCAGGCCGCAGCCGGATGCAAAGGTCCCTCATGGCCGGCTCCGCCATCCTGTGCAGCTCCATCAATTGTTTCATCTGCTTGCTCGGGAGGGGAGGATGCTCGGGGGCTTGAAATTGCGCCCAGAACAGCCGAGGCTCAACATCCCCATCCCGAGAGGCGAAGTATTTGTTCGCGTCCGCTGCACTCCTCGGGAGGTCCGTAAAGGCGCCTGAGGAACGCCAAACCCGGGTGAGCAATGCAAACCTGTTACCACCAAAGGCACATTGCAGTAAGTACGGCTTACCATCCGCGATCGCCTTGACTTGGCGGAGCTCTTCCTCAAAGAACCGCCTATCAACTGGCTCCGATTTGAGCTCGGATTTTAGCGAGGATAGTTCGGTGGCCTGGTCCTCGTTCTTTTGCTCAAGGGCCTCGCACTTCGTGCTGGCATCCTTGAGCTCCAGCTGCACCTCTACCACCCGAGCCTCGTGCTTGTCGCTCGCGGCTTTTAATGCTGACAGGTCGGCCGCCGCTCGTTTGGCCGCCGCCTTCTCATCTGCGGCCTCCTGCCTCACCTTTGCCAACTCGGCCTTGAGGTTCTCGACCTCCGTGGTCACGGCTGTGGTAACAATAAGCAAAATAACACTTAGGAATAACAATCCGGATATCTCAATCAATGAGGATAGATGGTAGACCGAATGGTACAATTCGGACTCACTTTGAGTCTCATCAAACCTCTTGTTCAGGCGATCGAGCTCCTCATCGGAGCTCTTGAGTTTCCGGTTTAACTCGGCAAGCTCCACTGCGTTGGCGGCCGCCGCCGATGACGAGGCCTACAAAACAACTTTCGTGCATTAAAACTCCCGAGCTGTCGGATTGAGACCCTCTGCTAAGTACTCTCCGGTGCCTTGAGCATCGTTACTAGTATTCGGACATTGGACCCCCGGGTGGGTTTTTCAAACCCACCCACGGCTTGGGGGCTACTACACTTATAAGGACTGCATAAACTTGGAAAATTAACTTTTTCTGTAAAAAAGAGTATTACGTGGCTCACCTTGAAGCCCGTCAAGAGACCGTTGAAGGCCTCCTTTAGTCCTCTATCAACGGACTGAATGCCTTTCAAAACCGCACCCATAAGGGCGCGGTGATCTTCGGCAATGGAGGAGCCGGATAAAGCTTCCTCCATCTCTGCCGACCACCCCGTCATGGGCGGCACCGGTGGTGACCTGCCAACCCTCCCTCTAGTGGGGGATTGGGCTGGCGGCCCCGGAGGCATAGAGCGCTCCGGGGATGTCCTCGGAGGGGACTGGGCCGGACTTCGTCCCCCCTCTTTGGTTGCCGGGAGAGTTTCCCTCTCCTGGTCTTCGGCGGCCGAGGTATTAACCTCAGCCATAACGTCGTCACCCCTGCCGGTATTCGGCTCGGAAGGAGCCCGGCGTGATAGCACCTCCGCGGCCTCCTTCGAGACCTCAGGAGGCGTAGGGTGTGACGCAGTCCCACTTTCCGCTAGGTCAGCGGGTGGAGACTCCCCGTCTGAGATTTGGTCGGTGGGGAGATCACGTGGTGGGCTGCAAATTGAAAGACGTTCGCCCTTTTAGCATTAAAACTCTATATAAGCGATCCAGAGGGTCTTCGGATCCATACCTCTGGGCTGGGGGCTTAGCCCTTGGGTTCCTTCGGGGAACCCTCTCAAAATCCTCAGACTCCTTATTGGAGTCCGAGTTATCGTCGGCCAGGACAGCCTTTGTCCGACATGTCCTCTTCGGGGCAGGAGGAGGTAGGTCCTCCGTGGCGTCCGCTGATGCCACCCTCTTCCTTGCGAGGGGGGAGCCTCACTCCTCTTCGTCCTCATGCTCTTCCTCGTGAGTGGAAGAGGCATGGGTCTCCTCGGACTTGGTGTCTGGCAGACCCCTCAGACAAAGACCTTCTCGGGCCTCCTTCTTCTCTCCTTTCTTCTTCTTCTCTTTCTTCTCTGGCGCCGAATACGGTGCCACGACAAGCATCTCTGTCAACAGATCAGACCGGGAGTCTTCGGGCTGCGGGGTCGGGCAGTCAATCTGCACGGCCTTGCTTAGCCATTTCTGTGAAGACGAGGGAGAAGGGGTTCAGCCCGTTGTCAAAAAAATAGAGCCGGAGAGTTAAAAGATTTGTCATACCTTGGTAGGAGGGGTTTCGGCGTCAAGGCCGGTGTCCTCCTCCTCGGCCGGCCAGCTCTTCTGGGGCTTGAATAGCGCCTTCCACAATTTTTCGTGGGTTGTGCGGAAGAATTGACTCACGGTGGCCGGGTCCTCGAGCTTGTAAGCCCACATTGGGGAGACCCGGTGCTGGCAGGGGAGGAGACGGCGGTGGAGCATGACCTGGATCACGTTGACCAGTTCGATCTTGGCCTCAATCATCGAGGAGATGCGCTTCTGCAGCGATTTTACCTCTGCGGCCGACCCCCAGTCAAGACCCTTCTTGAGCCACGAGGTTAGCCTCACGGGGGGTCCGGATCTGAACTCGGCAGGTGCTGCCCAATCCGCGCTCCTTGGCTCGGTGATGTAGAACCACTCCTTTTGCCAGATCTTGACCGTGTCGATGAAAGTGTCGTCCGGCCACTCGACACGGGGGAGCTTGCTGATTACCGCCCCTCCACAATCCGCATGCGCGCCCGCGACTGTCTTCGGCTTGACATTGAACACCTTGAGCCACAGGCCAAAGTGCGGCTGAACCCGCAGGAAGGCTTCGCAGACGATGATGAACGCCGATATGTGCATGAAGGAGTTCGGGGGAGGTCATGAAAATCCAACTCGTAAAAGAACATGAGGCCCCTGACGAAGGGGTGGAGCGGGAAGCCCAGTCCCCGGATGAAATGGGGGACGAACACCACCCTCTCGCCCGGCTTCGGTGTAGGAACCACCTGATTCGCCTCTGGAGCGCGGTGGGCGATGCTGGCGGAGAGGTAGCCGGCACGCTTTAACTCCCAAATGTCGTTGTCGGTGACGGAGGAAACTTCCCACTTGCCCATGGAGCCTGAACCAGCCATGGCCGAACTCGGAGGGAAGAATGAAGAAGAACTGGATCTGGGTTCTCGGAGCTTGGGGAGGTTGAGGAGGCAAAGGGTGCGAATTGGGAGCATGAATATGCCTTGGGGATTTTCTCCCTTTTTATGGGGTGCCATAATACCAAGAGCCTCCCTCTTACTGCACCGCAGGCCTCGCCACTTCCTGAAATAATCATGCCGTTATGCGCGCGTGGGATAACCCAGGGCATTGAGCATATCCCGTAATAAACGGGACACGATCTACACGTTGATAAGATGTGCCAATGGAGAAACGGCCTCGAACCGCGAATCGAGTTTTTGTAACCGGCTCGGCGGTTGTGACGGGCCACGACCCTTCGTCAGAAAGGTTGTCAGGGAATACTGTTCACGCTTTGACGTTTGGCCTTCGAGGTTAAGCGACTTATGGCGCCTGAATAACTGTATGTTCGAATAACTACATATCATCGGCGGCCGGGCTAGAACCAGCCGATCATGAAGGGGGGGGGGAGAACTCACCCCGCAAGACGGAAGACTCCGATCACTCGAAGCTGCAAGTGTCAAGACCCCTGGCGTTGGGGGCTAGTTCGGGGGCTACTGAGGGAGTCCTGGACTAAGGGGTCCTCGGGCCGCTGGTCTATTTCTCATAGGCCGGCTTGGTGGGCCGCTCTCTGGTTATCGCAAGAAGGGCCAGCATATGTGACGACCCCGTATTCTAGAAGGAAACCTCCGAAGACGCGGCGTGCACTCCAAGTCAAGATGAGAGGATCAACGCCTTTACTTCCGGCTGGAGACTTATGATGTGTAAACCCTAGGTACCCCCGGTGTCTATATAAACCGGAGGGTTTAGATTGTAGAGGGCAGAAAGCTCATCTAGGGTTTTGGCTACTTGATCTCGAGGTAGATCGACTCTGTAATCTTCATACATATCAATACAACCAAGTAGGACGTAGGGTTTTACCTCCATAGGAGGGCCCGAACCTGGGTAAACATCGTCTCCTTCGTCCCCTGTTACCCATCGATCCTAATCTCACAGCTCGGGACCCCCTACCCAAGATCCACCGGTTTTGACACCGACAGCCGAACCATAAGGCGATCCCGTATTCGGGGAAGAAACCTCCGAAGACTTGGCGTGTCCTCCAAGACTAGAAGGAAGAATCGGTGTCTCTACCCCCAATTGGAGACTGATCGTTTGTAACCCTAGATATCCCTGGTGCCTATATAAACCAGAGGGTTTTAGCCCGTACGACAAGTTAGACTCATCTAGGGTTTTAGCTCATCGGATCTCGAGGTAGATCAACTCTGTAATCATCATACACTATCAATACAACCAAGCAGGACGTAGGGTTTTACCTCCTTAGGAGGGCCCGAACCTGGGTAAACGTTGTCCCATTTGTCTCCTGTTACCCATCGATCCAAGACCACAGCTCGGGACCCCTACCCGAGATCTGCCGGTTTTGACACCGACATTGGTGCTTTCATTGAGAGTTCCGCTACGAGATCGCTAGAGGATTGATGGCTCGCCTAATCATCAGCGATGAAGTCTGTAATGGGGACACCTTTGTCCCTGGACAGATTTTTGCGTTTGGCAGCATTGTGCTGCATGCCGACCCGACCGGCCATCTTGGCCAAATCGGAAGTTTCGCCCCTGATCAAGAGATCAGGTTCGGGAACCTAGAGTTCTCTACCGACTCCCGGGGCGACCTGTTCCTTACTGGGCTCGCGGTCTCGTCCGACGAGCCCCGAAATCCCGAAGCTTTAACTCCGGACCTTCTGCTCGGCCCCGCCCTCGGGTCCATCCCTGACGGGGGACCGGCTTTACGCTCGGACCCGATTACAACACCCGAGGACCAGGGGTTAGCCCTGGCCGAATATACTCTTTGTATGGACGCTCTGGAGGTTAGCTTCGAAGGTGTCCGGCAAATTAATCCGTTCGACCTCTCGCTTTTGAACGAGGCGATGGGCCGGATCCAGTCAATGAAAGTAATGGACGACCTGACCTCGACCCACGCTCAGACCGGTCTGGAGGAATGTCAGGAGGAATTTTACGGCCCACCCACCACCCACTTGGTAGCCACCATCGAAGATTTAACCGATATGCTGGACTACGCCTTGATACGTCTCCAACATATCTATAATTTTTTATTGTTCCATGCTGATATATTATCATTCTAGGATACTTTTTGGGTATTTATTTACCAATTTATAATATATTTGAGCACTAACCTATTGACCCAGTGCTCAATGCCAGTTCCTGTTTTCTACGTGTTTTTGCTTTTTCAGAGTTACAATACCAAACGGAGTCCAATTGCCACGAAACTTTTTGGTGATTTTTTTGGGACCAATACAAGACCTAGAAGCTTCAGAGGAAGGCCAGGAGATGCACCAGGGCCCCACCACATATCCAGCCGTGCCCCCTAGGGGGGGAGCGGCCAGATATGTGGTGGCCCCCTGGAGCGTCCCCCGACGTCGTTCTCTGGCCTATAAATTCACATCTACCATAAAAACACCAGAAGCGCTCCCGAAACACTTTTCCGCCGCCGCAAGCCTCTGTTGCGACGGGAGGCCATCTACACCTCCGTTCCGGCACCCTGCTGGAGGGGAGATCGATCATGGAGGGCCTCTTCATCAACCTTGCTGCCCTCACCATGATGTGTGAGTAGTTCACCACAGACCTACGGGTCCGTAGGTAGTACCTAGATGGCAATCTCTCTCTCTCTCTCTCTCTTGATCTTCAATACAATGGTCATCGCATCTTTGCCTTGATCTATCTGATGTAATCCCTTTGTATGGTGTGTTTTATGGGATCTGATGAATTGTGAGTTTATGTTCAGATTATTCATGAAAAGTATTTGAGTCAAACCTGATTACTATGATTCTTATTTGCATGATCATCATAGCTTCGTAATGCTCTCCGATCTATTGAGATAGTTTGGCCAACTAGATTGATATTTCTTCGTTGGGAGTGGTACGTTGTAGTAGGTTCAACCTGACGAGTTTCTATATCCCAGTGACAGAAGGGGACAAGTTGCGTCTCTGTTTTGTTGCTACTAAGGATAAAACGATGGGGTTTATTCATATTAGTTGAGTTTACTTTGTCTACATAATGTCATCGTTCTCCAAGCATTACTCCGTTTGTCATGAACTTAATACGTAGAGAGGCAAGCATAGAAGCGCTCTTGAAAGCTTATGATGAGAAACTTGAGCTTGAAATTTCTATTCCTAGAAAATTGCATGATGAATGGGAACCTACTATCAAAATAAAGATAAATAAAGATGAATGCAATGCTTTGTGTGACCTTGGTGCTAGTGTTTCAACCATACCAAGATGTGCTTGGTCTCACTAATATTGAAGAGTGTTCCCTAAACTTGCATCTTGCGGATTCTACCATCAAGAAACCTTTAGGTAGAATTAATGATGTGCTTATTATTGCAAACAAAAATTATGTGCCTGTAGATTTCATTGTGCTTGATATTGATTGCAATCCTTCTTGTCCCATAATACTTGGAAGGCCATTTTTACGAACTATAGGTGCAATTATCGATATGAAAGAGGGAAACATAAGATTCCAATTCCCATTAAAGAAAGGGATGGAAGACTTCCCTAGGAAGAGAATTAAACCACCTTATGAATCAATAATGAGAGCTACCTACGGGTTGAGTGTCAAAGATGACAACACTTGAAACTATGCATTATGCCTAGCTAGGGGCATAAAACAATAGCGCTTGTTGGGAGGCAACCCAATATGTATCTTTATTTTTGTTTTTACTTTCTGTTTTTGTGTGATAACATGATTGTTGCCTCTGTAATGATTGTGTTTTTATGTTTTAATTAGTGTTTGTGCCAAGTAAAGCCTTTGGGATGACTCACAAGTTGAGTAGAAACGATGCTGAATCTGAAACAGAAATTTTGACTCCAGTGCAGGAATTTTCATTTTTTACTGGAGCGCGATAATGATCTGAAATTTTAACGCAATATTTCTATACCAATTCTTTACGTTTCCTAATATTTCAGAATTTTTAGAGTGACATAAGTATGGGCTCTTTACAGATTGCTACAGACGGTTCTGTTTTAAACAGATTCTGTTTTGCTTGCATGGTTTACTTATTTTGATTATGCCATGGACTATATCAGGGGGCTGTAAGCCATGGGAAGTTAGAATACAGTACCTATTATGCAAAAATGAATTTGAATCAATTTATCACAGTACCTCAAGTGTGCAATATGTTTCTTATACTAACGGATCTCACGAAGTTTTGTTGAGTTTTGTGTGATTGAAGTTTTGGGTGTGATCACGATGGACTACGGAATAAGGAGTAGAAAGAGCCCAAGCTTGGGGGTGCCCAAGGCACTCCAAGTATAATTCTAAGGAGACTCAAGCGTCTAAGCTTGAGGATGCCCCGGAAGGCATCCCCTCTTTCGTCTCAATCCATCGGTATGTCACTTGGAGCTATATTTTTATTCATCACATGATATGTGTTTTGCTTGGAGCGTCGTTTGCTTTTGTTTGCTTTTACTTTCAGTTTGTCACAATCATCATTTGCTGGACACACCTATTTGAGAGAGACACACCTTCATGATAATTTGCTAGAATACCCTATGTGCTTCACTTATATCTTTTGAGCTAGGCAGTTGCTCTAGTACTTCACTTATATCTTTTTGAGCACGGTGGCGTGTAGACTTTATAGAAATAATATGCTCTCGTTCTTCACTTATATTTGTTTGAGAGCTGAGTAATAGTGACGGTAATTTGCATGGGTCATAAGACTAGTCCAAGAATATTACGTATTCAATGAATGATAATCAAAACCATCGTGTAGCACATATAGAGAAGTTGTGGGTTAATGACATTGATGTGGTAATATGAAAAAGGTGTGAGTCCAAAATTGTTGATTCATAGAAGTGTCGAGATTAAGAGGTGTTAATTTGTTATTCATCTTAAAATTAAAGAGGCATGGTGATGATGTGTGAGCATTTATATTCCTCGTTGAATTCCTAGTGTTGTTTTGAGTCGGGGGCACGCGATGGTTAACTCCTACCAACCTTCTCCCTCGGGGCATGTGAGGAGTACTTTTATTTGTGATAAAACTAATAAAACTTGCAATAAGTATGTGAGTTCTTTATGACTAATGTTACACCATGGACATACGCATCTTCACCTTCTCATATTTGCTAGTCTCTTCGGTACCGTGCATAGCCCATTCTCACCTCGAGGATCGGTGCAAATATTCGCCGGTGCATCCAAACCCCGTGACATGATACGCTCTGTTGCACATAAGCCTCATTACATCTTCCTCAAAACAGCCACCATACCTACCTATTATGGCATTTCCATAGCCATTCCGAGATATATTGCCATGCAAATTCCATCGCCACTTCATATGACTAGTTAGTTCGTCATCATAATGCTTTGCATGATCGTATAGAGCTGACATAGTATTTGTGGCAAAGCCACCGTTCTTCATATTTTTGATACATGTCACGCTAGATCATTGCACATCCTGGTACACTGCTAGAGGCATTCATACAGAGTCATATCTTCCTATCAGTTCTTCATGTTGAGTTGTAAGTAAATAAAAGTGTGATGATCATCATTATTAGAGCATTGTCCCAGTGAGGAAAGGATGATGGAGACTATGATTCCCCCACAAGTTGGGATGAGACTCCGGACGAAAAATGAAATAAAAATGGGGGAGGCCAAATGTGCCCACCATATAAAAAAAATGGGGGAGGCAAAAAAAGAGAAAATCCCACCATAAAAAAATAAAAAAATAAAATGAGAGAAAAGACAGAAGGGACTTTGCTACTATCCTTTGCCACACTTGTGCCTCAGAGTGGCACCATGTTCTTCATATAGAGAGTCTCCTATGTTGACACTTCCATATGCTAGTGGGAATTACCTTTTCATATAATAAACTTGGCTTGTATATTCCTATGACGGGCTTCCTCAAATGCTCGAGGTCTTCATGAGCAAGCAAGTTTGATGCACACCCCACTTAGCTTCAATTGAGCTTTCATACACTTATAGCTCTAGTGCATCATTTGCATGGCAATCCTTACTCCTCGCATTGATATCTATCGATGAGCATCTCCATAGCTCGTTGGTACGCCTAGTTGATGCGAGACTATCTTCTCCACTTTTTACCCCTTTGATACCTACCACCATATTCTATTCCACCTATATGCTATGTCCAATGGTTCATGCTAATGTATTGCGTGAAGAATAAAAAGTTGATGCATATTTAAAAAGTACGATCCAATTACCTGACTTGGACACCGTGGTGCTTAACATTTGTATCTATGTGGTGATGACGGAGTCATGACTTGCTAATATAATAAGATGAATAGGGGTAAAACATTCTTTTAGGATCATATACTTTAAAAAATTAATGATTTTGTTTCTTATACTTATAAATATTACTATGTTGCTGTTTGTTAATTCATCATTTCTCAATGAGCATACATACCAAAGATTACATAATGGGTAGCATGTCAAATAAAAATTCTATTTTTTATCATTTACCTACTCAAGGACGAGCAAGAATTAAGCTTGGGGTTGCTGATACGTCTCCAACGTATCTATAATTTTTGATTGTTCCATGCTAATATATTATCATTCTAGGATACTTTTTGGGTATTTATTTACCAATTTATAATATTTTTTAGCACTAACCTATTGACCCAGTGCCCAGTGCCAGGTCCTGTTTTCTACGTGTTTTTGCCTTTTCAGAGTTACAATACTAAACGGAGTCCAATTGCCACGAAACTTTTTGGTGATTTTTTGGACCAATACAAGACCTAGAAGCTTTGGAGGAGGGCCAGGAGATGCACCAGGGGCCCACCACATATCTAGCCACGCCCCCTAGGGGGGGGGCGCGACCAGATATGTGGTGCCCCCCTGGAGCGTCCCCCGACGTCGTTCTCTGGCCTATAAATTCACATCTACCCTAAAAACATCAGAAGCGCTCCCGAAACACTTTTTCCGCCGCCGCAAGCCTCTGTTGCGACGGGAGGCCATCTACACCTCTGTTCCGGCACCCTGCCGGAGGGGAGATCGGTCATGGAGAGCCTCTTCATCAACCTTGCTGCCCTCACCATGATATGTGAGTAGTTCATCGCAGACCTACAGGTCCGTAGGTAGTACCTAGATGGCAATCTCTCTCTCTTGATCTTCAATACAATGTTCATCGCATCTTTGCCTTGATCTATCCGATGTAATCCATTTGTATGGTGTGTTTGTTGGGATCCGATGAATTGTGAGTTTATGTTTAGATTGTTCATGAAAAGTATTTGAGTCAAACCTGATTACTATGATTCTTATTTGCATGATCATCATAGCTTCGTAATGCTCTCCGACCTATTGAGATAGTTTGGCCAACTAGATTGATATTTCTTCGGTGGGAGTGGTGCATTGTAGTAGGTTCAACCCGACGAGTTTCTATATCCCAGTGACAGAAGGGGACAAGTTGCGTCTCTGTGTTGTTGCTACTAAGGATAAAACGATGGGGTTTATTCATATTAGTTGAGTTTACTTTGTCTACATAATGTCATCGTTCTCCAAGCATTACTCCGTTTGTCATGAACTTAATACGTAGAGAGGCAAGCATAGAAGCGCTCTTGAAGTGGAGTAATAGTTGTAGGTGCAGGCAGGAGTTGTCCTATTTGCTTATGGACGTGATGCCTATATACACATGATAATTGCCGTGAACATCACATAATTATTCGCTTTTCTATCAATTGCCCAACAGTAATTTGTTTACCCACCGTATGCTTTGCTTATGAGAGATGCCACTAGAGAACTCTACGGCCCCCGGGTCTATTCACTTATAAATTCACAAATGCTATCATTACCTTGCTGTTATTTATTACCTTTTATTTTATTTTGCGCTTTACTATTATCTACAATATCTACACAACTCACTTGCTTGCAAATAACGAGATCAAGGGGATTGACAACCCTCTTGCCGGCGTTGGGTGCAAGTTGTTTGTTCTTTTGTGTGCAGCCGCTGAAGACGGTTAAGGATTGCTATTGCTATTGGTTCGATAAACCTTGGTTTCATAACTGAGGGAGATACTTACCCACTTTGTGTTGCGATTACCCGTTCCTCTTCACGGAAAACCCAATGCAGACCACGAGTATCAGTGGCCCACAGGTGGATCCCCTCCGTTGGTTCTTCACTCCAATATTGCTTATTTCCTCCAGAAAAAATCATCAAAAAGTTTCGGGCAATTCCGAGAACTTTCATTTTCTGCACAAGAACAACACCACGGTAATTCTGCTGAAAAAACGTCAGTCCAGGTTAGATCTAAATAAATCATATAAAGTGCATCAAAACCATATAAAAGTATTGTAAACATAGGCAATCATGGCATGAATACTTCATAAATTATCGATACGTTGAAGACGTATCAGTGCCCCTAAGGCCCATAAGGCAACAGGGCGCGGCCACCCCTGGCCACGCCCTATTGTGTGCTGGGGCCCACGAGGCTCCTCCGACCCTAAATCCAGTCCTATAAATTCACATATTTGGAGCAAAAAATCAGAGAGAATATTTTATTGTGTTTCACGAGACGAAGCCGCCGCCACCTCCTGTTCTTCCTCGGGAGGGCCGACCTGGAGTTCGTTTTGGGCTCCGGAGAGGGGAAATCACCGCCGTCGTCATCACCAACCCTTCTCCATCAACACTGCCATGATGCTCACCACCGGGAGTGAGTAATTCCTTTGTAGGCTTGCTGGACGGTGGTGGGATTGGATGATATTGATCATGTAATCGAGTTAAGTTTGATAGGGCTTGATCCCTAGTATCCACTATGTTTTGAGATTGATGTTGCTATGACTTTGCTATGCCTAATGCTTGTCACTAGGGCCCGAGTGCCATGATTTCAGATCTGAACATATTATATTATCTCTGAATATAAGATTGATTTGGATCCTATCTTGCAAGTTGTATGCACCTATTACGTGTCTTGATCCGCATACCCCAAGGTGACAATAATTGGGATTCTTTTCGGTGATTGCCGTAGTTTGAGGAGTTCATGTATTCACCATGTGTTAATGCTTTGGTCTGATTCTCTATTAAAAGGAGGCCTTAATATCCCTTAGTTTCCAATAGGACCCCGCTGCCATGGGAGGGCAGGACAAAAGATGTCATACAAGTTCTTATCGCAAGCACGTATGACTATATACGGAATACATGCCTACATTATATTGATGAATTGGAGCTAGTTTTGTGTCGCCCTAGTGTGTAACTGTTACATGGTTGATGTCATCTAAATCATTATCCATCAGCAATCCACGTGCCTACGCTTCACATATACTTAATCTTGCTAAGTTACTATTGCTACTGTTATTGTCACATCTGCTACTCAATTGCTACTGTTACTACTATTCCCAAAATTGTTGCTATCACTATTACTACTACTGCTATCATTTGCCTTGCTACTAAACCTTTGCTGCACAGAGATAAATCAGGTGTGGTTGAATTGACAACTCAACTATCAAGGCCAATAAATATTCTTTGGCTCCCCTTGTGTTGAATCAAAATATTAGGGGACATACCACCTGTGAAGACTGTTGCGATCCCCTATACTTGTGGGTTATCAATCACCTACATCCAACTGGATATATATGTCTGGATCTTTCCCCACCACGTGATGCTTGCTGACGTGGCTTGAGACTGCGTCGGTATTTCCCCAAAGAGGAAGGGATGATGCAGCACAGCGACAGTAAGTATTTCCTTCAGTTATGAAACCAAGGTATCGAACCAGTAGGAGGATCACCAACACCACGTAAACAACACCTGCACACAAAGAACAAATACTTGCAACCCGACGCGAAAGAGAGGTTGTCAATCTCTCTACGGTAAAAAGATAGATTAGGATAAGATTGTCGTTGTTTCGTCACGGCAGATGCCATGGGTAGGCTTATCGAGAGTGGTTGGGGCCGAAGGACGCCGACGGGCTTCGGGAGCGGGGTTAGGCACAAGCGGTGGCGGACACACGATGTACCCAGGTTCAGGGCCCTCCGTGGGAGGTAACACCCCTAGTCCTGCTCGGTCTAGTTGAGACAATGGTGAAGTTACGATGGTGCTCCTAGAGTTGTATCGCTAGAGGAAGAAGAAGGGGCTAGGTTGCCTCTGCTGCCTCTCTACGTGAGTGTGGTGTGTGGAGAGAGAGTCGTCCCCGTTGCATGGGGGAGGCCCGGGGGGTTTTATAGGCCAACCCCCCGGATTACAATATGAAGAAGAGACCTCAGGGGGCCCCAGCCGGCAGCCTCACTAGCCGGCCGTGGGCCCCCGGCTGAGGGGTCCCTTCGCTGGTAGGGCCCGCCGGCTACAGGGTCCCGTCGGGAGCCGGTCATGTCGCGGCACGGGTTCGTCCTTCGGGGCGTCGTCTTGTGGCAGCCATCCGAGGTCAGCGGTACGGCCGGCCGCACTGTAGCCATGCCGGGGCAGGTAATGGAGTGGTTGGAGGCGTGCCGACACTGTTGGGAGTCCTGTCGCGGTCGGCCAGAGTCAGGGGCACTGCCACCCCCACTGTGGCCGCACAGGCGCTGACCCCCGATGGGATGGGGGCCACTGTAGCCATGCATACCCGACCGCGGCATCCAATGGGCGGCAGGCCGGGGCGGCAGAAGCCTCCGCCCCTAGCCAGCCGGCATAGCGTAGCCGGCAGGGCGCAGCCGGCAGGGCGTAGCCGGACTGTAGGAGGAGACGGCTCGTCCCCTCGTCGCTTCAGAAAGTTGGAGTAGTGGGTCGCTTGAGGCTACCCCGGGGTTATCCCCCCGACAGTAGTCCCCGAAGCAGGGGAGGGCCCGCCGACGAACCGTGGCGGTCCTCGCCGGCTTGAACATCATCTTTACGCCGCATCACACCTCGGAGGCCAGATGAGGCGGGCAAGCGACGGCCGGCTTCGCAGTCGGCCGACGCTTCACGCGCCGCCTCGAGCGCCTCGCCTGGCGGAGAAGCCGCGCCACTTGGAAGACGCAACAGGCTGTGTCCTAACAAGCCGCGCGACGGACGAGACCGGACCGTGGGCGGGGCCCGCCACGGCCGCGGCCTCGGCCCGCGCGCACGGATCCTTTGTGGCTCGGGCCGCCGGTTGGCATTCCCGAGCGCCATAACTTCCGCCCCGCACGCGGCGGGAAGCGCGGGGGTCGTGCGCAATGAATCCACCCCCCACGTTCGGCCGCGCGGGGTTTAAATGGAGAAGGGAGAGGGACAGAGCGGCACATTCGCCCCTCTCGCCCCAGTCGCATCGTCTTCGTCGCCCTCCTCCTCCCGCTCCGAGAGAGAGAAGAGGGGTGAAGCCCACGGGAGCGTCGCGCCGCCGCTCGCCACCGCCGTAGGCCTGCACCGCGGCCGAGCAACCGCGCCCGCCGCTGCGACCGCAAGCCCTTTGTAGAAGCCATGGCGACTAAGGGCGCCTGGGATGGCAGCATCGTGGAGGAGCAGTTCATCGAGCACCTCCGCTACCGCCGCAAGCTTCCGTCGGAAGCGCACCTGGAGGCACGCATCGCCGGGCCGGAGAACTCCCCGACCCCGCGGGAAGGCGAGGTGGTCGTCTTCGCCGAGCATTTCCTCCGCGGGCTCGGGCTGCCGGTGAGTACCTTCTTCCGGCGGTTCTTGACTCGGTTCGGCCTGCAGCCGCACCACCTCGCCCCCAACGCCGTCTTGCAGTTGTCGGCATTCGTCACCCTCTGCGAGGGGTTCTTGGGGGTGGAGCCGAGGCTCGACCTCTGGTTCTGGCTGTTCTTCCTCAAGCGGCAAACGGTGGAGGACCCGGCGACGCAGGCGAAGGTCATGACCGCCTGCGGAGGCGCCCTGATCCACATCCGCAAGGGAGCCGGCTTCCCGAAGCTCCCGCTACAGGAGTCGGTGAAGAATTGGCAGCGGGGGTTCTTCTACGTGAAGAACGTGAAGCCGGAGGAGGATTACATCAACCTCCCTGACTTCGTCAAACAGCCGCCGGCAGCGATGCTGAACTGGCGGGCGGCTCCGCCCCAAGCGCCCGAGACGGCGGAGGGGCTGAAGGCCACCGACCTGTTGGCCGCGATGGTGGCACGCCGGGTGCAGCCGCTGCAGAGCCGGCCGCACCTGATCTGCCAGATGGGAGGGCGGCACGACCCCTGCCGGCTCTCCACCAAGGAGCTGAAACCGATCCACGTGGCGAGGAGGGTGAACGCCATCTCGCAGGCGAAGCTGAAGGAAGAGGGGTGGCAATGGGGGAAAACCCCGTACAGCCGGAGCCATCCGGCGCCGCGGGTAAGTGATTAGCCGTCTCCCCCTCTCCTTCCTTTTTAGAGATGGCGTCCCCCCCTTTGGTCTGACGATGTGGCGCTTCGCCGGCTCGCAGGTTTTCGCTCAGTTGCAGAACTACGGGGAGCCGGCCGCCGACTTGGCGGACTCGGACCCCGAGGAGATCGAGGACGTTGACGACGTGGAGCCGGCGGACTCCGACCGAGCCGGCGCACCAGAAGCCGGCGAGGCGGAAATGGAGACGGAGGAGGCCGACTCGACGGGTGAGTTCCCTCCCCCGACGCACCTACGGGATTGGACCGATGATGACGCTGAGTCGGAGGAGTCGCGTGCTGCAGAGGCTCCAGAGGAACCCGAGGCCCCGGAGGGTGAGGTCACGGCGCCGAGGAGGCGCCTGCGCGGAGCCGGCCATGAGTCCAGCCGGGGCGGCCCGGACGCGGGCGACAAGGGGAAGCGGCTGGCTGTTGCCAAGCCGGCACCCAAACGGGTGGCCACCGCACAGCCGGGCGGCAGCCGCGGAGGCGGTGGAAAGAAGCAGCGGGTATCCCAGGCGGGACCCACGAGGAGGGCGGTCCCCGTCGTCATCGGGTAAGCCCATCTCCCCCTCCTCCTTAGTTTTTTCCCTTTCTCCCCGGTTCCTTATCCCGCCATGATCAGGGAGGCGCGCGCCCTGGGGAGGACCCCAGGCGGCGAGGCCACGAGGACGGCGCCGCCGGACACCACCGAGGAGAGGGAGCGCCAGGCGTGGCTCGACCTCGAGGCGGCCGAGCAGGAGCGGCGCGTTGAGGAGCGCTGCCCCTGGGAGAGAGCGGCGGAGAAACTGCAGCCACCGGGAGGGGCCGGCGGAGAGGCCGCAGGCGGAGCATGGGAGCCGTTCCCCCGCGGCCGGGAGAGGAGGTCGAAGGACCACCACGACCCCGAGCGGCGGGCGGAGGCGGACGCGAAGGCCGCGGAAGACGCGCGCGCGGCGGCGGGCGCGGACGCGGCCGGCGCTGGAGGGAGGGAGGAGATGGACCGCGACGCCGCCCAGCCGGGGGCGGGCGACATGCCGCCGGGGGCAGAGGGGCCCCCGGAAGTCGAAATCCCAGCTCCGGATGTGCCGGCCCCGGATGTGCCGGCTTCGGAGGTGCCCGCGCCGGAGGAGAGCTGGCCAGGAGCGGCCGGAGGCGGTGCGTCGGAGGGGACGATCGTCACGACCGGCGGGACGACCGCCGCGAGTTCGTCGTCTGGGCCCCCCGGCACGACGGCGCCGGGAGGGTCAGGTCCCCTGGTGACCTCCGGCAAAGGGGGGCCCGCGGACGAGGGCCGGCCGCCCGACCATTGGTGAACCGTCGAGCGCCCTTGGGGCGGCGGTGGCCGCCGTCGTCAAGGCGTTTGCTGCCGCGCGCGCCCAGACGTCGCAGGACGCTCAAGCCGCCAACGACCGTCTGGTGCATCTGGAGCAATCTGTCGCGGTAAGTTCTCTTCTTTCCTTCTTTTCTTGCTTTGGCGTTTTCTTTCTTTTCCAGTGGGGGCGCGCCAGCGCACCCACTGGGTGTAGCCCCCGAGGCTCGAGCCGGCTGGAGCGCAGGCGGGTCGAGCCTAATCGCTGCTATGTATCTTCGTCTTCGCAGGCAGCGCATGACCGACGGGTGGCCGCGCACAACACCCTGCTGGGCCTGTACCGGGAGGCCGAGGGCCGGCTGGCGACTCTGTCCGCGGACCTGCAAGGTATGGAACCTCGCGATCTTCCAGTGGGGGCGCGCAAGCACACCCACTGGGTGTAGCCCCCAGGAATCAGGCCGGCTGCTCCGGAGGCGGGCTGAATCCCTTTTTTCGTTTGGTTTCTGACAGCGGCCTCCTCGTCCCGAGCAGCCACCCACGCCGAGACGGTCAGCCTCCGCCGCCAGGTGGTGCAGCTTGGGGAGCAGCGGGGTCTCCTGACCACGGAGTGCGACCGGCTCCGCGGGGAGACGGAGCAGGCGAAGGCGGAGAAGGAGGAGCGCGAGGCGGCCCACCGCAGATAGCTGGCGGACCGCGAGGCGACCCTTCGTCGGGAGGCGGAGGAGCGGGAGAAAATCCTCCGCCAGGAGCTGGAGGCCAAGGACGCCGCGCTGACCAAGGCGGCCGAGGATGAGCACGAGCGCCGGCGCCAGGAGTGGTCGGCCAGGGAGGTGGAGCTGCAGGAGCAAGGGCACGAGGTGGATCGGATGCTGCGCGGTGAGTTTTAAACACCTCGCTCTTTCAGCGCGTTGCTTCTGGGTTTTCTGGTTTGCCTCCTTGCTCATCCGCGTATTCTTCTTTTATCTTCTTAGGGCTTTTCCCCGGTACACAGGAGGCCGTGGAGGCGGCCGTGGAGGCCCACCGTGAGGGCCAGCGGGCGCAGGGGGAAGCCATTGGGCAGCTTGCCCCCTGGACCCTGGACGAGGTGGGATCGCCTCCGGGGCGCGACTGTCGGAGGTGGTTCGGGCCCTGAAGCGGCTCCAGGCGGCCGGCGCGGCGCTGGTTCGCACCCTTTGGCCCGGCGCGGTGGAGCCGGTCTCCATGAGCCGGCTGTCGAGGTGGCTGGAGTTCGAAACCGCGCGGGTGAACGCCTGGAGGGCCTCCGCAGCACGCGCCGGTGCGGGCATGGCGCTTCGCATTGCGAGGTCATGGTACCCCGAGTTGGACCTGGGTCTGCTCACGGCCCAGTGTGCCGGAACCGACGCGGAGTTGGAGGCGGTGGCCGACGCGCTGTCCATGAGGGCGAGCGACCTCGCATCCTTCGCCGCGTGGGACGAGTACGTCCCGGAGCGCGGGGCGGACGGCGTGGTGATCCCGGAGGACCGGTACACGCTCGCCCTGGACGACCCGGAGGGGAGCGCCGTCGAGACGGACGAGGAAGAATCCGGCTCCGACGCCTATGCCGACTCCGAGCTGGCTCCGGACTTGGAGACGGGAGCCGACGCGGAGCGCACCGCGGACAAGGACGGGGCTTCTTCGTCGGCCGCCGCGGGCGGTGCCGGAGGAGGTGACGGTGCTGGCGCCATCTAGAGCTTTTATCTTTCTGCATAGTTAGACTGCCATTCCACCCACTGGGGGTGTATATGTAATGAACTCGTGGCTGTGGGCCCTTTTTAAATTGTATGAAAATTTTGGTTGCTGAAATGTTGTTTTATGCGTGCCGGCTCGGCCTTACCCTTTTTTGCTCTTTTGGTTCTGTTCGCTCAAAACCTTTTCCCTCTTGGCTTCGGTCCCGCCAGCCGGATTGCCGGGAGCCGGTCTGTAGCTGGGACGGGGCGTCCGCCTCGAGGGAGCCGGCCGTGTGTTTGGAAACCGCGGGAGTTTTTTGGGTAAGGTGAGTGACAGAGGCGAAAAGAAAGTGTTCCGACTAGCCCTAGCCGGCAATCCCCTTTGCAATCGATTTTTCGTGTGTGCTAAGCTTTGCCGTCTCGAGGTCCCGTCAGCCGGACAGCCGGGAGCCGGTCTGTAGCTGGGAGGGGTGGGAGGGCTCTTTTTAGTTCACATTACTTGACCGGCTTCGGGGGAGGAGGGCAGGACTAGCCGGCGAGCCCCCGGGACCGAGAGCCGGACCCAGGAGCCAGCGAGCCAAAGTCTTAGAAAGAGACAAAAAGGGGCGTGTCCCAAGAGCAGGCTTGGGGCACCCATTGCATTCATAAGCCCAAAAGGGAAGAATATATACATACACTGGTTCTTAGCAGTAAAACGGGCGGAGGAGCGCCGCGTTCCACGGGCGCTCCGTTTCCTCGCCGGAGACGTCTCTCTTGCACTTCTGCGGCTTCTGGGCGTCTATTAGATAGTACGCGTTGTTATGCAGCGCCCGGCTGATGATGAACGGGCCCTCCCATGGGGAGGACAGCTTGTGCTGGCCGGCAGCTCGCTGGATCCGCCTGAGCACCAAGTCTCCTTCGCGGAAGGAGAGTGGCCGGATCCGCTTACTGTGGTAGTGCCGGAGCTTCTGCTGGTAGATGGCCGTCCGGCCCAGAGCCAGCTCGCGAGCCTCCTCGAGGAGGTCGACGCCGTCTTCTCTTGCCTCCTTTGCGTCCGTCTCCGTGTACAGGGTAACCCGAGGCGAATCAAATTTGATGTCGGTGGGGATGATTGCCTCGGACCCATACACGAGAAAGAACGGGGTGTAGCCGGTCGACCGGTTGGGCGTGGTCCTGAGGCTCCAAAGGACAGCCGGCAGCTCTTCGACCCAGCAGCCGGCCGACCAGACCAGTGGCGCTACGAGCCGGGGCTTGATGCCGGCCAAGATCAGGCCGTTTGCCCTCTCGACCTGGCCATTTGACTGTGGGTGGGCGACGGATGCCAGATCGAGCCGGATGCCCTGCTTGGAGCAGAAACGCGCTAGCGCGCCCTTGGCGAAGTTCGTGCCGTTGTCGGTGATGATGCTGTGGGGGATGCCGTAGCGAACCGTGATGTCTTCGATGAACCGGACGGCCGTGGGGCCGTCCAGCTTCTTGATTGGCTTGGCCTCGATCCACTTGGTGAATTTGTCGACGACTACCAGCAGATGTGTCATGCCGCCTCGTGCGGTCTTGAAGGGTCCTACCATGTCCAGCCCCCAGACGGCAAAAGGCCACGAGAGGGGGATGGTTTGGAGGGCTGAAACCGGCAGGTGGCTCTGCGTGCTGAAGCGCTGGCAGCCTTCACACTTGTCGACCAGCTGCTTGGCCGCCTCCAAAGCAGTCGGCCAGTAGAAGCCATGGCGGAACGCCTTGGCCACCAGGGTCCTGGAGGCGGCGTGGTGACCGCACTCGCCCTGGTGGATGTCGAGGAGGATCTCTTGCCCTTTCTCCGGCTCGACGCAGCGTTGGAAAATGCCGGTGGTGCTGCGATGAACCAGCTCGTGGTTGATGATGCTGTAGGCCGGGGCTCGGCGCAGGATTTGTCTTGCTGAGGCCTCGTCGGAGGGGAGCTCTCCGCGTAGGAGGAACGCCAGGATGGGCTGGGCCCATGAGGGGGCCGAGACGGGAGCCGGCTCGGGCTCAAGGGGGGCGTTGGCAGCGGCAGGAGGGCGAGGTGGTGCGGCAGGAGCCCCCGGGTCCGAGGGACCAGTCCCCGGGTCTGGCTCACCAGTCCCTGGGTCCGGCTCGCTAGCCCCCGGGGCCGGCTCGCCAGCCCCCGGGGCTGGAGCAGTGGAAGGGACGTCGATTGCCATCATGACGGCCATGGGTTCGGAGCCGGCCGCTACGGGCGCGGCCGGCTCATTCGCCGGAGGTGGTGCTGCCGGCTGGGCAGCCGGAGTTGGTGGAGTCGGCAGAAGGGTCGATGCCGATGGTGCCGGCTGGGCAGCCGGAGCTGTTGATGGGCCGACTGCGTTAGCCGGCACGAGGATGGACTCCGATTCGGAGGAGGGCTTGATCGAAGGCTTGAGCAGCCGCTCGAGGGAGACGCCGGCTGGGATGGCCTGCCGGATGGAGCCGATCTTCGCCAGCGTATCGGCCGCCTCGTTGTCCGCACGGGGGACGTGATGGAACTCACATCCCTCGAAGGAGCCGGTGAGCTGCTGGACGAGGAAGCGATAGCTGGCCATGTTGGCGTCCCTGGCATCCCAATCGCCAGAGACTTGCTGCACCACGAGGTCGGAGTCACCGAAGCATATGATGCGCTGCATGCCGATTTCCTTGGCGAGCCGGAGGCCGTGTACGAGGGCCTCGTACTCGGCCACGTTATTGGAGGCGACGAAGTGGATCTGGAGCGCGTACATGAGCTGATCTCCTCTCGGGGATGACAAGACGATGCCGGCTCCCAGGCCGGCTCGCATCTTCGAGCCGTCGAAGTGCATACGCCAATGTGTGGAGTCGGGTGGAGGCGGCACGAACTGGGTTTCAGCTCAATCGACGAGGAAGTCGGCCATTGCTTGTGACTTGATGGCGGTGCGCGGCTCGTACCGTATCTCGTAGTCGGCGAGGGCGATGGTCCACTTGGCTATCCGACCGGTAGCGTCCCGGCCGCACATGATTTCGCCCAGCGGCGCTGTGCTGACCACGGTGATGACATGCTCCTGGAAGTACTGCTTGATCTTCTGGGCGGCGAAGTATATGCCATAGCACATCTTCTGGTAGTGGGGGTAGTTCTGCTTGGAGGCGGAGAGGACCTCGCTGAGGTAGTAGACGGGGCGCTGGATTGGCAGCGCTTTGCCTTCCTCCGATCGCTCCACCACCAAGACGACGCTGATGACGCTCATGGTTGCCGCGATGTAGGCCAGCAGAGGCTCCTTCTCAGCCGGCGTGGCCAGGATGGGCGCGCTGGTGAGGGCCCACTTGAGGCCGCGGAACGCCTCGTCCGCCTCGTCGGACCAGTCGAACACGGCCGGCTTCTTCGAGGGGTCGCGGCCCGGCTCGACTAGAGCCGTCTTGCGCAGGAGCCTGTAGAGGGGCAAGGCCTTCTCGCCCAGCCGGCTGATGAACCGGCTGAGGGAGGCGAGGCAGCCGGTGAATTTCTGGACATCGCGGAGCCGGGTCGGCTTGGGCATGCGCTCGATTGCCCTGATCTTCTCAGGGTTAGCTTCGATGCCGCGGGCAGACACGAAGAAGCCCAGGAGTTGGCCGGCTGGGACGCCGAAGACACACTTCTCTGGGTTGAGCTTGATCTTGTATTCGCGCAGGTTGGCGAATGTCTCCCAGAGATCATCGAGGAGGCTGAAATGCTTCTTGGACTTGACGACGATGTCGTCAACGTAGACGTGGACGTTCCTGCCTATCTGAGGCAGGAGGCACTTCTGCATGCAGCGCTGGAAGGTAGCGCCCGCATTCTTCAGGCCGAAGGACATGGTGATGTAGCAGTAGGCCCCAAAAGGAGTGATGAAGGAGGTTTTGAGCCGGTCGGCCGGGTCCAGCTTCATCTGGTGGTAGCCGGAGTAGGCGTCCAGGAAGGACAGCAGGTCGCAGCCGGCCGTGGAGTCGATGACTTGATCGATCCGCGGCAGGGCGAACGGGTCCTTGGGACATGCCTTGTTCAGGCTCGTGTAGTCGATACACATGCGCCAAGTTTTGTTCTTCTTCAGCACCAGGACTGGGTTGGCTAGCCACTCCGGGTGGAACACTTCCATGATGAAGCCGGCTGCGAGTAGCCGGGGGATTTCTTCTCCTATAGTACGCCGCTTCTCCTCGGAGAAACGGCGCAGGGGTTGCTTGACCGGCTTCGCATCCGGCTGTACATGAAGCTTGTGCTCGGCGAACTTCCTCGAAACACCCGGCATGTCCTTTGGAGACCATGCAAAGATGTCCCGATTCTCACGGAGGAAGTCGACGAGCTCGCTTTCCTATTTGCTGTCGAGGCGGGAGCCGATGGTGACGCATTGCTTGGGGTTGGCCGGGTCGAGCGGCACTTGCCTGGTGTCCTTGGATGGCTGGAACAAGGCTTCACTGACCGACTGGGATGGAGGAGCCGGCATGGCCGGCTGGCCAGAGGCGTGGGCCACGAGCCGGTCGAGCTGCCGCTTCTCCTCTGCTATCTCCAAGGCTTCGGCCGGCCGGCTGCCATCTCGCGCGCACGCGATTGACATCTTGTAGTCGCCGGCGATGGTGATGATGCCCTTGGGACCCGGCATCTTGAGCTTGAGGTAGGCGTAGTGGGGTATCGCCATGAACTTGGCGAGAGCCGGCCGGCCCAGCAGCGCATGGTAGGGACTGTCGAGATCCACCACCTCGAACCATACTGGCTCGCGGCGAAAGTGGTTGTGGCCGCCGAAGAGAACGTCGAGCTTGATCTTGCCGACGGGGGTGCAGGACTTTCCCGGCACGATGCCGTGGAAAACGGTCCGGCTCGCTTGCAGGTCCTCCACCTTGAGCCCCAGCTTGAGCATCGTGTCGAGGTAGAGGATATTGATGCTGCTGCCCCCATCGATCAACACCCGCGAGAAGCGGCACGTGCGCCTCTCGGAGGCGATAGTGGGATCGAGGACGAGGGCGTAGCGGCCCGGGCTTGGCATCACGGCCGGGTGGTCCGCCCGGCTCCAGGTGACCGGCTTCTCGGACCAGTGCATGAACTGGGGAGTCGCGGGCATGGTGGCATTCACCTCGCGGAGGAGCCGGCGTTGAGCGTGCTTGTCCGTCTCTTCACTGGTGAAGACGACGTAGGAACCGTCTTGGACGGGGAATTGGTCGAGCAGCTGGCCGTCGTTCTGAGCCGGAGCCGAGGCCTGAGCTGGAACGGGAGCCGGAGGCGGCGCCGGCGCGCGAGGAGGCGGCGGGGGAGGAGTCGGAAGACCCTCGCCCCGGGCCAGCCGTTGCGAGAAGCTGCACTGCCGGAGCGTGTGCGTGGCCGACTTGGCGCCGGAATGGTGTTTGCAGGGGAGGTCGAGCATCTACTCGAACGTGAGCTTGGGCTGCCAGGCAGCCTTGCCGGTGCGCTGACGCTGGCTGGAAGCCTGGGCAGCCGGCTGCTCTTCCTCGATTGAGGCAACCTGTCGGCTCCCGTAGCGGGGATCCGGCTGGTCGGCCTTGCGCTTGTTGTTCTGCTGCTGCCGGTTGTCGGTGGCCGCCCGCGGCACGGCGGGTGGCGGAGCCGGCTTGGCTGGCGTGGCGACCTTCATCCGCATAGCGGAGTCGGCCGTGGCGTACTTGTCCGCCTTGGCCATCAGGTCCGCCAGGGTAGCTGGCTCGGAGCACAGGAGCTTGTGCTTGAGGTGGGTGCCGTCTCGGCAACCCTCGATGAAGTATTGGATGGCCTGCACCTCGTGCACCCCTTCGCAGGAGTTGCGAAGCTCGGTCCAGCGCGTGAGGTATTCGCGGAGGGGCTCCTCCGGCCCCTGGACGCACATGGCCAGCTCGCGGGGCCGGCCGGGCCGCTTGTAGGTGCCGGTGAAGTTGCGGACGAACGCTTCTTCGAAGTCCGTCCAGGTGTTGATGATGCCGGCCGCCAGGCTGTTCAGCCAGGTGCGGGCCGAGCCGATCAGCATGAGGGGGGCGTAGCGGACGGCTGCGCGCTTGTTCCCCCTGGCGATGCCGACTACGGTGGTGTAGTCGATCAGCCAGTCCTCCGGCTTGGCAGCCCCGTTGTACTTCGGGGTGTCGTAGGGAAGCGTGAAGCCGGGCGGAAATGGCTCGTTGCGGATCCGGGGGCCAAAGCACGCCGGGCCAATCGAGCCCTCCTCCTCGAGGAGAGCCGACTGTGCTAGCCGGTCGAGGCGGAACCGCGCGTCGTTCTCGTTGTGGGGGACCCGCGGCCTGAGCCGGGCCGCGAGTTCGGGGCGGACGACCGGCGGGACGGACCGTGCCGGGTCCTGTCGGGGGAGGCGGAGTGTGTCCGCGGCTACGCCGGCTACCGCCAGCCGGCGCCTCGTCGCGGCGGTTGCCGTCAACCGGGTTGTTGCTGCGCCGGCTGTTCACAGCCGGCTGCTCATTCCCGCGTAGCTGGGAACGCCGAGCGTTGCTTCCCTCGGCCCGCCGACCGGAGGGGCGGGGGAAACTGGAGTGCTGAGCCGGCTGACGGTCAGCGGCCCCAGTGCCCGCACCCTCGGGACGGGGGAGCTCGGAGACGGCTCCGCTGGGGGCGAAACCAATTTGTTGCGCGTTGGCAGTGTCGATGAGGTCCTTGATGTGCCACTCGCGTGCGGCACGCTCCTCACCCACCAAGGTAGCCAGATCCTCGTAGGCTACCTTGGCGGCCCGCAGGTTGGCCGCGGGGGTGTCGTAGACGGGAAGGCGACCGCCGAGGATTTCCGCGACCACGCGGCCGCGGTCACGCACAGCCCCACGCCGGCTGGGCTCGGTGCCAGCCGGGGTGAGACCATACGTGGAGGCGTACTCCCGCTGCGTGGCTTCCATCCGGCGCTGCTCGGTTGCGAGGGCGCTGGCGTCTTCAAATAGTATACGGCGGGCCGCCTCCAGCTCGGCTGTGGCGGTGGCCGGGTTCGCCGTCGGGGCAATGGGGGTGCTCAGACCCCGGAGGGTAGCGGCGAGCGGGTCGGAGGTACCGGCGCGGGCTGCGGCCGCGTCGGCCTCGGCCCGCACACGGCCCGAAGTGGTGGAGGAGGTGGTGACCATCATTCCCACACGGACGCGGGAGCCGCTGGCCTCGCCTGTGGCGAGTGCACCCACGGACGCGGGGGGATCGGTGCAGTCGAGCACCTGGCTAGGGTACTCATCGGCCGCCGGCTCGTCGGCGAGTCTCGGCCTGCCGAAACACCCGGCGAGCGCGGCGACGCTGAGAGTGAGGTGGCGGCCGAGGCACTCGTCAGAGAGGCCGTCCGCGTCGCCCGCAGAGCCTGCCGGAGCAAGCCCCACGAGCATGCATTTCCGCCCGGACGCGGGGCGGCCGAGGGAGGCGGTGAAGGGTCCCGCCCGGAGCGTGATTCCGGCCGGCGCCGCGTAGGGCCCCACGGTGGGCGCCAACTGTCATCGTTTCGTCACGGCAGATGCCATGGGTAGGCTTATCAAGAGTGGTTGGGGCCGAAGGACGCCGACGGGCTCCGGGAGCGGGGTTAGGCACAAGCGGTGGCGGACACACGATGTACCCAGGTTCGGGGCCCTCCGTGGGAGGTAACACCCCTAGTCCTGCTCGGTCTAGTTGAGACAATGGTGAAGTTACGATGGTGCTCCTAGAGCTGTATCGCTAGAGGAAGAAGAAGGGGCTAGGCTGCCTCTGCTGCCTCTCTACGTGAGTGTGGTGTGTGGAGAGAGAGTCGTCCCCATTGCATGGGGGAGGCTCGGGGGGTTTTATAGGCCAACCCCCCGGATTACAATATGTAGAAGAGACCTCAGGGGGCCCCAGCCGGCAGCCTCGCTGGTAGGGCCCGTCGGCTGCAGGGTCCCGTCGGGAGCCGGCGGGACCCGCACGGTGGGTCCCCGCGCCGGTCATGTCGCGGCACGGGTTCGTCCTTCGGGGCGTCGTCTTGTGGCAGCCGGCCGAGGTCAGTGGTACGGCCGGCCGCACTGTAGCCATGCCGGGGCAGGTAATGGAGTGGTTGGAGGCGTGCCGGCACTGTTGGGAGTCCTGTCGCGGTCGGCCAGAGTCAGGGGCACTGCCACCCCCACTGTGGCCGCACGGGCGCTGACCCCCGATGGGATGGGGGCCACTGTAGCCATGCGTACCCGACCGCGGCATCCAATGGGCGGCAGGCCGGGGCGGCAGAAGCCTCCGCCCCTAGCCAGCCGGCATAGCGTAGCCGGCAGGGCGTAGCCGGACTGTAGGAGGAGACGGCTCGTCCCCCCGTCGCTTCAGAAAGTTGGAGTAGTGGGTCGCTTGAGGCTACCCCGGGGTTATCCCCCCGACAAAGATAAATTGGATAGATAGATCTCTCAAGAACGCAAAATAAAAGAAGCAAATAAAAAGTGCAGCAAGGTATTTTTGGTTTTTTTGGAATAATAGATCTGAAAACAAAAGCGGCAAAAAGATAGATCGGAAAGCAATATGTTGGAAAAGTAGACCCGGGGGCCATAGGTTTCACTAGTGGCTTCTCTCATGAGTATAGCGCACGGTGGGTGAACAAATTACTGTTGGGCAATTGATAGAAGATCAAATAATCATGACGATATCCAAGGCGATGATCATTATATAGGCATCACATCCAAGATTAGTAGACCGAAACGATTATGCATCTACTACTATTACTCCACACATTGACCGCTATCCAGCATGCATCTAGTGTATTAAGTTCATGGAAAAACGGAGTAATGCAATAAGAACGGTGACATGATGTAGACAAGATCTATTCATGTAGGAATAGACCCCATCTTGTTATCCTTAATAGCAACGATACATGCATGCCTCGCTGCCCCTTCTGTCACTGGGAGAGGACACCGCAAGATCGAACCCATCACAAAGCACCTCTTCCCATGGCAAGAAAAATCGATCTAGTTGGCCTAACTAAACCAAAGATTCGAAGAAGAAATACGAGGCTATAAGTAATCATGCATATAAGAGATCAAAGAATACTCAAATAATATTCATGGATAGAAACTGATCATGAACTCAAAATTCATCGGATCCCAACAAACACACCGCAAAAGTTTACATCAAATAGATCTCCAAGAGACCATTGTATTGAGAATCAAAAGAGAGAGAGAGGAAGCCATCTTGCTACTGCCTACGGACCCGTAGGTCTATGGTGGACTACTCACGCATCACCGGAGAGGCACCAATGAGGATTATGAACCCCTCCGTGATGGTGTTAGATTGGATCTCGCGGTTCTGGAACTTGCGGCGGCTGGATGTATTTTTCATCGACTCCTATAGGGTTTCTGGAATATTTGGGAATTTATAGGCATCAGAGGCGGTGGAGAGGCGTCCCGAGGAGGGCACAACCCACCAGGCCACGCCAGGGGCCTCTGGCGCGTCCTGGTGGGTTGTGGTCTCCTCGACCATCCCCTCTGGTACTTCTGAAAGGATCGATATGGTTGACTAGAGGGGGGAGGGGTGAATAGGCAACTAACAATTTTTAACTTTTCTTAACCAAATTAAACTTAGCATCAAATAGGTTGTCTAGATGTGCAACTAGGTGAGCAACCTATATGATGCAACAACAACAAGCACACAAGCAAGCAAGGGATACAACACAATAATAGCTTGCAAGAAGTAAAGGTAAGAGATAACCAAAAGTGGAGCCGGTGGAGACGAGGATGTGTTACCGGAGTTCCTTCCCTTGTGAGGAAGTACGTCTCCGTTAGAGCGGTGTGGAGGCACAATGCTCCCCAAGAAGCCACTAGGGCCACCATATTCTCCTCACGCCCTCACACAATGCGAGATGCCGTGAATCCACTATTGGTGCCCTTGAAGGCGGCGACCGAACCTTTACAAACAAGGTTGGGGCTATCTCCACAACTTAATTGGAGGCTCCCAACGACACCACGAAGCTTCACCACAATGGAATGTGGCTCCGAGGTGACCTCAACCGTCTAGGGTGCTCAACCACCCAAGAGTAACAAGATCCGCAAGGGATTAGTGGGGGGAATCAAATTTCTCTTGGTGGAAGTGTAGATCGGGGCCTTCTCAACCAATCCCTAGAAAATCAACAAGTTTGATTGGCTAGGGAGAGAGATCGGGCGAAAATGGAGCTTTGAGCAACAATGGAGCTTGGGGAGGGAAGAGATAGTCTTCTTGGGGAAGAAGACCCCCTTTATATAGTGGGGGGAAAGATCCAACCGTTATCCCCACTCTCAGCCCGCGCATTGCGGTACTACCGCACAAAGCCACGGTACTACCGCACGAGGCTGCGGTACTACCGCTGCAGGGTGCGGTACTACCGCTCGCACGGTGGTGACCAGACGAAGACCTATTGCACAGGGCAACGAGCGGTAGAACCGCCGGAGCGGTACTACCGTGCGCCAATACGGTACTACCGCATGGTAGGTATCATCTGGCATAGGAGATGCACGGAAGTAAAAAATTACTTCCGTGCCTACCTCCGCTGAGGGCGGAGCTGTGCAAAAGTCCGGCACGGTAGTACCGGACATACATCCCGGTACTACCGCTCGAGGGCGGATGTAAAAAATTACATCCGCGCCTACTACCGCAAGCGCACGCATCAGGTGCTGGGGACAGCGGTACTACAGCTCACTGGAGCGGTACTACCGCTGTCTCCTGCGGTACTACCGCTCCCTTGAGCGGTACTACCGCATGCCGCTGAAGCCTCCATCGAAGCGAAGGAAAGGTGGTGCAAAAGAACAGATGTGTACGTGTTGATTCCACCCTAACCTTTCCGAAGCGGACCCCCTCTTAATAGTACGGCTTTCCTACGACTCAAATCCACCGAAAAGAAACATAGAGAACAACCGTCTTCGATAGACTCCGAGGGGCACCGAATCGTCTTGTGCCTAGACATGAGATATCTGAAATGCTCAATGCACACGATTAGTCCGCAAATGGATTGTCATCAATCACCAAAACCACTTAGGGATAAATATGCCCTTACAATCTCCCCCTTTTTGGTGTATTGATGACAATACGAGATTTGCACATAAAGATATATAATGAGCATATGCAAACCCAAAATCTATAAAATATAGACAGGCTCCCCCTCGATGTGTGCAATCAATAGATATGCTTTGGACTGCAAAGCACACACACTAGGATCAACACTCCCCCTATATTTTATAGACAAGGCAATCCTTGCAACAGAATGAATAACACTAAGCATGGAAACAAGGCGTAGCATGTGAGCATGAAGATAAGGGCACATAACAGATAAACTCACAAGCTACTAATCATACTTGACAATAATATGATAAGAGTGATAGCATATGTCTCACACCATATGATAGAAGAAGTCTCCTGGTCTCACACACAAATAACATAAACCAAAGCAACGACGAAGGTTCAACGAAAGCAAGGAGATGACGAAAACGAACGAAAACACTCGCAAATCCTACACTCTCTCCCCCTTTGGCATCAAGATGCCAAAAAGGCAGAGAGGACACCTAAGACACACGTGGTAGCTCCCACTGCAGAAAGATCATCCAACAAGCTCCTCCTCTTATGCAGCTGGAATAGACTCCTCATCTGAATCAACCCACTGATAGCTCTTCTTCTTCATCCAAGCAGCCTCAGGAGAGATGTTCTTCTCAGACCCACTCGAGATGGTCTCACCAAGCTTCCTCAGAATCCGCTTGTCGCGCTGACGACTCTCCTTCTGAGCAACGTGAGTCTGATACTGTCACTTGGCCTGCATGCAGAACAATGTCTTCATCCTGTTCTTGAGCTTCTTGGCCCAAGATGGCTCAGTAGACGGTGGCTCATACATCTCTAAACTGTCCTCCTCCTCCTCTTCAATCTCATCCTCATCAACATCCATATGTGCAGCAGCAGGCCTAGTGGTAGTGTTAGCCCACTTGTCCTTCTGACGTAGCCGAATGGGCTCATGACGGATCCAGTTGGGAGCATGAAAATCCTCACCCGGAAAGGTCTTCTCCCAAGTCTTCTGAATCAAGTAGAACAAGTAGGGTCCATAGATGGGGACCTTGTGGTGGAACACAGCAGACTGAAGCTCACTCCACATGATGTGAGAAACATCAAGTGGTCCAGGAATGTGAATCTGCCCTTGCTCACAAAGGAGCAGCATATCCACTAGATAGGAATGCACCTTGTCCATGTCTCCCATGCGAGGAAAGAGAGTGTTGCGAAAGATCTGGTGCATGACATCGAGAAACGGGTTCAGCACAAAAGTTTTCTCACCAGAGGGTAATGTCTTCTCAACAAGGTATGGCAGAAGCTTCTCCTTGGGTGCAGAATGTGGGTTGGCGTGCGGGCGCAAACCAACGGGCTCATCAAGCCCCTCATCATGAATGTGCAACAGATCCATGAACTCCTTCCAGTCAGCAGTCATCCTCTCTCCATTGGTCATCCAAGTCATGCTTCGCTTCACATCCGAGTGGAAGTGGACGGAAGCAAAGAACTGAGCCACAATCTCGGGATCATAGTCAAGATGGAATGAGATGATATCCTCGATAGCAAGCTGCTCCACCATATCCAGAGGCTCACCAAAATATGCCTGGTTCTTCCTCAGATGTGCCATATCAATCCACTGGACAGGAACATTGATATTCTTCTTTGCCTTGATCACATCTAGATAGATGAGATTTTGTTGCTTGGTCCAAAACAAGTCATTGCCCTTGAGATGTTCCTTAGGGTTGATATAGGGGTTGATCTTCCGGCGAATCTGAAACTCTCCTTGAGGCATATCTTCCAAGCTGACAACTGGCTCCTTGATCTTGGTTGCGGTTCTCTTGAAGTTGCGATGTGAGGCATTGGACCCCTCAGGTGCATCTTGATTGCGTATACGCTTTGAACTCATATCACGAGGAGGATTCGAGCGTCTTGAACCGGAACCGGAGCCACCACCTATGACACACAACGCAACCACACAAGAAGAGCGAGAGAAGTCATTTCAAAGACCAAGGTAAATAAGCAAACCACATAGAAGTGAGATGGGATGTGACAAAACAAGGTAGTTTCAGGTCACACGGTAGTACCGCAGCATGCGGAAGTAAAAATTTACTACCGGGCTGACCGTGGTAGTACCGCTCCAGGGAGGTGCGGTAGTACCGCGCTTAGCGCGGAAGTAAAAATTTACATCCGCCCGCCGGGCAGTAGTACCGCTCCAGGCGGAGTGGTAGTACCGCACGGGGCGGATTTCGCACGAACGGATCTAAAACATCCATAGAGACGAAACGGTACTACCGTTGATCAAAACTACATTGTTGTCTCACACCAAATAACACATCTACTGCACAAGCACTCTCCAACCATCACCTCATGCAAAGATTTAGCCAAAAATCACAAGACCAACTCATATTTCCCCCTAAACCTCGATTCAAAAATAGAGAGGCAAAGAGAGAAGCACAAGGGGAAATACCGGGGTCCGTGGCAAGAGGACGAGGTGGGGAACGATCCCACCGGTTGGAATGGGAGGAGAGTGGCCAAAGACAGAGATCCGACGAGGTCCTCCGGCGCCGTTCGAGGGGAGGAGAGAGAGAGAGAAACGTGAGGGGAAGAGATGAATGGGTATGGGGGAGTTTGAACTCCCCCTGCCCGCTCTTAACCCCCATGCGGTTCTCACGGCACGGTAGTACAGCAGGTCATCGCGGTAGTACCGCCGGGCGGTAGTACCGCTCTTCGGGCGGTAGTACCGCTCCTCAAGCAGCAGTAAAATTTTACTACCATGCTGGAGGCGGTAGTACCGTGCCGGGGCCGCAACTGTGCCAGCACAGGAGCAACCCCACTCCAGTGGTAGTACCGTGGCGTACCACGGTAGTACCGCGCTGCCAACAAAATGCAGGTTTTGGCGAGAGAGAGAGAAAGAAAGGCCTTTGCACAAAACTTCAAAGGAATTTTGAAAGACATTAAGGCATGAAGATAAATCAATAAGCTTCAAGCAAAAAGGACACATACGACAAAGCACAAAAGAAGCAACTCAACCACGAACAAGGTCCAAAAGATTAGAGAGGAGAAACAAGGACCAAACATCGAACCACTACCTCTCATGAAGAGAGGGTGGTGGCCGGAGCCACCTATGTTTGAGTCAATTGGTATGGCACCGCGAAGAATTATCCTTGGGCCCATGACCAAAACTCGTCTTTGAAGCACAAGTGCCATCAATAATGGCGAATGTGAAAGAGTTGATCGATTTATGCATAATGGGGGGAGGGAGAGTTCATTGAGAGAACAATACTCCCCCTATGTCCATGCCTACACCTAGATAAGATAACATGATGAGTATGGTGGGGTGTGCAAAGGTTCAAGCCACATTGCTCAAATCAATGATATTTATCTCATGCCTTAACTCGCGAAATCTTGCTTCATCCAAGGACTTCGTGAAAATATCTGCAAGGTTATCATGAGTGTTGACATAGTTAAGATCAATCTCTCCTCGCCTAATATGTTCCCGGATGAAGTGATAACGGATCTCAATATGCTTCGTCTTGAAGTGTTGCACCGGGTTGAGAGAAATCTTGATGGCACTTTCATTGTCACACCAAAGAGGCACTTTGTCACAAGTGACACCGTAATCCTTTAAAGTTTGCATCATCCATAATAATTGAGCACAACAACTACTGGCGGCCACATACTCGGCTTCGGTGGAGGAGAGAGACACACAACTTTGCTTCTTTGAAGACCAACTCACCAAAGAGCAACCAAGGAATTGGCACCCTCCGGAAGTTAACTTCCTATCCACTTTGTCTCCCGCCCAATCCGAATCCATGTAACCCATGAGGTTAAAGCTTGATCCTTTGGGGTACCATAAGCCAAAGTTTGGGGTATGAGCCAAATATCGAAAGATTCGCTTGACCGCTGAGGGAGTCCTGGTTTAAGGGGTCCTCGGGAGGCCGACCTATTTCTTATGGGCCGGACTATATGGGCCACTTGCTGAGCACTGGATGGATCGAAGACCCTGTCTACAGGAAGGAAGCTTCGAGAATCGTGGCGTATTCTCCACGTTTGGAGTAGTGAATAGGCATGTTTATCCCTTCGACGTGTAACCGACCATGTGTAAGCCCTAGGTACCCTCAGCGTCTATATAAGCCGGAGGGTTTTAGGTCGTAGAACAACAGAACTCATCTAGGGTTTTAGTCATACGATCTCGAGGTAGATCAACTCTGTAACCCTTATACCATCAATCTAATCAAGCAGGACGTAGGGTATTACCTCCATAGGAGGGCCCGAACCTGGGTAAACATTGTCTCCCACTTCTCCTGTTACCATCGATTCTAGCCTCACAGCTCGGGACCCCCTACCCGAGATCTGTCGGTTTTGACACCGACATTGGTGCTTTCATTGAGAGTTCCGCTGTGATCACCAAAGGAATCGATGGCTCGCCTTGTCATCAGCGAAGAGGTCCGCAATACGGACACTTTCGTCCCCGGACAGATCTTCGCTTTCGGCAGCATTGTGCTGCATGCCGACCCGACTGGCCATCTAGGCCGTGTCGGAAGTTTTGCCCCTGATCAAGAGGTCAGATTCGGAAACCTAGAGTTCTCTGTAGTTTCTCGGGGCGACCTGTCACTCACCGGGCTCACAGTCTCGCCTGCCACGCCCGAAGACTCTAAGGCGTTAACCTCAGATCCATCTTTCGGTCCCGCCCACGGGATCTGCCCGGGCGAGGACCCAACTTTCAGTCCGGACCCGGTCATAGTGCCAGATGCCCGGACACCCGTTCTTGCCGAACACTCCCCCCCCGCGCGGACGCATCGGAGGTTAACTCCAGAAGCTCTGAGCGGGCCGACCCGATCGAGCTCTCAATACTCAACGAGGCCCTAGATCGGATCTCATCGATGAAGATTGCCGACGACCCAACCCCGATCTGTGCTCAGATCGGGCTCAAGGCGGGTCAGGGCGAATTTTTCGTCCCACCCACCACCCACTTGGTAGCCACTGTCGAGGATTTAACCAACATGTTGGACTATGCCTCTGAGGAGGCAAATACATGGATGAGGAGGATTGCCCCCTCACCCCCGTTAACACCGGGCGGTGGACTGCCACCTCCACATACAACGTCTACATGGTGGACACTCCGAAAAACAATGGCGACAAATCGGATGAAGCACCGTCAAGACGCCGAAAGCCGCATAAACGGTCAAAAGGAAAAAAGGGAAGAAAAGCTATCGATGGCACCGGGGGCGGAGACACCCCGGAAGACCTCGGCGATCCCGAAATCCCCAAACACCCGTTAGAGGGTCAGGAGAGGCCGGAAGACCGGCGCAACCCCGACGAGCTAAATGATTCTGAGGACGACAATTACCTCCGCCCTGCCAAGGAGGAGGACATCATGGAAGCCGATGACTTCGCCATCCCCGATAATCCTGAAGATCAGGAACTGTTTAGGCAACAGCTTATAGCCATGGCCCGCAGCCTGAAAGAAAAAGAACGGCAGCTTAAAGCCGAACAAGACAACCTCAACGATCGATGGACGAGAGTCCTCTCAGCTGGAAGGATACGGTACCGGTCTATCGGACCAACCTAAGAGCTATCCACGCAGAAGGCTGCTGCCACAATTCGATGACGATCTCACTGATACGCCGTCTCCCAAACATACCCCATACGACAAGCCAGACCGCCTCCTCGAGGACGAGACAGGACGGCTGACGACACCGGCTATAGGCCGACGATACCCCGTAGACGGGGAAAAGAGCCACTAGAGCCCGATGACAGGTTCGACCTGCGACACGACCTAGACTACAGAGCAGGTTGTACGAGATCCATCTACGGATCCAGAGGATACTCACCCGATAGACGGGAAGGGTACCGGCCTTGGTTCGACCGCAACAATGAAGGTCGGGAACGAAGCCGGGCTAGGATAGACGCCGATCACCGGCGCGACATAGCTCGGGTCAGAGGCGCTGCTCACCCATTGTGCTTCACGGACAAGGTGATGCGGCATCAGTTCCTGGAAGGGTTTAAACCCGTAAACATAGAACAATATGATGGGACAACTGACCCAACCGTATGGATCGAGGATTTCCTCCTCCACATCCACATGGCGCGAGGAGATGACCTCCACGCCATCAACTACCTACCCCTGAAGCTTAAGGGGCCAGCTCGGCACTGGTTAAATAGCCTCCCCGAAAACTCCATTGGATGCTGGGAAGATCTAGAAGATGCATTTCGATCTAACTTCCAGGGCACTTATGTTCGGCCGCCGGATTCCTCCGACCTAAGCAACATCGTCCAGAAGCCAGGAGAATCTGCGCGGCTATTCTGGAATCGGTTCTTGACCAAGAAAAACCAGATAGTTGACTGCCCGGACGCCGAAGCAATAGCCTCTTTCAGGCACAATATTCGGGATGAGTGGCTGGCTCGTCAGCTCGGCCAGGACAAACCAAGGACAATGTCCGCCCTTACATCACTCATGACTCGCTTTTGCGCGGGCGAGGATAACTGGCTAGCAAGACGTAGCCACAACCCCGAAGACCCCGGAACCTCCGAAGTTCGGGATGGAAACGGGAAACCAAAACGCAACAAGAATAAGCGCCGACACAACAATAATGATGCCGATGACACGGCCGTTAATGCCGGCTTCCGCAACTCCCGGCCTGGGCAGCGGAAGAAGCCTCCTAAAGGCAATCGCGACGGACCCACCCCGCTGGACAAGATCATGGAAAGGCCTTGCCAGATCCATGGCACTCAAGAGAAGCCCGCCAACCACAACAACCGTAACTGTTGGGTATTCAAACAGGCCGGCAAGCTCGCATCCGAGGACCAAGGCAAGAGCCCATGCAGCGAGGACGAGGATGAGCCCCGCGGTCCGATCGGTGGCGGACAAAAGAAATTCCCTCCAGAGGTAAAAACAGTAAATATGATATACGCCATTCATATACCCAAAAAGGAGAGGAAGCGCGCCCTTCGAGAGGTCTACGCCGTAGAGCCTGTAGCCCCGAAGTATAACCCATGGTCGGCATACCCGATCACTTTCGATCGTCGGGACCACCCGACCAGTATCCGTCATGGGGGTTCGGCCGCCCTCGTCCTAGACCCCATCATAGACGGGTATCACCTCACTAAAGTCCTGATGGACGGAGGAAGTAGCCTAAATCTGATTTACTCAGACACGGTGAAAAAGATGGGCATAGATCCGTCAAGGATCAAACCCAGTAACACTACCTTTAAAGGAGTGATCCCAGGCGTCGAAGCCTGGTGCACGGGCTCTGTAAGCCTGGAAGTGGTGTTCGGCTCGCCCGATAACTTTCGAAGCGAAGACTTGATCTTCGACATCGTACCTTTCCGCAGCGGCTATCACGCCCTGCTCGGCCGTACAACGTTCGCTCACTTTAATGCCGTCCCACACTACGCATACCTCAAGCTCAAAATGCCCAGCCCAAAGGGGGTCATTACTGTCAATGGCAACACAGAGCGCTCCCTCCGAACTGAGGAACATGCGTTGGCCCTGGCGGCCGAATTCCACTACAATGATGATCGGCAAACGCCGATATCCGCCGTAAAGGCACATAAGGCTGGGAAGCGAGCTCGGTTTCAACCCGAAGTCCCAGAACCTTTTTCTCCCCATAAATAGGGACTCGCCCCCCATCGCACAGCCATAGTACCGGCAAAGTACGTGCCGAGGAGGCACAACTTCACGCTAAAAATTCCATGGGCGGCGGTGGGGAAAAATTATCAGAGGGTTAGTGTTCGGCTGGACCGAACTATCACCATCAAACGTCTTCGGACACACTACAGGTACCATAAAGTACCTGCTAAGGCGTAAAGCTCATTCACACTTCGGCGACTTCTCAAGACTCTTCTCCAAAGTCCGCTCGCCGAACAGCAAAACCCATAGCAGTATACAACTCCTTAGGAGACGCAGGAGCGGACAAACGACAGGGCACATCGAGGACGTCAGGTCACCCATCGAAGATCCCTGGTACAACACCTCCTGTAAAGTTCATATTTTATTTTCAAATACCTGTAAACAGTCGCATCGGCAATTTGAATAAATAAGAGTTGTTGAGCAAAATACAGATCCTTTATACATGATCGCTTCGCTGTCTCTTTTGGACACACCCTCTATTTTCTCCCTCTTCTTGCGAACCTGTTCGGTATACTTTACGATGCAACCGGCTAATAGACCGAGGGCTCGAACTTAAAAAATCGCCCTAAGCACAACTGATTTTGCTTCCGGCGTCTTGGAATTCCGCTTTATATGCATTGGTTCCGAACTATGTCTTGGGTCAATAGTTGGGTTGCCCGGCTCCTGTGCTTGCCCCTTTACGTTCCGCTCGTTCGGCTAAAAGGGCAAAGGGAGAACCCCTGCGATTGTGCTTCCGGCTAGCCTGGTCAAGCACCTCAACGAAGAAAGCCGAAAACTGACTGTCATAGTATGCGAGAACCGGTCTGCGAATCCGAGCTTAAATAAACCTCGTTAGAAGTTATTCCGTGTCATACGATGGGTTTGGTACTAGTACAAACCATGTGATATCGGCTTTGGCCGCGGTTCATCCGAACCTCACAAACCACTGGGGGCTAGTCATCAGCCCCCCGCACTCCTTTCTCGCGCCCCTATGGCTAAGTGAAAGTAATAAAGCATTATGGTCTGATTGCCTTGTCCGCCCCGCACTACCGCCTTCGGGTACCGATAGCTCGGCTAAGGGTAACAGTGCGTTGGCAGAGACACCCCGCGTAGTATCTACCTGGGGGCTGAAGTCGACGACTCGCAACTTTCAGTTTCAACGGCCACACAGGAGTTATAAAGGATGCAAAACACGAAAGACATGACAAACCATGCATCTTAAATATAAATGCGTTAAAAGGTCTTCGGACATATTACAACGCATTTACTCATAAACGTTTTCTCTCGAACATTGAGCCTCTATTGCCCGAGCACCCTCCATAACTACGAAGAAGTACCACTCGGGGCACCTATGCTCCTTTCCAGGAGGCGGAGGGGCGGTGGCTATCTTCATCGGATCCAGCCCCGGCCAGTGCACCTTGGCCTTCGCAAAGGCCATCTGAGCTCCCTCGATACAGGAGGAACGCCTTAGTGCGTCGATCCGGGGCGAGGCGTAGCTCAGCTTCTGCACCAGGCCGAAGTAGCTGTCCGGCAGCGGCTCGTTGGGCCATAGCCGGATACAGAGATCCTTCATGCCTGGCTCCGCCATCCGGTGTAACTCCATCAGCTGCTTCAGCTGCTCAACAAGAAGAGGAGAGCGCTCGGGGGCTTCAAACTGCGCGCAGAATAGACGAGCTTCATCTCCTTCTCCCCGCGAAGCATAGAACTGGTTCGCGTCCGTTGTGCTCTTCTGGAGGTCCGAGCAGGCGCCTGGGGAACGCCATACTTGGGTAAGCAACTCGAACTTGCTATCCCCGAAGACACACTGCAATAAATATGGCTTACCATCCATGATAGCCTTGGCCTGGCTGACTTGCTCTTCAAAAGACCGCCTATCCACCTGCTCCTTTTGGAGTTTGGTTTTCAAGGTGGACAGTTCGGCGGCCTGCTCCTTGCCTTTCCGCTCAAGGTCCTCGCACTTTTGGCCGGTGTCCTTGAGCTCCTGTTGGATTTCCTCCACCCGAGCCTCATGCTTGTCGCTGGTGGCTCTTAAGGCGGATAACGCGGTAGCCGCTTCTTTGGCCGCCGCCCTCTCAACCGCAGCCTCCTTCTTCGCCTTCTCAAGCTCGGCCTTGAGCTTCTCAATTTCCTTCGCTGAGGCTACGTAAGCATTAAACATATCAAAAATACTGCGTTGACAATACGGTAATGGAGAATTTGCATACTCTAATCCGGCTTACCTTGCGCCTCGTCGAATCTCTTGTTCAGAGCGTCAAGCTCGTCTTCGGAGCTCTTGAGCTTCCGATTTAGCTCGTCCAGCTCGGCAGCATTAGCAGCCGCCGCCGTCGACGAAGCCTGTAAAAAACAAAACCATATCCAGTCACATGGGTTCAAAACTTCCGAACTATCATAAATATGATCCTGTGTCCGGTCCTCTTAAGGGCTGTTAGAACGTTCCGAACAAATATTGTCCTGTACATAGTTCGGATAATGATCTATGATTGACCCCCAGGTAAGTTTTTCCAAACTCACCTAGGGCTCGGGGGCTGCCATGTGTATAATGATAACACAAAGAAATTAATATTTCACAAACAGAGCATTACGTGGCTCACCTGAAAGCCCTTCAGGAGACCGTTGAAGGCCTCCTTCGGTCCGCTGTCTATGGACTGAATGCTCTGCAATACCGCACCCATAAGGGTGCGGTGCTCTTCGGAGATGGTGGCACTTGACAGAGCCTCCCCCATAGCCGGCCACCCATTGGTCGGTGGCGCCGGTGGGGATCGGTTGACCCGATCTCCAACCGGGGATTGAACCGGTGCCTCCGGAGGCATGGTGCGCTCCGGAGACAACCTCAGAAGGGACTGGACATTCCCTTGTCCGGTCTCCTCAGTATCTGGGAGGGGCTTGTCCCCCCGGTCTTCGGCGGCCGAGGCGTTAGCCTCGACCATGACGTCATTGCCCCCACCTCTGGTGTCCGGCTCCAAAGGAGCCTGTTGGGATGACACCTCCGCGGCATCCTTCGCAGCGCCCGGAGGAGAGGGGTGCGACGCGGTCCCGCTCTCTGCTAGCTCGGCGGGCGGGGTCTCCCCGTCCGAGACTTGATCGGCGGGGAGAACACGTGGTGGGCTGCAAGTCAATAGGCGCTCACGTGTTAATAACATTCAAAACTTAGCATTAACAGATCAGGAAGTCTTCGGATCTTTACCTTAGAGCTGGGGGCTTGACCCTGAGATTCCTTCGTGGAACCCTCTCGAAGTCCTCGGACTCAGTATCCGAGTCTGAACTGTTGTCGAACAGAACTACCTGTGTCCGACGCGCTTTCTTCAGGGCGGTAGGAGGTACATCCTCTGAGGCGTCCGATGACGCCGCCCTCTTTCCTGCGAGGGGGGAATCGCCTCCCCTCTCACCCTCGTGCTCCTCCTCTTGATTCGAGGAGGCATGGGTTTCCTCAGACACAGCCCCCGGCTGGTCCCTGGTGCGCAGGCCTGCTCGGCCTGGTTTCTTCTTCTGCTCCTTCTTCTCTAGCGCCTTGTAAGGTGCCACGACGAGCATCTCCGACAGCAGCTGGGACCTAGGGTCTTCGGGCTGTGGAGCCGGGCATTTGATGCCCGTGGCCTTGCTCAACCATTCCTGCGGAAGTGATCGGAAAGTACTTAGATTTTCTTCGGGAAAACAAAGCCGATCAAGCAAAACTGTGTTATACCTCGGAAGGGAGCTTATCGACGCGCAGGCCCTAGTCCTCCTTCTTGGCCGGCCAGTTCTCCTGCGCCTTGAACAGCGCCTTCCACAGCTTCTCCCGAGTGGTGCGGAAGAGCTGACGAATTGTAGGATCATCGTCAGTCCGATAAGTCCACATAGGAGAGCCCCGGCGCTGGCAGGGGAGGATGCGCCGCCAGAGCATAACCTGGACCACGTTGGTCAGCTCAATTTTGTCCTTGATCATGGAGGCAATGCCCCTCTGCAGGTCGTCCACCTCTGTATCCGACCCCCAGTCAAGGCCCTTTCGGACCCATGAGGTCAATCTGGTCAGGGGACCGGATCTAAATTCGACAGGAACAGTTCTGCCCTCCTCCCTTGGCTCGGTGATGTAAAACCACTCTTTTTGCCAAGTCTTGATGGTGTCGATGAAGGTACCGGATGGCCACACTGCGCGGGGAAGCTTGCTGATGACCGCCCCGCCGCAATCTGTGTGTGCGCCTGCGACACACTTCGGCTTGATGTTGAATATCTTGAGCCATAGTTCGAAGTGTGGTTCGACCCGCAAGAAGGCCTCGCAGACGATGATGAAGGCCGATATATGCATGAAGGAGTTCGGCGGGAGGTCGTGGAAGTCGAGTCCATAGAAGAACATGAGGCCCCTAATGAAGGGGTGGAGCGGGAAGCTCAGTCCTCGGATGAAGTGGGGAATGAAGACCACCCTCTCGCCTAGTTTGGGGGTGGGGATTATCTGGCCCTCCTCCGGGGCGCGGTGGAAGATGTTGGCGGGGAGGTAACCGGCGTCCTTGAGGTCCCGGATGTTCTGGTCTGTGACCATGGAAGCCTCCCACTTGCCATTGGAGCCTGAGCCGGCCATGGCTGAGCTCGGAGGAGGAAGGGTGGAAAACCTAGATCTGGGCTCTGGAGGCTCAGGAGATGGGGGAAGCAGGGATGCGAATGGGAAGTGCGGTTAAGCCTTGGGGTTTAATTTTCCTTTTATTGGGCTGGTCGCCGGTTAGCCTCCCTTCACTGCGCCGTGAACCCCTCCGCTTCCCGAGACGTGCGTGCCATTATACGCGCATGATTAAACATATCCCGTGTGAAACGGAGCACGATCTGTGCATTGATGGATCGTGCTGATGAAAACGGCCTCGAACCACGAATCGAGTTTTTTCGACTGGTTCCGCGGTCATGGTGGGACGTGGCCTTTCATCTGAAAGGTTGTCAGGGAGCACTGTTTACTCCTTGGCGTTTGGCCTTCAGGGCCGAATTATTCATGGAGCTCGGACGATCTATGATCGGGAAAACTACACGTCGTCGGAGGCCGAACTAAAACTCGGCCGATCACTATTTGGAGAAAGGAACTCGCCTCGCAAGCCGAAGACTCTGATCATTTGAAGCAGCTGAAGCTTGGACCCTTGGCATTGGAGGCTAGTTCGGGGGCTACTGAGGGAGTCCTGGTTTAAGGGGTGCTCGGGAGGCCGACCTATTTCTTATGGGCCGGACTATATGGGCCACTTGCTGAGCACTGGATGGATCGAAGACCCTGTTTACAGGAAGGAAGCTTCGAGAATCGTGGCGTATTCTCCACGTTTGGAGTAGTGAATAGGCATGTTTATCCCTTCGACGTGTAACCGACCATGTGTAAGCCCTAGGTACCCTCGACGTCTATATAAGCCGGAGGGTTTTAGGTCGTAGAACAACAGAACTCATCTAGGGTTTTAGTCATACGATCTCGAGGTAGATCAACTCTGTAACCCTTATACCATCAATATAATCAAGCAGGACGTAGGGTATTACCTCCATAGGAGGGCCCGAACCTGGGTAAACATCGTCTCCCACTTCTCCTGTTACCATCGATTCTAGCCTCACAGCTCGGGACCCCCTACCCGAGATCTGCCGGTTTTGACACCAACAACCGCCACATAGTGGCTTTCCTTTGGTGCGGCTTGAAACTGTGCACAAATTCCCACACTCAACATGATATCCGGTCTAGATGCACAAAGGTAAAGCAAGGAGCCAATCATAGAACGATATACCTTTTGATCCACCGCTTTACCATTGGGATCAATGTCAAGTTGGCATTTGGTAGGCATCGGGGTAGTAGCCGGCTTGACATCACTTAGTTTGAATCTCTTGAGCATGTCTTGGGTATATTTGGCTTGGTTGATGAAGGTTCCTTCTTTTCTTTGTTTGACTTCGAACCCAAGAAAGAACTTCAACTCCCCCATCATGGACATCTCAAACTCCGCGGTCATGAGTGCGGCAAACTCATCATTGAAAGCTTTGTTAGGAGAACGAAAGATAATATCATCAACATATAGTTGGCATACGAACAACTCCCCTTTGACCTTCTTAGTAAAAAGAGTGGGGTCGATTTTCACAATTTCAAACCCACGATCTTGTAACAACTCGGTAAGATGCTCATACCACGCACGTGGGGCTTGTTTAAGGCCATAGAGCGCCTTATCGAGTTGGTACACATGATTGGGGAGCTTGGGATCCTCAAACCCCGGGGGTTGTTTGACATACACCAACTCATTAAGAGGACCGTTAAGAAATGCACTCTTCACATCCATTTGTTGCAATGTGAAGTTATGATGAGAAGCATAAGCAAGCAACAAACGAATAGATTTAAGGCGAGCAACGGGACCAAAGGTTTCACCGTAGTCGATACCCTCGACTTGGGAGTAGCCTTGTGCTACTAAACGCGCCTTGTTGCGAACGACAATGCCGTGCGCGTCTTGCTTGTTCTTGAAGATCCATTTGGTTCCAATGACATTATGGTTCTCCTTTGGCCTTGGCACCAATCTCCACACTTTGTTGCGCTCGAAGTTGTTGAGTTCCTCATGCATGGCATTAAGCCAATCCGGATCCTCGAGCGCCTCATAGACCTTTTGGGGTTCAACACAAGAAACAAACGCATGATGTTCACAATAGTTTGCTAATTGTCTACGAGTGCTTACCCCCTTTCTTAAGCTTCCAAGCACATTCTTCATGAGATGCTCTTTGGTAGCGAGCTTGGAGGCAATCTTGGCGGCACGACACTCCAATTGCTCCTCAAGAGAGAGTTGAGGAGCGATATCTTGATCATCATGAGCGTCGTCTTAAGCTTGTTCTTGATCTTGAGCTTGCTCTTGATCTTGAACTTGCTCGGTAACAAGAAATTGATCTTGGGCATCACTTGGTGGGTCACCACCATCTTGAGGTTGATCTTGCCCTTGATCTTGTTCATTTGGTTGAGGGCCTTCACTTTGTTCTTCGGAAGCGTGTGGGTCTTGGGTTGGTGATGGTTCCACTTGATTGGAACATTGTCCTTCTCCTTCGGCCACAAGGGGTTCCTCAATGGGTAGGATATGACCAACACCCATTCTTCTTATGGCTTGGGGAGGAATTTCATCACCTATATCACAAGTACCACTTTGCTCCACTTGGGAGCCGTTATTTTCATCAAAATCCACGTTACACGTCTCCTCAATGAGCCCATTGGACTTGTTGAGGACACGGTAAGCATGAGAGTTTGTAGCATAACCAACAAATATGCCCTCATGAGCTCTAGCCTCGAATTTAGACAAACAAACACCTTTCTTGAGAATGAAACACTTACAACCGAACACCCGGAAGTACTTGAGGTTGGGCTTGTTGCCGGTAAGTATCTCATATGGAGTCTTGTTCAAGCCTTTGCGGAGATAGAGCCGATTGGATGCATGACATGTGGTGTTGATGGCTTCGGCCCAAAAGTTGTACGGAGACTTGAACTCCGCCATCATGGTCCTTGCTGTGTCCATCAACGTCCGTTTCTTCCTCTCCGCTACACCATTTTGTTGAGGGGTGTAAGGTGCGGAATATTGATGCTTGATCCCCTCATCACTAAGAAACTCATCCAAGGTGTAGTTCTTGAACTCGGTGCCGTTGTCACTTCTTATCATCAATATCTTTGCATTGTGTTGACGTTGAGCTTCATTTGCAAAGTCAATGACGGTTTGTTGGGTATCACTCTTCCTCTTGAAGAAATACACCCAAGTGTATCTTGAATAGTCATCCACAATCACCAAGCAATACTTTCTACCCCCAAGACTATCAAAGGATGGAGGCCCAAAGAGATCCATGTGAAGGAGCTCCAAAGGCCTCGTCGAGTAGATGATAGTCGTGGGAGGGTGACCCTTCTCATGAAGCTTTCCTTCGATACAAGCACTGCAAGCACGATCTTTGGCAAAACTAACATTTGTTAGTCCACGGACATGGTCCCCCTTGAGAAGACTTTGCAAAGATCTCATATTGACGTGGGCTAAACGGTGATGCCAAAGCCATCCCACGTCAACTTTAGCCATTAGGCATGTCGCGGTCTTAGTGGGTCGCTCCGAAAAGTTAATCACATAAAGACCGTTCTCGACATGCCCAACAAAGGCTACTTTAAGAGTCTTGCACCACAAGAGGGCCACAGAATCGATATCAAAGAAAGTGGCAAAGCCCATGAGTGCAAGTTGACGAACGGAAAGTAAATTGTATGCAAGGGACTCAACAAGCATGACCTTCTCAATCGTGAGATCATGAGAAATGACAACCTTGCCAAGACCCAATACCTTAGAAGATGAAGCATCACCCCATTCGACATTGGTGGGCATAGATGAAACTTTGTGCACGTCCACCACCAAGTCCTTGCTTCCGGTCATATGATTTGTTACTCCACTATCGAGCAACCATGATCCCCCACCGGAAGCAAACACCTACAAGAGATCAATGCTTGGTTTTAGGTACCCATTTTGTAATGGGTCCTTTGATGTTAGCAACAAGGGTCTTAGGAACCCAAATAGACCATTCAATGTACTCATAAGAAGAACCAACAAATTTGGCATAAACATGCCCATCACTAGCATGGCATAACACATAAGAAGGGTTAAAGTCGCCGGCTTTGTTGGAAGGAGTAGCATTGCCCTTCTTGGCAACACCACCCTTCGCATTGTTCTTCTTCTCCTTAGGAGCACCCTCTCCCTCCTTCACAAACGTTTGCTTGAGAGGAGGAGGTTGCTCGGTCTTGTCATTCTTCTTCTTCTTCTTGGACTTGGGAGCAAATCCAATTCCCTCCTTGCCCACAACTTCCTTTTGATTGCTCAAAAGGTCATTGAGGTTCTTCTCACCTTGTATGCAAGACACAAGGCCTTTCTCAAGTTGCTCCTTCAACTTGGCATTCTCCTCCACAAGATGCACATGCTCACAACAAGGGTTAGTAGCATTTGCATTATCAATTAAAACCATATGAGGAAACGTGGCTTTCTCCTTGGTTAGCATCACTTGGAGTTGATCATGAGACTCTTTGAGGCTAGCATGAACACTTTTCAAGGCCTTGTGAGCCTTGTCAAGTAGATCAAACTCCTTCTTGAGTCTAACATGGTCAACCCCAAGCTCGGCCTTCTCGGATTTGAGCACACGAGAAACAACAAGAGCATGATCATGATCTTTCTTTAATTTAGCATGATCATCGTTGTGTGACTCCTCAAGAGCCAAACGATGACCACGCTGTAAGAGCACATTTATCCATGTGTGGTTTTGGTAATTGATGACAACCCTATGGACTAATGGTTGCCTTGAGTTATATTCGAAGGATTTGTCCATAGGTACTTCTTGAAGTCCATCTGTTGGTTTCAAGGAGTTTATATGGTGACCAAGGTGGTATTCAAGGTGTTATCCAAAGATTGGTCATGTAAGAGTTGAGCTTACTGCAAGCATGTCTTGAAGAAGAAGACTGTGTGAGCATTCATGTTTACCTTCAAGACATCATCTTTATGAAGAGAGAAGATAAGATACAAGGTTGATCAAGACTAACTCAAAGAGTGAACCAAGTTGATCAACACACAAAGCGTACAAGATATACCGAGAAGGATCAAGTGATCCCATGGTATAATAAGCATTGTCCATTACGCTTTGTGTACTAACCCATGGTCTACGTGAGTGTTCTTTGTAGGGTTAGGTATATTTCCATGGGATTGCATCAAGAGGAAGATCACATACAACCCATGGAAGATGACATCAAGTGGTGATCGTCATCAAGGTTGCGGTGTGCAAGTTCAAGTGAAGCATCACGAAGAAATCATGCTTGTAGCTTGCCGTCCATTGTGGTGACAATGGACTTGTGAAGGTGTGCCGAAGAGTGACTCACCCATAGTGGAGTATGGGGGAGCAATCAACTAGCCTTCATCGAGCCAACGCAATCACGAAAGGTGGTCCAACTTGAGGGAGTCAAGATCGTCATCATGTAGCTCAAGTGGACTTCGTGCAAGGAAAAGGTTTGCCCTTGATAGGTTTTCTATTTTACCGGTCTCATGGTGATAGTTTGGAGACCGGGTTATAGGATCGATAGCCGTACTATCAAGGGGGGCTCTCAAGTGAGTAGCTTGATCGTATCGTTCGTCGAGAGCTCAAACCATTGCATCCTTGCATCATCTTTCTTGATTCTTATTTGTATTTTCTCTTTTTGAGGTTTTAGAGCTTGTGGTTATCTTCGTGACAAGCTCTAGTACATCGAAAACGGATTTCATATGCTTCTTCTATTGCGTTTTCGGTGTTGGAGGTTTTACCGGTCTTATCCGAGGAAGGGTTCTCACCATTTTCTTATGGGCCTTTTCTCATTTTCTTATTATTGATATTTCTATCAAGATTGTGTTAGCCCATGTCGTTAGCTTTCCAACAAACTTGGTTTCGTTGAATTCGGAGTCCGTTTGCAGAAGTTGTGGAAGTTTTGGTGTTCTTAAAAGGCTGCAGCGGTACTACCGCGGCTAGAGCGGATGTAATTTTTTACTACCGCTCCAGAGCGGTACTACCGCTCCGGACCAAAATCTCGTGTTAAGTCCAGCGGTGGTAGACACGGATGTATTTTTTTAGTACCACTCGCAAGCAGTAGTACCGCTACCCTTTGCGGTAGTACCGCTATCCCTAGCGGTAGTACCGTGAGGACGAGCGGTAGTACCGCTCCGGCGGTTCTACTGGCCTTTTGCCTCCTCGCTGTTGTTTTTCAAATGGCTACTACCGCCCTAGCGGTAGTACCGCTCCTTGGAGCGGTAGTACCGCTCTGTGCGGGCTGTGAGCATAACGGTTGGATTTTTCCCCACCTATAAAAGGGGGTCTTCTTCCCCATTGAACCTTATCTCTTTAGCTCGTGTTCTTCCCCCATTGTTAACCTTCTTCGAGCTTGCTAACTCTCAATCCCTCCAATGATTCTTGCTAGTTCTTGAGGGAAAAGGGAGAGGAGATCTAGATCCACATTTCCACCAATCACTTTCTCCTCTAAGTGAGGGGAACCCCTTGGATCTAGATCTTGGAGTTCTTCATGTTCTTCTTCGTTCTTCCTCTCATTTTCCTCCCTAGCATTAGTTGCTTTGGTGGGATTTGGGAGAGAAGGACTTGGGCACTCCGTGTGCCCTTGCCATTGCATTTGGTGCATAGGTTTGAGTTCTCCTCGGTGATACGTGGAAGTGAGAAGTTGAGAAGCTTATTACTCTTGGGTGTTTGAGCACCCTTGAGCTTGTTCCTCTTGGGTGCTTTGGCGCCCTAGACGGTTGGTGGTGCCTCGGAGCTCAATCATTGTGGTGCAAAGCTCCGGGCAAGCTTCGGGGTCTCCAATTAGGTTGTGGAGATTGCCCTGAGCATTTGAGGTCACCTCGGAGCCACAATCCATTGTGGTGAACCTTCGTGGTGTTGTTGGGAGCCTCCAATTAAGTTGTGGAGTTTGCCCCAACCTTGTTTGTACGGGTTCGGTGACCGCCCGCAAGGGTCCCTTAGTGGAATCACGGCATCTTGCATTGTGCGAGGGCGTGAGGAGATTACGGTGGCCCTAGTGGCTTCTTGGGGAGCATTGTGCCTCCACACCGCTCCGAACGGAGATTAGCATCCGCAAGGGTGTGAACTTCGGGATACATCGTCGTCTCCGCGTGCCTCGGTTATCTCTTACCCGAGCCCTTTACTTATGCACTTTACTTTGTGATAGCCATATTGTTTCTTGTTATCTATCTTGCTATCACTTAGTTGGCTATCTTGCTTAGCATAAGTTGTTGGTGCACATAGGTGAGCCTAGTTGTTTTAGGTTTTGTGCTTGACTAATTAAACGATAGTTTTATTCCGCATTTCCTCAAGCCTAAACCGTAATTATATTAAAGCGCCTATTCACCCCCCCTCTAGGCGACATCCACGTCCTTTCAATTGGTATCAGAGCTAGGTCTCTCATTATTAGGTTTAACAACCTAGAGAGTAAGGATGTCGACTAGGGGATTAGGATTCTCTGACACTCTTAGTTTCGATGGCACAAATTTTGATGTTTGGGTAATTCGCATGCTTAATCTCTTTAGGGTCATGGACCCAAATTTGGAGCGAATTGTAGATATGGGTTTTTCTCCTCCAAAGGATTCTCAACACATATCTTTAGAGGAAGAGAAAAACTCTTATCTCAATGCTCAAGCTTCTAATGTGCTTTTTGATGCTTTGAGCAATGTAGTTATATTTCAACTCATGCCATTCCGGGATGCTCATGAGTTGTGGACAAAGCTTCAAGATAAATATAGTGTGTCCAAGATTTCTAGGGATGATTGTTCTCCCTCCACCTCCGGTCGTGTTGCCTTCTCAACTTCATCTACTTCACCTACATGTGGATTGCCACAAGGTAATGTTATGGTGAGTAGTGGTGTTCATTGTAATGATGATAGTGGGCTTATTGTTGATGATTCTTCATCAGTATCTTATTGCAATGCTTCATCTTTGGACTTCAACACTTCGAGCACTCTAAATGTTTCACATGCTTGTGTTGATAGTCCTTGCATATCATGTAGAAATTGCTTGACTAAATCTCATGATGATATGCTTGCCATGTCTTGTTATCGTGATAAAAATGCATTGCTTTCCTCTAGTTGTTGTGCTAACAATGTAGAGGAAACCCAACACTCCATGGAACAAGATGTGGTCTTGAATGGTGCGTCAAGGGATCCTACATCATCATCTATTATTTCTCACTTTTGCCTTATGGCTAAGGCTTCAAAGGTATCTCCTACTTTGAATCCCAATATATCCCATGATGATGATGTTGATGATGATGAAGAGAGTGATAATATTGCTTCCTTAAAAATTAAGGGAGAAATGGTTTTTAAAGCTCTTCATAAGAATAAAATTGCTCGTTCCAACTTCATGGAAATCATGTCTATTGCAATAGAGGGCAAGAAATATATTGAGGAGTTGGAAGCTCATCTCGAGGAGCATGAGGCCACCATTGATAAAATGGAAGGTCATGAGCGTGATTATGCTAATGAGATCGCGGAGCTATCTCAAGCTCTTGAAAATGAACAAACCACCATGGAATATCTTGAGGAGACCTTTGCTCTAGAATTATCTAGATTAAAGGAATCCCATGATAGAGCTCTCGAGGTGGCTAATGATTTTAGAACTAAAAATGATAAGCTTGCAGTTGCACATGCTAGACTCCTTGAGGACTTTGAGCACCTCGAAAATGGCTCAAGGGTCATTAAGAGTTCGCTCATTGAACTCACCGAGTCTCATGCTCAACTTGAAGCTTCATATGCTAAAGAGCTTGCCAAGTTGCCTTCTCCTTTTGTTGTTAATGATGATGCTTGTGCTACTAACTCTATTTCTTGTGAAGCATCCATTTTTAAGGAGAATGTTGAGCTAAGGGCTCAACTTTAGTTGCTATCTAGCAATTATGGAAAATTGGAAGAAAGTCATGAAAAGCTCTCGAGCTCTCATGGTGATCTTCTAGTATCCCATAATGTGCTAAAGATAGCTCATGAGGCTAGTACTACTAAGGTAACATCTAGTGAGCCTCATGTGGACATTAGCACTACATCTAGTAGAAATGCTTTATTGCCATGTGCTAGTCCTCGTAGTTCATCTACTCATAATGTTGCTACATCTTGTGATGAATTACTTTCCTTGCCTTGTTGCTCTAACGATGAAGCTTATACGTCCTCTAGTACTTGTGTTCATACTAACCATGTATAGGAAATCAATGAGCTCAAGGCCCAAGTCACTTCTTTGAAGAAAGACTTGGAAAAGGGTCATGAAGGGAAGTCCACACTCAAGAATATCTTGAGTGTGCAAAAATCCCCAAATGACAAAGGTGGACTTGGATTCAACTCCAATAAGAAGAAGAAGTCCAAGAGCAACAAAAAGAAGGGCCAAGAACAAGTCAAGAATTTGGCCAAGATTATTTGCTTCAAGTGCAAGATAGAAGGGCACCATGTTAGATCTTGCCCATTGAAGAAGAAGCCCCATAGTGACAAGCAACAAGGGAAGCGGCCACAAGTTCAATCTCATGCTCAACCTCAAGTTGAAGAAAGGCCTCTTCCCAAGAAGACCCAAGTCAACGCTCCTCAAGTTGAGAAATCAATTGAGAAGAAAGTAAAGGGTAGATGTTGCTACTTATGTCGTGAGAAGGGTCACTTTGCTTCTTCATGCACAAATGGTAACTTATCTAACCCAATTATTAATGATGATATCTATTCTCTTGGGAAGGATAAGGCTGGCAATGTGTATGCCAAGTGTGTTGGTACTCAATGTGGTGTCAAGAAAAGAACCATTTGGGTAGCCAAGCCTATTGTGACTAACCTTTTAGGACCCAACTTGTTTGGGGACCAACAAGCTCAAACTTGATCAATAGGTGTGGTTGGAGGGCATTGGAGACTTGGCTACATCATGAAGAATTAAGGGATCTTCATCATTCATATTATTTCAAGCCAAGTCATTTGGATTATCGAGTTTCTATCTTATATCCAATGTGCCTCCTTGCGGTAACTTGTACTTAAAATTGTTTACATTGTTAGTTACTTGCCCCTTTGCATGTTGTGGTTTTGTACTTTGCATGTGTTTGTATATGGTGTGCCTCCGTCTTGCTTATCTTGAGTAATCAAGTATGGGTATGTTGGTTTCCACATCATGTACGTGTGCGTATTGTGTTAAACCTTTTGTATCTAGTTTGAATCTTAGTTGGCTCTTTTGAGAGATTAATGGATTATCCCATTTTGGGGGAGTAATGTGCTTTGGGCACTTCACGACCCTAAAAATGTGTGTACATGAGGAATACCACTTAGTATTGATATTACAAGATTATCTAGCTTCTATGTGGTATGTCTTCTCATGAGAAATTCAAATTCTAAACAGTCCATTAATTATCTCTTGTTGGATTTCGTTTGCCACTTGTTAAATTTGTGGGTTATCACATTATGGGGGATTAATATGCTATGTGCATATTACAAGCCTAGAAAATGTGTACATTTGAGGTATTGCCACTTAGAATTGATATTGTAAATTATCTTGTTCCTAGGTGGCATATTAGCTCTACAAGTGTCATTTGCTTGTGATTTAGGAGTAAAGATGTTGTTGGATCCATTTGCAATCTACCAATGGGAATTATTTCCAAATACTTCTTGTCCTTTGACAATTGGTATTCCTTTTAAGTGGTAGAATTTGCTAATCATCTTTACATAGGTTTTTGTTTATCGTTTGTCTTCCTTGCCTCTTGTCGATCTTTTTGAACATGTCTAGTGTTTCTATAGATATAGGGAAAGTGATGATCCCATCATGTGCTTTTTGTATTCAAATGCAAATTCTATATAACGCACATCTCTAGGGGGAGCTATCCTATTTTCTTTAGAACACTCCCTTTATGTGTTTATCATAAAATCTTTTGATCTTCATCAAGTGTGTGTTGGTGGGAGGCAAGCCTTTTCTCTATGGTGCTTTGTGCCATCATGAAAATTTGCGGAGGGTTTGGTTATTTTGGAACCTAGCTCTCTTTTGGCAACTTGATACCTCTTGTTTTCCTTCAATTCGTATCTTGTTTCCTTCTATTTGGCATGTGTCAATGGATATCTCATTCCTTGATGTATCTTTTATTTGGTATCCGTCAAGTGATAATTTTTCGTTTGGTATCTTATTTTCACTTGATACCTTATCTTTCGGTGTCTTATCAACCGTGTGTTGATTTGATTCTTGAAAGCCTTGAGCATGCATATTTACTACATGTACTTTCGTTGGCATGTTCTCTTTATTTGACCCAATATATAGGGGAAACTCCACTATGTCACAAATTGGCTAAAGTGTGCATGAAATTCAATTTCATATCTATATGCACATAGTTATGTGGAGTTTGTCCTATGTATTGTTGGTCCACTAACTCTTTGGTCCCAATGAGTTTGGGTACCACTTTGTTTGTGTTGTTGTTCTAGGAACAATTGGAGATGCATTGGATGCTCGGCTCACTTACAAGGAAGGTGTTGACACCATGTGCTTATTGGAGCCATGCTAGGATGATCGATGAAACATTATCTACTACATCAATCCAATGCTATCTCGGTAACAAGTATCTACTTCATGCATACATTAATTGCATTCAACCTTTGTAGGTTGCATCATGGCAAGAAGTTCTTGATTCATTCTTGTGGTACTTGTTTCCTTTCTCAAAGCATCCCAACGATGATCTCTTGTTGCTAGTTGTGATGTCTTTGATGTTCGTATGATGGGAGTTCATTTATGTACAATAAGAAAATATTAGGCCATGTGCTATGCTTTCAAGCAAAGATCTTATTGGTATATTTATGACTTCCTTTTGGATATCTTGTTCCTTCCTTCTTGTAACTATTTCGTGTGTACATCATTCTTTTGTGGATATATCATCATGGTTGTCCTCTATCTAGAATCTTATACACATGAGAGAAGTTACATCTCTAGTTGATATCCTCTTTTCTTTCACGTCCACCGTTGCATTCCCTTTTTATTTCCTTGGTGGTTTCGTGAAAGAATTTGTCTTGAGTGCGGATCTTATATCCTTGCATCTTGTTGCACTCTTTGGTGGTGAAGATTATTTTCCTCATGCTTGTCTTCACGAGGGTTTTGCCATTTCGATTGGTATCCCTCCTCCTGACAAGGCTATTATTTCCTATCTTCACCAGGGGTTGTCACAAGCTTTGGTTTTTAATTTTCTTATTAGTAAGCTTGTGGACCCATTTGCCAGTAGTTTGTGTTTGTTGGAAGGATATGGTTTGCACTTTGTGTCTCATTTCATCAAGACTATGTTGATGCTTAATGCTCATCCTTATATTAGTCTTCTCAAGTGCTTTGCCATGACTCACACACATCATTTTGGTTGAGCCTATTCTTAAATTGCCTCTTTTACATGTTGCTCAACCATATGTTTGGTGCAAGTGATATTCTTATTGTCTTATCTACTTGCTTGCACTTATTGTGTGTTTCTATTGATTTTGGGGTAGTGATGATCCTATTTTGTGATCTTGTATCCAAATAAAAAAATTCTTAATAGTGTGCAAATCATGGGGAGCTTCTCTAGTTTCTTTAGGACACTCTTTTGCCCATATCATAATATCTTTTATTCATGTGGCTGGTAGGACCATGTGATTGATTGTTCCAATTGGTATCTTTTGATTGCTTGCTTCACTCTGGTGTATGTCTTTGTGCCATACGATCCTTTTTGCAATCTTTGGATCCTCAATATAGTTTGTTTTCCTCCAACTACTTATCATTGGATATGTGTATTTCATTGCACTCATATTTTTAGAAATACACACCTTTTGGAGGAACACCTATTATATTGGCTTTCTAAGCTTTTCGCCCATTTTAGCAATCGATGCCAATGGGGGAGAAGTTTAGAGAGTTTAGTTTGGAAAGCTTAGATAGTTTTGCTTTTATTGCTTAAGCATTTGTATCTCACACCCATGCATTGCTCTGCATGTGTGTGTGCTTGGTTGTGCTTATTTCCTTATATAAACTCTCTTGAAAGTGGTTGTCATCAATTACCAAAATGGGGGAGATTGTAAGAGCACATTTATCCATGGTTTTGGTAATTGATGACAACCCCTATGGACTAATGGTTGCCTTGAGTTATATTCGAAGGATTTGTCCGTAGGTACTTCTTGAAGTCCATCTGTTGGTTTCAAGGAGTTTATATGGTGACCAAGGTGGTATTCAAGGTGTTATCCAAAGATTGGTCATGTAACAGTTGAGCTTACTGCAAGCATGTCTTGAAGAAGAAGACTGTGTGAGCATTCATGTTTACCTTCAAGACATCATCTTTATGAAGAGAGAAGATAAGATACAAGGTTGATCAAGACTAAGTCAAAGAGTGAACCAAATTGATCAACACACAAAGCGTACAAGATATACCGAGAAGGATCAAGTGATCCCATGGTATAGTAAGCATTGTCCATTACGCTTTGTGTACTAACCCATGGTCTACGTGAGTGTTCTTTGTAGGGTTAGGTATATTTCCATGGGATTGCATCAAGAGGAAGATCACATACAACCCATGGAAGATGACATCAAGTGGTGATCGTCATCAAGGTTGCAGTGTGCAAGTTCAAGTGAAGCATCACGAAGAAATCATGCTTGTAGCTTGCCGTCCATTGTGGTGACAATGGACTTGTGAAGGTGTGCCGAAGAGTGACTCACCCATAGTGGAGTATGGGGGAGCAATCAACTAGCCTTCATCGAGCCAACGCAATCATGAAAGGTGGTCCAACTTGAGGGAGTCAAGATCGTCATCATCTAGCTCAAGTGGACTTCGTGCAAGGAAAAGGTTTGCCCTTGATAGGTTTTCTATTTTACCGGTCTCATGGTGATAGTTTGGAGACCGTGTTATAGGATCGATAGCCGTACTATCAAGGGGGGCTCTCAAGTGAGTAGCTTGATCGTATCGTTCGTCGAGAGCTCAAACCATTGCATCCTTGCATCATCTTTCTTGATTCTTATTTGTATTTTCTCTTTTTGAGGTTTTAGAGCTTGTGGTTATCTTCGTGACAAGCTCTAGTACATCGAAAACGGATTTCATATGCTTCTTCTATTGCGTTTTCGGTGTTGGAGGTTTTACCAGTCTTATCCGAGGAAGGGTTCTCACTATTTTCTTATGGGCCTTTTCTCATTTGCTTCTTATTGATATTTCTATCAAGATTGTGTTAGCCCATGTCGTTAGCTTTCCAACAAACTTGGTTTCGTTGAATTCGAAGTCCGTTTGCAGAAGTTGTGGCAGTTTTGGTGTTCTTAAAAGGCTGCAGCGGTACTACCGCGGCTAGAGCGGATGTAATTTTTTACTACCGCTCCAGAGCGGTACTACCGCTCCGGACAAAAATCTCGTGTTAAGTCCAGCGGTGGTAGGCACGGATGTATTTTTTTAGTACCGCTCGCAAGCAGTAGTACCGCTACCATTTGCAGTAGTACCGCTATCCCTAGCGGTAGTACCGTGAGGACGAGCGGTAGTACCGCCCCGGCGGTTCTACTGGCCTTTTGCCTCCTCGCTGTTGTTTTTCAAATGGCTACTACCGCCCTAGCGGTAGTACCGCTCCTTGGAGCGGTAGTACCGCTCTGTGCGGGCTGTGAGCATAACGGTTGGATTTTTCCCCACCTATAAAAGGGGGTCTTCTTCCCCATTGAACCTTATCTCTTTAGCTCGTGTTCTTCCCCCATTGTTGACCTTCTTCGAGCTTGCTAACTCTCAATCCCTCCAATGATTCTTGCTAGTTCTTGAGGGAAAAGGGAGAGGAGATCTAGATCCACATTTCCACCAATCACTTTCTCCTCTAAGTGAGGGGAACCCCTTGGATCTAGATCTTGGAGTTCTTCGTGTTCTTCTTCGTTCTTCCCCTCATTTTTCTCCCTAGCATTAGTTGCTTTGGTGGGATTTGGGAGAGAAGGACTTGGGCACTCCGTGTGCCCTTGCCATTGCATTTGGTGCATAGGTTTGAGTTCTCCACGGTGATACGTGGAAGTGAGAAGTTGAGAAGCTTATTACTCTTGGGTGTTTGAGCACCCTTGAGCTTGTTCCTCTTGGGTGCTTTGGCGCCCTAGACGGTTGGTGGTGCCTCGGAGCTCAATCATTGTGGTGCAAAGCTCCGGGCAAGCTTTGGGGTCTCCAATTAGGTTGTGGAGATTGCCCCGAGCATTTGATGTCACCTCGGAGCCACAATCCATTGTGGTGAAGCTTCGTGGTGTTGTTGGGAGCCTCCAATTAAGTTGTGGAGTTTGCCCCAACCTTGTTTGTACGGGTTCGGTGACCGCCCTCAAGGGTCCCTTAGTGGAATCACGGCATCTTGCATTGTGCGAGGGCGTGAGGAGATTACGGTGGCCCTAGTGGCTTCTTGGGGAGCATTGTGCCTCCACACCGCTCCGAACGGAGATTAGCATCCGCAAGGGTGTGAACTTCGGGATACATCGTCGTCTCCGCGTGCCTCGGTTATATCTTAGCCGAGCCCTTTACTTATGCACTTTACTTTGTGATAGCCATATTGTTTCTTGTTATCTATCTTGCTATCACTTAGTTGGCTATCTTGCTTAGCATAAGTTGTTGGTGCACATAGGTGAGCCTAGTTGTTTTAGGTTTTGTGCTTGACTAATTAAACGATAGTTTTATTCCGCATTTGCTCAAGCCTAAACCGTAATTATTTTAAAGTGCCTATTCACCCCCCTCCTCTAGGCGACATCCACGTCCTTTCACACGCTCTTCCTCAAGCGCATTGGAAAGAACCGATATCTCATCGGCATAGTCACGACTATGCCCTTCCATCTTAGAGATGGTCTCTTCGTGAGCCTCGATCATGTCATTGGCTTCACCAAGTTGTTCCAAGAGAGCAACGAAATGCTTCTTGGTTTTACCTTTGAGCTTACTCATGAAAGACTCAAATTCATTTTCCTCTTCCTTCTCCCCCTCGCTTTCATCAATGCAATCCGTCAAGGAAGGATTAGTGGTGATGGAAGTTTTGATATTGGGGGTTACCTTGTTGGTGGCTTTCGCCATGAGGCACTTGGCGGTGATGTTCTCGTTGGGTGAATTGAAGAGAGACACCCGAGGAGTTGTAGCAATGGCAACGGAGGCCATGGCAACCGTTTCACCATCTTCATCATCATCATCATCCTCATTGTACTCTTCTTGTGCCACCAACCCCTTGGGAGGAGTCTTCTTGGTGAAGTTGTTCTTGTTGGGGAAAGACTTGGCCTTGTCTTTTCGGATAAGCTTGCCACCATTGTCTTCCCTCTTCTCGTAAGGGCAATCCACAACAAAGTGGCTCACATTGCCACAATTGTAGCACGTCCTAACACGTTGCTTTCCCTTGGCGCCACTTGAGTTGTTCTTTTTGAAGTTGGGCCTTGAGTTCTTCTTGTTGCCCCAAAATTGCCGTGAAGCAAGAGCCATGTGCTCATGATAGCCATATTTGGTATCTTTGGGGCAACTCTCCTCTTCTTCCTCTTCATCCTCTTCTTCCACAATAGCCTTGGCCTTCAAAGCAAGGTTGGGCTTCTTTGATCGTTGAGCTCGCAACACCGCGTTGTCGGCGGTCTTGTCCAAGATCCTCATTGCAACAAACTCATCCAACACCTCACTTGAGGACAAGGCATGGAAGTCCTGCCGTTGACGGATGACGGAGGACATGGCCTTATGGTAAGGCATCATGGCCTTGAGAAACTTGTGCTTGATCCAATTGTCATCTGTATCCTTGCTCCCATGATCTCGGAGTGAGACCGCGAGAGTAGTTAATCTTCGATAAAGCTCTCGAGGCTCTTCATCTTCAATCATGGCAAACTCATCGGCTTCATCTTGCACAACTTCAAAGTTTGAGCGTTGAATACTTGCACTTCCCTTGTACAAGGAAACAACATGTTCCCATGCTTCCTTGGCCACGGTGTAAGGTCGGAGATGTGCAATATCTTTAGGAGGAATAGCTTCTTGGAGAATGAAGAGAAAGGACTCGTTGAATTGATGATTCGCGGCTTCTCTTGGAGTGAAGTTGCTTGGATCGAGCGGGTAGAAACCTTGCTCAATAATTCTCCAAAGATTAGTAGAACTATGATTTAAATGATGTTTAAAGCGATACACCCAAGCGGCAAAATCCTCATTTTTCAAAAGCTTAGGAGGAGGACCAACATGATTCATATGCGTGGAGGGAACCGGTCCTCCATAGGTAAGGGGAGGTTCAACATGGGCAAAGATGCCACTCCCATTCTTACCACTAGGCAAAGGAACTTGGCCACTACTAGCTTCCTCCTTATTGGAGTTAGCATCCGCCACCTTGTTAGCGGGATCAACCACTTCCAACGGTGCGGTGGATAATTTAAGGCCTTCAAGAAACTCCTTAAACATGCCTTTTACCTCGGTCGTCATAGAGGTTTTCAATGTGTGCAAAGCCACATTGAACTCCTCACGAGAGACCGTGGAACCCCCATCTTCCGGAGACAAGGACGGGTTTACACCGGAGTGCTCCTCCGCATCGTTTGCGGTGCCAACCATACTCTTCGGACAGTAAAGTCCTTAATAAAGAACCTGGCTCTGATACCAATTGAAAGGATCGATATGGTTGACTAGAGGGGGGGTGAATAGGCAACTAACAATTTTTAACTTTTCTTGACCAAATTAAACTTAGCATCAAATAGGTTGTCTAGATGTGCAACTAGGTGAGCAACCTATGTGATGCAACAACAACAAGCACACAAGCAAGCAAGGGATACAACACAATAATAGCTTGCAAGAAGTAAAGGTAAGAAATAACCAAAAGTGGAGCCAGTGGAGACGAGGATGTGTTACCGGAGTTCCTTCCCTTGTGAGGAAGTACGTCTCCGTTAGAGCGGTGTGGAGGCACAATGCTCCCCAAGAAGCCACTAGGGCCACCGTATTCTCCTCACGCTCTCACACAATGCGAGATGCCGTGAATCCACTATTGGTGCCCTTGAAGGCGGCGACCGAACCTTTACAAACAAGGTTGGGGCTATCTCCACAACTTAATTGGAGGCTCCCAACGACACCACGAAGCTTCACCACAATGGAATGTGGCTCCGAGGTGACCTCAACCGTCTAGGGTGCTCGACCCACCCAAGAGTAACAAGATCCGCAAGGGATTAGTGGGGGGAATCAAATTTCTCTTGGTGGAAGTGTAGATCGGGGCCTTCTCAACCAATCCCTAGAAAATCAACAAGTTTGGTTGGCTAGGGAGAGAGATCGGGCGAAAATGGAGCTTTGAGCAACAATGGAGCTTGGGGAGGGAAGAGATAGTCTTCTTGGGGAAGAAGACCCCCTTTATATAGTGGGGGGAAAGATCCAACCGTTATCCCCACTCTCAGCCCACGCATTGCGGTACTACCGCACAAAGCCATGGTACTACCGCACGAGGCTGCGGTACTACCGCTGCAGGGTGCGGTACTACCGCTCGCACGGTGGTGACCAGACGAAGACCTATTGCACAGGGCAACGAGCGGTAGAACCGCCGGAGCGGTACTACCGCGCGCCAATACGGTACTACCGCATGGTAGGTATCATCTGGCACAGGAGATGCACGGAAGTAAAAAATTACTTCCGTGCCTACCTCCGCTGAGGGCGGAGCTGTGCAAAAGTCCGGCACGGTAGTACCGGACATACATCCCGGTACTACCGCTCGAGGGCAGATGTAAAAAATTACATCCGCGCCTACTACCGCAAGCGCACGCATCAGGTGCTGGGGACAGCGGTACTACAGCTCACTAGAGCGGTACTACCGCTGTCTCCTGCGGTACTACCGCTCTCTTGAGCGGTACTACCGCATGCCCTCTGAAGACTCCATCGAAGCGAAGGAAAGGTGGTGCAAAAGAACAGATGTGTACGTGTTGATTCCACCCTAACCTTTCCGAAACGGACCCCCTCTTAATAGTACGGCTTTCCTACGACTGAAATCCACCGAAAAGAAACGTAGAGAACAACCGTCTTCAATAGACTCCGAGGGGCACCGAATCGTCTTGTGCCTAGACATGAGATATCTGAAATGCTCAATGCACACGATTAGTCCGCAAATGGATTGTCATCAATCACCAAAACCACTTAGGGAGAAATATGCCCTTACAACTTCTTTGGCCCACTGGATGTCTCCTGGCCCCAAAAAAATCTCCAAAAAGTTTCGTGGTGTTTGGGCTTCGTTTGGTACTGATATTCTGCAAAGTAAAAAACAAGCAAAAACAGCAACTCACACTTTGGCACTATGTCAATAGGTTAGTCCCAAAAAATGATATAAAGTTGCTATAAAATGATTGTAAAACATCCAAGAGTGATAATATAACAACATGGAACAAGCAAAAATTATAGATACGTTGGAGACGTATCAGCATCCCCAAGCTTAATTCCTACTCGTCCTCGAGTAGGTAAATGATAAAAACTGAATTTTTGATGTGGAATGCAGCCTAACATGTTCATCACATAATCTTTTCTTTTGTAGCATGGACATTTGGACGTTTAGATGGTTTAGAGCAATAGTCTAGTTTTGACATAAAGACTTTAATACTCAAGCATGCCAACAAGCAACCATGTCTTTCAAAATATCAACACTAAAGAAAGTTATCCCTAGCCTATCATGCTCAATCATTGATCCATTCATGAAACACACTCAAATATTAACTACACCCACTGCTCAAGTATGATCATAGTGCCCCCTAGTTGGTGCTTTATAAGAGAAGATGGAGACTCAAATAAAAATTGCATAAAGTAAATAGATAGGCCCTTCGCAGAGGGAAGTAGGGATTTGTAGAGGTGCCAGAGCTCAAAGTTTAAATTGAGAGAGAAAAAATATTTTGAGTGGCATGCCTTTCTTGTCAACGAAAACGACGAAGTAGTTCACAATACTTTCCATGCTAGATATATCATAGACGGTTCCCAAACATAAAGTAAAGTTTATTCCTTTTTCCACCATTCTTTCACAATCCATGGCTGGCCGTATCCACGGTTGCCTTCCATACCGACACTTTCCAAGGAATTTATTATTTGACAACAAAAAGTAAATTTCCTTTTTCATTTCAGGACTGGGCATCCCTATTACCGCCGTACTCTCGTGCAATGACAAGTGAATAAACACTCATCTTGAGAATAACACATCTAGCATGGAAAAATATTGGACACCCCCTACCGTTTCATGAGCGGTACGAGCACAGAAAAAGGAAATTCATTTTGAAAATTAGAGATGGCACATACAAATTTGCTTAGAACGGTAAGGAAATACCGCATATAGGTAGGTATGGTGGACTCATAAGGCAAAACTGGGTTTAAGGATTTTGGATGCACAAGTAGTATTTCTACTTAGTACAAGTGGAGGCTAGCAAATACATTGAGACGCAACCAACCAACAAACGAAAATTCACATAAACGAGCATTGAGCATAACTAACACCGAATAATGCACCATAAGTAGGATGTAATTTGATTGCATAACTATTGACTTTCGTACTTGCATAGGGAATCACAAACCTTAACACCAATATTCTTACTAAAGCGTAATTACTCACTAGCATGACTCACATATTAGTATCATCATGTCTCAAAACTATTACAAGGAATCAAGTTTAATTTTTCCAATGATCTTCATGAAAGTTTTTATTATATCCCTCTTGAATATCTATCACTTTGGGACTAGTTTCATATTGCCATTGGTTTTGTCAAGCTCAAAAAAATTAAGTGAAGAACATGAGCATAAAAGTTTCATCTCTTAAAATAGTATAAGTGAAGCATGAGAGGATTTTTTTAAAATTTACTAACTCTCAAATTAATCTAAGTGAAGCATGAGAGTATTTCTACCCAAGTTTCCAAGCACACCGCGCTCAAAAAGATATAAGTGAAGCACTAGAGCAATTCCATAGCTCAAAATTTTTAAGTGAAGCATATAGAGCAATTCTAACAAATGATAGCATAATTTTGGCTCTCTCAAATAGATGTGTCCAGCAAGGATACTAATGACAAACTAAAAAGCCAAGCAAGCAAAGACTCAAATGATACAAGACGCTCCAAGCAAAACTCATGATATGTGACGAATAAAAATATAGCTCCAAGTAAAATACCGATGGTCGTTAGAAGAAAGAGGGGATGCCACTCGGGGCATCCCCAAGCTTAGTTGCTTGTTTATCTTTGGATATATCTTGGGGGTGATGTAGCATCCCCAAGCTTAGGCTCTTTTCACTCCTTATTCCTTCATCCATCGTGATCTCACCCAAAACTTGAAAACTTCAATCACACAAAACTCAACAAAACCTTCGTGAGATCTGTTAGTATAATAAAGCAAATCACTACTTTAAGTACTGTTGCAAACCCATTCATATTTTATTATTGCATTATACCTACAATATTTTAACTTTACCATGGCTCATACCCTTCAATACAAACCATAGATTCATCAAAACAAGCACACAATGCAACAAAAACAGAATCTGTCTTAAACAGAACAGTCTGTAGTAATATGTACTATAACCATACTTCTGTAACTCTAAAAATTCTGAAAAAATAGGACAACGTAAAGAATTGTTATATCAACACTGTGTTAAAATTTCAGCTCATTACCACGTTCCAGTAAAAAATGAAAATTCGCACACTGGAGGCAAAGTTTCTGTTTCAGATTCAGCGTTGTTTCTACTCATCTTATGAATCAACCTAAAGGCTTTACTTGGCAAAAACACTAAATAAAACATATAAAACACAATCATAACAGATGCATAATTTTGTCAACACTCAAAAACAGAAATAAAAAGAAGAAAATGAATGAATTCATTGGGTTGCCTCCCAACAAGCGCTATCGTTTTACGGCCCTAGCTAGGCATAAGGCATAGATTCAAGTATTGTCATCTTTGTTTTTTAACTCTCCAATCACACAACTAGATTTCGTCAAGAATTTAGCATGCATACTCTCAATGACAACTGGTACATCTCCGTCGTATCTACTTTTAGTCACACTTTTGCCCTTGTTTTGGACTCTAATTTGCATGATTTGAATGAAACTAACCCGGACTGACGCTGTTTTCAGCAGAACTACCTTGGTGTTGTTTTTGTGCAGACATAAAAGTTCTCGGAACTGTACAAAACTTTTTGGAGATTTATTTTACAATAAATAAAAAATTGGAGCCAAGAACCACCGGAGGGGAGGCCCTGGCTGGGCACAAGACACCAGGGCGCGCCAGCCCCCCCGGCGCGCCCTGGTGGGTTGTGCCCACCTCGTCGCCCCAATGACCCTAATTCCAACACTATAAAATCCTATTTTTGGAGAAAAAATCAGAGAGAAAGTTTCATCGCGTTTTACGATACGGAGCCGCTTCCACCTCATGTTCTTCCTCGGGAGGCCAGATCTGGAGCCCGTTTGGGGCTCCAGAGAGGGGAATCTTTGGTCTTCGTCATCATCAACCCTTCTCCATCGCCAATTCCATGATGCCCCCATCGGGAGTGAGTAATTCCTTCGTAGGCTTGCTGGTCGGTGAGGAGTTGGATGAGATTCATCATGTAATCGAGTTAGTTTTGTTAGGGCTTGATCCCTAGTATCCACTATGTTCTGAGATTGATGACGCTATGACTTTGCCATGCTTAATGCTTGTCACTAGGGCCCGAGTGCCATGATTTCAAATCTGAACCGTTATGTTATCACCATTATATCTATGTTCTTGATCCGATCTTGCTAGTCATACGCACCTATTACGTGTTCTGATCCGTAAACCCCGGAGTGACAATAGTCGGGATACTTTCCGGTGATGACCGTAGTTTGAGTTAATGCTTTGTTCCGGTTCTCTATTAAAAGGAGGCCTTAATATCCCTTAGTTTCCTTATGGACCCCGCTTGCACGGGAGGGTAGGACAAAAGATGTCATTCAAGTTCTTTTCCATAAGCATGTATGACTATTTACGGAATACATGCCTACATTACATTTATGAATTGGAGCTAGTTCTGTGTCGCCCTAGGTTATGACTGTTATATGATGAATATCATCCAACGAGTTCACCGATCCAGTGCCTATGAGTTTTCCACATACTGTTCTTTCTAAGTTACTATTGCTACTGCTGATGTTACACTTGCTACAAAACTATTGCTATCACTGTTACGTTACTGTTACTGTTGCTACCGCTATCAAAACTATCATACTACTGTGCTACTGATCACTCTGCTACAGATATTTAATCTCCATGTGTGGTTGAATTGACAACTCAGTTGCTAATACTCTCAAATATTCTTTGGCTCCCCTTGTGTTGAATCTATAAATTTCGGTTGAATACTCTACCCTCGAAAACTGTTGCGATCCCCTATACTTGTGGGTTATCAAGACCTTTTTCTGGCGCCGTTGCCGGGGAGCATAGCTATATTTGTTGAGTCACTTGGGATTTATATCAATTGATCACTATGAAGAATCTGAAGGATCCAAAGACCAAGATTTTTCCCTCTAAGACGAGGGGAGGTAAGGAACTGCCATCTAGCTCTACACTTGATTCACCTTCTGTTATGAGTAAGTTTGGAACACCACCACATACTAGTAATCCTGATATGTCGCAAGTTATTGATGATGCTACTTCTGCTATGAATGATGCTTATGATGAAGCTAGGACCATGATTGATGATAATGTGACACTAGGAGAATTTCTTGATGAACAAATTGCTAGAGCTAAAGAGAATGAAATTGTTGAAACTGATGAGATTGCTGAAACTGATGAAGCCTTTGAGACTGATGACTATGAAACACCTATTAGACCTGGCTCTCCTAGATTTGAAATGCCTAAGATACCTGAGGGTTATGTTTTGGATGGAGAGATAGCTAGAGAAATTCTTTCTTGTAAGGATAGAGATGATCTTAAGAAATTGCTACGCAAGTATAAGGAAAAGACTTTGAATGCTAGAATGAAATGTGATCCTAAGTTTGCTACTTCACCTATCTTTGTTACCGATAAGGATTATGAATTCTGTGTCGACCCAGAGTTGATTACTCTGGTTGAATCTGATCCTTTCCATGGCTATGAAACTGAAACTGTAGCGGCACATCTTAGTAAGCTGAATGATATAGCCACCCTCTTTGCTAGTGATGAGAAGATTCTCTACTACTATATTCTTAAGTTATTTCCGTTCTCATTAAAGGGTGATGCTAAGACATGGTACAATACTCTTGCTCCTGGTTGTGTGCGTAGTCCCGAGGATATGATTTACTACTTCTCTGAAAAATATTTTCCTGCTCATAAGAAACAAGTTGCCTTGCAGGAAATATTTAACTTTGTGCAAATTGAAGAAGAGAGTCTCCCACAAGCTTGGGAGAGGCTTCTCCAGTTGCTTAATGCTTTGCCTGATCATCCTCTCAAGAAAAATGAAATACTTGATATCTTCTATAATGGACTAACTAATGCTTCTAGGGACTTCCTAGATAGTTGTGTTGGTTGTGTTTTCAGGGAACGAACTGTTGAACAAGCTGAGGAATTATTGAATAACATATTGAAGAATTATGATGATTGGACTCTTCCTGAACCACCGCTTAAACCCACTCCGAAGAAGAGGGGTATCTTATTTCTCAGTCCTGAAGATATGCAAGAGGCAAAGAAATCTAATAAGGAAAAAGGTATTAAAGCTGAGGATGTTAAGAATTTACCACCTATTAAAGAAATACATGGCCTTGACACACCACCACCTCCACAGGTGCTAGAGTTAAATTCTTTATTAAAGTTTGATGAAGGTGATATCCCTTACAATAAACATCCTAGTCAATGCTTATATGAGTTTGACAACTACATTTTGAAGCAAGATCACTTCAATGCACATGTTCTGAAACAATTGAAATATAATTCTGATATGATTGCTCGCTTGAGTGACTTGCTATTTAGAATCAGTAATGATGTTAGAGGTGTAGGAAAGCATGCCTCTATGCTTCAAACTCGGATAAAACAAGTTGCTAAATCTCAAAAGGAATTGCTTGATGAAATGAATACTAACATGAATGATTTTGCTGCTAGAGTGGTAACTAGAGGAGGTAGAATGACCCAAGAACCACTTTATCCCGAAGGTCATCCTAAAAGAATTGAACAAGACTCTCAAAGAATTAATGCTGATGCACCTAGTCCTTCTAAAAACAAAAAGAAAAAGAAAAATGATAGGACTTTGCATACCTCTAGTGAACCTGAGATACAAAACCTCCTGATAATAATGGTGTCTCTATTTCTGATGCTGAAACTCAATCTGGTAATGAACATTCGCCTAGTGATAATGAAAATGATAATGATAATGTTCATGAGGATGCTCAACCAAACAATGATAAAGAACCAGATAATGATGTTGAAATAGAGCCTGCTGTTGATCTTGATAACCCACAACCTAAAAACAAACATTATGATAAACAAGACTTTGTGGCTAGAAAACATGGTATAGAAAGAGAGCCATGGGTTCAGAAACCCATGCCCTTTCCACCTAAACCATCTAAGAAAAAGGATGATGAGGAATTTGAAAGCTTTGCTGAAATGATTAGGCCAGTCTTTTTGCATACCCGCTTAACTGATATCCTAAAGATGGCCCCTTATGCAAAATACATGAAAGACATCATCACTAATAAAAGAAAGATACCTAAGGCTGAAATCTCCACCATGCTTGCTAATTATTCTTTTAAGGATGGTGTACCTAAAAACTTGGAGACCCGGGAATACCAACTATACCTTGCTCCATTAAAAGAAATTATGTCAAAACTGCTTTGTGTGATTTAGGAGCTGGTGTTAGTGTCATGCCTTTCTCCTTATATAAAAGACTTGATTTGAATAGACTCACACCTACTGAAATATCATTGCAAATGGCTAACAAATCAACTGCCATACCTATCGGTATTTGTGAGGATGTGCTCGTTGTTGTTGCAAATGTTACTATCTTAACGGACTTTGTTATTCTTGAGATGCCCGAGGACGATGACGTGGCTTGAGACTGCGTCGGTATTTCCCCAAAGAGGAAGGGATGATGCAGCACAGCGACGGTAAGTATTTCCCTCAGTTATGAAACCAAGGTATCAAACCAGTAGGAGGATCACCACCACCTAATAAACAACACCTGCACACAAAGAACAAATACTTGCAACCCGACGCGAAAGAGAGGTTGTCAATCTCTCTACGGTAAAAAAGATAGATTAGGAGATGGATAGATTGGAGAGATAGATCTCTCAAGAACACAAAATAAGAAAAGCAAATAAAAGGTGCATCAATATATTTTTGGGTTTTTGGAATAATAGATCTGAAAACAAAAGCAGCAAAAAGATAGATCGGAAACCAATATGTTGGAAAAGTAGACCCGGGGGCCGTAGGTTTCACTAGTGGCTTCTCTCATGAGTATAGCACACGGTGGGTGAACAAATTACTGTTGGGCAATTGATAGAAGATCAAATAATCATAACGATATCCAAGGCGATGATCATTATATAGGCATCACGTCCAAGATAAGTAGACCGACTCCTGCCTGCATCTACCACTATTACTCCACACATCGACCGCTATCCAGCATGCATCTAGTGTATTAAGTTCATGGAAAAACGGAGTAATGCAATAAGAATGATGACATGATGTAGACAAGATCTATTCATGTAGGAATAGACCCCATCTTGTTATCCTTAATAGCAACGATACATGTGTGCCTCGCTGCCCCTTCTGTCACTGGGAGAGGACACCGCAAGATCGAACCCATCACAAAGCACCTCTTCCCATGGCAAGAAAAATCGATCTAGTTGGCCTAACTAAACCAAAGATTCGAAGAAGAAATACAAGGCTATAAGTAATCATGCATATAAGAGATCAAAGAAGACTCAAATAATATTCATGGATAGAAACTGATCATGAACTCAAAATTCATCGGATCCCAACAAACACACCGCAAAAGTTTACATCAAATAGATCTCCAAGAGACCATTGTATTGAGAATCAAAAGAGAGAGAGAGAGAGAGAGAGGAAGCCATCTAGCTACTGCCTACGGACCCGTAGGTCTATGGTGGACTACTCACGCATCATCGGAGAGGCACCAATGAGGATGATGAACCGCTCCGTGATGGTGTTAGATTGGATCTCGAGGCTCTGGAACTTGGGGCGGCTGGATGTGTTTTTCATCGACTCCCCTAGGGTTTTTGGAATATTTAGGAATTTATAGGCATTAGAGGCGGTGGAGAGGGGCCCCGTGGAGGGCACAACCCATCAGGGCGCGCCGGGGGCCTCTGGCGCGCCCTGGTGGGTTGTGGTCTCCACAGCCCACCTCTCTGGCACTTCTTTGGCCCACTGGGTGTCTTCTGGTCCAAAACAAATCTTCAAAAAGTTTCATCGCGATTGGACTCCATTTGGTATTGATATTCTGCGAAGTAAAAAACAAGCAAAAATAGCAACTAGCACTTTGGCACTATGTCAATAGGTTAGTCCCAAAAACTGGTATAAAGTTGCTATAAAGTGATTGTAAAAAATCCAAGAATGATAATATAACAACATGGAACAAGCAAAAATTATAGATACGTTGGAGACGTATCAGCATCGCCAAGCTTAATTCCTACTCGTCCTCGAGTAGGTAAATGATAAAAACAGAATTTTTGATGTGGAATGCTGCCTAACATGTTCATCTCATATTCTTTTCTTTGTAGCATGGACATTTGGACTTTAGATGATTCAAAGCAATAGTCTAGTTTTAACATAATGACTTCAATACTCAAGCATGCCAACAAGCAACCATGTCTTTCAAAATATCAACACTAAAGAAAGTTATCCCTAGCCCATCATGCTCAATCATTGATCCATTCATGAAACACACTCAAATATTAGCTATACCCAATGCTCAAGTACGATCATAGTGCCCCCTAGTTGGTGCTTTATAAGAGAAGATGGAGACTCAAAGTAAATAGATAGGCCCTTCGCAGTGGGAAGTAGGGATTTCTAGAGGTGCTAGAGCTCAAAGTTCAAATTGAGAGAGAAAAATATTTTGAGTGGCATGCCTTTCCTGTCAACGAAAACGACAAAGTAGTTCACAATACTTTCCATGGTAGATATATCATAGGCGGTTCCCAAACAGAAAATAAAGTTTATTACTTTTTCCACCATTCTTTCACATTCCATGGCTGGCCGTATCCACGGTTGCCTTCCATACCAACACTTTCCAAGGAATTTATTATTTGATAGCATAAAGTAATTTTTTTCTTTTTCATTTCGGGGATGGGCATCCCTATTACCACCTCACTCTCGTGCAATGACAAGTGAATAAACACTCATCTTGAGAATAACACATCTAGCATGGAAAAATATTGGACACCCCCTACCGTTTCATGAGCGGTACGAGCACACAAAAAGGAAATTTATTTTGAAAATTAGAGATGGCACATACAAATTTGCTTAGAACGGCATGGAAATACCGCATATAGGTAGGTATGGTGGACTCATAAGGCAAAACTGGGTTTAAGGATTTTGGATGCACAAGTAGTATTTCTACTTAGTACAAATGGAGGCTAGCAAGTAGATTGAGAAGCAACCAATCCAAGAAACGAAAATTCACATAAGTGAGCATTGAGCATAACTAACTCCAAATAATGCACCGTAAGTAGGATGTAATTTCATTGCATAACTATTGACTTTCGTACTTGCATAGGGAATCACAAACCTTAACACCAATATTCCTACTAAAGCATAATTACTCACTAACATGACTCACATATTACTATCATCATGTCTCAAAACTATTACAAGAAATCAAGTTTAATTTGTCCAATGATCTTCATGAAAGTTTTTATTATATCCTCCATGGATATCTATCACTTCGGGACTAGTTTCATATATTGCCATTGCTTTTGACAAGCTCAAACAAATTTAAGTGAAGCCCATGAGCACAAAGATTGCATCTCTCAAAATATTATAAGTGAAGCATGAGAGGATTTCTTCAAAATTTACTAACTCTCAAATTAATCTAAGTGAAGAATGAGAGTGTTTCTTCAAAAGTTTCCAAGCACACCATGCTCAAAAAGATATAAGTGAAGCACTAGAGCAATTCTATAGCTCAAAAAGTTTAAGTGAAGCATATAGAGCAATTCTAACAAATCATAGCATAATTTTGGCTCTCTCAAATAGGTGTGTCCAGCAAGGATACAAGTGACAAACTAACAAGCAAGGCAAGCAAATACTCAAATGATACAAGACGCTCCAAGCAAAACTCATGATATGTGACGAATAAAAATATAGCTCCAAGTAAAATACCGATGGTCGTTAGAAGAAAGAGGGGATGCCACTCGGGGCATACCCAAGCTTAGTTGCTTGTTTCTCTTTGGATATATCTTGGGGGTGCTTTAGCATCCCCAAGCTTAGCCTCTTTTCACTCCTTATTCCTTCATCCATCGTGATCTCACCCAAAACTTGCAAACTTCAATCACACAAAACTCAATAAAATCTTCGTGAGATCTGTTTGTATAATAAAGCAAATCACTAATTTATATGCTGTTGCAAACCCATTCATATTTTATTATTGCATTATACCTACTGTATTTTAACTTCACCATGGCTCATACCCTTCAATACAACCCATAGATTCATCAAAACAAGCACACAATGCAACGAAAATAGAATCTGTCTTTAACACGGCAGTTTGTAGTAATCTGTACTCCAACCATACTTCTGTAACTCTAAAAATTCTGAAAAATTAGAACAGCGATAAGAATTTGTATATAAACACTGTGTTAAAATTTAAGCTCAATATCACGTTCCAGTAAAAAATGAAAATTCGAACACGGGACGCAAAGTTTCTGTTTTAGATTCAACATTGTTTCTATGCATCTTATGAATCATCCTAAAGGCTCTACTTGGCACAAACACTAAATAAAACATAAAAACACAATCATAACAGAGGCATAATTGTGTCAACACTCAAAAACAAAAAGGGAAAAGCAAAAATAAATTTATTCATAGGGTTGTCTCCCAACAAGCGCTATCGTTTTACGCCCCTAGCTAGGCATAACACATAGATTCAAGTATTGTCATATTTGGTTTTGGATCCATAGGATGCTCTCATGATTGATTAATATGGTGGATTTATTCTTGTTCTAGGGAAGTGTTCCATACCCTTTCTTAGTGGAAACTGAAACCTAATATTGCCTTCTTTCATATCAATCACGGCACCTATAGTACGTAAGAACGGTCTACCAAGTATAATGGGACAAGACGGATTGCAATCAATATCAAGAACAATAAGATCTATGGGCACATAGTTCCTATTTACAAGAATAAGAACATCATTAATTCTTCCCAAAGGCTTTTTAATAGTAGAATCCGCCAAGTGCAAATTAAGAGAACATTCTTCGATATTGGTGAGACCAAGCACATAACATAAAGATTTTGGAATCGTGGAAACACTAGCACCCAAATCACATAAAGCAAAGCACTCATAATTCTTAATCTTGACTTTAATAGTAGGTTCCCACTCATCATGTAATTTTCTAGGAATAGAAATCTCCAACTCTAACTTTTCTTCAAAAGATTTCATCATGGCATCAACGATATGTTTACTAAAAGCTTTATTTTTTTCATAAGCATGGGGTGAATTCAACATGGATTGCAGCAAAGAAATACATTCAATCAAGGAGCAACTATCATAATTAAAATCTTTGCAATCCAAAATAGTGGGCACATCAATAGTTAAAGTTTTGACCTCTTCAAACCCACTTTCATCAAAAATTTCATCAAGATTTTCACCCTCCAAATTATTGGGACGCCTTCTAGCTCAAGTTGACTCTACTTCAGTCCCTTTATCATCAATTTTAATATTACTAAACAAGGAATCAATAGAAGAAACACCAATCACTTTAAGATCTTCATCATTTTTATGGAGGCAATCACTAGAAAACGATTTTTCTAAGAATTCTCTTTTAGCTCTAAGCATAGCGGTTCTTTTCTTACTTTCATCCATAGATACATATAAAGCTTTAATTGATTCATCAATCTTAGGCACAAAATCTTTCAACTTGAGATTTTCCACATCATGAGAAATTCTATCAATGCTTCTAGACATATCATCAATCTTATTCAACTTTTCTTCTATCGTAGTATTGAAAGCCTTTTGCGCATTGATAAATTCTTTAATATTACTCTCAAGATCAGAGGTGTTCCTATTATTATTGTAAGAAGGATTACCATAGGAATTACCATAATTATTAGAGGAATTTCCAGGAAAAGGCCTAGGATTAAAATTACCTCTATAAGCATTGTTATTGAAATTGTTTCGCGAGACAAAGTTCACATCTACGGAATCACTGTTTTGCTCAATCAAATTAGACAAAGGCACATCATTAAGATCAATAGGATCATTTTTACTAGCAACCAATTTGATCAAAGCATCAACCTTATCACTCAAAGTACTAATTTGTTCAACCGAATTAACTTTTTTACTAGTAGGTGCTCTTTCGGTATGCCATTGCGAATAATTTGCCATAATATTGTCTAGCAATTTAGTAGCTTCACCCAAAGTAATTTCCATAAAATTACCACCCGCGGCGGAATCTAAAAGATTTATAGAGACAAAATTCAATCCCGCATAATTTTTTTGTATGATCATCCAAAGATTTAAACCATGAGTAGGACAATTTCTTAACATCAATTTCATTCTTTCCCAAGATTGTGCAACATGTTCATGCTCAAGTTGCTTAAAATTCATGATTTGTGTCCTAAGGGAAATAATTTTCGCGGGCAGAAAATACTTAGTGATAAAAGCATCCTTGCACTTATTCCAAGAATCGAAACTATTGCGAGGCAAAGAGGAAAACCAAATGTTTGCACGATCCCGCAAGGAAAAAGGAAATAATTTCAACTTCACTATATCATTGTCCACATCTTTTTTCTTTTGCATATCACACAATTCTACGAATGTGTTTATATGGGACGCGGCATCCTCATTAGGAGTACCGGCAAATTGATCTTTCATGACAAGATTCAACAAAGCGGCATTAATATCACAAGACTCCGCACTAGTGGCGGGAGGAGCAATCGGAGTACTAATAAAATCATTATTATTAGTATTGGAAAAATCACACAACTTGGTGTTTTCTTGAGTCATCATGACTATGCAAACAAGATTGCAAGCAAGCAAGAAATCTGACGAGAAAAAGGCAAACGAAAAAGAGGGCGAATAAAACGGCAAATTGGGTGAAGTGGGGGAGAGGAAAACGAGAGGCAAATGGTAAATAATATAATTGCAAGGAGATGAGATTTGTGATTAGGAACCTGGTAGATGATGATGGTGTCTCCTCGGCGCCAGAGATTGGCACGTAGAAGAGACCGCTTCCTCCCCGGCAACGGCGCCAGAAATTCCTTTGACGTGGCTTGAGACTGCGTCGATATTTCCCCAAAGAAGAAGGGATGATGCAACATCGACGGTAAGTATTTCCCTCAATTATGAAACCAAGGTATCGAACCAGTAGCAGGATCACCACCACCTACTAAACAACACCTGCACACAAAGAACAAATACTTGCAACCCGACGCGAAAGAGAGGTTGTCAATCTCTCTACGGTAAAAAAGATAGATTAGGATATGATAGATTGGAGAGATAGATCTCACAAGAACACAAAATAAGAAAAGCAAATAAAAGGTGCATCAATATATTTTTGGGTTTTTGGAATAATAGATCTGAAAACAAAAGTGGCAAAATGATAGATCGGAAAGCAATATGTTGGAAAAGTAGACCCGGGGGCTGTAGGTTTCACTAGTGGCTTCTCTCATGAGTATAGCACACGGTGGGTGAACAAATTACTGTTGGGCAATTGATAGAAGATCAAATAATCATGACGATATCCAAGGCGATGATCATTATATAGGCATCACATCCAAGATAAGTAGACCGACTCCTGCATGCATCTACCACTATTACTCCACACATCGACCGCTATCCAGCATGCATCTAGTGTATTAAGTTCATGGAAAAATGGAGTAATGCAATAAGAACGATGACATGATGTAGACAAGATCTATTCATGTAGGAATAGACCCCATCTTGTTATCCTTAATAGCAACGATACATGCATGCCTCGCTGCCCCTTCTGTCACTGGGAGAGGACACCGCAAGATCGAACCCATCACAAAGCACCTCTTCCCATGGCAAGAAAAATCGATCTAGTTGCCTAACTAAACCAAAGATTCGAAGAAGAAATACGAGGCTATAAGTAATCATGGATATAAGAGATCAAAGAAGACACAAATAATATTCATGGATAGAAACTGATCATGAACTCAAAATTCATCGGATCCCAACAAACACACCGCAAAAGTTTACATCAAATAGATCCAAGAGACCATTGTATTGAGAATCAAAAGAGAGAGAGAGAGAGAGAGAGAGGAAGCCATCTAGCTATTGCCTACGGACCCGTAGGTCTATGGTGGACTACTCACGCATCATCGGAGAGGCACCAATGAGGATGATGAACCCCTCCGTGATGGTGTTAGATTGGATCTCGAGGCTCTGGAACTTGCGGCGGCTGGATGTGTTTTTCTTCGACTCCCCTAGGGTTTTTGGAATATTTGGGAATTTATAGGCATCAGAGGCGGTGGAGAGGGGGCCCGTGGAGGGCACAACCCATCAGGGCGCGTCGGGGGCCTCTGGCGTGCCCTGGTGGGTTGTGGTCTCCACAGCCCACCTCTCTGGCACTTCTTTGGCCCACTGGGTGTCTTCTGGTCCAAAAAAAAATCTCCAAAATGTTTCGTTACGATTGGACTCCGTTTGGTATTGATATTCTGCGAAGTAAAAAACAAGCAAAAATAGCAACTATCACTTTGGCACTATGTCAATAGGTTAGTCCCAAAAAATGATATAAAGTTGCTATAAAGTGATTGTAAAACATCCAAGAATGATAATATAACAGCATGGAACAAGCAAAAATTATAGATACGTTGGAGACGTATCAGACGACAACATGTCGATTATCCTTGGTAGACCCTTTTTGAATACTGCAGGGGCTGTTATTGATTGCAATAAAAGCAAAGTCACTTTTCATATCAATGGCAATGAGCATACAGTGCACTTTCCGAAGAAAATTCCAAGTGAATGGTATAAATGTTATTGAAGAATCTCCGACAATCACTATCAGAAGTTTCCAATTACCTCTACCTACTGCCAAAAAGAAATATGATATACTTATTGTTGGAGATATGCATATCCCCATTGAGGTAACTTAGTGTTTTACGAATCTTCGGTTTTATGCTAATCGGAAGTGGTTGTTAATAAGACTTGATCAACCTTATTAATGGATCGTTTTTGAGAGGTATGAAGTTGATGAATCTAGTAGGCACGACCTTCTGCTCCCACCTTTTATTTTTTGTTTTAGTTAGTCAAATAAAATAAAATGCCTTGTTTATCTTGTTTTCTGTTTTCTCCGTGCAATAAAAAAAATGACCCAAAAATAAAAGTTCTCAGAATGTTCTGAAAATTTGATAAGATTTTTTTCTGAATATTTCTGAATTTCTGGTGCAAATAACATCAGAGGTGGGTGCACCTGGTGCCCACAAGACACCAGGGCGCGCCAGCAACCCCAGGCGCGCCCTGGTGGGTTGTGGCCCCCACGCGGCCCCCTCACTTATTCCTTTAGCCCATGTCATCCCCTACCTCCAGAAAAAAAAATCACCATAGCTTCCATTCCCGTGTTCTTGCTCTCAAACCCGCGGATTTCGATCTCTTTGCTCGAAGCTCCGTTTCCGAAACTGTTTGGAGGGATTGCTACTTGGTATGTGACTCCTCCATTATTTCAATTAGTTTTTGATTTAGTGGGTTATTTTTAGAATAATTAGCTACTCTTGGTGCTGCTGTAGATGAGCTTGCATGTTGAATTCTTAGAGTTCTAAGTAGTTTGAATGCTTAATATGGCCTCTATGCATCCTTGGGAGTAGTTGCTACCAATCTTACGAAGTTTTGTTAACAAAAAATTTGTAGGCTAAAATTTTCAGAATTTTTATTATAGGAATAAGATGGATTTCTTTAGAAAGTTTTCCTCCAAGAAAAATGCCAAAGGAGTCATTGGGGAATCATCGGACAATGACCTCCACACTCCGAGAACGGTGGAGGTGTGGCCGTGCGAATGGCCGCATGATGCCTTCATGGAGGAGTCCGGGTTCCATCAAGAGTTTGCTCAATTTGTTGCAAATGCTGGACTGACCGAGTTCCTCGCAGCTAAGTGTGACCAACACCACATCCTTACAAATTCCTTTGTGCAAATTTTTCATTTTCTGAGAAAGAATAACCCTCCTGAGGTGCAGTTTAAGTTATATGCTGAAACTCACAAGATACCGCTCACTGACTTTTGTGACATATGCTTGATTCCTTCTGATGGGGAATTAAGAGAGCCTGGACCAGGGGAGTTTGAGGACTTTCTCCTCACTTTGATAGTGGGTGAAGATAGAGGCGTGTCGAAAGCCACTGCTACCAGTTTGCAGTTTCCTTCTGTGCACTACTTTGCTTTATTCATTGCGAAGTGTTTAACCGCTAGGGAGAAGGTTGGCGCACTCAGTGCTCCCGACTTCACCATTTTACGCCGTGCACTATATAATGACCACACCTTTAGTATGGGGGCTATTATTGCACGTCGCTTACACCTTAATAGGACTAAGGGAAAGATACATGGTGGTATTTATGCTACTCGCTTAGCGAGACACTTTAATGTTCAGATTCGCCAACATGATTATCCTTTGTCCCAAGTTTATCTAGATCACAAGGCGTTGCAGGATCACCAATTTATTGAGGCAACTAATTCTTTCCATAACATTTGTTACAACTTTGTATTCATCATCGAAACACGTGATGTTATTCCGTTGCCTGCACCTGCTCTGTTTGATTCTATTGCCAGGAACGGATATAGGATCATGCCAGATGACATTACAGCCTACCGGAACAACCTAGCAGCTACCAAGGAGGAGCCCCAGGAGTGGGACGCTCAGGTGCCGCCTCCAACTCACTTCGACTTAGCACCGGATGGTTACTACGGATGGTGATTACCAAGCTAGGCCAAAAGCCTAAGCTTGGGGGAGTACGTATTTCCACCCACATTACATTCATGTTCACACATTTCATTCCAGTTGTCGGTGTTCATACTTCTTCATTGTAATATCCATGCTAGATTTATTTTCTCGCTTTCTTCTTGTGTGTTTGAAAAACTTTGAGAAAACCCAAAAATATTTCCTATTTCTTTTCGGTTTTTTCTTTCGAGCTTAGCTTAATCGTCGTATCAAAAGAAAACCCAAAAAGATTTCTCGTTTCTTCTTTCACTTGTTGGAAGCTTCCCCGTGTAAATAGTTTTTCTCATTTTTGTTTTTTCCTTTTTAATTTGCTTTCTTCAAGAAAAACAAAAAACTCCAAAAATATTTCAGTATGTTTCTCTGAAATTCTTTTCCTTTTATTTTGAGTCGTTCCAAGGAGAAGACCACGATGAAAATGTTGAGTGGCTCTCACATGCACTATTGTTAATCTAACAAAGAGCCCATGTTACCTTGTCTTCTCCTCTTGAATAAAATGTTTGCAGATTCCAGCTTAGTCCACGGCATTCTTGCATTATTATTATTTTCTTATCATTCGGTCATGCAAGTGAAAGGCAATAATGACGATATTTGATGAAGTGACTGTGGCAGAGAAAAGCGGGTATGAACTCAACTTGTTTTTGTTTTTGTAAATATGTTTAGCCTAGTATCCTTGATTCAGCATATTATGATAAAAAAATGTTTGCAATGACAATTAGAGATTATAGTTGCCCATGCCATGCTTAAGTAGCTAGGAGTGGATAATGATTTATCTTGGATGTCAACATGCATTAAAATGGTTGTGATGTGGTATGATGATATGATATCCTCCTCTGAATGTTTCAAGTGGCTTGACTTGGCACATGTTCACGCATGTAGTTGAATCAAAACCAACACAGCCTTCATGATATTTATGTTCATGGTGTCCATATCCTACTCATGCTAGTAGTCAATGTCGATTATTCGTAATGCATGTTCATGACCGTTTTCGCTCTCTAGCTGGCCGCTTCTCAATCTATTTGCTAGCCTTCGACTGTACTAAGCGGGAATACTGCTTGTGCATCAAACTTCTTAAACCAAAGTTATTCTAGATGAGTCCACGAAATCTACCTATATGCGGTATTACCCTGCCGCTCCAAGTAAATTTGCATGTGCCATCTCTAAAATTTCAAATGAACATCTGTTTTGTGTGCCTGGACCGCTCATGGAGTGACAGGGGGCGGTTAGTATCTTCCATGTTAAGCGAGTTATTCTCATGATGAGTGTTTATTCACTCGTCCTTGCACGAGAGGGGCGGTAATAGGGATTCCCAGTCCCGAAATCAAAAATTACAAATAATTAAACAAAACTCCCCCAGGAAAGTTGTTGGTATGGATGGTACCCGTGGATTCGGCTAGCCGTGGAGTGTGATTGTTGGTGGAGGGGGAGTAAACTTTTACTTTTACCGCTTGGGAACCACCGCTAATGTGTTTAGCATGGAAGATATTGATAACTCTTGGTCGTAACGTTGACAGGAAGGGTGTACCTCCCAAAATAATATCCATCTCTATTTTAAAACTTGAGCTCTGGCACCTCTACAAATCCATGCTTCCCTCTGCGAAGGGATTATCTATTTACTTTTATGTTGAGTCATCACCTTCTCAAATAAGCGCCAGATCTGAGAGCACTATTGTCATCCTCATGCATTGTGTATAGTTGACGTTGGGTGCAGCATGACTGCATCTTTTCTACCATGAATTACAATGTTTAGTCGCTGCTTGAAATTTGGAGGTGCTCTGCATTTATGTTTTGCGGTCTCAAAAAGGGCAAGCAAAATACCACTGTTGTCATATTATATCATGATTGTTTTGACAAAGTGTTGGCGCTTTAGATATTTTATTAATGCTCGCTAGTTGCTTATGTCATTGATATGAGTTAATGTAATTTTTAAGAGTTATTGCTGACATGGTTAGTCATAATCTTTGCTGAAAACATGGGTGCTACTTAAGCATATATATATATGTAAACAAGAACAAAAGAGTTCGTAAAAGTTTTTCTTTATCACTTTCAGTTTGTCAACTGAATTGCTTGAGGACAAGCAATGGGTTAAGCTTGGGGGAGTTGATACGTCTCCGCCGTATCTACTTTTACTCACACTTTTGCCCTTATTTTGGACTCTAATTTGCATGATTTGAATGAAACTAACCCGGACTGACGCTGTTTTCAGCAGAACTACCATGGTGTTGTTTTTGTGCAGAAATAAAAGTTCTCGGAACTGGACGAAACTTTTTGGAGATTTATTTTACAATAAATAAAAAATACTGGAGCCAAGAACCACCGGAGGGGGGCCCTGGCTGGGCATAAGACACCAGGGCGCGCCAGCCCCCCCCCCCCCCCCCCCCCGGCGCGCCCTGGTGGGTTGTGCCCACCTCGTGGCCCCACTGACCCTAATTCCAACACTATAAAATCCTATTTTTGGAGAAAAAAATCAGAGAGAAAGTTTCATCGCGTTTTACGATACGGAGCCGCCGCCTCCTCCCGTTCTTCCTCGGGAGGCCAGATCTGGAGCCCGTTTGGGGCTCCGGAGAGGGGAATCTTCGGTCTTTGTCATCATCAACCCTTCTCCATCGCCAATTCCATGATGCTCCCACCGGGAGTGAGTAATTCCTTCGTAGGCTTGCTGGTCAGTGAGGAGTTGGATGAGATTCATCATGTAATCGAGTTAGTTTTGTTAGGGCTTGATCCCTAGTATCCACTATGTTCTGAGATTGATGTTGCTATGACTTTGCCATGCTTCATGCTTGTCACTAGGGCCCGAGTGCCATGATTTCAGATCTGAACCGCTTATGTTATCACCATTATATCTATGTTCTTGATCCGATCTTGCTAGTCATACGCACCTATTACGTGTTCTGATCCGTAAACCCCTGAGTGACAATAGTCGGGATACTTTCCGGTGATGACCGTAGTTTGAGGAGTTCATGTATTCACCATGTGTTAATGCTTTGTTCCGGTTCTCTATTAAAAGGAGGCCTTAATATCCCTTAGTTTCCTTATGGACCCCGTTGTCACGGGAGGGTAGGACAAAAGATGTCATGCAAGTTCTTTTCCATAAGCACGTATGACTATTTACGAATACATGCCTATATTACATTTATGAACTGGAGCTAGTTCTGTGTCGCCCTAGGTTATGACTGTTATATGATGAATATCATCAAACGAGTTCACCGATCCAATGCCTACGAGTTTTCCACATATTGTTCTTGCTAAGTTACTATTGCTATTGCTGCTGTTACACTTGCTACAAAACTATTGCTATCACTATTACCGTTACTGTTACTGTTGCTACCGCTATCAAAACTATCATACTACTGTGCTACTGATCACTCTGCTGCAGATATTTAATCTCCAGGTGTGGTTGAATTGACAACTCAGCTGCTAATACTCTCAAATATTCTTTGGCTCCCCTTGTGTCGAATCTATAAATTTGGGTTGAATACTCTACCCTCGAAAACTGTTATGACCCCCTATACTGGGTTATCAACAATGCTTCTAGGAATAAGACTGAAGAATTCATTCTTGTAAATAGGGTCTTTTACTATTTCAACAAAATCGGGATGAATACTAATCATTTTAAGATCTCCCTTGTGGCTACTAGATGTAGTACCTTTGTTCTTAGTGACTTGCGTGATCTTGCAACCTTTTACGAGAGTTTTTTCAATAGTTTTAACAGAAGAAAAGGCCGAACCCAAGTTACTAAAAATTTCTTCCAACTTATCAATCCGGTAAGGACTTTCTTCTATTCTTTCGTTAACTACGGTTTCCTTTTGCTTCAACAATTTAAAGGCATCTCCCGCTTTTGACCCAATTTTATTAGCAAGATTATGCATTTTCTTATCCAAATTTTCAAGATGTTCTTTGGTAATCATTTTCTTTTCAATAGCATCTAGCCTTTCCATAACATGCTTGAGGGTTAAAGTTGTTTCATTTATAATGAGAGATGGCGATCCCACTAAACTTCCCATAGTATTAAAAGCATCCAAAGATGGACACATCAAGAAATTTCCACACGTAATCGTATCGAGGACGAATCTATACCAAGTGGTGATGCCCACATAAAAACTGCAAAGAAGAACAACGGTAGATTGCTTATGGATAGATCTATTATGAGCATTGCAAATCCTATACCAAGCATCTTTTAGGTTCTCCCCTCCCATTTGCTTAAAATTAAGAACTTCATTCTCGGGAGTACATGCAATAGAGGAAGAACTAGCCATAACGACAAGGTAAACCAATCAAGAGATCTAACAAGAAAAAGGGAAAACGAAAAAGAGGGCGAATAAAACGGCAAATTTGGTGAAGTGGGAGAGAGGAAAACGAGAGGCAAATGGAAAATAATGTAATTGCAAGGAGATGAGATTTGTGATCAGGAACCTGGTAGTTGTTGATGGTGTCTCCTCGGCACCAGATATTGGCACGTAGAAGAGACTGCTTCCTCCCCGGCAACGGCGCCAAAAATTCCTTTGACGTGGCTTGAGACTACGTCGGTATTTCCCCAAAGAGGAAGGGATGATGCATCACAACGACGATAAGTATTTCCCTCAGTTATGAAACGAAGGTATCGAACCAGTAGGAGGATCACCAACACCACGTAAACAACACCTGCACACAAAGAACAAATACTTGCAACCCGGCGCGAAAGAGAGGTTGCCAATCTCTCTACGGTAAAAAGATAGATTAGGATAAGATAGATTGGATAGATAGATCTCTCAAGAACGCAAAATAAAAGAAGCAAGTAAAAAGTGCAGCAAGGTATTTTTTTTTGGAATAATAGATCTGAATAAAAAGCGGCAAAAAGATAGATCGGAAAGCAATATGTTGGAAAAGTAGACCCAGGGGCCGTAGGTTTCACTAGTGGCTTCTCTCATGAGTATAGCGCACAGTGGGTGAACAAATTACTGTTGGGCAATTGATAGAAGATCAAATAATCATGACGATATCCAAGGCGATGATCATTATATAGGCATCACATCCAAGATTAGTAGACCGAAACGATTATGCATCTACTACTATTACTCCACACATTGACCGCTATCCAGCATGCATCTAGTGTATTAAGTTCATGGAAAAACGGAGTAATGCAATAAGAACGGTGACATGATGTAGACAAGATCTATTCATGTAGGAATAGACCCCATCTTGTTATCCTTAATAGCAACGATACATGCGTGCCTCGCTGCCCCTTCTGTCACTGGGAGAGGACACCGCAAGATCGAACCCATCACAAAGCACCTCTTCCCATGGCAAGAAAAATCGATCTAGTTGGCCTAACTAAACCAAAGATTAGAAGAAGAAATACGAGGCTATAAGTAATCATGCATATAAAAGATCAAAGAAGACTCAAATAATATTCATGGATAGAAACTGATCATGAACTCAAAATTCATCGGATCCCAACAAACACACCGCAAAAGTTTACATCAAATAGATCTCCAAGAGACCATTGTGTTGAGAATCAAAAGAGAGAGAGAGAGGAAGCCATCTAGCTACTGCCTACGGACTCGTAGGTCTATGGTGGACTACTCACGCATCATCGGAGAGGCACCAATGAGGATGATGAACCCCTCCGTGATGGTGTTAGATTGGATCTCGTGGTTCTGGAACTTGCGGCGGCTGGATGTGTTTTTCGTCGACTCCTTTAGGGTTTCTGGAATATTTGGGAATTTATAGGCATCAGATGCGGTGGACAGGCATCCCGAGGAGGGCACAACCCACCAGGCCGCGCGAGGGGCCTCTCGCGCGCCCTGGTGGGTTGTGGTATCCTCGACCATCCCCTCTGGTACTTCTTTGGCCCACTAGATGTCTCCTGGCCCAAAAAAATCTCCAAAAAGTTTCGCGGTGTTTGGGCTTCGTTTGGTACTGATATTCTGCGAAGTAAAAAACAAGCAAAAACAACAACTGGCACTTTGGCACTATGTCAATAGGTTAGTCCCAAAAATGATATAAAGTTGCTATAAAATGATTGTAAAACATCCAAGATTGATAATATAACAGCATGGAACAAGCAAAAATTATAGATACGTTGGAGACGTATCACTTGCCAACTAAAGAATTAATAGATTGGAATAGGGATGAACATTATTGACTCTTGCATAAAAGTAAATACAGAAAAGTAAAAGATAGGCCCTTCGCAGAGGGAAGCAGAGGCTGTCATGTGCTTTTTAATTTAGGATATGCAAACTCTTAATGTAAAGAAATGTCACTATATTGCCCCTTATGATAGAAACCTTTATTATGCAGGTTGTCGCTTTTATTTCTTTGCCATTATAAGATCGTACAAAGATTATATTCCCATACAATAAAAGATCATACATATTTCAGAGTAATTTTTATTGCTTTATGCATCGATGACAACTTAATTGAAGGATCTTATTCAATCCATATGCAGATATGGTGGACTCTCATAGAAAGAAACTGGGTTTAAGGGTTTTGCATGCACAAGTAGTATCTCTACTTAGTGCGAATTTTGGCTAGCAAAAGGGTCCTAGACAAGCACCACATGTTAGAGGATACATGACAATATAACTTCTATGGGAATGTAAGCAAACATAACTAATTACACTATCTTCCTTGTCCAACCTTAATTATTTGATCATGTAGAAAATATTTGATGAGGGCTCACAATCATTAAAGATGTCTAAGATAGTATATTTGTATGTGAATCTCCTCTCCTCTTTCATAATTTTGCATGAATTGTATCAATGACTAACACCGTGTTTGTTAATTTCCAACAACTTTTATCACTGATGGCGCGCGTTGCCGCACCCATCTATTTGTGCACTAAATATATGGATGCATGGACGTTTTAAATTTTACATAAAGTGTCTATTAGTGAGGAATCGAGAGAAATATCACATATGCTCGGTAAATGCAAAGTTCACATGTACAAATTGGTTTTGGTATGACACACAACAATGTACTCTTAGTAAATATACAGCAAATCCACATTGTCAGGATGGATATTAAGCAGCACAAATAATGGAATGTGAACACGTAAATCTTAATTTAGTTATTGTCTTCTGTGTGCTCATAGCCTCGCATGGTCATTGTAGACTCTAGCTCTTTGTGGCCGCAACATCGATGCCTTTGGTTGGCTACCCCATAACTTCATAATTTTTGCAGCATAAAAATATGAGATATGAAGATGCGAACACTAATATCTTTTAAAATTGACTAAACTTTGAAAATCTAAATAGAATAAATTTCCATGTGTGTTATATTTCTCCCATTAACATTTTAACACATAATACCGAAAACATATACTTGCCCACTTACACCTAAGGATTAGAGAGATTCAGAACCAGGGTAAGAAACACATCCGTGTAATTCAATAAGATAAAGTACCATGGAATGAGTACCAAGTTAAGAAAAGCACGAGAATGCAACATTCTAATTGTGAAATATTGACAAGACGAACCAATTGCCAAGCTATATACTTATCATATGCAAATCCCATAGACCAAACTCGTGAAGAAACACTAACAACACAACCGATTTTCCATAGAACATGAGGCACCATAGAACATGAGGGGACATGGGATTAAGAGCTATTCTGATAGCTAGAAATACCTAAAAGTGATGAACGGACGGTGAGGGAGTCCTGGATTAAGGGGTCCTCGGGAGGCCGACCTATTTCTTATGGGCCGGACTGTATGGGCCGTTGGCCGGACACTAGAATGATCGAAGACCCTGTCTCCAGGAAGGAAGCTTCGAGGATCGTGGCGTATTCTCCACGTTTGGAGTAGTGAATAGGCATGTTTATCCCTTCGATGTGTAACCGACCATGTGTAAACCCTAGGTACCCTCGGCGTCTATATAGGCCGAAGGGTTTTAGGTTGTAGGATAACAGAACTCATCTAGGGTTTTAGTCATACGATTTTGAGGTAGATCAACTCTGTAACCCTTATACCATCAATATAATCAAGCATGACGTAGGGTATTACCTCCATAGGAGGGCCCGAACCTGGGTAAAACACTGGCCCCTTCGTCTCCTGTTACCATCGCTTCTAGTCTCACAGCTCGGGACCCCCTACCCGAGATCTGCCGGTTTTGACACCGACATTGGTGCTTTCATTGAGAGTTCCGCTGTGATCGCCAGAAGGGATCGATGGCTCGTCCTGTCATCAACGAAGAGGTCCGCAACACGGTCAATTTCGTCCCCGGGCAGATCTTCGCTGTAACATCCCAAATTTTGGAATGTTATAATAATAAAGTGAATGATAGAATTGATTGATTGAATGATTGGAATTGAGTGAAATTTAAAACTTTTTGAAACTTTTGAATGAGAGGGAATAAAATGACTTTCCCTTTGTGTTTGATTTCCAATTCATCCAATTCAGATCAATGAGAGAAGATGACATGACTTCTTCAAATAAAAGGATTTGAAAAGTGGATTTGAAAACTTCTGAAATATTCTTTTGGAAATCATTTCATTTTGGCTTTATTTTAAAAGTTTGAATGAATTCAAATTCCCCTGTCAAATATTAAAAATATGAGAGGAGGAATAGGACCCTCCAAACCAGGGGCATTTTGAGAAATATTTGAACCCTAAAACTTAGGGGGCCATTTGAAAAAAAATTTTTGCAAAAGGAAACAAATCAAATAAGGCATTTTTCTGAAAATAATTTTTTTTGAAAGTATTTATTTTGGCCGTGTAAAAATGTTCATCAGATGGAATTTAGTTTGCTGATCATTTAGGTATTTAATACTTCTATATTTGGATTTGATTTGATCTTCCAAATCGAGTTTTCCTTCTCTGTTTTATTAAAAAGGAAAATATCCTTTTAATAGGAAAGGCCGACGCGGCCCACTTACCGAATCTGGCCCGATCGGATCCAGATCGGATCCGAATCACTTTTGGATCGGCCACCGATTCCTTCCCTTCCCTCCTCTCCCGCTGACACCCTTGGCCCACCGACCGATCCGATCGCCCCTGCCGGTCACCTTCCTCCTCTGCTCCCTCCCCCTTCCTTTCTTCACCGGCGACCAGATCCCGCGACGGATCCTTGCCATTTGGCGCCCGGCCCCTCCTCCAAGCACTCCCCTCTATATAAACCCTCGCCCCGCACCCGTTCCTCCCCTGATCTCTCACCCCGACGCCCTACCTCACCCGCTATTGCTCGCCGGAGTAGAGCCCCACCGCCGCACCATTGTCGTCCTGCCACACCACCCAGACCACCTCACCCCTTCCTGAAGCCACCCACGCACTCTCCACCCTCTCCCTAACCTCCTCGTGCACTCGCCCGAGCCCCGCACCCACCGGAGCTCACTTCCCCTTGACCACCCGACGCCACCGCCGCCTCGAAGCTCGCCGTCATCGCAACTGTCGCCCCTGAGCTCCATCTCCACCACCATCGTCGTCGAAGCGCTCATCCGCATCGCCTGGTGCCATCGACATCGCCGGAGGATCACCGAAGACATCTCCCCATCGACCGCGCCGTCCCTGCCTCGCCGTCGACATCGCCGGAGACCTCCTCCACCACGGTGAGTCACCGAAGCTCCTCCTCACCGTCAGATCGTAGACGAACGCGTAGGATTAGATCAATTAAAACAGCGAACCGTTTTCTTCTAATTAGAGAGCGTTCGCTCTGTAGCCCCGCACGCGCATGCCCGCAACCAACCAGGACACGCCACGTGGCCCCTGTGCGTTAGATTTGATTTTTCCTTTCTGGTTTTTATTTTCTGAAACAGATTTCAATCTGTTTTGTTTTAGCTATAACTTTTAGAGTTTTTAATATTTTTGAGTGATTCTTTTTGCATCCTGTCACAAATTTTATCTAGTTTCTGAAGATATAAAGTTTGACCATATTTGAATATTTGAAATTCAGTTTCAAACAGATTTGTATTCAAACTTGTTTTGCTTATAACTTGAGTTTAAAAATATATTTTTGAGTGAATCTTTTTGCTACTGGTCACTAATGACTTTGTTTATCAGTAGGAACAATGTGGGAATTTTTAGCATATTTTAAAATAGGGATTCAAGCAAAACAGATTCTGTTTTAGTTCTTTTTAGGTTTATTTCTATTTTCTTTTGTTTTTATTGTTTTAAATTTATTTTATTTTGTATTAGTTGACAAGTTTTACCTTGTTTTCTGTCAGTTAGCAGTAGTATTTCAACCAAGTTTATTTTTATGTTATTTATTATTTTTGTTTGCATGAAATCAATTCTAGTTCAGTTATAACTTGCAATTGATTTTCATTGCTAGTTTGATTTCCTATTTGAAAATAATTTTTTTAAAAATTGTTTTATAAGTTTTGCTTCTGTTAACTTAGTTGTTCTATATTTTGTTTTCTCTTATTTTATTATTTTATTTGTTTTACTTGTTGTTAAGTTTATTAGACAAAAACCTATGTTGTTTGGTGTATTGTTTTCATAGTTCTTAGTGGTTCTTCAAAAGTAATTCTTTTTGCTAGTAAAAATATTTGCTAGATGCCTTTGCTAGATTTTACTTTGTTGTTGTTTTGTTGCTGTTGATAATAGGGTAATTGCAGGAAAACCTCTTCTTAGTTGCTTAATGAAGTTTTGTTGTTTTAAATTTTGTCTTAAGTATTTCCTTCATCACAACCCTTTTGGTGTTTTGTTTTTGTGTTGCCTTTTGATTGATAGTATTGATTGCTAGTATGATTGCTTATATGAGTGCAATGTTTGAATTGTATAGATTTTCATCGGAGAGTGACGAATAGTTCTATCAAGTTATTTCTGAGAGCGATATTTATCTTCATCAACCCTACCAGGCAAGTTCACTTTGACCATCTATTTCATACCTACGTTTTATTGCATGTAGTGACATCATTCAACAAATCCCTCCAGTAGTATTATTGAATTCTTGTAGTTGGGTAGAATGCATGAGGTAGGAACCCACTCCTTGTTACTGAAGCCCCGGGACGTTATTTGTCTTACTGCTATGCTACGCTAAAGTAGACGGGGTTGGTATGAGTGTTCGAGAGTGGTGTGAGGTGAAGGACTCTACGTCAAAGACGACAACTTCATGAAGGCATCTTCAAGTCCTGCATCTTCAAGACCTCAAGACTTCGAGACTCGAGAAACAAGTTTTCAATACACACTACTGGGTGAGGGATGGATTTGATGGGCACCCTGGAGTAACCAGTGGATGGCCGGGATGCATGGAGAAGCGCCATGACATCTTGCGGAAAGCCTCACCCAGACTCAAAGAGACGGATGAATACTTCATGCCCGGAAGCTTACCTGTGTAGCCACAAGTCATTATGGGCTCTGGCTTGGTTGATCTTTGTTGTGACTCTGGCTGGGCAGTGCTACGAGATGTAGTCGACGATAGGATTGGATGGGCACTGACAGTAGTCAGGGAAACACTCTGAAAGACCATGTTTCGTTCGTCCTGTTCTCAAACACCCGGCAGTGCGAGGACTTACAAGGAGGGAACGAATCTTGTGGGTAAAGTACACAACACTCTGCAGAGTTAAACCTAATCGATTAGCCGTGTCCCCGGTTAAGGACAATTTGAGCCTCTGGACTTGGATCTATCTCTGAACTCTCAACACCAGACTGATAACTAATTGTGGGCAACTTTTGATACTTGTGGGCATTGAGACATCGGTTGGCGGAACCATGTCATAATAGATATTTCCATAGTGAAAACTCCTGATATTCCTTTGTTGTAGGAAAATAAAATAAAATCAGCTTTTATGCAAAAACTCAGACACAGAGCCACAAAGCTTTATTGCATATAGAATAGTCTTATCATCTGTTTTCTCTTATTGTGATCTTGCCGGTACATTCAATGTACTGACCTACACGGCTGCAACGTCTTATGTTGCAGATAAGTTTCTACGACGAGTAAGAGTACGATTCAGGGTTACGGTCTACACTCAACCTGCCGTTGGTGTTTATTGGGACTCCACTCCCGTTGACTGTTTCCGCTGAGATTTTAAGGTATATATCAGTTTTACGTTATTTACATGTGATTGCACTTTGATATATACATTGATGTACTGTGTGTGCCAGCATACTGATCCAGGGATGGCACAGAACACACAGAGGCTTGACCGTTTGAGGTCGGGTCGCTACAGAGATGGTATCAGAGCACATGTTGACTGTAGGACGTGACCCTAGAAATCGGAAAGCCCCTAGGACAGGATATCTCTAAAACTTTATTTTCACAAAGACGCTTACTTCTCATCTTTTCTGATTTTATCAAATGGTCCCTCTTACCTCGATTAGTTAGAACATATCCCTTCCCATTTGACCACACGGAGGATCAACCAAAGCCACTCCAAGAAGGACCAGATATCGGACAACTGATGGCCACTTCGGAGTAATGAAGATTTCACCATGCATTAGAATAATTGAAGCTACAACGGTTGAAGACTCCGAAGAATCGAAGAGATTGAAGACCCTGAAGAATCCCAGAATTATTATGAACTTTAGAAGACCAAACCCCTGTTGTATACTCACGTTAGATGCGATGATTTGTGAGCTGTCATTGTGTGATGTTTTTCCGACAGCCGCAAATAAAACCTATTTTCAAAACTATTGTTTGTATTGTGTGTATCTCCCTCTATCCCTCTCTCGTATCTCATCCCAAAACCCTTGGACCCAATAGATGATGAATGAAGATGGACTTGTATTCTCTGGACCGATGACTCAGCCGGAGGCAGAGCTATGGATTCAGAACATGGAGGATCACCTGAGGAATAACTTTGTTGCAAGGAAAGAGATGGTCCAATATGCTCTGCAGTACTTTGCAGAAGGTGCTGCAACTTGGTGGAAGGTGCATGAAGCTATCCATAGAAGGCAAGCATCAATCACTTGGGAAGAATTTAAGATGACTCTGCAAAAATCTCATGTTGTCACCAACACCCGAAAGCCCCGTTGCAAAGATGTGAAGAAGATTTGTGCATGCAAGATATGTGGAGAGATAGGACACAACCAGGAAGAACACAAGGATGGATGCCCTCATTGTGAAGAAAATCACCCTGCTGAGGAATGCCCGACTGGGCAAGTGACTTGTTTCTTGTGTGAGGAACTAGTCATTTTCCGGCACAATGTCAAATACCCCAAGGTACAAGGAGTGATGAAGCAGCAGAAGGAAGCAATGAAAGAAGTCCTCGGGAAAAAGTTAGAGGAACCCATGATGATGGGAGATATACCAGACCCAATCGTAGATACCAAGTCATGTTATTCATGTGGAGAAGAAGGACATATTTCCCTGAATCGTCCGAACGAGTATCTGGGAGATTTCCCGACAGCAGAAGTGCAATATGACCCTCAGGAGATAGAAAGAATGATTAACCTTGACAAGAAGAAAGGCCAGGTAAGTAGAAACATCAGATGTTTACATTGCAGCTTGGAGAGACCTCATTGTTATTGCAAGAAGTATGAGCCAAGCATCAAGCAAGGAACCCAACCCAAGAAGAAGAAGAGGACTCCGTGGTTTTCTACACGGAAGGATCTGAGCCACATCACTTGTCATCGGTGCAACAAGACCGGACACTACTCCTATACCTGCCCGGAGAAGAAGGCTAAACATGAGTAGTTGAGTTTTGGATTTTGGAAGTAATAAATGTAATAGGAAGCCTTTTTTCTTGAGGTTTTGAAGTTGGATTATGTAACAGAAGTCTCAGAGATTGTAATAACTTCATGAATCAATAGAAATTATTGTCATGATTTCATATGTTGAATTGTTACTCTGTAAGCAAGATCTCCGACCATTTTATCGAGGATATGAGAAAATATGGTCTATGCAGGCATATGTACATTTCATTTTAAGTGTGGTAGTAACCGGTAAAACCACAGGATCCAAGGAATAAGAAGGTACCGTTCTTGCCAAGGAGTCTAGATACAATTGAAGGTAATGCTGGACCATATCAAACTATGTGGATGACAACATTTGCAACAAAGTACTTTTGAAGTTGGAATTTTGAATAAGGATGAAATGAAGGAATGATTGTGATGAACCAATACCTAAGTTTAAACAGACCAATGGAAAGGAAAATGAATTCCACAGAGTGGAATCTAGACAAGAATAAGCCTGTGATTTATTTTACTCAAGGGTATGATGGAATGAATTGAAGGTAATGTTGGAATATGACACGCTAGTAACCCGAAGGGCGAGTTAAAGCTGTTCAAGTATTCAAGTGAGCCCACAACTCACAGACCTCAGGATTGATAAGGATCAAGCACTACCCTTATGAAGGAAGGTACTTGGAAGAAGCTATGACAGATCAAGCAGACGTTTTCTTAGGAGAATACGTAAACCTGAGAGATGTGAAGAAACGATAGATGTTTTTGTTTAGCTTGCAGAATCAATGGATTTACCCGAACTTCGTTCGTGGACAAGAGAAATTCTGCAACGCTTGTGAGGAAGTCCAAGTGTTAGAATACGAGATTCACTAAACCTTATACAAGGTAATGATTTCAGTGCGACATGGCTTGGCCACCATGACGACTTACTCTTATCATTCTCTTGCTATTTGGAATGGTAAATCTGAGAGACTTACCCATAGTAAAGAGACGACGTTCTTTGAAGCTTTTGTTTAAACCTTAGAATGGTATGATAGAGACCCATTGTACATGGCAGCTGTTGCCAAACGTAGGAATTGTACGGTGAGGATGAAGCCTAGACCCATTTCACTGCAGGATAACCACAAATGGTAGACCACCATGAGATCATCGATAAATTAATTAGAATGATCATGAGACTTGTCAGTAAGGAGACCCAGTAACGGAAGAACTTTGTACTGACCAAGGAAACACTAGATTTTGAAGGAAATGTTATGTATATAAAGGAAGCACATCAACAAAGGAGTTACTATGAAGAATGTGAAGAGACAAATGCCAAAGACCCCAGAGGACTGTCAATATTTTGAGAGACCAGTAACTCTCATTTTAAGTGTGGTAGCACCCACACTTATCAGACCAGTAGATTTGCTAGAAGACCCCCAAACCCTAACCTTTTCTTTCTAGCCCTTTCGAATCTCGAGGACGAGATTCATTTTAAGTGTGGTAGGTTTGTAACATCCCAAATTTTGGAATGTTATAATAATAAAGTGAATGATAGAATTGATTGATTGAATGATTGGAATTGAGTGAAATTTAAAACTTTTTGAAACTTTTGAATGAGAGGGAATAAAATGACTTTCCCTTTGTGTTTGATTTCCAATTCATCCAATTCAGATCAATGAGAGAAGATGACATGACTTCTTCAAATAAAAGGATTTGAAAAGTGGATTTGAAAACTTCTGAAATATTCTTTTGGAAATCATTTCATTTTGGCTTTATTTTAAAAGTTTGAATGAATTCAAATTCCCCTGTCAAATATTAAAAATATGAGAGGAGGAATAGGACCCTCCAAACCAGGGGCATTTTGAGAAATATTTGAACCCTAAAACTTAGGGGGCCATTTGAAAAAAAAATTTTGCAAAAGGAAACAAATCAAATAAGGCATTTTTCTGAAAATAATTTTTTTTGAAAGTATTTATTTTGGCCGTGTAAAAATGTTCATCAGATGGAATTTATTTTGCTGATCATTTAGGTATTTAATACTTCTATATTTGGATTTGATTTGATCTTCCAAATCGAGTTTTCCTTCTCTGTTTTATTAAAAAGGAAAATATCCTTTTAATAGGAAAGGCCGACGCGGCCCACTTACCGAATCTGGCCCGATCGGATCCAGATCGGATCCGAATCACTTTTGGATCGGCCACCGATTCCTTCCCTTCCCTCCTCTCCCGCTGACACCCTTGGCCCACCGACCGATCCGATCGCCCCTGCCGGTCACCTTCCTCCTCTGCTCCCTCCCCCTTCCTTTCTTCACCGGCGACCAGATCCCGCGACGGATCCTTGCCATTTGGCGCCCGACCCCTCCTCCAAGCACTCCCCTCTATATAAACCCTCGCCCCGCACCCGTTCCTCCCCTGATCTCTCACCCCGACGCCCTACCTCGCCCGCTATTGCTCGCCGGAGTAGAGCCCCACCGCCGCACCATTGTCGTCCTGCCACACCACCCAGACCACCTCACCCCTTCCTGAAGCCACCCACGCACTCTCGGCGATCCCGAAATCCCCGAACACCCGATAGAGGGTCAGGAGAGGCCAGAAGACCGGCGCAACCCCGACGATCTAGATGATCCCGAGGACGACGATTACCTCCGCTCTGTCGAGGGGGAGGACAATGCGGAAGCCGATGACTTCGCCATCCCCGATAATCCGGCAGATCAGGAACTCATCAGGCAACAGCTTATAGCCTCGGCCCGCAGCCTGAAAGCAAGAGAACGGCAGCTTAAAGCCGAACAAGACGACCTCAACGATCGATGGACGAGAGTCCTCTCAGCTGAGGAAGGATACGGTACCGGTCTATCGGACCAACCTAAGAGTTATCCGCGCAGAAGGCTGCTGCCACAATTCGATAACGAGCTCACTAATACGCCGTCTCCCACACATACCCCATACGACAAGTCAGATCGCCCTCCTCGAGGACGGGACAGAAAGGCTGACGACACCGGCTATAGGCCGACGATCCCCCGTAGACGGGGAAAGGAGCCACTAGAGCCCGATGACAGGTTCGACCTACGACACGACCTGGACGACAGAGCAGGTCGTACACGATCCATATACGGATCCAGAGGATACTCACCCGATAGACGGGCAGGGTACCGGCCTTGGTTCGACCGCAACAATGAAGGTCGGGAACGAAACCGAGCTAGGACAGACGCCGACCACCGGCGCGACATAGCTCGGGTCAGAGGTGCTGCCCACGCACTGTGCTTCACGGATGAGGTGATGCGGCATCAGTTCCCGGAAGGGTTTAAACCCGTAAACATAGAACAATGCGATGGGACAACTGACCCAACCGTATGGATCGAGGATTTCCTCCTTCACATCCACATGGCGCGTGGAGATCAAATACCTACCCCTGAAGCTTAAGGGGACAGCTCGGCACTGGTTGAATAGCCTCCCCGAAAATTCCATTGGGTGCTGAGAGGACCTAGAAGAGGCATTCCGATCTAACTTCCAGGGCACTTATGTTCGGCCGCCGGACTCCTCCGACCTAAGCAACGTCGTCCAGAAGCCGGGAGAGTCCGCGCGGCTATTCTGGAATCGTTTCCTGACCAAGAAAAACCAGATCGTAGACTGCTTGGACGCCGAAGCAATAGCCTCTTTCAGGCATAATATCCGGGATGAATGGCTGGCTCGTCAGCTCGGCCAGGACAAACCAAGGACAATGTCCGCCCTCACATCACTCATGACCTGCTTTTGCGCAGGCGAGGATAACTGGCTAGCAAGACGTAACCACAACCCCGAAGACCCCGGAACCTCTGAAGTTCGGGATGGAAACGGGAAACCGAAGCGCAACAAGAATAAGCGTCGGCACAATAATAGTGATGCCGATGACACGGCTGTTAACGCCGACTTCCGCAACTCCCGGCCTGGGCAACGGAAAAAGCCTCCTAAAGGCAATCGCGACGGACCCACCCCGCTGGACAAGATCCTGGAGAGGCCTTGCCAGATCCACGGCACTCAAGAGAAGCCCGCCAACCACACCAACCATAACTGTTGGGTCTTCAAACAGGCCAGCAAGCTCGCATCCGAGGACCAAGGCAAGAGCCCACGCAGCGAGGACGAGGATGAACCCCGCGGTCCGATCGGTAGCGGACAAAAGAAATTCCCTCCAGAGGTGAAAACAGTAAACATGATATATGCCACCCATATACCCAAAAAGGAGAGGAAGCGCGCCCTTCGAGATGTCTACGCCATAGAGCCTGTAGCCCCGAAGTATAACCCATGGTCGGCATACCGATCACCTTCGATCGACGCGACCACCCGACCAGTATCCATCATGGGGGTTCGGCCGCCCTAGTCCTAGACCCGATCATAGACGGGTACCACCTCACTAAAGTCCTAATGGACGGAGGAAGTAGCCTCAATCTGATTTACTCAGATACGGTGAAAAAGATGGGCATAGATCAGTCAAGGATCAAGCCCAGCAACACTACCTTTAAAGGAGTGATCCCAGGCGTTGAAGCCCGGTGCACAGGCTCTGTAAGCCTGGAAGTAGTGTTCGGCTCGCCCGATAACTTTCAAAGCGAAGACTTGATCTTCGACATCGTACCTTTTCGCAGCGGCTATCACGCCCTGCTCGGCCGTACAACGTTCGCTCGCTTTAACGCCGTCCCGCACTACGCATACCTCAAGCTCAATATGCCCGGCCCCAGGGGGGTCATTACTGTCAATGGCAACACAGAGCGCTCCCTCCGAACGGAGGAACATGCGTTGGCCCTGGCGGCCGAATTCCATTACACCGATGATTGGCAAGTGCCGACATCTGCCGTAAAGGCACCCAAGGCTGGGAAGCGAGCTCGGTCTCAACCCGAAGTACCAGAACCTTCTTCTCCCCATAAATAGGGACTCGCCCCCCATCGCACGGCCATGGAACCGGCAAAGTACGTGCCGAGGAGGCACAACTTCGCGCTCAAAATTCCATGGGCAGTGGTGGGGAAAAATTATCAAAGGGTAAGTATTCGGCTAGACCGAACTATCACCATCAAAACGTCTTCGGACACACTACATGTACCATAAAGTACCTGCTAAGGCGTAAAGCTCATCCACACTTCGGCGACTTCTCAAGATTTTTCTCCAAAGTCCGCTCGCCGAATAGTACACCCACAGCGGTATACAACTCCTCTGGAGAGGCAGGATCGGAAAAGCGAACGGGCACATCGAGGACGTCAGGTCACCTATCGAAGACCCTTGGTACAACCCCTCCTGTAAGGCTTATATTTCATTTTTAATACCTGTAAACAGTTGTATCAGCAATTTGAATAATAAGAGTTGTTGAGTACAATACAGATGTATCATGCATGATCACCCCAATGTTTTTGGTGTACTCTCTATTTCCCCTCTCTTCTTGCGAACCTGTTCGGTATACTTTACGATGCAACCGGCTAATAGACCGAGGGCCCGACCTTAAAAAATCGCCCTAAGCACAACTGATTTCGTGTTCGGCGTCTTGGAGTTCTGCTTTATATGCATTGGTTCCGAACTATGTCTTGGGTCAATAGTTGGGTTGCCCGGCTCCTGTGCTTGCACCTTTATGTTCCGCTCGTTCGGCTAAAAGGGCAAAGGGAGAACCGCGGTGATTGTGCTTATGGCTAGCCTGGTCAAGCACCTCAGCGGAGAAAGCCGAAAACTGACTGTCATGGTATGCGAGAACTGGTCTGTGAATCCGAGCTTAACTAAATCTCATCAGAGGTTATTCCATGTCATACGATGGGTTTGGTATTAGTACAAACCATGTGATATAGGCTTTGGCCACGGTTCTTCCATACATCACTAACACCTGGGGGCTAGTCATCAGCCCCCCGCACTCCTTTCTCGCGCCCCTACGGCTAAGTGAAAGCAATAAAGCATTATGGTCCGATTGCCTTGTCCGCCCCACACTACCGCCTTCGGGTACCGATAGTTCGGCTAAGGGTCACAGTGCGATTGGCAGAAACACCCCGCGTAGTATTTACATGGGGGCTGAAGCCGACGACTCGCAGCTTTCAGTTTTAACGGCCACACAGGAGTTATAAAGGATGCAAGACATAAAAGACATGATAAACCATGCATTTTAAATATAAACGCGTTAAAAAAGTCTTCGGACATATTACAACGCTTTACTCATAAGTGTTCTCTCTCGAACACTGCGACTCTATCGCCCGAGCACCCTCCATTACTCCAGAGAAGTATAGCTCGGGGCACCTATGCTCCTTTCCTGGAGGCGGAGGTGCGGTGGCTATCTTCATCGGATCCAGCCCTGGCCAGTGCACCTTGGCCTTCGTAAAAGTCATCCGAGCTCCCTCGATACAGGACGACCGCCTTACCGCGTCGATCCGAGGCGAGGCGTTGCTCAGCTTCTGCACCAGGCCGAAGTAGCTGCCCGGTAGTGGCTCGTTAGGCCATAGCCGGATGCAGAGATCCTTCATGGCCGGCTCCGCCATCCGGTGTAGCTCCATCAGCTGCTTCAGCTGCTCAACGAGAATAGGAGAGCGCTCGGGGGCTTCAAATTGCGCCCAAAATAGCCGAGCTTCATCTCCCTCTCCCCGCGAAGCATAGAACTGATTCGCGTCCGCTATGCTCTTCTGAAGGTCCGAGCGGGCGCCTGAGGAACGCCATACTTGGGTAAGCAATTTGAACTTGCTATCCCCGAAGACACACTGCAATAAAAACGGCTTACCATCCATGATAGCTTTGGCCTGGCTGACTTGCTCTTCAAAAGACCGCCTATCCACCCGCTCCTTTTGGAGATCGGTTTTCAGGGTGGATAGTTCGGCGGCCTGCACCTTGCCTTTCCGCTCAAGGTCCTCGCATTTTTGGCCGGCGTCCTTGAGCTCCTGTTGGATTTCCTCCACCCTAGCCTCATGCTTGTCGCTGGTGGCTCTCAAGGCGGATAGAGCAGTAGCCGCTTCTTTGGCCGCCGCCCTCTCAACCGCAGCCTCCTGCTTCGCCTTCTCGAGCTCGGCCTTCAGCTTCTCAATCTCCTTCGCCGAGGCTGCGTAAGCATTAAAACATATCAAAAAATACTGCGTTGGCAGTTCGATAATGAAGAATTCGGATATTCTAATCCAGCTTACCTTGCGCCTCGTCGAACCTCTTGTTCATTGCATCAAGCTCGTCCTCGGAGCTCTTGAGCTTCCGATTTAGCTCGTTCAGCTCGGCAGTGTTAGCAGCCGCCGCAGAGGACGAAGCCTGCAAAAAATAAAACTATATCCAGTTACATGGGTTCAAAACTTCCGAACTGTCATTAATATGATCCTGTGTCCGGTCCTCTTAAGGGCTGTTATAACGTTCTGAACAGCTATTGTGTTGTACATAGTTCGGATTCTGATCTATGATTGACCCCCAGGTAAGTTTTTCCAAACTCACCTCGGGCTCGGGGCTGCCATGTATATAACGATAACACAAAGAAATTAATATTTCACAAAACATAGCATTACGTGGCTCACCTAAAAGCCCGTCAGGAGACCGTTGAAGGCCTCCTTCAGTCCGCTGTCTACGGACTGAATGCTCTGTAATACCGCACCCATAAGGGTGCGGTGCTCCTCGGAGAGAGAGGCGCTGGATAGAGCCTCCCCCATAGCCGGCCACCCATTGGTCGGTGGCGCCAGCGGAGATCGGTTAACCCGATCTCCAACCGGGGATTGAACTGGTGCTTCCGGAGGCATGGTGCGCTTCGGAGAAGACCTTGGAGGTGACTGGACATCTCCTCAGTATCCGGGAGTGGCTTCTCCCCCCGGTCTTCGGCGGCCGAGGTGTTAGCCTCGACCATGACGTCGTCGCCCCCACCTCTAGTGTCCGGCTCCAAAGGAGCCTGCTGGGATGACACCTCCGTGGCATCCTTCGCGGCGCCCGGAGGAGAAGGGTGCGACGCGGTCCTGCTCTTCGCTAGCTCGGCGGGCGGGGTCTCCCCGTCCGAAACTTGATCGGCGGGGAGAATACGCGTGTTGGGGAACGTCGCATGGGAAACAAAAAATTTCCTACGCACACGCAAGATCTATCCATGGTGATGAGCATCTACGAGAGGGAGAGTGAATCTACATACCCTTGTAGATCGCTAAGCGGAAGCGTTAAGAAACGCGGTTGATGTAGTCGAACGTCTTCGCGATCCAAATCGCCGAGCGTCCCGTGATCTCATCACGATCCGTCTCGCGATCCAATCACAATCACGGTCCTTCCGATCTAGCGCCGAACGGACGACACCTCCGCGTTCAACACACGTACAGCTTGATGACGCCTTCACCTCCTCGATCCAGCGAGTGATGGTGAAGTAGTAGATGAGTTCCGGCAGCATGACGGCGTGGTGACGGTGGTGGTGAAGAACAATCTCCGCAAGGCTTCGCCAAGCACTACGGAAACTATGACGGAGGATGAACTAGAGGGACAGGGTTGCCGGCACACGGCTTGGGGAAATCTTGATCTATCCCGTGTGCTAGCCCTGCCCCTCTATTTATATGTTGAGCCCTGGGGTCTAAACTTGGAGAGAAAGCCTCCGCTAGGTCGGTTTTGCCCGCACAAGGTCGGTTTGGCCCGCACGTAAAGAGTCCCACTCGGATTCCAGCAGTACCGCGTACAAGCGGTAGTACCGCTCAAGAGCGGTAGTACCGCTTGAGCGGTAGTACCGCTTCACACAAGCGGTAGTACCGCTTACGCGGTAGTACTGCCTTACCAGCGGTAGTACCGCTTAAGGCAGCAGCAAAACTTCCTTTTGCACTTTCCAATACCTCGTGGGCTTTACCCCTTTGGTCCATATAAAGTGTTGATGCACCCGAACACTTCGGTAAACATCCGGAACCCCTTCCGGTGAATTCCGGAACCCTTCTGGAGATCAAAACACTATTATCACATATATCAATCTTTACCTCCGAACTCTTCCGGAGATCCTCGTCATGTCCGGGATTTTATCCGGGACTCCGAACAACCTTCGGTCACCAACACAATAACTCAACTATACTAATCGTCACCAAACGTTAAGTGTGTAGACCCTGCGGGTTCGAGAACTATGTAGACATGACCGAGACACCTCTACGGTCAATAACCAATAGTGGGACCTGGATGCCCATATTGGTTCCTACATATTCTACGAAGATCTATATCGGTCGAACCTCTATGTCAAGGATTCAGTTAATCCCGTATGTTGTTCCCTTTGTTCTTCGGTATGTTACTTGCCCGAGATTCGATCGTCGGTATCTCTATACCTAGTTCAATCTCGTTACCGGCAAGTCTCTTTACTCGTTCCGTAATACAAGATCCTATGGCTAACTCTTTAGTCACTTTGCTTGCAAGGCTCATTGTGATGTTGTATTACCGAGTGGGCCCTGAGATACCTCTCCGTCACACGGAGTAACAAATCCCAGTCTTGATCCATGCCAACCCAACAGACACCCTCGGAGATACCTGTAGAGCACCTTTATAGTCACCCAGTTACGTTGTGACGTTTGATACACACAAGGTATTCCTCCGGTGTCAGTGAGTTGCATGATCTCATGGTCATAGGAATAGATACTTGACATGCAGAAAACAATAGCAATAAACTGACACGATCATATGCTATGTTCGTAGTTTGGGTCTTGTCCATCACATCATTCTCCTAATGATGTGATCCCGTTATCAAATGACATCTCATGTCTATGGCTAGGAAACCTTAACCATCTTTGATCAACGAGCTAGTTAACTAGAGGCATACTAGGGACACAGTGTTGTCTATATACCCACACATGTATTTGAGTTTCCAATCAATACAATTATAGCATGGATAATAAACGATTATCACGAACAAGGAAATATGATAATAACTAAATTATTATTGCCTTTAGGGCATATTTCCAACAGTCTCCCACTTGCACTAGAGTCAATAATCCAGTTCACATCACCATGTGATTTACATTGTTCTAACACCCAATGAGTTCTGGGGTTCGATCATGCTTTGCATGTGAGAGAGGTTTTTAGTCAACGGGTCTGCGACATTCAGATCCGTGTGTACTTTGCAAATCTCTATGTCATACTATAGACACTGCTACCACACTCCACTTGGAGCTATTCCAAATGGTTGCTCCACTATATGTATCCTGACTGCTACTCAGAGTCGTCCGGATAGGTGTCAAAGCTTGCATCGACGTAACCCTTTACGATGAACTCTTTATCACCTCCATAATCGAGAAATATTTCCTTAGTCCTCTAGTTACTAAGGATAATCTTGACCGCTGTCCAGTAATCCACTCCTGGATCACTCTTGTACCCCTTGACAGAATCATGGCAAGGCACACATCAGGTGCGGTACACAGCATGGCATACTATACAGAGCCTATGGATAAGGCATAGGGGATGACCTTCGTCCTTTCTCTTTCTTCTGCCGTGGTCGAGCTTTGAGTCTCACTCAACTCCACACATTACAAATCAGGCAAGAACTCTTTCTTTGACTGATCCATTTTGAACTCTTTCAAAATCTTGTCAAGGTATGTACTCATTGAAAGTTTTATCAGACGTCTTGATCTATCTCTATAGATCTTGATGCCCAATATTTAAGTAGCTTCATTCCAGGTCTTCCTTTGAAAAACTCCTTTCAAACGACCCTTTATGCTTTCCAGAAATTCTACATCATTTCCGATCAATCAATATGTCAACCACATATACTTATCAGAAATTCTATAGTGCTCCCACTCACTTTATTGTAAATACAAGTTTCTCATAAACTTTGTATAGACACAAAAACTTTGATCACCTCATCAAAGTGTATATTCCAACTCCGAGATGCTCGCTCCAGTCCATAGAAGGATCGCTGGAGTTTGCATACATTTTAGCATCCTTAGGACTGACAAAACCTTCCGGTTGTATCACATACAACCTTTCCTCACGGATACCATTAAGGAAACGATGTTTTGACATCCATCTGCCAGATTTCATAATCGAAAAATGCAGCAACTGCTAACATAATTCCAACAGACTTTAGCATCGCTATGGGTGAGAAAATCTCATCGTAGTCAACTCCTTGAACTTGTGAAAAAACCCTTTGCCACAAGTCGAGCTTTATAGACGGTGACATTACCGTCCGTGTCCGTCTTCCTTTTAAAGATCCATTTGTTCTGAATGTCCTTTCGCCCTTCAGGTAATACTTCCAAAGCCCATACTTTGTTTTCTTACATGGATCCCATCTCGGATTTCATGGTCTTAACCATTTCTCGGAATCCGGGCCCATCATCGCTTCTCCATAGCTTGTAGGTTCGGCGTTGTCCAACAACATGACCTCTAAGAGAGGGTTGTCGTACCACTCAGGAGCAGTACGCATCCTTGTCGACCTACGAGGTTCGATAGTAACTTGATCCAAAGCTTCATGATCATCATCATTAACTTCCTCTTCAACTGATGTAGGCTCTACAGAAACATCTTTCTGCGCTGCGCTACTCTCAGGTTGAAGTAAAGGTTCAACAACCTCATCAAGTACTATCTTCCTCCCACTCAATCTTTCGAAAGAAACTCTTTCTCGAGAAAGGACCCGTTTTAGCAACAAACACTTTGTGCTTGGATCTGAGATAGAAGGTTTACCCAACTATTACGTTAGGGTATTCTATGAAGATGCATTTGTCCGCTTTGGGTTCGAGCTCATTAGGTGAAAACCCTTTTTCACATAAGCGTCGCAGCCCCAAACATTAAGAAATGACAGCTTAGGTTTCCGCCAAACCAAAATTCATACGGTGTCATCTCAACGGACTTATGGTGCCCCTTTTAAAGTGAATGTGGTTGTCTCTAATGCATAGCCCTAAAACGATAGTGGTAAATCGATAAGAGACATCATAGTTTGCACCATATCCAATAGAGCATGACTACAACGTTCAGACACACCATTACACTATGGTGTTCCAGGTGGCGTGAGTTGTGAAACAACTTCCACATTGTTTTAAGTTGTATACCAAACTCGTAACTCAGATATTCACCTCCACGATCATATCGTAGATATTTTATCTTCTTGTCACGATGATCTCAAACTTCACTCTGAATTTGCTTGAACTTTTCAAACGATTCAGACTTGTGTTTCATTAAGTAAATATACCCTATATCTACTCAAACCATCAGTGAAGGTAAGAAAATAACGATATCCACCGCCCGCTACAACATTCATTGGACCAAACACATCAACATGTATCATTTCCAATAAGTCAATTGCTCGCTCCATCATACCGGAAAACGGGATCTTAGTCATCTTGCCCATGAGGCATGGTCCGCATGTCTCAACCGATTCGAAATCGAATGAGTCCAAAGATCCATCAGCATGGAGTTTCTTCATGCGTTTTACACCAATATGACATTTAGCGGCAGTGCCACAAGTATGTGGTACTATCATTATTAACTTTGTATCTTTTGGCATCAATATTATGAACATGTGTATCACTACGATCAAGATTCAATAAACCACTCTTATTGGGTGCATGACCATTGAAGGTATTGTTCATGTAAACAGAATAACCATTATTCTCTAACTTAAATGAATAACCGTTTTGCAATAAACATGATCTAATCACGTTCATGCTTAACGCAAACACCAAATAACATTTATTTAGGTTCATCACTAATCCCAAAGGTAGAGAGAATGCGCGATGGTGATCACATCAACCTTGGAAACACTTCCAACACTCATCGTCACCTCGCCCTTAGCTAGCCTCCGTTTCTTTCGTAGCTTTTATTTTGAGTCACTAACATTTAGCAACCGAACCGGTATCTAATACCCAGGTGCTACTAGGAGTACTAGTAAGGTACACATCAATGACACGTATATCAAATATACTTCTGTCGACGTTGCCAACCTACTTATCTACCAAGTATCTAGGTTTGTTCCACTTCATCGACCGTTCTCCTCATAATAGAAGCACTTAGTCTCGGGTTTGGGTTCAACCTTGGGTTTCATCACTGGAGCAGCAACTGACTTGCCATCCATGAAGTTTTCCTCCTTACCCTTGCCCTTCTCGAAACTAGTGGTTTCACTAACCATCAACATTTGATGCTCCTTTTTGATTTCTACCTTCGCAGTGTCAAACATTGCGAATAGCTCAGGGATCATTATTTCCAACTCTGGCCTTTTATAGTTCATCACGAAGCTCTAGTAGCTTAGTGACAGTGAGTTGGAGAACTATATCAATCACTATCTTATCTGGAAGATCAACTCCCACTCGATTCAAGCGATTGTAGCACCCAGACAATCTGAGCACATGCTCAACGATTGAGCTATTCTCCATCATCTTGCAGGCAAAGAATCTTGTTGGAGGTCTCATACCTCTCAACACGGGCACGAGTCTGAGATCCCAATTTCAGCTCTTAGAACATCTCATATGTTCCGTGACGTTCAAAACGTTTTGGAGCCTCAATTCTAAGCCGTAATGCATGACGCACTGAACTATTAAGTAGTCATCGGAACGTGCCTGTCAGATGTTCACAACATCTACAGACGACGCTAGAGGGGGTGGCACACCGAGCGGTGCATTAAGGACATAAGCCTTCTGTGCAGCATTGAGGACAATCCTCAGATCACGGACCCAGTCCGCATTATTGCTACCATCATCTTTCAAATCTATTTCTCTAGGAACATATAAAAATTCAAGGGAGCTACAGCGCGATCTAGTAATCTACAACATAATTTGCAAAGACACTTTGACTATGTTCATGATAATGAGTTTAGTTAATCATATTACTTAAAACTCCCACTCAAATTGACATCCCTCCGGTCATTCGAGTGTCACATGATCCAAATCCACCAACTCAAGTCCGATCATCACGTGAGTTGAGGTGGTTTCAATGGTGAACATCTTCATGTTGATCATATCTACTATATGACTCATGTTCGACCTTTCGGTCTCTTTTGTTCCGAGGCCATGTCTGTACATGCTAGGCTCGTCAAGTTTAACCCGAGTGTTCCGCACGTGCAACACTGGCTTGCACCCGTTGTATGCAAACGTAGAGTCTATCACACCTGATCATCACGTGGTGTCTCGAAACGACGAACTTTCGCAACGGTGCATACTCGGGGAGAACACAATTTTATCTTGAAATTTAAGTGAGGGATCACCTTATAATGCTACCGTCGTCCTAAGCAAAATAAGATGCATAAAAGGATTAACATCACATGCAAATCATAAGTGACATGATATGGCCATGAACTTGTGCTTTTGATCTCCATCTCCAAAGCACCGGCATGATCTCCATCGTCACCGTCATGACACCATGATCTCCATCATCTTGATCTCCATCAACGTGTCGCCATGAGGTTGTCGCGCCGACTGTTGCTTCCACGACTATTGCTAACTCATAGCGATAAAGTAAAGCAAAACGGCGAAAATAATTAAAGACAACTCTATGGCTCCTGCCATTTGCCGTACTCATCGACATACAACACATGATCATCTCATACATCACATATATCTCATCATGTAATTGGCCATATCACATCACAACATACCCTGCAAAAACAAGTTAGACGTCCTCTAATTGTTGTTGCAAGTTTTACGTGGCTGCTACGGGTATCTAGCAAGAACAATTCTTACCTACGCAAAAACCACAACGGTGATACAAAAATTGCTTTTCAACCTTCTCAAGGACCGCCTTTGTCAAATCCGATCCGACTAAAGTAGGAGAGACAGACACCCGCCAGCCATCTTTATGCAACGAAGTTACATGTCAGTTGATGGAACCGGTCTCTCGTAAGCGTACGAGTAATGTTGGTCCGAGCCGCTTCATCCCACAATACCGCCGAAACAAGAAAAGACCAAGGGAGGAAGCAATCAGAATATCAACGCCCACAAAACCCTTTTGTGTTCTACTCGAGATCTCATCTACGCATAGACCTAGCTCAGATGCCACTGTTGGGGAACGTCGCATGGGAAACAAAAAATTTCCTACGCACACGCAAGATCTATCCATGGTGATGAGCATCTACGAGAGGGAGAGTGAATCTACATACCCTTGTAGATCGCTAAGCGGAAGCGTTAAGAAAAGCGGTTGATGTAGTCGAACGTCTTCGCGATCCAAATCGCCGAGCGTCCCGCGATCTCATCAGGATCCGTCTCGCGATCCAATCACGATCACGGTCCTTCCGATCTAGCGCCGAACGGACGGCACCTCCGTGTTCAACACACGTACAGCTTGATGACGCCTTCACCTCCTCGATCCAGCGAGTGATGGTGAAGTAGTAGATGAGTTCCGGCAGCACGACGGCGTGGTGACAGTGGTGGTGAAGAACAATCTCCGCAAGGCTTCGCCAAGCACTACGGAAACTATGACGGAGGATGAACTAGAGGGACAGGGTTGCCGGCACACTGCTTGGGGAAATCTTGATCTATCCCGTGTGCTAGCCCTGCCCCTCTATTTATATGTTGAGCCCTGGGGTCTAAACTTGGAGAGAAAGCCTCCGCAAGGTCGGTTTTGCCCGCACAAGGTCGGTTTGGCCCGCACGGAAAGAGTCCCACTCGGATTCCAGCAGTACCGCGTACAAGCGGTAGTACCGCTTGAGCGGTAGTACTGCCTTACCAGCGGTAGTACCGCTTAAGGCAGCAGCAAAACTTCCTTTGGCACTTTCCAATACCTCGTGGGCTTTACCCCTTTGGTCCATATAAAGTGTTGATGCACCCGAACACTTCGGTAAACATCCGGAACCCCTTCCGGTGAATTCCGGAACCCTTCCGGAGATCAAAACACTATTATCACATATATCAATCTTTACCTACGGACTCATCCGAAGATCCTCGTCATGTCCAGGATTTTATCCGGGACTCTGAACAACCTTCGGTCACCAACACAATAACTCAACTATACTAATCGTCACCAAACGTTAAGTGTGTAGACCCTGCGGGTTCGAGAACTATGTAGACATGACCGAGACACCTCTACGGTCAATAACTAATAGCGGGAAATGGATGCCCATATTGGTTCCTACATATTCTACGAAGATCTATATCGGTCGAACCTCTATGTCAAGGATTCAGTTAATCCCGTATGCTGTTCCCTTTGTTCTTCGGTATGTTACTTGCCCGAGATTCGATCGTCGGTATCTCTATACCTAGTTCAATCTCGTTACCGGCAAGTCTCTTTACTCGTTCCGTAATACAAGATCCTGTGGCTAACTCTTTAGTCACTTTGCTTGCAAGGCTCATTGTGATGTTGTATTACCGAGTGGGCCCTGAGATACCTCTCCGTCACACGGAGTAACAAATCCCAGTCTTGATCCATGCCAACCCAACAGACACCCTCGGAGATACCTGTAGAGCACCTTTATAGTCACCCAGTTACATTGTGACGTTTGATACACACAAGGTATTCCTCCGGTGTCAGTGAGTTGCATGATCTCATGGTCATAGGGACAGATACTTGACATGCAGAAAACAATAGCAATAAACTGACACGATCATATGCTATGTTCGTAGCTTGGGTCTTGTCCATCACATCATTCTCCTAATGATGTGATCCCGTTATCAAATGACATCTCATGTCTATGGCTAGGAAACCTTAACCATCTTTGATCAACGAGCTAGTTAACTAGAGGCATACTAGGGACACAGTGTTGTCTATGTACCCACACTTGTATTTGAGTTTCCGATCAATACAATTATAGCATGGATAATAAACGATTATCACGAACAAGGAAATATGATAATAACTAAATTATTATTGCCTCTAGGGCATATTTCCAACAACGCGGTGGGCTGCAAGTCAGTAGGCGTTCACATGTTAGTAACATTCAAAACTTAGCATTAATAGCTCAGGAAGTCTTCAGATCTTTACCTTCGAGCTGGGGGCTTGACCCTGAGGTTCCTTCGCGGAACCCTCTCAAACTCCTCGGACTCGGTATCCGAGTCCGAACTGTCGTCGGACAGGACCACCCGTGTCCGGCGCGCTTTCTTCGGGGCGGGAGGGGGTATGTCTTCTGTGGCGTCCGATGACGCCGCCCTCTTTCTTGCGAGGGGGGAATCGCCTCCGCCCTCGCCCTCGCCTTCACCCTCGTGCTCCTCCTCTTGATTTGAGGAGGCATGGGTTTCTTCGGACACAGCCCCCGGCTGGTCCCTGATGCGCAGGCCTTCTCGGCCTGGTTTCTTCTTCTTCTCTCTCTTCTCTTACAAGACATCAGCTGGGACCTAGGGTCTTCGGGCTGTGGAGCCGGGCACTTGATACCCGTGGCCTTGTTCAACCATTCCTGCGGAAGTGATCGAAAGTACTTAGATTCTCTTCAGGAAAACGGAGCCGATCTGATGAAACAATGTCATACCTCGGAAGGGGGTTTATCGGCGCGCAGACCCAGGTCCTCCTTCTTGGCCGGCCAGTTCTCCTGCGCCTTGAACAACGCTTTCCATAGCTTCTCCCATGTCGTGCGGAAGAGTTGACGAATCGTAGGCTCATCGTCAGTCCGATAAGTCCACATAGGAGAGACCCGGCGCTGGCAGGGGAGGATGCGCTGCCGAAGCATAACCTGGACCACGTTGGTCAGCTCGATTCCGTCCTTGATCATGGAGGCGATGCCCCTCTGCAGGTCATCCACCTCCGTGTCCGACCCCCAGTCTAGGCCCTTTCGGACCCATGAGGTCAATCGGGTTGGGGGGCCGGATCTGATTTCGGCAGGAACAGTTCCGCCCTCCTCCCTTGGCTCGGTGATATAAAACCACTCTTTTTGCCAAGTCTTGATGGTGTCGATGAAGGTGCCGGATGGCCATACTACGCGTGGAAGCTTGCTGATGACCGCCCCGCCGCAGTCTGCGTGTGCGCCTGCAACACACTTTGGCTTGATGTTGAAAATCTTGAGCCATAGTCCGAAGTGTGGTTTGACCCGCAAGAAGGCCTCGCAGACGATGATGAAGGCCGATATATGCATGAAGGAGTTCAGTGGGAGGTCGTGGAAGTTGAGTCCATAGAAGAACATGAGGCCCCTCACGAAGGGGTGGAGCGGGAAGCTCAGTCCTCGGATGAAATGAGGAATGAAGACCACCCTCTCACCTAGTTTGAGGGTGGGGATCACCTGGCCCTCCTTTGCGGCGCAGTGGAAGATGTTGGCGTTGAGGTAGCCGGCCTCCTTGAGGTCCCGGATGTCCTGGTCTGTGACCGTGGAAGCCTCCCACTTGCCGTTGGAGCCGGAACTGGCCATGGCAGAGCTCGGAGGAGGAAGGGTGGAAAACCTAGATCTGGGCTCTGGAAGCTCAGGAGGTTGGGGAAGCAGGGGTGCGAATGGGAAGTGCAGATAAGCCTCGGGGTTTTCTTCCCCTTTTATTAGGCTTGTTGCCGGCTAGCCTCCCTTCACTGCGCCGTGAATCCCTCCGCGTCCCGAGACATGCGTGCTGTCATACGCGCGTGATTAAACATATCCCGTGTGAAACGGAGCACGATCTGTGCATTGATGAGTCGTGCTGATGAAAACGGCATCGAACCGCGAATCGAGCCTTTGTGACTGGTTTAGCGGTCGTGGTGGGCCGCGACCTTTTCATTTGAAAGGTCGTCAGGGAGCACTGTTTACTCCTTGACGTTTGGCCTTCGGGGCCGGGTTATACATGGTGTTCGGACGATCAATGATCGGGAAAACTACACGTCGTCGGAGGCCGAGCTAAACTCGGCCGATCACTATTCGGAGAAAGGAACTCGCCTCGCAAGCCGAAGACTCTGATCGTTTGAAGCAGCTGGAGCTTGGACCCTTGGCATTGGAGGCTAGTTCAGGGGCTACTGAGGGAGTCCTGGATTAAGGGGTCCTCGGGAGGCCGACCTATTTCTTATGGGCCGGACTGTATGGGCCGTTGGCCGGACACTGGAATGATCGAAGACCCTGTCTCCAGGAAGGAAGCTTCGAGGATCGTGGCGTATTCTCCACGTTTGGAGTAGTGAATAGGCATGTTTATCCCTTCGACGTGTAACCGACCATGTGTAAACCCTAGGTACCCTCGGCGTCTATATAAGCCGAAGGGTTTTAGGTTGTAGGACAACAGAACTCATCTAGGGTTTTAGTCATACGATCTCGAGGTAGATCAACTCTGTAGCCCTTATACCATCAATATAATCAAGCAGGACGTAGGGTATTACCTCCATAGGAGGGCCCGAACCTGGGTAAAACAATGTCCCCTTCGTCTCCTGTTACCATCGCTTCTAGTCTCACAGCTCGGGACCCCCTACCCGAGATCTGCCAGTTTTGACACCGACAGACGGCTCAAACGCTGATCTAGCTAGAACATAAATTAAATTAAATTTCATGCAGATCAAAATCTTATTCAAAATATCATCGATAATTTAAAATGATGAGAATGTTATAAATAACAATAATGTAATGACAAACACTGATGTTTTGACGATAGCAAACCCGTATAGATAATTTCACGCGGGGTAAGCATATGGACAGAACTGAAGGGACATCATAAACGCAAATTATATACGTCTATTGATATATATAGCTATCATTTACAGAACTAAAGATTAAAATTACATTGTACAGTTCAATTGTAGGACATATTGTTTAGAACAACATATAAACCAGTACTCCCATTGGGTGACCTTTAGCAACATCTGAAGTTCATGCAAAAGAATACACCTGAACAAAAACCTATACATCTAGAGTGATGGCAAAAGATAACCTAGAAGGCATGCATACAACACGAGCTGATTAACAACGTATGTTAACCGGTATTTAATCACTTGGGCGCTGATAGAAAGCAGAATTTGCTTCTAAAACCTACACCCTCTCCACCATTCTATAGTAGGGACCAAAACAATCTTGGGAAAATTGGTGAATACCAGAACTGTTTGGAAGATAAGAATTCTTTCTTAAAACATGCAATGCCCCTTATTTAAAAAATTGACAAATGTGTTCTTGCCAAAATCATACAAACAAACACAAAACAAACAAATAGCAATGACACTCCGAACATAATAAGCAAAAGATCAGAAGGCAAGTGATCGGCTGTCTCCTTTGTGGCAGAGAAACATTTGTAGTATGCACTTGTATAGATATCACATAACCAAATCACATCAATAGACTTTTAGGGGGGGTGATGTAGCCATTCTCTAAACAGTCGACTAAATACTTAAGATCAAACGGTAAACACCCCTTTACCATGTAATCTCTAAGCATAACTATCCCGATACTAATTCAAGTTGGCCGCAATACACTTACCTATGACTAAATTGAAGATTTTGAAATTCTCTCAACATGTACTAAAGTAAAAAAATCGACAAACCTGCTTAAACAAGGTAAGAACAGAGTTCCATAATTTCCATCAAAGGAGAAAGTGATCCAATACTCTTAACTAAGATTGAACTTGTTACCCAGACTTCATTTTCATCTTTTGGTGACCAGACCATATGTCACTTGGTTGAAATTTCGATAACAGGCTAATAATTTTAATCAGGGAAATTCATGTATAAGTACTGTTATTTCATTCAGTTCAGCAATTAGAAGTTTTTAAATATCAGAACACACATGGTTTAGTCGAGAAGAGGTTCAGATGTTTCCTTTTTTAAAGATCCTAATCCTAATTATCATGCATACCAGCTGTTGGAATGATCAGGATTGAAAGCAATACTGTCATTGGTCCGCGATGAAATTTTCATGAAACGAGGAAGGCATGGCACAAAACAGAGGCAACAGAGTATGCAGAGTTAAAATAAGAAAGGTGCCTTTTGATTTAGCACTAATAGTGAATATGTGGCTATCACTTTGCTTATACTGGTGCAACGCTCCACTATTTCCACATAAGATATTCAAGGCATCTTGAGCTATTAAGATGTACTCCTACATAACCATGGAAAGTTCACTGACCAATTAAGAAAGTGCAAGTCTCCATTCAACAGAAAGAACACGATCAACTTTTTGTATAAGTATTACCACGACGAATGAGCTCATATCTTGAGCGTCTCTTCAATCCATAGGAAAAAAGCATATGAAAAAATTAGACGAGCATCAAAGCAAATGCTCACTATTTTCCTGACTACACATCGAGGAAATGGAAGATATCCTAGAGATGGTATAGTTCCCAAGCCAAATCAATTACAAAATATTTGGAGGCTCCCTTCCAGCATGTCAATTGGAGCAGCTATCAAGTGAGGAGAGTGGGGAGGAGGCGAGGATCAGCGGCAAGGATGGGATTATAAGGGCGCACGGGAATTAAAGGAAAACAATGAATCCACAATGGTAACTGACCAACAATCCGCCCCATCGATTGCCATAAATGGTCGATTAACCTCTCAATCAATCGTGGCGATAGAACCTCAATCGACGAACAACTGTTACACCGTCCCATCGCTTCGGGCAACTGAGCGGACTGAGGCTAGGCAAGCGAGCGGACCCTGTGTGGTTGCCCATTGAGGTGTTGTCCGTCGGGTCGGTCGTCATGGGAAGCTCGGTCGCTATGCGAAGGCTGCGATCTGGCGAACAAAACAAGGGTCGCGAGAGTCCTGTTATTTTGGGCTGTACAGACGGGAAGCTGTTACAGGCCCTTGAGGCCTAATTTAATCCCGGACGCCCAAAAAGCCACCAGAGCAGCTGCCCAATAAGATCAGCGCTCGTTAGGGTCTCACGAAGCGGCTAGACGTGTGATTAAGAGCCAATCCGATGGCCGAAAATGTCCAAAGTATCGATCGAACGGCTGTGAACGGTGACGTCTTGGGAGGACAGGAAAGTTGCACAGTTTTAATATATCTAAATGGGGTTAGCACATGATCTTTTCTTTATTCTATTTCATTGCTATGATTGATGCATAAGGGTAGAGCAAACAAACTCAAACTAATCTTTATTATATAACTCTCACACTCAGTTACAAGGATAGATAGATCACAAAGCAAACACTAAGAAAAAACAATACTAAACTTGTATTCTTCTAAACCAAGAAATAGCTAAGGATCGAACTAGGATATATATTAATGATAAAAGTGATGGCGATAAAATACCGAGGCACATCCCCAAGCTTGGAACGAGCTAAGGGTGGCGCCCATACCCATGTACTCAAGTGTCCTTCTTGGGTGATGGCAGTGATGGAGTGGTCGGCTTATCCTTCGCTTTCCATGGCATAGGCTCCCCGTCAAGGAAGGAAGACCGTGTCTCTGGAATTCTAAAATTTGCAGCAATGATCATCCTCTTGAAACGAGATTCATACTCACGGTTTTGGTTTTGTAGATCATAGATTTGGGCCTGAAGATCTTGAAGCTGACTGTGGAGCTTAAAGATTGCCTCCGCAATATCTTTGTTGTCCATCTTATGTTCACAGATGAAATCCGTGATCTTGGAGTGGTTTGCGCTGAGTCCACGCTCCACCATCCCCTGGCACTTCAAGAACTCATGTTCCACTGCTGCAAGCCTGCCCTTCTCGCTTACCTCCTTCTTTGGTCCTTGAACGTCCCGGATGTGAAGAACCCCCTCACGCATCTCAATGGCTTCAGGGTGTTTTATCACCTCCAAAAGGTAAGGGTTGATGACCTTCTCGTATAACTAGTCCTTAGAGGAGCTTGATGGCGTCATGACGATCTAGATCTGTTGGAAAAATAGCTCAAAACAAGAACAGAGAAGAAACTTGTGATGTGGTGGTCAAAACACACGGGAGTATATATGATGATCCCAGTGCCAAGCGCCAGTTGCTGTTTTCTACGTGTTTTCGGCTTTTTAGGAATACCGTACCAAACAAAGTCCAAATACCCTGAAACCTTTTGATGATTTTTTCTGGACCAAAATAAGACCTGGAAGCTTCGGAGGAAGACCGGAGGGCACACGAGGTGCCACTAAACCATCAGGGCGTGCCCAGGGGGTGGTCACGCCTTGATAGCTTGGGGTCACCTTCCCGCTCCTTTGGCCCTGATCTCTAGCCTATAAATTCTCTAATATCGCAAGAACCCTATAGAGCCCCCCGAAACACTTTTTTCATCGCCGCAAGTCTTTGTTTCGCCGTGTGCCCATCTGGAGCCCTGTTTCAGTGGCCTGCCGGAGGGGGGATCGATCACAGAGGGCCTCTACATCAACCTTGTTGATCCCATGGTGATGTGTGAGTAGTTCACCGCAGACCTACGGGTCCGTAGTTAGTACCTAGATGGCTATCTCTCTCTATGTTCTTCATTGCCAAGATCACCGCTATTCCCGCGGTGATCTATCTTATGTAATCAATCTTTGTGGTGTGTTTGTTGGGATCCACTAAATTGTGGGTTTATCTTCAGATTATTCATGAAAAGATATTGAATACTTGCTGATATTTTATTTGCATGATTGTTATAGCTTCATAATGCTCTCCGATCTATCGGTTTGGTTTGGCCAATTAGATTGATTTATCTTTAAGTGGGAGTGGTGCATTGTAGTGGGTTCAATCTTGGGGTGCTCAATCCCAGTGACGGAAAATGACATGACACGTATTGTATTGCTGCCACTAAGGGTAAAACGATGGGGTTTATTCATATTGATTGGATTTACTTTGTCTACATCATGTCATCATCCTCCAAGCATTACTCTGTTTTTACTTAATACACTAGATGCATGCTGGATAGCAGTCGATGGGTGGAGTAATAGTAGTAGATCCAGGCAGGAGTCGGTCTACTTGTTTATGGATGTGATGCTTATATACATGATCATTGCCATGAATAAATATTGCATAACTATGCACTTTTCTATCAATTTCCCAACAATAATTTGTTTACCCACCGTATGCTTTCTTCGAGAGAGAAGCCTCTAGTGAACACTAAGGCCCCCGGGTCTCCTCACAAATATAATTACAAAAACTCTAAATACCTTACTGCCATTATTTACTTTCTTTTTATTTATAATTTATATTCATCAAATTATCTATCGATCACTACTTATCACTTGCAAGTAACGAGTTCAAGGGGATTGACAACCCTCTTGCCCACATTGGGTGCAAGTGTTTGCTCTTTTGTGCGTAGGCGCTGAAGGCAGGAATTTGCGTGGTTCTCCTATTGGTTCGATAACCTTGGTTCTCACTGAGGGAAATACTTACCTTTGATTTGCTGCATCATCCCCTCCTCTTCGGGGAAAATCCCAACGCATTTTACAAGTATCAAGGCGGTGCCAAGGCAAGTGGGCGTGCCCCCTTGCCTTGGGACCACCTCGTGGCTCCGTTTGACCTAACTCCGCCTCTATAAATTCTCTAAAATTGGGAAACCAACACAGAGCCAGCCAAAATACTTTTTCCGCCGCTGCAAATCTCTGTTCCGCCGTGTGCCCATCTGGAGCCTTGCTCCCGTGCCCTACCGGAGGGGGGATCAATCATGAAGGGCCTCTACATCAACCTTGTTGCTCCCATGATGTTGAGTGAGTAGTTCACCATAGACCTACGGGTCCATATCTAGTACCTATATGACTTTCTCTCTCTCTTTAATCATCAATACAAAGTTCACCGTGATTCCTGCGGTGATCTATTCGATGTAATCTTCTTTGCGGTGTGTTTGTTGGGATCCGATGAATTGTTGGTTTATGATCAGATTATTCATGAACTTTAATTCAGTCATACCTAAATTCTTTTATGCATGATTGTTATAGCTCCGTATTTCTCTCCGATCTATCGGTTTGGTTTGGCCAACTAGATTGGTTTATCTTTAGTGGGCGTGGTGCGTTATGATGGGTTCAATCTTGCGGTGCTCAATCCCAGTGATAGAAGGGGACATGACACGCATTGTATTGTTGCTATTAACGATAAAATGATGGGGTTTATTCATATTAATTGAGTTTACTTTGTGTACATCATGTCTTCTTGCTCCAAGCATGCTGTATAGCGGTCGATGAGTGGAGTAATAGTAGTAGATGCAGGCTGGAGTCCGTCTACTTGGACGTGATGCCTATATACATGATCATTGTCATGAATAAATATTTCATAGCTATGCGCTTTTCTATCAATTGCCCAACAGTAATTTGTCTACGCACCGTATGCTATCTTTGAGAGAGAAGCCTCTAGCGAAAACTATGGCCCCCGGGTCTACATAAATATTATTAATAAAACCCTAAAAACATTGCTGCCTTTTATTCATTTTTATTTTATTTTATATTTATGTCTATCTATCTATCAGTATTTAATCCTTGCAAGTAACGAGTTCAAGGGGCTTGACAACCCTCTTGCCTGTGTTATGTGCAAGTGTTTGATTATGTGTGTGTAGTTGCTGACGATGGGAGTTTGTGTGATTCTCCTATTGGTTCGATAACCATGGTTCTCACTGAGGGAAATACTTATCTCTACTGTGCTCCATCTCCTCTCTTCTTCAGGGAAAAACCCAACGCAGTTTACAAGTAACAGTGTTCTCCATTCTAGAGAGCTAATATCAAATAACCTCTTTTCACCGGCAAGTTTGAAATCATAATTAAGTTTTTTAATTGCCCAATAAGATCTGTGTTCTAACTCAAGAGGTAAATGACATTCTTTTCCATAGACCATTTTATACGGGGACATTCCCATAGGATTTTTTATAAGCAGTCCTATAAGCCCATAATGCATCATCAAGTTTCTTAGACCAACTCTTTCTAGATCTATTAACAGTCTTTTGCAAAATCAATTTTATTTCTCTATTGCTCAACTCGACTTGACCACTAGACTGAGGATGATAAGATGATGCAATTCTATGGTTAACATCATATTTAGCTAGAAGTTTACTGAAAGCACCATGAATAAAATGTGAACCACCACCAGTCATTAAATATTTAGGGACTCCAAACCTTGAGAAAATAACTTCTTTAAGCATTTTAGTAGAAGTGTTATGATCATCACTACTAAATGAAATAGCTTCTACCCACTTAGTAACGTGATCAACATCAATTAGAATATGAGTATACCCATTAGAGGAAGGAAAAAGTCCCATATAATCGAAACCCTAAACATCAAATGGTTCAATAGCAAGTGAATAATTTATAGGCATTTCCTGATGTCTACCAATATTACCAATTCTTTGACATTCATCACAAGAGAGGACGAACTTACGTGCGTCTTTGAAAAGAGTAGGCCAATAAAAACCAGACTGCAGTACCTTATGTGCAGTTCTATTTCCAGCGTGGTGCCATCCGTATGCCTCGGAACGACACTTCCGTAGGATTTTTTTCATGTTCATGCTCATGTACACAATGTCTAATAACACCATCTACTCCTTTATATAGATGTGAGTCGCCCCAAAAGTAATGTCTTAAATCAAAGAAGAACTTTTTCTTTTGTTGGTATGTGAAATTAGGTGGTATATATTTAGCAAAAATGTAATTAGCATACTCTGCATACCAATGAGTATTACGGGAAGCATTTATAACAGCTAATTAATCATCTGGAAAACTAGCATCAATAGGAAGTGGGTCATCAAGAACATTTACCATTTTAGACAAATTATCTGCTACAGGATTCTTAGCTCCTTTTCTATCAATAATATGCCAATCTAATTCTTGAAGTAAAAGAACCCACCTAATTAATCTAGGCTTAGAATATTTCTTTTCCATCCGGTATTTAATAGCAGCATGATCGGTGTGAATAATAACTTTAGAATCAATAATATAAGGTCTAAACTTATCCTATGCAAACACAACTGCTAAAAATTATTTCTTAGTAGTAGCATAATTTCTTTGAGTATTGACTAGAGTCTTACTAACATAATGAATAACATTCAATTTCTTGTCTACTCTTTTCCCTAGAACAACACCAACGTAATAATCACTACCATCACACATAATTTCAAATGGAAGTTCCAATCAGGTGGTTGAACAATGGGTGCAGAAATCAAAGCTTTCTTAAGTATCTCGAAGGCCTCCATACAATCATCATCAAAAACAAATGGAATATCATTTTGAAGAAGATTAATTAGTGGCCTAGAAATCTTTAATGAATCTTCTATAGAAACCAGCATGACCAAGGAAACTTCTTATACCTTTTACATCTTTAAGACAAGGCATTTTCTCAATTGCATCAATTTTAGCTTTGTCTACCTCAATACCCCGTTCGGAGATTTTATGCCCAAGTACTATACCTTCATTCACCATAAAGTGTCACTTCTCCAAATTCAAGACAAGATTGGTTTCTTCGCATCTATGCAAAACTCGATCAAGGTTGCTTAAGCAATCATCAAAAGAAGTCACATAAATGGAAAAATCATCCATTGATACTCAACAATCTTTTCACAAAAGTCAGAGAATATAGCAGTCATACATCTTTGAAAGGTAGCAGGTGCATTACGTAAACCAAAAGGCATACATCTATAAGCATAAGTTCCAAACGGGCATGCAAAAGTAGTTTTCTCTTGATCTTCTTTTGACACAGGTATTTGAGAAAATCAGAATATCCATCAAGGAAACAAAAGTGTGTATGCTTTGATAATCTTTCTAACATTTGATCAATAAAAGGCAAGGGGTAACGATCTTTTCTAGTAGCTTTGTTTTATTTCCTGAAATCAATTACCATCCTATAACCAGTTATATTTATTTATGGGATAAGTTCATTTTTATCATTAGGAACAACGATTATACCTCCTTTATTAGGAACACAATGAACACGACTTACCCATCTACTATCAGCTATGGGATAAATTATACCTGCCTCCAGAAGCTTTAATATTCCAGTCCTTACCACTTCCTTCATTTTGGGATTCAAACAACATTGATGATCCACGACGGGCTTAGCATCCGGTTCCATATTAATCTTATGCTGACAAAAAGTGGGGGTTAATTCCCTTAAGATCATCGAGAGTATATCCAATGGCTGCTCGGTGCTTCTTCGGAGTTTTGAGTAATCTCCTTTCTTCATGCTCTGAAAGGTTAGGACTAATAATAACAGGATATATCTTCTTTTCATCAAAATAAGCATATTTTAATGTATCAAGTAGTTTCTTTAATTCAAACACGGGATCTCCCTTAGGTGGGGGAGGATCTCCTAGAATGTCAACATGCAAATTTTTTAAGGACATGTGCTTGCTTAAAGAATATCTCATCTGTATCATTCCTCTCATTCATATGCATATCATTTTCATGGTCTAGCAAATATTGTTCTAAAGGATCAGTAGGAGGCACGACAATTGAAGCAAGACCAATAATTTCATCTTTACTAGATAATTCTTTGTCATGTGGTTGTCTACCAAACTTAGAGAAATTAAACTCATCAAACACATCACCAAAACTCACTCTAACCTTTCCGTAACACAATCAATTTCAACATTAACGGTATTCAAGAAAGGTCTATCAAATATAATGGGATAAAAATTATCTTGTAGTGAACCAAGTACTAAGAAATCAGTAGGGTATTTGATTTTTCCACACAAGATTTCAACATCTCGAACAATCCCAAGCGATGAAATAATATATCTATTAGCAAGTTTAATAGTGACATCAATGTCTTCAATCTTAGAGGGTGCTACATCATTCATAATTTCTTGATATAAAGTAAAAGGAATAACACTTACACTGGCACCCATATCACACAAGCCATGATAACAATGATCTCCAATTTTAATAGAAACAATAGGCATGCCAACCACTGGTTTATTCTTATCTAACTCATCTTGTTTGTTTCTAACAGGTTTTGCGATTCTAGCAGCCTCACCACAGAATTAAATAGCATGCCCATCAATATTATCAAACAAGAGATCCTTAACCACAACAATATTATGTTCTACATTTATTTGTTCAGAAGGTTTGGGTGTCTAACATTACTTCTATTAACCATAGTTGTAGCTTTAGCATGTTCCTTAATCCTAACAGGAAAAGGTGGTTTCTCAATGTAAGCAGTGGGCACAACTGGATCAACATTATAAATAATTGTTTCATCTTTGGCAATAACAGGTTCCTCTAACAATTCTTCAATAGGTGGATGATATTTAAACCACATCTCCTTAGGGAGATCAACATGAGCAGCAAAAGATTCACAAAAGAAGCTACTATCTTGGAGTCAAGTCCATATTTAGTGCTAAACTTATGAAAATCATCGTTTTCCATAAAAGATTTAACACAATCAAACTCAACTTTTATACCTGACTCTTTACCTTTGTCGAGTTCCCAATCTTCAGAGTTGCGTTTAATTATTTCCAGAAGATCCCATTTGAATTCAATATTTTTCTTCATGAAGGAAACGGTAGAAGAAGAATCAAGCATCGATTGATCATCATAAGAAAGCCGAGCATAAAAGTTTTGTATAATTATTTATCTTGAGAGCTCATGATTGGGGCATGTGTGCATCATAGAATTAAGCCTCCCCCAAGCTTGAGCGATACTTTCTCCTTCACGAGGCCAAAAATTATATATATAATTCCGATCACGATGAACCAGATGCATAGGATAAACCTTCTAGTGAAATTCCAGCTTCAATCATTTCCAGTCCCATGTTCTAGCATCCTCCAATAACCTGTACCAAATCAATGCCTTTCCCTTCAAAGATAAAGTGAATACCTTCTTCTTAACTCCATCCTCGGATAGACCTGTAAGCTTAAATAATCCACAAATTTCATCTATATAGATTGAGTGCATATCAGGATGTACTTTCCCATCTCCTACATAAGGATTAGCTAGCAGTTTCTCTAACATACCCGAAGGAATCTCATAACAAATGTTTTCAGAGTGTTCAGTAGGTTGGGAAGAGACTCTTGCCACTTCCAGTCGGGGTGAAGATACCCCGAACAAACCTTTCAAAGGATTATCATCCATAGTAACAAGCAACAGTAAATTTCAGCGCGTACCGAAAATGTTTCCTTACCAAAGGTGCTTCACTCCCCGACAACGGCGCTAGAAAAGAGTCTTGATGACCCACAAGCATAGTGGATCAATCGTAGTCCTTTCGATAAGTAAGAGTGTCAAACCCAACGCGGAGCGCAAGGAAATGACAAGCGGTTTTCAGCAAGGTATTCTCTGCAAGTGCTATAAGTAACAACGATAGATAGTTTTGTAGCAAGATAATTCGTAACAAGTAACACTAGTAGAAAAGGTGCACCAAGGTGTCCCAATCCTTTATATAGCAAAGGACAAGCCGGAAAGTTCTCTTATATAAAGCAAGGTGCTCTCGAGGACACATGGAAATTGTCGTCTAGTCATGTTCATCATGCCGAGTTGATTCACCTTCGTTACTTTGATAATTTGATATGTGGGTGGACCGATGCTTGGGTGATGTTCTTACTTGAACAAGCAACCCACTTATGATTACCCCTCTCGTAAGCATCCGCAACTACGAAAGAACAATTAAGATAAATCTAACCATAACATGAAACATGTAGATCCAAATCAGCCCCGTATAGAATAACACATAAACTAGGGTTTAAACTTCTGTCACTCTAGCAACACATCATCTACTTATTACTCCACAATGACTTCCCTTAGACCCAAATATGGTGAAGTGTCATGTAGTCGACGTTCACATGACACCACTAAAGGAAACAACAACATACATATCATCAAAATATCGAACGAATACCAACTTCACATGATTACTTATAACAAGACTTCTCCCATGTCCTCGAGAACAAAAGTAACTAATCACAAATCATCACCATGTTCAAGATCAGAGGTATAATGAATATGATTAAAGATCCGAACATATTATCTTCCACCAAGTAAACCAACTAACATCAACTACAAGATGTAATAAACACTACTAGCAACCCACAAGTACCAATCTGAGGTTTTGAGACAAAGATTGAATACAAGAGGTGAACTAGGGTTTGAGATGAGATAGTGATGGTGAATATGTTGATGAAGATTGATGCTCCCACGAAGGAGGAAGCGTTGGTGATGACGATGGCTTCGATTTCCCCCTCCCGGCGGGAAGTTTCCCCGGCAGAATCACTCTGTCGGAGAGCAAAAGTGCTCATGCACAGGTTTCCACCTCGAGGCAGCGGTGCTTCGTCCCGAAAGTATCCTCCTGATTTTTTCTAGGTCAAAACCCTTCATATAGAAGAATATGGGCACCAGAGGCCGCCCGTGGGACCCATAAGGCATTAGGGCGCGCCCTGTTGCCTTGTGGGCAAATGGTGGGCCCCCTTTGGTAGTTCTTTGCTCCAATAATTCTTATATATTTCACAAAAATTCTCCGTGAAGTTTCAGGTCATTTGGAGTCCAGAAAATTTCCAGCCTTTTCCATAGCCTTCAGGTCCAGAATTCCTGTTTTCGACAATTTCCCTCTTTGTGTAAATGTTGTAAATTAAGAGAGAAAAGGCATTAGACTTGTATCATAAAGTGGAATAATGACCAAAAACAAGATGAATAACAATAAGAAATCATGATGCAAAATGGACGTATCAATCGCCGCCGCTCCAATCTCGCCCAACACACTTTCCACCCAGATCCGGGCCAAACCGCCATCGGAGAAGCAACATCAGACTTGAATCTGGAGGCAATTTATTTTGCACCGTCGTCAACGTCGCGGTTGCGGCGCTACGCACGATCAAAACGCTCGCTACGAAGCCTACTACTAGACTACCGCTATACATGGCCCTAGCTACGACGAGTCCGGTGACCCCTCCCCCACCGACGAGCACAAGGCCCTCAGGGGCGAGGAGTCGCCGGAGATGGCGTCGGCAGATTTTCCCCCTCCCCTATCGCCTTACTGTAGAGAGAGAAGGGAGATCCCCACGGTGTCCTCCCACAAAACTATCTTGGCGGTTTGTTTCAATCGCGGGACATTTTGATGTAAAACTGCCACATCTGATTCTGATCAGATGGCTCGGGGGTGTTTCCAGGGAACATTCGCTAGATATCTATTCTGTAAAAGTATGTAAAACGGCCGGAAACACTAAAAAAATTTAAAAATAAATTGAATATAAGTCACTTGTCGTCATCAAAGAGTTTTGGTGGATTTTCCACCTAATTGGTAGGACGGAAGAGGGTTTTACAATGCTTTTTTCGCGAGATCATTTTTCAAATCGAAATATCTCATGAATCACATGTCCAAATTACGAACCGTTTGCACGGTTACGCTCCTCATGTCCAAACTTTCGAAACTAGGTCTCATGTTGATGGGATTCGATGAACTTTTTTATCAGCGCAACTTATACTCCCCATTAAACTTATACAACCCCACGTAGTATACTTGTACGTCTCGTTATGATGAGTTGTACTCCCCACACGTAGTGCATTCCTTCTCCACATATAGTGTACTTATACTTCGTGTGTAGTGTGTTTGTACTCCCATGTATGTGGTGTACATGTACTCCCGTGTAGCGCTCTTGTACTCCTAAGTAGCACAACGTTTATTTCCTGCGTAGCTCAACTTGTACTCCTAGTGAGGTGTAACACGTAGTCTTCGCGTGGTGTAACAAATACCCTGAGAGTGAATTTTACACCCATTTTTACCCATGTTTAAACCGAGTAATTTCATATTGGAGTTCTTCACATGAGTAGCTCTCGGTGTTGATGCAAAGTTCTTTGGAGTTCTTTAGACAATTAGCTCCATATTTGCAGTTAAGTCGTGCTTTTACTTGCGGTTAGCTCTGCATTTTGATAAGGTGGTGATTGAGTAAAGCTAATGGTTCAAATTTAGAATGCACGAAGAACATTAGGTTCGGGTTTAAGAGTGCTCGCACCTTTTGACAAGGTTGGTCCTCATTGCTTCAACTACGCGAAAAATATTGTCAAGGTTATAGTGTGCTCTAGGGACAGATTAAGAGAGAGAATGGAGGAAAGATTCAGGTGTTACCTAGCAAGTTCTGATGGAAAAAAAATAGCTTATAAGACAATTCTGAATTCCTCTGAAAAAGTTAAAGCTGCAAATTTGATATTTCGGGAAGCCAAGATCAAACAAGTCTGGGTGAGTTTATAAAATCTCACAACAGATGGCCATGGCTGAACAAAAATCCTATAAAACGAGTATAAATTAGTATTTGGAAAAGTTTTGATATTCGCATGGTCTATGCAGGGTAACTTCAGAAATGATGTCCGCAAGGTTCACGGTAACTACTGAATACCTGGTGCCCTCATCATCGATTTTTCAATCTAGTTATTATTTTCTTGCTTACCTTCCCAGCCTGAGAGTTGTGATATTTTTCCCAGGTAATCTAGTAAAAAAATCTTACTTTCCATGCTGAGAGTTGTGCATTGTGCAATATTATTTCTTTTGTTCTTCTCATAAACCTACACTGACGAGGAGAATGCACAACAAAAAACTAGATGTGATTACACCTTTTTATATTTCAGTATAAAAGAGATTGTTCAATCTATTACAGCTTAACATTATTGTTACTGACTTACTTATTTGATTCATATTAAAATATGTTAGTGAGAACATCGAGGGAGTACATTCAGTTAATTGAATATCCTAATCTCCTTTTCTGTCAATTAGGAAAGCCATAGGGCCACATTTACAAACTGTATTCATCTTCCAAAACAAGTAGGTCTTCTTCAGGACTTTAAGATTATTTGGCATTCACATAGATTTTCTTCAGTCAATTAAAGGTCGACACCTGAGATTCTTATCTTGCATCTTCTATTTGTGCACAAATATAAAAAGATGTATGATTACTGGAGCACTAAGATCATGTTTTAGTTTTTTGGGATGCGGGCAATTTTTTGGAGTCTAAGGGCATGTTTGGGACTGCTCTATTCCATCAAAATCAGTTCTGCTCCATCAAATTCACTTTGGAGCAGTTTCATACACAAGTGTAACTCTTTCAAACAGAATGTTTGGCTTGCATCTAGCTCCACCTTCAAAAATAGGAAATTTGATGGAAAGAATATATCTAATTGGATGAGTGGGGAGAAACGAAGGGGTGTCCACTTACTGGTGACAGTGGTGTGTATTTCCTTCCAACTCTAGCTTCTACATTTTTTGAAGCACCTCCTAAAGAGCTTCACAAAAAACATGGAATTGTACCCCATATTCTAGTTTTTTTGCGGAGTGACGTGTCATGGAGCTATCCCATTTGGCTTGAGTTTTCTAGAGCGGAGCTGAATTTTATAAAGCGGAGTAGTCCCAAACAGGCCCTAAATCTGAAAATAGAAATTATCCTCGATGTAGTTGAACCGAAATCAAATCTTCAGTGTTTTCTTTTTGTTTTGCACCTCATGCCAGCGCCACTGGATCTTGTGGTGAGCATGCATCTCTCTTCTTTTACAAATTGTACTACCTATTTCTCTTATCATTTTTGTCTGGCCTTCAACTGTACTCGGGGTTCATAGATACGGTAAATTATTACCTAACTCTATTTCAGTTCGCATGCGTGGATTTACTCCCTCCATCCAATAATATAAGAGCATTCTTTACACTACACTAGTATAAATTACGTTCTTATATTATGAGACAAAGGAAGTAGTTGATAAGTACATTTGTTTATGTTACTTTGTGAAATATAGCATAAAGCTATTCGTGCTCTACACTCATTCATGATATGCTATTATTTTTTCTTTACCTAATAATAAATGGGCTATTGCTTCTATCCGTCCGGCCAAAAAAATACTTCCGAAATTGCTATAAATTACCCACCATGCCACACATAAGTGAACAACAACGATTCGATTTTTCTTTCTAAAATCGCCTCGTGCTTCGTTGTCTTATAGATATGATACCGACATGAACCACATATGCACAAGCATCAGAGTGGCTAACGCCTAGCTCTCCTAGCCCGGAGACCAGGGTTTGATCCCCAGTCTCCACACTTTTTCCCTCCCTTTTCTCACGCACGCCCTCCCCCCACGTATGCGTCCATGGGGCGGCCCATGTGCGGGGCTTGACTCCCCTGTTTTCTTTCATTTTTTTTTTTTTGCCTTTTCTTTTCTCATTCCGTTTTCTTCCTTCTTTAAACTAATTCAGGATTTCCAAATTTTAAAAGTTGCGAGTTTTCAAAAAAATATGTTCAAGAAATCGTAAAATGTATGTGAATTAAAAAAAAGGAAATCATAAAATTTCCGCGCATTCAAAAAATGTTGGTGGTTTTGCAAAACTGTTCGCAATTTATATTTTTTTTTCACAATTTAGAAAAAATGGTTAGGAAATAAAATCATGTTCATGATTTGAAAAAATAATCGTGTATGCAAAACATATTCGGGAATCTAGAAAAATGTCCATGAAATTTTAGAAAATGTTCACAGAAATTAAAAAAAACACAAAATTTAAAATTTGTTCCCTAATTTTTAAAAAAGTTCATCGATCAAAAAATCTTTGTGGAGTAAAAAAATGTTCATGAATTCAAAAACTATTCATGTATTTTAAAAAATGTTCATAAACAAAACTAATGTTTGTGATTTTTTTGAGAAAATCCAAAATTTCAGAAAAGATATTTGTCGATTAGAAAAAATGTTGACCGATTCGAAAGTCTTTTATGTCTAGGATTTGATTAGTTTTTCGAAAGTCTTTATATATTTAGGCGTTGGGTGTAGCTCGTGGTCGATGAGATTTGTTTTAAAAGTTTTAAATATTCCCTTACGCAACATAATGACAAGCGTGACGTGTAGTGGCAAGCTCACAGCCATGTGATTTACCACATCGAATGCATTATGATCACGTGAACATCGCGACCATCATCAGCGAGGTGGGAAGAAAAATGGCAACATAGTGAGCCACCATGTTAAAATAGAGGACGCTCATATGTCAGAGTATTGAGACATTTGGCTAGCGTATAATTTTTTTGTCTCTCGTTGCAACGCACGAGCATATTTGCTAGTATGTTATAACCCATCTAATTTGTATAATGTGCTCCGCCTATAGATGTACCATCGTAGCAATGATAATATTTTGAAAATGAGTCTCGTATTTGCGAACCTACAAATTTGGAGGAGAAATAGGTGATCTTTTTTATTTCTTAATATACATGTATGTGTGGATTGTAGGAAACCGAGGCCTCCACTATGTGGTCATAACCGGTGCCAATTTCACTTTTGAAGCATTTGGCACCGGTGCCCTCCATTGCGCAACCGGTGCTATAAAAAATCTGCGAACAGGAGCAAGTACCTGCTTCGATGCCAAATTCAGCGAGGCAATAAAAAATCCATATCCTGCATGCAGACTAGATGGAAAGAGTTCCATGCGAGAGGAAGACTGGTAGTCCGGTTGATTATTTTATTAGATGTGGGCCAGTCTTTCAACGGTGTCAAATTGTCTACGTTGTGATAGCGACGCCAAAAGGTTTTCATCTGGCATCGATGTATATGTGGCACATTTGTCCGTAATTTGGCACCAGATACATAATGGAGGGCCTAAGTTGATGTTCTTTTGCTCGATTTGTGCCAAAAGAAGGCATCAACAAAAAAAACTAGTTGATTGTGCATTTTGTTTTGGTTGCTGAGAAGTTGCCGAAGTGGGTAACAGTTCTTGACTTTCAATTCTTCCGACCACAAGGTATCTATCTTATTTGTATGAGACTATTCGTAGCCTCTCCATTGCGGGCGGCGGAGGGGGTGGCGGTGGTGGCAGCGGTGCCGGTGGCGAAGACACCGGAGAAAGAAACTGCAACCTTGCGTGAACTGGCCCTCTAGGAGCTATCGGCCAAAGCCTCTTCCTTGCAGAGCCGCCCAGGCGAGCATTCTTAGGGTTCTACAGACACTCCTGACTGAAATGGCCCGGGAGTTTGCAGATAATGAAGTGGAGTGGGTCTCTACAATCCTTGCGGCGGTGCTCAGTGCTTAGACGACATAAACATAGACCGTTGAAGCATCTTAAGAAGGCACCGCGGCCCGCTGCAATCAATGGTGTTGTCCAATCCGAATGCGGTCGTGTCGTCTGCTGACTAGTGACCGCTGAGCTCTTGCTTGCGCGCCAGTTCTTGCGGGAATGGTAGGTGGACCAGCCGTCCTTCCAATCCGATTCAGCATGACTGATATCAGGGGAAGGGATAACAACAATGGACCGAAGCCGATTTTTTCCACAAAGGTGCGCATCTCGATTAGCTGGCAGCAGGAGCGGCGATGTGGCACTGCGGCATTCACCGCAGAGCAATACATGAGGAGGATCGGAGAAGCCGGCGGGGAGGCGGAAGCACATGCATATGGGTGCGAGTCAGGGACCATGGACGGATCAGAGGGAAAGGCAGGTCTAGCGATGTGGACGACGATGCACATGCGTCGCTGTTAGCGGAGATTGACTGCAAGGCCGGGTAACTAGGGGAGGCGAGTCCATGGAGTGAAGGTTGGGTGGCGCTGCCACCTGAGCAGGTGACAACGGAGGCTGGTGCCCGCAGCGGCCGGAGTGGCCGGCGGCGCGAGGCTAGGGAGAGGGCTAGGAGAGGGCTCTCATGATTTTTGGTTGGAGTGGTTTTATTACATGAAGTTTTCATAATTATTTTGAAAAGTTAAGTAAAACCGCAAGTAATGCATGATTATGGTGGTGCAAACAACGAAAGACAATCAAATACGAGGAACGCTATGCTATTTCTTGTGTAGAGAGCAGTCAAACCGCGAGGCCGGGGAACCAGGGGACGACGAGTCCATGGAGCGACGGTTGGGTGGCGGTGCCACTTGAGCAGGTGGCAACGAAGGCTACTTCCTGCCGCGGCCGGAGTGGCTCGCGACGCGAGGGGAGGGAGAGGGCTCTCAGGTGGAGCACCGACGATATTTTTTTGTCGGAGAGGTTTTATTACATTATGAAGTTTCACAATTAGTTTGAAAAGTTAAGTAAAACGTTTATAGATTCTTTGTAGGTCTAGCATTATTGTTGTTGAATCTCGTGTTCTAGCAAGTAATGAATAATTATGGTAGTGCAAACAACCAAAGACAATCAAATACTCCTCAGGAACACTATGCTATTTCTTGTGTAGAGAATAGTCAAACTATGAAGGTCACGTAGTTTGATCTCGCATGCTTCTATAGGATATAAGAGCATCTACAGCCGGACCCCTCGTACGCTCCTCAAACGTCCGGGCAGACCGTCCGGTCACTCACCGGTCACGAAAAAGCGATCCAGACGGACCCCTCGTATCCATCTCAAACGGCCGGACTGAGCGGCACCCCTCATATCCATCTCAAATATGAGGACGATATGAGGGGTCGCGGACGCGACCGGGCGCGCCCGGTCAGTCCGCCATGTAGGACGTGACCCCACTCCGGACCACCTTTTCTCTTTCTTTAATCATTTTTTTCTTTCTCTCTCTTCTTCTCCACCAATTACGTGCAAGTGACCGGACATATGAGAAAAAATATGAGAGATGCGGCTGTACGGATGAAAAAGTAGGGGTTCAAAACGGACACGCCCGGTCACTGACCGGGCGTGTCCGCGGGCATTTGAGGGGCGGGATTTGAAGTGGTGGCTGAAGATGCTCTAATAGTAGTCTGCAACCGGAGGCAAGTCAATCATCAGCGCCGAAGTCCGGCTCCCGCGGCTTGGGCACGGGGACATGGATCATGATCTCGCCTTGATCCCGCTTGGTCGACCGCTGCCTGTGCACGCCGCGCAGCGCGTTGGCCGCGAACCGTGACACCAGTATGGTGGTCTTGAAGGTCGACGACCGGCCTTCCTCCTCCTCCTCCTTGCGCCGCAGCTCTGCCGCCTTCCGCTTGAGGTGCCGCCGCCACGCGGCCTGAATGTAGGTGGCGGCCCAGGTGCGCCACTGCTGGGAGTAGAAGCGGAAGGTGTGCTGCACCTGCTTGCTGTGCATGCGGCGGAACTGGCCGGCGACGAACTTGAGCTCCTCGGCGTGCAGCGCGAAGGACTCGACCTCGGAGAGCGCCATGACGGTGCGCGTGGAGGAGGGCAGGCTGACCCCAGACTTGGGGTCGAGCGCCCAGGTGAGCAGCTCCTCGCCGCAGAAGTCGCTCTCCTGGAGCATGCTGCGGTTGAAGAAGCCGCTCCGGCCGCCGTCCGTGGTGATGCTCTCCAGGCTGCCCCGGATGATGAAGAGCATCTGGTCCACGGGGTCCCCCTCCCGGATGATGTAGGTCCGCTCCGTGTAGAGCGCCGGCTTGAGGCGCTCGCAGATGGCGTCCAGGAGGCGCTCGTCCATGTTGGCGAACAGCGGCACCCTCCGCACGAGGCCCAGGCAGAGGTGGCGCTTGATGTCGCGGCGGAGGTCCTTGGGGAGGTTCTGGACCAGGGCCTCCTCGTCCACGCCGCGCGTGTTGATCCACTTGTACTGGTCGTAGCGCCGGACGCGCTCGCGCAGCTCCATCGGCAGCAGCCGGTGGTGCATCCACTGCTCCGAGTCCCGCCGCTTCACCCGCATCTCCTCCAGCCGCACCGTCAGGGATTGGAGATACGTCTACAACAATACATCGATCGTCAGTGCAACACAATTCTTATATAGGCTAGTAAAGAAAGAAGAAAGATTGTTGACCTGAATGTTTCCGATGAGCATGGCCATTAGGATGAGGCCGAAGGTGGCGAGCGTAATGGCGAAGAGCGACTCCCCGGTGTAGATGGTTGTCTTGAGCCCTTGTCCCAGCGTACTGACCGGCCGATCGAGACCGAATTAGCAATTTACTCTTGAACTAGGAGTAGTGAAGCAGTAATGTTGTTCGCACGTACCTTAAGTTGGCGAGCCCCCACCAGAGGCAGAAGAGGAGCTTGGTGGTCATGTCTTTGGAGGTGGTCACGTCCGACGTGACGGCCGACGAGTACATGCCGTAGTCGAAAGGCATCTCGCCATCGTCGGTGGGCTGGCAGTTCTCGGTGATGACCTGCCTGATCACGGTGGTCCACTCCGTGTACTCCTCGTTGCTCTCCGTCTTGCCGCAGTACATGTAGATCTGGTTGCACCCCGGGAACTCGTTGCACGAGAATCGCCAGCAGTCCGTCACCCGCTCGATCGACAGCAGGTACCAGAAGGCGCCCACGATGTGGCTGGCCAGCATGTACCAGAGGAGGTAGTAGGCGGCGCCGGCGAGGGCCGTCTCGGCGAAGACGCCGCTGGTGCGCTTGAGCTCCGTGGAGAGCGGGTATATCCGGACCAGCCGCGGCACGTACTGCGCGATGATGATGGACAGCAGCCTGTCCTTGGTCTCCAGCACCGCCGTCTTGTCCTCCCGGTAGAGGAACTTCCAGATGACCAGCTGCGGCAGCGGGAGGATGGAGAAGACGTCGGCGATGAAGAAGCGGCGGCAGTAGCGCTTGGCGATCTCCACGGTGTCGATGACCAGCTCGCCGCGGCCGAACACCCTGGAGGAGGGCGCGATGAAGGCGGTGCGGAACTGCAGCACGATGCGCGCCACGAAGAAGATGTCGAACAGGGTGCGGACCACGGCGGTGGAGATGGCGAGGCCGTCGTCGATGCCGATGCACAGGTTGGTGTTCGTCTCCCCCGGGAGCTGCTCCTCCCTCACCCGGGGCCCGTAGAAGAACATGGGGTCGATGGCGATGGAGATGATGCAGGAGATGAGGAAGCTGCGGTTGAGGCGCACCAGGACGCGGTCCTGCGGGTCGAAGATCTTGCGGGACGTGTTCTTGAGGTCCTCCTGGAACACGGCCGCCATGGCCGCGCCGGTCCGGATCGACCGGCCCAGCGTGCGGAGCTGCGCCGACCCATGCGTGATCACGTCGCGCGCCAGCAGCTCCGGCTGCGCCAGCCGCCGCCGGGACGCGCCCACCACGCCCGCGTACCCGATGTGGAAGGCGGACCGCCGCCTCTCCCCGCCGCCAGCGCCGCCGGCGCCGCCGACCCCGGCCATGGACGACTCGTACGACATCGCGCTCGCGCTCGCGTCGTCGGCAAGCCGAAGCTACGAGGCAGAAACCAAAACGTGCATGCATCCATATATTATCCACACCACCAATCCTCCAAGGGACCCCCCATGAAATGAAATGCACCCGCGTCTCACCTTACGAATTTCTTCTTGCTGCCGTCGATGAATTGCGTCTTATACCGGCCGCTGCCGAACATGGTCTGCGGCTAGCCGCGAAGGTGGCCGCCGGTTGATTCCATCGATCCATTCATGGTGCTGTGGCCATTAACGAACGAACCAGAGGCTCCTTCCTCTGGATCCTGCATGCACAACAGGTTCCTGCCGCGGAATCACAAATCAACTCAACAGAGAATTCCCAGCTGCAATCGACTGGTAATAAGAAACCAAATCGATAGCAGTAATCATAAGAACAGAATGCCTCTCGAATGGAATGGATGGCGACAAGGCGAACCTGCTTCAGTCTCTCCTCTCATTCAGAAAGAAAATCCCAACCGCTCCTCACGCGTATGTGGGCCGAAACTTGGGGCAGCGCAGAGCCCAACCCACCACCATGCAGGCTAAAAATGGCGAACCCCAGGCCAGAATCACCACCGTCCGATCCGCCCTTGTCGCCCCTCAACCCTTGACCCGCGCCGACGCCCAAATCCTCCTCCTTCTCCCCACCACCGCCGCTTTCCCCAACCAAAACCCTCCCAAAACCGCCGGAGAAATGCTGCCGCGCCGGCCGGTGGCGGCGCTCTACGTCCCGGTGCGGGGCCTCCTCGAGGCGCGCGTGCCGTGGGGCCGGGACCGCGCGCTGGACCACGTCGTGGAGCGGGAGCGCCACCTCATCCCCTTCCTCCTCACCAAGGACGCGCTGCTCACCGCCGCGCCGCCGCCGCACGCCGTGCCGCTCCACGCGCTGCCCTCCACCATCCCCTTCCCGTTCCGCCCGCTCCGCTTCCTCCGCCTCTACGCCTCCGCCTTCGAGCTCTCGCCGCACCCCGTCGCCGTCTCGCCCACGCACAGGCTCAGCGCGCTCCACCTCGACGAGGCGCAGGCCATCGACGCCACCCGCGCCGACGCCGCCGACCGCCTGCTGCGCCTCCTCATGCTCGCGCCCTCCCGCGCGCTCCCGCTCCACCTCGTCGCGCGCGTCCGCCTCGACCTCGGCCTCCCCTCCGACTTCCCCCGCTCGCTCCTCCCGCACTACCCGGACTACTTCGCGCTCTCCGCCGACGGCCGCCTCCTCGAGCTCGTCTGCTACCGGAAGGACCTCGCTGTGTCGGCCGTGCAGTCCTACGCGCAGCGGACCGGCGGGTACAAGGTCGGCGACCCCATCGCCTTCCAGCTCTCGTTTCCCCGTGGTTTTGAGCTCGACAAGAACGTTCGCAAGTGGCTGGATGAGTGGCAGAAGCTGCCATACATCTCGCCGTACGAAGATGGTTCGCACCTGGCTCCGAGGAGCGACATCACGGAGAAGAGGACTGTGGCGGTGCTGCACGAGGCGCTCAGCCTGACGGTGGGGAAGAAGATGGAGAAGGAAGTTTTGGTCAAGCTTGGGGAGGCTCTACGCCTACCACCGGGGTTCAGGAAGGTGCTCGCTAGGCACCCAGGGATTTTCTACCTGTCACATAAGCTGAGGACCCAAACGGTGGTGCTCCGGGAAGCCTACCGGAGGCATATGTTAGTGGACAAGCACCCAATGATGGGGATAAGGTATCAGTTCCTGCATTTGATGCATATGGGGAGGGAGGAGGCCGGGAAAGCCAAGGGCAAGGAGAGGAAGACAATTCGTGGCGACCAAATGATGGGAGAGGAGTACGGTGCAGATGGGGAGAACGAGGAAGATGAGGAGGACTATGATGATGATGAGGATGAAGAAGAGGATGGGGAGAACATCGAAGCGGGTGTTGCTTCAGAGGACGAGGAGAGTGATGATGAGGATACAGAGAACAGTAGTCATTCCTCAGTGCGAGAGACTGGAGAACCGCAGGAAGCTGCTAACTGAAACAAGAACATGCATCATAGCTGGTTTTGTGATGTTGGTGGTGATGTGCGCTTGAATTGCATGAATATGCCTGGAAACTGAGCAACAGAATGTACAATCAACTTCTATAACAGGTACAATACCTACTAGAAGATGGTGCTTGTTTTTGAGAAGTAGCTGGTGATTATTAAGTGAAATCATCCTTGTTGTAGCATGGTGGCTTCACCTAAGTTAATCTTATATAGTATCTTAGATTTTCGGGTAGATTACTGAAAGCATAATGCCTTTTTTCCCTTAACTAATGCGCTATTCTCTCGTGTTCAATAAAAAGACTGCTGATCACAATTATTTTATAGCTCTGTATTTCGAAATTTTAAGGACCCATATACCTGCAAAGTTGCAAATTTATCTTTCCGTGTTCTGGTTAGAAGTTGTTCTCTGTCCATAGCAAATCAATTGGGTGATCCTTGCTATAGTTAGATTTTCAGTGAATTATTTTCTAGTATGTACCAAGTTGTTGCACATGGATGCCACATTGCCACTCATATCTATAAAAACCGAAGGATTTAAATCTGCAGGCTTGCTCCAGATTTACTAATGAGAACCTACAAATATGTTGAAAGGATACTGCCTAAATATTAATGTACGTGACAAGGTTTTTCTCATTGATATGAAAGTTGAAAATGTATCTATTCTAAGGAAAAACTCGAATCAGGCATATATTGTAATGAGATAAAATGAAAACACACACAGAAACCCTTTTGTTCCATCTATGTTTGGATGTTAAAAGACTTGCTGCATTAACTGTACCAGTATAGAATGTTGTTACTTGAGACCAGCATTGGGTACTGTTTATACAGTTAACCATATTACTTGGTTATTTGGTGACTATGTGAGATTACTTTTTCTGTTGACAACAGTTATCATCTGTCTGCATACCCTTAGCATAGACAACAATATATAAGTTAACTATCTACACATCAAAATATCCTTTTTTTAGATCGAAAGGCTCATCGCCCTGTTTCATTTACTTGAAATGAAATAACTGTCAATGTTACACAGCACCAATACGATAAAGGCCATAAAGGGCGGAATTTAAATAACAGCCCTAGAAAGATAAGAACATTAAAACGCCAGCTTGAGTGCCATCCTGGGAATCACTGCTTCAGGGGTTCCATGGCCCAGCATTAGAACAGTCTTTGCTTCTTTGCACTGAGCTAAGCCATCAAAATATCTTTAATAACAGCTCTTTTGTTTTCATGAAGCCTGAGAAAATATTTTGTTGATGAAGATCTTAATAAGCTTGTAGGTTCCTGAGCTGCCACTCACCATCTGAACTGCTACAACTTCTGTTGAAGCTGAGGAAAAATATACAATACAACTTTGCTTGGATCCGTTGTGGCTCCATATCTATAACAGTAGTACACATGTAGAGTTATTTTCTTGTCCATTCGGCTTCAAGTAGAATTTCCAAACATGCTGCAAAAAGGAAACACATGGTGGTAGAGAGATAACTGAAAGGTGTTGACCACTTCTTTTCAAACTTCTGTCATGACATGCCCTATTCAATCATCTAAGCCATAGAGGAAGCATGGTTCTCTGTCTAATTTACACTAACATGGTACCATATTCTTCAGCAACCTTAAAATTGTTCCTGCAGAGTTTTCAAACATGACATTTGCCATCTACAGTATGTAGGTAGTCATGGCACTGGATATAAACTGAATCCAGATGTTTTATAACAACATAAATAAAATAACAGTATACAGACTCATATAACGGATAGCCTGAACTGACCCAGGTACACTAATCCCAGACAGCCCATTGTTCTGATTTGGAGAAGTGTATGCATATGTTGCTGGTTCTTTTTTAGATTTTTTCCCTAGAATTTCCTACTGCTTTTGTCTAATTGATTCAGTCCCATGCGACTGGAATGACATACTACATTGGTGGTTGCCAACTTGCCATTATTGTTTATTGGATTACTGTTTCTCAAAATTCCAGAATTTACTGCGCATCTTTTTTTCACTCTCCCGCTATATCTCCAATTTATGATCGGAAAGGCAGCAGCGCCCAATCTCACCTGCAACATGGTCGTGTTAGCCGAGATGGAGGCAGCATTGCCTAGAGTGCTTCCTGGAGTTTGCCTTCTACATTTGGACATTTTCCAATTTTTCTAAGCTCACCAAAAGCCTTGATGGTGTGCATCACTCTTGCTGCAGCACAGTGATAATCTGCCCATGAAGGTGAGACCATGATGTAGTACACCGGTGACCACTGACCTCAAGGATTTTAGAGCTGCTAGACCCACACACTGACATCTTGGACACTGCTCTATTGTATGAAAAATCCCAATTTATTGGTCTACCTAGTCTAATATACTTTAGATCCACTTAGCCTAAAGAGTGCACACAATAAAATACTAGCATTTGCAAGGAATGTAATTTTAGTTTGCGAAAACCTCAGATAAAATGCATGATGTTGAAGTTTCCTTTGTTTCTATTTAGATATTGAGCATGTCGTTGGATAAATTTGTTTACCATAGGACATTGCTTGGGTGCTTGGTTCAACCATGCTTCTGTACAGGGCAAGGGCAGAAAATGGGTGATTGGGGCCCAGATGATATTATTTCTATGAATTGTTCATCGAAAATCATGTTAGAGAAATATGTGCCTCTGAAGGTGCTGATTGATGAAGTTGACCTACCTTGTCCTCTTGTTAGTGAACCCCCAGGTAGCAGGTGTTGGAAAACGAAAATCATAGAGGTACTGTCATGTTCATTTACACTGCACTCGCTGTATGTAAGTGAGCATAAAAGGCTTGGTAACTGAGCTTTGTTATCAGTGTTCATAGTGTGCTGCCTCTGTTTTTGATATATATAAGCAATCGCTATATGTTCTCATGGAATCTTGCATGATGATTCTGTTGTATGATGCCATGCCCAAGAAACAAACAACTTGATAAGGAAAATGAACAAACGGGTAGTTGCTGTACCAAGAGTGCTACAACCAAACAAAGATATTATGCTGATTTGAGATGTCACTAGCTAATAGTATGGTAAGAAGGCAAATGATGGATGCAGCATCTTTCCCCCCAAACACCATGTGAACTGTTTGGGTGCTGTTCAGTCAGCTTTGTGGCGTCTAGTCTGCTGAAAGTTTCGAGTCACTAAGCTTCAAATGCTGACTTACATGCCCAGAAAAAAGCATTCAAAAGATTTGGTTGGTGAAAGCTCTTATATGCACATTATGCTGTCTTCCTTTCCCCCATTATTTGGTCCTTGTGTCTTCACTCATTTCTTTACCTACAATCTTATATACGACCAACTTCTTTGGGTTTCCTAGTTAATTTGGCAATATGGCTGTACATTGCCGTCTTTAAGATCTTTATGACTATACAGTTTTTTGCAGATGATTTACAATGTTCATTGCGTGTCATTATGATTGGTAGAGTAGTGTAAATGTTGCTTCGTTTTGACAATTTCAGCTGTCTTGAAAGTGATATAACTGAATTTTTATTTGTTTAGCAATGAGTTACGGTACATCATTGTATTTTTGTAGTTCACTTATGTTCTACATTTGAGCTGATTTACATAGTAGATTTCATGTAATTTTTGTAGACAAGCAGTGTAAGTTCCTAAATATCAGACTAGTTTCTTTCTTTTAGGTATTTGTTCAGCAATGAGTGTTCTCTTTTGTGGTTCACACAAACTGATTGGCACCATATATTTTCTTGTAAACAGGCAGCGTAAGTTCATAGGTTCATTCATATCGGAATTTAGTTTATTTTCACGGTTGATCTTAATTAGAGATCAACTGAACACTATATTTATTGTGGCTTGTAATTTATTTTCACGGTTGATCTTAATTAGAGATCAACTGAACACTATATTTATTGTGGCTTGTAATTTATTTTCACGGTTAATATATATTTATTGTGGCATGTACAATCTTCTTATGACACTACTGATTTGGGTGGCAAAAAGTTTGTCCCAAACAACCTTGCTGAAGATGATTCCTACCTTATGTCCCAGGTTCCTTTCTGTCTTAGATTTATTTTGCATTTTGTTGCCATGCTTTCTTCTTAGTAGGCTTCATTTATTTGCAACTTCTCCAGTAGATCTCTATGGACGACGATAATTTTGATAAAGCTTGTATGATTTCTTTGTCAATCATGTGAATTTGTCTTTAGGCTAGACTCCTTTTGTTTTTCTTTCGATTGCGTCTCAGTGATTCTAGTCAGTGAGAACATGATGTAGTACACAAGGAGTTTAGTGCTGCTAGACACATACAGTGACATGTTGGACACTAGTCTATTGGGATAACACAATCCTAGTTTATTGGGCTGTCTAGTCTAATGTACTTAACATCCAGTTAGCCTACAGAATGCACACAGTAAAATGCAAGTACTGTAGAATTTTAGTTTAAGGAAACCTCAGATAATGTACATGATGTTGAAGTTCCATTTGTTTATATTTTTATATTTAGTACTTCCTCTGTAAATAAATATAAGACGTTTTAGGTCACTACTTTAGTGATCTAAAACGGCTTATGTGTATTTACAGAGGGAGTATATCATATGATACATATGTTTACCATAGATAGTGCTTGGGTGCTTGGTTCAACCATGCTTCTGTACAGGGCAAGGGCATGAAAATGGGTGATTGGGCCCCAGATGATATCAATTCTGTGAATTATTCTTCGAAAATAATGTTTGGAAAATGAAAATCATATAGAGGTACAGTCATCTTCATTTACACCGAACTCGCTGTATGTAAGAAAGAACAGAAAAGGCTTGGCAACTGAGCTTTATTGAATATGATTGAATAACAATTTGCTATCTGCCTTATCATTGCTCATAGTGATATGTGCAATCCCTGTGTGTTCTCATGGAATCTCGTGTGATGATTCTAGTGTATGATGCCACGTCAAGTACTCCCTCAGTTAAACCATTCTAAGATGTTTGAACTTTTTTCTAATTCGGATGTATATAGGCACATTTTAGTCCGTTTGTTCACTCATTTCAGTTCGTATGTAGTCTATATTGAAATATCCAAAAAATCTTACATTTGTGAATGGAGGGAGTAAGAAACGAACTTGATAGAAAAGAAAGGAACAGGCGGGTAGTTGCTGTACCAAGAGCGCTACAACCAAAAGAAGATATTATGCCGATTTGAGATGGCACTAGCTACTAGTGTGGTAGTAAGAAGGCAGTAATGATGGACGCGGCACCTTTCACCCCAAAACACCATGTGAAATGCTTGGTGCTGTCTAGTCTGCTGAAAGTTTTGGGTCACTGCCTTCAAATGCTGACTTAGATGCCCAGGAAAGCATTCATTCAGAAGGTTCCTTTCACTGCATGTTACTAGTATCTTTGAATATGAAGATTTGGTTGGTGAAAGCTCCGATAAGATATGCACATTGTGCGGCCTTCCTTTCCCACATTATTGGTCCTTCTTTACCCTACAATCGTATACATGGCTGGCTTCTTCGGGTTTCCTAGTTGATTCGGCAATATCACCGTACATTTTCATTGAGTTGTCACAGATCAATACTGCAGGAAAGTAATCCAAAGACCAGTCCAGAAGGCCACAGGTTTTATAATAAACCATAAAAGGTATTCAGACACGGGAACAGAGTACAGCTAAACATGGTCTCACAGCAGAGACGGCTCGAACAGAAACACTCGAGATTACTTTGCAGAGAGGTCATCACTCATTGCCAGATTCTTCAGCAGGAACCCCAGCGTCTGAATGACATCATTGGCCATATCACCGTGCATTGTCCGTCGTCTTTCAGATCTTTACAGGTCTTCTTCTCTAGCTTTTACTACAATCAAAACCTCCGACCTCGTGTAGTTCTTCCACGGTAATGATACCTGATCACACGAAACAATCTGTCTGAGGAAGCGCACCTACTGTCCACTGGGGCGAGATCTTTGTCGGCCGGGCACGTCCGAGTGAAGTGACACGTAACATGGTTTGCCCGCCCCTCGTTTCCTGGAGTGGACACGGCCATGTGACCGAGCACCCAACCGCTGATCTGAGTGCCAAGCTAGGCCAGTAGGAGTAGCGCCGTAGTAGTACCACCATGTGCGACTGCCGACTCCGGGAGATGAACACCGGTGAACCAACGCGTGGTGGTGGACAGGTGGTGCCGAGACCCCGATCGACAGGCGCCTTGGCCATGTCGTCGCCCGGAATCTCAACGTGACTTGCATGTTAGATATTTTTGTGCCATGATGATATGTACGTACTCGTGCATGTATGACTGGAGGAGAGGAAAGGAGAGGGGATTAGCAGGATGGGGACGAACTCCTCCTACGCTCTCACGATTCCTTTGTCCATGGAAAGGCTCAGCATCTCGCTCTCCCCTGCCACGAAACTGGGCCAATCGTGTATCCTATAAAGAAATTGCATTTTGGAAAGGGGTGGCCACAGCCCGGAATTGTCCCCACGTAGCTCCGCCAGTGATCTCTGTGTCCGTCAGCATATGAAAAAACACATGTGTGTATATCCTTAGGTGTGTTCGTGTCCATGTGGTTCCTGATGCTGGCCGATTCTATCGGTGGCCGAACCCAGTGATAAGACGTGGCGTGCAAACATTTCATTCAGAGCCTTTCTTCCTCTAGATTCCTACTGAGGGGAAGTTCGTCCTCGAATCTAAAACACTCAACATGCAGATCAGGTGGTGGCCGGCGGAATTGGCATACCAAATCCAGCCGTGTCAACCGATAAGTCCAGAACACGCGTGCAACTCCTCGAGGCAACGCCCAACGGAGTTCAAACGGAAGGCCCAGAATCGCCGCATGCAGGCCACAAGACCGGAACCCTGCAACTGCAAAGCTGCTTTGTTCGTCCTTCATCACAACAAATATGTAGATAAAAAGTGGTAAGAGACTAAGAGTACGCACGCCACGGCAATATTCAAGCTTAGTTTTCTACGTATGTATCTATGTATGATAGTGTTCCGTCTCAACGTGCATTCTTGTTTGCTTGATGGCATCACTGCCTACGTATGTAAGCCGCTTTTGCCGGTAGTTAATTGTTGATTCATCTTAAGCATGCATTCGGGGCGATCGCTCCGCTCCCACTAGTTATCCATTGTCACCCGTCAATGATTGCAGAGTTTGGTCACGAAATTAGTTAATCGCGCGCGTACTTTGCCTACTATAAAGTGTCACTTGATGTGCGCTAGCTGCATGGCCATGGGTTTGTTTACTATCCTTTTCTCGTTCCCTGCTGCTGGAATCTTGTGTTTAGTTTCTAGTTATTTTAGTTTGAATCTATGTCCGTTTGCCGGCGATGAACTGCGTCTTTTGGACCGGTGAATTGTGATTTTATTTCTGTATGGAATTTATGTTGGTCTATGTTCTGTTGCTATGTTTGGTATGATGATCAACATAGTTTGTCTCACGTTGTATGAATAACATGAACATCGGGGCAGGATATGAGGTACACGGTTGTGGACAAGGACATTTAAGGGGTCGATCACTGTCACCAAACACGTATGCGGACATTTATGCCTTCCCAGTGCTCCATCGGGTGCTAAGCATGCCACATAGACAAAAAAAATGATGTGGCAAAGCGATTAAGAAGAGGAGAGAGAGCACTTTAATGACCTAGAAAAAGCCAATGCCAAGCGCGGACCTATGCAAAACAATTAAATAAAGGAAGTTTAGCCTATGCATGAAAGAATTTGGTTGCTAAGTAATTAAATAAAAAAAGCTTAACAACAACAAGCTAAGCACCTATGCATTGAGACTTTAGTCGCTAAACACTTTAATGCCTTTAGGGCAACTCTAACCGATCCCCATAAGTTAACGACGTAGAAGGCTTAGTGGAGTATATATACTCCACTAAGTTTTGGCCGGACCTAGCCGATCCCCTAAACTTAGCGGAGTCATTTTTTTCATTTGCATTTCAATTTCGGCCACCGAAACACATTTCTTTGCTTCTTTATTTCATTCAACAACATTGGATTACATAATAATTCATCAATTCTTTGCTAGAAGAGCAAGACCAAAGAAAACCACAATTAGACATTTTAGAAGATATCCAACTTCCATAACAGCTCTCACTAGTTGGATTAATATCTTCTCGATGTCTTTATTGTTGATCTATGGATTCTCGATCTTGCATACTTCATTCTTCTCCTTTGATTCTAAAGAAGTAGACATTGCTTCCCCTCTAATTTCTTCTCTAATCTCACATCTAGTCTCATCTTTAGCCTCAATTCTAGCAACGAGTGTATGGACATCTATTAATTTTTGTGCTATCAATAGATCGATGTATTCTTCTTCCCAATACCAAAACGAGCATCCATCATCCTATACACATAGATGAGCATCAATGAGCTACCGAAATTGAACTGAATCCGGTCAAAAACCGAATCAAAACAAGCACATGCCCCATCATTTGTGCATTTGAAGAACACCCATCCGGGATGTTGCGGCGTGGTAGAAACTCGGCGCACCACTTGCCGTGTGCAGTCGTCGCACTGTATGACTGGCAGCTGCGAGCCGGCGAGCCGCTGCGCGAGCGCTGAGCCCGGGCGACGACCGACCGTGTGTTTGCCGATGAACCGACGACGGGAGCGATTAGAGTGGCTAGAGGAAGAGCCGGTACCTGCACACGGCGCGGAGGCTTTGCCGGGGTTGTGTGGGCCGCTTCCCAACCAATCCATGTCAAGGCGCAACCGTCGGCGACCGGAAACACCAAATTCGGTGACCACGACAACAACCACAGATCCCCTCGATTTTTGGCCGGCGGCGGGACGAGGAGGTGGTGGAGGACAGCGGCGGAGGCCTACAAGGCTTCCCGAATGGCGGGCCGGTGCCGGCGGGGAGGGGGGAGGGGTAGGAGGGGCGGCGGGGGCGAAGATGCAGCGCGGGAGGGGAGGGAGAGGCAGTAGAGGAGAGGCGCGCCGTTTTACTCGGCGAAGGAGAGAGTGAGTATAAATAGGATTTTTTTAGAAAAAGAAGTAAAATTATACTCCGTTAGGCTGGATTGAGGATCGGCTAAGTGCCAGTTAGTGTAGTAAAAAGCTAAATATACTCCACTAACCGGTTATAGGGATCGGTTAGAAATGCCCTAACACCCACCTTATCACTTGTGCATTGGAAGAGGTCTTAAATGGGCGGATTTACTATGTCCAGCTGTATGCTTTATGTCGATCCCACTACCAAATGTTTGGAGCATGATCCCGCGTGATCAATTGCCAAGCACACTGTGGTACCATATATACCACATAAACAACAGATCAGGACACGTCTGCAAGATAATGACTACTGGTCTTAGCTTAGCTAAACATGCGTTGCGCGCGCGGTTACTTCCTACACGCAGAATCGCAGGTGCAGTGATGCAGACCACGTAGCGCTGCATACTTTAATAAGCAACTTTCTTTAGCCACAAGATTCGCACTATTGTTTAATCTACTGCTGCTAGTAGCATTATGCCGACGGCCGGTCGGTGTCCAAGGGATGCGAAGCCTATGTCATAGTCGGCTGATCGCCTGATCCATCCAGCGGGCTTGCAGAGGTTTCCCTCCTCTTTTTGGTCATCATCCCCGGTCGAAAGGTAGGCCGTCGATACGATTACACTATCGTATCCGTCAATTATTTAACAACTAAACAAACCGTGTGGCCCGTTTCGGTAACGATACCGTTCGATCGGAAGTTCTAGTTATAATCGAGTGCACGCGCTGTTCGTTTCCACGCCGCACCGGTCGAGGATGCGATGGCGTGTGGCCTTCTGATCACACGCTTGAGAGCAGGGACGCGAGGCGATGACTCACGCTTACTAGGATCACACGTTTGAGATTTTCATTTCATAGTGTATCTGGGTAGCAAAGCGAATCGGCCGAACTAGAGGGAACCCCGTCATGCTTGTCTCTTTGATCTACGCTTATGTTATGATGATTAGTTTAACTAGTACATATATTGCATTGCATGTTTCGGTGATGAGCATGTATGATTTAGAGGCTCTTGGACCACACACGTGTCGGAATTTTTTATTAAATTATTCAACAAAGATCCGACAAAAACATACATCAAACAGTCCGAAGCTACCACACCACAAAGCTTCACAATGAGGATGCCATCACAACGCCCCACTAGCTAGATCTGTGGTCATCATCGAGCTGCCCGCACAGTGTACCGAGAGCACATATCCCGGTCATCACACACTAAACATGCACGCTCAAGAAACCACATTTGGGGCTTCCCTTGCAAAAAAATAACTACCGCCTTATGTATATCTAACAAAATGCTATCGCTTTTGGGATATTTTTTTCACAAAACACTACCAAATCGAGTTAGTTGCCGCTTCGGCCGTCTTAAAACACGTTTATGACAGGTGTGGTCCACATCTGACATGTCACATGAATAAGTCGACTGACGGCGACGAATATACGACCGTTAGTGCTGCGTCGGTAGCTAGGTCGGCCGGACCAGCTGGCGCCGCTGGTCAGAAGGAGCTCTCTCTCTCTCTCTCTCTGTGCGCGTGCGTGTGTATGTGTGTGTGTGTGTGTGTTCCGACCAGTCCTCTATTGTCATAGCATGTGAACCATGTCTTAGTGGAAGGACTCGTCACATGTGAATCATGCCTTCGTAGAAGGACATGGAGGAGAGCATAGACGATGACATTGATATGAGCGACACTGGGGACATGTACATGGAGTATTTAGTAAGTCATTTTCGCGCCAAGGGTTAGGGTTACATAATTTTGGGCATTTCTTCGATTTGAGCATGAGCACGCCCGATTCTTTGTGTGATGATGGTGTACATCATTGTTGGAGAACCCCGACACCACTGTGAAGCCTACTTGGTGTGGTGCTATGCTGGATATCCAAAGTGCATGTTGCGCCCCTTGAGACCGCACAAATTTGTGGCTTTTGAGGTCATAAACACTAGCAGAAGCTTCTATGGGTGTCATGTGCAGGTGAGATACTTGTCTAATTATATACTGAAATTGTCTGAATTTTACACTGCAATGTCTAAACAAATCTCAAAGCTTGTCTGAATTAGTCTGCATTTTGCAATGGAACAAACGTGTAGTCAGTTAAATGGTGTATGTTCTCAATTGGTCAATGACAGCTAGCTATTAAATTAGATGTTGTTCATTGAGGATAGTAGTGAACTGGTTAATGAGGTACTTAAGTTAGTTAATGTGTACATCCATTTGAGCTATTGATCTGCAAAATAGATATTGGTAAGTGTTTACCTTTTAATGTATTTAGATAAGTTTATCATCTGTAGTGTTTATTAGCTGTTTATGCATTGATCAATAGTGTTTGCATATAATACATACATAACTATTCTGATTTTTTGCCGCAATTTGTACTTTTCTTTAGCAGAGAGGTGTCATCTGTGGAGTGTATTGATGGGCCTTGGTCTGCCATACTGCAGATGTGCCTAACAAAGCTCTAGAAAATGTATCATGAGAAAAATTATGGAAGGGTGGTTAAGAAGCAGGCTCATGAGAGAGAGGTAGCCCAGCTGAAGAAGGATGTTGATCACCTCATTTAGCCACCATGGCCGTGTTTCCGGCTACCATTGCAGCGTTTTTTTGTCGGGTTGATAACAAATTAGTTTAGATAAGCCACAATAATTAGCAATATACTAAAAAGGGCATCCTCCAACCACACCGTTTCTTGAAGCATTGACATCTCACACCGTTTCAAGACCATTGACATCATAAAACATACGTGTTTTCCCACCCAGATGCAACTCCTCGAGTCGCTGCAGATAGTTGCCCCCACTATGGCCGCCCCTGGGACATCCACGTGCACAACTAATGCCCTTTGGGATTCGGTTTGCATAGCGAAGGTTTTCCTGCCTTTTTCCCTAAGGAGTGACCCTGAGTTATCAAACCCAGGAAGATATGTGCACTACGGCAAAGGCCCTAAAAAGTTATTGCAAGAGAAAAATGTCATTTTTTGTAACCAGGCCTTAACAACCTTAGGGGTGTAAACACTAGAAATTAAGCACACATGAGCATGAGATCTTGATTCTTACAACAACTAGTAGAATGCCCGTGCATTCCTACGGGCTACAGTGCATATAAATGAATCAAATAAAAAATTAACGTCGTCTCCATGATCGAAGCTTATTTCTCCGTTGTAGGTCTGAACTGTTCAGAAATGGACGCTCAACATGCTCCCCAAATTCAACCGCCTGGACAGTTCAGGGACCCCAAATTCAGACCATATGGGAAGAGAAATGTGGTTATCTAGACTATTCGCCATGGTATCCCCAACACACGAGCCCAACACAAAGTCCTCACCCCATGCCGCACCCTTCACTTTCCCTATTGAACCCTTCCCTTTTTGCTTGGTCTCCCATAGCAGGACATTTCACGCTGGAGCCCTCTCTTTAAAAAAACATGACGTCCACTTCACTTTTTCCATGGCGCCATCTCTCCTTCGCATCGTACTTCCCCACAGACCACAAAGGAGGAGTACCCTGCCAACCACCCTTCTCTCCACCCTGATCCCCTCTCTCACGTGTTTGAGTCGACATGCCACCGCCATCAAGGAGGAGGCGGCGTGCGCTGCCCGTGAAGCCCCGGATTAAGAAGGCAGATTCGGTATCTCCTAAGCGTTTGCCATATTGTAACATACAGTTGGAAGTCATGCATGACCACTGAATGAAAAGATTATGTTCATTGTTGGGCATGCAGCTCATACGCCATTGTGTTCATTATTAACTCTTGAAACAACCAATCAATAAATTTACCCTTCTATCCTACCAAAAAATTGCATAACTTGATAAAAAATAATATGACTACTCGCTCATGTAATTTGTTGAAAAGTCATCTCTAATGAAATCAATTTGCCACATTTTCTAAAGTAGGAAAATTATTTCACTCAGATAGCTGTAAATGAACATACCAACCCCATCCACGTCAACATTTGTCCACATAATTTTTGACGGTACAAATGAAAACGCCACAAATAATCTCACGTCAATGATAGACTCACAATCATTTCCATCGAGTGTCATAATCTTTTGCCTAGTTAATCTAAAATGTACAATCAAAGGTGAAACTCATATCTTGCAAATCTCAAGAAACACATATTGGCCGATTTGGCGAGGTCTGCTACTCCTATTACTTAATTGTGCAAGTACCATTATACCAGGTCCATTATTGACATCTAGTGAACCCAAAGACTGGCATACCCTTGTCCGTTGCCGGGTAGTCGATGTTTTCCCCTTTTCCCTACTCCGCCAACTCGACCTCCATGGCCTTGTATGCCGACGGCTTCAACGCCCCGCGGCTTGCTACCGGAACCTCACATTGCAGGGACTCCATATATAGGTGCCCGGAGAAGTGGTGACTCGCGGGGCGACGTCATATCGAGGGCGTGGATGTCGAGGGGTTGGCGTCGTCGCCAGGAGTGGCGATGCAAGAGGAGTATGCGTGAGATTGGGAGGGAGGAACCATGGAACATGGAAGATGTGAGACGATTCATGTGGCTAGGTCTTTTATCATGAAAAACAAAGGGCTTGTGGTACAAAAACATCGGTGGTAGATATCGTACGAGGGATGAAGGTGACGAAACGAACAAAACGACCTACATACTCCCCTGGAATAGTAGAGATAGATCTCCGGGTTAAATAAAAATCTCTTCATTTCAAACAAAAAACTCATAAGTTGACAAAGCTTGTCATCCTTTTCTGTATGGGACATTTGCCCTTTCTCTAGTGATTATTCTTAGTTTCTCACAACAAATCAATAAACTGATTCTCTGTTCAATCTTGAGAGTCATTATTACATAAGATGACAAAACAAAATAATATCTATGAGAAATATGCACAGTCTATCTAGAATGACACAAGCGTTTACACAACTCAAGCAATAGGATAGATCGACGCTCATCGATTTTTTCCATAGATTAATTATCATAGATTGCTTCATATTTCGATATTTTTTTATGGAAAACGATTAGAATCAGTCGGATGATAGCAGCGACGCGTGTCCCGCGTGGTGTGGCCCCAACAACGGGCACACCTTATCCTCTCCGCGTGCCCCTCGTCTCCAACCACTGGAAATCTTATCCGTTCCTTCGAGTCCCCATCTTGACAATAGCGACGCCACTGGAAATCTTATATGCACGACAGCCAGCTTCCGGTCCCGCCGGTGAAGCTCGGCACCAAGGAGGAGCTTGTATGGCGATTGGGTGCGGTGGGAGTCGGACGGCGACCTGCGGTGGCTCTATCGGGACAGGCGCGTGGCAGCGGCGGCGGTTTCGATGGCGTCGACGCTGCGGTGTTTCCGTTCCAGCGTCGAGACGGGGCACGACCGTGGGGGCGGGGTCGCGGCGGTGGCCCAACCACCAAACCAAGAAGGCAATGTCCGGGCCGGCGTCGCTGTTGTCCATCCATTTTACCCCAACCCGGCGGAGCTGCAGTGCAGCAAGCGACACGCGACCCGTGGAGCCGGAGCCATCGGTGCTGTGTTGGAGCTCCGCGAGGGGTTGCAATGGAGCCCGCCGGAGTTGCAATCGAGCTTCGCTGGAGCCGTGGACGCTGCGTTGGAGCCTCGTCAAGGCTGCAATGGAGCTCCACCGGAGTTGCAATGGAGCTTCGTCGGAGCCGTCGACGCTGCGTTGGAGCTCCGTCAAGGCTGCAATGGAGCTTCGCCGGAGCCGTCGGCGCTGCGTTGGAGCTTCGTCGGGGCTTCAATGGAGCTTCGTCGGAGCGTCGGTGCTGTGTTGGAGCTTCGCCGGGGCTGCAATGGAGCTTAGTCGGAGCGTCGGTGCTGCGTTGGAGCTTCGCCGGGGCTGCAATGGAGCTCCCCGGATGCCATCGATGTTGCGTTGGAGCTTCGCTTGGGCTGGAATGGCGCTGCGTTGACTCGTTGCTATCATGGCGTTGTTGTAATCCAATGGCCACGAGTTTGCTGATCCAACGGTTGAATAGGCGAAAGAAATCATCCTGCTAATTCGTAGCAACCCCCATTTGTTATATGCACTAAGTTTAAGAGTATACAATGCGACAAGAATTTAAACAACATATATAACAATGGACGAGCATTTAACTTCCTTAAGAACCACAATTATTAACCCATGAAGTATTTAGCTAGTAACATCAAAATCTTGTAGTCTAGGAGACACATATAACAAGTTACACAAAGTTCAAACAAGTGAATTAAATGCAGTGGGGCCTATAGGAAGAGATTCCATTTGCTCTAGTAAAGAATTCATCCATTCATTTCAAAAGTTCAATGAGAATGGGCCTTAGCATGAATTAGCACATATAGACCACATTCTTTTTTTTGAGGGAACATATAGACCACATTCTAATTGAAAATACTTGTAGCTCTAGACCTCAAACCCAGAGGTACTTAACCAAACATGGGATAAAAAATATTGAAGCTCTTTGAAGAACCTTGACAGATCACTCTAAGTAGATCATCTGCAAATCCATGGACAAAATGACCATGCAAACTATAGCTACCAAGTTTGGATTGTTTGAGCCTGATCAACTATTTCCCCAGGTGCTAAGGGTCTCTGAAAACACATTTGCTCCCTTGATGGTTTTGGTAATTTATAACAACATATAAGTCATTGAACTAATGTTTCCACTAAGTATATTTCAAAAAAAGTTTAATGATAGGGATGGCAAAAGGATTGTGGAGATTGTGGAATACCCCAAGGTGCAAGGAAATAGGTTGGCAAAGCTTCAAGCAAGAGGACTCTACATTTTACATTTGTGAGAAATCACTTTGAGTCCATAGGAAAGCCAATACTATTAAAAGGGGGTAAGGTTTTGTTGGTGAACAAAATGCTCATACGTGCACAAGTGATAGTCACCAAAAACACCCACGAGCTCTCCCACCAAAGTCTGTCCAAAGCCATATATTCAAATTCGGTGCAACCAACATTTCCATTCCGGTGTCACCGATTCTAAACCTCAGACAGACTCAGCCAAACCCTAGCCACTTCGGTGCAACCGATTCCATACCGGTGCCACCGAGTTTAGGTTGCCAACTTTCTGTTATGCAAATTCACAATATCAGTATAACCGAGATTGTTGGATCGGCGTCACCGAGATTGTCAATCTGACCGTTGGTCACCTTATCGGTGCAACCGAGTTTCCTATATCGGTCTCACCGAGATTCAAAAGTTGCCACCTTTTGGTCACTTCGGTACCACCGAGATTAACACATCGGTGTCACCGAGTTGGTCATTTTGTGTGTAACGGTTGGATTTTTGGGGATGCCTATATATACCCCTCCACCACCACCTACTCGAAAGAGAAGCACTCAGAACTATTCCATACTTGCCCCATCCAGTTTTCTGAGAGAGAACCACCTATTCTTATGTTGAGGTCAAGATCTTCCACTCCAACCATATGGATCTTGATTTCTAGCCTCCCCAAGTTGCTTTCCACCAATCCCATCTCTTCCACCAAGCCAAATCTGTGAGAGAGTGATTGTGTGTTGAGGAGTCTATCATCTTGAAGCACAAGAGCAAGGAGTTCATCGTCATTATCGAGCCTATTACCTTTTGGAGGGTGGTGCCTCCTAGATTGGTTAGGTGTCGCTTGAGAGCCTCCTACTTTGTGTTGTGGAGTGAACCAAGAAGTTTGTAAGGGCAAGGAGATCGCCTACTTCGTGAAGATCTACCCATAGTGAGGCAAGTCCTTCGTGGACGGAAGCCGTTATGGAATAGTCAAGGTTGCTACTTCGTGGACCCTTATGGGTGGAGCCCTCCGTGGACTCTCGCGACCGTTACCCTCCGTGGGTTGAAGACTCCATAAACGTGGATGTACGATAGCACCACATATCGGAACCACGGGAAAAAATCATCGTGTCTACAATTGCGTTTGATCCTCCTACCCTATCCTTTCTATACATGCTTGTTGTTACTTTCCACTGCTATACTCTTAGACTCGCATGTGTAGGGTGTACTTGACTTGCCATGAAATGCTAAAACTGCAACCACTAAAATTTGGGAAAAGGCAAAACTTTTATTTGGTCAAGTAGTCTAATCACCCCCCCCTCTAGACATACTTTCGGTCCTACAAGTGGTATCAGAGCTTTGGTCTCCATTGCATTGGTCTCACAACCTAGGAGAGTATGGCGTCTAGTGAGGGTAATTATCACCGTAGAGGTCCGTACTTTGATGGCACTAATTTTGCTAGTTGGAAGCACAAAATGAAAATGCATATTCTTGGTCATAACCCTGCCGTTTGGGCTGTTGTTCGTGTTGGCTTGCAAGGTGAATTCTTTGGTGATGGAAAGGAACCGGATCGTGAAGCGACCGCGGAAGAATTGAAAATGTTACAATACAACGCTCAAGCATGCGACATTCTATTCAACTGTCTATGCCTAGAAGAATTCAACAAAATCAGCCGTCTTGAGAATGCAAAAGAGATTTGGGATACTTTGGTTGATATGCACGAAGGAACCGAGTCCGTGAGAGAATCCAAGTTGGATGTTCTTCAAGGTCAGCTCGACAAGTTCAAGATGAAGGATGGTGAAGGAGTCGCAGAGATGTACTCTAGGCTAGCTCTCATCACAAATGAGATTGCCGGCTTAGGAAGCGAAGAAATAACCGACAAATTCATCATCAAGAAGATACTTAGAGCTTTGGATGAGAGATACGACACCGTGTGCACATTGATCCAAATGATGCCCAACTACAAAGATCTCAAGCCTACGGAAGTCATTGGAAGGATTGTTGCTCTTGAGATGACACTCAAAGACAAGGAAGAGCTTCATCACAAGTCTAGCGGTGCTTACAAAGCCACAAGTGATGCTATCGCAACTTCAAGAAACAACCTTGTCACCAATGAAGAGATAAGTCTCATGGTCAAGAAATTCAACAAGTTCTACAAGAATAGAGGCAAAGAAAAAAGCTCCAACTCAAGATATGATGAGAAGCGTTCGTCAAGTCGTGACCGCAATTGCTACAATTATGGGAAGCCCGGACACTACTCCAATGAGTGCACGGCTCCCTACAAACGAAGAGAAGAGTCACCAAGAAGACGAAGCTCAAGGAATGAATCACCTCAAAGAGAGAGAAGGAGTAGAGATGATCGTTATGAACGAAGACACTCAAGGAGAAGTAGAGATTCGGAGAAGAAGGACAAGTACACCAAGAGCTACACAAGAAGGAAACATCAAGCTCATGTTGGTGAATGGGTTTCCGGCTCCGACTCCGACAACAACTCCGAGAGAAGCTATCACTCCGACTCCGACTATAGTCAAGACGATGGTGTTGCCGGAATTGCTCTAGTGACTACCAACTCCCATGATCTATTTGACTCACCAAATGAAGGGAGTGGAAGTTGCTTCATGGCTAAAGGCCCCAAGGTATCACACCCCGAGTATCTTGATTTCAATAGTGATGAAGATGACTTGCTTTGTGATGATGACTTGCTATTTGATAAAACTAGTGATGTTAGTCAAAATGAACTTGATAATTCTCATGCTAGTCAAGATAAGTCAATTGATGATGATAAGATGAAAATAGAAGAACTAACTAAAGAACTAAACACTCTTAAGTTAGCTCATGAATCTACTCTTGAAGATCATAGAGAGCTTATAAGAACTCATGAGAAGCTACGCTTCGAGAAGCTCAATTTGGAGCAAGAGCATGAGTTTCTTAAAGCTATCAATGACGATCTCCGAAAGAAGACTTCATCTTATCTAGCCAAACGACTACTCTTGTCTACTTTCATGCCACAAGTTAAATCTAAATAAACTAATAACAATGGCAAGAAAGGTTCTTCATCTAGTAGCAACAATAAAAATGCTAATCCCAATGATGTTGCTTCTAGTAGTTCTATTAATTCCACTAATGATGATTCTCTTAGCCAAGTTAGACTTGAGCAAGAAAATGCTTTATTGAAAGGAATTATAGAGAAAGGTATCTACAAGAGTCTTGCCGGGTGTAAGCAATTTGAGGAAATTGTACGCAAGCACGGAGGATACCGGAAGAATCGTGGTGTTGGCTACTTCAACGCAAATGGAGTTGAATGGGAAGAAGGTTAATATCCCGAGCCAAAGTTTGTTCCTCAAAAGGAGAAGTATGAAAATACTCGTCCCAAGAGAACAAGCACTCAAGATGACCTTCCACCACAAGACCACAAGCTCAAGGGCAAGAACAAGCTTCAAGAGGACATTGACTCATATGAAGATGAATCCCTAGCTATGGTGGAGTGGGTTCCCAAGGCAACATCAAGCTCAACTTCTACAAAGGCTACTACAACACCAAGGATCCCCATCAACTTGATGTGGGTTCCCAAGAAGAAGAACTAGTAAGTTCTTGAGGGGTGACTCCGCCAATGAAATTCACTCACATTCATTATTGGCAAGAATTATTTGCAATCAACATCAACTCTATGCAATAATTCAAGGAGTCACACATTCCCTCAAAGGTAAGCAAGGGACAAGGTAATCAACAAATCAATGGACATCATAACACATGCTTTGCACTCCATGTCCATAGATATCCTTGTATTTGTCTCTTGTGTGTTGGGACTAACCCATGTAGGTGAGAAGAGTAAGGAAACAACAAGGATGCTCCCAACTCTTGGTGATCTTCATCAACCTTGAGCATCCACCACTACCTCACCATCATGAAGTCTTCATCGACAAAACCCAAGGTTAGTTTATCCCTCTTATGGGGGGATGTCACATCAAGGGGGAGCTTTACTCTAAGACTTGAGTCTAAGCATCTCTTAGTATGTGACAACATTAAATGCTTTTTGTAAAAGTGGTAACCCCACTTGTGCTTAAACGATGAGTATGACCTATGATCAAGTATTCTTACTTGGCTCCTAAGTCAATATACTCATATATAGATGACTTCGTCATCGCTCTAGTGCTTGTTAGATGCTAGTGTGTTTGTGCATGTTTGTCATGATTTCATTTGACTTCTTATTGTGTGAGCATGTTGGTCTGCATTTGTTTTCTCATTCAAGGACATCCAATTGTTGTTATTTGGCTTTTGTTTTATCTTTTGCCAATTGGATGGACAAGAATGCCTAGGACCACTCTTTAGCTATCTATGCTTTCTCACCTCATATTCTATTCATGCTGCATCACAAAATTTGAACAAGTACTTTTCGATCCCTCTGTGTGTGGAGCACTCGGAGTTCCGTATCGACAAGGACTGACCATTAAAACCTCCCAAGTGCATCTCGGTGGAACCAACCCACAATTCTCGGTCTCACCGAATGCCTAGGGTTGATCTGGTTTTCTATCTCGGTACTACCGATTCCATATTCTCGGTTACACCGAGTTTCCCTGTCAGCTGACAGTTGAGGAACTCGGTGACACCAAAAATTTCGACTCGGTATCACCGACAGTGAAGGGTATATAGTCTGTGGTCCCGACGGTTCAAAATTTCAATCTTCAAATCGTCGCGCCCCAAACCCTAAGCTGCCGCAGAAGGACCCCCTGGTCATCGCCTTGCCTTCCCGAGCCTCTCCGCCGCTGGGAATCCTCGCCGTCGACGGGCATCTTCGCCGCTGTCGTCGCCGTAGCGGATCCGTTACCGAGCTAGGGTACAGATTCGATCTTTCTTGCGCTCCCGTCCGATTCTTGCATAATAAAGTTGTTTTTCTCTATAAGCCACAGTTTGCACAACTTTCTGTCCACAAGAAAACTCCGTAGATTAGCGAACCATCGATTTTCTAGGGTTTGCCTTCCGCCCGATGAAACTCGGTAGAACCGAAGTGAACAAATCGGTCTCACCGATTTGTCTGTCTGTGTTGCTGAGAACTGTCTCGGTGAAACCGAATACTTCTTTTCGGTCCCACCGAAAAGAGTGCCAAGTTTCTGTTAATGAGATAGTCAGTCTCGGTGACACTGACAATTTTACTTCGGCTGTACCGATTTTCATGTGACAGAATGCAAAATCTTGAAAATCCTTTGTTCAATCTTTCAAAAACCAGCCTCATTTTGTGATGACTCATCTTCTTCTGCTCCTCTATACTCTATTCACAGGGTCAATATGTCAAGTGCTGAGGACAGTGAGAACAACTTCAGAGAGCAGAGTGTTGAGATGGATTCAGGCACTAGTCCTGAGTCTAGTTCATCTTCAGATCCAGGCACTCCCAGTTCCCATGGTTTGCCCAAGGCTGCAACAAGGGCTAGGAAGAAACTGAATTCAGATGAAGAGGATTCAGACTTCGTTCCAGAAGAGGTTCTTGCTAAGAAGCAAGAGAAGGCTGCCAAGAAGTCTGCAAGTGAAGCTACTTCTTCCAGGAGAGTTGTTGGCAAAGTCTTTGCCAGCTCTGAAGCTAGGAGAGCACCTGAAGGTGTTAGGACAAAGATGGCTCTTCACCTTGAGTCACCCCCAAAGAAGTCATTGCCTAAGAAGGCAGGTGAGAAGAAGGGTGCCAGGAAAAGGATTGTTTATGCTGTTAGCAGGCAGACCTCCATGTTTGAGAACCATGAGGAGGTTGCTGCTGCTGCTGATGCTGAGGAGGAGGAAGAACATGTCGAGAAAGCCCCTCCCAAGAAGAAAAAGAAGCTTATGTCTGATGCTATGCCAAAGACTGGAACTTCCAAGAGCACTAAGTCTGCTGCAAAGAAGCCTGCTGCTGAGAAGCCCAAGAGATTGTCAAGGCAAATACCAGCTTCTGAGAAGAACAAAGGAACCACCTCCAGAGTTGAGGATGAGGATGCTATGTCTGCCCTAATGAAGCTTAGGCCACACCTTCCAGTACATAATGCCAGCTACCCACTTGCTGAGGATATGAAGAAGAGGAAGGGCTCTGGCTTGAGGGCATGGAGAGCTGCTGATCCATATGCCCAAAGGAAGAAGACAGCTGTGGACTACAGATTCTACACCAAAGAGCAACAGGATTTCTATGAGACTGTGCTTTTTGACAAGAGTCCAGCTGTGAGCGATATGTGGTATGTTGATTGGAAATTCATCAAGGAGAATGAGGACTACTTTCCAAGTGTCCAAGACAATTTCCACTGCATTGGTTTGGATGAGTTTGTTGGCAGAGAGTTCACCGCTTGGAATGATGAGATGATCATGCAATTCTATTCCACTGCACATTTCTATGGAGATGGTAGGATTGTATGGATGACTGAAGGTGCAAGGTACGAGTCTACTGTTGAGGAGTGGGCTGCCATCTTAGGAGTCCCAGAAGCACAGGATGGTGATTTGGATGTCTACTCAGAATCCAAGGAGAGCCACAATGCTATGGCCAACATGTATAAGGAGATCCCTGCTGCTAACGTGAAGTCTCACAGGCTAGGATCTATTTACTTTCTTCAGGCTGGCCTCCGCACCATGAACACCATTCTGAGGCATACTTTGATGCCCAAGTCAGGAGATGACAAGATGATCCGAGGCTACACAATTAATATGTTGATCCACCTTGACAGACACACCAGGATCAGAGTCATGGACTTGATTGTTGAGACAGTCAAGAGGGTTGCTGCTGATCAGAAGCGCTCTTGATGTTATGCACCCTATATCCAGATGCTCATCAACTCAAAGTTGGAGAAGCACATTTTTGCTCTAGATCGTCCCCACTTGCCCCTACAGCCAGATCTCGAGGACAATGTTGTGGTGATGGATGCTGAACATCCCACATCTGCTGCAGCTCAGGCAGAAGCAGAGGCAGCTAGAGCCACTAGTGCTGAAGTCCCCAGATCCAGGAACGAGCAAATGGATCTTCTGATCTCATCAGTTCAGGACATGAAGAAGGACATTAAGGGGATTCTGGACAACCAGAACAGTCTTGTGAGGATCTTCGAGAATAGGATCAAGACCCTTAATGATAAGGTGGATGGGCTGACTAGAAAAGTTAATGAGCTCAAGAAGGAAGTTGACTCAGTGCCTCCTCCTCAGACTTCTTCAGATGATGATGATGATGATGATGGATCACCTCTCAGGCCAGGCACACAGTTTACCACCCAGGCCAGATCAGCCACTGTGCCAGCTCCAGACTTGAGGCCCTCTTCCTCAACTCCAGCCACTGTCACCTCAGCTCCTGCTCCATCAGCTCCAGTTTCTCCAGTTGCCACTCCAACTCCATCCACGACATCTGCAGAGATCTTCGCCGACGCTGTTCTCTCGACTCCTTCATCAACAACCGGAGGAGATCAGCCCAAGAATGCTTAGATAAATGCCTTTGAACTTTTTGGTAACTTGTTGCCAAAGGGGGAGAAGTGTATATAGATCTTTAGGCTTCGAGTGAGAGAGCGTTTGGTTTTTATTTGCTGTTTCAAAACAATTGTCTTTTGGTTGCTTGTGTTGAACTCATGTTTGTGGTGTTTGATCATACGCTTTATGTGTTGTGCTACTATTTCCTATCATCTTAATGCTTATGAGATGATCATTCACCTTTGCATGATAGTGTTGTGCTATGATATTCATTCTAATTATTATCGCACACCACCAAGTTTTATGTGACATGGAAGAAGTGCCCCATGTACCTAATCGATTGTGTATTTGCATTCAAACGCAAATTCAAATTAATGTACAAATTTAGGGGGTGCTCTTGCTTATCACATACTTCTCAAAGCATCGATTATATTCATTGATTATATCTTTGTCGAAGCTTTGATCTATATGTTGTCATCAATTACCAAAAAGGGGGAGATTGAAAGCACATTTGCTCCCTTGGTGGTTTTGGTAATTTATAACAACATATAAGTCATTGAACTAATGTTTCCACTAAGTATATTTCAGGAAAAGTTCAATGATAGGGATGGCAAAAGGATTGTGGAGATTGTGGAATACCCCAAGATGCAAGGAAATAGGTTGGCAAAGCTTCAAGCAAGAGGACTCTACATTTTACATTTGTGAGAAATCACTTTGAGTCCATAGGAAAGCCAATACTATTAAAAGGGGGTAAGGTTTTGTTGGTGAACAAAATGCTCATACGTGCACAAGTGATAGTCACCAAAAACACCCACAAGCTCTCCCACCAAAGTCTGTCCAAAGCCATATATTCAAATTCGGTGCAACCAACATTTCCATTCCGGTGCCACCGATTCTAAACCTCAGACAGACTCAGCCAAACCCTAGCCACTTCGGTGCAACCGATTCCATATCGGTGCCACCGAGTTTAGGTTGCCAACTTTCTGTTATGCAAATTCACAATATTGGTACAGCCGAGATTGTTGGATCGGCGTCACCGAGATTGTCAATCTGACCGTTGGTCACCTTATCGGTGAAACCGAGTTTCCTATATCGGTCTCACCGAGATTCAAAAGTTGCCACCTTTTGGTCACTTCGGTACCACCGAGATTAACACATCGGTGTCACCGAGTTGGTCATTTTGTGTGTAACGGTTGGATTTTTGGGGATGCCTATATATACCCCTCCACCGCCACCTACTCGAAAGAGAAGCACTCAAAACTATTATACTTGCCCCATCCAGTTTTCTGAGAGAGAACCACCTATTCTTGTGTTGAGGTCAAGATCTTCCACTCCAACCATATGGATCTTGATTTCTAGCCTCCCCAAGTTGCTTTCCACCAATCCCATCTCTTCCACCAAGCCAAATCTGTGAGAGAGTGATTGTGTGTTGAGGAGTCTATCATCTTGAAGCACAAGAGCAAGGAGTTCATCGTCATTATCGAGCCTATTACCTTTTGGAGGGTGGTGCCTCCTAGATTGGTTAGGTGTCGCTTGGGAGCCTCCTACTTCGTGTTGTGGAGTGAACCAAGAAGTTTGTAAGGGCAAGGAGATCGCGTACTTCGTGAAGATCTACCCATAGTGAGGCTAGTCCTTCGTGGACGACAGCCGTTATGGAATAGTCAAGGTTGCTACTTCGTGGACCCTTATGGGTGGAGCCCTCCGTGGACTCTCGCGACCGTTACCCTCCGTGGGTTGAAGACTCCATAAACGTGGATGTACGATAGCACCACCTATCGGAACCACGGGAAAAAATCATCGTGTCTACAATTGCGTTTGATCCTCCTACCCTATCCTTTCTATACATGCTTGTTGTTACTTTCCGCTGCTATACTCTTAGACTCGCATGTGTAGGGTGTACTTGACTTGCCATGAAATGCTAAAACTGCAACCACTAAAATTTGGGAAAAGGCAAAACTTTTATTTGGTCAAGTAGTCTAATCACCCCCCCCTCTAGACATACTTTCGGTCCTACAGTCTCACTCGTGCCTAGACCTTCAACACAAAGTTAATCAGACTGTGGTGTGATAACCCACCAGTATAGGGGATCGCAACAGTCTTCGCAGGTAGTATTTCACCCTGATTTATTGATTCAACACAAGGGGAGCCAAAGAATATTTATCAGCCTTAGCAATTGAGTTGTCAATTCAACCGCACCTGGAATATCTCTCTGCAGCAAAGTATTAGTAGCACAACAAGTAATAGTAGTAATCGTAACAGTAATAGTGACAACAGTAATTTTGTAGCAGTTGTGACGGTAGCAGCAACAATAGTAACTTAGCAAGATTCAGTATATGTAAAGCGTAGGCACGTGGATCGGTGATGGTTAATGATTTAGATGACATCAATCGTGTAACAGTTACACACTAGGGCGGCACAGAACTAGCTCCAATTCATCAATGTAATGTAGGCATGTATTCTGTATATAGAAATACTTGCTTCCGATAAGAACTTGTATGACATCTTTTGTCCAACCCTCCCGTGGCAGTGAGGTCCTAATGGAAACTAAGGGCTATTAAGGCCTTCTTTTAATAGAGAACCGGAACAAAGCATTAACACATGGTGAATAATTGAACATCTCAAACTACGGCAATCACCGAAAAGAATCCCGATTATTGTCACATTGGGGTATGCAGATCAAGACACGTAATAGGTGCATACAACTTGCAAGATAGGATCCAAATCACTCTTATATTCTTGAAAACATAATAGGTTCAGATCTTAAATCATGGCACTCGGGCCCTAGTGACAAGCATTAAGCATAGCAAAGTCATAGCAACATCAATCTTAAAACATACTGAATACTAGGGATCAAGCCCTATCGAACTTAACTCGATAACATGATCAATCTCATCTAATCCCATCACCGTCCAGCAAGCCTACAAAGGAATTACTCACTCCCGGTGGTGAGCATCATGGCGTTGTTGATGAAGGAGGGTTGGTGATGACGACTGCGATGAATCCCCCTATCTGGAGCCCCAAACAGACTCCATATCAGCTCTCCCAAGGAAGAACAGGAGGTGGCGGCGGCTCCGTCTCGTGAAACGCGATGAAATCTTCTCATGCTCATCATTCAAGGAATTCTCATTAAGTATTTTCATAGTTTATTCCACTACCAATTGAGCGCAATTTTTCGAACCATCATTTTCACGAAAGACATTATAAAGATGAAGCAAATGTGGCAACCTAAACTCTATTTTTTTGTAGTTTTCTTTTATGAAACCAAACTAGTGAAAAACAAGAAACTAAAAGATTTAATTGCAAGATCTAAAGATATACCTTCAAGCACTCACCTCCCCGGCAACGGCGCCAGAAAAGAGCTTGATGTCTACTACACAACTAGTTCTTGTAGACTCGTGTTGGGCCTCCAAGCGCAGAGTTTTGTAGGACAGTAGCAAATTTCCCTCAAGTGGATGACCTAAGGTTTATCAATCAGTGGGACGCATAGGATGAAGATGGTCTCTCTCAATCAACCCTGCAACCAAATAATAAAAAGTCTCTTGTGTCCCCAACACACCAAATACAATGGTAAATTGTATAGGTACACTAGTTCGGCGAAGAGATGGTGATACAAGTGTAGTAATGATAGTAGGTATTGATTTTTGTAATAGTAACAATAAAAAACAGCAAGGTAGCAAGTAACAAAAGTGAGCACAAACGGTATTGCAATGCTTGAAAACAAGGCCTAGGGTCCGTACTTTCGCTAGTGCAATCTCTCAACAATGCTAATATAATTGGATGACATAACCATCCCTCAACGTGCAACGAAGAATCACTCCAAAGTTCTTATCTCGCGGAGAACATAATAAGAAATTGTTTGTAGGGTACGAAACCACCTTAAAGTTATCCTTTCCGATCGATCTATCCAAGAGTTCATACTAAAATAACACCATATGATACGCATAAACCAACTCTAATGTCACCTAGATACTCCAATGTCACCACAAGTATCCATGAGTTAATTATATGATATGCATCAAACAATTTCAGATTCATAATACTCAATCTAACACAAAGAACCTCAAAGAGTGCCCCAAGATTTCTACCGGAGAAAGTAGGACGAAAACGTGCATCAACCCCTATGCATAGATTACCCCAATGTCACCTCGGGAATCCGCAAGTTGAGTGCGAAGACATAGATCAAGTGCTCTCAAATCCATAAACGTATTCAATCTGGTAATAACGAAATCTTAAAGAGAAAACTCAATTCATCACAACAAGATAGAGAGGGGAAAACACCATATGATCCAACTATATTAACAAAGCCCGCGATACATCAAGATCGTGCCAAATCAAGAACATGAGAGAGAGAGAGATTAAACACATAGCTACTGGTACAAACACTCAGCCCCAAGGGTGGACTACTCCATCCTCATCATGGAGACCATAGGGATGATGAAGATGGCCTCCGGTGATGATTTCCCCCTCCGGTAGGGTGCCGGAACGGGGTCTAGATTGGTTTTTCGTGGCTACAGAGGCTTGTGGTGGCGGAACTTCTGATCTAGGGTTAATTTTTGGGGGTTTCTGAATATATAGGATTTTTGGGCGTCGGTTTCACGCGAAGATGGGCCACGAGGGGCCCATAAGACACCAGGGCGCGCCTGAGGGGGCTGGCGCTCCCTGGTGGGCTGTGGCCACCTCGTGGCTCTTCTGGCCCTCCCACGAAGCTTCTAGTGCCTCTTTTGTTCCAAAAAAATCATCAAAAAGTTTTGTTGCATTTGGAGAACTTTTATTTCTGCACAAAAAACAACACCACGGTAGTTGTGCTAAAAACAGCGTCAGTCCGGGTTAGTTCCATGCAAATCATACCAAAACCATATAAAATTGTTGTAAATATGGCATGAATACTTCATAAATTATAGATACGTTGGAGACGTATCAGCATCCCCAAGCTTAATTCCTACTCATCCTCGAGTAGGTAAATGATAAAAGAAAATAATTTATGAAGTGTGAATGCTAGCATAGTGCATAAGTTTGATCAATGATAATTTCAACCACTTTTCCTAGCATCATAACAACAACTCTTTCTCATAAAACTCATCATGATAAAGTAGCAACCAATTCACATGTTATGGTTCAAACAATAAATTCTCTTGAAACTTAACAACCTATGTTCTTAGTCACCAAACAATTGCAATTCAACTTATTCTCAACAAAATCTAAGTAAGAGCTCCACATACTCAATCATCATATGGTCTTCTATGATTGCTAGTACTCAAAGCATATTTTTGGAACAAATGGCATCCATCGAACACAGAGAAAGATAGGGGCTTAATGTTTCACCTCCCAACTCATTTATCATAGAGATAATTGTCAACAATAATAAGTCATGATCAAATATATTTGACTGTCCATATGTGCCTAGATCTTTCCCTACCACATGATGCTTGCCAACTAGAGAATAATTGAGGTTGAAATGAGAGTGCATACTATTGACACTTGCATAAAAGTAAATACTCAAAGGTAAAAGATAGGCCCTTCGTAGAGGGAAGCAGAGGTTGTCATGCGCTTTTTGGTTTTGTATTCACAATCCCTTAATGCCAAAGTACGTCACGTTATATTGCCCCTTATGATAGCAACCTTTATTATGCAGTCCGTCGCTTTTATTACTTTGCCATCACAAGTTCGTACAACGCTCAATTTTCTCTTACACTAAATGATCAAACACATTTAGAAGCAATTTTTATTGCCTTTTTACACCGATGACAACTTACTTGAAGGATCGTATTCAATCCATAGGTAGGTATGGTGGATACTCATGGCAAGAAACTGGGTTTAAGGGTTTTTGGATGCATAAGTAGTATCTCTACTTAGTACAAATTTTTGGCTAGCAAAAGATCCTAAGCAAACACCACATGTTGGAGGATCCATAATAATATAACTTCTATGCAAATATACACAACCATAACTCACTACGTTGTCTTCCTTGTCCAACTTCAACTAATTTGCTCAAGTTTTAAAATAATTAATGGGTATTCACAATCATAGAAGATGTCCAAGATAATATATTTGTATGTGAAAGTTCTCTTCCTTATACTAATCATTCATGAATTGCTTCTATGACCAATATTGTGATTGTCAAGCGTCAAAAGGTTTCACTTTCTAAACCCAATGTGAAGCTACTACTAGGCATGATATGAGCATATAATTTAAACTTCATGGTATTCAATTCATTTAACAATTTACTCATAGGATATAAGTGAAGTACAAGAGTAAATGACAAGCTACTCCAAAAAGATATAAGTGAGGATCAAGCGAGTAGTTAAGTAAATGGGTAGCCATTTGAGAACTATATCTCATCTAAAAACTTTCAGATCTAAGTATTTTATTAAAACAGCAAGAAAAACAAAATAAAATGACATTCCAAGAATATCACACATCATGTGAAGAAGCAAAAAGTTAGGCTCAACCGCTACTAACCGATAATTGTTGATGAAGAATGGTGGGATGCCTACCGGGGCATCCCCAAGCTTAGATGCTTGAGACTTCTTGAAATATTATCTTGGGATGCCTTGGGCATCCCCAAGCTTGAGCTTTTGTGCCTCCTTAATTCCTTTTATATCACGGTTTACCTAAATCTTAAAAACTTCATCCACAAAAACTCGAAAAGAACTCGTGAGATAGGTTAGTACACATAAGAATAAGTCCACACTTCTTGTACTGCCAAGACAAGTTGCACAATAATTTCCAAACAACATCTACTGTTTACTATCATTTCCACAGTTTATATCTACCAATATAGGCAATGGAAACTATAGGATAACTAGATAACAAAACTACGACAACAATCTGTCCAAACAGAACAATCTGTAGCAATTTATGAAAACAGTGTACTTATGTAACTCAACAAATTATGAAAATTTAGGACGTGATAACGAATTTATATGAAAACACTGTGTAAATTTTTTAGAAACTTTCCACGTTCCAGTAAAATAAAATTCAAACACTACAGAAAAAGTTTCTGTTTTTACACATCACACATCAAACATGCAATGCAAGCATCCTAAGGCAATTCTTGGAACTTTTTATTGAAAAAAAATATTATAAAAAACACCTAACAGAAAATAACAAAATATAATGAAGATCCAAGCAAAGCACATATTAAGTGACGAATAAAAATATAGCTCTAAGTAAGATATACCGATAATGTTGAAGACGAAAGAGGGGATGCCTTCCGGGGCATCCCCAAGCTTAGGCGCTTGAGTCTTCCTTGAATATTACCTTGGGGGTGCCTTGGGCATCCCCAAGCTTAGGTTCTTGTGCGTCGGTTTCACGCGAAGATGGGCCACGAGGGGCCCACAAGACACCAGGGCGCGCCTGAGGGGGCTGGCGCGCCATGGTGGGTTGTGGCCACCTCGTGGCTCTTTTGACCCTTCCACGAAGCTTCTAGTGCCTCTTCTGTTCAAAAAAAATCATCAAAAAGTTTCGTTGCATTTGGAGAACTTTTATTTCTGCACAAAAAACAACACCACGGTACTTTTGCTGAAAACATCATCAGTCCGGGTTAGTTCCATGCAAATCATACCAAAACCATATAAAATTGTTGTAAATATGGCATGAATACTTCATAAATTATAGATACGTTGGAGACGTATCAAGCATAGATCATAAATAACCATATCCATGATAACAATTAAACATCATATTCACTTGTGGCAATACATAACCAACTAGAGAAAATAATAAGATATCTCACATGCCGACAATTTGTCAAAAAAATCATGATATAATATGATGACATGGTATTTCGCTAGCCCTTTCTGAGACCACAAAACATAAATGCAGAGCACCTCTTAGGTTCAAGCAGCGACTAAACTTTAGAATTCAATGTAGAAAAGATTCAGTCATGCTCACATCCAACATTACCTAGACTCAATGCATAAGAATTACAATAGTGATCTTCGGTCTAGTGCTTTTAGTAAAAGGGTGATGACTCAACATAAAAGTAAATAGATAGGCCCTTCGCAGAGGGAAGCATTGATTTGCAGAGGTGCCAGAGCTGAAGTTTTAAAACATGATTGAAATTATAGTTTTTGGGTGGTGCACTTTTCCTTTCAACATCACGACAAAGGATTTAAATATCTTCCATGCTAAACACATTATTGGCGGTTCCCAAGCGGAATTGTAAAGTTTACTCCCATCCACCATACAAACACAAGCCATGGCTGACCGAATCCATGGATGCCCTCGAACATTTCAACTGTCCAGGGAGTTATGTTTAATTAATTTTTGTTTTGCAGGATTGGGCTTCCTTTTTACCAGCCTCTCTCGTGCAATGATAGGCGAATAAACGCCTATCTTGAGAATAACCCGCTTAACATGGAAGATACTAACCGCCCCGTCGCTCCATGAGCGGTACGAGTGCACAAAACAAATGTTTATTTCAATATTAGAGGTGGCACACGCAAACTTACTTGGAACGGCAGGGTAATACTGTATATAGGTAGGTATGGTGGACTCATGTGAAATAACTTGGTTTAGGGATTTTGGATGCACAAGCAGTATTCCCGCTTAGTACAGATGAAGGCTAGCAATAGATTGAGAAGCGGCCAGCCAGAGAGCGAAAACGGTCATAATCATGCATTGTGAATAATCAACATTGGACATAGCATGAGTAGGATATGAACACTCTGAATTTAAACATCATAAAGGTTGCAACGGTTTTGAATCAACTACATGTTTACACATGGGCCAAGTCAAGCCACTCGAATTACTCAGAGGGAAATACCATACTACCATACTACATCATAACCATCTTAATGCATGTTGCACATAAGATAAATCATTATCCACTCCTAGCTAATTAAGCAAGGCATGAGAAGATATAATCTCTAATTGTCATCATAAGCACGTTCACTCATGGTATACTGAATCAAGATCAAACGAGCGAAACATATTTACAAAAATGGAAAACAAGAAGAGTTCATACCGGCTTTCTTTACCACGATCACTTTATCAAATATCATCATTATTGCCTTTCACTTGCACGACCGAATGATGTGATAATAATAATAGTGCAAGAATGATGTGGACTAAGCTGGAATCTACAGGGCAGTTTTATACAAAGGAGAAGACAAGGTAGTATTGGCTCTCTATTAGATCAACAATAATTCATATGAGAGCCACTCAACATTTTCATCGTGGTCTTCTCCTTTCTGACTCAATAAAAAGAAAAGAAATTCAGAGAAACACACTAAAATATTTTTGGAGTTTTTGTTTTTCTTAAGAAAGCAAATAAACAAAGGAAAAACAAGGACGAGAAAAAATATTTACACGGGAAAGCTCCCAACATGCATAGGAAATCTTTTTGGGTTTTCTTTTTAGTGCTGCAATTAATTAAACATGCAAGAAAAACCGAAAAGAAGCGAGAAAGATATTTTGATTTTCAAAGTTTTTCAAACACACAAGAAGAAGGCGGAAAAATAAAGCTAACATGGATATACAATGAAAGAGGATGAACACCGACAATTGATATGAAATGTGTGAACAAGAATGTAATGTCGGTGAGAAATACGTACTCCCCGGAGCTTAGGCGTTTGCCTAGCTTGATGATCACCACTGTTGGTCTGGATAATAGTTGAAGTGGTAGCTCATGGAGGCGTTCCTTGCCGCCTCCTCCGCTAAACGAGCGGCCTCTACTGCATCATTGTACTCCTGCACCTCGTCTTCGAGAACATAGTATCTCTGTCGAGCCTGAAAATCAAAGAGAGCAGACGCAGGCAATGTGATAGAAACATGCTTATATTTATAAAACGTCAAGTTCTACTCATAACCCCTAGCACTGTCCATGATAAAGTCATGACGACGCATGGCTTCAAAGTCTAAATATCTCTCAGGCAACATAGGGTCATTAGGTCGAGGTGATACCCACAATTTTACAGCTACACGGGAGGCATAAAATCCTCCATACAAATCACCACTACGTGCGTTAGCATGCAGCCTCTGGGCAAAAATTGCACCGTGGTTATAATGTTTTTCACCAGTAACCGCAGTGTGAATAAGGCTCAAGTCTGGAGCGCATAGTGCACTGCAATCTTGTTTACCTACTACACCTTTCCCATTAAACAGTGCAAAGTAACGAATAGAGGGGAAATGAATACTTTTTATTCTAGCTTGTGTTACTCCTCTATCCTCTCCAACACAAAGACTTTCAAGGAACATATTATAATCAGTTGTTTTTGGTTTTTCTAGGGAGCCCCAAATTGGAAGTTTGCATGCATCGGAGAATTTTTCGAGAATCGTACTAAAAGATTTATCATAAAGATTAAATAGCACCCTAGAAGTATGGGGATGGTATCAAAATCCATGCGTGAACGAACGGGTAAGGTTATAGTGTTGGACACACTTATCTGCAAGGAAGTCGGCGAGGCTGGTATGTAATGGTCAAATTCCTCCTTGATATCTGCACCTCTCATGAACTCATCGCACGGCCAACGACATGATTTGGCGTCGGCCATGACTATAAGGTTTGTCCGGGGCTCAACATAAGCTTGTCGTACCTAGCCCTCGCTCGATGACTCACCCGAGGTACGCCTTCTTGAGGAGCTCCTCCTAAAGAAACTAATCTTCCCAAGCACAAATTTCTGAGTTTTTTGGGCCACAAAATTATGTTAATAAAACTTTGCAAGATTGATAGGAACTACTCATATAGGTACCTAGAGGCCATATCAAGCATTCATACTGCTTAGAACTGAAAGAATTTAACATGCAAGCTCATTTTTCAGTAGCGCCAAGTGCAGCAAATTATGCAAAATATAAACCACTAAAGCAAAAAAACTAATTGGAGGAATGGGAGAGTCACCTACCAAGGAGGAGTTCCACAAAATAGTTTTAAAAACGGAGTTCCGAGCAAAGAAAATGAAATTTTCAATTTTAGGAGGAAGAACACGGGTGAGAGAGAGCTAGAGAATTTTTGCTAGAAGAGAGTGATGAAGTGAGCCGAACGGATAAGGCACGGGGCCCCTATTGGCCCCACAAGCCATCAGGGCGCGTCTAGGGGGGGTGGGCGCACCCTATTGACTTGTGGCCCATAGGTGCACCTCCCTGATGTATTTTTAGCACCAATTTTTTTAAATATTCCAGAAAAATTCATGTTAAAATTTTGTGGCAATCTGAGACCTTTTATTTTTGGGTCATTTTTATTGCACGGGGAAATCAGAAAACGGGATAATCAAGCCATTTTATTTTACTTGACTAAAAATAACAAAGGATAAAGTTGTGATAGAGAGAGTTGTGCATACTAAATTCATCAATCACATGTCTTTCAAAAAGGATCCATTAATAAGGTTGATCAAGTCTTATTAATAACCGTTTCCGATTGACATGAGGCCGAAGAATTTTCTTATCACACTAAGTTACCTCAATGGGGATTTGCATCTCCCCAACAATAAGATTATAATATTTCTTCTTGGCAGTAGGTAGAGGGATTTTGAAACCTCGAATGATAACTGTGGCACTAGGCTCAACGAGATTAATATTATTAACCAAAGTTTGCTTCTTCGGAAAATGCATAGTATGTTGTTTGCCATTGACGTGAAAAGTAACCTTGCTTTTGTTGCAATCAATAACAGCCGCTGTTGTATTTAGAAAGGGTCTACCAAGGATGATCGACATGTTCTCGTCCTCGGGCATATCGAGAATAACAAAGTTTCTTAAGATAGTAACATTTGCAACCACAACAGGAACATCCTCGCAAATTCCAATAGGCAAGGCAGTGGATTTATCAGCCATTTGCAAAGATATCTCAGTAGATGTAAGCTTATTCAAATCAAGTCTTTTATATATAGAGAAAGGCATAACACAAAAATCGGCTCCTAAATCACATAAAGCAGTTTTAACATAATTTCTTTTAATAGAGCAAGGTATTGTGGGTATACCCGGATCTCCCAACTTCTTAGATACTCCACCATCAAAAGATTAATTAGCAAGCATGGTAGCAATTTCAGTTTCAGGTATTTTGTTTATTGGTAATAATATCCTTCATATACTTAGCATATGGAGGAATTTTCAATATATCAGTCAAGCGAGTGCGCAAAACAATAGGTCTAATCATTTCTGCAAAGCGGTCAAACTCTTCATCGTCCTTACTGTTAGAGGACCTACGGGGGAATGGCATGGGTTTTTGTACCCATGGTTCTCTTTCCTTCCATGTTTTATAGCAACAAAGTCTCTTTTACCATAACGTTTATTTTTAGGCTGTGGGTTATCAAGATTTTCAGCAGGTTCAATCTCCACATCATTATCATGTTCTTTATTAACATCTGGTTGATCATCTACGTGAACATTATTATTATTACCATTTTCACTATCACTAGGTGCATGTTCACTACAAGATTGTGTCTCAGCATCAGAAATAAAACATCATTATGTTTCTCAGCATATTTTTCTATAATAGGTTCACTAAAAGCATGCAAGTTCCTATCATCTTTATTTTTCTTTTTCCTCTTAGATGAACTAGTTGCATCTTCATTAATTCTCTGAGAGTCTTGTTCAATTCTTTTAGGGTGTCCCTCGGGATAAAGAGGTTCCTGAGTCATTTTACCTCCTCTAGTCATTACTCTAACATCATGATCATTCATATTATTATTTATTTCATCAAGAAAATCATTTTATAACTTAGCAACTTGGTCTAGTTGGGTGTGAACCATAGAAGCATGTTTACCTAGACCTTTCACATCATTAGCGATTCTAAACATCAAGTCACTCAAGCGATTTATCATCATGGCATTACGTCTTAATTGATCCTTAACATAATTATTGAAGTGCTCTTGCTTAGCAACATAATTATCAAATTCATCCATGCATTGACTAGGAGTCTTAGTATAAGGTATATCACTTTCATTAAAGGCATGAAGAGATTTTACCTCTACTACCTGTGTCGGGGCGTCAAGTCATTGTATTTCTTCGATAGGTGGTAATTTCTTGACATCTTCAGTTTTAATACCTTTCTCTTTCATAGATCTTTTTGCTTCTTGCATATCTTTAGGACCGAGGAATATAATACATCTCTTCTTTTGAATAGGTTCCGGCAGTGGTTCAGGAAGTGTCCAATCATGAGCATTTTGCAATATGTTATTCAATAGTTATTCAACTTGTCCAACAATTCTTTCCCCTGAAAACACAACCAGCACAACTATCTAGGAAGGCCCTAGAAGTATCGGTTAGTCCATTATAAAAGATATCAAGTATTTCATTTTCCTTAAGAGGATGATCAGGCAATGCTCTAAGTAACTTGTGATGCCTCGCCCAAGCTTGAGGGAGATTATCTTCTTCAATTTGCACGAAGTTAAATATTTCCTGTAAGGCAGCTTGTTTCTTATGAGTAGGAAAATAATTTTCAGAAAAGTAATAAAGCATATCCTGGGGACTACGCACACAACCAGGAGCAAGAGAAAGGAACCATTCTTTGGCCTCGCCTTTTAGCGAGAAAGGGAAAAGCTTAAGGGTATAATAGTAGCATATCTTTTCCTCATTAGTAAATAAAGCAGCAATATCATTCAATTTCATGAGATGTTCGACAACCGTTTTAGTTTCATAACCATGGAAAGGATCATACTCTACTATAGGAATCAATTCAGGGTCTACATAGAATTCATAATCCTTATCAGTGACAAATATAGGAGAAGTAACAAATTTAGGATCATGTTTCATTTTCTCCATCATATATTTTTCTTTTAGTTTGCACAGTAGTTTCTTCAAATCATCCCTATTCTCCTAAGCAAGAAAGTACCTAGCTACCTCTCCATCCATAACATAACCTTCGGGTACATAAGGCAATTCATATCTATTAGGAGAGCGAGGTGTAACAGCTGATTCAAAATCTTCATGAGTTTCAGCATTCTCAAGTTCTCTAGCTTTAGCAATATGAGCATCAAGTAATTCATTCAGTGGCACAGTTTCAGTTTCATCATGTGTAGAAATAGTATCATCATTAATTTTAGAAGTAGCATCATCAAATTCATGTGACAAATCAGAACGATCAACAGGTGGTGGTGTAAAAGGCTGATTCAAAACAATAGGTGAATCAAAATCAGAGCTAGATGGCACTTCCTTACCTCCTCTCGTGCGAGAGGGGATGATCTTAGTTCGAGTATATTTCAGATTCTTCATAGTAGCGATTGGATATCCTCAAGTTAACACAATAAATATAGCTATGATCCCCGGCAATGGCGCCAGAAAAAGGTCTTGATAACCCACAAGTATTGGGGATCGCAACAGTCTTCGCAGGTAGTATTTCACCCTAATTTATTGATTCGACACAAGGGGACCCCAAGAATATTTATCGGCCTTAGCAGTCTAGTTGTCAATTCAAGCACACCTGGGATATCTCTCTGCGGAAAGTTTTAGTAGCACAACAAGTAATAGTAGTAACAATAAGAGTAATAGTGACACCAGTAATTTTGTAGTAGTTGTGACAGTAGTAACAGCAATAGTAACTTAGTAAGATTCAGTATATGTAAAGCATAGGCACGTGGATTGGTGATGGATAATGATTTAGATGACATCAATTATGTAATAGTAACACACTAGGGCGACACAGAACTAGCTCCAATTCATCAATGTAATGTAGGCATGCATTCCGTATATAGTCATACGTGCTTGCCATAAGAACTTGTATGACATCTTTTGTCCTACCCTCCCGTGGCAGCGGGGTCCTAATGGAAACTAAGGGCTATTAAGGCCTCCTTTTAATAGAGAACCGGAACAAAGCATTAACACATGGTTAATACATGAAATCCTCAAACGACGACAATTACCGGAAATATTCCCAATTATTGTCACCTTCGGGTATGCGGATCAAGACACGTAATAGGTGCATACAACTTGCAAGATAGGATCCAAATCACTCTTATATTCATGAAAACATAATAGGTTCAGATCTGAAATCATGGCACTCGGGCCCTAGTGACAAGCATTAAGCATAGCAAAGTCATAGCAACATCAATCTCAGAACATAGTGGATACTAGGGATCAAGCCCTATCAAACTTAACTCGACTACATGATCAATCTCATCCAATCCCACCACCGTACAGCAATCGTACAAAGGAATTACTCACTCCCGGTGGTGAGCATCATGACGGTGTTGATGAAGGAGGGTTGGTGATGACGACGGCGACGAATCCCCCTCTCAGGAGCCCCAAACGGACTCCAGATCTGCCCTCCCGAGGAAGAACAGGAGGTGACAGCGGCTCCGTCTCGTGAAACGCGATGAAATATTCTCTATAATTTTTTCCTCTGAATATGTGAATTTATAGGACAGGAATTAGGGCCGGAGGAGCCACGTGGGCCCCACAAGTCATCAGGGCGCGCCCAGGGGGTGGGCGCGCCCTGTTGGCTTGTGGCCCATAGGCAGCCCCCCTCAAGTTTATCTTCGCTCCATAATTCATTATTTATTCCAAAAATAATTCACAAAAAGTTTCGTCCAATTCCGGGAACTTTTATGTCTGCACAAAAATAATATCAAGGTAGTTCTTCTGAAAACAACGCTAGTCCGGGTTAGTTCTAGTCAAATCAAGCAAATTAGAGTCCAATACCAGAGCAAAAGTGTTTGGAAAAATAGATACGTTGGAGACGTATCATGGTCACTGGACATCACATGTGGGAGATAGTAATCCAGTCGCCAACCTGTTAAATTTACAACAAGTTCAGCTTTCATTTTGATAAAAAAATAAAAAGAAGAAATCATTCATTGCGCTGTTTATTTTTGGAAACAAGAATCAACGTTCACTTCTTTTGACCATATTTTTTCTAGATTACATACCTTGTCTTTCTGTTAACTGGGGAAGGAAGATACTGCACATGCTACATCAATGGACTATTGGAATAAAACAAGAACTTGTGCATTCATAAGAGAATTTTGGAACATCCTAGACTATTAGATGCACATGAGATGTAAATGTAATAAAAACAACTCTAAACATTTGACGTTGATTGTTATTAACAATATTGGCAATTGAGTATAAGCTTCATGTTTGTTTTGATAGAAGAAATCATACATGATCAAAATAGTTATGCTCCATACCACAAAACCAGAGTATGCACGATTGTAAGAACCTTAAATGTTTCATATTGAGGAAATTATGCAACACGCTAATTCTGGGCTATATATCACAATATGTGGACGTGGTCAAAAGTTGTGGTGAACTGAAGGCTAAATGTTTTGCATCCACTACTAGAATCGGCATTAATGCTGAGTTTCAAGAAAACTCGGCAGAGCACATATTAAACTCGGCGAAATGCTCGCCGAGTACCAAACTCGGTGCAAGCACTCGGCTGGACGGCCCCCGGCAATCATTAATACTGCCGAGTGCATTCTATAGCAAACTCGGTGAATATATAAACAATGTTTGCCGGGTTTCGGTCGGAAACAACTCAGCGAACCACACTGTCAGACTCGACGTGCCGTTAACGGAAGTGCCATGTGGCACAATTATTTGCCGAGTTTTACGCGAACAAACTCGGCAAACCTTGTCCAATAGGAATAATCCACATGCTAGCACACATTGCCGAGTGCAAAATATCTATCGAGTTGGTTATCAGGCCAAACTGGGTAACATGTTTGCCGAGTTCCAAACTCGGTAGTTTACTGTCCAATAAGAGCCCGCCGTGTGGCTCAGCTTCATTGCCCAGTGCTATATATAGCCGAGTTGGTAAACAATGAAACTGGGCAAATAGTATGTCGAGTTGCGAAATCGGCAGAACTCCATCCAGTAAGGGACGGACGCGTGGATGTGCCTTATTCGCGAAATTTCGCCGAGTTCATCCATCAGACCAACTCGGCAAATAATTTGCCGAGTATGAAACTCGGCAGATCTACAACCAATAGGTGCCAGACGCGTGACCCTGCTTTATTTTTGAGTTTGTCTGTACGCTGAGTGCATATTCATCCCACTTGGGAAACTTTTCGCTGAGTTTGATGGCCGGAAACTCGGGGAAGATTATATGTTTGCCAAGTTGCGAACTCGGTGAATGTGCTCAGTGTGTAGCCTATTCAGCCCTTTGCCGAGATTCGGTACTTGACAAATGTCCTATCAGGTCCACCCAGCAAAATACATTTGTTGCAGGATCGACATTGCACAGAATATCAATATATATATTGTTCGCCACATCAATTTAATAAGCACACGTACATCGTTCAAGAACATACAACAATAATGATGCAAATTTGTCCATAATCTGCACACGACAAATGTAGAAACACCAAACATAATGTGCATATTCGTTTCAACAAAACACAATTATAGATTCACGAGTTTGCTAGGAAGAAAAACAAGCCTATGGAAAGGCATGACTGGTGTGCTACAGCAGCTTGTACTTCGACAATCAAAGTGTAAGTGCATCTAGTGCCCCTTAGTGATTTTGGTGTATTGAAGACTTATATGTTAAGGGACTAATATGTTTGTGAGTATAGACAGGCTCTATAAGTCAATGAGGAGTTTGGTAGATTCGAAGAATATCGACCCCTAAAAATGAATGTCTTCAACTGAAGACTTTGGTGAAGACTTTGCTGAAGACTTTGGTATTCCCTGAAGACTTTGAAAATGAAGAAGATGGTGCGACCTTGAAGATATGAACGAGGACAATGAAGCGTGAAGACTTTTGTTTTTATTGTTTCATTTCCTTTCTTTGAGTCATAGGAAACACCATACTGTTAAAGGGGGTCGAGGTAAAACTAAGGAAAAAATTCCATCTGATGCTCAACTCAAAAAGCCTCAACATAACCCAATCCTTTGAGTGAAGCCTTTGGAAACCTCTTGCAATTCAGTCAAGATCTTCAGTGACAGAGACGATGTTCTTCTGGTCTCTGAGGAAATTGATCTGACTGAGGAGTTAGGATTTTGCCAGTGCGAATTGCCTACAAGTGAGGAGTATGATAAGCCCTGAGGAATTTGAGAGTTCAAATTCCGACCGTTGCTGTGCTTTGCGCCAGCTGTCCAGATATTTTATCCACCTAACGGTCATATCATTGGGGGCATTTATGTCTTATCATGTCGGGTTGCACCCTGGCTATAAATAGTCGCCCCCCACAACTACTAGCTGGTTGGCTGCTCCGAGAGAGAACTTGACACTTGTCATTTGAGAGCATCCCATTCCTCGAGGACTTTGAGCGAAAATCTTCAGTGAGGAAAAACCCCAAATAACCAAAACCCATAGTGATTGAGCATCACTGAAGAAATTGTTCCTGTGAGGAAACCGACGCTTTTTACCTTTGAAGACTGTGTATCTTCCAGACGGTTAGGTGTCATGGTCTAGTGCATCCTGCAGTCAATTGGGGATCGCCGGGTGACCGTGGTCTAGAGCATCCAGCAGTCAATTGTGGATCGTCGGGTGATCAGTTTGTGAGGGTTTTGGAAGTCTACCGTGAAGACTTACCACGAGTGTTGGGCGAGGACTATGTGACCTTAGCTCAAGGAGAATACGGTAAGGACTGTGTGTCCTCTGGTTTATATACCAGGCCGCTCCAAACCAGACGTACGACTATCACAACAGTTGGAACTGGGTCATCAAATCATTGTCTTCATCGAGCTACCTGGTTCCATTTCCTCAACCCTTTCATTTCCTCGTATACCTGTTGATGAAATTGATCGTTACTGTTTGAAGAATTTGACTGAAGACTTTCTCAATTTCCTCACCTCAAATTCTTCAGTCATCTTATCTTCTGCCTGCTTATCCTGTACACGCTACTCATGCTCTGTGTATGTTTCATTTCATCATGATGACTATGCTAATGCTATGTTTCGCATGCACTTGAGTACTTATTCTGCTGTGAGTAGTTCGTCACTTAGCAAATTCCTCAACTAGTAATTCCTCAAGTGACGAATTTGTAAAAATCGCCTATTCACCCCCCTCTAGTCGATATAATGCACTTTCACAAAGCCATCCGCGATGTAAATCTATTAAACAAGAATAAGGACTCATGAGTTACAAAGTCACCAAAAAATTTGGTCATGGCATCATTTATGAATATTATGGCCATGGCAGCAAAAAATAAGCCATTTCGATCATAAACGATGCAATGGCAGCATAAATGGTTTTTCTCTTACTTTAAGACTTGTTATCAAACCTGAGTCAAGTTTTTGGCGATGTCGGGGTCGTACTAACAACAATGTCGGAAAGGCTAGCACATTGTGAACCTTGTGAATGTCCAGCTGCAGGGTTATTCAAACCAGGAGACATAAGCGCAATCTGCAACGACATATTGTGGGATGTTAAGACAAGTTCATTTGATACACAATGACTACGAAGGGCAATAATGTTTTTACGAAAAGGTTTTAAAGAGAACTTACTTGACAGAATGTTGGCGGTAGAGTGAGAATGTCTGGGATTGGTGGGGGGGGCTTGGTTCCGTGCAACACAAAGACGCTGCATATTTTGCCCACAAGGAAAGGTTACATATTCTAACCCAAGGCAAATGTTATGTAATGAAACTAAGAATACCATGACTACATTATGGGCAGGAACCTAACCACCGTAGCCTCGTGTTGCGCCATCAGCGATGCAAGCCACATAGCGTCAAGTTTCGCCATTTTTTGCGCCACATATTCTGCCATGTCAAGTGCAAGGGATTGCCTCTACTCTGCAAGCTTCGACAAGAGCCTCTCATCTGTCCTTATCGCGTCTTCCTCCCGTAGTTTCTTTTACTCTTCTAGCTGGCGCTATAGGTTGTCATCGCAATTTCATCAACGTTGCAATGCAAACATGTTAAAGTAATAAATTTATGAATGAGAAAGAACAAAACCTTGATTTCCGACAACGCAGTCCGTGTGTTTGAGCGAGGAAGTACCGGAGCACTAGAGATATTCATGCGTGCCTCATACAAAGAGAGCCCGGGAGTGAAGGCCGTATGGAGGATCGTGTTTCCCATGAGATAACGTCCACTCGGCTTGCCATGACCCGCCGGCACAACCAACTCTGGATCATTGTCTCTTTTCATAGCAAAAAAACCCTCCTTGTATGTCTTGTTTCCGCACTCTTCATATCTAGCCATCTTATCGGCGAAGTGTGGGTTCATCCACTCTTCACCGTCACATCCCCTTTTGGACAACGCCCACGCTTGCATGGTGTTGAGATTTATACCAAGATATTGTGACTGCAAAAAGGAGCGACGAGATGGAGTGAGCCTCGACATGAACAAGACTTGATGAGCAGAAGCCGACGGTAATATTTCTTGGTATTCTATAAGGTTCGCCGAGCCTTGACGATGTGATGAGCCACCCATCAATTTTCGGCACGCCCGACGTTCTCTGTGAACCTTCCTCCACACTTTACTTACCCACTTATGGACGATCATCTCCCATCATGGAAACTCTGAGACACACCAATAAGGAGGCACCTAAACAATTAAATGCATCAAGTCATGAGTTCAATGGAATCTTAGTAATGTAATTAATAATTTGGCATGGTGTTACTTGCCTTCAAGTACTGGTCATCCCGTGGAAATATGAGGACTGCTTGTTTGTTCGTTAGATGCTTCTTGCGATGCTCCGCATAGTATGCGATAATGGCCTCGATGCGCGCCTCATAGAACATACCCTTAATAAACGACTTGGCGGAATTAGCGATATTCATACTTGCTTGGGTCTCAAAACCCGGCTCGCAGATAAAGAAGTCCTGCATGTAGCCGCGACAAATAAGATCAAGCCATGGGTTAAATAACTTGGAAGCCATAAATGTTGAGTAATGAAGTTGATGAACTTACCCAGATCTCGATCTTCACTCGTTTGGCTATGGTTCCGTAGAATTTATGATATGTGTCCTCGGTATCATCCGCTACCATGTAATGTTCCCATGTCCATGCTGGCTCCTCCTTCCCCTTGTATTTCACCAAGCCGGGGAAGTGTTCCCTAAGCAGAAGGCCAAGTATGCCATTGATCATATGGGCACTCGTGCATAACCCATTTCCAATATTTTTCCATTGTCTGAAAAATGAACATATCAGTTATTTGTATGTGTTGAAATATGCAAGGTACATAAGCTTGCAATTTATATCAGCGTATAGATGCACTTACCGTATTCCTATTGGCTCGATGACCTGTTTTACCTTGACCAGCCGCTTGGGTAGTCTGGAAGCACCACGCCTCCAAACTTTCAATATGTCTCCAGTGCTGGCATCACACTGTGATTCTTCGTCACTGGAGCTCAACTCGTATTCCGACGACACGTCGCTCTCCGCCAACTCCCCATCCTCCTCTGCATACATCCCCGGATGCTCGTCATCCGCATACTCAAGTTCGGACGCCTCGGGTTCCTCATTTTCCCTATCCTGGACCACAGAGCTAACTTCCCACAACTCGGGATTCTCCCCATGCGATGGCGTCATCTCCTCCTCCCTTCTTCTTTCCTCCACATCCCTCGGATCTCGTCCCCCCTCCTCCCCACTCTTATCCTCTCCAACCCTTGGATCTCGTCCCCCCTCCTCCCCACTCTTATCCTCTGCAACCCTCAGATCTAGTGCCTGTTGATCCTTAGTCACCGACTGCTACCGAGTCTGGGTCGCCACCACATGGCCACCCCATCCACATCATCTGCCCCACTTAGACTTGTCGATGCGAAGGGAAACCGTCATCGGCAAATCAGTACGTGAACTCCTGCCATGTCCTTTGCCCCCCTTCTGCTTGGCGGCTGTGTCGTTTTTTTCCTTTGAGTGTCTTCCCTGTTTTTTGGGTAATTCACGAGGTTGGGGAGGTGCATTCTCTTTCTTGTTCTTTGTTTGTTGGTATATCGCATGAACAGGCCGTAATGTTGTGCGCTCCTCTCTGCCAGCCTTCATGCTCTAGTCACCTGTAATGATAAACAATAAACGAGTTAGCAAAGATATAAATGAAACAATACATAGAATTCAAATAAATAAGAATACATAACATACATGAGTTAGAACTATGGCTCATTATTGGGACCCGTTGGGTCATAAAGACCATCATTGTTAGGATTCATTTCACCATCAAAACTGTCATCATCACTACACTCCTAGTCTTCATCCGGAGGACCCTCACATACATTATTGCCCGACTGTATTTTTATCACCAATTCCAATTCCTTCTCATTATAAATCCACTCGGCAGTTTCCTCGTTAACATCATCATCACTATCGCTTTGTACTTCAACTTTAGGTATCGTCAAGTCGATCACGAAATCCCTTGGAGCCCATCTTCTTGGTAGAACTCTTGAGAGGATGTATTGGGGGCATTGTAGTCATCCTGGTCTGGGATAGCTAGTTTAGTACATGGAGGTACACCATACACGACATACCATCCGTTGAGCGCTTCTACACTAGTGCATGCGTACGCGAGGTACAACACTTGCGTGGTCTGTTGAGCCACAACAAAGATATCCTCTCCTTTCATCATTATGTCTTGTCGCATTTCCACTAGCCCAAGTTTAGGTGTCTATCTCGCAATAGCTGGATCGAACCAATGGCCTCTGAATATAACGGGCTTCAGAGGGGTACGCCCTTCGAAGTGAAGTTCCCATATTTCTTCATTTTTCCCATAATAATCAACTCCATCATCCCCTTGATTATACACTCCACTATTATCTGACCTTGAATTGGGTCTAGTGTTATCGTTGTTTTTTGTATGGAAGCGATACTCATTCACGTCGTAAACCTTATACGACTTGACCCAATATTTACAAAAATGCGATACTTGTTTCAATTCAACACACATCAACTTGTCTTCTCTTCCCTGCAAGTCTAGTAGTAGGAAAGCTTGGTGTATTAGTCGCATGATAGAGCAAGTTGAAATGCAAAACTAGCTAGAGGCCAAGTCAGGAAGTACCTTAGTCTTGAACCAAGAAATCAAATCGGGCTTGCCATGTCCAGCACCACGTCGCAGAAGGTTATGTGATTCGACGACGCTCATTTCCCATGTTTAGTCCAATATTGATTATTGAATTCCCAAACATCAACAAGGAGGAGCAAGGTTAGACAAAAATTTGGGAGGTGTTGCTGCATAAATTACACATCACTTACTTGATGTACGGTTTAACTTCGATTAGGTTGGTCAGGAGATATAGCATCACAGTGAGCCACGTTTGAGGAGTCATCAACTTGGATTCTCCAGCACTTCCACTCCCGAGGACACCTTGGAATAGACTAAGTTGTGATTTATTTTCTGCATCGCTAACATTGTAACGAAGGGGTCGATTATGGGAAGAGGGCATATCCTGATGGATGTATAATGACGTGAAGTTTGACACCTCCTCGTGAATGAATGCCTCGGCTATGGATGCTTCAACAAGAGCTTTATTTTTACATTTGTCTTTGGATTGCTTCATTCCTCTCTCAAGCAGATACATCTAACGGTTTGCACGGGGCCCCACATATGTGCCTAATAAGGGAGGTGCAAAATGTTGTGTTCCATTGGATTAAAGAAACCTGGTTGAAATATCTCCTCTAAATTGCAGAGCAAAATGGGTTAAAAAATTTCCAACTCTTTTATGACCGTTAATTTGAGTTCTCTCAATAGCTTAACTCTGTCAACACAGTCCCAAATTCCTCTGAGACATAGCCTCGAATCATTGAAGGCATTAGCACTTGCATCCATACATGATAGTCATGACTCTTGAGCCCATTCATTTTTATTGTTCCCATATTCGCTCCTCTAGTCCAACTGGCTGCGAACCCATCGGTAAACTTCAGTTTATGCATACACTGATTGAGAGCCTCAATTCTTTACTTCCTATCAAGGAAGTCGCGTCCCCGTGGCTTGTCAAAAGATTTTCTGCCGCTCAATACTTTCAATTTGAGCCGTTTTCTCCTACATAGAATCTCCTCATCGTGTCTAGCCTTAACGTTGTCCTTCGACTTCTCAATGTCGAAGAGGGTGCCAAAGATGGCCTCAGCGATATTCTTTTCGGTGTGCATTACATCAATATTATGTGGAAAAAGTATATCATGAAAGCATGTGAAGTCCCACAAGCATGGTCAGTGAGTCCACATGTGTTCCACACCATATTCAATGAATTTACCAGGTTTTGCGAGGTCTGGCTGGAGACTATCTAACTGAGCACGAATCTGCCGACCGGTCAATTGGGGTGGTGCCTCGTGTGAGACAACTTCTCCATACGTAAAGTGACTCTTGTCCTTTCTGTAAGGGTGGTATTTATCAAGGAACCGTCGATGACCGCCGAAGGAAGTAAACTTCCTACCATTATCCAACCAAGTGAATGGGACGAACGACTTGCAATCTGGGCATGGTATCCTCCCATGAGTAGACCAGCCAGAGAATATCGCACCGGCCGGTGCGTCATAAATGGAGTACATGTACCAAACATGTATTTTGAAGTTCTGCTTCGTATGCGCGTCGTATGTCATGATGCCTGCCTCCCAAGCCTTCATCATATCATCTTGCAGCGGATCCATGTACACACTCATATTTTTGCCTGGATGTTTTGGACCCAGAATTATCAGCGACAAGAACATGGTATGTGGTTGCATGATGACGCCGGGAGGGGGGGAGGTTCAGGGGAATAACATACAGAGGCCAACAGCTGTATGAGACACAAATACCAAATGGATTGAACCCATCGGTGTCGTAACAAACCCGTATATTCAGAATGAATGGCATCGAATGCCTTCCATGCTTCAGCATCCAAAGGATGTATAGAAAACTCAGGATGGTATCGCTTCCCGTCTTTGTGCCACCTCATCTGCTTGGCAGTACACTCAGTCATGTAAAGCCGTTGGATTCTAGGTATGGGTGAAAGATACCTAAGAAAAGTTTTTGGGACCGTGAGTTGCGTCACTTTACCTTCACCATCATCTACCTTCATATACCTATAGGCGTTACACTTTAGACAATACTTCTTATCTGCATTTTCTTTCCTAAATAACATGCACCTATTTGGACAACAATGTATCTGCTCATATGGCACCTTAAGTTCATGGAGGAGTTTTTAGGCATGGTACATGTTCTTTGGAAGATCGTGTCCTTCCGAAAGAAGGCTATCAAAAACAGTCAACCATGCATCAAAGCAAGTTGTGCTCATGTTGAATTCCGCCTTGACAACCAGCAAGCGGGAGATTGCATCAAGCTTAGAAATGTTTGTATGCGGGTGAAGAGGTTTATGTGATGCATCCAACATATCGTAATAAGCCTTTTCCCCTGGCTCAGGCTCTTGCGCTTATCTTGGTTGATCTGCTTGTTGTTGCACTGGCGGTAACCCACGTGCATCATGTACATCATGCATCATGCGTTCCAACCCGCTATTGTTATCCTCGGTGCGCTTTCGCACCCGAGATTTGCTCTCACTATGCACGAACCATCGTTTGTAGTTTGGCATGAACCCGATATGACATATGTGTGAACACATATCATATCTTGTCTGTTTCTTGTGATTGTCACAAACACTGCAGGGGCACCAAGTTCGATTGGCTCCATTTTTTGGCAAATGCAATGTCCTCAATGAAACGCCAGGCCTTATTCAACCAATTATCAGAATTTTTTTCCGTCTGCAACCCATTTAGTATAGATCCACTCACGGTCATCGTCATCCATCCTCTGACATAATTTAGCATCAACAATTAATTCAATGCAATACATGTCCAACTATTTCCATCTACCAAGTTTTATGGCATGCACTGATACGTCTCCAATGTATCTATAATTTTTTATTGTTCCATGCTATAATATTATCATTCTAGGATGCTTTTTGGGTATTTATTTACCAATTCATATTATTTTTGAGCACTAACCTATTAACCTAGTGCCCAGTGCCAGTTGCTATTTTCTGCATGTTTTTGGCATTTCAGGTTTACAATACCAAACGAAGTCCAATTGCCCCGAAACTTTTTTATGATTTTTCTAGACCAAAAGAATACCTGGAAGCTTCGGAAGGAGACTGGAGGCCTGATGTCTACTACACAACTTTATTCTTGTAGACTCGTGTTGGGCCTCCAAGTGCGAAGTTTTGTAGGACAGTAGCAATTTTCCCTCAAGTGGATGACCTAAGGTTTATCAATCCGTGGAAGGTGTAGGATGAAGATGGTCTCTCTCAAGCAACCCTGCAATCAAATACAAGAAATCTCTTGTGTCCCCAACACACCCAATACAATGGAAAATTGTATAGGTGCAGTAGTTCGGCGAAGAGATGGTGATACAAGTGCAATATGGATTGTAGAAATAGGTTTTTACAATCTAAAAATATAAAAACAGCAAGGTAGCAAGTGTAAAACAGCGAGCAAAACAATATATTAGTGCTTGGTAACAAGGCCTAGGTATACTTTCACTAGTGCAATCTCCCAACAATGCTAACATAGTTGAATCATATGATCATCCCTCAACGTGCAACAAAGAATCACTCCAAAGTTCCTATCTAGTGAACCACCTCAAAGTTATTCTTTCCAGTCAATCTTTTGTGCTATTCCTATAAGTGTCACAAATAGCCCTAGAGTTCGTACTAAAATAACACCAATGATACATATCAATCCACCCTAATGTCACCTAGATACTCCAATCACCTCAAGTATCCGTGGGTAAATTATGCGACATGCATCAAACAATTTCAGATCTAACATATTCAATCCAACACAAAGAACTTCAAGGAGCACCCCAAGATTTCTATCGGAGAACGTGGTATGAAAACGTGCAATCAACCCCTATGCATAGATCCCCTAGGTCACCGGAATCCGCAAGTTGATGCCTCAACATATATCAAGTGAATCAATAGAATACCCCAATGTCACTACGGGTATCCCACGCAATACGTACATCAAGTGTTCTCAAACCAAAATATTCAATCCAACATAACGAGATCTCAAAGGTAAAGATTCAATTCATCACAACAAGGTAGCAAGGGAATAACATCATATGATCCGATTATATTAACAAAGCCCGTGATACATCAATATCGTGACATCTCAAGAATGCGCGAGAGAGAGAGATTGAACACATAGCTATTGGTACATACCCTCAGCCCCGAGGGTGAACTACTCCCTCCTCGTCATGGCCTCCATCGGGACGATGAAGGAGGCCACCGGTGATGGTTTACCCTCTATGGCAAGGTACTGGAACGCCTCAAGATTGGTTTTTCGTCGATACAGAGAGTTGCGGCGGCGGAACGGAGAGTCTCTGTTTATTTCTGGGGTTTTTGGTATTTATAGGATTTTTCAGTGTTGGAATTACGCGCAACGGAGCTACGAGGGCCCCACAAGCCAACAGGCCCCGACCCCCCTGGGCCGCGCCCTGATGGCTTGTGGCCCAGGGGTGGCTCCCCTCCGGTGGTTCGTCGCTCCAATATTTCTTATTTGGTCCAGAAAAAATCACCAAAAAGTTTCGGGCGATTCCGAGAACTTCCATTTTCTGCACAAAAACAACACCACGGTAATTCTGCTGAAAACAACGTCAGTCCGGGTTAGTTCTAAATAAATCATATAAAGTGCATCAAAACCATATAAAAGTATTGTGAACATAGATGAATATGGCATGAATACTTCATAAATTAACGATACGTTGGAGACGTATCAAGGCCGCACGAGGGAGCGAGCACACAACAGGGTGCGCCCAGGGAGGTGACCACGCCCTGTTATGTGTTAGCCCCCACGAGCGTCCCCCGATGCCCCTCTTTGGCCTATAAATTCTAATAAATCCCAAAAACCCTAGAGAGCCTCCCAAAACACTTTTTCCGCCGCCGCAAGTCTCTGTTCCGCCGTGTGCGCATCTGGAGCTCTTTTTCGGTGCCCTGCCGGAGGGGGGATCGATCACGGAGGGCCTTTACATAAACCTTGCTGCTCCCATGGTGATGTGTGAGTAGTTCCCTATAGACCTACGGGTCCATAGTTAGTACCTAGATGGCTGTCTCTCTCCCTTGATCTTCGATACAAAGTTCACTGCATCTTCGCGGTGATCTATTCGATGTAATCACTTTGTGCGGTGCGTTTATTGGGATCCGATGAATTGTGGGTTTATGTTCAGATTATTCATGAAAAAGATTTGAGTCTTCTCTGAATTCTATTATGATTCTTATTTGCATGATTATTATAGCTTCGTAAATCTCTCCGATCTGTTGAAATAGTTTGGCCAACTAGATTGATATTTCTTCAGTGAGAGGGGTGCGTTGTAGTGGGTTCAATCTGGCGGTGTTCTATATCCCAGTGACAGAAGGGGACAAGACACGTCTTTGTATTGTTGCCACTAAGGATAAAACAATGGGGTTAATTCATATTGATTGAGTTTTCTTTGTCTACATCATGTCATCATTCTCCAAGCATTACTCTTTTTGTCAAGAACTTACTACTTAGAGAGGCAAGTATAGAAGCGCTCTCGATGTGGAGTAATAATAATAGGTGCAGGCAGGAGTCGGCCTATTTGCTTATGGATGTGATGCCTATATAGACATGATCATTGCCGTAAATAAATATTGCATAACTATCCGCTTTTCTATCAATTGCCCAACAGTAATTTGTTTACCCACTGTATGCCTACTACATGAGAGATGCCACTAGAGAAAACTATGCTCCCCGGGTCTATTCACTTATATATTTACAAAATATTTCATTACCTTGCTGCCATTTATTTACTTTTTTTTTGCAATGTGCATTATTCGACTATGGTCTACACACTTCATTTGCTTGCAAATAACGAGTCCAAGGGAATTGACAACCCTCTTGCCCGCGTTGGATGCAAGTGTTTGCTTCTTTGTGTGCAGTCGCTGAAGACGGGGGTTGCGTGCTACTCCTATTGGTTCCATAACCTTGGTTCTCACTGAGGGAAATGTTTATCTATACTATGCTGCATCACCCGCTGAGGGAGTCCTGGTTTAAGGGGTCCTCGGATAGCCGACCTGTTTCTCATGGGCCGGACTATGTGGGCCACTGGATGAGCATTGGGTGATCAAGGGCCCCGTCACCAAGGTGGAAGTTTCAAGGAGCCATGGCGTGTCCTCCAAGTTGTCGACAGTAGATATGCATGTTTTTCCCTTTGATGTGTAACCGACTATGTGTAAGCCCTAGGTACCCTCGGCGTCTATATAAGCCGGAGGGTTTTAGGTTATAGGCCAAGAGAACTCATCTAGGGTTTTAGCTATACGATCTCGAGGTAGATCAACTCTGTAACCCTTATACCATCAATATAATCAAGCAGGACGTAGGGTATTACCTCCATAGGAGGGCCCGAACCTGGGTAAACATCGTCTCCCCCATCTCCTGTTACCATCGATTCTAGTCTCACAGCTCAGGACCCCCTACCCGAGATCCGCCGGTTTTGGCACCGACATTGGTGCTTTCATTGAGACTTCCACTGTGATCGCCAAAGGAATCGATGGCTCGCCTTGTCACAAGCAACGAGATCTGCACACAGGGGATTCTCTCCCCGGATCAGATCCTCGCAAACGACGACATCTCGTCGCACGCTTACCCGATTGGCCACCTTGGCCAGATCGGAAACTTCTCCCCTAATCGAGGAATCAGGTTCGGAACCCTACAGTTCGTCGCTGATTCACGGGGAGAACTCGTCTTGATAAAACCCTCGACTCCTACGGAGGAGCCCGCAGATCCCGACGCCTCGACGCCGAAGACATCGGGCCACGCCTCCGATGATGAGGTCGTTATCCCCGGGTTGTCTGGACCGCCCAATCCGGTCGTTGTGACCGGATCCACCATGGTTAGACAGGACCCGGGTCCGCTTTCGTGCGACTCCCGAACTGCAACGCCGCATACCGACCCTACTCGCTTCAGCGACACGCATCCTACGATCGCCTCGTTTCTGAACGAGCTATTTGATCGGAATGAGATCATGCGTATGGCTGATGACCAGATCCCGGTCTATGACCGGCTCGGGCTTAAACCCGACGATAGGGAGATTCACATCCCCACGGCCACCCACCTTGTCACCACCGTCGAGTGTCCGGCTGGGGGCTCGTCCCCCCAGCGACCGGAATTAAAAACGGTCTATACCCCATTCTCCGATCATCGGGACCTCGCCTACAACCCAGACTCTGGCGTTCGCTCCGGAAACAGTCCGGCATTGGTCCCTAATCTATCACACAGTTCGGAGTCCGTGACTCCGAACTCCCACCGTGGCATGGAGTCAAATCCTTTCCCACCCACCTCCCAAGCCGATCACTCAAGCATCGCAGCAGGGCCCAAGTCTTCGGACTTACCGGAAATTATACATTTATCAGGAGAGTCGGTTCATCATTACTGGGCCTGACTCCTCCTCGCTCGAAACAAAGTACGGGGCCTTAGTGATCAAGAGATAATGGCAACCTTCAAACGCAACTGCCATGACGAAGGGATTCTCAACGCCCTGGCTCGTCGGCACATTCGTGACTTCACCGAGCTGTCAGATTTGGTACAAAAATATTGTGCCATGGAAAGCGCTTGGCAAGCCGAACGGCTGTTTTCGGAACCAACCCTTACCGAATACCCTAGAGGAGATCGGAAAAAGAGGATACCTCCAAAGCGGCCAGCCAGATTCGAACCCGCCGAAAAGAGAAACAGGCCCCTTTCATGGGTCAGTACCGTCCTTGATGGACTACTGGATAAACCTTGCCCTGTACACTCCGTATTGCTGAACACAGCTCCGACTCACAGCCTTAGAGCTTGCTGGGTCATCAGGCAGATCGCAAAAAGCGGTGAAGCCATTCTTGAGGCACCACCGCCGAACAGGCGCTCCACATCGCCACTAGAATATAACGCCGAAGTCCTGACGATCTACGAAACGTTCCCCTCAAGGAACAGGAGGAAAAGAGCTCTTAAAGAACTCGAACAGATATATCATGTGGCAGCAACAAGTGCATGGGCAGACATGCCCATTACCTTTGGAGATACTGACCGACCATCCACTCTTCCCGGTCATTCACCGGCCGCCCTAGTCCTGAACCCCATCATCGATGGCTTTAGGTTACACAAGGTGCTAATGGACGGCGGCAGTGGTTTAAACTTGATCTACGAAGATACCCTAGAAAAAATGCAATTCGACCGATCTCGCATCGAGCATAGCAACACAACATTCCTTGGGATCATCCCTGGGAGAGAGGTGCGTTGTTCAGGGTGTATCACCCTGGACGTAGTGTTCGGCACGCCCGAAAACTACGGATCAGAAGAGCTTCTCTTCCATATCATGCCCGTCCCAAGCGGCTACCACGCCCTACTGAGGCGTGACGCCTTCACAAAATTCCAGGCTATACCACATTATGGGTATATGAAGCTCAAACTGCCAGGCCCAAACGGAGTAATCACAATCGTCAGTGATCCGAACATAGCCCTTCGAGCCGAAAACAAAACAGCAGCGCTCGCCCTCGAGACACTAGCTGAGACCTTCGCTGCAGTAGAATTAACCATGCTCCGGTCAACGGTATACAAGGACGATGTGATCCTTAGCAAAAAGCCCAAATCCACGTCCTTTAAACCCGCAGATGAAATCATCAAATTCCAGGTACACCCGACGGACCCCAACAAAACAGCGTCCATCGGAGCTCAGCTGGACTCCACGGTGGACGAAGCACTACGAGCATTCTTACGAGAAAATTGGGACATCTTCGCCTGGCACCCTTCTGATATGCCCGGAATCCCACGGCAGCTAGCAGAACACAGTCTGAATATCATCGAAGGCTTCAAGCCCGTCAAGCAGACTCTGCGCCGCTTTTTCGAGCCCAAACGACAAGCTATGGGTGAAGAATTAGCCAAACTGCTAGAGGCCGGATTCATTCGGGAGATTAAACATCCCGAATGGTTGGCAAATCTGGTGATGGTACCAAAGAAAGACAAATCCTGGCGGCTGTGTGTCGACTTCAAAGACCTTAACAAGGCCTGCCCCAAGGACCCTTTCCCCCTACCACGGATAGACCAGATCATCGACGCCACAGCCGGACACGATTCACTGTGTTTCCTCGACGCTTACTCCGGATACCATCAGATCAAAATGAAGGAATCCGACCAAGCTACAACCGCATTCATCACCCCATACAGGCCATTCTGCTTCAACACAATGCCTTTCGGGCTAAAGAACGATGGGGCTACATACCAGCGCATGATCCAGACCTGTCTCGAAAAACAGGTTGGCAAAACAGTCGAGGCATACGTTGACGATGTGGTCATTAAAACCAAACACGTCAGCCAGCTGGTCGACGACCTTAGGCGAACCTTTGCCAGCCTACGCGAGTACGATATACGGCTAAATCCGGAGAAGTGTGTCTTCGGAGTTCCCACTGGTAAACTGCTCGGATTCATCGTTTCCCATAGGGGAATAGAAGCGAATCCGGCCAAGATCCGTGCCTTATCAGAACTTGCAGTTCCCACAGAGCTAAAGCATGTCCAAAGGTTGGCTGGTTGCGTGGCGGCGTTAAGCCGCTTTATCTCCCGCCTCGGTGAAAAGGCTTTACCGCTCTACAAATTGCTGAAACGGACCAAGAAATTCGAATGGACCGATGAAGCAAAGGCTGCGTTAGAAGAAATTAAGACACTCCTGGAAAGCAATCCCATACTCACAGCACCAGGCGCGGGTGAGCCCATGTTATTATACATATCGGCCACCAACCAAGTCGTTAGCGCAGTTCTCGTCGTCGAACGAGAGGAGGAGGGACACAAATTCCGGATACAGAAGCCGGTATATTACGTGTCAGAAGTACTAACGCAATGCAAGTCCAGATACCCGCACTACCAGAAGATAGCCTATACAGTATTTATGGCATCACGGAAACTAAGACACTACTTCCAAGAGTGTTCGGTCACGGTGGCCTCCGAAGTACACCTGAACGATATAATCAACAACAGGGACGCCACCGGCCGCATAGCCAAATGGGCCATTGAGCTCCTTCCTTTTGAAATTACCTACAAACCACGTCGAGCTATTAAGTCTCACGCGCTGGCAGATTTTCTCGCTGAATGGACAGAGGCCGAGCTCCCTAGGGAATATAGTATATACTCCCATTGGAGGATGTACTTCGATGGATCCAAAACTTTGGCCGGACTGGGGGCTGGAATTATTCTCACATCCCCCACACACGACAACGTTCGATACGTGTTGCAGATCATGTATGCCGACTCCAACAATGCAGCCGAATACGAAGCCCTCTTGCCCGGTCTTCGGATGGCAGCCTCAATGGGCATACAGCGGCTGGAGGTGTGGGGAGACTCCAACCTGGCCATCTCTCAAATCAACGGCGAGTTCGATGCCAAAAATCCGAAGATGGCGGCATATAGAAACGCCGTCCTTAAAATATCCGCACGGTTCGAGGGGCTGGAATTTCATCATGTCGCTAGAGACAACAACCAGGCCGCTGATATGTTGGCCCGCATGGGGGCCAAACGCGACCCCATCCCAAAAAACACTTTCCTGCAACAGCTCTTTAAGCCATCAGTGGTTTGGCAGGACGACAATATGGGCACCGGACCAACCAGTGCGGACGAGGTTGTTCCCCCTATAAATGAACCAGACGATCAAATCATCGGCGGCTCCGTAACAGACGAAACGCCTTAGGCTCACGAGGTCATGGCAGTAATCGCGCCATGGACCGAGCTCTTCCTCGCCTACCTTCTTCGCAAAGAACTCCCCGACGATCAGACGGAGGCGCGGCGCATAATTCGGCGATCCAAAGCCTACAAAGTACACGAGGGTGAGTTATACAAGAAAAGCACCACCGGAATACTACAGCGGTGCATATCTGAGGAAGAAGGTCGGCAGCTCTTAGCCGAAGTCCACGTAGGGATGGGCGGTCATCACGCCGCAGCAAGAGCCTTAGTTAGCAAGGCCTTCCGGGCTGGGTTTTTCTGGCCCACAGCTCGGACGGACGCCCAGTCACTTATCAAGCACTGCGTGGGGTGTCAACTTTTCGCAAATCAAAGTCACATGCCCCCAACAACTCTTCGGACTATTCCGATCACCTGGCCCTTCGCGGTCTGGGGGCTGGATATGGTCGGACCACTTAAAGGGGGGACCAAGAAGAATAAATACCTACTGGTCATGGTGGACAAGTTCACCAAATGGATAGAGGAAAAACCTGTCAAATCAGCCAAATCCGCACCAGTAATCGACTTTATATCCGGCGTGGTACACCGTTACGGCATTCCGCATAGTATAATAATGGACAATGGATCCAATTTCACGGCCCAAGAGGTCAAAGACTGGTGCGCAAAAATGGGCATTAAGCTCGATTACGCATCAGTTTATCACCCGCAGACCAATGGACAAGTCAAACGAGCAAACGGCCTCATTATGAGTGACATTAAGCCACGTTTGGTCCGGTCTCTTCATGAGTCCGATTGTCATTGGGTTGAGGAGCTTGACTCCGTTCTATGGGGCCTGCGCACCACCCCGAATAGATCAACGGGATACACACCGTTTTTTCATGGTCTATGGGGCAGAAGCGGTCCTTCCTTGTGATATTATTCACGACGCACCAAGGGTGCGCATGTACGAAGAAAAGGAGGCCGAGTTAGATCGGCAAGACGACTTGGACGCCTTGGAAGAAGAGCGCGACATAGCTCGGGCCCGTTCTACCTTTTATCAACAGCAGGCCCGACGTTACCAGAGCAGGGAAGTCAGGGCACAAGCATACACCGTGGGCGAACTCGTCCTACGGCTCCCGGAGAAGCAGAAGCATAAACTCAAGCCCAAATGGGAAGGCCCCTTCATAATTGACGAAGTACTCGCAGGAGGGGCTTACCGTCTGCAGAACCCGCCGGACAACCGCCTTGAACCAAACCCATGGAACGCAGCTCGTCTTCGGTGCTTCTACGGCTAGACCGGTGTCGTCATACTCTTTACCCTCCCTTTTTCTTTCTTTTCTTTGTTGTTTCCTTTCCCCCCCACATTGATTTTTGGCAGGTTTGAATTCTTTCCTTTTCTTCCCAACTCTATGTTCGGCTCAACCGATCTTGTACTAAGATTTTCGGCCTACACCCTTAAGTGTTTAATCCGAACACAGCACTTGGGGGATTCCTTCCGAAGCCATTGCTTTTATGTTATAAACATTTATTCACATTTATTGTGTACACATGCTTTTCCTTGTCGTTTTTAAGCCATCATATGCATCAATTCGAACTAAGACTTTGCCAAGCTGGGTTGCCTCGCTCCTGTGGTTACCCTCTACGTTCCCGATTGTTCGGCTAGAGGGTAAAGGGAGCACCTCTGCGATTGTTACGACCGGGTCATCCGGATACGTACCTCAGACGGGTGAAGCCAATAGCTAGCTATCTTCAGCAGACAATTGATCGGCTACGACGGAATCAACTAATAAGACTATGGTCGTCATGACCATTACTCGGGCTTCTTCTCTTACAAAAGCCCTTAGTCGCATACTAACAGTATACGACCTTCTACCTACGATTTACGTAGCACCCTGAAGAAAGGTATCGATAGAGGTACTATTTTCTTCGGAAGATGTTTCTTACGCTAAGCAGTAATATAACATATCTCCCTGTGTGCTTTCTGTCTGTTCGCAAAACATGGCCGGATTGCCTGGTTCCCCGAACATAATTCACTCCCCTAGGGTGATAATTTACAAGGAACACTCCCAAGCTCTTAGCGCGGGAGGCCGAAGCCGATGGCCGGTTAAGACAAAGTTTACAACACAGACGGAGCAATTCCTCGATTATTAGCACATAGTTGCATATAATCATACATCTGGCTGCCGATCGAGATTGTCAATTATGGCGTCCAGGGAGCAATGTTCTTGTGAGAGACGGGCGGCAGGCATCACTTGGTCGTATACCAGGTGGAGCGGCACTTCTTGTCCATCTGACCCTACTGGCCCAACCTGAGCCATGCGCTCGGGGTTAAGTCCGGTATATCGGGTCTTAATCATTGCCCATGCCTCTCGTGCTCCCTCTCGACAAGCCGATGTCTTCCACAGCTCGAACCTACTTCGGGCTCCCTTGAACCGATCGACTAGTTCGTTCATCCCCTCCGGAGGTTGCTCGGCGGGCCACAATGCTTTCACCATGCTCTTCATGGCCTTCCGAGCCCGCTCATGAAGGGCGGACAGCTCCTTCAGAAGGCTTCCCTGGTAGGATCCGATCTCTTCTTTGGGTCGCCCAGACAGGAGACCTGTACATGAGTCACGACATGCGTATTATGCTTTATTCATAGGAAATACCTTGTGATGTTCGAATCACACTTACCGAACATGCCGCTCTGTAATTTCTGGTTCTCTCCTTGGGCCTGGGCCAACTGAGTCTTTAAGCTCTCAATTTCTTCAGCCTGCTGTTTGTTCTCCTCCTTGAGGCAGCTCTTCTCTTCAAGGTGTCGTTGCAAGACACGACAGCCAGCCTCATGCTGGGACTCGGCATATCGCTGAGATTCTCGGGCTACATCCAAATCTCTTTGTAATTGCCCTATTGATTCAGCTGCTACATTGTACCCTCGCGTCAGCGTGAGAATATACTAAGATCAGCAGAACAGATATACTCACCATGTGCCTCCCGAGTAAAGCTCTTCACTTGCTCCAATTCGGCCTTTACAGATTCCACCTGTGTTCGGCTGGTTTCTAGTTCCTTGGCCAGTTGCTCGCTCTGTTGCTTCGAGGCCTGCATTAGCAGTAAAACAATACAAGGATCCTTAATTCGGTCGTGCCGACCAATTTAAGGCTCGGGGGCTACTGGGTTTACACGAGTGTTCGGACTCTAATTACCGACTACTCACCTACAGGCTGGACGATATCAACTTCATGGCCTCCCCGAACCCAGCTCGGACAGCACCGATGTGCGCATCCGCCGTGCGTAGAGCACTGAACTCTTGTTCGGAGAAGGCTGGGTGACGCAGGGCTTCTCGTCGCCGCCGATGATTCATGGTGCTTCCTACCTCAGATTTGATAACGGACACAGCGTCACCGGAATCGGCAGGGGCCGGATTGACCATGGGAACCTCCGCAGTATGTTCAGCATGAGCAGAAGGCTTGGAATTTTGAGCACCGCCCGACGTCCTGGAGACATCCTCGGCGGGAGATGGCTGAACTCTTTGCCTGAGTATTTCGACATAAGGCTTCTGGTGAGGCTTTATCAATCATGATAATAGATCAAACGGTCGAGCGAAGTACCTTTGGGACGAACATGTAGACGGGCTCGTCCCCGCGACCGGCTCATTTATCAGACCCTTGTTGTTTTCCGGCCCGGGCACTGCCGCCGTTGCCGATGTATGTCGCGCGGATCTACGGCGCTTGGGAGTAGGAGCCGTCGCGTTTGGGTCGTTGGAGGATACTTGCCTTTTGCAGGACGAGTTTTTCTTCTTCTTGCTTATCGCAGGGGAAGGGAACGATCCAGGGTAATCGGCTGTGATAGCCACCTTGGAGCCGTCAAGGCCCTCCTGGTAGAAAACCCCATCTTCGAGCTCGATCGACAGATCCGGGTCATCGTGAAAGCCTGGATCATCATCACGAGAATAGTCCTCAGGTTGGGGGGCTGGACAGTTAACTGTCTCGATGAAGCTCCTCCATTCCTGTTCACATAAAGATAAAAGACTTCGGTCAAAAAGGGACAAATTGAAAACCCGAATTGTGGTCACGGGGTTGAAAGGCTCACCCATTCGATGGGATTGTGGCTTGAGTATCCCTCCTTGGTCGACCGCCGAATAAAATCTTCTTGCTCCTCTTTGTATAGGTCGGCAAGAGCGGCGGCTAATGTTGTTTGATCAGCAGGACCCAGTCTTCAGGAGCGAGTAGTGTCGCTTGTCCCGTTGTAACACCACAAGGGGTGTATCCTCTGTTGAAGGGGTTGGACGCACCGGGTGATGGCGGCGGCCATGACGTCTATCATGGCCAGCTTGTGGTGGGCTAGTACCCTCACACGGGCTGCTAAGCGCTGCACTTCAGCGATGTCCTCTTGAGACAGGCTCTTCGGGCGCCAGTTGTACCTTTTCTTCAAAGGGGCGTCGGAGTATTCGGGCAGACCCCTCCGAGCTGGATCGAATAGAGGGACGTCCTCGATGTAGAACCATTCCGAAGGCCATTCTTCGGACTCCTTCGGCGTCCCCACAGGATATCCCGTCCCCGCTATGCGGCATACTTCGGCTCCACCGACATCAAAAATTATCTTGTCTCGAGTGCGAGGGGCGAGGCAAAAGTACTTCCTCCACAATTCGAAGTGTGCCTCGCAGCCCAGGAACATCTCGCAAAGGGCGACGAAGCCCGAGATGTGCAGAATAGACCCTGGGGTGAGGTGGTGGAGCTGGATTCCATAAAACACCAGTAACCCTCTCAAGAACGGATGAATGGGAAACCCGAGACCCCGCAGGAGGAAGGGCACGAAACATACGCGCTCCCCCTTTCGTGGATGGGGGAAATTCTCCGTGAGGGCCTCGCCGTTGAATGAAGACAAACCGGCGCGGACAACTGCCAGATCCGAGGAGGGAAGGTACCCTTGGGTTTCGAGGTCACGTAGTCGAAGGAGGGACACAGAGCAGCTTGTCCAGTCCCCGGGACGGGAGCCGTAAGGGTGCGAGGAAGAACTGGGGGCGCTCGCCATGTTTTGGTGGTGATCTTTCACTGGAAGCTTTTTCCGATGGGGAAGAAGAAGATATGGCTTGGACCACGATTCAGTTTGTTTAAATGGGTGTTACCTCCTTTGTGGGAGGGGTAGTTTTGTAAAAAGCTACTGAACCGCTCGTCTCCCCACGATGCACGAAAATCAAGAACCACTATTACGATGGACCCAGCAAGCCCGTGACGTTTGGGATTTCACCGATGACAGGATGGTTGCCAAACTAGAAGGTATGAAGGGACTCGCCTCGCAAGCCGAAGACTTTGGCGCACAAGATTGTTCGGATATACCTCGGCGTTGGAGGCTAGTCCGGGGGCTACAGAGGGAGTCCTGGTTTAAGGGGTCCTCGGATAGCCGACCTGTTTCTCATGGGCCGGACTATGTGGGCCACTGGATGAGCATTGGGTGATCAAGGGCCCCGTCGCCAAGGTGGAAGTTTCAAGGAGCCATGGCGTGTCCTCCAAGTTGTCGACAATAGATATGCATGTTTTTCCCTTTGATGTGCAACCAACTATGTGTAAGCCCTAGGTACCCTCGGCGTCTATATAAGCCGGAGGGTTTTAGGTTATAGGCCAAGAGAACTCATCTAGGGTTTTAGCTATACGATCTCAAGGTAGATCAACTCTGTAACCCTTATACCATCAATATAATCAAGCAGGACGTAGGGTATTACCTCCATAGGAGGGCCCGAACCTGGGTAAACATCGTCTCCCCCATCTCCTGTTACCATCGATTCTAGTCTCACAGCTCGGGACCCCCTACCCGAGATCCGCCGGTTTTGACACCGACACCCGCTCCTCTTCGCGGAAAACCCAACGCAAATCACAAGTATCAGGAAGGATTTCTCGCGCCGTTGCCGGGGAGTATCACCAACCTACTACCAAGTACCTTCGCACAAATTATCATTCACTTGTTCTATTTTTTAGTTATATTTTGCTTGTTACATAAAAATCAAAAAATACAAAAATATTTATCTTTGCTAGTTGCTAGTTTGCTTGTTTGCTTGCTGCTATGGCTAGTTCCCCTCCGGACATGCCTTCCCCTCCTTACTTTGGAGTGGGTTCCACAATCTTGGATTTTAAGCAACTGGGTGATGAGTCCCTTAAAGAAGCTTGGGATAGATTACTAGAGATACAAACGAGAGCTAATCCCAAAAGTCATATCAAATTGCTCCTTAGAAGTTTTTATGTTGGTCTATCCTTACCTCATCGACGTGTCCTGGATTCTATGTTCGAAAAAGATTTTCTTGGGAATAATGCTTTTGACACCTAGGAAAAGATGAAAAATATATTTGGACAACCCAAAATAGAAACCATTGAACCAACCATACTGGTGTGCTTTCGTCAAACTGAGTTAATAAAACAAACTATGGCCATTATGGAAACAATTTTAGAGGGTTATACAACATGTCTACTAAAATCAATGGGAACATTAGTGGTGCAAAATAAGAGATTTGACACTATGGACCAAAAGATTGATGCCCTCAGTATTTTGAAAGATGAAATGAAAATTCTCAATAACAAGTTAGAACAACTTGTTCTTAGTGTCAAAGATGACAACACTTGAAACTATGCATTATGCCTAGCTAGGGGCGTAAAACAATAGCGCTAGTTGGGAGGCAACCCAATAGTTATCTTATTTTCTTACTTTTACTTTATGTTTGATTTTGATAACATGATTATTGATTCTTTAATGATTGTGTTTTTATGTTTAAATTAGTGTTTGTGCCAAGTAAAGCCTTTGGGATGACTTATATGATGAGTAGAATTGATACGGTGCAAAAGCAGAAACTTTGGCATCCAATGCAGAATTTATCTGATTTTACTGGAACATATTTTTGATCTGAAATTTGTACACAGTATTTCTATACAAATTCCCCATGTTTTCCTAATTTTTCAGAATTTGTGGAGCTACATAAGTATAGGTTCTCAATAGATCTTTACAGACTGTTCTGTTTTAGACAGATTCTGTTTTTGCTTGCATAGTTTGCTTGTTTTGATGATGCTATGGATTGTATCGGGGGTATAAGCCATGAAGAAGTTAGAATACAGTACCTTATGCAATAATAAAATAAAAATCAACTTATAACAGTACCTAAAGTATTTGATATGTTTGCTATACTAACGGATCTCATGAAGGTTTTGTTGAGTTTTGTGTGCTGAAGTTTTCAAGTTTTGGGTGCTATCACGATGGATGAAGGAATAAGGAGCGGAAAGAGTCTAAGGTTGGGGATGACCAAGGCACCCCAAGGTAATATTCTAGGAAGACTCAGGCGTCTAAGCTTGGGGGGAGCCTGGTGTGGCTTGAGACTGTGTCGGTATTTCCCCAAAGAGGAAGGGATGATGCAGCACAGCGACGGTAAGTATTTCCCTGAGTTATGAAATCAAGGTATCGAACCAGTAGAAGGATCACCACCACCTAATAAGCAGCACCTGCACACTAATAACAAATACTTGTAACCCGACGCGAAAGAGAGGTTGTCAATCTCTCTACGGTAAAAAGATAGATTAGGATATGATAGAAGGAGAGATAGATCTCTCAAGAACACAAAATAAAAAGAGCCAATAAAAAGTGCAGCAGGGTATTTTTGGGTTTTGGTATAGTAGATCTGAAAACAAAAAGGCAAAAAGATAGATCGGAAAGCAATATGTTGGAAAAGTAGACCCGGGGCCCGTAGGTTTCACTAGTGGCTTCTCTCATGAGTATAGCACACGGTGGGTGAACAAATTACTATTGGGCAATGGATAGAAGATCAAATCATCATGACGATATCCAAGGCGATGATCATTATATAGGCATCACGTCCAAGATAAGTAGACCGACTCCTGCCTGCATCTACCACTATTACTCCACACATCGACCGCTATCCGCATGCATCTAGTATATTAAATTCATGGAAAAATGAAGTAATGCAATAAGAACGCTGACATCATGTAGACAAATCTATTCAGGTAGGAATAGACCCCATCTTGTTATCCTTAATGGCAACGATACATGCGTGCCTTGCTGCCCCTTCTGTCACTGGAAAAGGACACCGCAAGATCGAACCCATCACAAAGCACCTCTTCCCATGGCAAGAAAAATCGATCTAGTCGGCCTAACTAAACCAAAGATTCGAAGAATAAATACAAGGCTATAAGTAATCATGCATATAAGAGATCAAAGAAGACTCAAATAATATTCATGGATAGAAACTGATCATGAACTCAAAATTCATCGGATCCCAACAAACACACCGCAAAAGTTTACATCAAATAGATCTCCAAGAGACCATTGTATTGAGAATCAAAAGAGAGAGAGGAAGACATCTAGCTACTGCCTACGGACCCGTAGGTCTATGATGGACTACTCACGCATCATAGGAGAGGCACCTACAAAGAAGATGAACCCCTCCGTGATGGTGTTTGATTGGATCTTGAGGCTCTGGAACTTGTGGCGTCTGGATGTGTTTTTTGTCGACTCACGTGGGGTTTTCTGAATATTTGGGTATTTATAGGCATCAGAGGCAGTGGAGGGGGCCCCGTGGAGGGCACAACCCATCAAGGCGCGTCGGGGCCCCCTGGCGTGCCCTGGTGGGTTGTGGCCTCCACAGCCCACCTCTCTGGCACTTCTTTGGCCCACTGGGAGTCTTCTGGTTCAAAAAAAATGTCCAAAAAGTTTTGTCGCGATTGGACTCCGTTTGGTACTGATATTCTGCGAAGTAAAAAACAAGCAAAAACAGCAACTTGCACTTTGGCACTATGTCAATAGGTTAGTCCCAAAAAATGATATAAAGTTGTAATAAAGTGATTGTAAAACATCCAAGAATGATAATATAACAGCATGGAACAAGCAAAAATTATAGGTACGTTGGAGACGTATCAGCATCCCCAAGCTTAATTCCTACACGTCCTTGAGTAGGTAAATGATAAAAACAGAATTTTTGATGTGGAATGCTGCCTAACATGTTCATCTCATATTCTTTTCTTTTGTAGTATGGACATTTGGACTTTTAGATGATTCAAAGCAATAGTCTAGTTTTAACATAATGACTTATATACTCAAGCATGCCAACAAGCAACCATGTCTTTCAAAATATCAACACTAAAGAAAGTTATCCCTAGCCCATCATGCTCAATCATTGATCCATTCATGAAACACACTCAAATATTAGTTATACCCAATGCTCAAGTACGATCATAGTGCCCCCTAGTTGGTGCTTATAAGATAAGATGGAGACTCAAAGTAAAAATAAAAATTGCATAAAGTAAATAGATAGGCCCTTCGCAGAGGGAAGTAGGGATTTGTAGAGGTGCCAGAGCTCAATGTTTAAATTGAGACAGAAAAATATTTTGAGTGGCATGCCTTTCCTGTCAACGAAAACGACAAAGTAGTTCACAATACTTTCCATGCTAGATATATCATAGGCGGTTCCCAAACAGAAAATAAAGTTTATTCCTTTTTCCACCATTCTTTCACATTACATGACGGGTCGTATCCATGGTTGCCTTCCATACCAACACTTTCCAAGGAATTTATTATTTGACAACATAAAGTAAATATTTTTTCTTTTTCATTTCGGGAATGGGCATCCCTATTACCGCCGCACTCTCGTGCAATGACAAGTGAATAAACACTCATCTTGAGAATAACATATCTAGCATGGAAAAATATTGGACACTCCTCACCGTTTCATGAGCGGTACGAGCACACAAAAGAGAGGTTTATTTTGAAAATTAGAGATGGCACATACAAATTTGCTTGGAACGGCATGGAAATACCGCATATAGGTAGGTATGGTGGACTCATAAGGCAAAACTTGGTTTAAGGATTTTGGATGCACAAGTAGTATTTCTACTTAGTACAAATGGAGGCTAGCAAATAGATTGAGAAGCAACCAAACCAAGAAACGAAAATTCACATAAGCGAGCATTGAGCATAACTAACACCAAATAATGCACCATAAGTAGGATTTAATTTCATTGCATAACTATTGACTTTCGTACTTGCATAGGGAATCACAAACCTTAACACCAATATTCCTACTAAAGCATAATTACTCACTAACATGACTCACATATTACTATCATCATGTTTCAAAACTATTACAAAGAATCAAGTTTGATTTGTCCAATGATCTTCATGAAAGTTTTTATTATATCCTCCTTGGATATCTATCACTTTGGGACTAGTTTCATATATTGCCATTGCTTTTGACAAGCTCAAACAAATTTTTGTGAAGCACATGAGCATAGAGTTTTCATCTCTCAAAAAGGTACAAGTGAAGCATGAGAGGATTTCTTCAAAATTTACTAGCTCTCAAATTAATCTAAGTGAAGCATGAGAGTATTTCTACAAAAATTTCCAAGCACGCCGTGCTCAAAAAGATATAAGTGAAGCACTAGAGCAATTCTATAGCTCAAAAAGTTTAAGTGAAGCATAAAGAGCAATTCTAACAAATCATAGCATAATTTTGGCTCTCCCAAATAGGTGTGTCCAGCAAGGATACAAGTGACAAACTAACAAGCAAAGCAAGCAAAGACTCAAATGATACAAAACGCTCCAAGCAAAACTCATGATATGTTACGAATAAAAATATAGCTCCAAGTAAAATACCGATGGTCGTTAGAAGAAAGAGGGGATGCCACTCGGGGGCATCCCCAAGCTTAGTTGCTTGTTTCTCTTTGGATATATCTTGGGGTGCTGTTGCATCCCCAAGCTTAGGCTCTTTTGAAAGCACATTTGCTCCCTTGGTGGTTTTGGTAATTAATAACAACATATATGTCATTGAACTAATGTTTCCACTAAGCATATTTCAGGAAAAGTTCAATGATAGGGATGGCAAAAAGGATTGTGGAGATACCTCAAGATGCAAGGAAATGGATTGGCAAAGCTTCAAGCAAGAGGACTCTACATTTTACTTTGTGAGAAATCACTTTGAGTCCATAGGAAAGCCAATACTATTAAAAGGGGGTAAGGTACTGTTGGTGAACAAGATGCTCCACGTGCACAAGTGATAGTCACCAAAAACACCCACAAACTCTTCCACAAAAGTCTGTCCAAGCCAAACATCCAAAATCGGTGCAACCAACAATTCCCACTCGGTCCCACCGATTCCCAAACTCAGACAGCCCATGCCAAACCCTAGCCATTCGGTGCAACCAATTCTGCATCGGTGCCACTGAGTTCAGTTGCCAACTTTCTGTTTAGCTATTTTTAGTCTTCGGTACCACTGAGTTTTGCCAGTCGGTCTCATCGAGACTTGGACCAACTTCCTGGTTAGCTATTCACAAGGATCGGTACCACCGAGAATTGTGAATCGGTCTCACCGAGTTTTTGGACCAACTCTCTGGTTAGCCATGGTCAAGAATCGGTACCACCGAGATTTGAGAATCGGCGTCACCAAGTTGTGCATTCTGACCGTTGGTCACCTGATCGGTACCACCGAGAGTTATATATCGGTCTCACCGTGATTCAAAAGTTACTGCCTTTTGGTCACTTCGGTACCACCGAGTTTTACACTTCGGTGTCACCGAGTTGGTCACTTTAGGTGTAACGGTTGGATTTTTGGGGATCCCTATATATACCCCTTCACCACCACCCACTCGAAAGAGAAGCACTCAGAACTATTCCATACTTGCCCCATCCTATTTTCTGAGAGAGACCCACCTACTCATGTGTTGAGATCAAGCTATTCCATTCCTACCATATGAATCTTAATCTATAGCCTCCCCAAGTTGCTTTCCACCAAATCAATCTCTTCCACCACAGCCAAATCTGTGAGAGAGTGATTGTGTGTTGAGGAGTCTATCATCTTGAAGCACAAGAGCAAGGAGTTCATCGACATTGCCGAGCCTATTACCTTTTGGAGGGTGGTGCCTCCTAGATTGGTTAGGTGTCGCTTGGGAGCCTCCTACTTCGTGTTGTGGAGTTGAACCAAGAAGTTTGTACGGGCAAGGAGATCGCCTACTTCATGAAGATCTACCCATAGTGAGGCTAGTCCTTTGTGGACGGAAGCCGTTATGGAATAGTCAAGGTTGCTACTTCGTGGACCCTTATGGGTGGAGCCCTCCGTGGAATCTCGCGACTGTTACCCTCCGTGCGTTGAAGACTCCATAAACGTGGACGTACGATAGCACCACCTATCGAAACCACGGGAAAAATCTTCGTGTCTACAAATTGCATTTGATCTTCCTTCCTACCCTCTACTATACATGCTTGTTGTTACTTTCCGCTGCTATACTCTTAGACATGCATGTGTAGGGTGTACTTGACTTGCTATCATTGCTAAAATCTGCCAACACTTAAAATTGGGAAAAGGTAGAATTTTTATTTGGTCAAGTAGTCTAATCACCCCCCCCCCCTCTAGACATACTTTCGATCCTACAAGTGGTATCAGAGCATTGGTCTCACAACCTAGGAGAGTATGGCGTCTAGTGAGGGAAATTATCACCATAGAGGTTCGTACTTTGATGGCACAAATTTTGCTAGGTTGAAGCACAAAATGAAAATGCACATTCTTGGTCATAACCCCGTTGTTTGGGCTGTTGTTCGTGTTGGCTTGCAAGGTGAATTATTTGGTGATGGAAAGGAACCGGATTGTGAATCGACCGCGGATGAATTGAAGATGTTGCAATACAACGCTCAAGCATGTGACATTCTCTTCAACTACCTATGCCCCGAAGAATTCAACAAAATCAGCCATCTTGAGAATGCAAAAGAGATTTGGGATACTTTGGTTGATATGCATGAAGGTACCGAATCTGTGAGAGAATCCAAGTTGGATGTTCTTCAAAGTCAGCTTGACAAGTTCAAGATGAAGGATGGTGAAGGAGTCGCAGAGATGTACTCTAGGCTAGCTCTCATCACCAATGAGATTGCCGGCTTAGGAAGCGAAGAAATGACCGACAAATTCATCATCAAGAAGATACTTAGAGCTTTGGATGAGAGATACGACACCGTGTGCACATTGATCCAAATGATGCCCAACTACAAAGATCTCAAGCCTACGGAAGTCATTGGAAGGATTGTTGCTCATGAGATGACACTCAAGGACAAAGAAGAGCTTCACAACAAGTCTAGCGGTGCTTACAAAGCCACAAGTGATGCTCCCGCAACTTCAAGCAACAACCTTGTCACCAATGAAGAGATAAGCCTCATGGTCAAGAAATTCAACAAGTTCTACAAGAATAGAGGCAAAGAACGAAGCTCCAACTCAAGATATGAAGAGAAGCGTTCGTCAAGTCGTGACCGAAACTGCTACAATTGTGGGAAGCCTGGACACTACTCCAATGAGTGCACGGCTCCCTACAAACGAAGAGAAGAGTCACCAAGAAGACGAAGCTCAAGGAATGAATCACCTCAAAGAGAGAGAAGGAGTAGAGATGATCGTTATGAACGAAGACCCTCAAGGAGAAGTAGGGACTCGGACAAGAAGGACAAGTACACCAAGAGCTACTCATGAAGAAGACATCAAGCTCATGTTGGTGAATGGGTTTCCGGCTCCGAATCCGACAACAACTCCGAGAGAAGCTATCACTCCAACTCCGACTATAGTCAAGATGAAGGTGTTGCCGGACTTGCACTAGTGACTACCAACTCCTATGATCTATTTGATTCACCAAACGAAGGGAGTGGAAGTTGCTTCATGGCTAAAGGCCCCAAGGTATCACACCCCAAGTATCTTGATTTCAATAGTGATGAAGATGATTTACTTTGTGATGATGACTTGCTCTTTGCTAAAAATAGTGATGTTAGTCAAAATGAACTTGATAATTTTCATACTTGTCAAGATAAGTCGTGTGATGATGATAAGATGAAAATAGAACAACTAACTAAAGAATTAAACACTCTTAAGTTAGCCCATGAATCTACTCTCAAAGATCATAGAGAGCTTGTAAGGACTCATGAGAAGCTACGCTTCGAGAAGCTCAACTTGGAGCAAGAACATGAGTTTCTTAAAGCTATCAATGGCGATCTCCGAAAGAAGACTTCATCTTATCTAGCCAAACGACTACTCTTGTCTACTTTCATTCCACAAGTTAAGTCTAAGCAAACTAGTAACAAAGGCAAGAAAGGTTCTTCATCTAGTAGCAACATTAAAAATGTTAAATCTAATGATGTTGCTTCTAGTAGTTCTATTGATTCCACTAATGATGATTCTCTTAGCCAAGTGACACTTGAGCAAGAAAACGATTTATTGAAAGGAATTATAGAGAAAGGTATCTACAAGAGTCTTGCCGGATGTAAGCAATTTGGGGAAATTGTACGCAAGCACGGAGGATACCGGAAGAACCATGGCATTGGCTACTTCAATGCTAATGGAGTTGAATGGGAAGAAGGTCAATACCCCAAGCCCAAGTTTGTTCCTCAAAGGGAGAAGTATGAACATACTCTTCCCAAGGGAACAAACACTCAAGATGACCTTCCACCACAAGACCACAAGCTCAAGGGCAAGAACAAGCTTCAAGAGGACATTGACTCATATGAAGACGAATGTCAAGCTTTGCTGGAGTGGGTTCCCAAGGCTACTTCAAGCTCAACTTCTACAAGTGCCACTTCAACACCAAGGATCCCCATCAAGTTGATGTGGGTCCCCAAGAAGAAGAACTAGAGAAGTTCTTGAGGGGTGACCCCGCCAATGAAATTCACTCCTATTAATTATTGGCAAGAACTAGTTGCAATCAACATCAACATCATGCAATAGTTCAAGGAGTCACACATTCCCTCAAAGGTAAGCAAGGGACAATGTAATCAACAAATCCATGGACATCATCATGTATGCTTTGCACTCCATGTCCATAGATATCCTTGTATTTGTCTCTTGTATGTTGGGACTAACCCATGTAGGTGAGAAGAGTAAGGAAACAACAAGGATGCTCCCAACTCTTGGTGATCTTCATCAACCTTGAGCATCCACCACTACCTCACCAACATGAAGTCTTCATCGACAAAACCCAAGGTTAGTTTATCCCTCCTATGGGGGGATGTCACATCAAGGGGGAGCTTTACTCTAAGACTTGAGTTAAAGCATCTCATAGTATGTGACAACATTAAATGCTTTATGTAAAAGTGGTAATCCCACTTGTGCTTAAACGATGAGTATGACCTATGATCAAGTATTCTTACTTGGCTCCTAAGTCAATATACTCATATATAGATGATTCCGTCATCGCCAAAATGCTTGATAGATGCTAGTATGTATGTGCATGTTTGCCATGATTTCTTTTGACATTTTAATGTGTGAGCATATTGGTCTGCATTTATTTATCCATTCGAGGACATCCAATTGTTGCTATTTGGCTTTTGATTTTTCTTTTGCCAATTGGATTGACAAGAATGCCTAGGACCACTCTCTAGCTATCTATGCTTTCTCATCTCATATTCTATTCTTGCTGCAACACAAAATTTGAACAAGTACTTTTCAATCCCTCTGTGTGAGGAGCACTCGGAGTTCCGCCTCGACAAAGAACTGGCCATTAAAACCTCCCAAGGGCATCTCGGTGGAACCAACACCAAAATCTCGGTCTCACCGAATGCCTAGGGTTGATCTGGATTTCCATCTCGGTAACACCGATTCCTTATTCTCGGTTACACCGAGTTTCCCTATCAGCTAACAGTTGAGAAACTCGGTGGCACCGAAAATTTCGAACCGGTGTCACCGACAGCGAAGGGTATATATCCTGGCGGACTCGACTTTTGAAATTCAACCGCAAAAGTTCGTTTTCCTCCAACCCTAAGCTGCCGCTCCGGACCCCCTGGTCGTCGCCCTTGCCTCCCCGTGCATCTCCGCCGTTGGGAATCGCCGCCGCCGACGGAATATTCACCGCCGTCGTCGCATTAGCGGGTCCTTCACCGAATTAGGGTATGGATCCGACCCTCCTTGCGTTCCCCGTCCGATTCTCGCGCATTGGAGTTACTTTTATCTATAAACCACTGATTGCAATCCTCCAAATCCCCTAGAAATCTCAATAGCTTAGCGAGCCAAAAAAAAATTAGGTCTAGTCGTCCGCAAAATTGAATCTCGATGATACCGAGTCAGAAAAATCGGTTCTACCGATTTTGTTTTGTACTGCTGAGGACAGTCTCGGTGAAACCGAGTGGTAATTTTCGGTGTGACCGAAGTTGCTGCGAAGTTTCTGTAAAGAGTTCTGTGTGTCTCGGTGGTACTGAAACTTTTGACTCGGTGACACCGAAATCCATTTTTGCTGACAACTATATCTAAGGATTTCTCTGTTCAAACCTTTGAAAAATGTCTGCATTTTGTGATGACTCATCTCCTTCCACTCTTCTACACTCTAATTCACAGGGTCAGAGATGTCAGATGCTGAAGACAGTCAGAATGATCTTAGAGAGCAGAGTGTTGACATGAGCTCATGCACTAGTCCTGAGGGGAGCTATGATGATGTTCCTAGCTCTCCTGCTCTGCCCAAAGCTGCAACCAGGGCAAGAAGGAAGCTCAACTCAGATGAGGAGGATGAAGATTTCATACCTGAGGAGCTGTCCAAGAAGGATGATGTTGCAAGGAACACCACTGCTGCTGCATCTTCATCCAAGAAGAAGAGAGAAAGGACAAGATTTGTCAAAGCTAAAGTTCTTCCATCTACTACAGAGTATCTAGCTGAGGAAGAAGAGGAGGAAGAACCAGTTGCCAAGGCTCCTCCTAAGAAGAAGAAGAAGCTGATGGCAGATGCTATGCCTAAGACTACCACATCCAAGAGCACCAAGACTGCCCCCAAGAAAGTTGCTGCTGACAAACCCAAGAGGTTCTCCAGAGAGATACCAGCTTCCAGCAAGAACAAGACTTCTACCTTTAGGGAAGCTGAGGATGATGATATGACTGCTTTGGTGAAGCTAAGACCACACCTTCCAGAGCACAATGGCAGCCACTTGCTTGCTGAGGACATGAAGAAGAAGAAGAAGGACTCAGGTTTGAGAGAATGGAGAGCCATTGATCCATATTCTCAGAGAAGAAAAACAGCTGTGGACTACAGATTTTATACCAAGGAGCAACAAGATTTCTATGAGACAATCTTGCTTGATAAGAGCCCTGCTGTCAGTGACATGAGGTATGTAGATTGGAAGTACATCAAGGAGAATGAAGATTACTTCCCAAGTGTGCAAGACAACTTTCACTGCATTGGTCTGGATGAATTTGTTGGCAAGGAATTCACTGCATGGAATGATGAAATGATCATGCAATTCTACTCCACTGCTCATTTCTATGGAGATGGTAGAATTGTATGGATGACTGAAGGAGCAAGATATGAATCAACTGTTGAGGAGTGGGCTACCATCTTAGGAGTCCCACAGGTGGAAGATGGAGACATCAATGTCTACAATGAGCCCAAGGCTAGCCATGATGCTATGAAGAACATGTACAATGAGATCCCTGCTGCAAACTTGAAGTCTCACAAGTTAGGATCCATTTACTTCCTCCAGGATGGTCTACGGACTATCAACACCATATTGAGGCATACATTGATGCCTAAGTCTGGAGATGACAAGATGATCAGAGGACATTCCATCAACACGCTAATCCATCTAGATCAACATACTAGATTCAGAGTGATGGATCTGATAGTGGAGACTGTGAAGAGGGTTGCTGCTGATTAGAAGCGCTCATGTTGCTATGCACCCTACATCCAGATGCTCATTAACTCCAAGCTGGAGAAGCACATCTTTGCTCTTGATAGACCTCATTTGCCACTGTTGTCAGATCTAGAGGATAATGTTGTGGTGATGGATCCAGACCATCCCACTTCAGCTACTACACAGGCACATGCAGAGGCAGCCAGAGAGTCTAGTTCTCAGATGCCTAGGTCAAGGAGTGAGCAGATGGGTCTCCTACTTAGCACTATGCTCAGCATGCAGAAGGACATCAATGAGGTATTGAAGAACCAGGCAAGTCTTGCGAGGATTGTTGACAACAAGTTTCACACTCTCAACAACAAGGTGGATGCACTCACAGTGACTGTGACAGAGCTCAAGAAGGAAGTTGATGTAGTGCCTAGCCCTCATTCCACTGATGATAATGATGAGGATCGTGCACCTCTACGGCCTAGCACTCAGTTCACTACTCAGGCTTGATCAGCTATAGTGCCAGCTACAGAGTTGCGACCTTCTTCATCAGCACCTGCTACAGCCTCTTCAGCTCCATCAGCTCCTCCAGCTGTTGGAAATATGCCCTAGAGGCAATAATAAATTGGTTATTATTATATTTCCTTGTTCATGATAATCGTTTATTATCCATGCTATAATTGTATTGATTGGAAACTCAAATACATGTGTGGGTACATAGACAAAACTATGTCCCTAGTAAGCCTCTAGTTGACTAGCTCGTTGATCAAAGATGGTTAAGGTTTCCTAGCCATTGACATGAGATGTCATTTGATAATGGGATCACATCATTAGGAGAATGATGTGATGGACAAGACCCAAACTAAGAACGTAGCATTTTGATCGTGTCAGTTTATTGCTATTGTTTTCTGCATGTCAAGTATCTGTTCCTATGACCATGAGATCATGCAACTCCCTGACATCGGAGGAGTACCTTGTGTGTATCAAACGTCGCAACGTAACTGGGTGACTATAAAGGTGCTCTACAGGTATCTCCGAGGGTGTCTGTTGGGTTGGCATGGATCAAGACTGGGATTTGTTACTCTGTGTGACGGAGAGGTATCTCAGGGCCCACTCGGTAATACAACATCACAATGAGCCTTGCAAGCAATGTGACTAAAGTGTTAGCCACGAGATCTTGTATTACGGAACGAGTAAAGAGACTTGCCGGTAACGAGATTGAACTAGGTATAGAGATACCGACGATCGAATCTCGGGCAAGTAACATACCGAAGAACAAAGGGAACAGCATACGGGATTAACTGAATCCTTGACATAGAGGTTCGACCGATAAAAGATCTTCGTAGAATATGTAGGAGCCAATATGGGCATCCAGGTCCCGCTATTGGTTATTGGCCGTAGAGGTGTCTCGGTCATGTCTACATAGTTCTCGAACCCGCAGGGTCTACACGCTTAACGTTTGGTGACGATTAGTATAATTGAGTTATTATGTTGGTGACCGAAAGTTGTTCGGAGTCCCGGATAAGATCCCGGACATGACGAGGATCTCCGGAATAGTCCGGAGGTAAAGATTGATATATGTGATAATAGTGTTTTGATCTCTGAAAGGGTTCCGGAGTTCACCGGAAGGGGTTCCGGATGTTTACCGAAGTGTTCGGGTGCAGCAACACTTTATATGGGCCAAGGGATAAAAGCCCACGAGGTATTGGAAGGTGCAAAAGTAGTTTTGCTGCCGCGTAAGCGGTACTACCGCTTGTGTGAAGCGGTACTACCGCCCGAGCGGTACTACCGCTTGTGTGAAGCGGTACTACCGCCCAAGCGGTACTACCGCTTGTGTGAAGCGGTACTACCGCTTGTGCGCGGCTGTGCACGGTTCGGCAGGGATCCGAGTTGGACTCTTTCCCTGCGGGCCAAACCGACCTTGTGCGGGCAAAACCGACCTGGAGGAGGCTTTTACTCCAAGTTTAGACCCCAAGGCTCAACATATAAATAGAGGGGCAGGGCTAGCACACGGGACACATCAAGATTTCCCCAAGCCGTGTGCGGCAACCCTAACCCTCTAGTTCCTCCGTCATAATCTCCGTAGTGCTTGGCGAAGCCCTGCAGAGATTGTTCCTCACCACCATCACCACGCCGTCGTGCTGCTGGAACTCAACCACTACTTCATCATCGCTCGCTGGATCGAGGAGGTGAAGGCGTCATCAAGCCGTACGTGTGTTGAACGCGGAGGTGCCGTCCGTTCGGCACTAGTTCGTGATCGGATCGAGGGACGACTTGCGATTTGGATCGCGGAGACGTTCGACTACATCAACCGCGTTTCTTAAACGCTTCCGCTTAGCGATCTACAAGGGTATGTAGATCCACTCTCCCTCTCGTAGATGCTCATCACCATGGATAGATCTTATGTGTGCGTAGGAAAATTTTTGTTTCCCATGCAACGTTCCCCAACAGTGGCATCATGAGCCAGGTCTATGCGTAGATGAGATCTCGAGTAGAACACAAACGAGTTGTGGGCGTGGGTGTATACATATTGCTTGCCGTTACTAGTTGATATTTGATTCGGCGGTATTGTGAGATGAAGCGGCCCGGACCGACATTACGCGTACACTTACGCGAGACAGGTTCCTTCAACTGACATGTAATTTTGTTGCATAAAGATGGCTAGCGGGTGTCTGTCTCTCTCACTTTAGTTGAATCGATTTCAATGAAGAGGGTTCTTTTAGAAGATCAAAAAGCAATCACTACACCACGTTGTGGTTTTGCGTAGGTAAGAACGGTTCTTGCAAACCCGTAGCAGCCACGTAAAATTTGCAACAACAATTAGAGGACGTCTAACTTGTTTTTGCAGGGTATGTTGTGATGTGATATGGCCAATTACATGATGAGATATATGTGATGTATGAGATGATCATGTGATGTATAGAATATCACGACTTGCATGTCGATGAGTACGGCAACTGGCAGGAGCCATAGAGTTGTCTTTAATTATTGTATGACCTGCGTGTCAATCATTAAGCGCTATGTAATGCTTTACTTTATCGCTAAACGTTAGCTATAGTCGTGGAAGCAACAGTCAGCGCGACAACCTTATGGCGACACGTTGATAGAGATCAAGATGATGGAGATCATGGTGTCATGCCGGTGACGATGGAGATCATGCCGGTGCTTTGGAGATGGAGATCAAAAGCACAAGTTCATGGCCATATCATGTCACTTATGATTTGCATGTGATGTTAATCCTTTTATGCATCTTATTTTGCTTAGGACGACGGTAGCATTATAAGGTGATTCCTCACTTAAATTTCAAGATAAATTGTGTTCTCCCCAAGTGTGCACCGTTGCGAAAGTTCGTCGTTTCGAGACACGCCGTGATGATCGGGTGTGATAGACTCTACGTTCGCATACAACGGGTGTAAGCCATGTTACACGTGCGGAACACTCGGGTTAAACTTGACGAGCCTAGCATGTACAGACATGGCCTCGGAACACAAGAGACCGAAAGGTCGAACATGAGTCATATAGTAGATATGATCAACATGAAGATGTTCACCATTGAAACCACCTCAACTCACGTGATGATCGGACTTGAGTTGGTGGATTTGGATCATGTTACACTCGAATGATCGGAGGGATGTCAATTTGAGTGGGAGTTTTTTAAATATGATTAACTAAACTCATTATCTAAGAACAATAGTCTAAGTTGTCTTTGCTATATTTATGTTGTAGATCATGGCTCGCGCAGTAGCACCCCTGAATTTTAATGCGTTCCTAGAGAAAGCTAAGTTGAAAGATGATGGAAGTAACTTTGTGGACTGGGCCCGTAATCTAAGGATTATCCTTACGGCTTCCCAGAAGGCTTATGTCCTTGATGCACCGCTTGGTGATCCACCCGCTCCAGTTGAGTCTCTAGACGTTGTGAACGCCTGGCAGGCTCGTTCTGATGATTACTCAATAGTTCAATGTGCAATGTTGTATGGCTTAGAACCGGGACTTCAAAGACGTTTTGAACGTCATGGAGCATATGAGATGTTCCAGGAGTTGAAGTTTATCTTTCAGAAGAATGCCCGGATCGAGAGATATGAGATCTCCGATAAGTTCTATGCTTGCAAGATGGAGGAGAACGGGTCTATCAGTGATCACGTGCTCAGAATGTCTGGGTACTCCACCCGTCTGGCTGAGTTAGGGATGCCCCTTCCGCCAGAGGCTATCACTGACAGAGTTCTTCAATCATTGCCACCTAGCTACAAGAGCTTCGTGTTGAACTATAACATGCACGGGATGAACAAGTCAGTCGCCGAGCTGTTTGCGATGCTGAAAGCCGCTGAGTTTGAAATTCAGAAGGAGCATCAAGTGTTGATGGTCAATAAAACCACTAGTTTCAAGAAAAATGGCAAGGGTAAGAAGGGTAACTCCAAGAAGAGTGGCAAAGCAGTTGCTCCTCTCGTGAAGAAACCCAAGGCTGGACCCAAACCAGAAACTGTGTGTTTTCATTGCAAGGGAACTGGACACTGGAAGCGGAATTGCCCCAAATATTTGGCTGACAAGAAGGCGGCCAACAACAAACAAGGTATATATGATATACATGTTATTGATGTGTACCTTACCAACTCTCGTTGTAGTGCCTGGGTATTTGATACCGGTGCGGTTGCTCATATTTGCAACTCAAAACAGGAACTGCGGAATAGACGGAGGCTGGCAAAGGACGAAGTGACGATGCGCGTGGGAAATGGTTCCAAGGTTGATGTGATCGCCGTCGGCACGCTCGCTCTTCGATTACCGTCGGGATTAGTGATGAACCTAAATAAGTGTTATTTGGTGCCTGCGTTAAGCATGAACATTATATCTGGATCTTGTTTATTGCGAGACGGTTACTCATTTAAATCAGAGAATAATGGTTGTTCTATTTATATGAGTAATATCTTTTATGGTCATGCACCCGATGTGAGGGGTTTATTCTTATTGAATCTCGATAGTAATAATACACATGTTCATAACATTGATGCCAAAAGATGTAGAATTGATAATGATAATACCACTTTCTTGTGGCACTGCCGTTTAGGTCATATTGGCGTAAAACGCATGAGGAAGCTCCATGCTAATGGACTTTTGGAGTCACTTGATTTTGAATCACTTGACACATGTGAGCCATGCCTCATGGGCAAGATGACTAAAACTCCGTTCTCTGGAACAATGGAACGGGCAAGTGACTTATTGGAAATCATACATACTGATGTGTGCGGTCCGATGAGTATTGAGGCGCGCGGTGGTTATCGTTACTTTCTCACCTTCACTGATGACTTAAGTAGATATGGGTATATTTACTTAATGAAACACAAGTCTGAAACATTTGAAAAGTTCAAACAATTTCAGAGTGAAGTTGAGAATCATCGTAACAAGAAGATTAAATTCCTACGATCTGATCGAGGAGGAGAATATCTGAGTTATGAGTTTGGCAGTCACTTAAGACAGTGTGGAATTGTTTCACAATTAACACCGCCTGGAACACCACAGCGTAATGGTGTGTCCGAACGTCGTAATCGAACCTTATTGGATATGGTGCGATCTATGATGTCTCTTGCCGATTTGCCACTATCGTTTTGGGGTTATGCATTAGAGACAGCTGCATTCACTTTAAATAGGGCACCATCGAAATCCGTTGAGACGACGCCATATGAACTTTGGTTTGGCAAGAAGCCAAAGCTGTCGTTTCTTAAAGTTTGGGGATGTGATGCTTATGTCAAAAAGCTTCAGCCTGAAAAGCTGGAACCCAAAGCGGAGAAATGCGTCTTCATAGGATACCCAAAAGAGACAGTTGGGTATACCTTCTACCTCAGATCCGAAGGCAAAGTGTTTGTCGCTAAAAACGGAACATTTCTTGAGAAAGAGTTTCTCTCGAAAGAATTGAGTGGGAGGAAGATAGAACTTGATGAGGTTGTTGAACCTTTACTTCAACCTGAGAGTAGCGCAGCGTAGAAAGTTGTTTCTGTGGAGCCTACATTAGCTGAAGAGGAAGTTAATGATGATGATCATGAAGCTTTGGATCAAGTTGCTATCGAACCTCGTAGGTCGACAAGGACGCGTACTGCTCCTGAGTGGTACGGCAACCCTGTCTTAGAAGTCATGTTGTTAGACAACGATGAACCTACGAGCTATGGAGAAGCGATGATGAGCCCGGATTCCGAGAAGTGGTTAGAGGCCATGAAATCCGAGATGGGATCCATGTATGAAAACAAAGTATGGACTTTGGAAGTATTACCTGAAGGGCGTAAGGCCATTCAGAACAAATGGATCTTTAAGAGGAAGACGGACGCGGACGGTAATGTCACCGTCTATAAAGCTCGACTTGTGGCAAAGGGTTTTTCACAAGTTCAAGGAGTTGACTACGATGAGACCTTCTCACCCGTAGCGATGCTTAAGTCCGTCAGAATCATGTTAGCAATAGCTGCCTTTTTGATTATGAAATTTGGCAGATGGATGTTAAAACAGCGTTCCTTAACGGTTTCCTTAAGGAAGAGTTGTATATGATGCAACCAGAAGGTTTTGTCGATCCAGAGAATGCTGACAAAGTTTGCAAACTCCAGCGATCCATTTATGGACTGGTGCAAGCATCTCGGAGTTGGAATCTTCGTTTTGATGAGGTGATCAAAGCGTTCGAGTTTATACAAGTTTACGGAGAAGCTTGTATTTACAAGAAAGTGAGTGGGAGCTCTATAGCGTTTCTAATATTATATGTGGATGACATATTGCTGATTGGAAACAATATAGAAATGCTGGAAAGCGTAAAGGAATATTTGAACAAGAGTTTTTCAATGAAGGACCTAGGAGAAGCTGCTTTCATATTAGGCATCAAGATCTATAGAGATAGATCAAGACGCTTAATAGGACTTTCACAAAGCACATACCTTGATAAGATTTTGAAGAAGTTCAAAATGGATCAGTCCAAGAAGGGGTTCTTGCCTGTTTTGCAAGGTATGAAGTTGAGTAAGACTCAATGCCCAGTGACTGCAGAAGATAGAGAAAAGATGAGTGTCATCCCCTATGCTTCGGCCATAGGCTCTATCATGTATGCAATGCTGTGCACAAGACCCGATGTCAGCCTTGCCATAAGTATGGTCGGAAGGTTTCAAAGTGATCCAGGAATGGAACACTGGACGGCGGTCAAGAATATCCTGAAGTACCTGAAAAGGACTAAGGACATGTTTCTCGTTTATGGAGGTGATCAAGAGCTCGTCGTAAAGGGTTACGTCGATGCAAGCTTTGACACTGATCCGGATGACTCTAAGTCTCAAACCGGATACGTGTTTATTCTTAATGGGGGTGCGGTTAGCTGGTGCAGTTCCAAGCAAAGCGTGGTAGCTGATTCTACATGCGAAGCGGAGTACATCGCAGCCTCGGAGGCGGCGAAGGAAGGTGTCTGGATGAAGGAGTTCATGACAGATCTTGGAGTAGTGCCTAGTGCGCTTAACCCAATGACTCTGTTTTGTGATAACACTGGTGCCATTGCTCTAGCCAAGGAACCAAGATTTCACAAGAGGACCAGACACATAAAACGACGTTTCAATTCCATCCGCGATTACATCAAGGAGGACGACATAAATATTTGCAAAGTACACACGGATCTAAATGTTGCAGATCCGATGACTAAACCTCTTCCAAGGGCTAAACATGAACAACACCAGAACTGCATGGGTGTTCGATTCATTACAATGTAAATCACATAGTGATGTGAACTAGATTATTGACTCTAGTGCAAGTGGGAGACTGTTGGAAATATGCCCTAGAGGCAATAATAAATTGGTTATTATTATATTTCCTTGTTCATGATAATCGTTTATTATCCATGCTATAATTGTATTGATTGGAAACTCAAATACATGTGTGGGTACATAGACAAAACTATGTCCCTAGTAAGCCTCTAGTTGACTAGCTCGTTGATCAAAGATGGTTAAGGTTTCCTAGCCATTGACATGAGATGTCATTTGATAACGGGATCACATCATTAGGAGAATGATGTGATGGACAAGACCCAAACTAAGAACGTAGCATTTTGATCGTGTCAGTTTATTGCTATTGTTTTCTGCATGTCAAGTATCTGTTCCTATGACCATGAGATCATGCAACTCCCTGACATCGGAGGAGTACCTTGTGTGTATCAAACGTCGCAACGTAACTGGGTGACTATAAAGGTGCTCTACAGGTATCTCCGAGGGTGTCTGTTGGGTTGGCATGGATCAAGACTGGGATTTGTTACTCTGTGTGACGGAGAGGTATCTCAGGGCCCACTCGGTAATACAACATCACAATGAGCCTTGCAAGCAATGTGACTAAAGTGTTAGCCACGAGATCTTGTATTACGGAACGAGTAAAGAGACTTGCCGGTAACGAGATTGAACTAGGTATAGAGATACCGACGATCGAATCTCGGGCAAGTAACATACCGAAGAACAAAGGGAACAGCATACGGGATTAACTGAATCCTTGACATAGAGGTTCGACCGATAAAAGATCTTCGTAGAATATGTAGGAGCCAATATGGGCATCCAGGTCCCGCTATTGGTTATTGGCCGTAGAGGTGTCTCGGTCATGTCTACATAGTTCTCGAACCCGCAGGGTCTACACGCTTAACGTTTGGTGACGATTAGTATAATTGAGTTATTATGTTGGTGACCGAAAGTTGTTCGGAGTCCCGGATAAGATCCCGGACATGACGAGGATCTCCGGAATAGTCCGGAGGTAAAGATTGATATATGTGATAATAGTGTTTTGATCTCTGAAAGGGTTCCGGAGTTCACCGGAAGGGGTTCCGGATGTTTACCGAAGTGTTCGGGTGCAGCAACACTTTATATGGGCCAAGGGATAAAAGCCCACGAGGTATTGGAAGGTGCAAAAGTAGTTTTGCTGCCGCGTAAGCGGTACTACCGCTTGTGTGAAGCGGTACTACCGCCCGAGCGGTACTACCGCTTGTGTGAAGCGGTACTACCGCCCAAGCGGTACTACCGCTTGTGTGAAGCGGTACTACCGCTTGTGCGCGGCTGTGCACGGTTCGGCAGGGATCCGAGTTGGACTCTTTCCCTGCGGGCCAAACCGACCTTGTGCGGGCAAAACCGACCTGGAGGAGGCTTTTACTCCAAGTTTAGACCCCAAGGCTCAACATATAAATAGAGGGGCAGGGCTAGCACACGGGACACATCAAGATTTCCCCAAGCCGTGTGCGGCAACCCTAACCCTCTAGTTCCTCCGTCATAATCTCCGTAGTGCTTGGCGAAGCCCTGCAGAGATTGTTCCTCACCACCATCACCACGCCGTCGTGCTGCTGGAACTCAACCACTACTTCATCATCGCTCGCTGGATCGAGGAGGTGAAGGCGTCATCAAGCCGTACGTGTGTTGAACGCGGAGGTGCCGTCCGTTCGGCACTAGTTCGTGATCGGATCGAGGGACGACTTGCGATTTGGATCGCGGAGACGTTCGACTACATCAACCGCGTTTCTTAAACGCTTCCGCTTAGCGATCTACAAGGGTATGTAGATCCACTCTCCCTCTCGTAGATGCTCATCACCATGGATAGATCTTATGTGTGCGTAGGAAAATTTTTGTTTCCCATGCCTAGGTCAAGGAGTGAGCAGATGGGTCTCCTACTTAGCACTATGCTCAGCATGCAGAAGGACATCAACGAGGTATTGAAGAACCAGGCAAGTCTTGCGAGGATTGTTGACAACAAGTTTCACACTCTCAACAACAAGGTGGATGCACTCACAGTGACTGTGACAGAGCTCAAGAAGGAAGTTGATGTAGTGCCTAGCCCTCATTCCACTGATGATAATGATGAGGATCGTGCACCTCTACGGCCTAGCACTCAGTTCACTACTCAGGCTTGATCAGCTATAGTGCCAGCTACAGAGTTGCGACCTTCTTCATCAGCACCTGCTACAGCCTCTTCAGCTCCATCAGCTCCTCCAGCTCCTCCAGTGACTACACCAACCCCGTCCATGACGTCTGCCGACATCTTCGCTGATGCAGTTCTCTCGAATCCTTCATCGACCACCGGAGGGGATCAGCCCCAGAAGAACGATTAGCTATATACCTTTGAACTTTTTGGTAACTTGTTGCCAAAGGGGGAGAAGATGTATATAGATATTTAGGCTTCGAGAGAGAGAGCGTTAGTTATTATCGCTTTTCAAAAACATTTGATATCTTTTGGTTTGATTGTGTTAAACTTTGTTGGTGTTTGATCATACACTTGATGTGTATTGCTACTATTTCCTATCATTATGATGCTTATGAGATGGTCTTTCACCGTTACTTGATTGTGTTGTGCTATGATATTCATTCTTCTTATTCTCGCACACCACCAAGTTGTATGTTACATGAAAGAGTGCCCCATGTACCTAATCGATTGTGCATTTGCATTCAAACGTAAATTCAAAATAATGCACAAATTTAGGGGGAGCTCTTGCTTATCACTTACTTCTCAAAGCGACGATTATATTCATTGATTATATCATATGTCGAAGCTTTGATCTATATGTTGTCATCAATTACGAAAAAGGGGGAGATTGAAAGCACATTTGCTCCCTTGGTGGTTTTGGTAATTAATAACAACATATATGTCATTGAACTAATGTTTCCACTAAGCATATTTCAGGAAAAGTTCAATGATAGGGATGGCAAAAAGGATTGTGGAGATACCCCAAGATGCAAGGAAATGGATTGGCAAAGCTTCAAGCAAGAGGACTCTACATTTTACATTGTGAGAAATCACTTTGAGTCCATAGGAAAGCCAATACTATTAAAAGGGGGTAAGGTACTGTTGGTGAACAAGATGCTCCACGTGCACAAGTGATAGTCACCAAAAACACCCACAAACTCTTCCACAAAAGTCTGTCCAAGCCAAACATCCAAAATTGGTGCAACCAACAATTCCCACTCGGTCCCACTGATTCCCAAACTCAGACAGACCCATGCCAAACCCTAGCCATTCGGTGCAACCGATTCTGCATCGGTGCCACCGAGTTCAGTTGCCAACTTTCTGTTTAGCTATTTTCAGTCTTCGGTACCACCGAGTTTTGCCAGTCGGTCTCACCGAGACTTGGACCAACTTCCTGGTTAGCTATTCACAAGGATCGGTACCACCGAGAATTGTGAATCGGTCTCACCGAGTTTTTGGACCAACTCTCTGGTTAGCCATGGTCAAGAATCGGTACCACCGAGATTTGAGAATCGGCGTCACCGAGTTGTGCATTCTGACCGTTGGTCACCTGATCGGTACCACCGAGAGTTATATATCGGTCTCACCGATATTCAAAAGTTACTGCTCACTCTGTGCGTTCGGTTTATTCGGTTTACACGGTTCGGTTTATACGGTTTTTCGGTTTGTACGGTATCAATACTTCGGTAAATACGGTATGAGATTTATATACGGTTCGGTTTCGGTATATACCAAATTATTTCGGTATGGTTTCGGTATATACCGTATAAACCAAAGTTGACGCGAATTTGAAAATGGCATATAACAATTTACAAATTTATGACTCAAAACACACATCTTTTTATACGAAGAGTATATAACTATATGAAATGTATATGCATGCATAAATTCGATGGTTATGGACGTGCTTAGCATTCTTGTGAAGAGAAATATGACTTCATATAGTTATATACTCCGTTTTGGACCTCGTTGTCGGGAGGAAAACAGATGCACTTAATAGGAAATCTGGCTTCTGCACACAAAAATGACTACGTGTATGGTTGTTTCCCTAAGATATATAAATATATTTTGTACTTCGGTTAACCATTCGGTTTTTCGGTATATACCATAAAAACCAAACTTCAAAACGGTATGAAAAGTTCATACCATACCGAAACCATAAAACCATAAAAACCATAAAATTGGTTCGGTTCGGTTTATTTTCGGTATGGTTTTTCGGTTCGGTTTTAAAATGCACAGGGTGAGTTACTGCCTTTTGGTCACTTCGGTACCACCGAGTTTTACACTTCGGTGTCATCGAGTTGGTCACTTTAGCTGTAACGGTTGGATTTTTGGGGATCCCTATATATACCCCTTCACCACCACCCACTCGAAAGAGAAGCACTCAGAACTATTCCATACTTGCCCCATCCTATTTTCTGAGAGAGAGCCACCTACTCATGTGTTGAGATCAAGCTATTCCATTCCTACCATATGAATCTTGATCTCTAGCCTCCCCAAGTTGCTTTCCACCAAATCAATCTCTTCCACCATAGCCAAATATGTGAGAGAGTGATTGTGTGTTGAGGAGTCTATCATCTTGAAGCACAAGAGCAAGGAGTTCATCGACATTGCCGAGCCTATTACCTTTTGGAGGGTGGTGCCTCCTAGATTGGTTAGGTGTCGCTTGGGAGCCTCCTACTTCGTGTTGTGGAGTTGAACCAAGAAGTTTGTACGGGCAAGGAGATCGCCTAGTTCGTGAAGATCTACCCATAGTGAGGCTAGTCCTTCGTGGACGGAAGCCGTTATGGAATAGTCAAGGTTGCTACTTCGTGGACCCTTATGGGTGGATCCCTCCGTGGACTCTCGCGACCGTTACCCTCCGTGGGTTGAAGACTCCATAAACGTGGACGTACGATAGCATCACCTATCGAAACCACGGGAAAAATCTTCGTGTCTACAAATTGCGTTTGATCTTCCTTCCTACCCTCTACTATACATGCTTGTTGTTACTTTCCGCTGCTATACTCTTAGACATGCATGTGTAGGGTGTACTTGACTTGCTATCATTGCTAAAATCTGCCAACACTTAAAATTGGGAAAAGGGAGAATTTTTATTTGGTCAAGTAGTCTAATCACCCCCCCCCCCCACCTCTAGACATACTTTCGATCCTACATCTTTTCACTCCTTATTCCTTCATCCATCGTGATCTCACCCAAAACTTGAAAACTTCAATCACGCAAAACTCAACAAAATCTTCGTGAGATCCGTTAGTATAATAAAGCAAATCACTACTTTAGGTGCTGTTGCAAACTTATTCATATTTTATTATTGCATTATACCTACTGTATTTAAACTTTACCATGGCTCATACACTTCAATGCAACGAAAACAGAATATGTCTTAAACAGAACAGTCTGTAGTAATCTGTACTCTAACCATACTTCTGTGACTCTACAAATTCTGAAAAACTAAGACAACGTAAAGAATATGTATAGAAACAATGTGTGAAAATTTCAGCTCAAGATCACGTTCCAGTAAAAAATGAAAATTCGAACACTGGACGCAAAGTTTCTGTTTCAGATTCAGCATCGCTTCTACTCATCTTATGAATCATCCTAAAGGCTCTAATTGGCACAAACACTAAATAAACCATAAAAACACAATCATAACAGAGGCATAATTGTGTTAACACTCAAAAATAGAAAGGAAAAGAGCAAAAATAATTTTATTCATTGGGTTGCCTCCCAACAAGCGCTATCGTTTTACGCCCCTAGCTAGACATAACACATAGTTTCAAGTATTGTCATCTTTGGTTTTCGTAGAGGTGTTTTTATCAAGAGGTTTTGCAAATAAAACTTGGAACACATCATCCATAATAACCTTAGCATTATCAAGTTGTCCCTCTACGTACCCCCTTTGATTCCCGGCCACAATCCAAGAATATTGTTGGTTTACATCATTGAAAACTTGTTGGATCATGTCTAAAACGGGGACTTCCTTTTTGAGATTCTCATCGAAAATTTGATTATTTCCAAGCAAATATCTCATCATGTAATCACTATTATAGAGGATGTCCCCTATTACCGGGTTTTTACGGCTCATACCATAGAAACCAAAAATCTCCCTAGCTTCCCGTACTATGTGATCAAATTAATGCATGAGAACAAGGGTAGCTAACTTCTTAGCCTTGGGATTCTTAATGATGGGTAGCTCATAAAACAATCTTTGCAAGGTAGGATGGGTACGGATAAACCTATTTTCAAGTTTCAGAACTAGCGCTGAAATAGCTTCCGCATAAGTTTTAGTTCTTTTCAGTATAGGAGTATCATCAAGAGGCAAATTTCCAACGCAATTGAAAAATTCTTGGATAGTTTCTTTTCCTATAACGTTCCCTTGCCCCCAAAACAAAAGTTTTAGCATCCAGATTACCAGAACGTCCAATATTAGGAGTCCTGCCATCATCTGTTTCTGCCATACCAAAATCACTCATGGTGACAAGCAAACAAGAGATCTGACGAGAAAAAGGCAAATGGAAAAGAGGGCGAATAAAACGGCAAATTGGTGAAGTGGGGGGAGAGGCAAATGGCAAATAATGTAATTGCAAGGAGATGAGATTTGTGATTAGGAACCTGGTAGATGATAATGGAGTCTCCTCGGCGCCAGAGATTGGCATGTAGAAGAGACCGCTTCCTCCCCGGCAACGGCGCCAGAAATTCCTTTGACGTGGCTTGAGACTGCGTCGTTATTTCCCCAAAGAGGAAGGGATGATGCAGCACAGCGACGGTAAGTATTTCCCTCAGTTATGAAACCAAGGTATCGAACAAGTAGGAGGATCACCACCACCTAATAAGCAGAACCTGCACACAAATAACAAATACTTGCAACCCGACGCGAAAGAGAGGTTGTCAACCTCTCTACAGTAAAAAGATAGATTAGGATATGATAGATAGGAGAGATAGATCTCTCAAGAACACAAAATAAAAAGAGCAAATAAAAAGTGCAGCAAGGTATTTTTGGGTTTTTGGTATAGTAGATCTGAAAACAAAAAGGCAAAAAGATAGATCGAAAAGCAATATGTTGGAAAATTAGACCCAGGGCCGTAAGTTTCACTTGTGGCTTCTCTCATGAGTATAGAACACGGTGGGTGAACAAATTACTGTTGGACAATTGATAGAAGATCAAATAGTCATGACGATATCTAAGGTGATGATCATTATATAGGCATCACGTCCAAGATAAGTAGACCGACTCCTGCCTGCATCTACCACTATTACTCCACACATCGACCGCTATCCAGCATGCATCTAGTGTTTTAAGTTCATGGAAAAACGGAATAATGCAATAAGAACGATGACATGATGTAGACAAGATCTATTCATGTAGGAATAGACCCCATCTTGTTATCCTTAATGGCAACGATACATGTGTGCCTTGCTGCCCCTTCTGTCACTGGGAAAGGACACCGCAAGATCGAACCCATCACAAAGCACCTTTTCCCATGGCAAGAAAAATCGATCTAGTCGGCCTAACTAAACCAAAGATTCGAAGAAGAAATACGAGGCTATAAGTAATCATGCATATAAGAGATCAAAGAAGACTCAAATAATATTCATGGATAGAAACTGATCATGAACTCAAAATTCATCGGATCCCAACAAACACACCGCAAAAGTTTACATCAAATAGATCTCCAAGAGACCATTGTATTGAGAATCAAAAGAGAGAGAGGAAGCCATCTAGCTACTGCCTACGGACCCGTAGGTCTATGGTGGAGTACTCACGCATCATCGGAGAGGCACATATGAAAAAGATGAACCCCTCCGTGATGGTGTTAGATTGGATCTTGAGGCTCTGGAACTTGCGGCGGCTGGATGTGTTTTTCGTCGACCCTTTAGGGTTTTCTGAATATTTGGGTATTTATAGGCATCAGAAGCGGTGGAGGGGGGGCCCGTGGAGGGCACAACCCATCAGGGCATGCCGGGGGCCCCCTGGCGCGCCCTGGTGGGTTGTGGCCTCCACAGCCCACCTCTCTAGCACTTCTTTGGCCCACTGGGTGTCTTCTGGTCCAAAAAAATCTCCAAAAAGTTTCATCGCGATTGGACTCCGTTTGGTACTGATATTCTGCGAAGTAAAAAACAAGCAAAAACATCAACTCACACTTTGGCACTATGTCAATAGGTTAGTCCCAAAAAAATGATAAAAGGTTGTTATAAAGTGATTGTAAAACATCCAAGAATGATAATATAACAGCATGGAACAAGCAAAAATTATAGATACGTTAGAGACGTATCAGTGCCCTGGAAGGCATCCCCTCTTTCGTCTCAATCCATCGATATGTCACTTGGAGCTATATTTTTATTCATCACATGATATGAGTTTTGCTTGGAGCGTCGTTTTCTTTAGTTTGCTTTCGTTTTAGTTTTCCACAATTATTGTTGTGCATGCATCCTGCAATTAGTCAAACGCTTCGGTTCAACCCAGGTGTCCAAGTGGCACAATTGTGCCCTGTTCCTTTGCAGACCCCTCATTTTGTCTTCTTTTTTGGGTGCAACTCAATGCCCGACTAGTACCTCTTATCTTTCTTGCACCCTTTAGTCGACGACTTCGGGGGGTTGCGAAAATGAGCAGGCTCTCCAGTAGAAGCTTCAGTAGGCGCTGACTGGGCTGGCGGCTAGGTTGTTGGCGTTGCCTTCTTCTTCCTTCTCACTTTGTAAAGTTGATTCAGTTCAGTCTCCAACGCACGCCCATAGGACCTGCACAAAGTCGCTCCCGCATCCGACAGGCTGCCATTTTAGAGAGTTTCCCGAACATGGTATTCAGGGAAACATGCCTAATCTTTTGCATGGATTCTTGTGTCATGGCATCAGGGACTTGCGCATTAGGGGGCAAATTAGCCTGAACAACAAATCATGGACAGGAGAATAAATCAAATATGGCGACTCGCCCATCCCCTCGATAGATATAGGCACCCCTTCAGGAGAGGCTTGTGTACAGTACAACGGACCATCATCACATTCAGCGAAGTCGTCAGGGAGCTCATTCAGATCGAGACCAACCATCTGCACAATTTTATAAAAAATAAACGTAAGCAACAAGATTCTAAAAAGATACGGCTAAGATGCTACGGGACAGGATTTTTTGAGTGTGTTTTTCAATTTCATAAACATCTCCATTTTTCCAAGTACCTTCTTTGTGCAATGCACCTACATTTCCATTTTTTAGGCATTTTTTTACCTTCTTTTGCAAAGCAAGCATGCAACTAAACTAGGGGGCAATTAACCCCCTAGCTTCAACTACAAGAATGTTAATGATTTTCTGCTAACTAATAGCATTGTGGGGCAATTTTACCACTTAGTTTCCAAATTATTTTATTCGGTAATGCATGCAGGCAACTACGTCAAATTTCCACCTTGCAAGTTCTTTTCTACCCATTATGCTAACTATGAATCCCTTTCTTGGATGGGTTCTTGCAAGGGAGTCATCTAATCAACTTCTTTTTTTCTTTTTTGATATGTTTGCCCCCTGAAAACAGAGAACAGGTGCAAGATAGTAAAATAACAAGTGCTCGTGCTGGCTAACAAGTGCTCATGCTGGCTAACATCCAGGGTTAATCATCCAGATTCAAGATCCAGGTCCAAAATCAAAGTTGCAAGCACTTGAGGGGTGTACAGTAGTGTCCTTTTTGCAAACTACACAAGATATGCTGCTTGTTTTTCTTGTACAAAAATAGGAGGAGAGGAACCTTTTACCAGGGCTGGCGTTTTCTGAATCCTTCCTGAATCGGGGGAGTGACAATTTTCTTGTACAAAAATAGGAGGAGAGGAACCTTTTACCAGGGCTCGACACAAGATTTGTTGCCTGCTTTTGCACACAGATCTGCATAGTTTGACTGTTTTTCCTGCCTTTTCTTCCTTAAATTTTTGTTGCCTGGTATTCTTGCTACAGTTGCTTTCCTTAGTTTTTTGTTGCTCCGGGATCCCTGCTGTAGTTGCTGGACACGAGCTCTCTTCCCTCTCTACGCCATGGTGTCCGGTGACGGCTGGGGAGAAAAGGTGGGGAGGAGTGGGAGGTCACGCGCGCCAGATCGGAAGGGAGCCGACCGTTGCTTTTTCACCTGGCAGGACATGTTCATGCACTCGGGGTTCCTTTCCTTTTCAAGAGGGGGGCCGCACGTGGGCCTACCATATCTGGACGGCCATCACATCCCGTCTTACAGCGCGCGCTGGCTACCTAGTATCGTCCTAGAAAACAAGTGCTAAAAAATTCTCAGGTGATTACGAGTTTACCAAAACCGAAAGAAAAGCAAACGGAAAATCCCGTGTAACCGCGGGGAGGGATCCAAATCCAATCCACCGCGCCTGTCCGACACGTCGTCTCCCGGGGCCGATCCTTCTCCGGCCCTTCCGGAAGCGTGCCGGCATCGGTTCGGCGAGCGTTCGACCGCGTTTCCCCGGCCGGGCTGCGCGTCCGTAGATGGCATCGCATCAACGGCGCGGCACGAGGTTGGCGGCACGACGCGACTAGATCGACAACGACGCTTCACGTCGCCGTCGCCTCATCCCGTCGTCGACCGATCACCAGCGGGCCGCGCGTGCGCGCTTTAACTACCTCGTGCGTACGTGTGGGGAGGGAGCGGTCGGTTTACCCTGGCATGCGCGCCACCCGCGCCCCGCCGCCCGCCCGACGTCGACGCCCAACCGCGCGAGCCTCCGTCCTCCCGGAGCCGTTTTTCAGGTAAAGTAGTTAATCGACATCCGCCATGCATGGCATGCACGCAACAGTTAACCGTTTGGCGCGCGCCGGACGTGTGTGGCCCTCCGTGCAACGCCTAAGAACCGTCCATTTGTCGATCCGGGGGCCGACGGATGCACACACATCCGGCCGAAACGAAATGCATGCACACTACAGTGTTAGTGGTGCCGGCACTTTAATCCGCAGCCTACCAGCCCGTCGGCTTGTTAATTGGATCTTGGATGTAGTATGCTAACTATTCTTGGTACTACACCATAGTATTATTATGCAGCACCAACCATTTGGAAAGAGGTATGGACTGATCAAAGACTTAGATGCTGCTGGTCCAGTGCTTAAGGAGTGGCACATTAGTATTCAGCTAGAGATCGGTATTTATTTTCGCACTGCTCTTTCATCCGAAATTGTGTCTACACGTTTCGCACAAAGTATAGCATAGAATTAATAAACGAACTTAAACAAACCCATCTACTCGTGCAGGAAGGAAAACACGGTTCCATTCAGGTGAGAACTGAGGTCTGAACTCTGAAGAGACGCAAAGCGTGCGTCTTCTCCTCCTTTTCCGACTAAAACAGCGAGCGCTTTTCGGTTTGTGCGGCTCCATCGGGGGACCCCTCGTCGCCTCCAGTACTGCGGTGGTTGTGAAACACGATCTCGCGGCAGAGCGGCAAGAAACATGACGACGATGCAGGGCCATACAAATATGCCGAAAGCTACAGACCGGCCATCGATCAGGCCATCAGGAGGAGCGGACTCAAAAACGTCACGTTGTTCACGCCGCCGATCCGTGCACGCCCGCTAATCCCTTCGCCTCCAAGTCTTGCTCCGTGTACTGCTCAGACTAGGTGCCTTGCAAAAGGGCTGGCTAGCTAGCTACAAAAACGGGTCAAATCTCACGGATGGATAACCATGCTGCCTCTGCTACCAACCAAATCGCTTGTTCGGCGTTTTGCTCGAGCTACCCGCGCGCATCGACGACTTCGCTTCTGGCCCGCCCCAACCGTTCCTTGCGGTGAAATGATATTTGGAACGTCGTACGTACTGTATGAAATTGTGCAGGGGGGACACAAAGTTCAGTTCTTTTACTGACAGGGCGGGGATTCGAGCAAACTTCGGTTTTGCTTGGGCACAAATATTGCTATTCAGTGCACTGCAGCCGACAGCAAAACGCAAAGCAGAGACGCATAGTAGAAACTAATAAGTGAACAAATGACAAGAAAATGTAGACAGCACAATCACCATATCATTATCATACTATCAACAAATGAGACATAACAGAAGCCAACAACACGTCGGCGACCGGGTGGTGGCAAGCATATGCAATATTGGCAGTCGACACTGAACAGTGTGTGACAACAACCGGAGCATATACATATACATATACCTGTGTCTGCGATCGACAGAAAATGAAATGAAGAACAATATATTGTAACTAGCAGCGGGCACCAGCTGAGCTACGGTCGCTCTGTAGAAGCAAGCACCGGCAGAGCAGCTACGAGCTGGGCCCACATCTCTCCCTCTACCTATCTCTAATCCTCTCTTCCTGCTGCCGCCATGAGTGACAGCTAGGTTTTACTACAAGCACTAGTTAATTACACTGGTGTGAAGTGAAGCAAGTGTGAGCTAACTGAATATGAACAGAGACCAACTACTGGTGTGTGTGAGCTAAACTGCAGTGGGGAATGGAAGGGAAGATTCCGGGGATCTCCTATGCCTAAGGCGAGCTCCCTCTGGCAACTTCCTCTTTCCATGTCCTCCTCTGTTTCTTGCCGTCCTCCGGGAAACGTGGAGGCGGCAAGCGTGGCGGGGCGGGGCTCGATCGGCTCAGGCCTGGGATTCGAGCTCCTTGCCGGTGACGAAGGTGCCGTGGAACCCGTATGGCACGCGGGACGGCAGCTGGATGGTCGCCTCCAGCCGCATGTCGGCGGCATTGACCACCAGGAGCTCCGACGTGCCGGCGGCCTCGTCGTGCACGAAGGTCAGAATGTACCCGTCGTCCTCGCCGCGGGACGTGGCCGGGTCCATGGGCACGAAGCAGGGCTCGCCGCCGAACCGGCCCTCGCCGTACTCGAACTTGGTGAGCTCGCCCCTGGCCAGGTCGACCTTGGCGAAGCCGGACACCTTGGGCCACGGCTCCGCCACGGCCAGGTAGGCGTACCGCGTCTTGCGGCCCAGGAGGTTGGAGTTCACCATGCCGACCTCCAGGTTCACCTGCTCCGACAGCGCCAGGATGGGGCGCCGCGTGGACTCGCCGGTGCGGGTGTTGAGCCGGATCTCCGTGAGCACGCTCTCGAGGCACTCGTCCGACTCGTTGAAGATGGAGTCGGCGGGGGTCATGCAGGAGCCGATCACCACCACCTCGTCGGTCTCCTCCTCCTCCCACGCGTTCCAGAGGTGGAAGCAGAAGCAGTCCGGCACGTCCACCCACACCATCTCCGACGCGTCGGCGGCGCACTTGGGCAGCACGCCGAAGCGGGACGTCTTCTCCTTGTCGAGCACCACGGGCGATCCGCCGCGCAGCATCTCTTGCAGCTTGAACACCACCTGGTGGTCAGGCACGACCACGTAATTCTCGGTGATGGCGAAGTCGTGGATCATGGTGGGCTGGTCCAGCGGGATCTCGACGTCGGCAGACTTGGTGCCGTCGGCCGCGAAGTAGAAGTACTTCAGATAGGGCTTCTTGATTACGTCGTAGCTGAGCGCGTGGAGCTCCCCGGTGGCAGGGTCGAGTTTCGGGTGCGCGATCATGGGGCACTCGAGCTGCCCGTCGAAGTCGTAGCGGCCGACGGTCTGCAGGTCGCCGTCGTCGGTGACGCGGACGTGGTAGGGGATGTCGTCCTCAGACATGGCAAGGAGGTGGCCGTTGAAGTATACCAGGCCGGCGTTGGCCACGCCGGTGCCGCGCGACGGGTCGATGAGGCCGCAGGCCGCGCGCGCGTAAAACAGAGCAAGGCGTGCGATCCCGGAGTGGCCGTGGAGCTCGCCGATGGCCTTGGGGAACATCGGGCGGCCCAGCGCGCGCTCCTGCTGCAGGCGCTCCGTCTCGGTGAAGCGGGAGGCGTAGGTCTCGGCGACGCCGTTGCGGATCCGCAGGGCGTGCACCATGCCGTCGCCGTCGAACAGGTGGTGCCCGGCGACGGGGTCGAAGTGCGGGTTGGCGCCGTTACGGGCGTACACGCCGTTGATGAACGGGGGGATGCGGCCGGTCACCGGCAGCGCGCGCACGGGAGGTGTCTCCCCGACCGGCGCGAAGTTGCCGGCGATCTGCACCGCGGGGTCGACCGTCCTGGAGAGGCCGTGCGGGCGCTCCAGCACGTTGGCCACGAAGCCCTCCTCGAACGCGTCGAGCGCCGTGGCCGCCGCGTGCTGGAAGAGGTTGAGCTTCTTCTCCTGCCTCTCTGCCGCGGGCGCCTTGGGGACGGCAATGAGGGGCTTGGCCGGCGCGGCATCGGCGCCGCGCACGAACTGGGACGGGGCCGGCGCGCGCGGCACGGAGCTGACGGCGCGGGCGGAGAAGCTGACCGAGTTGGACCGGCGGCCAGTGGGGCGCGGCCGGTGCCGCTGTATGGAGGAGACCGAGCTGGACGCTGTGAGTGTCTGCATCGGCAGGGGCGGAGGAGGATCGGCGGCGAGAGTCCGGTGGGGTTTGGGCGGAATTGGCGTGGGTTTTGTTGTTGCGAGAGAGAGCGGGAGTGAGGTCTGGATGGACCGATGGATGGTTGATGTCTGGAGCTCGGAGGCCGAGCGTATATATAGAGTTGGAGCAGGCAGGCAGGCGGGGAGTGATCGGAGACGCGTTGCGTTGGTAAAAGAGATGGATTGATCGGAGTGAGCGCTGGTGGTGGTGGTGGTGGTGGTGGTGGTGGTGGGGGGGGGGGGGGGGGGGGGGGGGGGGGGGAGTCCAAGGACTCACTCGCACACTGGGCGCGAGCCCACGTGGTGCGCTGCGGGGGGCGGCAGCGGGGACGGGCCGACTGGGACGTGCCCCGAGCGAGCGCCCCCCCCAAACCCTCTGCTGCTGCTGCTGCGGCGTCTTCTTGCTGGCTTTTCTTCCCTTTTTTAATCCGATAACATGCGTCGACAGGCAGTGGCGAGTCTACTAGTTAGGCATCATCAGGCTTAAGCCTACCCTCCACAAACATATTTCAGCTAACCATATCATTTAAAAATTACATTTAGATGCTTTGCAGGAAAGAATCACAATGCAATTGCTAATTAGACTTAAAAACTTAATGTTTGAGCCTATCCTTCGTTGTAATGCTAGATTCGCCACTGTCGACAGGTAACAGTAGGAAGGACGGGTACCGACTAACGATCGAGTTTCTTTCTCTCGCGCCGCATGCAAGTCACGACTCGGAGGTTCTTCTTGTCTTCGACCTCCCCTTGGTACTTGCACCTTGCTTGGACTCTTCCCTCTGCCCAGGCCTCCTCCTATCCCTTTGTTTGGATCGGAGGCCACCATCAGATATTTTCTCGAAACAATTCCTTATATAGCACTATTTTAAATTTCGTTTCCTTATTTGACACTGAAAAACTTTTTTTCCCTATTTAACAACAAGACTAAATTGTATGTCCTTTATAACATTTTTGTCCATTTTAAACCTAAATGACACCTGAAAGACAATTTTGTCCCTCATATGGTATGTGCGTGTGCGGAACAATAACACACACAACATCAGTGCAGGGCAGTAGCACACACACGCAACAGCACATACATACGCAAGAACACACACGCACAAAATAGATACACACACATAACATCACATACACGCCCGCACACACATGTAACAGCACACACACACGCACGCAGCAGACACATACGCAACAACACACAGCTGCAGCAACACACGCACACACGCAGAAGCAACACATGCACACAGGCATCAACACATCCAGCACACGCGCGCGCACACATGTAGCAGCACACACATGCGTGTGCACACAAACACGCAACAACACACATGCAGCAGCACACACATGCAACATCACTAGCATACGTGCGCGCGCACACACACAACACGCACGTAAGCATACCATATGAGGGGTAAAATGGTCTTTTCAGGTGTCACTTAGGCTTAAAATGGACAAAAGTGTTATAAAATGCATAAAATTTAGACTCGTTGCTATATAGGGAAGAAATCATTTATCGATGTCAAATAGGGCATAAAATTTAAGGATTGTGTTAAATAAGGAATTCTCTCTATTTTCTTCCTCAGCTCAACTCTGGTAGTATACCATTAGCGGCATAATTAAACAGGATCCCCGCTGATGTAGCATGCCTGGACGCTCGCGCTCGCATGGTACCCCGACCGTCCGCCGTCGACGACCGCGCCTGCAGGGTACAGCGAGGCCGAGCATCTGCGACAAGGGTACGCGGTGTGGCCTTGTGTATCGTCAGTCCGGGGACAGTTGGACAAATCAAACATCGGAGGCCCTAATCTGCTGCCCCCTTTGGCGGCACGACGCTCGTCAATTGCGCCTGGTCGGCTGAAAAAAATGCGGTGGGACTATCCACCGGAGCATCATCTTCCCCGGTATAACGGAGGCTACGCCAGAGGGATCGATCGCCCGACATCCGTATGCCGAAACAGAGACACGTTTTACTTAGATCGCCGTAGTATAACTCGTGACTTAATAATTAACGCCGGCGGGAGGCCACGCACGGTGGTTCCAAGTATCAAGGGGCGGCGGAGCGGGGAGGGGACAAGCGCGGGGTGGTGGGCTCAGGTGCTGCCCGCGTGGTCCCCGGCGTGGCCGAGCGTCTTCTTCCATCGGCCCCCCATGCCCCTAGGCGCGCGCGAACGCGCCACGTACGCCGCCCGCGCTTGTTTCCTTCCGCTGCGTGGCCCGGGAACGAGATGGACGCACTCCTGCCAGTGCCATCCCACACCACGCCGCGGCCATGCCCCCCGCCCCTCTTGACACCCCACATGCGCATGCCCGACCCGAAGCCGAAGACCGGAGCCGAAAAACCCTGGACCGAAGCCGAAAAGCCCGAGGACCGAAACTTCGGTTGTTCAATCGGTCAGAAAACATCAGAAACCGATCTTACATCGGTGAATTCGGTCGTTGGATTCTGTTGACCGAATATCCCGAATTAACCGAACACACGCAGCCTCACGTTGTGTGTATTAAGACCAGCTAACTAAGCACAACATGGCATCTCCATCAGCCCAATAGCTACCCTCCAAAAAAGTCCAATAACGACAAGAGCCCTTTTCCCCCGCCCCTCTTGACACCCCACATGCGCATGCCCGACCCATTTGGCACGGCTGGGCCGGGCGGCTCGCTGCCGGTCCTCTTCCCAGTACCGCCACTGCGCATCTCCACATGACATGGCCTTGTTGTCTTGGTTTCAGACTGCCCAGGCATGGCATCCACTGGGGACTGGTGGACTGGTGAGTGAGCCAATGGTGGCATGGTCGGTACAGCCCGACCGCCCGGTGGTTTGGTTCTGTTTCCACTGCGACACGGTGGGCCGGGCGGGATCAACAGTGTCTTTGATTTATGATGAGTACGTACGTACGTAGCAGCGACCAGGAGCCAAGTGAGCGCAAACTATAGCTAGGTAATACGTACAAAAAGGATAGAGATGGTTTTTTTTTTCTTCCGATTCCGAAGCATGCTGTGACTGTAGAGCACGCGGGCTTCGCTTTGGAAGGTGGTGAGCTGAAGCGTGCGTGCTCTGTCGAGAAAGGGTTGGTGGACGACGCGGTCGGCATGGTGGAAAACAACAGCGTGGATATATCACATGAAACTATATCATATTCTCCCTTCTTCCATCAATATGCATACATCCTCACATATTTTTTCTCAATAATCTTCTTATGTCTGATCAACTTTATAATATTTCAATATTAACTATACAAACTACCATACTTGGCTCGCTTCATTGTTGATAGTCGTCGCTAGACTTTGGATCGCTCCATTATGTTTGTAGTCGTTGCTAGGTGTTCTTTGAACCTGATTGTAATTTTTGTTACCTCTGATGTCCTTGTGATACCATGATGGATTTTGAATAGATCGAAAGTTCCTCCCGCAAATAAAACTACCTTAGTGCATATCCAAGGCGGAACCGCAAACCTCCCGCAATCGTTCGGACCGCGTTGTCCGGATCACGGAAGTCATCCAACTGTATCGGTCCGCGACGCGGTCCGGACGTGTTTTCTCCCGCAAACCAAAGACAAACGTGAGGAGGTTTGCAGGAGTCCGGACTGATCCCAAACCCGCTTCTGATCCCCATGGCCCACCAAAACCCCACTCCCCTCCCGCACATGCTTCCCGTCCGGCGCTAGCTGCCCGCATTCATGACGCTGTAGAGCGCGTCGCTCCACATTGAAGGCGGCTCAGGGCGAACGCGACCTCTCACTGTCTACGCCACTGAAGTGGCCCGCCGGACGAGGACGCGGCCCGCTGCACGCCTGGCTAAACACGCCTCATCGCCACATTGAAACGCCTACATTAAGTCCGCGTGGAAGCTGAGAAACCTACTCCGGCAACACGTCCGTTCATGAGCAGGCCGACATTAAACGCAACATCGGCCGAGCTCCTCCCATCCGCCCTCTATTTAAACGAGGCCTGACGTCAGGCAAGAATCGCACCCCTCCGCCGCTCCCCCATCTCCTCCTTCACCATTTTCTCCACTCTTCTGATGACTTCCGAAGAGCACTTCTCCGGCATACAAGTCGGCTGGGTGACCAGCCGAGTCCACCGGATACGAGAGCGAGCGAGGCAGCTCGCTGCTCCACCTCCCTCGCCTAGCCCGACGGAGCCAGTTGCCGCCCCAAGCTGGCGCATGGTTCAACAACTCGTCACTCCAGGCTAGCTCGATGAGGAGTGGCGAGTTGCTCCACGCAGGCACGGCAGGGAGCACGGAGGCAACCACACCTCATGTGCCTGTGGTCGTGCCTCCCATGCAGAGACAGAAGCCGGGTGCGCGAAGAGCGACGAGTCAGTGGCCAGCGCCTCTACGTCCGCCGCCATCATCGAGGAGAAGTAGAACACGGGAGGCCGCCGTCGCTTGGGTCCCATGAAGGCCACCGTTGAGGCGACGCCGGCATACACAACTGGTGTCTTGCCCGGTTATTCTTTTGCGAGGACCATCGTCGACCCCGCCGATGGTTCCACTCCGATGAGCGGTGGGGAAGTCAGTCGTCCTTTGCGCTGAAGCATATGGCTTCGGGGCTCCCGGCAGTTCGGTGATCAGGTTGCCGAACATAGGGAATACAAAGGGATCCGCCATGGCCAGCCGTAGATTAGTGTAGTGTATCCATGTCGTGGGAGTGGAGCTCCGCGCGACCATACATGCACATAGTCTTACCTTTTTGGTTAAAATATGTTCAAAATGTAAACATTTTCGTCCGGTTTGTATGAAATTCGTCATGTTTATATGAAATCCGGCCATGTTTGCACGAATTTCGTCCGGTTGGTTTGAATTGCTGTCAAAATGTATGTGGCTAACGTTGGATGTCGTCTTCCCGCATACGTGTTCGTGGACTGGTCCTCCCTGTCCGCGGATGGATGCGGGAGGAAATTTGCGGGTTGCCGTTGGAGATGCCCTTACAAGCACCACATGGCATGACGTGGTAAGCCATTAAAACTTCATAGGGAAATATCTCACGAGCGGTGATACAAGGCCTACCGACCTCCCCATGCAGACTTGATAGGCGCTAATCATTTGCCTTAATCTCAACTCAATCCCTTGATTTCAACTGCCAACTCCCCTCCCCCTTTGATTTACTCCATGTCATGCCCGTAAGATAATAGTGTAACAAAGCTCCCACAAGTGTAGCATTAAGTTGAAGAATTACTATGCATCAACCTAAGCATCGATGGAGCAATACGTTAAGAAAAAAGTCCCCTCGTTATACCTCACAACTCTTTGACTCATCTGATTTTGGTCCCTCGGTTTCTGAATCAGACATCCTACACCCTCAACTCTTCAAACTAGACATCTTTCATCCCTCGGCACAAAACAAGCAGTTTTGTTGATGATGTGGCATGGTTTTTTACCTGTTTGACACGTGGTGGCTAAGGTAACATCTTATTCTTCCACCATCGTCTTTTTTCCTTATCTTTCACTTATACAAAGAAGCATTTCATGAATTCGCAAAAGAAGCATTTCACCAACATCTTCAGTTTGACGTGCTATACAGCTCCGCCAATGCCATCACCTTGCTTGACCTGCAACAACAACACCTTCCATTTCTCGTTATCGTTGTTGTGTAGCAGCATGTGGATGAATACGACGACTGTCCATCCCTCCTGGATCACTGAGGCCACAACCACGCCAACTCCTAGCCATCGCTTTGTGTGCCGCCAAGGAGATCTTTTAAATGGTATACTTGAAAAAGAAAACACTGGAAGCGCGGTGCCCGGCAGGGAGGTCCTTTATCGACGCTACTATTTTCTTAGCCAAAGATCTTTCGCAATCTATAAATAACAATGAACATTCCGAGGGCAGTTTACAGCTTCCGATCCATAGTTCTTTTGAGTATCCAATTATACACGATGGATACTATCTTGGTTACTCCAGCCTGCCCGATTAATCTTGCAAATCTTAAAAGGGTTCTGCATGATATTGCCATATCGAGGGGGCTCAAAATAAACTTCCAAAAGTCAAGCCTTATTCCCATTAATGTCTCCGATGATAAAACCGTTGATCTGTCTAATGTATACTATGGGTTCTCTACCATTTACCAACCTGGATCTTCCACCAAGGTACTACTAAACTATCTATGACTGAGCTTATGCCATTGATTGATCATCTATAGAGACGCATTTTCAGTACCACGACTCTTATGTGCCATGGAGTGAAAGTCACTTATAAATTCGCTTATTTCTTCCGTGATCACATTTGTGTCATGCACTTTTGAGGTGCTGGCCAAATTATGGAAACATTTGACAAGATCCGGGGAAGATATTTATGGAGTAAGAAATCTGATCAAGGTGAGTCTTGTAATTCCTTGGTTGCTTGACAAAGAGTGTGTTGTCCTAAGGAAAATGGAGGTATTGGTGTTATCAATATTAAAGTCCATAATCAAGGCCTTCTACTCAAGTCTTTGGATAGGTTTTATAGTCGTGCTAATCTTCAATGTGCAAACTTACTGTGGGAGTAATATTATAATGGTTTTTGTTCCTCATGCTCTCCCTAAGTGCGTCTCTTTTTGGTGGTGCTCACTAGTCAAACTTATGCCTATTTTATGAGTAATAAAAAATGTGAGGTGGGCAATGGCCTTGATGTATCTATGTGGCATGATTATTAGCATGGTTGGGTTCTATCCGAAAAAGATTTCATGCCTTTACTCATACACAAAATCTGAAAGCATTCCGCTTCATGTGTTTTATGAGGCCAATGATCCAAGCATGCTATTTAATTTGCCAATCTCTCATGAGGCCCTCAACAAGCTGCAATCTATTGAGAGTATGAAACCGCCACAATTTCATGATTCGGGTGCTTTAGACCGTTGGTCATACCCTTGGGGTCCTGTATATACTGCCAAAAATTATTCATGCACCGTCATACTCGAATCATATGTAATGAGCCTTTTAAATGGTTTGGAAACCCAAGCTTCAATTGAAATTGAAGGCATTCATGTAGCTTCTTTTAGTAGGCTGATTGAACACAAGGAACATGCTCAAATGAAGACATTTTCATGTTGGAAATAATGATGCGTGTGTGTTATGCAATGTTCAGGCCAAGGAGACCATTGAACAGTTGGTTTTTAATTGCACCTTCAGTCAACATTCCTGGGTAAGAATTGGTATTCCATACACTTCTGACGCCTCTAGGACCGAGGCTACGGAAAGTGCAAAGGGAAATTACTCTGGGTTTTTGTTGTTGTTGAGATTTTCTCCATAAGGGAGTCTCCAAAGCAGACCCTCAAACCTCCGGTATATGTCCGAACCACTTTTGCCATCCAACGGGGACTTGTATATGTCCGCTTAGCAGTTCAGATGTACGGATTCTGGCAAAATGGAGACAAACGTGGGGAAGCTTTGCCGGAGTCCGGACATGCATTTTGACCAATCACATGCATGTCCCTCTCTTCTCTCTCTCTCCTCCCAATCGCACATGCATGGTTCCCATCTTCTCTCTCTCCGCCTAACTGGACACCACAACACAAATAGCTCACCACATGCATGGTTTCCACCTACTTTTCCTCCTCCCAGCCGGATGCTTTGTAAAGCGTTGGATGGCTGCGTCCCGCATCATGCCCGCGGACCACGTCCGAACACAGAAACTGACATATACTAAAGAAATTTGTGGATCAACCTTGAAGATATCCTAACTGCGTGGAATATTTGGAAGGAGAGAAATATTTCATCTTCAATCAGATTTGACCTTCACATAGAGTTTGGCCTGAGAGAACTAAGGTTGATCTTGTTTGGCTAAATCTTAGGATTTTCACCTGATCTTAGTGATTTTATCACTTCTATTGTAAATTCTCTTTAGTCCTTGGTTATGTTTCCTTTCTCTGTGAGTCATGTAAATATGACTTATAATTTTAATATGTAGCATAGTAGGAGGGTCTCCCCTACTATTTATAGTGAAAATAAAATATTGGGCGTGGGTGGTGGGAGCCTTTTTTTTTCTAAAAAAAGGCTTCAAACCATAATTTATAAACCAACTTTAAAAATCATAGTGAAATTTGCATTACGATGTATCAAAAATTACGAAAAAAAACCCCGTACTTGTATGGTTCGAAAAAAACTGTAGAAATATCCATACTTTTCGTACAAATACGACCATTGCCAAATGTGCACAGTTGGGACTGTAACCGAAAATCCTTGTACGCGTGGACTGCCATTCGACAACAAACCAAGCTCCTGCGGCAGAAGAGAGCGTGACGCGTCCGCGAATAGACACGCCTAATTAAGTGAAGCTTCCGAATCAATCAGGTAGACAATTTTCCAAGGGCACGACCTAAATAAAATCAGAGGAAGGCCGACATAGGAAGGCATGCCTGTTTGCCCATGCATGATGCCGACCCTGAGAAGGACGTGACAGCACACGCGTCGCGCGGTGATTGGCGCACCCACATTTCGACCCGTATAAAAATAAAAATTCCCACGATCGAGCCCGGTCAAACTGAAACCGACGCAGGCTTTCCGTGAACTTGGCTGCTACCAGACAGATGGACGTCGTGCAGCGGCCAAAAACGGCAAAGGCGCAGCGCGCGCTCTCTGTTGCGGCCGGCCTCGACGACCACGACGACGACGTCACTGTACTAGTGCTACCCTTGGAAACATGATTTTTCTTCCATTTGTATTTGGGTGAGAAAAGCTGCCTGGACGCGTGTGGCGCTGCGATTGGCTGCTGGGCGGTGAGGTGGCGCCCTGGACCATTGTGCTGGGTGCACGTGCCGCGCGCCCATTCGCGGCCGGGTAGGGCGCGTGCCGTGCTCTGCATGTTAAATCTGCTGCGGGTCATTTTCCATGGCCGGATCAAGTTACCGTACATTCCGCGTCGGGATCGGAAGGGAAGAAAAAAGAAAATATTTTCGTTCTATTTTATCCGGATCGGCCTTGGACCACTTTATCGCGCTCGAATTATATCTGATTGTCGTGTACATTTATTTATTTTTGCATGATGGTCTTGGACTCGCACGTCAGTGTTGTCGTCGATGCACTGCACTGCAGCACGCGGTTGCTATCAGGGGCATGTGTCGACGGCACATTTTTCGTCCGGATTTCCCTCGTCGGCCATGGAGTTCGGAATCCTCCGGGCTCTGAAATATCTTCCTCCCGCCTCATGTGCATGCGTCTGAACGGACTGTTTACCAGAGTCAATCAACGACTAGTACAGTAGGACTAGTACGTGACCAAAAACTGTAGAATGGGCCGGTGACGTGAAACACAAAATTGTCCTCCGCGACGGAAACGGCCAAAACGAAGAAACAAATTCGTGCTAGCAGACCCAGGATTAGAGGCGAAACGTGCTGGTAGTTCGTAGGTGGGTTTTCTTCTTCTTCTTCTTCTTCTTCTTCCATCTTTCTTCTTCTCTTGGCCCGCGGTGTGCATGCATGAGTGGCACGGCATGCAGTGACGGCGGTCCATGGGTTCTCCTCTCCCCCTCGTCGGGTCAGGTGAGGTCAACGTCGCACGTTACATGCACACCACGGACGGCAGGTGCCCATGCTCCATTGGCGCTCGCCGCCAGTGGCAACAGCGACGCCGCCACCCACGCTTTCTCCAGCTCCCTCCCTCCCTGCACGTACGTGCGCTTTTCCGATCAACGCTTTCTTGCGATCAATTCAACCAAGAGTTACATTTTTTATTTATTTACAAAAATGATCTCAAGATCTCTCTCTCTCTCTCTCTCTGTGTGTGCTGTTGATCGCCTACGTTAGCTACTCTATATAATCAGGCGCCCTTTTGTCCTAACTAACACAACCGATTAACGACGACGCTCTTCTTTATATTAATGGGAAAAGGTGCCTTGGTCGGCGAATTCTTTTCTATACTTTCCAGGGCCGGTCATTTTCCATGTCCCCGCTAACTGCAACCACAACTGACCATTTTATTTTTATTTTCTGAAGCTCGACTGACTGACCCGATTAGTTGATAAACTTAATCTCGCGCCGAGAGAAAAAGAGATGATGGAAGAGCTGCACGCTACGTGCTGACGTTTCACGCTCCGATTGGCCGTGCACGAACAAGCTAGGCCATAAGATGATTTTCATGTTCCGTTCCGTTATCATTTTGATAGTGTGGAATCCGGTCCCTTCTTTTGGATCATATGCGAAAAATACTTGCAATTTGTTATTTAGAACTTCCTCTGTCTCATAATACTAGTAAACGTGCACGTGCAACGCACGTATTGAATTATAAACGTTGCATCGGGAGAAAAAAAATTACTCTCCCTTAACCCAATAGCTCAAAACCACACTTTGTTGCATCACTAAGATATTCTCGCTTAGTATATCTCTGTATAAGACATTGCTTAGAGCATAAACTATGTAATGCACTTACCGACCGTCTTAAAAATGTTAAGTGCATGTATGAACTGCTATACTTCAATCCTAAAAAGATGTAACAACTGACCTTGCAGTAAAGAATTGGTTAATTTAAATACCTAAATTACCTTCATCAGTTGAAATATTATTGAGCCTAAAGTCATGAGGACAATATATGTATGTGCACAAACTAAAGAAATTGTTGAATAAGAAATTGAGGTTTATATTGGTAGGTTACCAGGTGTCCGTAAGTAATTACAAAATTACCATATTCTACTATAGAAAAAACATAAGAAAACATCATCTTGAATAATGAAAAGAAAATCAAGAATTCACCACAAGAATTCTCTACAAATGGCTCATATCCAATATGAGGTTCGTGGGACTACATACATGATATGACAAAGAACATATCACTCCAGGTGCATATGATTGGTTGTAAGTTGCCACAATCCTAAGCATGATAAGTGGCCTTCAGTCGGCTGTACTCCAATTCTTCACAAAAGAATATGAATTCGACACTGCACATGTTAGATGGTGGTGGTGGCCTTCAGTTGTTTGTACTACAATTCTTCACGAAAGAATGTGAATTTGACACCATATGATTGATTGTATTGCTGGACATCGTCGTTGGCGACACCTTCAGCGACTTAGATGTCACCGCAAGGAGCATTGGCCTGGTCTCTGCCACCACCCAACATGGCGAGACCAGGATGATGGTGGCTCGAGCCTGGCTGCCCCTGGACTGGAACAACTTGGTGGCTTGCGCCTAGAAAAAGACCAAAGTACATAGTATGCAGTGTTTACATTCGATTCAACAAAAAAATGTAAAGCAAAATATGAGTGTAAGGAATATGTGCTAATGAATTTTATCCAGACTGGGAGCACAATTAGGAAATAGCAGAAATAAGAAGTCGAAGACATGAGTAAATAATTGATTTAAAGTTCATTGACAGAAAAATCAGCATAAATGAAGATAAAATTCAGAAAATCCAAGAAGCACGGACTCCATGTCTAATACTCCCTCCATTCCCTTATACAAGGCCACTTCATATTTTTATATCTAACTTTGACCATTAATTTTGTCAACAAAAAATGAGTTATATGCCATAAAAAGTATGTCGTTAGATGCACATTTCTAAGAACTTTATGATGATATATTTTTTATGACATATAATTTATATTTTGTTGATCAAAATTATAAGTCAAAGTTTGACACGGAAAACGAAGTGGCCTTGTATAAGGGAATGGAGGGAGTACATGAAAGAAAAGTAAACCCAACATCAGTTCCCCAAACCACTAAGAAAAAAGCTATTGCTGTAGCAAGACAGAATAGAGTTACAAAACATGTTAAGTTGGAGCTGAACATCCTAACTTAACATTGTACCACATCTTTCTCGTTTTGAACAGAATTACATGTAAAATAAGAAATGATAATTTATGTACATCAGGTAGAGTCCAGCAAAAAATCATTTCTCTAATTAGATTAGATCTCACTTGCAGGTTTGGCAATGCTCCAATTTGTTTCAGTCGCTTCCTCACTTAACACAAACCATATCCTCTAGATTTATTTTAACTTTAATTCCCTATGCTCTAAGCCTCTAACTACGAGGGAATCCACATTCATTCTAATGGGATGTGCATTAGTATGAAGGATGCACACATATATGCTAAGTTTAGGTAGTCTGTACAACTGCAAAATATTTGTAGCCTTCTGCTAAGACATCATATTTCACATGCATGATTTAACAGGCCACTTGAATGCACCTGATAATAATCTGTTAGCTACA